>CM077167.1:34371750-35856720 GCA_039583875.1 Platanthera guangdongensis | reverse complement strand
GACAAGCTTATACAACAACTTAAAGGAAGTTTGACAAGTTCTCGCAACGTATGAAGACTTAATTCAGATAAACCATGAACAGACTTGCAGCTACGGCCGAGTGACTGGGTGCTACCAAACTGCACCCGTATCTCAACTATCCCTTCGTTTAACGCTCTTACAGCTTGGGAGCCATTGGGTTTGAAATTTAGGTCCGTAGAAAAATCATGAGGAAATCGACCAAGAGTTTAGGTCTCGAAACTTGAAAGCGTGTCGACAATCAAAGACAGAACCCTATTTATACCTTTCTGTTTGAAGACGAACAGGCGGGATGAATTTCTAATGATGTGTCGACACTGTCAATAAGTGTCGACACTGACTTATAATGTCTCGACACTCATGTGTCGACACAAATTTAGTCAACAGATTTTATGTGTCGACACTTGGTTAAGTGTCGACACCACTATACTCGACATGTGTCGAGACTTTACTTAGAAAAATTCTGAGTAAAACTTAAGTGTCGACACTTATTGGATGTGTCGACACCTACTCGACATGTGTCGACACTAACATTCTGAAGTGTCGACACTAACTTCCTAGATGTGTCGACCATTTTTCCTGAAGTGTCGACACTTACTATTCTGTGTCGACACTAGACTTGTCGACACTATGTGTCGACACCTTGTTTACTTAGCCAATTTTTGTTCTGTATACTTAGTCTAAATTTTCATACCTAGTTCAATTTTGAACCTATTAAACTTAGCTTCTTCTAAGGGCTTAGTAAACATATCAGCTATCTGATTATCTGTTTTAACATATTCAAGTGCAATATCATTTCTTTCTACATGCTCCCTAAGAAAGTGATATTTTATCTCAATATGTTTAGTTCTACTATGTGATACAGGTTATTAGCTATGAAATAGCACTTGTAGAATCACAATAAAGTGGAGTTCTACTTACCTGACATCCATAGTCTTCTAGCTGATGTTGAATCCACAGAAGTTGAGCACAGCAACTTCCTGCAGCTACATATTCTGACTCAGCTGTGGAGATGGCCACACTGGTTTGCTTCTTACTACTCCATGAAATGAGTCTTCCACCTAGGAATTGACAGGATCCAGTTGTGCTTTTTCTATCTTCTTTGCATCCTGCAAAGTCTGCATCTGAATAGCCTGTTAGATCAAAATCTCCATTCCTAGGGTACCAGAGGCCTAGATAAGGTGTGCCCTTTAGATATCTCAAGATTCTCTTGACTGCAGTCAAGTGAGATTCTTTGGGGCAGGCTTGATACCTGGCACAAACACATGTAGCATACATAATGTCAGGCCTACTTGCAGTCAAGTATAGTAGGGAGCCAACTATCCCTCTATACAAGGTTTCATCCACAGGTTTCCCTGCATCATTCCTTGCTTAGAGACATACTTGACCCATAGGAGGTTCTTCATGGTACTGAGAGGAATCCTATACCATATTTTCCTTATGAGTTCTCTGAGGAGTACTTCTGACTGACATAATGGACAAGCACCTTCAGTCTGTTTAACTTGGAGACCCAAGAAAAACTTCAGCTCTCCCTACTAATCATCTTCAAATTGACTTTGCATAAGCTTTGCAAACTTTTTGCAAGGCTACTTTCAGTAGACCCAAATATAATGTCATCTACATATATTTGGACAAGTATTACTTTGCCTCTAGATTCCCTAAGGAATAGAGTCTTATCTATTTTCCCCCTTGTGAACTTGTTCTCAATGAGGAAACTAGATAGGGTTTCATACCAAGCTCTAGGAGCTTGCTTTAACCCATACAATGCTTTCCTAAGTCTATAGACATAATGTGGAAGAGTAGGATCAACAAAACCTGAAGGCTGCTCCACATATACTTCTTCTTTTAAATTACCATTAAGGAATGCTGACTTCACATCCATTTGGTATACTTTGAATCCTTGGTAGGTTGCATAGGCCAAGAACATCCTGATGGCTTCCAGTCTGGCTACTGAGCAAAGTTTGATCAAAATCAATACCTTCTTCTTGCCTATATCCTTTTGCAACCAGTCTTGCCTTATTCTTAATGATGACTCCTTGTTCATCTAACTTGTTTCTGTAGATCCACTTTGTTCCTATCACATTGTGATCTTTAGGCTTAGGAACTAAGTCCCAAACCTTGCACCTCTTGAACTGGTTTAGCTCTTCCTGCATAGCTTCAGTCCACTGTGGATCTTGTATTGCTTCTTCAAATTTCTTTGGTTCTATTTGAGACAGAAAACTTGAATATACTGCAGCATTCTGATTTCTGCTCCTTGTCTGAACACCTTGTCTTGGATCTCCAATGATCAGCTCCACTGGATGATCTCTTAGATGCCTGTTGGCTGGAGGCATCCTTACTTCTGGTTGTACTTCTTCAGCATCTTCATCATGCTGAGTTCCTTGAACTTCTTCAGCTCCTGGTACATGTAGTTCTCCCCCTGGACATAAGCCATCTTCTTCTACTTGCTGTCTTGCAGCAGGTACATCTTCCATGGTTAGCTTGTCCATCTTCTTAGAAAGACCTGTGGGGCTGCACACACTACTAGACAACTCATTGTTAATAAGAAGTGTCTCATCAAAAACTACATGCACAGACTCCTCTACAACTTGTGTAGTCAAGTTGTAGACTCTATAAGCCTTACTATTACTGCTGTACCCAACAAACACTCCCTCTTGGGATTTGGCAGCAAACTTAGTTAAGTAAGACTTCCCATTGTTAAGTATGAAGCATTTACAACCAAAAATCCTGAAATAGGATAGATTTGGTTTCCTGCCTTTCACTACTTCATAGGGGTCTTGTTTAACCTTTTAGTGATGGTAGCCCTATTTATCACATGGCATGCAGTGTTTACTGCTTCAGCCCAGAAATATTCTGGCAGTGATGAATCACTTAATAGGGTTCTACCAGTCTCTATCAAGGTTCTATTTTTCCTTTCAGCAATGCCATTTTGCTGAGGTGTTCTAGGTGAAGAGAATTCTTGAAATATCCCATAGTCTTCACATAATTTTGTCATGCTTTCAGATTGAAACTCTGTACCATGGTCACTTCTAATTTTGACCACTGTACAGTTCAATTCATTCTGAATTTGCCTAACAAAACTGTGGAAGACACTAGGTGTTTCAGATTTCTGCTTTAAGAAGAACACCCAGGAAAACCTTGAGTAGTCATCAACAACTACAAAGGTGTAGACCTTCCTACCTAAGCTGTGAACTGGCATTGGACCAAATAGATCCATATGCAAGAGGTATAAACACCTCACAGCATCCTTGTTGTCAATGCTTCTAAAGGTGGATTTAGTCTGCTTGCCCTTTTGACAAGCTGAGCAAATGCCATCTTTGACACACTTAACTTGAGGACCATTCCTCACTAACTCTTTACTAAAGAGTTTGCCAATAGTCTTGTAATTAAGATGAGCAAGCCTCTTGTGCCACTTGACACATTGAGAGACTGTCTCATCAGCTACAAGACAAACTGGAGAACTATTGTTCTCAACCATAATGTCTAAACAATAGACATTTCTCTTCCTATAACCTGTCAAAATGATCTTTTGATCACTTGACCTCTTGATATGACAACCATTTTTAACAAATGAGATGACATACCCTACATCACTTAATTGACTTATACTAATGAGGTTATGTTTCAAACCTTTAACATAAGCCACTTGAGTAATGGTAACAAGGTTAGAAGAAATGTTACCAAACCCTTTGATGATTCCTTTTTCAGAACCACCAAAGGTCACCTTTGGACCATTTTTGATTGGGATGTAGTCCTTCAGTAGTCCCCTAGTTCCAGTCATGTGTCTGGAACATCCACTATCCAAGTACCATGTAGGGGTATGGCCACTTGGATTCTCCTGCAAAACAAATTAATGAACCTTAGAACCCAAAGTAAACTTGGGTCCTTGGTGATTGTTAGTTTGCAAATTGACATAGCTACCTGCTGTCTTTCCAACAGGTAACTTGCTACTCAACTTGGCACTGGCATTGTGCCAACAATCCAAAGCAAAGTGGCCAACCTTGCCACAGCACCAACATTCAAATTTGTTGTACCTTTGCTTAGGTTCTGACTTAGCTGTCTTAACTACAGCAGTCTTGTTGAATGTTGGGGCTTTGCCCTTGGACTTGGACTGATCCTGAACAGTCCTAGCTGGATTAACAAAACCCAGTCCAGTCTTTCCTTTATGATGAACAAAATCATCAATCAAGGGTAGCACTGATTTAGGTTTTGAATACCTAGCTACTAGCTCTTTCTCCTTCTGAAGATTAATCTCCAGTTTCTTAATTTGATCATAATTCTTCTCATAATCTATTGCAGCTGCCTTGAGATCAGCAATATCCTTGGCCAAATTTTTGGCTAGGGTCTTGCTTTTCTTATAGGCTTGCAATAGTACTTGATATTCATCTAGGAGTTGATGAATATCTCCCTCAGACTCAGATATATTCTCATCACTTGATGAAGAATAATCTGACTCTGAACTAGAACTGAAATCAGAACTTTGAGTTAAACCTTGTACCTGACTGGGTCCTGGCTGCTCCAGGTTTTTGGTACTTTTAGTCAAAGCCATCAGTCCTTGGCTTTGACAGTCTTCTTGCTCATAGATAGATTCCATGATCTGCATAAACTCTTCTTCTTCTTCAGCAAATAGCCCAATATAGGCTTCAGCATCTGTCTCAGTGTCTGAAGAAGACATATCTGAAAGAGTCTTCTCATTCTTTGCAACAAAGGACTTCTCCTTCTTTCCTTTGAAGTGTGTTTTCTTTTTGTCACTGGATTCTTTCCTTCTTTCAGGACAGTCTGCAATAACATGTCCCTGTCTATTGCAGCAGTAACAAATTATCTTGGATCCAGTTGCCTTACTAGTCTTGGTCCTTTTCTTGTCCTTCTTTGAAGGCTTCTTTTCCTGATACTGAACCTCTTTCCCTTTGGAAGATGAAGGTCTAGACCTCCACTGTTTCTTCTTAAGGAACTTCTGAAATGTCTGGTGAATGCAGCAAAGTCTTCATCACTTTCACTGCTTGTAGATTTTGTACTTTCTGACTCTTCAGATTCTGATTCAACTACCTCAGGAGGAGGAGTTGATGACTTGGTCCTGCTCTTTCTGGGTACATCTGACTTAAAGGCAACAGTCTTTTCTCTGTATTCAGTCCTTGTTGACTTTTCTTCTTCTTTTCTCACTGACAATTGCATCTCATAAGATAACAACTTGCCAAAAAGTGTGGGAGGAGGAATTTCTCCCAACTTTGCCATTTCTCTGATGGCACAGATCTTGGTGTCCCAGTCTTTGGTGAGGGACCTTAAGAATTTATCATTCAACTCATAGTTTGTGAACTCTCTTCCATATGACATGAGTTCATTTACAATTCTATAAAATTTCTTGTAGCATTCAGTGATGCTATCTCCTCTTCCTTGCCTAAAGCTCTCATATTCTTGATTAAGCAAGGACTTCCTATCTTGCCTTACTTCTTCAGAACCTTCCATATAGACAATGAGGGTGTCCCACATTTCTTTTGCAGTTTTACAGTGAATAAGGTTCTGGAAGGTAGCATCATCAATTGCACTAACTATTATATTCTGTGCTCTTTTGTCCATGGTTGCTAGGACAATCTCATCCTTGGTCATTTCAGAGAAATCCTTTGGAGTCCTCTGATTTGCATCCAATACTGAAATCTTCATGGGCACATATGGCCCTTCTTTGACTGTGATGTATATCCTAGGGTCAGAGGCTTCCATAAAAAGCCTAACCCTCTCTTTCCAGATCCCAAAGATCTCTTTTCTGCATATAGGTAGTTTCATTGAACCCAACTCCTTATGATTCTCTGAAGAACCCATGTTCTTGATTTTCTTGAAACTGTTTCCTGTTTCCTGACTTATACTGAATCTGCCAAACTGGATCTCCTCAGACAGTTAGTCCTGATTTTGAGGAACCTCGCTTTGATACCACTTGAAAGATATGGTACCTAAACACCTAGAGGGGGGGGGTGAATAGGTGACCTAAACCTTTTTTGACTTTTGTTTGGCAGCACAACAGTTTTTCACTGATTACTACAGCTAACAACAAATACAGAAATTAAGCATTCAATTCACAGCACAGCACAGAAGACACACTAATTTTATAGTGGTTCCCCAATCTTTGGGTACATCCACTTTCCCCCTTCGCCTATCTAGCAGTGTACTAGATTCGGCCAAACTTCTCCACTAGCTCAGAACCCAACAAGGTTCCTACCTCAGGCCCAAAGCCTTACACTCAGCCAAAAGGCCTACACTCAGCCACCCAGGCCTACACTCAGCCAATCAAGGCTTACACTCAGCCAATTAAAGGCCTACACTCAGAGTTCTTCAACTCCTACACTCAGGCACCAAGCCCTACCCTCAGCCTTTATAAAATAGGCTTACAATCACTCAGATCCAATGGATCTTACAAGTTTAAAATAGAAATTACAAATGCTAACTCTACAACTCAGAAAGGATGAGAGGAGTTGAGAGTTTCTTGATGAGTTCTTGGAAGAACTCAGCTTGATCCAAACTGACTTAGCTTTCTTCAAAGCTTCTTGAGTAGAACTGAATTAGTCTGAATCTTCTGCAGTTGATCCTTGATCTCTGCTTCTTGAAATCCAGATGACTCTGAATTGTTCTTCTCAGCCTTAGTTCCAAAGACTGAATCCTTGGTTGGAGCTCTCTCTCTCCAACTACTTAGATCTGCAGTTGGACTGCCTGATCTTCTTGTGTTGATCCTCTATGTATCACTTCTTGATTTAATCTGATCAATCACTTCAATTATTCTCACAACAAGTAATGATTGTGAACAACTTAACCACTTAACTTAACTTCTCATTCTGTAAACTGTGGGTGCCTATTTATAGGCTTCCTTCATGGTAACCGGCTGATCCGGTTTATAACAGACTTTTGACTTCTCTGACAGTTGCTGTAGACCGGCTGGATTGGCAGCTGTCATGTCAACCAGTCACTTCTTGAAATCTCACTAACTGTCAGATAGTGTCGAGACTTTCTGTTCTTAAGTGTCGACACTTATAGACCAAGTGTCGACACATGTTGTGTAAGTGTCGACACAAGTCTACAAGGTGTCGACACAATTCCTTGTATGTCTCGACACAGTTTCTTCTGCATGTGTCGACACTGAAATTGAGTGTCGACACAAGTACTTGCACTTCATTCTTTATCTGTATTCTTCTAAGTGTCGACACATCTCCTTTGTGTCGACACATCTTCATGTGTTGAAACTGTCAAGTGTCGACACTGCTTCTTGGTGTCGACACAAGTCTTCAATCTTGTTTCTTCAGCTGAGTGTCGACACATTCCTTTAGTGTCGACACTTGTACTTAGAATATTTTACAACTTTTCTGTTCTTTGCTAAGTGTCGACACAGCTCCTTGTGTCGACACTTTCTTCAAGTGTTGAGTCTTCTGGTTATGTGTCGACACATTGTGCTGAGTGTCGACACAATCTTCAAGTGTTGACTCCTTTGAGTGTGTGTCGACACATTGTGTTGAGTGTCGACACATTCTTCATATTTTGACTCTGCTGATTGAGTGTCGACACATTGTGTTGAGTGTCGACACTTGTACTTAGTCTCTGCAGAATTTTGCTGAGTGTCGACACAACTCCAAGTGTCGACACTTTCTGATGTAGACTCAGCTCTTCTAGGTGTCGACACTTCCGCCAAGTGTCGACACAGCTTTTCTGCATTCTTCTACACTGAGTGTCGACACAGCTCCAAGTGTCGACACTTTCTGACTGGTGTCGACACTTCTTCCCAGGTGTCGACACAATGACTCCAAGTGTCGACACTGCATGTCTGGGTGTCGACACAAGCTTTCTCAAGTGTCGACACTTTGCCTCTGGGTGTCGACACATGGACTTAGAAATTTTCAGCTTCAGTCCAGTGTATATCTAACCTGCACAAGTAACTCAAACAAACATCAAATACATTCTGATGTATATCATTGAGTTAGGTGAGGCTTCTTCAAATCAGGTACATTTGACCAATGTACCCAACAACCTCTGATAGCCGGCCTTTGAAGTAGTCGGCACTTTAAATTCAGATTTCCTATCACCCAAGCTTTTCTTTGCCTGCACATTCTTCATGTCCTTCTCCAAGGACCGGGCAGTATTGACCAAGGTTAAGAAACCCTGCGTCATTGGCCCCGAAAGTAGTAATCTCAACTCATCTCTCAAGCATTCGTAGAAGCGATTAGTCTTGCGCTCCTCAACCACGATGGTGGAGCTAGCATATCGACTTAAACGAGTGAACTCATGGAGATATTCATCCACGCTCTTCTCACCCTGAACCAACTTCAGAAATTCGTTCTCCAACGCTATCTTCTGCGTCGAAGGGAGGTATCTAGCCAAGAATAATCTCAAGAACTCTTCCATCGAGACATCACCAAGTTGCCTATCTCTCAATAAGTGCAGCTCCAATTCTTCCCACCACAGTCTCTCTTCATCGTCCAAAAGGAACGTAGCGATGGTGATCATTTGCCACTCCTCCGTCTCCGTTGCTGTCATGACTCTCTTCATCCTGGAGAGCCAGTCTTCAGCCTGAGATGGGGTTCCCAACCCCGAGAATAACGGAGGGTTAAAGCTCATTACATGCTTAAGCTGCCTCTCGGTTTCCCTCCTTGGCACCACCGGTTCCACAACCACTTGCTCCACTCTCCTCGGCTCAGCCTCTTGAAGAGGTTCCTGCTCCATCACAGGAGCGGGCTGCTGCGTTTGCCTTGCAGGCTGCACATTTATCACGGCCAACACCACTTCAGCCACCAATCGTATATTCTCAGCCGATAGAGGTGTTGCAGGAGCAACATCCGGTGCACTACTAGCCTCAGAAACTCGGCGTTCTGACGGCCCAACACCACTTCTAGTCACCTATAGTGGTACAAAACACCGTTAAGCGACCAAATAAAATTGCAAACAACAATTATAGGAACACGCAGGTTCCTCAAACACGAGTATTTCATTCCTAAGTGGACATTCATGAGTTCTTTTACTGTTATAATGATGACGCACACAATGTGCTCACCAGCCCTTAAAAAGAATTCTCCCACGAATTCACTTTAAGCCTGACCAAAACCAGTAGTCTGATACCAAATTGTAACACCTCATATCTGTCACATAGCATATAGCAGTAGGTCCGGTCGGGGCCCGACGCCGTATGCCACAGACAGACCGGGTGGTTACTCATGGAAACCATCCAACCAATCAACGTCCTACACAGAGCATTCTAGCGGAAGCAGTTTATAAAAGTTGCAATAAAGAACCCAGCATTAAAGCATGAATGTCCACTAATCCAAAATAGGAATATATACAAATACCAACGTAAGCCTTAAGGCCTTACAAAATATTTCACTTGATATTACATGATTTACAAACACGGCACGCAGGCCGGTCATACATGAATAAAACAGTAAACACTTCCATTTGGGCCTTCGAGGGCCGGCTTCGCAAAGGGAGCTTTAGCCCGCTATTGACCACTTGGTCCAGCAGCACCTGCAAGCAACAAACCACGGCACGGTGGCAAAACAAGGCAACGGTCAGCAATGCTGACCAAATTATAACGATCCCGCCCCCAGCTCGGGGCGGCGATGCTCCTTCCCTGCATTTCATTAGCATAAGAGAGCAATATATATATATATAGTCATTTCATCACAGACGTTGGCTCGCACGGCCACACGCCCCGTGCTCTCAGGGCACATTCTCGGTGAATCGGTCGATGTCACGTCAATTAAAGCCATAGACATTCCAGACTCACCACCGCCACTTTGATGGCCAAACCTATGCGCAATTTGTCTTCTCGGCCTGGGTCACGACAATTTAAGCCATCGACCGCCGAAGACCCTAATCTATGCAAACGGCAAGTGCCACATGCCTTTAGGTCTCTTTAACCGAATGACATAGAACGGGTACGGTTCCATCTAACCCGTGCTCACATCGCAACGACAATTTATGCCATTTGCGCGGGTCAAACCTCCACAGAGTCCCATTTCCATCACAATTCACATAACCCGGTTATGTTCAAGTTGGCTCTCAGGCCACTAAGTTGGCAAGATCTCGTATCCGCCCAGTTTTCCGGGTTCACCTTTGGGTGAGTCCCCAAGGCTCCCTGCTGCAATCTACCGCGTAGAAAACCCGAAAAACAATCAATAGCACGGAGTCTTCTCCGGCATTTATGCAATGCAACATCACCGATCCAGACCAACATGTCCGGGTAGTCTTCACACATCATGCCTATGTCTGTTCTCGCTTACAGACTCTAAACAACGGGGACTTCACATATCTACCCGAAGGAACGCCTCCAACTCTCTGCAAACTCACGAGAGCGGGCTTCCTATGCAAAGAAGGAGAGCTACTCATGCTCAAGAAGAGAATCGTTAACCTAGTGTTCCTCTTTGGCGCCATTGAAAAGTAAACGGATGAAAAGCACGGCACTAGCTTTGCCTCCGTGGATCCGGAGTCGGCTCACGATTTGGAGCTTCGAAGCTCCTCCAATGGCCGGATCTAGCTCCTTCTTCCTTCCTTGGCTCTCCTCTCTCTAAGCTTTTAGAAAGATAATAACTTATGAAAAGTGAGGGTTTCTAAGTCCAATCCCGGGTATATCCCTTCAGGAACAACCCCCAGCCGTTGGATCAACAATTAAAGAAATGAACGACTTTGATTCGGGACTGAAATGCCCAATCTGGACCGAACACGGCCTGGCACACGCCCGTGTCCAGGTCCATGTGCCTCATTCGCCGTCAAAATCGGCTCGCCTGGAACAACACACGGGTATCGAACACGCCCGTGTTCGACCTGACACGCCCGTGTTCCACCTAACACGGACGTGTAGCCGGCCGTGTACCCCCATCATTTTTCCCCGAAAATAACCCGAGCAGTGCACGGGTTCTAGGACACGCCCGTGTCCTTTCCCGTGTCACCTTGACACGCCTGGGCTCCAAGCCGTGTACACGGTCTCGACACTCGACACTTCGTCGAGCGAAGATCGTCGACCTGATGACACGGCCTTGGACACGCCCGTGTCCTAGGCCGTGTTCCATGTCTCGACACAATGTCGAGACCAAAGTGTCGACTTCCCGGGACGAGTGTCGACACGGGTCGACACGCCCTGCGACACGCTCGTGTCGCAGGCCGTGTGCCATGTCTCGACACTTCGTCGAATGCAGAGTGTCGACTTCGCGGCTAAGTGTCGACACGGGTCGGCACGCCCTGCGACACGCCTGTATCGCAGGCCGTGTGCCCAGTCTCGACACAATGTCGAGACCAAAGTGTCGACTCCCCGGCTTAGTGTCGACACAGGCTTGTCACGCCCTGGGACACGCCCGTGTCCCAGGCCGTGTGCCTGCATCCAGAACCCAAAACTGGCCCAAAACATCCCCCGTCACTCCTTTGAGTTTCGGGGCGTTACACCGGCCACAAAAGCTACAAATCTCTTTGATCTTTTTTCTCGAGACAGCATCAGGTTCTTGAGGGCTCTTCCCTCCATCGGACTTCCGCTTATCCTTCCTCAACTGCTGGCCTCTATTCTTGGCATTCTCAATGGCCTCAACTCGCAAGGCAGCTTAAACCACGCTGACATAACTGACAGCTCCATAGGCATTCGCTAACTGATGAATGTCGCTTCTTAATCCACCCAGAAATCTCTTAACTCGGTCTGCCTCAACACTCACCAAACCCGGAGCAAATCGACTCAACTTACTAAACTCAATCTCATACTCACTAACCGTGAGTTTCCTCTGCTTTAAATGAAGAAAGTCATTCATTAGCCGGTCCCGCTCGACTGAAGGAAGAAACTTACTTAACAATATCACCTTAAATGACACCCAAGTGCAACCTGCCACTAAGCTCTCTTTCTCCCTCAGCCACCAATTCTTTGCTAAGCCCTTGAGCTGGTAGGCAGCGAGCATCACTCTCTGATCGTCCGTAATCCCTGAGTAAGAGAACATCTCCTCAATGGTGATCAGCCAGTCATCCAAAATCATGAAATCTGCCTGCCCATTATAGGTAGGGGGTATCAGCCGCTGAAACTGGGATATGAACGTCATCTCCGGGGGCACCACAACCAAAGGCACGGGAGGAGCAGGAGGGGTAGGAATAGCTACCCCATCAGCGGGGTCCTGAACTCTCGGAGTCTGTCCCGCCACCACTGCTACAAGGGGCTGAATCTGAGCCTGCATAGCCACTACCTGCCTCGATAACGCCTCATTACTCTGCCGCAGGCTTTCTACCAACGCGTCGCTCTGCGCTCCTGACGTCTCACCCTCGGATTGGGGGGTCGATCTCGTCGCAGGATGTCTCGCCATCCTAAAATCGCACAAGCTTTAGACAAAACCTAGCCCATCAGCTAGAACAAAACTACTCGGTACGGACAAGCACACTTAAATATGAACTTCAACTGCAAAACTTGCTCTGGGAGTTGTTTTTACCATGATGATGTTATGCTTAACCTAAGATGGTTCACCACCATCATACTAACTCAGGTGACTAAACCATGAAGGCATGTATTTGTATTCTTTTTGACTCAAAACCATGTGTGTACATATGTCATCTTGTAAATCTTTAGCTTGGCACGTTGTGCTTATGAAATGTTATGATATGCATGATGTGCTATGCATTCTAAAAAGGCCTTAGTGCATGCCATGGGCGGCGTACACATGAAAATGTTATGCATCCCATACTACATAACATTCCCATGCAACGAAAAAAGAAAACGTGCTAGCCGCATTCATGTGATGAGGTTATGCATCCCATACTACATAACCCTCACATGTTGCCTCTTATGGTGGATCCATATACAAACACATATTATGCATCCCATACTACATAATATGTCATGTATACTTCTTTATGCTCATGAGTGTAGTGTTCGTGCTTCGGCCAAGACGTGTTGATGACATATCAGTGTGTGTATGGTATGACACTAACCACTAATGCAGACAAGGGAAAGGTTGCCCAACCATTTGTCAAGCAACCTCCCTCTGATACCAACTGTCACAACCCGCATTTTCTCAACGAAGAAATCGTATCATAGCAAGAGAAAACACGTGCCGTGATGCCACGTCGTGCAGGGGATAACTGCACACGCTCAGGCAAAACTCCAGACCTTAGATTTTAAGGAAAAACGTTGATTAAATGTGAAAGAAAATCAGTTAAGTTGAATGGCCGTATCCCTCGGCACGGTGGATCAGCTAGTCCACAGTTAAAATTATATTTATACGCAGCAAAAAATACTTTGGTTCAATTAAGTTGACACCCAAAATAAGCATAAGAGTCCCCGGGGAACGACTCATGGTATGCACGACTATAAGGTGAATATAGTATGTATGAAAGATAGTGTTTTACGCTGAGGAAAAAAATAGTATCTTTGTTTTAGAAACATGTTATGCATGAGGTACATATAATAATACTTTTTAGGTTTTAAAATATCTAACATGCAACCTAGCATAAATCCTTCCCAGAAGCAGGTAACCAACCATAAAATAGGCAAAAACAGCAGTTTAAGTTCATACCCAGCATCGCAAGAAGCCACCAATGGGCGCCAACAACCTGACACGAACCCACTAGTGAGTATGTATGTCTATACAGAAATGTAAAGGACTACCTCACAATACGAGGATCAGTTATCTCAGCTACCCAAGAGGCCACCAACAAGCCCCTCCAAAAGAACTAGCCGCTGAACTGGCTACAACCTGGACCTGAGACATTCAAGAAAAGAACACCTCAGCAAGGAAATAATCAAAAGGTAAATAGAGCAATAGATTAATGAGCAATAAGAAGAAGAGGGTTTACCAACCCGACAACAAATTGCTATAAGCAAAAGAAAAGGGGTGACAGTAAGAAGAGAGTACTGTCTAGAGCACAACAGAGCACACCAAGTGCGAGCAATAAAACCATTATGCCCTACCAAAAGAGTCTGCAACAGCAACAAGACATATACATATATGCCAAAAGAAAAGAAAGCATAAGCAAGAAAGGGACGAACAGTCCTAACACGTGGGCAAGTGGCAGTGGTCAAAACATGGATCTGAATACAAAACCAAAATCAGATCCAAAAAGGGCTAAGGGGTCAAACAGTGGCAGCTTTAGGGTCCCACACACACCAACCCAAACCGGGGTAAAAGGCGGTGGCCAAACCTCTCCACATAAAACCACCCCTCCAGAGGCCACCAAAACTCCACCACCTGCCACAACCCAAGACTCGGCATGCAGAAACTAGCCGAACACCCAATCCCCCCCCCCCCCAGGGAAAAAGTCACACTAACAATCATAAGAAACACACAAACCCAAGGCAAAAACGTCGGGTCCAACCGACGCGGCCTTGCACGCCTAACCCGAACCAACCCCGAGTCTTTCTGACCCCAAAACAAGCGCATCACCCAGTGTCGACACGATATGTCGACACCACGACAAGCTGGTGTCGACACCAAGTGTCGACACCACAGCTGCTGGTGTCGACAACTCTGCTGCTGGTGTCGACACCAAGTGTCGACACCACAGCTGCTGGTGTCGACACCAAGTGTCGACACCTCCGCTGCTGGTGTCGACACCAAGTGTCGACACCACAGCTGCTGGTGTCGACACCACAGCTGCTGGTGTCAACACCAAGTGTCGACACCCCTGCTGCTGGTGTCCACACCAAGTGTCGACACCCCTGCTGCTGGTGTCGACACCAAGTTTCGACACCACAGCTGCTGGTGTCGACACCAAGTTTCGACACCACTGCTGGCCGGTGTCGACACAAAGGTGTCGACACCCCGACTGGCCACCGGCGCCAAACCCAGCAAACAACCAAAACGAGAACGAGGCCTCCCTCTAGAGTTCCATCATCCATCGACAATAGCAACTACTCGACCTGAACCGAACCAAATCTGTCCTTAATAAACACAAACCCTCAGGAAATCTGAGATTTAACGGGAACTTTTCTACACTAACCACGGTATGATCGGGAACGAACCCTAACGTACACCTAAGATCTAAGCAGGAAAGAGATAAAATTTAATCAAAAAGAAGACAAGGATCAACTACGGCAAGGATGAGGGAACATCACTTGCCTCAATACCAGAAAAACTTGGTCGGCGGCCTCCCCCACTCTCAGATCTAGCCGAAGAGCAGCAAGCTGAGGAGCAGAAAGAATGCAGATCCAGGCGAGGGCAGTCCAGATCCACTCTCGAAATCGATTTTCGACCGCTAAATCTCCAGGAATCGGCGTCCGAAGGCTAGGGTAGTACGGCGGTTCTCTTCCTCTCGCACAGGCGCCGGCTTCTTCCAGAAAGAGAAAAAGGAAAAGACAAAGAACTGAGCCCTAATTTCTAACCCAAGGCTATATATATACAGCAGTTTAATAATAAACAATCAATATATATTAATTACTAACACACAATATCAAAGCAACACGAGACCCGAAACATCTCAGAAAATGACGAAATTCACATCGCAGCTAAAAACCCACGCTACGAACACAACTGTGAAGTCGAAATTAGCATTCGACGAACAAAAACCCGGGATATCACCACCCGAAGCCAAAACACAAGCATTCCCTAAGAGGCCCAACCGAGTCATCAAACGGACTCCGGCTAGCTGGGGAATCTTGCTAACAGGCTACAAACAGGCTACACAGGGAACCCTAAGAGCTAAGACCACGCTCTACAACGGCAAAGATCCGGAAACACGTCACCGTAATGCCAGCCAAAGGTCAAACAAAACACAGAAAAACCGGGGGCGTTACAACTGTAACCCCAAAGAAATAGTGGATTTTGACCAGCACAGATCCGGTCACGTGGTTTTTTACCCAGTTGAGAGGTTTTTCCACATTAAAACTGCTTGTGTACAATCAACCTACTCTTTTGGTTGTGTGCGCGCTCGACCGTCCTGAGATCTAAGACATTCCAAGAATTTTGGCCCGACCGAGACGCCGAGTTGGTGCCCAATCATTTGGCGCCGTTTGTAGGAAATGAGTTCCCAACATCTTCAGAAGATTGTACCCTTTGCACAACGGTACGAAGAAATAGAACTTCCAACCTGACAACTTCCTGGGAAATAATTCAATGGCAAAAAGAAGTGTCCGGACTGCGGAAGTATCTGTCCTAGGGGGTGTACCGAGCCAGCCCACTCTCATCCATTAGTAGGCGTGCCCCTCGAAGTGGAAATGGTTCTCGCCCCAGTAACAACATTGTAGGGGAGAGTTTGTCAGATGGAGGAGCAGCAAATCGAGATGCTCACTCTGCTCAGGAATATTGGGGCGCCACCCGCTCAGCTGCCTGAACCGACCAATTCCACACCTCCACTAAGCCATGGCTAACCAAGGGAAGTTCCGCAAAGAGAAGCGTCAGAAGAATTCTCATATGCTGCTAGTTCTACTCACCCGGTCCTCAGAGCAGCCGGAACTAGTTGTCGTGACCGAGTCTTGGAAGAAGAACCATGTTTACCCCTGCACGAAAGATTTACTTGGGAAGAGATACGGGAAGTGATCGCTGAGGAGTGCAGACATGTTAGACGCCGAGATATTCATCCCTGTCGACCCCTTCACCAAGGCTCCCCACTTGCGCACCCAATTTTGGCCCATCCAATCCTGCATGGCTTCAAACTCCAGAATATCGAAACCTTCGACGGGACGGACGACCCGCTAGAACATGTCCACCACTTTACCAAGATCATGAGGATTTATAACACACCTGATCAGTTACTCTGCCAAGTCTTCCCAACCACTCTCAAAGGTCAAACTCGAACTTGGTTCAATACCCTATGGGAAGGAACTATCATAAACTTTACAGAGCTCGCTAGGCGGTTCACCTACCAGTTCATCGCCAACCGAAGAATTGTCTGAGGCCCCTTATACTTGTCAGAAATCCAACAAAATGAGGGGGAATCTTTGAAGGAATTTTTCCGCCGATTCACCACGGAAGCCCGTCAGATCCATGGAGTAGATCCAGAACTATTAAGAGGAGTATTTCTTGGAGGGCTTCGCCCTAGTGGATTCTATTCCCCACTAATGAGAGAAACTGTCCCGAGTTACCCAGACCCTCCGCATCGAGTGGAAGCACAGATAGCAGCTGATGAAGCTATCGAAGCCCATCGTCAATTGTTCGACGGAGACCAGAAGCGCAAGAGGGATAGAGAACAACCATCAAAAGCCTAGGAAGGAAGAATTCAAGAAGAACGCCGAAATGGCCAGCGACGACATGATTTCCAGAGGGACCAGCCATCCCGAGAATACACTACGCTGAACACTACTTGCACGAATGTACTTTATGCCATCCAGAACGAGCCAGATTTGCACTGCACCATGCAACCTGCCCCAAATCTCAGAAGCGATCAGTCAAAATATTGTGAATTCCATTGGGGAACTGGACACACAACAGAGGAGTGTACAAGACTGAAATACAAAATCGAGCGCCTAGTTCGCCGGGGACTCCTAGGTAGATTCTTGCAAGGATTCCAACAAGATCAACAAGCTCCCCTATGCAGGAAAGTGATCAATAGGATGACCAATAAGGAGGATCCAGTGGCAAGCAGATAATTGGGAACATCAAAACTATCGTCGAGTCGCCAACTCTTTCGACCCAGATATTTTCGATAAGTGCCCAAGGGGATGTTCATGAAGACGAAGGACGCAAGCAAGACTCCACCATATCCTTTAGGGATGAGGATCTTGAGCAAATTAAGATACCCCACCAAGACCATCTCGTGATCAGGGCAGGGATCGAAGATCTCTGCTACAAGGTCGAAAGGATACTCGTCGACAATGGAAGTTCAGTCGACGTCTAATTCTTCTCCACTCTTCAAAGTATGAAACTTACCGTTCAACATCTCACACCAGTAGCCAGACCCGTCTACGGCTTCGATAACCATCCAGTCCAAGTGGAAGGGACGATATCTTTACCAATCACTATGAGATAGTTTCCAAGGGAAGGTACGCACGAAATCCAGTTCGTCGTCGTAGATTCAAGCTCACCCTACAATGCAATTTTCGGGAGACCTCTTCAGTCAGTCTTCAAAGCCATTCCTTCAATCACACACCTCGCCATAAAATTCCCCGCTACTGGGGGGCGGGAGATGTACGTGGAGACCAAGACGTTGCCAAGACGTGCTACTCAAAGCCGGCCCAGCCAAAAAAAGTAGTAGTCCTGAATATCAGTGACTCTTTATTTTGAACTTTCCCAAAAATTCTTTTATCATATTTGAACTCCATGACAAGTAAGAACTGTAAAACCAGATATATAAGACAATCAGTTATTTAAAAATTACGTTTTATTTTTAACAATGTCCAACTAGTTAAGACTAAGTCGCGGGCGATCCCCGTGCGAACCAAGCCACGAGCGATCCCCGTGAGAACTAAGTCGTGGGCGATCCCCGTGCGAACTAAGTCGCGGGCGATCCACGGGTGAACTAAGCTGCGGGCAATCCCCGTGTGAACTAAGCCACGCGCGATTCTCGTGCGAAAAGTAAGACAACGCATGGAGTTTGAATACAAAAGCTATTCACCAAACCTGCCTTTCTACGCTAGGACGTCGTCAGGGCCTGCCCCCCTCACGACCAAGCCGCGAGTGATCCTCACGTAAACTAAGCCGCAGGCGATCCCTGTGTGAACTAAGCCGCGGACGATCCCTGTGTGAACTAAGAAGTGAGTGATCCCCATGCGAAAGGTAAGACTGCGAATGTTGTTTGAATACAAAAGCTATTCACTCAACCTGCCTTTCTACGCCAGGACGTCGTCTGGGCCTGTCCCCCTCATGACCAAGCCGCGAGTGATCCTCGTGCGAACTAAGTTGTGAGTGATCCTCGTGCGAATTAATCCGCGAGCGATTCTCGTGTGAATTAAGCCGTGAGTGATTCTCGTGCAAATTAAGTCTCCATCGATCCTTGTATGAACTAAGTCGCAGGTGATTCCCGTGCGAACTAAACCGCCAGCGATCCTCGTGCGGATTAAGCCGCGAGCGATCCTCGTGCGAATTAAGTCTTGAGTGATCCTCGTGCGAATTAAGCTGCGAGCGATCCTCGTGCAAATTAAGTCATGATCGACACTCATGTGAACTAAGCCACGGGAGATCCCCGTGTGAGCTAAGCCACGAGCGATCCTCGTGCAAACTAAGCCGCGGGCGATTCCCGTGTGAACTAAGTCGTGAGCGATCCACGTGCAAACTAAGTTACTATCTAACTACAGACACAATTATAAGCCCCCACAATGCAACACTATGAGCCAAACAGTGCTCAGGCAATAAAAAGACACAATCATCATTACAACAACATACAAGTACATATGCAAACGCGCAGTCAACGACCGACAAACAACAATGATGACCTACTGAAAAAGCAAAAAATGCAAAAACACACTAATACAAAAAAAACAGTGCCGCTACATGTGGACAGCATCAACATCAGAGCCCTCATCACCAGATATGTCATCAAAGCTAAGGCCAGATACATCACATCTCAAGCTCCTTCCAATAAGACGAAAAGCCTTCGAGACTCCACGCCTAAGGTCCAACTCTCGAATGTCTTCCATCAGAGGCTCCAACTCCTTGCTCCAGATCTCCTTGCGAACTTCCTCACTGATCAAGCACCGATCTCGTATGTAATCCAGAGACTCCATATACTCTACAAGGCCAGCAGCCTTCAACTCCGATACACGGCTATCGGAAGACAACGCATCCACTTGGGACTTCGCTACACCAAGCACCGTCACCAAACGAGAAGTCTCGTCTTGAGCACACTTCAGCATCTCTGTAGTCCTCTCCACCAGAGACTTCTCCACTTATAGGGAAGCCCGAGTCTCCTCGAACTCCGCCTTCAGCTCCAATCCCATCCGGCAAAATCGAGAAACATCCCGGTCATGATCATCCTTCAAGGCGACAAGAGAACCAGTCGTAGCCTAAAACTTCTCCAGAAGGACCAGGTATCCATCCTTCAGGCTCACATAATGGTCATTCCAGGTAACGGCAATCTGAACCTGGGCCTCGATCTGCAAAAGAAAAAAGTGAAGTCAGTGCAATACAACAATAAAAAAGAGCCAAAAATGTTCAAACTAACTTACCACTTCAGTCATCTACTTCAAAGAAGAAGATAGCCTCGGAGTCGCTACCTCCGCAGGGAAAGACTGGGGGGCAGATGAACCAAGCACCTGAACCTCGAGAGGCGAACCGCCACGGCCACCTGAAGGAGAGTCAATACTCAGAGAAGACAAACAAGGCACCGAACTACCGCTACCTCGGGAAACTACAACGTCCTTCCGCATTCGACTACAACCCAAAGACGTCACAACTCTCCGTCCTGGGACTAAAGAAAGGCCACACCGCAACAAATGCTTCTCTTCTACGAATGAAGAAATGCAGAACAGACGGTTAACCAACTCACGTGGCTCTGAAAATCCAAGTACTGCAGTGAACTCCCTCTCCTTTCCCTTTTGAAGATGGCAATGGTCAGGCAATGAGTTCCACAGCTCTGACAAGCCCCAAGAATTCCTTACATAACCGAACAAAGTATTACCATGGTGGCGGTCTGTCCGGATCTCAAAATCAAGCCAACTCTTATTACTACAAATTTCCACCCGCTTTCCACCATCGAAGCGAACATCTCACCAGTCCGGAAAGCAATCCAAAGAAAGTTTCTCGTCATGCTCGCGAAAGTAGACAACTAACTCCATGAGGCATACCACTCCCAAGGGAGTAAACTGGGAAATATGCACCCCGCAAAACTTCAGAATCTCAACCACTGCCTCGCACGGGGGGAACTGAAATCCCGATCTAAAGTTAGTCTCGTAAATCATCAACCAGCCACGAGGAGGATTTTGTACCCTCTCCTCAGCACACGGCATCTGTAAGACCCCCCCCCCCCCAACATTTGACCTTGGTCGGGCTGGAGGGGATCTTACTACCCAAGACGTCCACCCAGTGCTTCTTGGGGATAACGACCCACCCTATCTAAGCAATAGGTGGCCGCCTTGCTCGGATAGAATCACAACATTAACAATATATTAGAGAATTGTGAAAGTATTAACAGGAAACCAGTGTACAATATATATAACATCATATATATTTATATGAGTACAAAGGTCATAGCCAAAGTATTTATATAAGCCCGCATGCTGTACAAGTACTACATATAACTCCTCACTCTCTCTCTCTCCCTAACCAGCTCGTCGGTACTCATGTCTCGAAACTCTGAAGTCATCGGGGGTCCTTCTGATCGAGAAGTTCTAACTGCTGGCACAATCTCCTGCAGCAGCGGGTCACTACGGTGCTCCATTTCCTGTGAATGGTTATTTAAATAACCGTTAGTCACAGAGCTAAGTGGAAAAAATCTCCTCCCCGGATCCATATCCTGGGGATGAGCACACACCCACCCAACAAAAGTAGATAGCCAAAGTATGGGAGAGTTAGTACAACATTTCATATAAATAGGCTAGGAGCAACAATAAAGAATCGCAGTATAATATAACTGGAATAGCAGCAGCAATGTATATCAGTTATAATTAAGGCTTCATCGGCACATTAGGTATCCACAACCTGTACCCTACCACAGGCATTCACAGCCACGCACAAACCACAGATATTCACAGCCGCGCACATACCGCAGGCATTCACAGCCGCACACATACCGCATGTATTCACAGCCGCGTACACCAAACCTATGTCGATATAGTCTGGACTTCTTTTATTCCAGCAGGGCAGCGAGCCCCGCGGGCCTCACCGATGTGGTCGTCGGTGATAGTGGCCAGTCCTGCCACTTCTGGGGGTGGTTGTACCGCACAGCCGCCCTAACATACAACCCCGTGTATTCTTTGATGTGAGAGACATCCGGCGATTCAACATTTTGGCCGACTAGTGGAGGAAACCTGAAAGTGGAGGATAAGATCTATCTTAACTCTAGAGGGGGGTGAATAGAGTATATTAAAATAATTTTCAAGTTAAAAACTATTTGCAGTGGAAGACTTAATTTAAGTATAGGTGTAAGGTGCTTGCAATAACTAAAAGAAAATGAATGCAAGAAATAAAACAACACAGCACATAGCAAAACATAAAGAAGCAACCAGAGGACACAAGGAGCTATAGTGGTTCCCCAATCAATCTGGGTACATCCACTCTTCTACCACCCTAGGTAGGAATCCACTGCAGGATGAGTTGATCAGGTGTCCTGGGCACCAATGAGCTATTGATAAGGTACTCAAAAACCAAAACAGATTTTTTGATCAGGTGTCTTGCCACCACTGAGTTTTGACAAGGTCTCAGAAACCAACACAAACTTTTGAAGGGAGTTTGATAAACCCTTTACAGCAGAGAGAGAGAGAGAGATGATCTTCTCTGTCAACAATCAGAGAGAAGATATTGGATGTTGTCAAAGCTCCCCCTGAGATCATGAGTTGTTTAGAAAGTGAAGCTTTGTAATATGGTCATAGGCCTCCAGAAGATTTGATCTCCAGCAAAAGATGATTCCAACAGCAGCTGAAATGTGTGGTGTCTGGAGTCTTGAGTGATAAGGCCTTTGAACACTGGAATCAAAAGGGATCTAGAAATTTCAGTATATTGATCTCCTTCAGTGATGTGTGTTCTCAGAGAATTCTGTCTGTGTGTGTCTATCTATATGTCCAGCAAAGCAATTTTTTCTGTATGTATTTGTACTTTTTGTATGGAACTGTTAGGAGAAGCAGAAGAATGTTCTCTTTTATTCCTTAGATCTGAATAGAATAATTCTCTGTCCAAGATAGCCGTTAGCCTGTCATAAATGACTTCCTTAAAAGCATTTTGTCTTCTGGAGGAAAGTCCAATAAAACATTCCTTTAAAATTCTCTTGAAACTTGCTCCAGATTAATTGAAACGGCTACAAGATCCTTGAAATAAATGCTGGGAATAATTCCATAACTGTCTGAATTTGAATCTTGAAAAACGTCGATCTCTCCAGAAAAACGTCGACCTGAGCTCAACTATCGTTGAACTGAGCTCATCGACTGGACTTAGACTGAAGCAGAAATCGTCGATCTGAGCTCAACTATCGTCGAACTGAGCTCAGAGATAGGGAAACAAACTAGAGACAGGAACGTCGATCTGAGCTCTAAGATCGTCAAACGAAGTTTGACGACTCATTGAAGTGAGCTCAGAGATCGTCGAATGGAGTTCGACGATTCGTCGACCTGAGCTCGACGAAATGACTTAGTCTCCTGAACTGAAATATCTGGTCTTGAGGGTCTTGAGGGCAGCTTTCAAACCTAAATACTAACCCTTAGACTCAATCTAATTGACCTTTAGATCTATACAAGGAGGTCAAAATAAATTTCCTAAAGGACATAGTGATCCTTGCCCAAATCAGTAATAGGGTGTTCCAACAATCTCCCCCTATTTGGGTTAGGATTACTATTTACATGACATAGGAAGAATAAAAACATACAATGCAGATATATAAAAACAAAAACAACATTGCAGAAACACAGATATAATCATAGATAGTCAGAAGAAGGTATTACTGTCAGCTTACAAGATCATTCTTTTTCCTTGCCCTTTTTAAGAACTATTTCTCTGTTAGGGTTGAGAGCTTCTTTCTTGGATCTCCTGTCATCACTTGCACCTAGAAAAGTTTGTTGTTTTGGCCTGGGAACTACAGCTTCTGGGTGCAGCTTCATGTAACTTTCTGAATCAAAGAATTTGCTGGAAGAGTACCTCTCAAGTTCTTTATTTCTCTGTTCTGATAAAGTAGTGAAGCTTGATGTATATTTTCCTTATTCTCTAGCCTTTTTGATTTGATCTAAAGCAGTCAATTCTTTCATCCTTACTGTCCAAGAATTAGGATTGTTCTCTGGGTCTTCAAATGGAACAGGAGGTTCATATCTGTTTGAAGAATTATCAGGAGTAGCTTTGCAAGAAACTAGATCTTTAAGCTTATAAGGGAAACGACCAGAAGTAGAATCTGTAGGGCCTTGTCCTTCCCTTTGATAAGGATGTTGCCTGGAATATCCTTTAGAATAAACTCTGAGTTCTCTTTGATTTCCTCTGTACTGTCCTCTTCTGGACTGGTAATCTCTAGACTGATTTCCTCTTTGCTGAGATATTCCTTGAAATTGATATGAACTTTGGCTTCTAGTAGTAGATTAAAAGGCAGAACTTCCACCTATACCTGCATCAGGTGAAGGAGGAGGAGGAGGATTGAAGTGAGATGATCCTTTATCATATTTCCTCTTCTTTTTCATGGCTTTCAGCTGATTTCTGGAGTACTGCATCCATGGTTTTGTAATAGGGCAATCATGCAATATATAATATGGAATATCATTTGTATCTTTGATTTTCTCTGAGGGAACTCTCTTCATGGCCTTGCTTCTTGCTTTCCTTTTCCTTGCAATTGTTGCAGAGGAATCATCAGAATCAGTTCTAAACTGATCACTGTCTGAACTTTGTGGATTGTCATATAGTTCATCAAGCTTTTTGAAGCAATCACTTTGTTGTTGGGGCTGAGTAGAAGAAACAACAGCAGGAACAGCAACAAGAGCAACAACAGCAGCAGGAATTGGAGCAGAAACAACACTGGCAGAAGAAACTATAACAGCAGGTTCAGAAATAAAAATTTCATGGGCACCAATAAGCTCAGATACAGCAGGCTCAAAATCAATTGCCTCTGTCATATGCACATCCTCAGAAACTGAAACAGCAATATCAGAACTAACTAAAACATCAGCATCAGCAGCAATTTCAACATTGTCCACAGCCTGGACATAATCTATAAAAGAGGCTAAAATACTGGGCTCACAGCAAGAAATAGGCACAATGGACTTAGTAAGGTCTTCAATATGCTGGTCTGGAAGGAAGCTGAAGTATACAGAATCAAATACTGATAGCAGTGACCTGAGGTCCACTGTAATGACTGCAACTAGAGCTTGAACTGGAGTTACTGCAGCAGGCAATCTCTCAGCTTCATAAGGCATCTCCCCCTACCTAGATTCAGTGATAACTGGATCAAGGAACCCAGTAGAAGGGATTGCCTGAGGAGGAAGAATAGAGGATAGCATGGCAGACAACTCCTGAACAGTTTTCAAAAGTGGAGCCAATGAAGTCTCCAGCAGTAGTGATAGCCTTGGAGCTATCAGCTCATATAGCTTGTCTGCAATAGCTGGAAGGTCTACTTGCTCAAGAGGAACTTGAGTAGAGGTAGGGATGGATGTGGTAGAGATGAAAGTTGGAGTAGCAGGAGATGTTGTTGGAGAAACTGTGGATGATGGAAGTGATGGTTGAGATATTGGAATTATGGAGATGGAAGATAATGGAGTGGAGATGGATGGTGTGAATGATGGTTGAGCAATGATTTCCTAAAGTAATTGTTGATAAG
Organism: Platanthera guangdongensis; assembly: GCA_039583875.1. Taxonomy (NCBI): domain Eukaryota; kingdom Viridiplantae; phylum Streptophyta; class Magnoliopsida; order Asparagales; family Orchidaceae; genus Platanthera; species Platanthera guangdongensis. The sequence goes on along the minus strand of CM077167.1, from coordinate 35,831,406 downwards.
AAGTGGATGATGATGGTGTCTCAAGAGGGGATGATGGAGAATCATCCATATAGGAATCATCTAGAAGAGTGAATGATGGAATATGAGATGATGAATCAATGTCCATGTGGGGGTAGTGATGTAGTGGATGGAAGATTTCTTCAGTTGATGTTGGAGTTGGAGAAGGGATTGAAGTTGGAGATGGGATGGAAATGGGGGATGAAATTGTGATATTGGATGTGATTGTTGTTGATGAAGCAATAGGTGGAGAAGGATGAGATGATGAGGCAGGCAAATCTTCTGCAGGGGCAGAAACCTGAGAGGAAGAGACTAAAATAGTCCTTGTGCCTGAAGAAGAGATTGCAGAGGCTCTGCTAGGCTTTACAATCTGCCTGTCCCATTTCACAAATAGGGCACAGGTAAGCCTCTTGGAGGCATTGATGTGTATCTCATTGGAAACAAGCAGGTTAGGGCATCTATTGTGAAGAAACAGCCATAAAATCCTCCCAAAATTGACAAAATTCTTGTTAATTTTCTTCTTGATCAAGTCAAAAAACACTTCTCCCCAGTTCAGCTGCTTCTTATCCACCAAGGCACCCATCAAACAGAGCTGATGCCTAGAGATGGTATCATGAGCAGAGTGTTTTGCCAACAATACTTTCCCAACTACATCAGCAAGAAATCTGTACTCAACTGACAGATTCTTCTTAAGCAATTTACTAGGGTTAGCTTCTGAATGGCCCATCCTCTCAAGCAAAATTGAAAATTGTTCTCCAGACAGCTCAATAGAATCTTCACCAGAATTCAATTGAAATACCTCCGTCAAAACAGCAGGTGTGAAAGGTACCTGAGTTCCTGAGAAGGTTCCAATCACAGTGTTCTGATCCAGATTGTGGGTAGTATACACCCATTCCTTTATTTCATATGCGGCCAATTTGATCCTTGTAGACATTATGTTAACTAACTGTTGTTCCTTAAAGAGTTCCAGAATGTCCTTGAATATTTGATCGCTGTTATCGAAAGAATCCATATCTATATCAAAGCCAGCATCAAATTTCATGGCTGCCAAGATTGCGACTGAAACTGTCATTGATTCCTGCAAAAATGAACAAACAAAAGAGCAAGTGCAAAAAAGTTTGGAGGGAAAGAGAAATTCTGCAGAGAGTATGAAAGCACAAAGGCAGAACGACTGCCGAAAAATGAGTTTTATATTAGGGTTCGACGCAGAAAAGGAAAGATCATTGAACTCTGTTCGACGATCGGGGCTCCTAAAGGAATCTAAAAGGTCCGCAACATAGTCGATCTCCGTTCGACGATATTGGAGAGCATCGAGCTCCGTTCGACGATCGCTGACCGGAAGAAGATAGCTTAGCACTATCTGGAAAGCACTGAGCTACGTTCGACGATTTCTAAGAACGTCGATCTTCGTTCGATGATCTTTAGGAAAAACGTCGAGCGCAGTTCAGAGAACAGAAACAACCTATAGACTCTAGAAAAATCAAAATGTTTGCCTAGTCTTGGTCAATTTTAGAGTTTTAAAATCTTGGATATTATTTTAAACTTCCTCCATCTAACATTCCTAACTGATTCAGGAAGAATGTATGTTTCTTTTCATCCAAGGGTTTGGTGAAAATATCTCCACTTTGCAAATCAGTTGGGATATATTGAAGTTCAATTTTGTTTTTCTCAACATTATTCCTTAAAAAGTGATGCCTAATTTCTATATGTTTTGTCCTACTATGGAGGACTGGATTTTGTGCAATGGAAATAGCACTGGTGTTATCACAAAATATTTTAGACTTCTGTAAGTTGTAGTCATAGTCTAGGAGTTGGTTTTGAATCCACAAGATTTGTGAACAATAACTACCTGCAGCCATATATTCAGCTTTAGCAGTTGAAGTTGACACATATGTTTGTTTCTTGCAAAACCAGAAAACAAGTCTGTCACCAAGAAACTGACAAGTTCCACTGGTGCTTTTCCTATCTATTCTGCATCCAGCATAATCAGCATCTGAAAATCCAGTTAAGTCAAATGCTGAATCTTTTGGATACCAGAGACCTAGATTTGGACAACTTTTCACATACCTAAGAATCATTTTTACTAAGTTTAAGTGTGACTCTCTAGGGCTCACTTGGAATCTAGTACATATGCATGTAGCAAACATTATGTCAGGTCTACTAGTTGTAAGGTACAGTAAAGAGCCAATCATTGCTCTATATGTTGTCTGATCAGCAGGTTTCCCATGTTCATCAGCATCTAATACAGCATTAGTAGGCATAGGTGTTTTCATGCATGATGCTTCAGACATACCAAATTTCTTAACCAATTCTTTTGCATACTTGGTTTGAGAAATAAATATGCCTTCAGCATGTTGTTTAATTTGCAATCCTAGAAAGAAAGATATCTCACCCATGCTACTCATTTCAAATTTAGAATGCATTAGGTTGGAAAACCTTCTGCACAAATTTAAATCAGTAGAACCAAATATAATATCATCTACATAGATTTGTACTAATAGGGTATGGGACTTATGGGTTCTAATAAAAAGAGTTGGGTCTACTCTACCCCTTATAAAATCATTTTTCAGAAGAAAGCATGTTAGGTTCTCATACCATGCTCTAGGAGCTTACTTTAGACCATATAATGCTTTATGCAATTTGAAAACATGATCAGGATGAGTTGAAGAGATAAAACCTGAGGGTTATCTAACATAGACTTCTTCTTTGATATCTCCATTGAGAAAAGCACTCTTTACATTCATCTGGTATACTTTGAATCCTTTGTGTGCTGCATAGGCTAAGAAGATTCTTATGGCCTCTAACCTTGCAACTGGTGCAAAGGTCTGGTCATAGTCTATCCCTTCTTCTTGAGAGTATCCTTAAGAAACTAGTCTTGCCTTGTTCCTTACAATGACTCCTTGATCATCCAATTTATTTCTGAACACCCATTTTGTTCCAACAATTGAGTGATCCTTTGGCCTTGGCACTAGTTCCCAAACTTTGTTCCTTTCAAATTGATGCAACTCCTCTTGCATTGCAATGATCCAGTGTGTATCTTTCTCTGCATCTTGAATGGATTGAGGTTCAATTTGAGAAAGAAAGCAAGTGTTCATCAGGTTTTGGTTGAACTGATTTCTGGTTTGCACACTAGCTGAGATGTCTCCAATCACTTGGGAGATTGGATGGTCTCTTGATGTTACTAAATCAATATGGGGTGTTGATTGTTCACCAACCTGTGTTGTTGTTTCCTCTTGTGGTACAACAACTGGCTCTTCAAGAAGATTCTCTTCAAGATGTTGAATGACTTTTTCATCTTCACTGCTTTCATCTTTTTGAATAATTTGTAACCTGTCCAAGTCTTCAGCAAGAGAGTGTACCTGCAAAGGTTCTATGGTAGAAGTATTTTTCTCCTTGAAAGACATGTTAGATTCATCAAAAGATATATGAACAGATTTTTCAATTTTGAGAGTAGATTTATTATATACCCTATAAGCTTTACTGATCATGGAGTATCCCAGAAACACTCCTTCATCAGCTTTAGCTTGAAATTTTACTAAGTATTTCTTTTTATTATTATGAATGTAGCAAATACAACCAAAGATTTTGAAGTAATCTACTTTAGGTTTCTTCCCTTTGAGTAATTCATAGGGAGTCTTTCCCTTCAGTTTATGTATTAAACTTCTATTCAACATATAGTTGGAGGTGTTCACTGTCTCTGCCCAAAAGGATAGAGGAAGATGAGCATCTGACAACAATGTAGTAGCAGATTCAATAAGGGTTCTATTTTTTCTTTCAGCTACCCCATTTTATTGAGGAGTTCTAGGAGCTGAGAAAGTGTGTCTGATCCCTTCACTCTGACAGAACTCTTGCATAAGAAGAGAATCAAACTCTGTCCCATGATCACTTCTGATCAGGGCAATGTGAGAATTGAACTCACTCTGTATGCATTTGAGAAACTCTGTCAAACACTTAAAGTTATCAGATTTCTTCCTCAGAAAGAACACCCATGTGAATCTAGAGAAGTCATCTACAACCACTAAAGTATAGGATTTCCCTCCTAAGCTTTGTACTGTAATGGGTCCAAAAAGATCCATGTGTAATAGATACAAAATCCTAGGTGAATCACTCTTATTAAGTGACTTGAAACTATTTTTTGTTTGCTTGCCTAATTGACAAACCCTGCAAAGTCCTTCCTTCTTGTAGGGGCTAGAAGATAGTCCTCTAACAAGGTTGTCCTTGGATAGCCTAGCAATGGTTCTAAGGTTTATATGTCCTAGTCTCTTATGTCATAATTCATTAGGTCTACAAATAGAGTTGAACAAGCATATATCTACCTTAGTTGAAAGAAAATCTACAAGATAAATGTTACCTTTCCTTTTACCTGTCAACACAGTTGTGTTGTCCTCTGATTTGATTTTGCATGAGGATTTGTTGAAAGTCACTAGATAGCCTTCATCACACAGTTGACTGATACTGATTAAGTTGTGCTTCAGTCCTTCCACATAGGCTACTTTCTTGAATATGACTGTGTCAATCTGGACTTCACCATATCCTTTTGTTAGTCCAAAGTTTGAATCACCAAATATTACTTTGGGTCCAAGCTTGGCTTTGAAGGATGTGAAATTATCCTTATTTCCTGTCATGTGCTTTGAGCACCCACTATCCAGATACCATTTCCGGTTTGATATTGGATAGGTCTTCACCTGCACATAAAACAATTCATTTGTTTTTGACCCAGTTCACCTTGGGCCTAGGTTGATAACCTTTGAATTCAGAAATAAAAGACATTCCAGGTTGACTCTTATAACCTTCAGGATGATATCTCCTTGGAGGTATTATCCATTCAGTATAAGGGTTAAATCTTTGGGATGTAGGACCCCTAGGTTTGAAATTTGATTTACCTTTGTTAAAATTTTCAAAACTCTGATCTCTGTTCGACGATCTCTGAGCTGAGTTCGACGATCTTGGGTCAGATCGTCGAGCTCCGTTCGAAGATCGACTATGCCAGCGTTCAAGGTTCAGAAATCGTCGACCTGAGTTCGACGATTCAGCCTGAGATCGTTGAGCTCCGTTCGGTGATCGTCGAGCTCCGTTCGACGGTCGTCGAGCTTCGTTCGACGTTTTATGTTGAACTTTTGTTTTCATAGGTAAATCAGAATTTTTCCTAGCCACCTCTACAACTCCCTTACCTTTATCAGAGATAAATTTGATTGGGGTTGTTACTACTATAGGTTGGCCGGATGAAGCACCCAAGCCCAGTGTACTATTGAATATTGAGTTCACTGTGCTTGTGATGTCCATTAGTTTGATACTTCTCCCATTAAGAGATTCTTCAAACCTTTTGGCCTCTGATAGCTCACTTTTCAGTGAAGCTATCTGCTCCCTACATCATTCCAACTCCTCAGAGAGTTTGAGGTTTTCTGATTTTAAAGTGTTGTGTTCAGATAGCTGATTTCTGAGAGAAATGATTTCCTTCTCAGATTTTAATAAATCTAAACACAGTGCTTTAAACTCACACTTGAAGTCTTCAGAATTAAAATCAAAAGAATTTATTACCTGGTCCTCTTTAGATTGAATCTCTGATTCTGACTCTGACTCTTCTACATCAGAATTTTGTTGTGAGGCATTGATAGCCATCATGCAGAATTCTTTTTCATCAGCATCATCTTCATCATCACTAGAGCTGGATGATGCTTCAGATTCTTCTTCTGTTTCACTCCAAGTTTCAGCAACAAACCCCTTCCTTGTTTTTTTGTTCTTGCTGGAGGAGGGTTTGTCATTGCTATTCTTCTTGAAGTCCTTTTCTTTTCTCCTTTCTCTCCTGTCCTTCTTGTCCTTAGTCTGATTTTCTGGACAGTCAGGCACAATGTTGTCTGGTTTCTTGCATCCAAAACAAATAATCTCTTTGTCATTTGATTTGTCATACCTTGGCTTGTCATGCCCTCTGTATGATCTTTTCTTGAAATCCTTCTTGTACATTTTGTAAAACCTTTTGGCCAGTAAGCTTAGCAGCTCTTCATTGCCTGTGACCTTGTCTTCAGGCTGATCTTCAATAGCTTTGAATGTTATTGATTTCTCTTTTCTGACTGCTGGTGAAGCAGCCTTCTGCTCCTCTTCTCTATTCTTGATGAGCAGCTCATAGGACTTGAGCTTGCCCAAGAGAGCTTCAGTTGTGATCTCATTTAGGCTTCTGGCATCCTTGATTGGCCAGATCCTTGAGTCTCAAGTGCTTGGGAAGCACATTAGGATTTTATCATTGAGCTCAATTAATGAGATCTCTTTGTCCAATGTTTTCAGCTCATTGACTATGAGACTGAGTTTATTATACATATCTGCTACTGACTCAGCTTCTCATTTCTTGAAGTTCTTATACTGAGTTATGAGATGGGATCTTCTATCTTTTCTCTCATCAGTAGATCCTGAGACTATCTCAGATAACTTGTCCCAGATGTCCTTTGCTGAGTTGCATTCAGCTACTTTTTGAAATATGTCATCAGACATGGTTTGTGCCAAAATGTTCATTGCTTTGGCATCTGCAACTTTCCATTTTTTTATTTCTGCATCTGTTCTTGAAGGAGGTGGAACAACACTTGTACTTGTATTTTCTGGTGGTCTTGGACACACTGTCAAAAAAGAATTAAAAATATCTTCATCAATAGAGTTCATGTACAATCTTATCCTTGCCTTCCAAAGTGCAAACTTAGACAGATTACACACTGGAGGTCTGGTGCTAGCATAATCTTTGCTCTGTGCCATGGTTTTATATAAGGATATAATAAAATACAACTAATGAAAATAAAAACCCTCTATAAAAAATTGATTTTATCAGAGATCTTTTGGTTCAGGTGTTAGCCTCTTAGAAAACAACCAACCAAATAAGGTGCGGTATTTTTAACCAAACTCCCTCTGATACCAATTGAAAGTGGAGGATAAGATCTATCTTAACTCTATAGGGGGGGTGAATAGAGTATATTAAAATAATTTTCAAGTTAAAAACTATTTGCAGTGAAAGACTTAATTTAAGTATAGGTGAAAGGTGCTTGCAGTAACTAAAAGAAAATGAATGCATGAAATAAAACAACACAGCACACAGCAAAACACAAAGAAGCAACCAGAGGACACAAGGGGCTATAGTGGTTCCCCAATCAATCTGGGTACATCCACTCTTCTACCACCCTAGGTAGGAATCCATTGCAGGATGAGTTGATCAGGTGTCTTGGGCACCAATGAGCTTTTAATAAGGTACTCAAAAACCAAAACAGATTTTTTGATCAGGTGTCTTGCCACCACTGAGTTTTGACAAGGTCTCAGAAACCAACACAAACTTTTGAAGGGAGTTTGATAAACCCTTTACAGCAGAGAGAGAGAGAGATGATCTTCTCTATCAACAATCAGAGAGAAGATAGTGGATGTTGTCAAAGCTCCCCCTGAGATCTTGAGTTGTTCAGGAAGTGAAGCTTTGCAATAGGGTGATAGGCCTTCAGAAGATTTGATCTCCAGCAAAAGATGATTCCAGCAGCAGCTGAAATGTGTGGTGTCTGGAGTCTTGAGTGATAAGGCCTTTGAACACTAGAATCAAAAGGGATCTAGAAATTTCAGTATATTGATCTCCTTCAGTGATGTGTGTTCTCAGAGAATTCTGTCTGTGTGCGTCTATTTGTATGTCCAGCAAAGCAATCTTTTCTGTGTGTATCTGTACTTTTTGTATGGAACTGTTAGGAGAAGCAGAAGAATGCTCTCTTTTATTCCTTAGATCTGAATAGAATAATTCTATGTCCAAGATAGCCGTTAGCCTGTCATAAATGACTTCCTTAAAAGCATTTTGTCTTCTGGAGGAAAGTCCAATAAAACATTCCTTTAAAATTCCCTTGAAACTTGCTCCAGATTAATTGAAACGGATACAAGATCCTTGAAATAAATGCTGGGAATAATTCCACAACTGTCTGAATTTGAATCTTGAAAAACGTCGATCTCTCCAGAAAAACGTCGACCTGAGCTCAACTATCGTTGAACTGAGCTCAGCGACTGGACTTAGACTGAAGCAGAAATCATCGATCTGAGCTCAACTATCGTCGAACTGAGCTCAGAGATAGGGAAACAAACTAGAGACAGGAACGTCGATCTAAGCTCGAAGATCGTCGAACGGAGTTCAACGACTCGTTGAAGTGAGCTCAGAGATCGTCGAATGGAGTTCGACGATTCGTCGACCTGAGCTCGACGAAATGACTTAGTCTCCTGAACTGAAATATCTGATCTTGAGGGTCTTGAGGGCAGCTCTAAAACCTAAATACTAACCCTTAGACTCAATCTAATTGAACTTTAGATCTATACAAGGAGGTCAAAACAAATTTCCTAAAGGACATAGTGATCCTTGCCCAAATCAGTAATAGGGTGTTCCAACAAAACCCAACAGCGAAAACATAAAGGCTGGTCACCCGTGGTTCTCATCTCCCTGTCGTCTTGAGTCGTTGAACTTTTCACACCTGTATGAACGGTCTGTGGAAGTGACTGACCCGCCATAGTTTACCGCAAACAATTTATAAATAATCAAAAAACCAATTTTGCTAGCACGCACCGGGTCTGTGGCAGTCTGCCCTACTATGCTTCAATCTTTGTACAGTAACGCTCAGCTCAACGTTCAACAAGAAGCATGAGATCACTTTATTTGGGGCTAAACCTGGAGGAACACCTCAACTCCAGTTATCCCCAACTGAGGCTAGACCTTAACAAATAGTTGTTCGTCAGAGCAGAACCCGTGCTTATAATAGTAAATTATTACAGTAATAATAATATGGTAATTAAAGCTGCTGATAATAAATGCTGCATAATTTAAGTGCTGAATGAAATGTGACAAGTACGGAACTGTAGTAGTACTGAGATGAAAGTTCTGAAATGAACTTGACTAGTACAAGACTGGAGTAGTACTGAACTGAAATAAATTTGACTAGTACGAGACTGGAGTAGTGTTGAATTGAAATGAACTTGACCAGTTCGAGACTGGAGTAGTACCGAATTGAAATGAACTTGACTAGTATGTGACTGGAGTAGTACTGAATTGAAATGAACTTGACCAGTATGAGACTGGAGTAGTACTGAATTGACATGAACTTGACCAGTACGAGTCTGGAGTAGTACTGAATTGAAAGTACTGAACTGAAGTGAATAAAGGAACAGGACCAATGCAATACTGGAATAATCATAACGAAAATGGTTAGTAGTCCAATTGCTCCACCCAGGAGATTTCAGTTCCATCTCCTATCTTATGAGGTACATTCAGTTCCATCTCAATTCTCAGGATGCACATTCTGTTATATTTCAGTTTTTAATAAAACTTGCTTGAGTTACACCAATTATTAAGATCTGATAGTAATTTGGTTGCGCCTTTTTAATCACGGCTTAATCGGATTAGTGACTTATTTGGAGTTACATCCTTATTATTTATCGAGGAAAATTTTACAACTCACTACTCGTATCTCATCGTTCGAGCGTGCCCAAATTACTCGAGAGTCGAGGCGCTCAACGGTTTCTCGAAATCTTGGAACACTCAGAGCTTGGTCACTTGCCTCAACCACTCTCGTTGATAAGACAAATTGAATTTATTATTCAAATTAGAAAGGATGGTCGCGCGCTCCAATTTTCACTTTCGAGGAAAATGAGCGTAGTAAATTCCAAGCGCGTCCCTAGGCTCCTAGGAATTGAGGAAAATTCAATTTTGATCCTCAAGTTCCCAAATTTTGATACAACCTTTAAGGGGGTTTAAAATGAGCCTATAATAAATTTCATAATTTTACGAAGAGTTTTGGGCCTTTAATTTAGCCAAATAGATTTTATTTTGGCTTTTAAAAATACCAAATCAACCCCAAAAAAATTCTCAAAATTTTTGTGGAGGAAGCCCTTGGTATGTGAAACATTTTTTATGTTGATCACTTTGCCCCCAGAGGCCTAGAAATGACCCAGGAAATTTCTCAAAGTTTTGTTATTAATATGGTCTGCTAATAGTAAATCAAAAGATATCATGTGGCTGAGATCGAGCCGGAAATCAGACATCTTCTTTCTGACCCCACAGCGGATCGGCTGCGGATCCACTGTGGGGTGCGCTGATGCTGAGGCGGGGGCGGGATTTAATGAAATTCCAGTCGTCCGATCTTCATCACCAGATCGGACGGCTGTTGTTCCACGCCGGCGGGCAGTTAGGGATAGCCTCTGCCACCGCCGGCCAGTCAACACCGGATGCCGACACCGCCCCCAGCCGGTTCGCCGGGAGCCGGTGAGTCCCTGGGTGGTGACCCGGCAGCCTGCCGCCGCCGGCCACCACCTGATTTGGACAACCCGAGAGCGGGGTGGAGGTGATGTTGCTCCCAGCGCCACCGCACCACCGCACCACCCTGCATCTTCAGGGTTGTGCCCAGCCCCGAAACCATCCCCGGCCGGCGCGTCGCGGGCAAGGCTCTTCTCCGGTGGTGGTCTGGCGACCATCCGCCGCCGGAGGCAAAATAGAGCAAAAGCTCTGCTTCTCCGGTGCCGCCGGAGCGGCGCTTTCCGGTGGCACCCCGACTTTCACCCACCGGGAAAAGTCATCTCGGTGGGTCAACCCTTCTCTAGCACCACCCCCGGCGCGGGGAGGGGCTAGCCTTCCTGCGACCACGACCCGACCTGGAGCATGGGTCGGGTGGTGCCGGCGGCGCTTCGGCCATCGGAGGGCCCATGCAGAACATCCAAAAGGAGGGGAAGGGGGAGAAGTTTCTACCTGTGGAGGATGGGCTTGGGAGGGGCCGACTTGGTTGGACATGCAAGGTGGCGGTGGTGGAGCTCGGGCTTGCCTTTTCCGGCGAACTGAGCTCTGGCAGAGCTTGGGGAGGGGTGGGGGAGTTGCTTACTGAGCTGGTGAGGGGAATATCAGTAGAGGGGGCCTTTATATAGGCTGGAGGGGTGGGGATCTCCTCCCCTACCCAATGTGGGATTAATCCCTCCTCAGTGAGGGAATAATCTCCACCCTCCAGCAGTCCAAGTACAGCTGGAGGCTCAAGGTAATTCTCCCATGTGGGAAATGGGGTTGGGTCCTTATGGGCTTGGGCTTTTACAAGTGGGAGAGGGAAACAGAGAGGGGAGTGGAGGGAAGTGTTGGTGGGCCACCACTTGGGCCCACTCCCTTCCATCTTATTAATTTGTGGCCCCTATGGGTAGGGGCAATGCACTATTTACCCATGGAGAGGAGGTGGCCTCCTTTTTAGGGAAAATTTCCAAAAAAAAAATGGGAAAACGGGAGGGTTTGACCAAAGTCAATCCCTGTGGGTCAACTCATGGAGGTCAAAGTCAAAATAAGTCCAAGTCATCGAAATTGGGTCAAAGTTGGAGTGTCGTGTCACAATTGGTGTGCACACGCTTTTCGATGCACAACTGAGCTTGATTTGACCACGGTATGACCACCCATTATCGAAACTGACCAGGACCAATTCCATTGACTTTGTATTGACCATGCGAATCTAACGCCACTGACCGGGGTCAAATTGGAGTTCGTTTGGTAAAAGTCCAAAATTTGTGCATCACGACGCGCTAAAATGGTCAAAATGTCTATATATGTCATTAGATCTCGGATCGCGACACGACGAGTTCCGATGCGCTCGTATCGACTATACGAGGTCACAGGAACTAACAGAACTCAAATCAGAGTCCTTTAGAGCGATATCCAAAGACTGGCTCTTATGGCGTTCTACGAGGAATGGTTACATCCACCACATGACCTCGGGGTCCAACAGAACGAGTTCTGACGCACTGGTATCGACTATACAACACCACCGGAACTAACAGAACTCAAATCGGAGTTCTCTAGCTCGATTTCCCGCCTATGGTTACCTTCTACCGGGTCGCGGGTAGGAATTTGGGTCGAATCTCCTCCACCAAATTATAATTTTGTCCTCGGTAAGAGAAGAGCAAAGACGCATCGGCCGAGTGTTACGTCTCGAGCCCTGTCACAAAGAATAAAAATTTAGACTAAAAAGCACTAGTCAAAATTCATCCACCCTCGTTGTGCGCGAAAAAATCCACGACATACACGTGCCCCAACACGCACAGAAAGCCCCTGCACAAACATACGTGCACACCCTCACAACACGCACACAGGAGCACACAACCAGGCGCGCACATGCGTGCCAGGGAGACCAGGCGCGCCCGCCCGGGCGACCAGGTGTGCGCCCGCGCGCGGGATCAGGCGCGCGCTCGTGCGCCCACGCGACAAGGTGTGCGCCCCGCGTGCACCCACATGAGGGATCGGGCGCGCATGTGCACCTGACCGGCCACACGCGCACCTGTGCGCGCACACTTGCCTGCGCGCGACCGTGCACAACCACGCTGGCCCGCGCACGCGGTCTGGCACGTGCCTGCATGCACGACCAACCGCGCACGCTCCAGCGCATCCGCCCGCACCTCTGTAGGTACGCCCGCATGCTCCCTTGCACATGTCCATCATGCAAGCTCACGCACACCCATGTGCGACCCCGCACACCATCACAACTAAGGGAGCAATAGCTTCCTCCTCGAGGAACGGTTATCACCACCCCTACATCATAAAATAGATACTAACATTTTTACCCGAGTTTGCATGGCACAACCGCTCGCCAGCGCAAGTCCGTCACCATTCGCCACCATCGCCGCCATAAAAATGAACAAGACAAGATCCTTGTTTTTCTTCGTCTGAAGCAGTCTCGTGCAACAAGGATCTGGGGGTGGGGGGGGGCAATTGTTAAGGATGAACCTCATTTTATATGTGATGGGTGTGAATATAGCCACCTCTCCCATGATCTCCACTAAAATTAATGAGATCATGGGTTTGACCGCGCGCGCGATCACCGCCCGATCCCCCGCGGACCGATCCAACTACTCATGATGGGGAAACCGCCACGCCTCACCGTCGGCGGGCAGCCGGCCTCCTCCCCGGATGTCGGCCGCCCGCCCCGTTCATGTGGCCAAGGGGGGCGGCCGCCCAGGCCTCCCCCTTGCTCGGCCGCCGGTGCGGCAAAGGGGGCGGCCGACCGGGCCGCCCCCTCCTTGGTCGCTTGTGGCCAAAGGGGCGGTCGCCCTGACCGCCTCTACGCCCGACTGCCTGTGCAGCCGAATGGGGTGGCCAACCGGGCCACTCCCCCCCCCCCCCCCCCCCCCCCCCCCTTGGTCGTCGGCAGCCAAGGGTGCGGCCGGCCCGGCCGCCCCCCACGCCCGTCCGCCAGTGTGGCCGAGCAGCGCGGCCAACACCCCCCCCCCCCCCCCCGCCTTGGCCAATGGGGCGGCCGGCCGCCCCCTCCCTCGGCCGTCGGTGCGTGGCCAAAGGGAACGGCCGGCTCTCCCTGGCCGTCGTCGCCAGCCCTCCTTAGTCGGAGAACTTGGCGGCAATTTCGCCGGCCGCCCGTGGAGGCCCGCTCCCGCCGTCCGATCAAGGAGGAGCGTACTCGGCCGTTCAATACACGCGTAACCATCCACTAACCACTGGGTTAGTGGGGGAAATTTAATTAATATTTTATTATTTATTCATGGTGGTCTCCAAATAGTGGGATACGCGTATCAAGAACTATTGTAAAAACATTTATGACGGTGGTTATAGTGTGCAGATAGTTGCTTAACCGCTGTAACCAGCTGCTGGAACCTATAAAAGGAGTCTCAGGGCTCCTCGTTTCTCATTTTTTCTGATCTTTCTCTTCAGAGTCTTCTTCTTCCTCAGGTCAGAGCTCTGTCAATTTCCCCTATGAGCCACCTCCGAGCCACCTTTGAGCCACACTCGAGCCACAAGATGGACAAGTCGCAACCACCCGGCGAAGCCGAATCGCCCAAGTTCCAAGCGGCCCAGCAACTGCAAGACCAAGTGTGCAGCCTTCCATCCAGAATCAACAAGTCGTTATCTGAAGACCACCGGCGCAAAGCGCAATCTGTAACAACTCCCGGCGCAATGGCTTGTTGTCTGTTGCGTGCAAAGTACTCTCTCACCCCATAATTGTAACGATAGGTGGTCTATCGCCCTCGACTTCACAAATGTTAGAAACCAGGCCGGGGGTCCCACACATTTTGGGTAAAGGCCCGGTCCTGGCCGACTGCAGTCGAACGACACAGCATCCCCAACCAAATCTCCCGGGGGTCCCACACATTTTGGGTAAATGCCCGGGTAGGTTGTTGAGGCCCGGGGCTTGATCCCGGGACCCCCTTTATAAGAGGCGCCTTAGCCAACCTCTCATACCCAACTGCACTGGAGTGCAGTTGGGTATGAGAGGTTGGCTAAGGCGCCTCTTATAAAGGGGGTCCCGGGATCAAGCCCCGGGCCTCAACAACCTACCCGGGCATTTACCAAAAAATATGTGGGACCCCCGGGAGATTTGGTTGGGGATGCTGCGCCGTTCGACTGCAGTCGGCCAGGACCGGGACTTTACCCAAAATGTGTAGGACCCCCGACCTGGTTTCTAACACATTTTGGGTAAATGCCCGGGTAGGTTGTTGAGGCTCGGGGCTTGATCCCGGGACATCCTTTATAAGAGGCGCGTTAGCAAACCTCTCATACCCAACTGCACTGCAGTGCAGTTGGGTATGAGAGGTTGGCTAAGGCGCCTCTTTTAAAGAAGGTCCCGGGATCAAGCCCCGGACCTCAACAACCTACCCGGGCATTTACCCAAAATGTGTGGGACCCCCGGGAGATTTGGTTGGGGATGTTGTGCCGTTCGGCTGCAGTCGGCCAGGACCGGGCCTTTACCCAAAACGTGTGGGACCCCCGGCCTGGTTTCTAACAAAAGATGGCGATCTTTTGTTAGAAACCAGGCCGGGGGTCCCACACGTTTTGGGTAAAGGCCCGGTCCTGGCCGACTGCAGTCGAACGGCACATCATCCCCAACCAAATCTCCCGGGGGTCACACACATTTTGGGTAAATGCCCGGGTAGGTTGTTGAGGCCCGGGGCTTGATCCCGGGACCCCTTTTATAAGAGGCGCCTTTACCCAAAATGTGTGGGACCCCCGGCCTGGTTTCTAACAACAAACCAGCCGTAAACTCTAGGAAATAGTGGATTTTGACTGACACAGATCCAGTCACGTGATTTTTTATCCAGTTTAGGGCTTTTTGCACGTTAAAACTGCTTGTGTACAATCAACCTACTCTTTTAACTGTGTGCCCGCTTGACCATCCCGAGAGCTAAGACGGTCCAAAAATTCTGACACGACCGAAACGTCGAGTCTGTCCGCAACAATAATAAACCGAATATGAGGTTATAGGTTATATGGTGAATGACGCATTAAAAAAAATATAAATTTGTGCGCATAAATTAGTTTTTATTTATCATGGGTTTTGTATATTTTGGTGAATATGTTGATTTTTATGTATAATTTTGAAATGTTTGAAGTTTTCGTTATTCACACGTGCCTTTTATTGATGTTTTTCAAACACATGTAGTTTTTTTTCAGCCTACATTTTCTTTTACATGCATTAATTAATAGAAGAGCGGCCAAATTAGAGAATTGTCGTCATCCTATGGTTGTTCAATCTAAGTATGGTTTGAATGCTTGTGGATAGTGTGGGCATTGGCCCCGCAGACCTAGGCCGGCCTGGGCTTTTTCGAAAAATCCTGAGGCTGGGCCTGATTTTGTCAGATCCGGGCCGGGCTCAGGCCTCATTCTCAGGAAGAGGCCTATTTTGTAAGCCAGGCTGCCCATTTAAATAAAATATTTTTTGAAAAAATAATGAAATACAAATTGGATTATTAAAAAATTAAAACATGAAAAAAAAAATCAAACTTTGTTGTAGGCCATGGGCTTTAAATCTTACTGCAATGAAACATGAAACAATTTAAAATATGAAAAAAATTTAGTCAACATAAATTGCAATAAAACATGAAAAGAGAGAGAGAGAGAATGAGAGTAGAGAAAGGATGATAGAGGGTATGGGAGAGAGAGAAAAATAAAGAGACAGATATGGGTGAGCATGAAAAATCGAAAACAGATCGCACCGTAAAAATCGCACCGAATTTTAAACCGCACCGTGTAGCGTAGATGCGGTGCAGTTTTGTAATTTTATAAACAGTGTGCGATGCAGTGCGATTTTCAAATCTTAAAAACCGCAAACACCTTCCTGCAAACATCACATTTTAGTATATTATGTATAATATTCACATTTTATTCGTTTACAACCCTCATATCACGGCGCACCGCACCTATTTACGTGCATCTATTTTGACATTTTAATATCCCTGTCATTAAAGAAGTTAACATCTTCAAAGATCATGTCGTTATTCAGTTTCAGAATTCAAATGGTATTTAAATTTATGTTGTACATTGTTTAGTTGGGTCGATGAATGAATTTATTAAGAATCTGTTTCATAACAGCATTCAAATTAGTGTTATGAAGCTTGATGTTTTATAGTTTGATCCAATGTGCTCGTAGGGCTTATTTGTTTGATTGAAATAAAACTATATTAAAATAATGATGTGTTAACTATATTCTGTTAACAGTACAAGAAAATTGACATTTAGTGACAAAAACTTAGTGACAAAGTGTATTTCATCACTAAAAATAGTTTTTTAATGACGAAATATTGTTTGTCGCTAAAGCTATGTTTTCAATGGCGAAATAAATGTTTGGTCACTAAATATATATATCTTTAGTGACGAAATGTAAATTTGGTCACTAAAGTAAATTTTTTAAAGCATTTAGTGATCAAACATAATTTAGTCACTAAATTATTTGTTAGTGATCAAAAAAATAGTCACTAATAATCAACATTTTGAAGATTCTTTTATGTTTTAATAAATTTGATTTGGGTACCGTATTAGCCCCCCCCCCCCCCCCAAGTGAATTTCTCAAATCTCATTTATATTAACATTTAAATAGAATTGAATTTTTTAATTCAACTCATTCTCACCTCAAGTTAACCAGGCTTTGCCAACCCTAGCGTTGCTGTCCTGCGGCTGCGAAGTTCCTGTCCCCGTCTCCCGTGAAGGCCAATCGAAGTCTGAACGCTCCAAGGCAGCACCTCCAGTCGCAAGAGTTCCGGTCCCCGTCTCCCGTAAAGGCCGACCGAACGGTCGAAGTCTCCCACCGACGTCGATTAAGGTAATTCTTCCTCGCCATCTTCCAGATTTATGTGTTCCTCCTCCGTTGGCTACCGTCCATTTCAGATTTGGTATAGATCTTCTCGACCCTTTGAATGTTATGCTCTATGTTTTAGATTTTGTTTAGGGTTTCTAGAATTCTTGAAAAGTGGTTTCAAAATAGTTATGTTGCATCTTCTACTCTAATCTTTGGATTTTTGTTTAGGGTTCCTGTAGTTCTTGCAAATCTAAACAAGTTTTTTAATTTTTTTCTAGGATGTAAGTGACTGTCACTTCTATTAAGAAGCAGCAAAAAGTTTGAAACGCAAGAGTCTTAGCCAAAACTCAACACTAATTTTCTATATTGTGCAAGATGCTAGTGTTTTTACAATTTTTTTCATGTAGCTACTTTGGGCTCCATGATGCTATATGGTTATCCAGGAATCTAACTTATAAATTATAAGCCCTTTGTTTTATTTTTCAAGTTTTTGTCGAGTTCTGACATGTTTGTTGGCAGGCAGAAGGCACATCATCTGATTCTGTGGCTGCTCTTGCAAGAATTGATATTGTAAGAAACGAATGGAAGCAGCTTATGAAACATTACAGGTACTTCCACTCCAATTGTTTAACCTCTTTATGTTTTCAAAGAGATTGACCAAAGTTCTTGAAATTCGTATATATAAAAAAAGATGCGGCAGGCTTGTTACAATTGAGTGCAAGTGTTGAAGATGTCTTTGGTAGCGGACATCTTCCACGGGCTGCGGAAACTTTGGCTAATATGAGACATTGTTTGTCTGCCGTTGGTGAGGTACACCCCCTCTCATTTTTCACTTTTTTTGTAGTTCTTTTTTCTGCTTTCATAATGAAAGAAACATAATTTTTGGCAGTTTTAAGATGAAAATCTTGTCCATAGGTCGCGGAGTTTGCTAATGTAAGAAAGCAGTTGGAAGTCTTGGAAGACCGCCTAGATGAAATGGTTCAGCCTCGCGTATCGGATGCTTTTACACATCATAAGGTTAACATCTCTATTTCCACTTGTTTTTTTTATATGTTAAGTTTTTAAAATGTGATTTTCAACAATTTAGTAGTTAAACATCTTGTGATTCTAAGTATTTACAATTTGAAAAGTTGTTTAGGTTAAAGTTGTACAAGATTTACGACAAATTCTTGTTCGTATTGGAAGATATAAGTCGCTAGAACTGCACTATACTAGAATGCACTTGATGCACTTGAAGCCCTTAAAAAAGCTTTGGGAAGTTTTTGAATCTCGACAATGAGCCAACAAGCTTGAGTGGAGAAGCATTGTGAAAGGCAGTGAAGTATTCCAAATTCTACAGCAAATGCAAACACTATTTCTTTCAACACCTGGCTCCCTAGCTTCTATGATGAGTTCTTGGTTTATCTCGAACAAGAATGGAAGTGGTATGTTAATACTTGGGCTCATTTTAAGCCGTTGTTCACACTCTATTATGGTGTCAAGCGGTGGGAGATGGAGGTGTTCCAAACAAAAATTTATCTCCCGCGGCATTCCTCCTCCGGTGGGGATGGAAAATAAACTTCAGTGCAACTCCCCTTCTCATCATAGATGAAGAGCTTTGGTGTTGTTTCTCTTCGGTGGAGTTCCACCTCTGTCTCCTCCCGCCCTATGAAATAGAACCTTGCTCTTATTTTTTTCTCATCTTCTTAGTATTGATGTGGAAATACACTTTAAATTCCAAGATCAACAAGTATTCACGCAGCTTACCAATTTGATACTTGCAGGTGCATGAATGCTTTACCTGAGGTTTACATATCAATGAAATGTAACATATATCAGTATGCTAAATAGATGAAGTTTTCAAACCATGTTCAACCCCACCATGCAATTCTATGTTTAGCACATTTTAGTATCTTATTCTTATTTCCAAAAAGAGGTACATTTTAGTTCATGGAGCTTCCAGTAAAGCTTGTGTTCCCCAGAAATTTACTACTGGGTGGGATTGTACCGGGGCAGGATTCAATTGATTACATGATGCTAGGTCTCGGAGACATGGTAAATTAAATTTCTTATTTTTTGTTTTCACTGTCAGTTGGTAATATATATGTTGTTAAGCATAATCAGGTCATTCAATAAGTAATTCATTTTACTATTGTGTTATTGAATGGATGCTTTGTACTAAAGTTCTTGTTGTAGAACGCCAATGGACCTTTTGGTCAGGGAGAAGAATGAATGCTCTTTCTTGAAGAAGTTCACCATTGCACCGCACCTCTGAATGAGAAATGAAGAGGAGAATACGTGCACCGAGGCAATAGAAGACTTTTAGTAAAGAAGAGACTTGTGAAAGTAAAAAAAAAGAAGAGACCGAAAAGAAGGCATCGGAGATGAAATAAGGCCAGAAGACAAGCTCAAGATGTAGAAGAAAGAAATTAATTCACTTAGCAAATTGTTTATTATAGATTTTTTTCTTTCATGTATTGGATTTAGTAGATATAAAAAGCCCTATTGATTTGTATTGAGGGGTTTGGGCTATCTCCTACCTTCATTTTTTAATATTAACAAAGATATATTTTCATTTAGATTATTTATCAAATAGATATTCGATCTATTTATTAGAATGTCTTATCTTATAATTTATTTTTTTCTATTTAGTATCAAAAAAATGAATTTATTTAAAAAAAGTTTGTTTAGTGACAACAATTTGTTCTTACTAACATAGTACAATTAGCGACGAAAATTAATGCTCACAAAATATACATTTAGTTACAAAATTTGTCACAAAAAATTTACATTTAGTGATGAAAATTAATGGTCACAAAAAATATACATTTAGTAACGAAAATTAGTTGTCACAAAAATATACATTTTAGCGTCGAAAATGGATTTGGTCACTAAATACATTTAGCGACGGACTTTTTGCAACCACGCTGTGACGAAATAAAATTGGTCACTAAATGTCTTTAGTGACCAACCCTCCATATTTAGTGACCAACATTTTTGTCACTAAAAACATGTTTTCTTGTAGTGTAATCTATTTTATAATAACACTCAACAACCAAATGGACCCAAAGAAGATAACTAAAGACTCCGTCAATTTTAGTTTAACGATCAACATACACTTGCTTTAATGCATCCTCTATATGATCAAATTAGCTTCAAAGGTTTAGGAATTTCGGACTAAATAGTGTAAAATAATATCGATAAAAATTAATCATGAATATTATTTGAACAAAATCTTTAAGACGTGGAGCATAATCAACTTTTCGAGGACATCTACTGACTAGTTGTGGCACACAGGAATATCAGGAATTGAGTCAGGGGCATCAAAGCATGAAGCTAGACCTAGAGCAATCCGATCCCACACTCGATGTCAATAAAGAATATCAGATAATACCTAGTGTCAAAAAACCGCATTGAAATCGCAACCGCACTGCATAAAACCGCATCAAACTGAAAATGCACCGCATAATTTCGGTGTGATGCGGTTTTGCTCGGGACACAACCGCGCACTTGTGGTGCGGTTGCGATTTGGTCCAAAACCGCACCAAACCTCACCACGCACACTCCTAACGAGAGAGAGAGAGAGAGAGAGAGAGAGAGAGAGAGAGATGGAATGGGGGGGGATTAAATGGATTTCTAAAAAAATAAATTAAAAAAAATAAAAAAACCATTCTAAAAAGCATCCTAGGCTGCGACATTCCTGGCAGCCTAGGTTGCGGCTTTCCTAGCAGCAAGTGCAAGAAAATGACGTAATGTCATTTCCTGGCACATTTCCTGGCTACCAGGAAATGACATAATGTCATTTCTTGACTTCTAGAGCTCAACGACTCTATTAAAAGAGTCGGCTATATTAAAAGAGTCGGCACTATTAAAAGAGCCGTTAAGGGGCTCTATTAAAGGCTCTATTAAAAGAGCTCAACGGCTCTTTTATGATCAATGGTTGGGCCAGGATTTTCCAAGCCTGGCCCAGGCTTTGCCCGACCTGGTCCCAGGCCAGGCCACTAAAGCCTAGGTTTTGCCTGTGCTTAGCCCGGGCTGAGCACTAGGCTGGGCAAATCTATAAAATGAGGCCCTTGTTAGGCCCCTAAAGCCCGGCCCGGGTTTGGATCGGGCCTGCCCGGGCCTTGAGTTAGGCCCCTAAAGCCCGGCCCGGATCTGGACCAGGCCTGCCCAGCCCGGGTCTGGACCAGGCCTGCCCGGGCCTGGGCCTTTCAGGCTTTTTTCAGGTCGGGCCCAAGACGGCCCGACAAGCCCAGTTTTTATGTCCACCTCTACTAGTGGTTGTAATTGAGGCTCTGTCTTGGACGATTGTGGTTGTTGGGAAAGAGGTGTGAGATTAGTGTTGGAAAAGATAAATATGAAAATGCGGGAAGGTCTTTTTAGCTTTTCTAAAAACACGTTTTTGATGGACTATTTTTATACCCTGAAAACCAAACTCCTTCAAAACAATGCTGGGGTGGGAATATAGGGTTTTTCACTGCCACTACTATTCATAACTTTTATTTTATTTACTAAAAAAACATAAACATGACTTCATGTTTTGTGATTGTACATAAATAAATGATCTAAAATTCAAAAACAACATCCACCCTATATAATAATTCAAAATTCAAAATATTTAATTTTTTTTTATAAGCCTATATGAATTTTACCCCACTAAGGAAGATGAAAAATGAAAAATCGGTTGGATCAGACGATATACCCATCGAAGTATGAAAATGTCTAGGAAATGAAAAAATTTCGTGACATACATGTTTTTCAATAAGGTATTGAAGTTAAAAAGGATGTCAAACTAATGGAGAGAATGTATCTTGGTACCTTTGTACTAAGAACAAAGCAGATATACAAAATTGTGCAAATTATAGAGAAATTAAACTGATGAGTCATATCTTGAAACTATGAGAACGAGTAATAGAAAAAGAGTAAGACGAGATACTAACATCTTGGAGAATCAATTTGGATTCATACCAGGATGATCGACCATGAAAGCTATACATCTCTTGAGGAAATTCATTGACAATTACCGAGAAAGAAAGCAAGATTTGCCCATATTTCTTTACTTGTATCTTAGATGAGCTCTCCAGACATATCCAACAAGCAATACCTTTGTGTTTATTATTTGCGGATGATATCGTTTTGGTCGATGAGACGTGCAAGGGTTTAAACGAAAAACTTGAATTTTGGCGAGACACTTTAGAAAAGATGGATTTTAGGTTGAGTAGGGCAAAGAAGGAGTATATGGAGCTTAATTTTAGCAGTGCAAGAAGGACAGATGACTTCGTTATTAAGTTGGGTGATCAAGATATTTTTCGTAGTTTGTGTTTTAAATATCATGGATTGATCGCTCAAAAAGACGGAGGAGGTATTGATAAAGATGAGACACATAGAATGCAAGCGAGTTGGTTAAAGTGTAGAGACGCATTAGGGTTCTTATGTGATCGTAAGGTACCATTAAAACTTAAGGTCAAGTTTTACCATACTATAATTAGACCAACGATGCTCTAAGGTTATGTGTGTTAGGCAGTAAATTGTGTACATGAGCAAAAAATCGGAGTTGTAGAGATGTGAATGCTTAGGTGGATGTGTGGATACACGAGACTGGATAAAATTATGAATGAATATATCAGGGATAAGACAAGAGTAGCACCAATTGCAGAGAAGATGCGAGAATCTCGATTAACATGGTTTGAACACGCACAATGGAGACCATTAAAGGCACCTGTTAGGCATTGTGAGAGTTTAGTCACTTGACATGTTAAACGAAGGAGGGGTAAACCAATAAAGACTTGGAATGAAACTACAAGCAAAGACATGATGTACTTATGCATTAGTGAGATTATGACAAAAGATAGGGAACAATTGTGACAAATGATCCATATAACCGGCCTCATTATAGTGAGATATAGGCTTGAGTAATGATAAAATGAGTATTGCATAGAGGATCATTCGTGTAATTATAGATTTTAGGACACCATGAAGTTAACCTATATAAGAAGAAGAATACTAATTGCATGTGTAATATTAATACACCACCAAATAATATATTTTTCAATCCCAAGTTGAAGTTCCTTTTTGTTGTAAAGCTTTAGCTAATTCAATCCAATGATAAAACTCCTTGTTTTTTTTCAAAACTGTAAAGAAGTATCTTTTCTTTGTTTAAACACTGTAAGTGGTGGTTGGTCAATTTGATATCCGGATTTTGGAAAATCAATATTGAACTACCTCGTTGATTGGGGGGGGGGACTTCTTTGCATCATTTCAAGAGCTATGGTGCTAAAGGTTTATCAATTTGAGCACATAATCTCATGCGATCACAATTGAATTAGTTTTGTGGGAAAAAAATCAAAAACATGAAATCATCATTAAAGTTTTTAGCAAGTTTCTTTCTCTTTTCTCTGAAACAACTGATATTGATAGCTCGTTGATTTAATTTTCAAATCTCCTGCAATCTCTATCAGAATGTTGCTAGACAAAAAATAGAAGTTGTGTAATCGCCTCCAATTTTTTGAGAAATCCTCTTCTTATTGTTTGATAATGCTCATGGTGATGGCTTATCGATCCAATTGTCAGATCTGTATTAGTTACCATGGGAAGAGCACTTTGAAATTTTGAATATAGTGGTTTCCTATGAATAGTATTACAAAAAATTTGCAATTTTTTTATTGAATATCTCAAGCAACTCAACGATGTAATTGAACAGTTTCATCTCGACCCACTCAATTCCATTGTTCCATTTCTGTCCAACTCCATGGACTCTAAATGATATGTTATGTGTCTACTTAAGTCAACTCCTCATTCTTGATAACAAAGATACACTCATTCTAAAGGCTCATGTAACAAAAGTATTGTATGTTCCAAATTAATATTGTCTATGTTATTTATCTCTACCTTAATGCTATGTCGAAAAATGAGTTTTGGCTATGATATCATTGTTTTGTCTGCATTTAAATAATTTTGTAATTAGAAGTTACTTCCTCAAAATGTGGTGAAAAACTTCTGAAATATATGAGGCCCCAATTCCGACCACACAAGAATATTGTATCTAAGCTACTTTCAAGTTATTCGCCCTATGATGCAGTAAGGAGAGTGAGTACAAAATAAAACACAGTAAAAACTTAACTCATACCTTGGGCCGTTCGGTTGCGAGACTTTATCGCTCTTCCTTAATCAACTAAATTTTTCTTTGCGCACACAGTTTAGCCTCAACTACCTAAACAAAATGATGACATGCTTTGCTGACCTCTTGAACTGGTCCAATGCCCACCTCCTAGCCCTAATAAATTTAATGTAAGTCAAATTGCTCTATTAGCACACCAATTTCACTTCATATTTCTCTATTAACACAACACATTTTATCAAATTATATGTTTGACACAGCAATTTCAAAAAATTCATATTCACCATTTAAATGACATGAAAGCACACTCTTTAAATAACATGAGTGCATAATAATTTATTGTATTTGATCTTTTCATTTCATTAACTCAATCGTCAAAAACATTTGTCTCATTGCAACACAAAATTTCTTAGAACTTGCGACACAAATTTTATGGGGAACCGTTGTGATAGCACAGTGTAACAGGTGATGCCTCTCGAAATGATCTGAGACGTCCGTTCAAATGCAACACGCGCTGTCGCAGGAAAAAAAACAGCAAAACTTCCTTCTCACGCATCCGCAGGAAACTAGGGCTGATCATATTATTCATAACTCGAAAGTCGCTCGTAAATTGAGTCGAATCAGAATCGGTTAAATTTGATTCGACTCAATTTGACTCGAATCTGATTTCGAGTCGATTTCGAGTCAGGCCTGAATCACTCGAAATATGATTCGAATAAACTCGATTTAATTAAAAATATTATGTATTTATTAATATATTCTTATTTTAAAATTAAAATAATCAAATTTAAATCTAAATAAAATGAATGAAGTTTTTAAGTGTTTCATTTGCTAAATTTATAGGTTGTCAAATTTAATTTTAAGTAAACTAGGAATAAAGATGAAAATTGTTTAATTTCGAGCCGACTCGGAATCGAGCCATTTCGAGTGGAGTCGACTCGAAAATTTCGATTTCGAGTCGAGCCAAAATCGCTCAAATTCGACTCGATATCAACCCTACAGGAAACCCGACAACACCATGGCTGAAAAATAATCCACTGCCACTTGTCTTCGCCTCCACCGCCGGAGCTGTCGTCAGATTGACTGGAGCCCACCGCAGGGTTCGTTGGAGCCCGACGAACCCGCCGGGGTTTGTCCGCGGGCGAGCTGGCAGGGCCACCGCGGGCAGTGGCCCTGCCTGTGAGCCTAAGATCGCAGGCATGGCCACTACCGGCGGTGGTCCTGCCCGCTCGCTGTTGGACAACCCTCGGTGGGTTCGCTAGGGCCCGACGAACCCGATGATGAGCCCCGATTAGTCCGACGACAGCTCCGATGGTGGCGGCTATGGCAATCGCGCAGCATTTGTTTTTTAAATTTTTTTAAATTTTTTGCGTTTTCTAAAAAAAACAATAGAAATTATACTAGATTTTTTTAAAAAAAAAAAATAAATAAATATTGTTTTTAGAAATACTTAAAATAAAAAAACAACATTAAAATTAAACAATCATAGGGGGCGTCACAGCCCCAAATATTGTGTGTGTAACTCGAGCTCAAACAAAAAAAAAATACCGCAAGTTTAATTTTTTGGAATTTTGAGCCCCAAATATTTCTTATTTGAAAAAGTGATACACATGAAAGTTGTAGAACTCATCGAGATCTACAACTTTCATGTTGATCACCCTTTTATTTGAAACGGTTTGGCCATCGATATGGGCACAAAAAAAGTCACGCCCGCAACAAGTCGTCCGCACAAATTTCGGCGTGACTTTTTTCGGGGCTCAAATCAGGGGCCTAAACTGCTTCAAATCGAGATCTACAACTGTCATGCTGATCACTCTTTCAAAGGAGATACATTTGGGGCTCAAAATCTCAAAATACATGATCCGCGTTATAATATTACGTTTTAGATCGAGTTAATTTCCTCTATTCTAATATATATATATATATATATATATATATATATATATATATATATATATATATATATATATATATATATATATATATATATATATATATATATATATATACACGAGGGACAGGCACGGGCCTTCAGCCCGGGGGGCATTCGTTGTGGGAGCAACATTTGTCGTGGGAGCAACATTTGTCGAAGAAACGACATTTGTCATGGGAGCGATATTTGTCATGGTAGCGACATTCGTCGTGAGAGCAACATATGTCGTGGTGACGACATTTGTCATGGTGGCGACCCTTGTCGTGGGAGCGACACTTGTTGTGGGAGCGACATATGTCATGGTAGTGACATTTGTCAAAGAGGGCGACATTTGTCGTGCGGACGATATTTGTTGTAGGGGGTGACATTTGTTGTGGGTGCGATATTTTTCATGGGGGTGACATTTGTCGTAGTGGTGACATTTGTCGTGGTCATGACATTTATCGTGGGGGCGACATTTGTCGTGGGAGTGACTTATGTCGTGGGAGCGCCTTTTGTCGTGAGAGCGACATATGTCGCGGGAGCGACATATATCGTGGGAGCGACATATGTTTGTGCGTCATTTATCGTGCGGGTGACATTTGTGGTAGGGTAACATTTGTAGTGGGGGTAACGTTTGTGTTGAGGGTTACATTTATCGCGGGGCAACATTTGTCATGACGTTGACTTTTATTGTGGTGGCGATATTTGTGTTTGGAGCTACCTTTGACGTAGAAGAGAGAATTTTATTAAGTAATGTTTTCGTGTATTCGAAAGGTTCAAAAATAAAACTAAAACATACAAAATATATTTTTTTTGTGAAATTGGGAACATTTCTTTAATGTTTATAAACTCAATTTATCAAACATCAACAACTGAACATAAATATAAAATAATATATGTGCGTGCAGAAGACCTCTTTTTTGAAATTCAATATATCGTTGTCGTCGGGTTGACCCGATCAAAAATCTCCTTGAAGACCACATTTTTCGTGTACACACCCTCATGACCTTCGATAGCATAGTTTTTGACCAAACGTCTTGTGGACTGCGCTGAAACCCCTCTTGATAAAGCAACATACAACTGTCCATGATTGAAGACGTGATTTATAAGATAAATTCCGACATTTCCAATTGTCTGGCCCTGCGACTTGTTAATTGTTAATGCAGAACTCAATCTGACTGGAAATTATTTCCTCGTTAGTTCGAATGACATTTTGTAATCTTCTGCGCTTTTTAGCAGTATGCGTGGAATGAAAACTCTGAGTCCCTTAAAATGCCCGACCAATATAGTTGCTTCAATAATATTCCTTCCAAATATGCGACAAATTAGCCTTGTGTCGTTGCATAATCCAATTTTGTGATCTTTATTTCGGAGAGGCATAATTGGATAGTCCTGCTTCAGTGTCAGCTTGTTTGTTTGTAGATTACCTGGAGTAATAGAGTTTAAAAATTCCGGGAGATATAAGTCATGGTCATCAGTTGAAACTGAGTCGAAAGAGTAGTAAGTTGTGTTATCCCCCGGGAATATTTCTATGCATTTTTCATTCAACTTGTTAACATCTTCATTTAATGGAGTGATTAGAGCTCTTGTCTCCATATACGTAGCATCTGTGTTGTTGACATCATAAGTTTGCATATTTGAAAAAACAAAATTTATTAAATCATCAATTGATTGATCTCATTCACAAGGCATAACAATTGACTCTGGAACGCGAATCATGTCATTTTTTATTGTTGTCTCCACCCCATTTCCGACCCTTAGAAAAAAAATCTGCAAATTTGATATCATTGCGTGCTCTCATATTTTCCTTTAATTTAAGTATCTTGTCACCTGGCCATAAGTAAGACTCAACGATGCTTGAGAGAATTATTTCCAATCTCGTGCCATTCACAACAACTGGCATCACCTGCCTGAAATCTCCTCCCATGATTAGAACTTTCACACCAAAAGGCTTATTTATTTCTAATACATCTTGCAATGTACGGTCTAGAATTTCGAATGTTTTTCTGTTGTCCATGGGTGTCTCGAGCCAAATGATTGCGGAAGAAAGTTCAACCAATTTTCGCAGATCAGACTGTTTACTGATAAAGTAATTTAGTACATTCTCTAATTTTATAGGTATTTTAAACCTTGAGTGAGCTGTGCAACCGCCAGGGAGTAAATTTGTTGTTATTCCGGATGTTGCAGTTGCTATCACAGTACGATCTTCGTTGTGGAAAGTTTCTAGTATAGATCGATAGAGAAATGTTTTATCTGTTCCACCAGGACCATCAATGATGAAAATACCTCTATTTCCTTCTCTTATGGAAGTGCATATTGTGGTGTACGCTATTTGTTGCCCATGATTTAGTGGCGATATTGAATTTAGATTTGTTGTCGATATTGGAATTGATAACTCATTATCAATCAAACCTGGCAAGTCTATTAGTATTGTATGCCATCGCTTAACCTTGGCAAGTCAAAATCTTTTGTGCTTTTGTTATATTGCTCAAAGATATTATTTAACTCACACAATAATCTATTTATTAAGAAAACACTAGTTACAGTGCTTGTGCTACCGTAATCTTCGATCATCATCGCATGGTTTTCATCCCATATGGTTCTTACCCCAGTCGGTTTACAGTACCTACATCATTTTCACTGTTTTGTAAGCAATCCTGCAATCCTTGATATAGCTAGGCCCTTACATCGCTTTGGTGCGATCTAATCCACCGTAGTTTTTGTGTTTCAACTTTTATATACATATCGATGATGTATTGTTGTAGTAGACGGCCTGCGTAGTGAAGCACGGAAATTCAATTTACACGGATCTACATGGAGATAGTATACTTTAGTAAATATTCAGCAGTAATATTATGTTATGCATAACTGAGAGTAATTGTTGAAGTACTTGTAGTTGGTAGGAGTAATAGTCACAACAGCTTATTCGTTCTGTGCGATTTAATAGTTCGTCGCCACACCACCCATATGAACCATGTGTGAATAGCAAAGGATATTGTAGAGGGTCGTAATAGCCAGAATATTCTTTTACAGGTAATAGTTCTCCGGAATATGTTTCTACAATAATGTCTCTATCATTTGCTTCCATGAAATCATTTGCGCCAACTAATATCGCTGCAACTTGTGATGTTGTTGGAAGGGAGTACTGACGCTCCGTTGAAGGCCTTTCTTTTATCAGAAGTTTGCATTGGTGGAGATCCGAGTGTCTTGTTAATTGCCGTAAGGTTTGAATGAATGGATTTAATGCATCCAGTATGCTGGAGATCTTTTCAATTGTTTGTAGAGTGAAGCTCTGACTCTCATTCAACCTATTCTCCATTTCGTGCTTTGTATCATAAATGAACATTTGCAAAAAACGTAGTCTACAACCATATTCTGGTAGTAGTGAGCCAATTCTATGATATATTGCACCGTGTGCTCTAAAAGTGTAGATACCTTGATTAAATGCTGACATTCTTTCATCAAATGTCACTCTCATTGAGGTGAAGGAGAATACATGGTTGTATGAACGTATATTCTGTCTGAAATGACGTCCTTCTGTAGTTTGTGTTGTAAAGAATTCCAGAAGCTCGGGCGGTACTGGAATATCTGGTATATTTTCCAATCCTCCTTTGCAACACAATGTCATGGACTCATTGTGAAAAAGCTTAGCGTGGTAATGACGGCAAGTAGTAGGTGAAGAGAGAGTAACCGGAGGCACATGTATTGTCGGATAACAGTTTCTTGCACTCAAATGGCGAGTTGATCCTTGAGTAGGAGCATTTCCTGTGTGATAGTAAGAAGATCATAGTGAGACTAACTGTAACGACCTGGCCCGCTAGGAGCACAGCGCTGCCCGGCCCACCAGTAGCCTAAGGAGAACCTAAGGTGCCAGCTGAGCTGCAGCTCAGCTGGTGATGAGTAGTGGTACTAAAGGCTACTTGCCAAGGTTGCGGGTTCGAGACCCCGTGACAACAATGCACCGTACTGATAAACATGTCAGAGATGCTTTGGGGTGTACTGCCTGCAGGCCTTGTAGATTTGGCTGTACCACCGTGGTGCCATGGGTCCTCCATGGGCTGCTGGTGGGCCGAGCGGCGCTATGGGTCCTCCCTAGGTCATTACACTAACGTAATGTAACGTTCTTACTTGTTTGGTTTAGTTGTACGTATTAATATTGAGGCTTACCGTGTGTTGTGTGTTGTTCATCCTCAGGTTGCATTTCTTCATCATAGTATGTTGTACTTGTAATGTCATTTTGGAGTTCGAGTGTGGTAGGATTGCGTTGTCGAGCGCGATGATTTTCCCTTTGTCGGGCATTAATTTCTTCGTGTCGGTGGAGAGTGGTTGTGTATATTGGTGGCCTTCCTCTCGGTCGTACTTATCGCAGTGCTGTAGTGGTTGTTTCTCGCGCAGTTGTTGCATCATGTCGGTTATTAGTTGATGTATGTATTGGTGGCCTCCCTCTCTGCCGAGTTGTTCTAGGGGGTAAGTAGGTTAAGTGATCGACGTTAAGGTCATTTTCTGTTCATTTTTGGTTTTGACAGAGATATGAGAAACCGCGCAATTCTACTTATATTTCAATAAGTATTTTATTTTATGTTTGAGTAAATATGAATGATGTAATATCGTATGTAGTTGTTGTTGAAATTAGAATTGATGGTTCCATAACGGTAGTTTCATTTGGAACTGGCGTTGCTTTGTTCTCCGAATGTTGATTGCTTAGATTGATGGAGTGGACATTTGACCCTGAAATTGAAGCAGTTAAGTGTAGCAATTGAAACCAAATGGATGATGAAGTTAATATTGCCTTTTTATAGTTTGTGTAATGTATTTATTACATCCATTATATATTACCGGATGCGTACGCATCGATACTTTGTGGAAATCTACGACGTTCCCTTCCTCGGGCGTTAGATGCCTCAGCTCGCTGTTGGTTTGATGTGTATGTTGGAGGTCTTCCTCTTCGGTGGCTTGGTTGGCTTGTTAAATTGCTAGCAGTTGTGTCAGTTGTCCCTTCTTCCACCATCGGTTCACTTTCCGTAATGGAGTGTAGAGGTCGATCTTGATGTTTGTTTGCGTTGATCACATTATTTTGACTCACTGTTGGCATGCTGAAGGATCTTCATTGTAAGAAAGTATGGGGTCGTTGAAATTGTTATTTTGTTGTTAGAAAGTATGCAGTAAGTGAAAAATGAGACAAAATGTTTTTTATCTTTGAATCATAAAATGAAATTTCTTAAGCATATGTGCGGTTTCCAAATCGAGAGTATCGAGGACGAGCATATGTTTAATGTAAACGACACCGTAATCCAGTAAGAGATTACTAAAGAGAACGAAACAGTTTAATGTAAATTGCTTCAGTTGTCAAAACGCAGCCGTCATTCTACCAAAAATACCTTATATGTGTGTTGTGTAGTCCAAACATAATATATAATGAGTATTGCAGAGAAGTCCAAAGAAATTTATTTTTTTAATCTGTACTGGCAGGGCGAAATGGTGGGGAAAGAAATGATCAGAGCCAATAGAATCAAAATAATGTAGAAACGAAAATCCAAAGAAAACATGAGTTGGTAGTTTTTTGTCATATATTTAGTTTACTAAATGTTTGCATAACATATCCATGTTTTAAAAACATTAGAAATGAAATCTGGTCTAAACATGTGAAGAGAAAAGAGTTGAGGAACAATGTAGCATTAGGCTGTCACTCACATTCCTCTGGACTATATTTAGTTTACTAAGTGTTTGCATAATATATCCAGTTTTAAAACCATTAGAAATCAAATGTAGACTAAACATGTGAAGGAAAAATAGTGGAGGAACAATGCAGCATTAGACAATCACTCACATTCATGTGGACTAAACATGTGATATGAGAGTTTTACGAAGTAATGACAACCTAAAATAAAAACATTTTTGTTTGATGACGGCAAACTGTGAAATCTTCCTATGCAGATTTTCAAGTGAAATACAATAATTATGATTTTTTCAGCATATGTTTGATGACGGTAAACTGTTACAAAATGCTAAACTATAAACATTTTTTTTGTTTGAGCCTGAGAAGTAATTAGCGACAACCAAAGAATATAATGCAACAGAACACACTTAACACAAATCTTAAAAAGAACCCTGCACTTAGCCCGTGAAGCCATGGACATTAAAAACGGGAGACCTGTCAATCTAAATTAAAAATGAAATCTTAAACTTGTAGTTAAAATTAGTTCCAATAGCCAAAAGATTTAATTTCCTTCAAAAGCATAATGAGTTTGATTTATCCAATTCCTATAATTAAATCATAATGTCAACAAAAAGAACATTCAACTACAACTCAGATAAGATAAATGAAGGCATAGTGTGCATTTGGTGCAGATGATGGGAAAGACAAACAATGCAAGAAAAAGGCTGAGAAATCGATCGAACCTTTGCACGACGCTGTTTGGCAAGGTAATTGCGATTAGAGAAGCCTTTGAGAATGCATAGATTCCATCGATGCAGTCAGAGAGAATGTACTTTTTTAGTGGCTTTGTCATTGACGCGCTGCTGGAGATAAGATAAAAGAAGGCATATATATATATATATATATATATATATATATATATATGCAGATTGAAACATGCAATCTGTAAATCCTACCATTCTGTATAAATATCTATGTAGATGTATCACGTAATCACGAATATATTTAAAAAAACCAATTTCTATGCATATATATGAAGATATATCACACAATCTGTATATATGCAGATTTAAACATGCAATCTGCAAGTCCTACCAATCTGTATCCATATATATGACGCGACCACAAATATATTTCAAAGAAATAATAAATTTGTATGCATATATATGAAGCTATATCACGCAATCTGTATGTTGGGTCCGGCGTTCCTTCACCTGACCCGTGGCGCTCTTCTACTTATTTAAGAAATTAAGTAGCATCCTTTCCAACAGTCCGGGCTTTTGGAACAGTTGGTTATGCGCTTGATTCTTCAATTGGAACACCCTATTACTGATTTGGGTAAGGATCACTATGTCTCTTAGGAAACCTATCTTGACCTCATTGTATAGATCTAAAGGTCAATTAGAATTCAGTCTAAGGGTTAGTAGTTAGGTTTGGAAGCTGCCCTCAAGCCCAGAGATTTCAATTCAGGAGACTAAGGGTCTGTTTGGCGCAGCTCTGGCGGCTGGAAAATCTCTATTCCAGCCGCCAGAGCTGTTTTATATGTGTTTGGGACAGCTCCCTGTGAAGAGCTTTTCAATCCGGCAGAGCTGTTTTGCAGCTTTTCAGAAATCTCCCTCCCCCCAGCTTCTGCTCTTGCAAAATAGCTTTCTCTCTCACAGGTTTTGGAAATCTAATGGTTTCTTCAGATGGAACATGCTTAGAGGTCGGACGGCCTTCCTCCGGCGATTCCGAGCCCCTGACGGCCTTCCTCCGGCGATTCCGAGCCCCCGACGTCCTTCCTCGGGCGATTCCGAGCGCACTTCTGCACAGAATACCCAAACACTCTGCAGCTTTTCAAAACTGCTCCCCAGAAATCTATTTTAAAACAGCTCTATCTGGACAGCAGCTTTTCAATCCGCTAGAGCTGTCCCAAACAGAGCCTAAGTCATTTCGTCGAGCTCGGTACGACGAATCGTCGAACTCCATTCGACGATCGCTGAGCTCCCTTCAACGAGTCGTCGAACTCCATTCGACGATCTTTGAGCTCAGATCGACGATCTTGACTCCAGTTTGATTCTCTATCTCTGAGCTCAGTTCGACGATAGTTGAGCTCAGATCGACGATCTCTGTTTCTGTCTAAGTCCAGGCTCTGAGCTCAGTTCAACGATAGTGGAGCTCAGTTCGACGTTTTTCTGAAGAGTTAGACGATTTTCAAGATTCAAATTCAGACAGTTGTGGAATTATTCTCAACATTTATGTCAGAGATCCAGTAGCCATTTTTAATTAATCTGGAGCAAGTTTCAAGGAATTTTCAAGGAATGTCTTATTGGACTTTCCTCCAGAAGACAAATGCAATTAAGGAAGTCATTTATTGACAGGCTAACGGCTATCTTGGACATTGGATCAATTCTATTCAGATGAAAGGAATAAAAGATATATTCATTCTCTGCAACAATTAGAATTACAATTTCTGCAACAACTCTTACAACAACAATTACACAAGAGAAAGAGTTGCAGACACTCTCAGTCTCAAAATTCATACAAGAACACACATCACAAAATGAGATCAACTAACTGAAATTTCAAGATCTCTCTTGATTCAAGTGTTCAAAGGCCATCATCATTCAAGACTCTAGACACCTCACATTTCAGCTGTTGCTGAAATCATCTTTTGCTGGAGATCAAAACATTTGAAGACCTATCACCCTACAGCAAAGCTTCACTTCCTGAACAACTCAAGATCTCAGGGGGAGCTTTGACAACATCAACTATCTTCTCTGTGACTGTTGACAGAGAAGATCATCTCATCCCTTTCTCCCTCTCTCTCTGATGTAAAGGATTTTTCAAACTCCATTCAAAAGTTTGTGATTGGTTTCTGAGACCTTATCAAAACTCAGTGGTGGCAAGACACCTGATCAGAAAATCTGCTTTGGTTTTTGAGCACCTTATCAAAAGTTCATTGGTGCCCAGGACACCTGATCAACTCATCCTGCAGTGGATTTCTAACTAGGGTGGTAGAAGAGTGGATGTACCCAGATTGATTGGGGAACCACTATAGCTCCTTGTGTCATCTGGTTACATATCTTTCTTTTGTTTCTAGCTGTGGTTTGTGATTGCTTTGTGATTGCTTTAAGACTGCTCTGTGATTGATCTGTGATTATTCTGTATGTAGATTTACTTTATGTTATTTGCTTCCCTGTTCACTTAGGAATACAACAACAGTTGTAAAAAGTTTTTAGCAAGCAACATACTCTATTCACCCCCCCTCTAGAGTATATTAGATCTAACTTGCACTTTCACTGTATATATGCAAATTGAAACAGACAATTTGTATGTGATCATGAGTATGTTTGTGACATAAATCAAGTCAAAAATCTATTTGAATACATCAAAGTCGAACCATATATATCTTGGATACCCAGGATCCATATATATAAAAATGAATGAACAACCACAAATATACCTGTAGGTGAACAACATCTCTGTACTCTTGTTCCCGAAAATATGAACCTAGAAC
Source organism: Platanthera guangdongensis (assembly GCA_039583875.1). Taxonomy (NCBI): domain Eukaryota; kingdom Viridiplantae; phylum Streptophyta; class Magnoliopsida; order Asparagales; family Orchidaceae; genus Platanthera; species Platanthera guangdongensis. The sequence continues at coordinate 35,796,213 of CM077167.1, read as the reverse complement.
AGAGAGCAGATGTTGTGTAAAGCCCAACCATATATATCTCTGTATTCCCGGGTTTGCTTCTCTTCGTCCAAAAATTTAGCCCAAAATCTGAACCTAAAACAGAGAGCAGATGTTGTGTAAAGCCCAACCATATATATCTCTGTATTTCTGGATTTGCTTCTCTTCGTCCAAAAATTCAGCCCAAAATCTGAACCTAAAACAGAAAGGAGATGTTGTGTAAAGCCCGAAAATTCTGAAATGTCATGAAACAACGAAATCAGAAAATGAAATCGAAATTCCTTGGATCTGAAAATACAGAGGAGAGGAGAATGAAAATCAAAAACAAATCTTGGATCTGAAAGTAAAAATAGAGAACGAACCTCAGATCTGGAAAAAAATAGAGAACGAACCTCAGATCTGGAAAAACATAGAGAACGAACCTCAGATCTGAAAACGAAAATAGAAAACGGACCTCTGATCTATGATGATGTTGTAAATGAAGATGAAACTAACCTCAAATGAAGATGACGATGAACCTCCTCTTCAGAGAGTGGAGAAGGGAAGCCTCCATTTGCGACAGAGCGTGAGTGAAGTCAGAGATATAGCGGGAGTTGTAGGACTTGCGCGCCATAGGCTGGGAAGAAGTCGTCGTGGAGGTCGTCAGCTGTAGGGATATCGCGGGAGAAGTCAGAGAAAATGGGGAGCGATGAGAGCATCGTCGTGGGGTGAGTGAGGAGAGCGCATGTTTTTTTTCTACGTGCGGGGGTAGATAGCGGATTAGGGTTGGGTTTTGTTTTTATTATAGAGAACTTGTAAATGATCGGAGGTATATAAAAAATCATGTCATATTCAACGGTGAGAATTAATTGTTTGATTTATAAACTCATGCTATTTGCAGCCCTCACTATATCTTTTTAATATAGTGTGTGTGTGTGTGTGTGTGTGTGTGTGTATATATATATATATATATATATATATATATATATATATATATATATATATATATATCGAACGGGCTTCGCCCGTTCTCAATGCGGCGTTGCGGGCTTCGCCTGCTTGGCAATGACATTGGTCGTGGGCGACAACATGTTCCGTGGGCGGCAATATTGGTCGTGAGTGCGACATTTGTCATGGGCGGTGACATTGGTCGTGGGCGGCGTTATTGTTCGTGGGCGGCGACATTGTTCACGGGCGTCGACATTGTTCGAGGACGTCGACAATGTTCGGGGGCGGCGACGTTGTTCGGGGTCTGTGACATTGTTCGAGGGCGGCGACATTCGTCGGGAGTTCCCATTCTCAATGTGGCTTTGCGGGCATCGCACGCATCCAAGGGGGCTTCGCCCGCAAACCAACGATGTTGGTCTTGGACGACAACATTTGTCATGGGCGGCGATATTGGACGTGGCGACGACATTTGTCGTGGGCGGCGACATTGGTTGTGAGAGACGACATTGGCCGTGTGTGTGACATTGTTGGTGGGCGGCGACATTGTTCATGGGCCGGGACATTGTTAGTGGGCGTCGACATTGTTCGTAGTCGGCGACTTATATCAACTCCGTCAATATTTTTCATGGGTGGCAACATTCGTTTGGATGGGCTGAACTTTGAATGAGTTCCGCCCGTACTCGATGTGTCACTATGGGCTTCTCCAGCGTTCAAGCGGGCTCCGCCCTGACAAAATTTATAGCGTGGACTGCAGAATTTGGCGGGGGCAGTGACATTCAGCAGGGACTAAGTGACAAATAACTCAAAGCATATCTATATGACAGAAATGAAGAAATAAACAAAGATCATGCATGTACCTGTAAAATATAGAAAAAAAATCTATTTACTCCGCTTGACCCTCTACCAGTCAATACTATGGAGTAGCTCTATATGCATGCAACACAGAGGCTAATGTGTTTTGATCTGCCACTATTTGACTAATACCTCAAAACACACTAAAAATAACGAATATAAAAGCAGGTATAATTGATAATAGTACCCGAGTTCAATTCTAATAAACACAATTCTGTTGAGTTGAGAATGATATTAAATTGGAAAGAGATCGATTACTATCTCATACTTTGTGTGTGAATCCAACAGTTAAGCGCAACTCTTCATTGGTTTTTGAGGTCAAAGCTGCACAAGGAAGAAGGAATGGGTGTTAGTGCCAATGGTATTGACAAAAACTTAGGAATCTTGAATGATTTTGAAATATGATAAGGAATGATGGCAATACCAAGTATGGTGGAGCCCTCAAGTAGTGGACTCGCAAGAGGTACATGCTTGGAGATTCTTGCAAGAGTAGATGTTGCATTTGTTAAACTATTTATTTGAATGATTTAAACTGTGGCATGTGGAAATATGGAATGTGTTTTTATGAAATTATTGAGTAAATGTCAGTATGAAGAAAGTAACTCCTAAAACGTAAGCAAAAAAATGAAGCCTGGGCAGTTATGATAAATGAAAATCTCAATTATTATAAGTGCAACATAGAACTCTTATTCAACTTAAGCAAATTTCTAAAATATGTTCAGTACACTATAAAGCTGCTATATTTAATGAGACTTTTTTTTACTGAATTTCATCAGACAACCAATCGCACGGTGGGGTACCAAACTCTATCATAATGGAAGAAGAATCACTTATTGAACTCGAGAGTGAAATTTCTAAAATCATAACGGCTTGGGTGTGAAATTCTGAGAGGGAAATTAGGAAACCACTGATCCAACTACTGATCTAAATGAATAAAAAAGTGCAGAAATATTTAGCTTGTTCAGTGCCCCTGTTAGGCGTCATACTAATATGATTATTTAGCTTGTTCTTAGAAAGAATTTGCCAGATATCTAATAAGTGAAATTAAAAAAGAAAAGAATTTCATGAAACCATAAATCTTTCACAACCCAGTGAATAATGTAATAAAAAGTAATGATTAAACACATTAGCTGCTATAATTTACAAATTTAAGATACAATTCTACTACATATTTGGCAACAAAGACCTGTGTATCAAAAAAATCAGAGGAAAATAAAACATTATTAACGATAATTAATAACCCCACAAAATCAGAGTCAAGTTTATCATAACATCTTCTCTTAGGAAGAAAAATCCATTCAAGCAATGTCATGTATGATACTTGAAAAGTAATATTATAATAGAAAGATATGAAACTACATTATTGATACTTCACACATTCTATTTTTGTCTGTGCTGTAAATATAAAATTGATCATTAAACATTTAAACATTTACATATTTCTTAATTCATAAGTATTATTTTTTGTTAACATAAGGGGTTGTATGCCTGCCTTTACCCATATAATGAAAAGCCATATGGTGAGGGAGGCGTCGTTACCAGCGTTGTAGCTCTGACGCTTGCGTCCGTCGAGGTGAATACAAAATTAATTTTAAAAGCTTTAGTCGTTGGATTCCACACAACTAAGGATCAATCATCATAATAATATGTCAAGAAGAAAAGATCCATAGTGTTGAAGGTTGTGTTGAAAATTGTGAAGTGGAAGTGGTTGATGGGCAGGTCGGGCGGCCTGGGCGGACAGCATCGGCGAACTGGGCGGACTGCAGCCTAGTGTTAAGTCTAGTGGAAGCCGGCTGTTCTGATCGGGTTGTGTGCAAGTAGTCCGCGGACTGTGCGGCCTGGTATCTGCGGATAGGGCGTTGGCTGATTGGTTTAGCCAAGGAGCGGCCTGAGCGGATAGGGGCTTGCGGAATTGTGCATTGCTCAGTGGCCGCGTTGCAAGCTTGTGCATTGGCAGTTTGGCTCATGTCCGCGGGAAGCTTGCGGACTGGCGTGTCCGCGGTTGTGTTGTTGCGGACTGGGCTTAGAGCTTGGCTGTGGCCTTGTCGAGCTCTGGTGTTACAGCAGGTGCCTTGCTGTGGAAGTATTTGGCGGACTGGTGTTTAGAGTCCAAGAGGTGGTCGTTGCTTGGGGAAGGTGTGCGAGTAGCTTGCGGACTGCTGGAGGTCTATGTGCTTGGATGTTTGGCGGACGGAGCTATGTCCGCCATACTCGCATTAGGCCTATGATGGTTCTGGACTTGGTCACACTCTGTGCCAAGACCAGGGTGTCCGCGCTATCCGCCAAGTCCGCTGTTGACCGGGCGGACTGTTGCTAACTCTGCCTTTGGTCGTGTATTTGTGGCAGATGGAGGCTTGTCTTGTTCTATGCGGACTGCCTCGGGGTTGTGAGGACAACGATTGAAAGGGGTTGATGTCCTGCAGTGGTATGCTTTGCGGGCTGATGTCTTGTCCGCATAGCTTAGGCGGACTGAAGAGGGTTCGCCAAAGTTGCCTTGCTCCTGGCGGTTTATTCCTTGGTATCCGGCTAAGTCCTTGCGGACTCGGCGGACGGTGTTTTGCTATCGCGCGGGCTAGGGCGGTGTCGCTATCTCTAGTGTGGTGACCACACTCCTCACCTCGTCTATAAATAGGACCACCCTGGCACATCTACAGTAACTTGAGTGAACAATAAGTTGGGTTTGGCGAGGAGCTGCGGTCTCAGTTTTCTGTCCGCGCGGATTGATTCAGAGCTGACGGTTTGCTGTGTGCAGGTCGCGCGGATAGCTTCAAGGAGCCAGGAGTTTGGCTTTGACTTCGGTCAAGTACTTGGAAGTGTGCGGTCTCTGCGGATTCAGCAGGTCGCTCTGCGGCTTGTCAGTGCTCTGCTTCAACTTTGCCTAGTTCGAATAACCTGTCCGCCGGTCTCAGGCGGGTAGGCGGTCTGTTCCTCAGTTCATCAGCAGGAGGCGAATAACGGTGTGTCTGCGCGGCCTCGCGGCTTCGGCGGACTCCGTGTCTATTCGACGGTTTGCAGCATAGCTTGGGCGGCTTCGGCGGGCTTGGCGACCTCGGCGGTCTCGGCGGACTCCGGTGCTGTCCGCCCAGCTTGTTTTGTGTAACTTTCTGTTATAGCTTGTGTACTAGCGAAATCATGTCTCGCTACGTATACTTCACCCTGTAAAGAAGTGAATGTATACAAGATCTGCTTGTGCTTCCATTAGTTGTTGGTGTTAACCTTTGTTCCTTGGTTTTCCGCTGGTTTAGAGTGTGAACTGGGTAGTGCCGAAGATATTAATTTGGTGTTTGGGCTACCTTGCTGACCACTTTGAGAAAATTTAACAGGTTGAAGAGACCGAGCGGACTGGAGTCAAACCGCAGTTGTCTGATTGATCTAGCGACCTAGCAGTCTGGTTGGGGGACTGGTGATAAACCTCGGCTTGTGGTCAGGTGGACAGCAGCAGTGCCGGTCTGGAGGTTTGTCGTAGCGGTCTGTATGAAGCCGCAGTGGTTTGGTTGAAGCCGCAGCAGTGGACAGGTGGTTAACCGCAACTGCGGTTTGGTGGCAATCCGCTCTTGCGGTCTAGAGGCTTACCGCAGCAGCGATCTGATGATAAGCCGCAACTGCGTCCTGGTGGCAACCCATAGTTGTGGTCTGGAGGTTTGCCGCAACAGAGGTCTGATGATTACCCACAGATGCGGTCAGGTGGCAACCCATATCATTAATCTGATGATTAGCCGCAACTGCGACCTGGTGGGAACTCACAGTTGCGGTCTGGAGGCTTGCCTAGCAGTCTTTCCTGGCGGACTGGCAGTTTCCCTTGGTGTTGTTGGAAGTTTTTGTTATTCTTCTGTATAGTGTGCGGTTTGACGTTGTCAAACCGCATAAGGCACGCAGATTGTATTTAGTCTCACATCGTTTGTTATAATTCTCTTATCTCCCCCAGTTTTTATAAATAAGGGGGCTTACCTATGTAATGATTATCTTTTTGGAGCAATAAAATTTGCAGTTTATTTAGTTCTTTGTCCATTTTTCATATGGTATCAGAGCGAACCAATCCTTTGCTTCCAAAAGATCGTGGTTTGTTGATTTAACTGCTCGGCCTCTTCCACCGGCTTCGTCCGGCTTCTTCCGGTTTGTTCGGTTTCTTTCCCTTCCCTTCCTTACTTCTCGTTGTGCTTGTGACTTGCTTCCTACCAGCATTTTCTGTTCGTCCGGCTTTCTCTGCTAACCGCGCTCCTTTTCGGCTTGTTGTGTTTGCACGGTTTCTCTTCTCTGTTGCGGGGTTCGCTTTTTTGTCACGGCTTCTTCCTGGCCGCTGGTGTGTTGTCACCTTGACCGGGAGGGCTCGTGCTCTTCTCTTTCTTCTTATTGGCGTGACTTCTTTGCTATTCTCTTGTTTTTGTGACTTGTGGTGTTCACGCGGCTTGCAGTGCGGCTACTTTTGCTCCTACCACCTTTGTTCGTCGCTCTTCATTACAACTTCTCTTGTTCGTGCGGCTTCTTGGTTGTTCACGTTTTCTTTTCTTTCCGTTACGGGCTCCGCATTTTGGTCGCAGCCTCTTGTCTTGCCGCTGGTGTGTTGTCACCTTGACCGTGCGGTCTAGCCTTGTTTCTGCGACCTGTTCTTGGTCGGTTTGTTTGCGTGATTGGTTCGCGCGGTTTGTCTTATTAAACTGTGCAGTTTGATGTTGTTCTCTATGACCACTCTTTATTCTTCTCTTATTACTTCTGTTGCTATACAGTTTGCTTCTACAGGAAGGTGGCTCGTCAATTCTGGTGCCACAACTCATATGACTGGAGATTCTCAACTTTTCTCTTCTTTTGATACGAGTATTCGGTTGCATCCTGTTCTCATTGTTGATGGATCTCTGTCTCCTGTTTGTGGGTCAGGCAAGGTTCATGTTACTCATTCACTTGGGCTTCATCCTACTCTTTATGTTCATAGATTTTCGTGCAATTTTCTTTCTGTCCCTGCTCTGTGCAAACAGTTGAACTGTGAGGTTATCTTTACTGCTTCCACGTGTGTTTTTCGGGACCCTCACTCCAAAGTGTCAATTGATACGGGAACTGCAAGAGGAGGCTTGTTCTACCTTGATACTTCCTCCGCTTTCTCATCCTCTTCTTTACTTCAATGACATCTTCGCCTTGGGCATCCTCCTCCTCTCATTCTTTACCAGCTTTTCCCTAATTTGCCTTGAGAAGTTTCTTCTCTTCTTTGTGAGGCATGTCAATATGGGAAACATCATCGCTCTACTTTTCCCGCTAAATCTGGACGTAGTTCTTCTCGTACTTTTGATCTTGTTCATTCGGATGTTTGGGGCCCTGCTCCACTTCCGATTGTTGAGCGTGGCAGCCTGTATTTTGTTACTTTTATTGATGATTACTCTCGGTATACGTGGTTGTACTTGTTACATGACCGCTTTGAAATATTTTTTATTTTCTCTGCGTTCTATAATGAGATTAGTACACAATTTAATACTCCAGTCAAAATTCTTCGTACTGATAATGTTAAGCAGTATCTTAGTCATCAGTTCACTTCATTCTGTTTAAATCACAGCATTGTCCATCAAACCACTTGTCCTTACACTTCTCAACAGAATGGCATTACTGAACGTAAAAATCGTTATCGTCTTGATGTGACTCATAGCCTTCTCACTCATATGCATGTTCCCCGCTCTTACTGGGGTCATGCTGTTCTTCTCTCTTGTTTTCTCATTAATCGAGTACCATCTTCGGTTCTCGATGGTAAGACTCCTTTTTCTATCTTGTATCATGATGGAACTACTTTCCCTTTAACTCCTCGTGTCTTTGGATGCACAATGTTTGTTCACTCTCCTTCTTCTGGTCGTGACAAACTCTATCCTCAATCTGTTAAGTGCATATTTCTGGGCTAATGCCCGACACAGAAAGGGTACCAATGCTTTGATCCTGTTCTCCGGAAACAATATGTTTCTGTAGATGTTACTTTCTTTGAGGATGTTTTGTTCTTTTCCTCTCCCTATATTCTCCCCTCTTCTGATGACTCTGCTTCTTCTCATATTGTGTCGACACCTCTTTCAGAGCCTGCTCTTATTCCTTCTCCTTCTCTTTCTAATTCTCCTACTGTCTATGATTCTTATCCTGAACTGCTGCCACTGGCTCCTGCGCCTGCTATCCCTTCTTCGGATGGTACTGATACTGTAGACTGAACGAACCTTGATCTTCTGATTGCTCTGCGGAAAGGTATTCAGTCATGCACTCAACATCCTCTTCATGACGTGGTTTCTTATGCGCGGTTGTCTCCTTCATCTCGGGGTTTTGCTCTGGCCCTATCAGCAAATGTTTTTCTAGCTTTCTATAAAGATGCTCTTGTTATTCCTCATTGGAAAATTGCTATGGATGAAGAGATGAACACTCTCACTAAACGGGGTACTTGGACTCTTGTTCCTACACCTCCAGGAGTTGATGTGGTTGGCTGTCGCTGGGTATTTGTCATTAAATTTCTTCCTGATAGTACTATTGATCGTTATAAAGCCCGGCATATTTCCAAGGGGTTTACTTAAACCTACGATGTGGATTTCTTTGATACCTTCTCTCCTGTTGCTCGGATTACTATGATCCGTGTTCTTTTTTTGGTAGCTGTCAATCAGGACTGGGAAATGTCTAAGTTGGATGTCAAAAATGCCTTTTTTATGGGGATTTGCAAAGAACCGTTTATATGGAGCAACCTCCTAGGTATGTTACGCAGAGGGAGTCTCAAGTCTATAAATTGCGAAAGACGATCTATGGTCTTAAGAAAAGTCCCAGGGTTTGGTTTGACAAGTTTAACGAAGTTCTTTATGTGATTGGGTTTGCTCGGAGTGCTGCAGATCACTCTTTGTTCATCCGCAAAACCTCTGATGGTCTGGTTGTTCTTGTAGTTTATGTGGATGACATTCTTCTTACAGGGGATGATAGAAACGGTATTGACATGACTAAGAATCATATGCTTCAGCATTTTGTTACCAAGGATATGAGATCTCCTAAGTACTTTCTGGAGATTGAGATATCTCGAAATTTTTTTTCTATAGTTCTTTCACAGACGAAGCATGCATTAGATCTTTTGAAAGAGACTGGTCTTCTTGGGGCTAAACCCGCTCAGACTCCTATGACTGTCGGAGATGAAAAATGTTTAAATGAGAATTCTCCTGTTCTTGAAGATGTTACCAGATACAGATGCCTTGTAGGTAAACTCATTTATCTGATAGTTACTTGACCAAATATTTGTTATGCAGTGGGGAAAGTGAGCCATTTTATGCAAGCCCCCAGAGAATGTCATCTGCAGTTGAAGCCAGGAAAATTCCCGACCTCGAAAATAGGATCAAGGCAGCCTAAGGTTACTGATTCTATGGTCCGACGTCACAGAACAAGTGACTAGCGAGAAAAAGAGGAACCTATCTACAAGCACACCCCAAGTGCTCCAACAGGGAGGTCCCACCACGTACCCGGAAGCTTAGAAGAAGCTTCCCCTCCGCAACCAAAAGGCTGGGCGAGGTACTAGGCAGGCATGGACTGGGTGAGTATCCCCTTGGGTGGACCTCGACCTCTTCCAAAAGTGCCATTTCCAGTACCCCTGGGGGGCTATTTATAGAGAAATCCTGGGGGGGGGGTATAGACGAGTATCCAGCTTCTGCCAGCGAGTTCCAAGAGATACTCGCCCAAGCTCGCGAGTTGCTCGCCCAAGCTCGCCTCTATTCGCCCAAACTCGCCACAGCTCGCCTTTGCTCGCCCAAGCTCGCCACAACTCTCCTATGCTCGCCCAAATTCACCTCTGCTTGCCCAAGCTCGCCGCAACTCGCAAAATGGTCTGCGGATAGCCGTCTGCTGGGGTACTTCTGATCTCGACGAATTACGGGTTATACACAATCCCCGCTTTTTGCGAGCTCGGTACGAGCTTGGAAAAATAATGTTGAACCCGTTGGTCGGAGAGATGACGCTAGACAATGCACTGCGCGAGGTCCTTCCTAGGAGTGGAGCTCAACTGAAATGGGAGAGAAGGTCGATACCTCATAGGAACCAAGTTCAACTGAACTATAGAAGAGGTCGACACCTCGCAGGAGGAAGCTCAACTGGAGGTGGAGATAAGAGGTCGACACCTCGCAGGAGCCGAGCTCAACTGGAGGCGGAAAGAATAGGTCGACACCTCACAGGAGCCGAGCTCAACTAGAGGTGGAGAGAAGAGGTCGACACCTCGAAGGAGCCGAGCTCAACTGGAGGTGGAGAGAAAAGGTCGAGACCTCGAAGTAGCCGAGCTCAACTGGAGGTGGAGAGAAGAGGTCAACACCTTGCAGGAGCCGAGCTCAACTGGAGGTTGAGAGATGAGGTCGACACCTCGCAGGAGCCGAGCTCAACTGGAGGTTGAGAGAAGAGGTCGACACCTCGCAGGTGCCGAGCTCAACTGGAGGTGGAGAGAAGAGGTCAACACCTAGTAGGAGCCGAGCTCAACTGGATGTGGAGATAAGAGGTCGATATCTCGTAGGAGCCGAGCTCAACTGGAGGTGGAGAGAAGAGGTCGACACCCCATAGGAGCCGAGCTCAACTGTAGGTGGAGAGAAGAGGTCGATACCTCGCAGGAGCAGAGCTCAACTGGAGGTGGAGAGAAGAGGTCGACACCTCGTAGGAGCCGAGGTCAACTAGAGGTGGAGAGAAGAGGTCGACACCTCGGAGGAGCCGAGCTCAAATGGAGGTCGAGAGCAGAGGTTGACACCTCGCAGGATCCGAGCTCAACTAGAGGTGGAGAGTATAGTCAACACCTAGCAGGAGCCGAGCTAAACTGGAGGTGGAGAGAGGAGGTCGACACCTCGCAGGAGCCGAGCTCAACTGGAGGTGGAGAGTGTAGTCGACACCTAGTAGGAGTCGGGCTCAACTGGAGGTGGAGAGTATAGTCGACACCTAGCAGGAGCCGAGCTCATTTGGAGGTGGAGAGAAGAGGTCGACACCTCGTAGGAGCCGAGCTCAACTGGAGTTGGAGAGTATAGTCGACACCTAGCAGGAGCCGAGCTCAACTGGAGGTGGAGAGAAGAGGTCCACACCTCGCAGGAGGCGAGTTCAACTGCAGGTGGAGTGAAGAGGTCCACACCTCGCAGGAGCCGGGCTCAACTGGAGGTGGAGAGAAGAGGTTGACACCTCGCAGGAGTCGAGGTCAACTGGAGGTGGAGAGAAGAGGTCGACACCTCGCAGGAGCCGAGCTCAACTAGAGGTGGAGAGCAGAGGTCCGCACCTCGCAGGAGCCAAGTTCAACTGGAGGTGAAGAGAAGAGGTCGACACCTCGTATGAGCCGAGCTCAACTGGAGGTGGAGAGCAGAGGTCGACACCTCGCAGGAGCCGAGCTCAACTGAAGGTAGAGAGTATAGTCGACACCTAGCAGGAGCCGAGCTCAACTGGAGGTGGGGAGAAGAGGTCGAAACCTCGCAGGAGCCGAGCTCAACTGGAGGTGGAGAGTATAGTCGACACCTAGCAGGAGCCGAGCTCAACTGGAGGTGGAGAGTATAGTCAACACCTAGCAGGAGCCGAGCTCAACTGGAGGTTCAGAGTGTTGGGGTCAACTACAAGGTCTGGCAAGATCTGATTATGCATCCAGACAGCAGTGTCATAGGTGTGAAACTTGACACTCTGTATCTGGGCTAGCACATCATCATGAATGGCCTTCACATGAGCTTCTCATTCATCTATCTTCTGAGCAGCAGATTTTTCTACCTGTTCTTTGAGTTCTTTTATCAAACTCTCCCCCTTTCTGATTTCAAAAGATAGCTGGGCTATAGTATCATCTTTGAAAATACCCACTTCTTCACAGATTTTCATTTTGTTAGCCTCATTTCTCTTATCTAGCTCCATCTGATTGTTTGTTAGGGTGACACCTTATTCCAGAACATTGCAAACACTAGTGACAGTGTGGTCAAGAGTTTTACCACCAAGTTGAAATAAGTACTTGAACCTGTCAGTGTTATGTTGAATTTCAGCAAAGCCTCTCATCATCTCAGTCTCAAGAGCAGTTACCTTGTCAGTGACTATTTTTAGAGAGGTGTCAAAATAAGTTCTCTGTTTTTGAAGAAGTTTTCAAATGTGTCGGCAATTGTTTCCTTGTTCCCTTGTCGGAACGCTTCATATTTTTGGTTGAGAAGGGATCTCCGATCATCCCTTACTTCTTCAGTTCCTTCCATCAAAGTGACTAAGGAATGTCACATCTCCTTAGCCGATTCACAGTGAATCAAATTTTGCAGCATCGAGTCATCGACTGCACTTGCTATAATGTTCTTAGCTTTCTTGTCGAGGGAGACAAGTGCAATCTCGTCTTTGTCGAGATCCATTAGCTTTTGGGAACTTTCTTGGTAGGGTCGATAGTTGACACAATCATGGGAACGTAAGGGCCTTCTTCAACGATCATGAAGATCCTTGGATCCACAGATTCCATGAAAACTTTTATCCTTTCTTTCCACATGGGAAAGTTATTTTTATTGCACAGTGGAAGCTTGGAGAAATCTTTGCCCTTGTCCATTTTATGGTAGAATCTTTCAGACAACAGATTTGGATCTGATCAAGGTGTTAACCTTTTGACGATCAACCTGGCTTTGATACTAATTGAAAGAAAACGGTTGTCAACCTAAATCACCTAGAGGGGGGTGAATAGGTGAGATGCGCGTCTTTTGTGGTATAAAAAATAATTAGAGCACAGCACAGAACTATCTACCAATATCACAGACGACACAAGATTTATAGTAGTTCCCCTCCCTTGGGTACATCCACTTTCCCTCACCGATCTAGCAATCAACTAGACTCGGCTACTCCACTATCTCGGATCAAAAATCGATCCTACACTCGGAACAAAGTTCCTACAAACTCGATCCAAACAACGAGATCTACACCTCGGAAGATAACACTTCCTACAAACTCGGAGTGAAAAACTCCTATAATCGAAGAAACTTTCTCCTACAAGATTAATAAAGTTTTGGAAAATTATACAAATAGTAAATCCAATCAGATCTGATGAAACGGCTAGAAAGCTTCTTCTTATGGACTTTGCAGCACTATCAGAAATCGGTGAAGAGAATCTCGGCCCAGATCTGGATCTTCTTGCTTTTACATAATCAGAGAGAGAAGATGAACAGTGATGTCGATCTCGATCTGTAACTTTCTTCAGAATGAATCCTCTGAACTTAGAAGGACTGGCCGGAGAAGAGGGTGGCGGCGGCTTCCGTTTCGTGAAAACAGTGAGGAGTCGGCTAAAGAACTTTCTCAAAATAAAATGACAAGAATGCTTGGAGAAAAATTAGGGTTTGTCATTTTTTGATAAGACTTTATATAGGAGAGAATAACGGTCATAATCGGTCATAATGATGTACACGTGGACCAATCATGTCGCATGATTTGAAAATCCCGTCAGAAAAAAAACTTAGACGAATTTCAGAAAAATTCAGCCATATACACGAGTAAGAGAGGAGCTACTCGAGTAGTTGAATAACTACTTGAGTACATGAAGGAGAACATACTCGGGTATATAAAGATAGGCTACTCGAGTAGGTAGAAATCAACTACTCGAGTAAGCAGAAAGAACTACTCGAGTATGTATATTGACTTACTCGAGTACATAAAGGATCTACTCGAGTACAAGAAAAACTACTCGAGTATATTACATAAACTACTCGAGTACATGAAGGACTACTCGAGTGGGATACTTAGAATAAATTCTGAAGAAGTCAGCAAGCAGCTACTCGAGTAGTTGAACTAAACTACTCGAGAGGAAGTGATCTACTCGAGTAGGTGAAAGTTCTACTCGAGTAAAAGACTTAGAAAATTCTGGAGTAGGAAAATTTCAAGGTACACGAGTGAAACATGATCTACTCGAGTAGGTATAATGAACTACTCGAGTATGATTCTATCTACTCGAGTATGTGAGTATACTTACTCGAGTATGTGAGTATACTTACTCGAGTCCATGACTTAGAAAATTTTTGATGAGTGAGGCCTTTAATACTCGGGTATAATGAGTGATCTACTCGAGTATATAAACATGCTATTGGAGTATATGACTACGTCTACTCGAGTACATGACTTAGCTACACGAGAGATACACTTAAGTACTCGAGTACAAGGTTTCTTTACTTGAGTAAATTATGCCCAATCTACTCGAGTAGTTATGGACCTACTCGAGTAAAAGACTTAGAGAATTTTTGTTGTTGGAAAACTCTTTCTTCTAATGCAGTCAACTTCCAATCCTTTTCCCAAGGTCCAATAGCTTAAATATGAAGTGTATCTCAATAGAGAGACCACACATGAGTCAACACTTTGGAATATGTAATGAGGGATTACATTGCACAGTTCCTGTGTTTGGTGACCCACTGTGGACTGACATTGGTCTACACTTCCCAGTGAAATTCCTACAAACATATAACTCAAACCAAGCATCACATACAAATTAATTCATCTTAGCTCCAGGGTGACTTCATCAAATCTGGGTTAGTGTGGATGTAATACCCAACAATCTCCCCCTATTTGTTGAAGTCAGAACCCTTTACACTAAGGTGAATTATAGACATAAAAGAAACTAAGTAGGAAGACATGAGCAGGTAAGGAATAGACAATGAAAAAGATAATTAGACAGAAATTTAGAATTGTATATATGTAAATTTCCAAAAACATCAAGTCTACAACTTGTCATTTCAATCTCTCAACATCTTTTAGGTTTAGGCTTGGGTTTGCTGCTTTTCCATCTTTTCTTGCTGTCTCCTTAGATAGCTGAAAGGCTTAGGGAAATATTTAGGAGGCCTTGGAGGAGCGGCAGGATTATTTCTCCCAAACTTTCTGTCATGGATCTTCCTTTTTAGCATTGATTTCTCATATAACTCCCATTCCTGGGAACTGTAGTGAATGCTCCTGTTCTCATTTTGATCCATAACTAGCCTGAGTGTGTCCAAAATTAGAGACTTGGAAGTTGGAGACCAAGCTTCAGCATGGTCAGGAGCTCTAGTAGGAGCAGTCCTGCTAACAGAGGGACCTTCACCATACTTCCTTTTCTTCTTGTGGATTCTGATCTCTGGGGGAGCTTGAAGGAAGATATCAGCAGGGTCTTCTGGAGCATAGGAGTCTGGAGGCTCAACTGTGTCTCCAGGCCTGGGAGAGAAAGAAGGTTGCAAAGGAACAGCTGGGGCAGTGACATCTGTAGCTAGAGGGTTGAGATGATGGGGAATGATGTTGGGGTCAACTGCAAGGTCTAGCAAGATCTTATTGTGCATCCAGACAGCAGTGTCATAGGTGTGAAACTTGACACTCTGTATCTGGGCTAGCATATCATCATGAATGGCCTTCACATGAGCTTCCCATTCATCTGTCTTCTGAGCAGCAGATTTTTCTACCTGTTCTTTGAGTTCTTTTATCAAACCCTCCCCTTTCTGATTTCAACAGATAGCTGGGCTATAGTATCATCTTTGAAAATACCCACTTCTTCACAGATTTTCATTTTATTAGCCTCATTTCTCTTATCTAGCTCCATCTGATTGTTTGTCAGGGTGACACCTTGTTCCATAACATTGCCAACACTAGTGATAGTGTGGTCAAGGGCTTTGCCACCAAGTTGAAATAAGTACTTGAGCATGTTAGTGTTATGCTGAATTTCAGCAAAGCCTCTGCTCAGCTCAGTCTTAAGAGAAGTTGCCTTGTCAGTGACTATTTTTAGAGAGGTGTCAAAATAAGTTCTCTATTCTTAAAGAAGAATTGTAATGTGTTGCAGCAAATCTGAGGAGGAAGATACTGTAACAGCAGCATTAGAGGGAGCAGCAGTAGGAAGAGAAGGAGTTACCCAAGGAGCTAGTTCTTCAATTATCACAGAGCTGTGAGCTCTGGTGGTAGGAGTGTGATCAACCCCTTCTGATGTATCCTGAGGAAGAGAGAATTCTAGATTTCTGAGAGGGGCCTCAGCTGGCTCAGGAGAAGGCTCATCAGAAATAAGAATGGTGTCTGGCTTGTCTGTTGGAGGATGTGGAGATGGTGTTGGAGTCCTGGCTGGAGAATGGGCAGTAGACTGGGCTAGAGAAAAGTCCTTGTGACCTTCAGAGGTTGGAGCTGGAGGAGATAGAGGAGGAGGGGGGAGCACTTCTTCAGAGAGCTCTGCAATCATAGCATCTATAGCAGCAGCTTTGGACAGAAGAGAGTCTTGAGGTACTTGATCTGAAGGAGTGGCTGGACTCTGTGGAGTATGAGGTAGGGAAGGAATTTCTGGCTGAGGAGAGGGCTGCCTGACTTGGCTAGAAGGAGCAGGCTCCCCCTCACTAGGTGCACCAGAGGAGCTGGCCACATGATGATGAGAGGGAGATGGAGTCCTATCCTCTGCAGCTGGAACTTCTGGAACTTCTGAAACCTGTGCAGCTTGGGCAGAATTCTTTAGCTTGAGATCTCATCTCTGAATAGAAGAGATGGAGACCTTCTTCATGTGATGAAGTGGGGTCCCTTTGGAGAAGTTGAAGACCTCAGGATTTGTTTTATGGAGGAGCAGAGAGATAATTCTGGCATAGTTGGGGGATTTCAAGCTGTCCTTGATTTTATCCAGAATCAACATACCAAATTGATATTTCTTACGGCAGACAATTGCTTGCATTATATCGAAGAAATATAAGGGAATGTCTCTGATGGAGTGTGTCTTGCACAGTAGAATTTTGTCAATAATGTTAACTAGAAATTTTCCTTCAGCATTCATGTCTGACCTTTTAATATACTGAGCTTCAGGAGAAATGCCACAGAAAAGGGCTGTTCGGTCAGAGTCTTCATCATCTAAATAATCGTCTTCATCGATAATCGGCATTCAGAGAAGCTGAGAGATAGAGGTCTTGGTGAACTTAAGTTTCAAACCCTTCACTTTGGATTTTAGGATTTTTCCATTCCTTCTAACCTTGAGATTGGAGAAGAATTCGACAACTTCTGGGAATAAAACACGACAGAGTTCCTGGAGAATGAAGGAGAGGCCGGCAGTGTCGAGAAGGATGAGGAGGTTGTGGAAGTCATCTGAGACCTCTGCAATACCCGCAATGACGAGTTCTGATCCGACGCCGATCTTGGAAGAAGCGGCCATGGCTGCGGTTGACTGGAAGAGGTGAGGAGAGAGGCGGCTCTGCAACAGCGGCGGAGGAGAGTAGGCGAATCGGCAGAGTAGGCGAAGCGGCAGAGGGTACTCGAGAGAAAGAAATAATGTCGTGTAGGTTTGGGTTTTCGGAATTTCATATATATAACTCTTAAATTACAGCTAATTGATTTAAAGGAAGAGGCGACATTTAGCCTTGGGTGGCGAATAGAAAGAAATTTCAAAATCTGGGAAACAGTACACGAGAAAGAGATAGACTACTCGAGTAGGTAAGAGGTTACTCGAGTAGATCGTCAGAAGTTACTCGAGTCGGTCTGCAGAAAGTACTCGAGTAGATGGAGAAAAATACTCGAGTAGATAAGTGACTTACTCGAGTAGGTAAGTGACTTACTCGAGTAGGTAAGTAGGTACTCGAGTAGGCACACTCTTATACTCGAGTAAGTAGAGAAGAGTACTCGAGTATGTTAGTTGTTACTCGAGTAGGTCTGCCGTGACTCGTGTAGGTGAAGTCACATACTCGAGTATGTCTTATGCTTCTCGAGTTGAACTTTGAAAAAGTTTAGAAAAAGTAGATTTTGACTAACCCCTTGCAATTACTTGCTTCTTAGTCAGCCAGCCTTTTTTAGTCCTCTTTGTTGAGCATTCCAAGATCAGTCTTGAATAACGAGAACTTGGTCTCGTCCAGCGGCTTTGTGAAGATATCTGCAACTTGCCTATCTGTAGGCACATATTGGAGATCTATGTCTCCATGCTCCACATATTCCCGGATGAAGTGATACCTTAGCTCGATGTGCTTTGTCCGGCTGTGGGAGACTGGATTGTTGGCTATTGTAATTGTGCTGGAGGAATCACAGTACAGAGGAATATCCTTGAACTGCAGGTTGTAGTCCTCGAACTGATCCTTTATCCATAGCAACTGTGCGCAACAACTTCCTGCAGAGATATACTCTGACTCGGCCGTTGAGATTACGATACAGTTCTGCTTCTTGCTACTCCAGGAGATTAGCCTTCTTCCGAAGAATTGGCAAGTCCCTGAGGTGCTTTTTCGGTCTTCTTTGCTACCTGCAAAATATGCATCTGAAAACCCAATTAGTTCACTGTCATTACTTCTTGGGTACCATAAGCTAAGATTTGGTGTTCCTTTATGGTATCTCAGGATCCGCTTTGCAGCAGTGTAATGAGATTCCTTAGAGTTCACCTGAAATCTAGCACAAACACATGTTGAGAACATTATGTCAGGCCTACTGGCAGTAAGGTAGAGCAAGGATCCAATTATGCTTCTGTATTTGGTTTCATCAAAAGGTTTCCCTTCTTCATCCTTGTCCAGAGACATAGTTGAGCCCATTGGAGTCCTCATAGAGGTTACGTTCTTCATTCCGAATTTCTTAATTAGCCTTTTGGTGAACTTGGTCTGTGAGATGAAAATTACATCTTCAGATTATTTCACCTGAAGCCCTAAGAAATACTTCAGCTCGCCCATACTACTTATTTCAAACTTCCCTTGCATAAGTTTTGAGAACTTTTTGCAGAGGTTGTCATCTGTAGAGCCAAAAATAATGTCGTCGACATAGATTTGCACTAGCAAAATCTTGCCTTTTATTTCCCTAAGAAATAATGTCTTGTCTATCTTTCCCCTTGTGAACTTGTTCTCAAGTAGAAAGGTAGACAGCGTTTCATACCATGCTCTAGGAGCTTGTTTCAGACCATATAGGACCTTGTGCAGAAAAAAGACATGATCAGGAAAGTTAAGATCAACGAAAACTGGAGGTTGTTCCACATACACTTCCTCCTTTATGTTACCATTCAGGAAGGCCGACTTCACATCCATCTGATAGACTGTGAAGCCTTTGAAAGCAGCATATGCTAGGAACAACCTTGTTGCCTCCAGCCTCGCCACTGGAGCATATGTCTGGTCGACGTCGATTCCTTCTTCTTGACGATAGCCTTTAGCGACGAGTCTGGCCTTGTTCTTTATGATAGTTCCGTCTTCATCCATCTTGTTCCTGTAAACCCATTTTGTTCCAATGATGTTCTTCCCTTTGGGTCTTGGAACAAGCATCCACACATTGCACCGCTTGAACTAATTTAGCTCTTCTTCCATTGTCATTATCCATGATGCGTTTGAGTTTGCTTCCTCAAATTTCTTCGGTTCAACCTGTGAGAGAAAACTCAAATGAAGATTCTCATTAGTTGTACCTCTTCGAGTTCTGACACCATCCCGGGGATCTCCTATGATTTGGTCCATGGGGTGATCCTTCAGATGTCTAAGCTCTAGAGTTCTTGCATCTGGATTGTCTTCAATCACTGGAGGGATTTCTTCATCCTGAATGACTTCTTCATTTTGATCATCAGCCTCTCCAATAGGAGTTGGAGTGGTGATCTTAACGAACTTCTCGCCTTTGTCTTCAGACGGATCATCTAAGCTAGTTTCTTTCAGCTTTTCACCTGCATCTTCAATGAGCACACTAGACGGATTGCTTTGCAGGAAGCTCGTCTCATCAAATACAACATGTATCGATTCTTCCACCACTAGGGTTTTTCTATTAAATATCCTATATGCCTTACTATGGCTACTATGTCCTACAAAAATACCTTCAAAGCTCTTTTCGATGAACTTGGTGGTATGATACTTACCATTGTTAAGTACAAAGCATTTACAGCTAAAGATTCTAAAGTATGAGACTGTTGGTTTCCTGCCTTTCAGAAGTTCGTATGGTGTCTTATTGTAGTCTTTGTTTATGAGTGCTCGATTTTGCACGTGGCATGCAGTGTTGACGGCATCAGCCCAGAAGTACTCCAGTAGTGAAGCATCACTCAACATGGTCCTGCAGGCCTCTATGAGTGTTCTGTTCCTTCTCTCAGCCACTCCATTCTGTTGTGGAGTACGAGGAGAGGAAAACTCATGAATGATACCTAAGCTTTCACAGAATTCTGTCATGGCCCCAAATTTGAACTCTGTTCCGTTGTCACTTCTGATTCTGACTATGAAGCAGTTGTATTCATTCTGGACTTGCCTGATAAAATTAGTAAAGATGTCGAAGGTATCTGACTTGTGTTTCAGAAAGAACACTCACGCAAAGCGCGAGTAGTCATCAATAATTACCAATGTATAGTCCTTACCTCCCAAGCTTCTAATTTGCAGTGGACCAAACAAGTCCATGTGCAGTAGATGGAGACATCTGTTAGAGTCTTTGCCAATAATGCTTTTAAAGGTAGCCCTTGTTTGCTTGCCTTTTACGCATGCATGACAAGGTCTGTCTTTGACGTATTTGACATTCGGGGCATCACGTGCCAAGTTCATTGAAAATAGTTTATTAATAGTTTTGAAATTAATATGTGCTAGTCTCTTGTGTCATTGGTCACCAATAAATGCACTATCTTTTGCTAAAAGACACTGGTGTAGAGGAATCAATACAAATGAAATTTAAACAAAAAATATTCCTGCTTCGAGTGCCGGATAAAATCATTTCCATATTGTCAACGGATTTTATCAAGCACTTATCAGCATTGAACTCAACTATGTATCATTTATCGCAGAGTTGGCTTATGCTAATGAGATTGTGTTCCAATCCTTTGACATAGGCCACATCCGAGAAGGATACATTGCCGTTAGTAATCATACCATAGCCTCTAGTAATTCCACGGTCTGAACCTCTAAAGATGACCTTTGGTCCGTTCACGACTGAAGTAAAGTTCTGAATGAGGCTTCTAGTCCCGGTCATATGCCGAGAGTATCCGCTGTCCAAGTACCAGATGGGCGTTTTGTTGGCCTTTGGACATCCCTGCAATCATAATCAATTTGTCTTAGGAACCCAAACACGTTTGGGTCCTTGGTCTCGGGTTAGAGTGCTCCCCCTACGAGTGATAGCACTATGAGCGGTCTTTCTCATATTGATGACATGAGGGGTTACAGCATTTCTGGAATTGAACCAGCAATCTATGGCGAAGTGACCAACCTTGCCACAGCACCAACAGTCAAATCTGTTGTACCTTTGCCTCAATATTTCCTGCTTGACTTTTTGGAATTTTGGTCTAGCAGGGGTCGCATTCTTGGAGGAAGATGCCTCATGATGATGGCAATCACATGGCTTCTTCTCCTTTATGGGCTTCTCTACAACAGGCTTTATCTTTGGTGCCTTCTTGAAGTTATGCCCATGATTGAAAGGGTCAAAGCTCTGAAGAATAACTTCTTCATAAGGTGCCTTAAAGACACTTTCGCCAAAGTTTCGGGGTCGAGCCCATCCTTGATAGCGGGACTTTGGCTCTACATAAGTAGGCCTAGCAAAGTGCCCGTTTTATGAGTCAAAATCAAACTCATTTGATGGAAAGATGAACTTTTTGAATGTGGTTTGATTTTGAGGGGCTTTTCCCTTTTCTTCGGTTGAGGCCTATTTAGCGGCCTTATTTTTCCGTTGATTCTTGTTTATCCTAGAGGATTTACTAGGAGCATCTTCATGGCCTAGTCCAGCTCCCTTGACCTTTGCTGAGAATTCAGCAACGAATGGAAGAACTGTCTTGGGCTTCGAGAAACTCTCAACAAGTTTTCTTTCAGCCGCAAGTTCGGCTTCCAATCCCTTGATGATCTTCTCCTTAAGGTCAAGGTGCTCAAGAGCCTTGTTGTATTCTTCAATAGCATTATTGAAGTTTTCTTCGAGGGAGTAGTCTTTGCGACTTTCTCTCTCAAGATGCTCTCTTCGGCTTTTAGAGATTTGATCTCTTTAGCCTGGGTCTTCACGACTCGACGACATTTGTCGTAAGCCATGATTAACTCCTTGTACTGGGCCATTAATTCTGACTCATCGTCAGAGGAGCTACCCTCGCAATCATGTTCAGAGACTTCAGAATCTGAAAGAGGGGTATGAGAGTTTACCTTCCCAGTGAACTGGGGCTCTTGTTCATCATCTGTTTGAGCCATTAGCCCAAAGTAAGCTTCTTCTTCTTTGCTTGACTCAGATGAGTCGGAGTCGCTAAGAGTCTTGCTCCTTTTGGCTATGAGGCTCTTCTCTTTTCTCTTCTTGTTGTGTGAGGATTTCTTGTCTTCTCTTCTACCACCCTCCTTCTTCTTATGAGGGCAGTCAGCAATGACGTGACCTGGCTTATTACAGCAGTAGCAATTGATGTTAGTTTAAACGTATTTATTCTGTTTAGTATTATACCTTTTGTGGCTGCTTGTGCCTTTTCTTTGTCGATCGCCCTCGCGCTGCGATCTTCTGTATGAGGCATCCTTGCCTTTCCATTGTTTCTTTTTATTAAGAAACTTCTTGAATTGCCTCGAGAGTAAGGAAAACTCTCCTGATAGTTCAGAGCCTGAAGTGCTAGGCTCTGATGTTTCTTCTTCTTCATCAACTTCTGGAGCTGGAGCGGGGGAGGCAGCCTTAGTCTTTCTGGAGGTGTCCGCCTTCAAAGCGACAGATTTATCCTTGAGTGCAGACATGCCTTTCTCTTCTTCAGCTTTTCTTGTATTGATTTGGAGTTCATATGACATAAGCTTTCCAAAGAGATTTTGCGGGTCCGTTTCAGCTAGCTTCCCGAACTCCCTGATGGCGCATACCTTGTTATCCCATTCCTTAGTTACGGATCTCAAGAACTTGTCGTTCAGTTCTCCATTCGTGAAGACACGACCATACACCCTTAGGCCATTCACAATTTTGAAGAAGTTTTCAAATGTGTCGGCAATTGTTCCCTTGTCGGAACGCTTCATATTTTTAGTTGAGAAGGGATCTCCGATCATCCCTTACTTCTTCAGTTCCTTCCATCAAAGTGACTAAGGAATGCCACATCTCCTTAGCCGATTGACAGTGAATCAAATTTTGCAGCATCGAGTCATCGACTGCACTTGCTATAATGTTCTTAGCTTTCTTGTCGAGGGAGACAAGTGCAATCTCGTCTTTGTCGAGATCCATTAGCTTTTTGGGAACTTTCTTGGTAGGGTCGATAGTGGACACAGTCATGGGAACGTAAGGGCCTTCTTCAACGATCATGAAGATCCTTGGATCCACAGCTTCCATGAAAAATTTTATCCTTTCTTTCCACATGGGAAAGTTATTTTTGTTGCACAGTGGAAGCTTGGCGAAATCTTTGTCCTTGTCCATTTTATGGTAGAATCTTTCAGACAATAGATTTGGATCTGATCAAGGTGTTAACCTATTGACGATCAACCTGGCTTTGATACCAATTGAAAGAAAACGGGTGTCAACCTAAATCACCTATAGGGGGGTGAATAGGTAAGTTGTGCGTCTTTTGCGGAATAAAAATTAATTAGAGCACAGCACAGAACTATCTACCAATATCACAGACAACACAAGATTTATAGTGGTTCCCCTCCCTTGGGTACATCCACTTTCCCTCACCGATCTAGCAATTAACTAGACTCGGCTACTCCACTATCTCGGATCAAAAATCGATCCTACCCTCGGAACAAAGTTCCTACAAACTCGATCCAAACAACGGGATCTACACCTCGGAAGATAACACTTCCTACAAACTCGGAGTGAAAAACTTCTATACTCGGAGAAACTTTCTCCTACAAGATTAATAAAGTTTTGGAAAATTATACAAATAGTAAATCCAATCAGATCTGATGAAACGGCCAGAAAGCTTCTTCTTATGGACTTTGCAGCACTATCAGAAATCGGTGAAGAGAATCTCGGCCCAGATCTGGATCTTCTTGCTTTTACAGAATCAGAGAGAGAAGATGAACAGTGATGTCGATCTCGATCTGTAACTTTCTTCAGAATGAATCCTCTGAACTTAGAAGGACTGGCCGGAGAAGACGGTGGCGGAGGCTTCCGTTTCGTGAAAACAGTGAGGAGTCGGCTGAAGAACTTTCTCAAAATAAAATGACAAGAATGCTTGGAGAAAAATTAGGGTTTGTCATTTTCTGATAAGACTTTATATAGGAGAGAATAACGGTCATAATCGGTCATAATGATGTACACGTGGACCAATCATGTCGCGTGATTTGAAAATCCCGTCAGAAAAAAAACTTAGATGAATTTCAGAAAAATTCAGCCATATACACGAGTAAGAGAGGAGCTACTCGAGTAGTTGAATAACTACTCGAGTACATGAAGGAGAACATACTCGGGTATATAAAGATAGGCTACTCGAGTATGTAGAAATCAACTACTCGAGTAAGCAGAAAGAACTACTCGAGTATGTATATTGACTTACTCGAGTATATAAAGGATCTACTCGAGTACAAGAAAAACTACTCGAGTATATTACATAAACTACTCGAGTACATGAAGGACTACTCGAGTGGGATACTTAGAATAAATTCTGAAGAAGTCATCAAACAGCTACTCGAGTAGTTGAACTAAACTACTCGTGAGGAACGGATCTACTCGAGTAGGTGAAAGTTCTACTCGAGTAAAAGACTTAGAAAATTCTAGAGTAGGAAAATTTCAAGGTACACGAGTGAAACATGATCTACTCAAGTAGGTATAATGAACTACTCGAGTATGATTCTATCTACTCGAGTATGTGAGTACACTTACTCGAGTATGTGAGTATACTTACTCGAGTCCATGACTTAGAAAAATTTTGATGAGTGAGGCCTTTAATACTCGGGTATAATGAGTGATCTACTCGAGTATATAAACATGCTACTCGAGTATATGACTACGTCTACTCGAGTACATGACTTAGCTACACGAGAGATACACTTAAGTACTCGACTACAAGGTTTCTTTACTTGAGTAAATTATGCCCAATCTACTCGAGTAGTTATGGACCTACTCGAGTAAAATACTTAGAGAATTTTTGTTGTTGGAAAACTCTTTCTTCTAATGCAGTCAACTTCCAATCCTTTTCCCAAGGTCCAATAGCTTGAATATGAAGTGTATCCCAATAGAGAGACCACACATGAGTCAACACTTTGGAATATGCAATGAGGGATTACATTGCACAGTTCCTGTGTTTGGTGACCCACTGTGGACTGACATTGGTCTACACTTCCCAGTGAAATTTCTGCAAACATATAACTAA
Organism: Platanthera guangdongensis; assembly: GCA_039583875.1. NCBI lineage: Eukaryota > Viridiplantae > Streptophyta > Magnoliopsida > Asparagales > Orchidaceae > Platanthera > Platanthera guangdongensis. Next base: position 35,771,381 of record CM077167.1, on the reverse strand, counting down.
AACCAAGCATCAAATACAACTTAATTCATCTTAGTTTCAGGGTGACTTCATCAAATCTGGGTTAGTGTGGATGTAATACCCGACAATCTCTCCCTATTTGTTAAAGTCAGAACTCTTTACACTAAGGTGAATTATAGACATAAAAGAAACTAAGTAGGAAGACATGAGCAGGTAAGCAATAGACAATGAAAAAGATAATTAGATAGAAATTTAGAATTGTATATATGTAAATTTCCAAAAACATTAAGTCTACAACTTGTCATTTCAATCTCTCAACATCTTTTAGGTTTAGGCTTGGGTTTGCTGCTTTTCCATCTTTTCTTGCTGTCTCCTTAGATAGCTGAAAGGCTTAGGGAAATATTTAGGAGGCCTTGGAGGAGCAGCAGGAGCCGAGCTCAACTAGTGGTGGAGAGTAGAGGTCGACACCTCGTAGGAGCCAAGCTCAACTGCATGTGGAGAGAAGAGGTCGACACCTCGTAGGAGCCAAGCTCAATTAGAGGTGAGAATCTGTCAACTCGGGGTGACAAGTAGTTGGTCTGCAGGAGAGGAGTTTGTACAGAGATCTCGGACTACGACATCACTCCAATGAGGATCTTGATCTCACTCAAGGAGATCCTTGGCCAATATGCAAGAGAGGAGCTCGTGCAGGGACTTGGAGTTACGACGACCTACCACTCGAGGACTTGATACGTTGGAGTCGACAGCTCTCAGGAGCCTTACTCAACTAGAGTGGTGGAAGTCGACTCGGGGGGGGGGGGGGGGCAAGTAGTCGGTCTGTAGGATATGAGCTCATACAGAGATCTCGGACTACGACATCACTTAAATGAGGATCTTGATCTCACTCGAGGAGGTCCTTGGCCAATATACAGTAGAGGAGCTCGTGCAGGGACTTGGACTTACGGCGACCTACCACTCGAGGACTTGATACGTTGGAGTCGACAACTCTCAGGAGCCTTGCTCAACTAGAGTGGTGTAAGTCGACTCGAGGAGGCAAGTAGTCAGTCTGCAGGAGAGGAGCTCGTACAGAGATCTCAGACTATGACATCACTCTAGCGAGGAACTCGATCTCACTCGAGGAGGTCTTTGGCCAATATGCAGGAGAGGAGCTCGTGCAGGGACTTGGACTTATGGAGACCTGCCATTCGAGTACTTGATACGTTGGAGTCGACAGCTCTCAGGAGCCTTGCTCAACTAGAGTGGTGTAAGTCGACTCGGGGAGGCAAGAAGTCGGTCTGCAGGATGGGAGCTCGTACAGAGATCTCGGACTACGGCATCACTCCAATGAGGATCTTGATCTCACTCGAGGAGGTCCTTGGAAAATATGCAGGAGAGGATCTCCTGCAGTGACTTGGACTTACGACGACCAACCACTCGAGGACTTGATACGTTGGAGTCAACAGCTCTCAGGAGCTTTGCTCAACTAGAGTGGTGTAAGTCGACTTGGGGAGGCAAGTAGTCGGTCTGCAGGAGAGGAGCTCATACAGAGATCTCGGACTATGGCATCACTCTGGCGAGGAACTCGATCTCACTCGAGGAAGTCTTTGGCCAATATGTAGGAGAGGAGCTCGTGCAGGGACTTGGACTTACGGCGATACTGCCACTCGAGGACTTGGAACGTTGTTGGAGTCATTTTTCCCTGTTGCTTAAAAGATTGCCAATGAATCAAATGCATCAATATCTTTGAGCACGAAGAAATTCTAAAGAGAACGATGATCTTGCCGTCGTCGAGTTGGGAGGTTAGCATCCAACCCTGTTCCTGATAGTTCCTCCAGTCGGAGGAGAGATGCAATCGGGGGTAGCTAGACCGACATGTAAGGGGGTAGCTGATCTCGGCCGTCAATACAGGGGTCCGGTCTTACAAGGATGCTTATATCCCAAGGTATTGACCCATCGTCCGCCCTGGGTTATGTGGGAGAAACAGGTCGAAGGCTCGTTTCCCAATCCAACGATTGAAATCATCTTCTGCTCTTCCACCTGGCTACAAGAACCATAGTACAAGCGAAGGAAAATGGCCCTCAGGGGGTCCCATATAACACACACTCGTTCCCACCATCCTTCTACGAACTTGTACTTCTCAGAGCTCGACATATTATCCTGCTTTGGTAACAACAGAGACGTGTCCTGCTTACAGGACAAACATTCGCTTCGAGCTGGTCTTTTAGTCCTCTCAAAGACTGATGATGCCTTTATACAAGGCATCACTCTGTGAGGTCGATCCTTTATCAAGTTTAGGAGGTTAACATCCAGACATGTTCCTGATAGTTCCTCCCGTCAGAGGAGAGATGCAATCGGGGGTAGCTAGGCTGACGTGCAAGGGGGGAGCTGATCTCGGCCGTCAATGCAGGGGTCTGGTCTTACAAGGACGCTTATATCCCGAGGCATCGTCCCATAGTTCGCCCTGGGCTAAATTTGAGAAACAGGTCGAGCGCAGGTTTCCTAGATCGATCGTGGAGTTGAAGTTCACTGCTCCAAGCTAACTTGAGATGAATCACACAAAGAAGACAACTCGCATTAACCCGTGACTCCGGGGGCAAGGAAATGTATAAACAACTTAGAAACAATGTTACAGGTAAGCAATACATGTTACCGATAGGGGTAGAACCTTTTCAGGTCATCCCGCTTCAGATATATGAGGAGATGAAATGAATAGCATTGCGTCCTAGTTTGTTAAGTGATAGCCTCGCGTGTATAAACTCGCAGAATTCGAACACCATAGTTGCCGAAGTAGTGATCTCGCGAGTATGGACTAATAGAATTGAAGTAGAGCACCATAGTTGTGGAAGAGATGACCTCGTGAGTATGGAACTCGCGGAATTGAAAAGAGTGCCCAGTAAGCATGAAGAGCATCATGAGTAGGAGCTCGTAGAATACTAGCTGGAAGATGTCATGAGCAAGTCGTCTCATGGAATGTAGGTTGTCGGAGGAGATCATCGCAAGACATCTCATGGACTCAAGGAATTAGAGGAGAGCACCATAACTGTTGAAAAGATGACCTCGCGAGTATGGAATTCGCAAAATTGAAGAGAGCATCCAGTAAGCATGAAGAGCATCACGAGTAGGAGCTCGTAAAATACTAGTTGGAAGATGCCATGAGTGAGCCGTCTCATGGAATGTAGGTTGTCGGAGGAGATCATCACAAGTAGGAGCTCACATAGAACTTTGTATGTTTTTCCCTAGTGGTGAACACGTCGTGATTCGACCTGTTTCTTAGTTATACACAAAGTACTCACAGGTTTTACCAAAGCACCCGTAAGTATGAACATGTATGAAAAACACCACTATTGAAAAAGGAGATGAATCATGCGGATGGTAAGTGTCCGAGCTATCTCGGCCTTGCGAGTAAGTCGCCCATGGAACTCGCCTATGGGCGAGTAACAAAGATATTCGCCCCTTCAACTCTCCTTTGAGTGAGTAATAAAGATACTCGTCTCTTCATTTGCAGAAATCGCCTATGGGCGAGCAACGTAGATACTCGCCTTTTCGAAGTCGTCAATCCAACCTATACTGCCTATGGGCGAGTAACAAGGAAGCTCGCCAACCTGCAAACACGACATCTGCGAGAGTATATCGCCATCCGCAACCTGCCTGCATGAACTCTCTTGCATATAATCGCTAACCGAAGTCATCATCTGGAATTCGCCTAAGGAGGTCGTGATCTGGAACTCGCTTATGAGCGAGTAATATGTAAGCTCGCCCCATGAAGCCGTCGAGCTTGAAAGGCACCATCGTGAAGTCACCTATGGGCGAGTAACCAGGAAAGTCGCCCACCTTGCCGAGAACTCGTGAATTCCTACCTTTGGTCTCCAGCTCGCCACCTTAAGCTATGAAGTCTTCTAGCAAAACTTTTTTCCTCGGCTACTATCCATGCTCACCGCACCAAGTGTTGAAGCCAGGAAAATTCCCAACCTCTAAAATAGGATCAAGGCAGCCTAAGGTTACTGATTCTACGGTCCGACGTCATAGATCAAGTGACTAGCGAGAAAGAGAGGAAACTATCTACAAGCACACCCTAAGTGCTCCAGCAGGGAGGTCCCACCACGTACCCGGAAGCTTAGAAGAAGCTTCCCCTCTGCAACCAAAAGGCTGCGCGAGGTACTAGACATGCATGGACTGGGCGAGTATCCACTTGGGGGGACCTCGACCTCTTCCAAAAGTGTCATTTCCAGTACCCCTGGGGGGCTATTTATAGAGAAATCCTGGGAGGGGGGGTATAGGCGAGTATCCAGCTTCTGCCAGCGAGTTCTAAGAGATACTCGCCCAAGCTCGCGAGTTGCTCTCCCAAGCTCGCCTCTGCTCGCCCAAGCTCGCCACAGCTCGCCTCTGCTCTCCCAAGCTCGCCACAGCTCGCCTCTGCTCGCCGAAATTCGCCTCTGCTCGCCCAAGCTCGCCACAGCTCGCCAAATGGTCTGCGGATAGCCGTCTGCTGGGGTACTTCTGATCTCGACGAATTACGGGTTATATATCTGCAGTCAGCTCTAAAGATTTTAGAGTATATAAAAGGTACGTCACGAAAATGGCTCGTGTTTCATAAAAGAGGACATCTGAAGGTTGAGGCTTATTCTGATACTAGCTATGCTGACGATAAGGAAGATAGAAGGTCTACTTCTAGTTTCTGCACTTTTATTGGAGGTAATGTAGTCAGCTGGAGGAGAAAGAAATAGGCTGTAGTTACCAGGCCAAGTGCAGATGCGGAATATAGAAGCATGGCTCAGACTGGCTGTAGTTAACCGTGGTGGTTTGTTTGAAGCCGCAATGGTCTGATTGAAGCCATAACAGTGGACATGTGGTTAACTGCAACTGCATTCTGGTGGCAATCCGCTCTTGCAATCTGGAGGCTTACCACAGCAACTATCTGATGATAAGCCGCAACTGCGGCCTGGTGGCAACCCGCAGTTGCGGTCTGGAGGTTTGCCATAGCAGAGGTCTGATGATTACCCGCAGATGCAGTCAGGTGGCAACCCGCAACATTTTTTTGATGATTAGTTGCAACTGCGGCCTGGTGGCAACTCGCAGTTGCGTTCTGGCAGCTTGCCCAGCTGTCTTCCCTGCCCGACTAACGATTTCCCTTGGTGTTGTTGGAAGTTTTTGTTATTCTTCTGTATAGTGTGAGGTTTGACGTTGTCAAATGCATAAACCGCGCGGATTGTATTTAGTTCCACATCGTTTGTTGCAATTATTTCATCTCCCCCAGTTTCTATAAATAAGGGGCATACCTATGTAATGATTATCTTTTTTGGAGCAATAAAATTTGCGGTTTATTTAGCTCTTTGTTCATTTTTCACACATAGCAATGATATTTGTGATGATTGATCCTTCAATGATGTAAATTCATACTTGAAGCAAAAAACTCATGTTTTGATCTTTATGAATCAATATTCAGTTTTTACTGCAACCAAACAATAGTTCTGATCATGATGGGTGTTGGAATTGCTGAAAGGGTTTGCTTTGTCCTGTATGATTGAGAGGTGACATAGAACATAACAGATGAGTGTTAGAATTTAAGCGGGGTACTCATCGCAAAGTGGCATGTGAGTCATTACTACTTTCTGCATCTTCATGTTTATTTCTTCCTTTACTAAATGGTGGAAACTGCGGCTTGAAAGAAATGAATGATCCATAATAGTTGGAGATCAAGTGGTGAAAGAAACTAAACCTCAAATGTAAATCATCTGATCAAAAAATCTAATGCGCAAAAAATGGTAAATAAATATGGAAATATAGATTGGAAGTATACACACTAAAAATTTTAGATTTCCATTTGCTTGGTTGATCTTTGAATTATGCGGAGATCAATTGCACTGGAAGGGAGGGACACTTGCTTCTACTTGTTAAGAAGATATACAGGAAAAAACTTAGGATACCTGAGAAACTGTTTGGATGAAGAAAGCAAAGTGAGATTTAGAGAGAATATGTGAAATCGCAAACCACCGGATAGAGGTGACAAGAATCCTTATTTCATCCTTATTACGATCACCCTGGGCATCTACTTTGCAGTGACGGAAAAAACCTAAAGTGAAGCAGCAAAGGGAAGGGGACACATTAAAGGGTAAGTGACGGCAAAACCCTAAACCGGAAGTAAGGATGAGTTCCCTCATGGTAACGATGCAAATGAAACCCAGGTAGATGTTAGATTGCAAAAAATCAACCATATATGTTGACATATGAGATAGATTAGGGTGATGCAAATGCATGCAGTAAAAGGAAATAACGTTAATCCTAAAAATTTTCCATCGTTGACCTCAATAGGAAATTACTTTCTCCTTCAACGTCATTGAACCAGAACTCCAGCAAAAACCATATTTTGAAGAAGAATAGTTGTGAAGAAAATGCTATAGAGGGAGGAGGAAATGATTCAAAATGAATCTATAATACCTAATTTCACCTTCAATGCCATTAAACCAGAACTCCAGCAAAAACCATATTCTGAAACAAGAGTAGCAGTGGAAACAATGCTACAGAAGTAGGAAGAAATGATTCAAAATGAATTGATAATACCTTCCTTGAATGGCGAGGAAGATGTGGCGTGGTTCTCTAGAAGGACGATGGAGGAGGCTTTGTATGTCGAAAATGAGATTCGACCATGCCCCAGGTTAAGGCGAGAGAGACGACCACATACGTAGAAGATGGCCTTGGTCAAGATATGTGGCGAGGAAGTACCTTGCGGATAGGTCGACATCTCCGGGCGTGGAGACGGAAGGTTTCTGGGGAAATAAGGTTGGGGCGCGATTCCGGAGCAGGGAATGAGTTCGATGCGAGGGCTGCGGGCATCAAACTCATTCCCTACTCTAGAATCGCACCCTAACCCTATTTCCCCTGAAACTTTCTGTCTCCACGCCCAGAGATGTCGACCTATCCGCAAGGTACTTCCTCGCCACATATCTTGACTGAGGCCATCTTTTTCATATGTGGTCATCGCTCTCGCCTTAACCTAGGGCATGGTCGAATCTCATTTTCAACATCTGAAGCCTCCTACATCATCCTTCCAGAGAACCATGCCACATCTTCCTTGCCATTCAAGGCAGGTATTATCAATTCATTTTGAATCATTTCCTCATCCTTCTATAGCATTGTTTCAACTGCTACTCTTCTTTGAGAATATGGTTTTTGCTGGAGTTCTGGTTCAATGGCATTGAAGAGAAATTTGGTATTATCGATTCATTTTGAATCATTTCATCCTCCATCTATAACATTGTCTTCACTGCTATTCTTCTTTAAAATATGGTTTTTGCTGGAGTTCTGGTTCAATGGCGTTGAAGGAGAAAGTAATTTCCTATTGTGATCAACAATGAAAAAGTTTTAGGATTAATGTTATTTCCTATTACTCCATGCATTTTTATTACCCTAATCCATCTCATATGTTTACATATATGGTTGATTTTTGCAATCTAACATCTACATAGGTTTCATTTGCATAATTACCATGAGAGAACTCATCCTTACTTCCAGTTTAGGGTTTCGCCATCACTTACCCTTTAGTGTGTCACTTTCCCTTTGGTGTTTCACTTTAGGCTTTTTCCGTCACTATAAAGGAGATGCACAGGGTGCTCGTAATAAGGATGTGATGTAATAAACACCGGTTTGCGCACAATTAATACCGCGACCCTATATGCGTGGACAAATTCACAACAATAACGCAAGGAAAATAACCGGGCAAGAGAGAAACACTTGCCCCAATGAAGGTTCGCTAAGCCTCTTTAGATCTCCCAAGGACTATGGAGCCAATGTTCGACCAAGCGAAATGGACCTACCCGATCTGATCGATAGGTGTTGTACCAAAAGAGATCCACCCAAATCAAAGGGGTCCGCAAGGGGGTGGTCTATCCCCACAAAATCACGAGACAAAAAAAAACGCAGTTAAACAACGCACGCAACAATCGAAACCTAACCCAACACCTAGCGGGCACTCAAGTATCCCGCCAACGAAGCCTCACTATCACAAGCAAATTTCAATACTTCGCGGCGAGCTCGCGGGCACAACGCTTGAGTGAGGAGATTCTTCCGGGTGAGGAAAATCCCCAATGAAACTCAACAACCACGCGCGTTCCTTTCCGATCAATTGAGCGGGGAAGCGGTGTCGGACGGAACTCGCTCCGAATTGTTCTCACGCTATCCAATCATACACACAAACATTCACCACCACAAGAACCACCACAAGGGAGACGAAGCACACAAGAGGAGAGTAGAGGATTCGTTACCCAACCGAGAGATCCCTCAGTGTCGTACGGCAAGGAGGGGGGGTTGGCGGGTTGCTCTGACGGTGGAGGGAAGCCACTGCCAACAAAGGAGAGGAAGTCAGCTCCCGTCGATGCCAACGGTGGGGGATTTCGATCTCCCGTCGGATGCGAATGGTCGGCGTCGCACCGAGTGAATGGGGGAAGCCGCTTCACGCCACTACCGCCGGAGTCTCACCGGAGGTGGCTCGCCGGTGTCGCGCCGGAGAAGGGCAAGGAGGCCGGTGTCTCGCCGGGCGCCGGGAGGGGGGGTCGCGAGGTAGGCGTCGCACCTTGCTCGGGAAAACCCTACTAGTCGGCTGCAGGAAATTTTGATCAAGCTTTTTTCATTACCCTAAAACCAAAATAGAGGAGTATTTATACACCCAACATAGAGCACTCCTACACCACACATGTCCTAGATCTCATCCTAGCCACTCAAATGTTTGGACTTAAAATAAATGCAGGAAATAAAAACAACTAGAGCGGGCTCTTGACCACCTAACATTTTGGTCGAGCCGGATGGGACGGGAAAAGTAATAACTAATTAACATAAAAAATAGTAGACAGCGTTAGAGATTGCGGAGCATGGCGCGATAAGATTTCCGCGTGTTGGGGCGAAGGTTGTAGCCGCGCGGTGCGTCGTCGGGTGGAACCGGGTCGCCGCCATCAATCCTCCCCCGCTCAAAATCACTTGTCACCGGTGAGTGGTCCAAGCGGTAACGGTGTAGCATGTCCTCGTCAAGGCGCTCCATCTCGTCGGCGGTCACCCAAGTAGCGTCACAAACCGGGCGGTCCTGCCAACGAACAAAGTATCGGTGCACACCGCCATTTGAAGAAGCCAAGACGTCGTCGTCCAATATGCACTCCGGGACGGAGATAGTCGTCGGAAACCTGGGAAAAGCATTAGGAGTAAAAATATGATCGACCGTACCCCCATGTGAATGTGGGGTGGGTACGTCTGATGTGGCAACATTAAAGGGTGGGGGGTCACTCACTATCCCATGAGAATGGCCGGAAGGAGATGAAGAAGAAGAAGGGGAAAAGAGTTCTTGCGGTGCTTCATGAAAAAGTGTAAGATCGGAAACATTAAACACGGGGTGTATTCCCCAATCGGGAGGCAAGTCAAGCATGTACGCGTTATCACCCAACCTCTTTAAAATCTTGAAAGGTCCGGCACGCCGGTTGGCTAATTTCTTGACGGCACCCGTGGGAAGCCGCTCGGGAATTAACTTGACCAAGACTAAATCTCCGACGTCAAATAGTTGTGCCCGTTTGTGTACGTTCGCGTCCGATTGATAGACCTTGTAAGTAGTGACTAGTCGTTGGTGGATCTCTTTGTGCAACGCATGAAGGTGATGAGCAAAGTCATGTGCAAATTGACTTGTTTTATAGGTTGCGGTAACGGAACCAAGTCAAGCGGCACACGTGCGTTGTAACCGTGCACAACTTCATTAGGCGAGAGGCCGTGGAACGATTTTTGGAATTATTATACGCCAGTTGGGCATGGGGAAGGATGAGATCCCAAGTCCCCTTATGGTCGCCCACGAGGCATCGTAGCAAATTACCTAAACTCCGATTTACCACTTCGGTTTGACCATCCGTTTGGGGGTGGTAAGCTGCGGAAAAGAGGAGTTTGGTGCCCACCAAGATCCATAGTGTTTTCCAAAAATAAGAAGTAAACTTGACATCCCTATCGGAGACAATAGTCTTAGGGAGTCCGCAATGACTAACAACTTCTTTAAAATAAAGTTTGGCAACGTGAGACGCGTCGTTGGTGCGGTTGCATGAAATAAAATACGCCATTTTGGAAAAGCAATCTACAACGACCAAAATAGAATCGTGTTTGCGTGGTGTGAGGGGAAGACCCAAAATGAAATCCATGCTAACGTCATCCCACGGGACGGAAGGTATGGGAAGCGGCGTATATAAGCCCGTGTTTTGCTTTGAGCCTTTAGCTAGTTGGCATGTGTTGCAACTACTAACGACTCGATTAACCATACGTTTCAAGCCGGGCCAAAAGAATTTCTCCTCAACCAAAGATATGGTTTTGTCGCGGCCAAAGTGGCCACCTAAACCACCGCCGTGCATCTCCCAAATGATAAAGAGGCGGAGGGAGGAATCCGGAATGCACAACCGCGAGCCCTTGAACAAATAGCCATCACGAAGGACATATTCGGAAATAGTGTGAGTAGTGGGGGTTTGGAGAGAGTGAAAAATGTCCTTAAAGTCCTTGCACTCGACATACTCACGACGGATACGTTCAAATCCTAAGACTTTCACATCAAGGGTAGTCAAAAGTGAAAGATATGGTACCTAAATACCTAGAGGGGGGGGGGGTGAATAGGTGACCTAACCCTTTTTGAACTTTAATGGCAGCAAACAGTTATATCACAGAATCTATACTATTTTTGCACAGCAATCACACAGGCATTCACAATCACAGCACAGCACAGCACAGCAGACAAAGTGGTTTATAGTGGTTCCCCAAGATATGGGTACATCCACTTTCCCCCTTCGCCTATCTAGCAGTGTACTAGATTCGGCCAAACTTCTCCACTGTCTCAGAACCCAAATTGGTTCCTACACCTCAGGCCCAAGGCCCTACAACTCAGCTTTTTCCCAAAGCCTACACTCAGCCACAAAGGCCTACACTCAGCCAATCAAGGCCTACACTCAGCCAACAAGGCCTACACTCAGCCAACAAGGCCTACACTCAGAGATTTCAATCTCCTACCCTCAGCCTTTATAATTTCAGGCTTACAATTCACTCATATCCAAAGGATCCTACAAGTTAAAAATGAATTACAAATATTAACTCAACAACTCAGAAATAAAAGAGGGGAGTTGAGAGTTTCTTGATGAGTTCTTGGAAGAACTCAGCTGGATTCAATCTGACTTAGCTTTCTTCAAAGCTTCTTGAGTAGAACTGAATAAGAATGAATCCTCCTGCAGTTGATCCTTGACCTCTGCCACTTAAGATCCAGAATGAATCTGAAACCTTCTTCTCAGCCTAGTTCCAAAGACTGATTTCTTGGATGGAGCCCTCTCTCTCCAACTTCTTAGATCTTCACTTGGACAGCTAGATCTTCTTGTGTTGATACTCTGTGTACCACTTTAATGATTACTTCAACAATAATCTGAACACTTGTTTCTGTAAACTGTATGTGCCTATTTATAGGCTTTCTTCATGGTAACCGGCTGGTCCGGTTCATAACTGTCTTCTGACATCTCTGACAGGTGCTGTAGACCGGCTGGAACGGCAGCTGTCATGTCATCCAGTCAATTCTTGAAAATCTCTAACTGTCTGAAAGTGTCGAGACTTTCTGTCTTTAAGTGTCGACACTTATAGTCCAAGTGTCGACACATGCTGTGTAAGTGTCGACACAAGTCTACAAGGTGTCGACACAACTCCTTGTCTGTCTCGACACAGATTCTTCTTCAGGTGTCAACACTGAAATTGAGTGTCGACACAAGTACTTGATCTTCTATCTTTAGCTGAATTCTTCTAAGTGTCGACACATCTCCTTTGTGTCGACACATCTTCATGTGTTGAATCTGTTAAGTGTCGACACTGCTTCTTGGTGTCGACACATAGTCTTCTATGTTGATACTTGCTCAGTGTCGACATAGCTCCTTGTGTCGACACTTGATTCTTCTGTTGAGACTTCAGCTGAGTGTCGACACATTCCCTTAGTGTCGACACTTGTACTTAGAATATTTTGTTGATAATTCTGTTCTTTGCTAAGTGTCGACACAGCTCTATGTGTCGACACTTTCTTCAAGTGTAGAGTCTTCAGCTGAGTGTCGACACATTGTTCTAGGTGTCGACACTTACTTCAAATGTTGACTCTTCTGATGAGTGTCGACACTTTGTTCTTGGTGTCGACACTTTCTTCAAGTGCTGACTCTTCTTGTTGTGTGTCGACACATTGTTCTTGGTGTAGACACTTTAACTTAGTCTCTGCAGTCTTTTGTTGAGTGTCGACACAGCTCCAAGTGTCGACACTTTCTGGTGTAGACACAGCTTCACTGGGTGTCGACACAGCTCGTTGTGTCGACACATCTTCTCTGCACTTTTCTTCACTAAGTGTCGACACAGCTCCAAGTGTCGACACTTTCTGTCTGGTGTCGACTCTGCATCCCAGGTGTCGACACAATGACTCCAAGTGTCGACACTGCTTGTCTGGGTGTCGACACAAGCTTTCTTGAGTGTCGACACTTTCCCTCTAGGTGTCGACACATGGACTTAGAAACTTTTTGCTTCAGTCCAGTGATTACTTAACCTGCACAAGTAAACTCAACATATATCAAATACATTATGATGTATATCATTGAGTTGGGTGAGGCTTCTTCAAATCAGGTACATTTAATCAATGTACCCAACAATCTCCCCCTATTTGGAGAAGTCATAACCCTTAGTCAATGATATACACCATTCATAATTAAAAATTACAAAATGATGTAAAGCAGGTTATATTCAGCAGGGTAAACATAAACATGTATTAATTCACACATGTATACACATACATCAACTCAGAACAAATAAGAAATAGAAACATTCACAGAACAACCATGAAATATATTGGTCATAAATTGTTCTAACATTTGTCTTATACATTTTCAGTAATTTACAAAAATGTTTTACATTTAAAAGATTACAAAATAATCTTCAAGTAAATTCTTAATCTATTTCTGATCAGGTTCCTTGATAACTATTCCCTTGCCAGCTTGAACTTGAGCTTTGACAGGGGCATCAACAGTTTCAGCATCAGCAGGCTTCTTGCCTTTCAATTCTTTCTTCTTAAGCTCTTCAGCTTTGATCTTCTTCCTCTCAAAATAATAAAATGGCTTAGGAAAGTACTTGCTAGGCTCCACTGCAGTAGGAGGTAGCTTTCCCATCTTTGCCTTCCTTCTGAATTGAACAATGGCCTCTTGTCTTGATTCATGCTTTCTCCATTCAGCTTCAGAGAACCACTTGTTCCTGTCATGAAGGTTATCCTTGGCAGCTTTCCAGGCAGTTAATATTATGTTCCTAGAGGTAGGGCTCCACTGTTCAAAGTCTGGCCTTTGTTCTGCTTGTTCCCTAAACCTCTTCTTAGACAGTCTTGTCTCTTCCTCCTTCTGCAATGCCTCTTGCATGGCTTCAGTAATAGGCTGAACCACTTTATCCAGAATAACATTAGACTTCCCTTCAGGTGGGCTATACATATGATGAATGTCAGCTTGCACCATGTCAAAATCTGGTGGAGGATATATCACTTGAGCTACCTCTGGTTGCTCACCTCCAAGATATGCAGTTTGAATCCCAGATTCAGCAACATTATCATCATCACAGAGTGGAGGATAGCCCAGTGTAGCTCTGATGGAATTAGATATCCATTTGGCATGGTCAGAGCTAGCTTTGACTAAAACTCTCTCCCCCTTTATGACTTCTCTAGCCATATGATCTCTGACATCATCCTTCTAGAATCTTATTTGACTATCCAAGTATCTGACTCCATCTTTAAAGAATGGTTTAAGTTTTTGAAGTTGTTCAGAGATGACCTTCTGGGATTCTTAGATTGCAGTCTTAACAGCAGTAATTTCTTCTTGAAATACTTTATCAAAATCAGCTTTAGCAGCAGCAGTAGATGTAGAAGGTTCAGCAGCCTTGTTCTTCAACTCAGTGACTATAGCATTATGAGAAGCAGTCAAGTTGTCATTCATCCTTATTTGATTTTCCAGAATATATCCTTGCTTCAATGCTATATCATCTACCTGTGCCTTGATCTTCTCCTGGTGTGTTGCCAGATAGACTACTGCATTCCCACCCTTGTGGAAGCAGTCAGTCATCTCCTTCTTGTTAAGGTTCATCTCAAACCTTATAGATTTTATATCTTGGGCCAGATCAAATTGTAATGACTTCTGCCCTTCATCCACATAAGCCTCTATGGCTTTTCTCTGTTCATCCATTTTAATCTGCAGTGCAATCAGTAAAGCACTATAATCAACAGTTGGAGCTTGTTGAACTATAGGCTGTGGGGCAATGGATTGCAAAGCCTTCTTATAACTCTGGCTTCTCCTTTTGAATACATAAAGTTTCTTCTTCTTAGCCTTTGCATCCTCCTCTTCTTCAGATTCTGAGGTGCTGGCTATGTCAACCCTTTCCTTAGGGCTTTGAGGCTTCTCTTTCTGCACTACAGGTGCCTTCTCAGTTTCTTGACTCACAGGCTCTTCCAGAACTTGTACCTTCTCCCCCTCAGCAGCAGCATCATCAGTTTCCTTATCAAAATCTGCTTGATCCAGATTTAGGAATAAATCTTCCATTGTGTATTCCTGTGGAGACTGTGCAGGAGAAATTCTTGGTTCTTCAACCACTTGATTAGCAGCAGATGTGTTTTCTATAACAACATCTGAAACTTAACTATCCAGCTGGATTGGCTGATGATCATCAGACAAATCAGTATCAGCTTCCATAGGAAAATTCAAAGTGTTTAGTTCAGTGAGTACCTCTTGTATGATGGTAGTGGCTTGCTCACTTTTCAGTGTAGAGGGTTGATCTACAACTAGAGGCTCCCCCTGGCTTTGATCCTTGTGGATGGGGCTAGCTTGAGGCAGCTCCCCCTGGATCTCAGCATCAGCTGGAGGAGCAGGAGACTTCTCTGCAGGCACTTCCTCATGATCATCAGGAGTGAAAACAACTTGTTCTTCACTTTCAGAACTACTAGTGGACACTTGTTCCACAGGAGCTGTCTTCCTTTTCTTCTTTGGAGGAGTATTTTTCTCAGTAACTGTCTTCTCTGGGGTTGGCATTTCCTTGGACAACACCCTGTCCCATCTAGAAAAGATCCTTAGATCCATTTTCCTCATGTGGTTTATCTTGCTTCCTGCAGCAGTACTCATTACCTCTGGTATCACACCAGCTAGGTATAGACTAATGATTCTGCCCAGATTGGGCTTCTTCAAGCTCTCCTTAACCTTCTCATAAACCACTATAGACCAGTCTGTCTTCAGAGTGAAGATTATCCTTGTCATGAGTCCAAACATATAGGCAGACACTCTGTCATGCCCTCCAGGCTTGCTGAGTAAGACCTTACCAACAATCTCAGACATGAATTTTCCTTGATTATTCATGCCTTTTCTGTTGAAAACTGAACCTAGCTTCATCTTTGGATCAAGCCCACACCAAGTAAGAGCTTCCCTGGTCTTGGATGCAGTAATTTCTTATTCATCTTGAGTTTTTGGTAGCTGGAGCACCTTCCTCAGATTTTTAGGGGATACCTTAACCCTTGCACCATGAACTCTGGATTTGATTCTGTATCCAGACTCATCTACTTTGGCTCCATTTAGGAATTCAAGAACCTCCTTCTTCCATATCTTAGTAGGTTCTGAAACTAAGTACTCTAACCCAGAGTCGGCGACTAGGGTTACGACCGACTTGATTTCTTGATCAGCATCGTCGAAGGTGCCGCGCACTAGCTCATATCCTTCGTTAACGTTCTCCTCAAGCTTAGGTTCCATTAGGGTTTGTAGACTTTGTCTTTAGAAAAGAGAGGTGTCGACACAGTAGTTTTGGTCGCGAAACTTTGAAAGCGTGTCGACAAACAAAGACAGAACCCTATTTATACCTTTCTGAGTTTGAAGATGAACAGGCGAGACAGCTAACTTAAAATGTGTCGACACTGGCAATAAGTGTCGACACTGACTTATAATGTCTCGACACATATGTGTCGACACAAGTTTAGTCAACAAATTTGATGTGTCGACACTTGTTGATGTGTCGACACAACATAACTCGACACATAGTCGAGACTTTACTTAGAAAATTCTGAGTAAAACTTAAGTGTCGACACTACATTGGATGTGTCGACACCTACTTGACATGTGTCGACACTAATATTCTGAAGTGTCGACACCAATATCCTAGATGTGTCGACACCTTTTTCCTGAAGTGTCGACACCACTATTCTGTGTCGACATAGACTTGTCTATGTGTCGACACCTTTTTACTTAGCCAATTTTCTATTCTGTAAACTTAGTCTAAGTTTATCATTCCTAGTTCAATTTTGAATCTATTGAACTTAGCTTCTTCTAGGGGCTTAGTAAACATATTAGCTATTTGATTATCAGTTTTAACGTATTCTAATAAAATATCTTCTCTTTCTACATGCTCCCTAAGAAAATGATATTTAATCTCAATATGTTTTGTTCTACTATGAGATACAGGGTTATTAGCTATTGAAATAGCACTTGTAGAATCACAGAAAAGTGGAGTTCTACTTACCTGAAATCCATAGTCCTCTAGCTGATGTTGAATCCACAGAAGTTGAGCACAGCAACTTCCTGCAGCCACATACTCTGACTCTGCTGTGGAGATAGCCACACTGGTTTGCTTTTTGCTACTCCATGAAATTAGTCTCCCACCTAGGAATTGACAGGTTCCAGTAGTGCTCTTTCTATCTTCTTTGCATCCTGCAAAGTCTGCATCTGAATAACCTGTTAGATCAAAGTCTCCATTCCTAGGGTACCAGAGGCCTAGATAGGGAGTGCCCTTTAGATATCTCAAAATTCTTTTGACTGCTGTCAAATGAGACTCTTTAGGGCAGGCTTGATACCTTGCACAAACACATGTAGCATACATGATGTCTAGTCTACTAGCAGTCAAGTATAATAGGGAGCCAACTATCCCTCTATACAAGGTTTCATCTACAGGTTTCCCTGCATCATCCTTGCTAAGAGACATACTTGACCCCATAGGAGTCTTCATGGTGCTGGATGAATCCATACCATATTTCCTTATGAGTTCTAGGGTGAACTTGGACTGACATATGGATAAACCACTTTCAGTCTGTTTAACTTGGAGACCCAAGAAAAACTTCAGCTCTCCCATACTACTCATTTCAAACTGACCTTGCATAAGTTTTGCAAACTTTTTGCAAAGGCTGCTTTCTGTAGACCCAAATATAATGTCATCTACATATATTTGGACTAGTATAACTTTGCCTCTAGATTCCCTAAGGAATAGAGTCTTATCTATTTTCCCCCTTGAGAACTTGTTCTCAATGAGGAGACTAGATAGGGTTTCATACCAAGCTCTAGGAGCTTGCTTTAACCCATATAAAGCTTTCCTAAGTCTATAGACATGATGAGGTAGAGTTGGATCAACAAAACCTGAAGGCTGCTCCACATAGACTACTTCCTTAAGATTACCATTTAAGAATGCTGACTTGACATCCATCTGGTAAACCTTGAATCCTTGATAGGTTGCATAGGCCAAGAACATCCTTATGGCTTTCAGTCTGGCTACTGAAGCAAAGGTTTGATCAAAATCAATACCTTCTTCTTGCCTGTATCCTTTAGTAACCAGTCTTGCTTTATTCTTAATGATGACCCCTTGTTCATCCATCTTATTTCTGTAGATCCACTTAGTTCCTATTATATTGTGGTCTTTAGGTTTAGGAACCAGTTCCCAGACCTTGCACCTTTTGAACTGATTAAGCTCTTCTTGCATTGCTTCAGTCCATTGTGGATCCTGTATAGCTTCTTCAAATTTTTTAGGTTCAACTTGAGACAGAAAACTGGAATAGATTGCAGCATTCTGATTTCTGCTCCTTGTTTGAACTCCTTGTCTTGGATCTCCAATAATCAGCTCTACTGGATGATCTCTAAGATGCCTGTAGGCTGGAGGCATCCTAACTTCTGGTTGAACCACTTCAGCATCTGCATCATGCTGTACTCCTTGTATTTCTTCAGCAATAGGCACATGTAGTTCTCCCCCTGGACAACAGCTACTGTCTTCTACTTGCTGTCTTGCAGCAGGTACTTCTTCTATAGTAAGCTTGTCCATTTTCTTTGTCAAACCTGTGGGGCTGCATACACTACTAGACAACTCATTATTAATAAGTTTAGTCTCATCAAAAACTACATGCACTGATTCTTCTACAACTTGTGTAGTCAAGTTGTAGACTCTATAAGCCTTACTATTATTGTTGTACCCAACAAAAATTCCCTCTTGGGACTTGGCAGCAAACTTAGTCAAGTAAGACTTTCCATTGTTAAGTATGAAGCATTTGCAACCAAAGATCCTGAAATAGGATAGGTTTGGTTTCCTGCCTTTCACAACTTCATAGGGGGTCTTGTTAAGCCTTTTAGTGATGGTAGCCCTATTTATAACATGGCATGCAGTGTTTACTGCTTCAGCCCAGAAATACTCTGGCAGTGATGTATCACTTAGTAGGGTCCTACCAGCCTCTATCAAGGTTCTATTCTTCCTCTCAGCAATGCCATTTTGCTGAGGTGTTCTAGGTGAAGAGAATTCTTGAGATATCTCAAATTCTTCACATAGATTTGTCATGCTATCAGACTGAAATTCAGTACCATGGTCACTTCTAATTTTGACCACTGTACAGTTTAGTTCATTCTGAATTTGCTTGACAAAGCTAAGGAAGACACTAGGTGTTTCAGATTTCTATCTTAAGAAGAACACCCAGGAAAACCTTGAGTAGTCATCAACAACTACAAAGGTATAGACCTTCCTACCTAAGCTGTGAACTGGCATTGGACCAAAGAGATCCATATGCAAGAGATATAAACACCTCACAGCATCTTTGTTCTCTATGCTTCTAAAGGTGGATTTAGTCTGCTTGCCCTTTTGACAAGCTGAGCAAATACCATCTTTAACACACTTAACTTGAGGACCATTCCTCACTAACTCTTTGCTAAAGAGTTTGCTAATAGTCTTATAGTTAAGATGGGCTAGTCTCTTGTGCCATTTGACACAATGAGAGACTGTCTCATCAGCTACAAGATAAACTGGAGAACCATTGTTCTCAATCATAATGTCTAGGCAGTAGACATTCCTTTTCCTATAACCTGTCAAAATGATCTCTTGATCACTTGACCTCTTGATATGACAACCATTTTTAACAAATGAGATGTCATACCCTACATCACTTAATTGACTTATACTTATTAGGTTGTGTTTCAATCCTTTAACATAAGCCACTTGAGTAATGGTAACCAAGTTTGTAGAAATGTTACCAAACCCTTTGATGATTCCTTTTTCAGAACCACCAATGGTGACTTTTGGACCACCTTTTATTGGAATGTAGTCCTTTAGTAATCCTCTTGTTCCAGTCATATGTCTGGAACATCCACTGTCCAAGTACCATGTTGGGGTATGGCAACTTGGACTCACCTGCAAAACAGATTAATGAACCTTAGAACCCAAAGAATTCTTGGGTCCTTGGTAATTGTTAGTTTGCAATTTGACAAACCTACCCACTGGCTTTCCAACAGGTAGTTTGGTACTCACTTTGGCACTAGCATTGTGCCAACAGTCCACTGCAAAATGGCCAACTTTGCCACATCACCAACATTCAAACTTATTGTACCTTTGCTTAGGTACTGCCTTGGCTGTCTTGTCTACAGCAGGCTTGTTGAATGTTGGAGCTTTGCCCTTGGACTTAGACTTGGACTGCTCAGTCACTGCAGGTCTAATAAAGCCCAGTCCAGCCTTGCCTTTATGATGAACAAATTCATCAATTAAAGGTAGCACTGACTTAGGTTTAGAAAACCTAGCAACAAGATCTCTCTCTTTCTGAAGATTTATCTCCAGACTCTTGATTTGATCATTTTTAAAGGTGATAGTGCCCATCTGAATCACTGTTATGTGTTTCAGTCTGGCTATCTCATTCAGCTTTTGATCAAATTGCTTCTTTAAATCTGTTGCAGCAGCTTTAAGATCAGCAATTTCCTTTGCCTGACTTTTGGCTAGGGACTTGCTTTTCTTGTAAGCTTGCAACAGCACTTTATATTCATCTATAAGCTGATGAATATCATCCTCAGACTCAGATACATTCTCATCACTTAATGAAGAAGAATCTGAATCTGAACTAGAACAAGAAACTGAACTTGAACTTGAACCTTGTACCTTACTAGGTCCTGGCTGCTCCAAGATTTTGGCACTCTCAGTCAAAGCCATTAGCCCTTGGCAATGACTGTCTTCTTGTTCATAAATTGACTCCATAATTTGCATAAATTCTTCCTCTTCTTCTTCAGCAAACAACCCTACGTAGGCCTCAGCCTCAGACTCAGTTTCTGAAGAAGAGATATCTGATAGAGTCTTCTCCTTCTTGGCAACAAAAGACTTCTCTTTCTTGCCTTTGAAGTGAGGCTTTTTCCTATCACCAGATTCCTTCCTCTTTTCAGGACAGTCTGCAATAACATGTCCCTGTCTATTGCAGCAATAGCACACTATCTTTGAACCAGTTGTCTTGCTTGACTTTGTCATCTTCCTGTCTTTCTTTGAAGGTTTTTTCTCCTGATAAAAGACTTCCTTTCCCTTTGAAGTAGAAGGTCTTGACCTCCACTGTTTCTTCTTTAAGAATTTCTGTTAGTGTCTAGTGAAGGCGGCAAAATCTTCATCACTTTCACTGCCCTCAGTCTTTGTGCTGACTGACTCATCTGATTCTGATTCAACTACCTCTGGAGGAGGAGTTGATGACTTATTCCTGCACTTTCTGGGGACTTCTGTCTTGAAAGCAACTGTTCTCTCCTTGTGCTTAGTTCTTGTTGATTTCTCCTCCTCTTTTCTCACTGTCAACTGCATCTCATAAGACAACAACTTACCAAACAGTGTAGGAGGAGGAATTTCTCCCAACTTAGCCATTTCTCTTATGACACAGATTTTGGTGTCCCAATCTTTAGTTAGGGACCTTAAGAACTTGTCATTTAGTTCATAGTTACTGAACTCTCTTCCATAAGACATGAGTTCATTCACTATTCTGTAGAACTTCTTATAGCACTCAGTTATGATATCACCCTTTCCTTGTCTAAAACTCTCATACTCCTGATTTAGCAAGGATTTTTTATCTTGTCTAACTTCTTCAGATCCTTCCATATACACTATAAGAGTGTCCCACATTTCTTTGGATGTCTTACAGTGTATAAGATTCTGAAATGTTGCATCATCTATGGCACTTACTATAATGTTTTGTGCCCTCTTGTCCATGGTGGCTAGGACAATCTCATCTTTAGTCATTTCAGAGAAATCCTTTGGAGTTCTCTGATTTGCATCTAGAACTGAAATCTTCATGGGCACATAAGACCCTTCCTTTACTGTGATGTAGATTCTAGGGTCTGAGGCCTCCATAAACAGCCTTACCCTTTCCTTCCAGATACCAAAGATCTCTTTCCTGCATATGGGCAATTTCATGGAACCCAATTCCTTGTGATTCTCAGAAGAACCCATGTTTCTTGATTTTCTTGAATATCTTAAAGCTGTATTTTGCCTTACACTGAATCTGCCAATCAGGATCTCCTCAGACTGTTAGTCCTTTTTGAGGAACCTCCCTCTGATACCACTTGAAAGATATGGTACCTAAACACCTAGAGGGGGGGGGGTGAATAGGTGACCTAACCCTTTTTGAACTTTAATGGCAGCAAACAGTTATATCACAGAATCTATACTATTTTTGCACAGCAATCACACAGGCATTCACAATCACAGCACAACACAGCACAGCACAGCAGACACAGTGGTTTATAGTGGTTCCCCAAGATATGGGTACATCCACTTTCCCCCTTCGCCTATCTAGCAGTGTACTAGATTCGGCCAAACTTCTCCACTGTCTTAGAACCCAAATTGGTTCCTACACCTCAGGCCCAAGGCCCTACAACTCAGCTTTTTCCCAAAGCCTACACTCAGCCACAAAGGCCTACACTCAGCCAATCAAGGCCTACACTCAGCCAACAAGGCCTACACTCAGCCAACAAGGCCTACACTCAGAGATTTCAATCTCCTACCCTCAGTCTTTATAATTTCAGGCTTACAATTCACTCAGATCCAAAGGATCCTACAAGTTAAAAATGAATTACAAATATTAACTCAACAACTCAGAAATAAAAGAGGGGAGTTGAGAGTTTCTTGATGAGTTCTTGGAAGAACTCAGCTGGATTCAATCTGACTTAGCTTTCTTCAAAGATTCTTGAGTAGAACTGAATAAGAATGAATCCTCCTGCAGTTGATCCTTGACCTCTGCCACTTAAGATCCAGAATGAATCTGAAACCATCTTCTCAGCCTAGTTCCAAAGATTGATTTCTTGGATGGAGCCCTCTCTCTCCAACTTCTTAGATCTTCACTTGGACAGCTAGATCTTCTTGTGTTGATACTCTGTGTACCACTTTAATGATTACTTCAACAATAATCTGAACACTTGTTTCTGTAAACTGTATGTGCCTATTTATAGGCTTTCTTCATGGTAACCGGCTGGTCCGGTTCATAACTGTCTTCTGACATCTCTGACAGGTGTTGTAGACCGGCTGGAACGGCAGCTGTCATGTCATCCAGTCAATTCTTGAAAATCTCCAACTGTCTGAAAGTGTCGAGACTTTCTGTCTTTAAGTGTCGACACTTATAGTCCAAGTGTCGACACATGCTGTGTAAGTGTCGACACAAGTCTACAAGGTGTCGACACAACTCCTTGTCTGTCTCGACACAGATTCTTCTTCAGGTGTCGACACTGAAATTGAGTGTCGACACAAGTACTTGATCTTCTATCTTTAGCTGAATTCTTCTAAGTGTCGACACATCTCCTTTGTGTCGACACATCTTCATGTGTTGAATCTGTTAAGTGTCGACACTGCTTCTTGGTGTCGACACATAGTCTTCTATGTTGATACTTGCTCAGTGTCGACACAGCTCCTTGTGTCGACACTTGATTCTTCTGTTGAGACTTCAGCTGAGTGTCGACACATTCCCTTAGTGTCGACACTTATACTTAGAATATTTTGTTGATAATTCTGTTCTTTGCTAAGTGTCGACACAGCTCCATGTGTCGACGCTTTCTTCAAGTGTAGAGTCTTCAGCTGAGTGTCGACACATTGTTCTAGGTGTCGACACTTACTTCAAATGTTGACTCTTCTGATGAGTGTCGACACTTTGTTCTTGGTGTCGACACTTTCTTCAAGTGCTGACTCTTCTTGTTGTGTGTCGACACATTGTTCTTGGTGTCGACACTTTAACTTAGTCTCTGCAGTCTTTTGCTGAGTGTCGACACAGCTCCAAGTGTCGACACTTTCTGGTGTAGACACAGCTTCGCTGGGTGTCGACACAGCTCGTTGTGTCGACACAGCTTCTCTGCACTTTTCTTCACTAAGTGTCGACACAGCTCCAAGTGTCGACACTTTCTGTCTGGTGTCGACTCTGCATCCCAGGTGTCGACACAATGACTCCAAGTGTCGACACTGCTTGTCTGGGTGTCGACACAAGCTTTCTTGAGTGTCGACACTTTCCCTCTAGGTGTCGACACATGGACTTAGAAACTTTTTGCTTCAGTACAGTGATTACTTAACCTGCACAAGTAAACTCAACATATATCAAATACATTATGATGTATATCATTGAGTTGGGTGAGGCTTCTTCAAATCAGGTACATTTAATCAATGTACCCAACAAAAAGTAAACTAACACGGCTAAGCGCGTCGGCAACGCGGTTATGCTTGCCCTTGCAATGTTTGATCACAAACGTGTACTCTTGTAGGAAAGAGACCCATTTGGCTTGCCTCGGGCTAAGCTTCTGTTGAGAGTTAATATAACGTAGCGCGTCATGATCCAAAAGTAGGATAAATTCTTTGGGCAAAAGATAATGACGCCAATGGCGTAGGCTTTGGACTAAAGCATAAAACTCAAGTTCGTAGTTTGAATAATTAAGCTTTGGCCCACTTAATTTCTCACTAAAGAACCCAACCGGGTGGCCTTCTTGACTTAACACGCCACCTACACCCGCACCCGAGGCGTCACAAGAGACCTCAAAAATTTTATTAAAATCGGGTAACCAGAGAACCGGTGCCTCGGTCATCAAAGTTTTAATCTTACGGAACGCACAAGAAGCGGATGGAGGCCAAGTAAACTCACCAAGTTTCATACATTCGGTAATCGGGGCCAGAATGGCGCTAAAATTGCGAATGAAGCGACGATAAAAGGTGGCTAAGCCATGAAAGCTACGAACGTCACAGATAGATTTAGGTTCCGACCACTCTACAATCGCTTTAATTTTTGCGGGATCAACTTTAATACCTTCCGCACTAACGATATAACCTAAGAATGAGACGGAAGAATTCATGAAGTGACATTTCTTTAGATTGATAAAAAGTTTTTCTTTCCGGAGAACTTCAAAGATTTGTCTTAAATGGTCGAAATGATTATTGGTGGTCAGGCTATAGATTAGTAAGTCATCAAAATAGACCACTAAAAATTTACCCATAAAATTATTGAAGAGTTGAGTCATCATACGGGAAAATGTGCTTGGGGCGTTGGAGAGCCCAAACGGCATTACCAACCATTCATACAAGCCGTCCTTAGATTTAAATGCGGTTTTCCATTCGTCCTGTAACACCTCCCCTGTAATAGACGTATAATATGGGTCCGGCCGGGGCCCCACAACATACGAACACCACAGCTTTAGTATTAAAAGTTGATATAGCTACCCAAAACTCAAAACACTTGCACAACACAGCGGAAAACCAAGCACAACTAGAAGTTATCCACTAATCCAAAAGAGTAAACAAATGGCCTTAAGGCCTTACATCAAAAGTCCAAAAGGGTAAACAGTACAACCAAACATGAATGTGCTCAGCCCTCCTAGTCTACCTCGGCATGCAAGCCGGACAAAATAGTCTCAAACATACATCATCAAAAGTAGTGCTACAAAAGAGAAAACACTTCATGGGCTTAGGCCTTTTTGGCCGGCGTGCTAGCTCCTGCGTGCGATCCTTGCCCTGTAAAAATTATTAGTAACGTGGGTCAGCAAAGGCTGACCTCAAACTGTGTAACAACACATCTCCTCCCGGCCGCCCCTAACGGACCCCGGGGAACCCTCCAACCTGCAAGTCAGCACTTCATATGCAATATAAATTTCTATAAATAGAAATACATTAAAACAGGCTTGGATGTCTCAATCAACAAACATGTTCTCTACTGGTTAAGCATATAAAGAAAGGGCCTACTATGCAGCATGAATGCAACACCCGGGCTTCACCCAAGGTACCCTAAACCGTATGCATCTAGCACAACATCACAACATTTGGGTACTCACATTTCCCCAATTGGCATAAAGCCGCAAACATTGAGGGAGACACAACTCCCTCACACGGCGCACAGGCCGCCACATGGAAATCTTGCCAAGGCCCCACCCGCTCGTGGGCTTAGCCCCGGGCTTGCCTGCAAGCTCTGACGTCTCATGTCAGGATTCCAACAACCACAGACTGACCGATTCTAAGAAGCCTTGCTGGACCCCACCCGCTCATGGCCTCTTTGCCCGGGCTTGCCCCAAGCTTGGCATTCTCGTCAGTCTCACAGAAGGGGACTAGTCTCGCCGGGACACTCTCCACACATGACGCACGTGTCACGGGATAGCCAGCCGACCACGGAGACATAGCCACGCCTTGGCACAACACAACCAAGACTAAACACATCGCAATCCCTCTTTGTACCGCAGCGTTCCCGCGCACCAAGGAAAACATCTCCAACTCGTGCGGAGCTAACCTTGTCCACCAAGGAAACCATCTCCATTCTCATTTGGAGCTAACCTTGTCAAGGAAACCATCTACCACCACGAGGAGCTAACCTTGTCCGGGTTCGACTACATGTACTCTTTTCAAGCAAACGGGACAATCATCACCACCACACAAACGGCATCTTGCCGCATCGGAAACCTCTACGAATCCCTAAGTTCGTATGCAACATCACCGTGTCGGACTAACGGTCGCGACTACGGCTTCACCCACCATGCCTAATCCACTAGCGAAGCGGATCTCTAATGCAAAATATGCCGGGGACGGACTCAATCGACCCGGAAGTTCCTCTTGAAACTTGGCAAGCCAAAACCCCTCTCATTTGAGAGTTTGGTGCCCAAAAATTAGAGAAAAGAAAACTAGATGATGCTAAAACGTGCATCCTAAAGACCGAGAGGAGAGATGTCGTTACCTTCCGACTCCTCTTTCTTGCCATGGCAAAAATAGCCGGATGGAAATCTTCGCAATGGTCTAAGCTTCACGGATCCGGACTCGGCTCGCGATTCGGAGCTCCGACACCCTTCCTACAGCCCAAGAGTTCTTCTTCTTCCTCCTTGCTCTAGGTTTTCTCAAGATCTTAGAAAGAGGGAACTTGGAAAAAGTGAGGATCTGCAGCCCTAACTTCGGGCTTAAATCCCCAGGAGATGGCCTGAACCGTTAGATCCCAAAACCAGAAAAAGACTGGCTGCGATTCGCCTGGAAAATAAAAGATCTGGGCCGAACACGGCCTGGCACACGCCCGTGTCCAGGGCCGTGTGCCTCATTCGCCGTCTCAAATCGACGCGCCTGGAATCAGACACGGGCATCCGACACGCCCGTGTTCAATCCGACACGCCCGTGTCCCCAGTGACACGGCCGTGTGGCCTGCCGTGTAGCTCCAACGACACGGCCCCAACACCAACCCGAGAGGTGACACGGCCTGGGACACGCCCGTGTCCCAAGCCGTGTGCCCCAGTCTCGACACCCTGTCGAGCACAAAGTGTCGACACTTGGGCCGAGTGTCGACACGGCCTCGACACGCCCTGCGACACGCCCGTGTCGCAGGCCGTGTGCCCCACTCTCGACACATTGTCGAGCACAAAGTGTCGACACTTGGGCCGAGTGTCGACACGGCCTCGACACGCCCTGCGACACGCCCGTGTCGCAGGCCGTGTGCCCCACTCTCGACACTCTGTCGAGCACAAAGTGTCGACACTTGGGCCGAGTGTCGACACGGCCTCGACACGCCCTGCGACACGCCCGTGTCGCAGGCCGTGTGCCCCACTCTCGACACTCTGTCGAGCACAAAGTGTCGACACTTGGGCCGAGTGTCGACACGGCCTCGACACGCCCTGCGACACGCCCGTGTCGCAGGCCGTGTGCCTCATGCCAGAACCCAAAAATTTTTCAGAACAGCAGATTGAACCTCTTGCAAAAACTGGGGTGTTACAACTCTCCCCCACTTAACTGAATTTCGTCCCGAAATTACAAAACAAAAGGGTACAAAACTTAAATTGTACCTGACACAAATAGTTCTGGATAGTCTTCTAGCATGGCCTGTTCTCGCTCCCACGAGAACTCCTCACGACCGCAGTTGTCCCAACGGACTTTCACAAGTTTAACTTCTTTATTCCGCAACTGCCGAATCTCTGAATCTTCTATAGCGATTGGAAGGACTCGCATCCTCAAGTCTCCCTCAATCGGCACCGATGCCGGCTCAATCACCACGCTAGACTCCACCAAGGCTTTCCTCAACACGGAGACGTGGAAGACGTCATGTAATCCACTCAAATCTGCGGACAATGCCAACCGATAGGCTGCTTCTCCTATCCGCTCAACAATTTCAAAAGGCCCCAAAAATCTTGGACTCAACTTCTTGAGTCGGCGAATCCGCGAGACGCCTTTGAACGGCTTGACCTTCAGATAAACCCAATCACCAACTGCAAATTCTAACTTCCGGTGACGAGCATTAAAATATTTCGCTTGCCTGTCTTGTGCCACCTTCATACGCTCTTGGATGGTCCGTACCATCTCACAAGCGTCAACTACCGCATCCTTTCCCAGAAGTTTGGTGTCTCCCGCCTCTGCCCAAGACATTGGCGTTCGACACCGCCTCCCATACAAAGCTTCGTATGGGGCCATCTTTATGCTAGCTTGAAAACTGTTGTTGTACGCAAATTCTACCATGAAGAGGTGATCCTCCCACCTCTTGCCAAAATCGAGAACGCACATCCTCAACATATCCTCCAACGTACGGTTCGTCCTCTCCGTTTGCCCATCGGTTTGAGGATGGAACGCCGTACTGAACTTTAGCTTCGTGCCCAAGCTCTTCTGAACAAGTCTCCAATCCTTGGACGTGAATCGTCCATCGCGATCACTGACTATGCTCTTCGGAATTCCGTGCAGTCGCACAATGTTGCGAACATACAACTCCACCAGCTTCTCCACGCTGTCCTCTTTCCGGTTCGGGATGAAGTGAGCCACCTTGGTTAGGCGATCCACGATCACCCAAATAGCATCATTCCCATGCTGCGATCTAGGCAAACCATGCACAAAGTCCATGGAAATGTCCTCAAATTTCCACTCAGGAATTGGAAGGGGCTTCAGGAACCCGCCCGGTTTCTGACATTCGGCCTTCACCAAGGCACATGTTTGGCAACGACTCACATACAAAGCCACATCTCGCTTCAACCCCGGCCACCAAAAGGATTTCTTCATATCCAAGTACATCTTTGTACTGCCCGGGTGAATGGAGTACTTTGAGAAGTGAGCCTCAAACATCAACTCCTCACGGAGATTGCCAAACTGCGGTACACAAACCCTTCCGCCCTTCCTCAGAATCCCATCAATCATCTCCCAGGTGCTGCTCTCGCCCGTTTGAGACTCCAACACAAAAGGTTGAAACTCCACATCCAACCGAGTCGCTTCCCGAATACGGTCGGACAAATCGCTTTGTACTTCAATCCAGTTCAACCGAGCCACGCTAGACTCGCCCCTCGCAACACATTCCAATCCAAGGGACTCCCATTCCCGTACCAACCGCTCATCATGATCTTCGATCCAATTTCCTAGCCCCGAGTACTTTCTACTCAACGCATCCGCCACCACATTGGCTTTACCCGGCGTGTACTGAATCGCCACTTCGTAGTCTCCAAGAAACTCAACCCATCTGCGTTGCCGCATATTCAAGTCCTTTTGATCTAAGAGATACTTCAGGCTTTTATGGTCCGTGAAGATCTCCACTCTTGCGCCATAAACATAATGCCGCCAAATTTTCAGCGCAAAGATTACCGCCGCCAACTCCAAGTCATGGACGGGGTAATTCCTCTCATGAGGTTTCAGCTGTCTAGACCCAAAGGCTATCACCTTCCTATGTTGCACCAAAACGCAACCCAAACCGCATCCCGATGCGTCACTGAAAATTTGAAATCCATCTGTCCCTTGCGGTAAACTCAAGATCGGAGCCATCATAAGCCTCTCCTTTAGTGCCTCGAATGCTTGACCGCACTCTTGGGTCCACACAAATTTATGGTCTTTGCGAGTGAGAGAGGTGAGGGGTAGAGCTATCTTCGAGAAATTCTCCACGAATCTCCTATAATACCCGGTTAGTCCAAGAAAACTTCGGACTTCCGCCACGGTCCTCAACACCGGCCAATCTCTGATGGCCTCCACTTTCGCTGGATCCACTGCCACCCCATCACCACTAATCACGTGGCCCAAAAATGCCACCTTCTCTAACCAGAACTCGCATTTGGAGAATTTTGCATACAACTCATTCTCCCTCAACACTTGCAAAACTATTCTCAAGTGGGTCTCATGCTCCACCTCCGATTTGGAATACACCAAAATGTCATCAATGAAAACAACCACAAAAGAATCCAAGTATTCCCGGAATACCCGATTCATCAGATCCATGAACACCGATGGTGCGTTCGTCAGCCCGAACGGCATCACCGTAAACTCAAAGTGTCCATACCTTGTCCCAAAAGCAGTTTTGGGTATGTCCTCATCCCGAATTCGTAGCTGATAGTAGCCTGACTTCAAGTCCAACTTCGAATATACCATCGACCCCACCAACTGGTCAAATAAATCATCTATCCGAGGAATCGGATACTTATTCTTGACGGTCAACTTATTAAGCTCTCGGTAGTCTATGCACAGGCGCATGCTACCGTCTTTCTTCTTCACAAACAACACCGGTGCGCTCCACGGTGAAGAACTGGGTCTAATATACCCTTGCTCCAACAGTTCCTGTAACTGAACCTTAAGTTCCGCTAACTCCTTTGGTGCCATCCTAAAAGGAGGACGTGACACCGGTCTAGCCTCCGGCACTAACTCGATCGAGAAGTCGATCTCCCGCCGAGGAGGCGCTCCAGGAAGTTCATCCGGAAACACATCCTTGAACTCTGCCACCACAGGCACTTCCTCAATCGACAGTTGGGAGAGACGAACCTCCAATAACGCTACAAGCGCTACACCACCCTGGTTAACCGCCCGCACCAACTGCATGGCCGATATCAGGGAACAGGCCACTCCACCAAGGCCCTCAAACTTGACTTCTATTTGCCCTTTACTCCTTAAGGTCACCTCCTTAGAAAGGCAGTCAATACTGGCGCGCTGCTCTGCAAGCCAGTCCATACCCAAAATGACATCGAACTCTACTAATGGTAACACTGCCGCTTCCAGAGCGAAGACAACTCCGTCTAGCTCCCAACAAATGCGCCCTTTAGCCTCGGTGGTCATAGATGACCCATTGGGCATGCGCACTTTCAGCTCTGCTCCCGACGAGAAAGACTCAATTCCTATTCTCCGGATGAAGCTCTCCGCAAGAAAGGAGTGCGATGCTCCGGTATCAAACAATACCCTAGCGGGGTATCCGGAAACTAACACGAAGCCTACAACATAGACATTACACAAAAGTCTAAAAGGATGAAGCACGAAATTTAAACTTAAATTCTCTTCATACCTGTCACCACATCCGTCTGGCGGATCGCTTCTTGCTGTCCAAGGTTGTAGGCCCTTGGTTGCACCGGTTGGAACCGAGAAGCGCTCGACTCCGCCATCTTTCCTTTCTCTGCAGCACTGGGGCCCGAGCGCACCGACTGCTCCTGCTTTGACTCTTGCCCCGCTCCCCCTTGCTGACAAGCACGGGCTATGTGCCCAACCTTCCCGCAGTTGTAGCACGTCGGCGGTCCCCTAGAGTGGGAACCCCCAGGCGTCCAGTTGCTCCTCTCACCAGATCTGGAAGTGGAAGGCTTCTTCCTCCACCTACTCCCATCAGACTTTCCATGAGATTGGGAAGGCTTCCCTTCCCCTTGCTTGGGAGTAAAACCCTTACGACGTTGGGTTCGCTCCAAATCATTCTCCAAACTCCTGGCGGCTTCAACTAACTCATTAAAACCCGCCCTCTTCATGGAGATGAGGGGCTGCCTCAGATTCTCCCTCAAACCTTGGTAGAAGAGGTTATCCCTCTCTAAATCATCAGCCATTGTCGTTCCCGCATAACGACCCAAACGGGTGAACTCTTGCACGTACTCGTCCACCGTCTTTTCGCGCTGCATTAGATGCAAAAACTGTCTCTGCAGGGCCAACCGAGTTGAAACGGGGATATACCTCTTAAGAAAAGCGTCCCCGAACTCTTCCACTGACGGGGTGCGTCCCGGAAACTGGCGGCCGCTATGGCTCACCCACCACAACTTGGCGTCTCCTTCCAACATGAACGCCGCATACTCAGCTTTCTTTTCCTCTGGCGTCTCTGCCGCCCTTAACAGTTCTTGAATGCGAACCCACCAGTCTTCCGCATCCGTTGGCGTTCCGACACCCTTGAAAGACGGGGGATGGAAACTCAGGAAATACTTCATGTGTCGGTCTCCATGTCCAACAACTACTCTCTCCGCCAAAGGCTCCACTCGCCTGGCTTCTGTTCCTGGCACGGCCGTTGCCGTATCTGGTGTGGCAGGGGCTGCCACCTGAGCCGCTGCTGCAGCCTGAGCTGCCACCATCGCTTCTGCAAGCATGCGGCAGAAGTCGGCCGGGTCTACACCCGTGCCCAAAAGACCTGGAGCAGTAGCACTGCTCGCCGAGAGATCATCCCTTGCTCTTGAAGTGCCCGCCTCGTTGCTTGCACTCTTCAGGAAGACAAGAAATAAGGGATTAGTCTCCAATCTCAAGACTAAAACATAAGGACACTCATGGTCCCGCGTTACTCTTATGTGGATAACTTCTTTACGCACTGACCTTGAATCAAACCTCGCTTTGATACCAAAATGTAACACCTCCCCTGTAATAGACGTATAATATGGGTCCGGCCGGGGCCCCACAACATACGAACACCACAGCTTTAGTATTAAAAGTTGATATAGCTACCCAAAACTCAAAACACTTGCACAACACAGCGGAAAACCAAGCACAACTAGAAGTTATCCACTAATCCAAAAGAGTAAACAAATGGCCTTAAGGCCTTACATCAAAAGTCCAAAAGGGTAAACAGTACAACCAAACATGAATGTGCTCAGCCCTCCTAGTCTACCTCGGCATGCAAGCCGGACAAAATAGTCTCAAACATACATCATCAAAAGTAGTGCTACAAAAGAGAAAACACTTCATGGGCTTAGGCCTTTTTGGCCGGCGTGCTAGCTCCTGCGTGCGATCCTTGCCCTGTAAAAATTATTAGTAACGTGGGTCAGCAAAGGCTGACCTCAAACTGTGTAACAACACATCTCCTCTCGGCCGCCCCTAACGGACCCCGGGGAACCCTCCAACCTGCAAGTCAGCACTTCATATGCAATATAAATTTCTATAAATAGAAATACATTAAAACAGGCTTGGATGTCTCAATCAACAAACATGTTCTCTACTGGTTGAGCATATAAAGAAAGGGCCTACTATGCAGCATGAATGCAACACCCGGGCTTCACCCAAGGTACCCTAAACCGTATGCATCTAGCACAACATCACAACATTTGGGTACTCACATTTCCCCAATTGGCATAAAGCCGCAAACATTGAGGGAGACACAACTCCCTCACACGGCGCACAGGCCGCCACATGGAAATCTTGCCAAGGCCCCACCCGCTCGTGGGCTTAGCCCCGGGCTTGCCTGCAAGCTCTGACGTCTCATGTCAGGATTCCAACAACCACAGACTGACCGATTCTAAGAAGCCTTGCTGGACCCCACCCGCTCATGGCCTCTTTGCCCGGGCTTGCCCAAGCTTGGCATTCTCGTCAGTCTCACAGAAGGGGACTAGTCTCGCCGGGACACTCTCCACACATGACGCACGTGTCACGGGATAGCCAGCCGACCACGGAGACATAGCCACGCCTTGGCACAACACAACCAAGACTAAACACATCGCAATCCCTCTTTGTACCGCAGCGTTCCCGCGCACCAAGGAAAACATCTCCAACTCGTGCGGAGCTAACCTTGTCCACCAAGGAAACCATCTCCATTCTCATTTGGAGCTAACCTTGTCAAGGAAACCATCTACCACCACGAGGAGCTAACCTTGTCCGGGTTCGACTACATGTACTCTTTTCAAGCAAACGGGACAATCATCACCACCACACAAACGGCATCTTGCCGCATCGGAAACCTCTACGAATCCCTAAGTTCGTATGCAACATCACCGTGTCGGACTAACGGTCGCGACTACGGCTTCACCCACCATGCCTAATCCACTAGCGAAGCGGATCTCTAATGCAAAATATGCCGGGGACGGACTCAATCGACCCGGAAGTTCCTCTTGAAACTTGGCAAGCCAAAACCCCTCTCATTTGAGAGTTTGGTGCCCAAAAATTAGAGAAAAGAAAACTAGATGATGCTAAAACGTGCATCCTAAAGACCGAGAGGAGAGATGTCGTTACCTTCCGACTCCTCTTTCTTGCCATGGCAAAAAATAGCCGGATGGAAATCTTCGCAATGGTCTAAGCTTCACGGATCCGGACTCGGCTCGCGATTCGGAGCTCCGACACACTTCCTACAGCCCAAGAGTTCTTCTTCTTCCTCCTTGCTCTAGGTTTTCTCAAGATCTTAGAAAGAGGGAACTTGGAAAAAGTGAGGATCTGCAGCCCTAACTTCGGGCTTAAATCCCCAGGAGATGGCCTGAACCGTTAGATCCCAAAACCAGAAAAAGACTGGCTGCGATTCGCCTGGAAAATAAAAGATCTGGGCCGAACACGGCCTGGCACACGCCCGTGTCCAGGGCCGTGTGCCTCATTCGCCGTCTCAAATCGACGCGCCTGGAATCAGACACGGGCATCCGACACGCCCGTGTTCAATCCGACACGCCCGTGTCCCCAGTGACACGGCCGTGTGGCCTGCCGTGTAGCTCCAACGACACGGCCCCAACACCAACCCGAGAGGTGACACGGCCTGGGACACGCCCGTGTCCCAAGCCGTGTGCCCCAGTCTCGACACCCTGTCGAGCACAAAGTGTCGACACTTGGGCCGAGTGTCGACACGGCCTCGACACGCCCTGCGACACGCCCGTGTCGCAGGCCGTGTGCCCCACTCTCGACACATTGTCGAGCACAAAGTGTCGACACTTGGGCCGAGTGTCGACACGGCCTCGACACGCCCTGCGACACGCCCGTGTCGCAGGCCGTGTGCCCCACTCTCGACACTCTGTCGAGCACAAAGTGTCGACACTTGGGCCGAGTGTCGACACGGCCTCGACACGCCCTGCGACACGCCCGTGTCGCAGGCCGTGTGCCCCACTCTCGACACTCTGTCGAGCACAAAGTGTCGACACTTGGGCCGAGTGTCGACACGGCCTCGACACGCCCTGCGACACGCCCGTGTCGCAGGCCGTGTGCCTCATGCCAGAACCCAAAAATTTTTCAGAACAGCAGATTGAACCTCTTGCAAAAACTGGGGTGTTACACGTCCCCTTCTCTAATTCGTATTTGGTGGTATCCACTTCGAAGATCAAGTTTGGAAAAAATGGGGGCACCACTAAGCATATCCAATAAATCGTCCAACCGGGGAATCGGAAATCGGTATTTAATCGTGATTTTGTTTATCGCCCGGCTATCGATACACATCCGCCAAGAGCCATCTTTTTTGGGGGCAAGAAGTGCCGGCACCGCACAAGGACTCAAACTATGTCGGATAAGGCCTTTGGAGAGCAAATCGGAAATTTGGGCTTGAAGCTTAGCGTGGGCACTAGGATTAAGACGATAATGAGGGAGATTGGGGAGAGAGGAGCCCGGAATAAAATCAATGGCGTGTTGGATACTCCGAAGAGGTGGTAATTCGGAGGGGAGTTCGTCGGGGTGGACATCCTTAAACTCGTCAAGTAACGTGATGATATCGGCGGGCAAAGATGACGTGGGGAGTGGAATGCCGTTAGCTTGAAGTAAGACTAACGCATAGAGCATACCACTGAAAAAACTAGTCTTTTCAAATTCTTTAGGATGAATGAGAGTGAGAGGTTGCTTGACGGCGGGAACGGTTGTGTCCTTAGTTTTAAGGTCCTTAGGTGCGGCGGGACGTAACGTGATGTGTTGGTCTTTAAATTTAAATTCATATGTGTTCGCACGGCCGTAGTGAGTGACATTATAATCGTAGAGCCAAGGGCGGCCGAGAAGGACATGACATGCGTCCATAGAAAGAACGTCACACCAAACTTGGTCGACATAATCTTTAATGACAAGAGGGACTAAACAACGCTGGGTAACCGGAATGGAAGTCTTATTGACCCAAGCGACTTGGTAAGGAGTGGGGTGTGGAGCGGGAGTCAAATTCATTCGGAGAAGTGCGGCTTCGGAAACCACGTTCATGGAACTCCCACTATCAATAATGAGCTTGCACCACTTCTCACCGCTTTTAAAATATAAGGAGAAGATGCTAGAGCGCTTCCAATCATGACTACTACGTGGGGTAGTCAAGATGCAACACATAACCGCAAGATTGTTGGAGGGATAGTCCTCTTCCATGTCGCTAGGAATATCGGGTTCCTCAACATCACTAACCTCCTCATAGACGATATCGTCGTCATCGGTCGTGGGTTCGATTAATGTTACTAACTTTTTGCGGGTAGGACATTCAACCGCATAGTGCCCGGGTTGGTTACAAGCATAGCACGTAACCTTAGCCTTGTTGGTCTTACCGATAGGAATGCGTTCGCCCGATGTGTCGTTTGCTTTCCTAGCGGTGATGATAACGGATTTGGAGGAGTCACCCAAAACATTCTTTCCACGTGAAGTAGGAGGGTTTGTGGAGGACGTTTTGGAGTGGAAAAAGGTTTTGGAGGAGGATGCTCGTTGAGTAGTGGACACGGGAAGGTGCTTTTCAATGTCAAGTGCCGCATTCATGGCGGAACTTAAATCGTGGTGATCATATCGCCGGATTTGATTTTGGATTTCCGAACGAAGACCCTTACGGAATCGTGAGACGGTAAGCTCGGGCAATTCCTGAATATCACACCGGATCATCAATTCGTTGAGTTCGCCCATGTACTCACTCACCGAACGATTGCCTTGGCGCAACGAAGAGAATTCGTCTAGCATGTTTGTGCGGTGGTATGCGGGAACAAAGTGATTTGTGAGTAAATTACGCATTTGTGGCCAAGTGTGAGCGACGCCACCGATGCGACGCTCTTCGTTTAACCAAAATTCTTGAGCGTGGCCCGCTAATTTCATGCGAGCGACTACCACCTTTTGGTGGTCGTCTAAGTTGTGCCATTCAAAATAACACTCAATTTTCATGAGCCAATCCGTGAAGGTGTTAGGATTGCCGTAACCGTCAAATGTGGGAGCATCGATTTTGATTTTGCGTGTGAGATCATTGTGCCAATCCCCATTGCGGTCGTCGTCGCTAATGTCATTGTAGTGACGTGGTTGGTGTGGTGGAGGATGACGTGGGGGGTTATTAGGAGGGGGTTGCGGGGGGAAACCGGTTTGGATCGTTTGTGTGAAATTGGTAAAGGCCGCAGTGAGTTGAGCGATTTGATCGGTGAGATCACGATGAACGGCCGCCAATTGCGCTTGCGTAACTTCACGATTATCCGGAATGTCGCCCATATTATTGGACGCGGATAAGTGTGGGGGATACTCGTTCCCCGAACGTGTGTGCATAAAAGTGAGGTGAGTGCAAGAGGACCGGCAAAGATTAAGAAATCTTTGCACCAAAGTCTGATACCAAATTGATGTAGCAAACACCGGTTTGCGCACAATTAATACCACGACCCTATATGCGTGGACAAATTCACAACAATAACGCAAGGAAAATAGCCGGGCAAGAGAGAAACACTTGCCCCAATGGAGGTTCGCTAAGCCTCTTTAGATCTCCCAAGGACTATGGAGCCAATGTTCGACCAAGCGAAATGGACCTACCCGATCCGATCGATAGGTGTTGTACCAAAAGAGATCCACCCAAATCAAAGGGGTCTGGAAGGGGGTGGTCTCTCCCCACAAAATCACGAGACAAAAAAAAATGCAGTTAAACAACGCACGCAACAATCGAAACCTAACCCAACACCTAGCGGGCACTCAAGTATCCCGCCAACGAAGCCTCACTATCACAAGCAAATTTCAATACTTCGCGGCGAGCTCGCGGGCACAACGCTTGAGTGAGGAGATTCTTCCGGGTGAGGAAAAGCCCCAATGAAACTCAACAACCACGCGCGTTCCTTTCCGATCAATTGAGCGGGGAAGCGGCGTCGGACGGAACTCGCTCCGAATTGTTCTCACGCTATCCAATCATACACACAAACATTCACCACCACAAGAACCACCACAAGGGAGACGAAGCACACAAGAGGGGAGTAGAGGATTCGTTACCCAACCGAGAGATCCCTCGGTGTCGCACGGCAAGGAGGGGGGTTGGCGGGTTGCTCTGACGGTGGAGGGAAGCCACTGCCAACAAAGGAGAGGAAGTCAGCTCCCGTTGAAGCCAACGGTGGGGGGGTTTCGATCTCCCGTCGGATGCGAATGGTCGGCGTCGCACCGAGTGAATGGGGGAAGCCGCTTCACGCCACTACCGCCGGAGTCTCACCGGAGGTGGCTCGCCGGTGTCGCGCCGGAGAAGGGCAAGGAGGCCAGAGTCTCGCCGGGCGCCGGGAGGGGGGGTCGCGAGGTAGGCGTCGCACCTTGCTCGGGAAAACCCTACTAGTCGGCTGCAGGAAATTTTGATCAAGCTTTTTTCATTACCCTAAAACCAAAATAGAGGAGTATTTATACTCCCAACATAGAGCACTCCTACACCACACATGTCCTAGATCTCATCCTAGCCACTCAAATGTTTGAACTTAAAATAAATGCAGGAAATAAAAACAACTAGAGCGGGCTCTTGACCACCTAACATTTTGGTCGAGCCGGATGGGACGGGAAAAACAATAACTAATTAACATAAAAAAATAGTAGACAGCGTCAGAGATTGCGGAGCATGGCACGATCAGATTTCCGCGTGTTGGGGCGAAGGTTGTAGCCGCGCGGTGCGTCGTCGGGTGGAACCGGGTCGCCGCCATCAGGATGCAATAAGGATTCTTGCCACCTCTGCCCGGTGGTCTGTGACTTCACATATTCTCTCTAAATCTCACTTTGCTTTCTTCATCCAAACTTTTTCTCAGGTATCCTAAGTTTTTTTCCTGTATATCTTCATAACAAGTAGAAGAAAGTGTCCCTCCCTTCCCGTGCAATTGATCTCCGCATAATTCAAAGATCAACCGAGCACATGAAAATCTGAAATTTTTAGTGTGTATATTTCCAATCTATATTTCTTTATTTATTTACCACTTTTTATGCATTAGATTTTCTGATCAGATGATTTACATTTCAGTGTTTGTTTCTTTCACCATGTGATCTCCAACTATTATGGATATGTTATTTCTTTCAAGCTGCAGTTTCCACCATTTAGTAAAGGCAAAAATAAACATGAAGATGCTGAAAGTAGTAATGACTCACATGCCACTTTGCGATGAGTACCCCGCTTAAATGCTAACACTCATCTATTATGTTCTACGTCACCTCTCAATCATGCAGGACAAAGCAAACCCTTTCAGCAATGCCAACACTCCGTCATGATCAGAACTAATGTTTGGTTGCAGTAAAAACTAAATATTGATTCATAAAGATCAAAACATGGGTTTTTTGCTTCAGGAATGAATTTACATCTTTGAAGGATCAATCATCACAAATATCATTGCTATGGATCTTTTCTTCTTGACAATTATTGTGATGATTGATCCTTAGTTGTGTGGAATCCAACAACTAAAGCTTTTAAAATTAATTTTGTCTTCACCTCGACGGATGCAGGCGTCAGAGCTACAACGATGGTAACGACGCCTCCCTCGCCATATAGCTTTTCATTAAATGGGTAAAGGCAGGCATACAACCCCTTATGTTAACAAAAAATAATACTTATGAATTAAGAAATTTGTAAATGTTTAAATGTTTAATGATCAATTTTATATTTAAAGCACAGATAAAAAATAGAATGTCTGAAGTATCAACAATGTAGTTTCATATCTTTCTATTATAATATTATTTTTGAAGTCTCATACATGGAATTGCGTGAATGAATTTTTCTTCTTAAGAGAAGATGTTATGATAAACTTGACACTGATTTTGTGGGGTTATTAATTATGGTTAATAATGTTTTATTCTCCTCTAATTTTATTGATACACAAGTCTTTGTAGCCAAATGTGTACTACAATTGTAGCTTAAATTTGTAAATTATAACAGGCAATGTGTTTAACCACCACTTTTTATTATATTATTCATTGGGGTGTGAAAGATTAATGGTTCCATGAAATTCTTTTCTTTTTTAATTTCATTTATTAGATTTCTGGCAATTTCTTTCTAAGAACAAGCTAAATAATCATATTAATATGATGCCTAACGGGGGCACTGAACAAGCCAAATATTTCTGCCCTTTTTTTTATTCATTTATAGTAGTTGGATCAGTGACTTCCTAATTTCCCTCACAGAATTTCACTCCCAAGCCGTTATGATTTTAGAAATTTCACTCTCGGGTTTAATAAGTGATTCTTCTTCGATTAGGATAGAGTTTGGTACCCCACCGTGTGATTGGTTGTCTGATGAAATTCAATAAAAAAAAGTCTCATTAAATATAGCGGCTTTTATAGTGTACTGAACATATTGTACAAATTTGTTTAAGTTGAATAAGAGATCTACGTAGCACTTATAATAATTGAGATTTTCATTTATCACATCTGCCCGGCTTCATTTTTTGCTTACATTTTAGGAGTTACTTTCTTGCATACTGACATTTACTCAATAATTTCATAAAAACACAATCCAGATTTCCACACGCCGCAGTTTAAATCATTCAAATAAATAGTTTAATAAATGCAACATCTACTCTTGCACGAATCTCCGAGCATGTACCTATTGCGTCTCCACTACTTGAGGGCTTCATCATACTTGGTATTGTCATCATCTTGCATATTTGGAATCACACCATGAATCTTATCTCGACCGTCCGATCTTCAGTATATCTCTTGAGGCCATTGGATCTAAGCAAACAGGCCTGCCATTAGCCAAATTCTCAAAAAAATTACTGTTCCCAGCCAGTGAAATCCCGATGCCCCCCGCCCCCGCTTCCCCAATCACTCTGGCCTTCTCTGCCGCCGCCGGCGGAGCCGCCGGCGGCCATCCCGG
Organism: Platanthera guangdongensis; assembly: GCA_039583875.1. Classification (NCBI taxonomy): domain Eukaryota; kingdom Viridiplantae; phylum Streptophyta; class Magnoliopsida; order Asparagales; family Orchidaceae; genus Platanthera; species Platanthera guangdongensis. The sequence goes on along the minus strand of CM077167.1, from coordinate 35,731,012 downwards.
CGCCCCCGGCGGGTTCGCCGGTCTCCGGCGAACACGCCGGGGGTTGTCCGGCGGCGAGCGGGCAGGGCCCTGCCCGTGAGACCCAGATCTGGGTCTCACGGGCAGGGCCCTGCCCGCTCGCCGCCGGACAATTCCCGGCGTGTTCGCCGGAGGCCGGCGAACCCGCCGGTGGGCGCTGGTCAGGCCGCCGGCGGCGGCAGAGCATTTGGCGGAAGCGGGGGAGGGGATCGGGATTTCTGTTCTGTTTCTATTTTAAATTTTTAATTTAATTATTTATTTTAAATAATAAATTAAATTATTTAAATTTAATTAAAAAATTCTTATAAATTCTAATAAATCTGAAAATATTTTAAATTTTTAAAAACTACTGGGGGCAGAAGCGGGCGAAGCCCGCCGGGGGGAGGAGCGGGAAAAGCCCGCCGGGGGGAGGAGCGGGCAAAGCTCGCCGGGGGCGGAGCGGGCGAAGCCCGCAACGACGCATCGAGAACGGGCGGAGCCCGTTCGAAGATGCTAGTGTGTATATATATATATATATATATATATATATATATATATATATATATATATATATATATATATATATATATATATATATATATATATATATATATATATATATATAGGCGGGTTCCTGTGCGAATACATTCGAACCCGTGCGAAGACACAATTGTAGCGGCAGCTCCACCGGCTCGGGGCTCTCTGGCCGCCGACGAACCCCGGGCGGCCGGCGAGCCCGTAGCCGGCAGCGGCGGCGCTGTGATTCACCTTGATCGTGTGATGCATCGCCTCGGAGAAGCAATCAGATGATGGTTAGGGGCTCTTCGCATTCCATTCTCTGCGCATATGAATCGAATCCCCAAAATGGCTTGCCCGTACAGCCTGTATATTATATTTGCCCGTATAATATATAAACCCATATATATATACGAGTGACAGGCACGGGCCTCCGGCCCTCGCGCCCCGTGCGACAGTACCCAATCGCGGCGGCAGGCTTCGGCCGACCCCGGCGGGCTTCGCCTGCCCCTAACGGGGTTCGCTCGTGCTCCATGCGCTGTTGCAGGTTGCGCCCGCATCAAGACGACCTGTGCCTGCAACATATACATATGAGTACTAAAAATGACCGTAACAAAAAAAACATCAATATTATCATTTTTATTTTGTAAAAATATATACATTTTGACGCATAAAAATTAATTTATCTAACTCTCATAGTCTCTTCCTTTATCTTTCTGTAAAATAAAAATTAATGGTTATTTATAAAAATAAATGACCCACTCTCTCTCTCCCTCCCTCTCCCGCCGCCCTCTCTCCCTCTCTCTCTCCTCTCTCTCTCTCTCATAAATGGTGCCAGCCCCCCTCTCTCTCCCGCCGCCCTCTCTCCCTCACTCTCTCTTTCTCTCTCTCTCTCATAAATGGTGTCAGCCCCCCTCTCTCTCCCTCTCTCTCCCGCCGCCCTCTCCCCCTCTCTCTCCTCTCTCTCTTTATCTCTCTTCTTTTCTCTCTCTCCCTTTCTTTTTCTCTTGGAACCATGAACCTTTATAGGTTTAAGACACCTATGATTTTTTTTTAACGGTGATGAGTAAAGGACAAGATCCGACAGCCAAGATTGTTTCAGTGGTTTTTAAAATCATGGTTTTAAAAACCATTCCATATTTCTTTATAAGTGTTAAAGATATATATATATATGGGTATATATATTATACCGGCATGTATAATATACGGGCTGTACGGGCAAGTCATTTTGGGAGTCAAGATGGTTCGAAATCGTAAAGTAGGCAACATGAAAGTTGTAGGTCTCGACGAGACGAACAACTTTTATGTTGACCAGTTTTTGATTTGAAGCCGTCTTGGATCTCGATTTGGGCCCCGAAATAGGGGGCGGCAGAATAGTTTACTGTAGCAGTTCCGCCGCCCCCAATTTTGGGGCACAAATCGAGGTTCAAATCGGCAACAAATCAAAAAGTGATCAACACCCCATATATATATATATATATATATATATATATATATATATATATATATATATATATATATATATATATATATATATATATATATATATATATATATATATATCTTTATTATATAAAACAATATGCATATGTTAAAAGTCACACCACACTTTGTTTTTTAGCCGTTAGATTTAACTAATTCTCAATTCTCACCGTTGGATCCAAACATAATTCATAAAAAGCCCAAAACCCCACTCCCGTGATTCCCAAATCCTTCTGAAGCCCGTGATTCCAAATCCCGCTACTGAAACCCTCCAAGCGCCGGGAACTTATCCGCCTGCGATTCCTCCCTCTTTCGCTCTCAAGCACGAAGCTTCCCACTCTCTCTAGACTCACACCAGACCAATGGCTAGGGCTTCGCTCGATGAAGTTCAGTGCCCTAATATCACGATGATGGCGAGGAGGTCGGGCGAGCATCCAAGCTTCTATTCTCTTCCGTGTCCAACTTTCCATTTTTTCGCTTCCCCACAGTTGGTCGTCACCTTACACTTATCAGGCAAGATTTCTCAACCCTTACAACTTTCTCAACCCTAATTGGAATCTGGCCGGGTGATTTCCTGTTTCTCTCTTTTAGGTTTTACCCATCTCTCTACCCCCTAACTGGAATCTCGCGGGTGATTTCCCGTTTCTCCCTTTCAGGTTTTTCCCATTTCTCCACCCTAATTGGAATTTCGCCCGGTGACCTCTCAACTGGAGATGGTCAACATTGTCATCACTCTAAAGGAGATCAGATACAACATTGAGGTATGAATTTGAGTGAGCTTGCTTTTGCTATTTTGGAAATTAAATGATCTTCTATGGATTTGAGTGAGCTTGCTTTTGTTGTTTGAGAATTTCAAATATGGAATTGTGGTTAAAAAATATAAAAAGCTCCACAGTTTTTTATCCATATTGTCTTCTATAATGAGAAATTAAATGATTTTTTTTTAATTTTATTGAGTATGCTCATTGTGATGAGTTTGGATTTATCAATCTTTCAGATTCTTCATGAAGGTTGACCAAACTTTTATAAGAGGATTTGACATTAGTAGGATTGCAAGTCCCGCAATTGTATTGGTTAAGCAAGTCAAAGATATTTATGGTTGTAGCATAAAATAAAAGATAAATGTCTCGATTAATCAGTTTGGCGCTGAAACCACCACTTGCGGTCCCCTGAGCATGTATGAAAAATCAAATAATCATAGGGCTCAAGGGGGCTGTGAGTGTCTGCAAATGCCAAGCTGGCGAAGCCCGCCCAAATACCAAACGGGTGAAGCCCGCAACGACGCATCGAGAACGGACGAAGCCCGTTCGAATTCTGATGTCGAACAAGAGGAAAGTTGACATTAGTAGGATTGCAAGTCCCGCAATTGTATTGGTTAAGCAAGTCAAAGATATTTATGGTTGTAGCATAAAATTAAAAGATAAATGTCTCGATTAATCAGTTTGGCGCTGAAACCACCACTTGCGGCCCCCGGGGCATGTATGCAAAATCAAATAATCATAGGGCTCAAGGGGGTTGTGAGTGTCTGCAAATGCCAAGCTGGCGAAGCCCGCCCAAATACCAAACGGGTGAAGCCCGCAACGACGCATCGAGAACGGGCGAAGCCCGTTCGAATTCTGATGTCGAACAAGAGGAAAGTTGACTCCTATATAATTTTTTATTGACTTACTCTTATATGTGTGCATCTATATTTATGGAGCTGAATTCTGATGTCTGAATATGCATTTCGGTTTAAATGAATACATTGACAAGCTCATAAGTTGCTTATATGCACACAGTATATATACATATGTATGTACATATATATGTAGTATGATTCCAAGAAATTTGGTTTCAAAATAAGTTTCAAATTCTGTCTCCTAATTTATGTATACGAATATGTTGTTCTAATAAAGGTCTACTTTTTAATGTTTTTATGCCGCTTCAGTTGGAATATCAAGTGGAGAATGTTCCATTCAAATCATTGTCATGCCATGTGCAAGTATCTTTTGGGATTATTTGGCTAAAGAGCACAAAATATCCAAAGAGGATTATAAAAATTGTCAAACCAAATTCCTGTCTTTATCTGGAGGAGATGTTCCGGCAACTGGAGGAGCTCATGCATCAAAAAACCTGTGACGGATAGATTCAGGGTAAGCTTATCTATGGAGAAGGAGCTCATGTTTAGGGTAAGCTTATCCTATTTTGAGTTAATGTTCTCTTATAACTATTAATATTATTTTGTTAGGAATAATTACAAAATACTATCCTGAAAGGTATTTACATTGCTATTCAATAAGGGTCATTTATTTGATCCTTCTCACTAATTTGGATGCACATTATCCGCAGTTAAATTCATGAATAAAATTTGGGATGACATTTGGGCAAAGACAGAGTGGAGATGCTTCATATGTTAAATAGGTCATTTCATCAACATTTTCATAAATTATTTCATCACCACATTCATCAGCAATGTGTTGTGAAGCATCAACACGTTTATTAAATAGGTAATTTACATACTTCAACATAATTTTAGAAAGTATTCTAAAATTTAAAATTTTTAGATCCTATTTTTTTACATTGCGCATGAAAGATCTAAAATTTTGCAACACGTTTATTAAATAGGTAATTTACATAGTTCTACATAATTTTAGAAAGTAATATAAAATTTAAAATTTTTAGATCTTATTTTTTTTATTGCACATGAAGAATCTAAAATTTTACATACAATGTAATTTACATAATTTTTCTTGGAGATTATACATAATTTTAGATCCTTCATGCGCATTCACAGAGAGAAAATCATAATTACTCTTGCAGAGGTGTCTTGGATTGTGTACAAGTAGAGATTTTAGATGATGATTTGTGAATAAGTAGATGTTTTAGGCGATCATTGATGCGGGCGGAGTCCCCGAACAATGTCTCTGCCCACGAATAATGTCGACCCCCACGAACAATGTTGACGCCCACGAACAATTTTGCCGCCCACAAACAATATTGTCGTCCACGATCCATGTCATCACTCATGACCAATGTCGCCGCCACGACAAATACCGCCACCCACGACACATGTTGCCTCTCACGACCAATGTTGTTAGTTAGCTGGTAGAGGGTCAAGCGAAGATAATATATTTCCTTTATATATTTTACAGGTACATGCATGATCTTTGTTTATTTTTACATTACTGTCATATAGATATGTTGAGTTATTTGTCACTTGGTCCCTACCGAATGTCACTGCCCCCGCCAAATTTCGCAGTCCACGCTATAAATTTTGTGAGGGCGCAACCCGCTTGAACGCTGGAGAAGCCCATAGTGAAGCATCGAGTACGGTCGGAGCCTTTCGAATTTCAGCCCCTCCAAAATAATGTTGCTGCCCCCAAAAAATGTTGACGGAGCTGAAATAAGTCACCGACTACGAACAATGTCGACGCCCACTAACAATGTCCCCGCCCATGAACAATGTCGCCGCGCATGAATAATGTCACTGCCTACGAACAATGTCGCCGCCCACGAACAATGTCACGCCCACGGCCAATGTCGCCCCTCGCGACCAATGTCGCCGCTCACGACAAATATCGCCGCCACGTCCAATATCGCCGCTCATGGCAAATGTTGTTGCCCAAAACCAATGTCGTTGGTTTGCGGGTGAAGCCCGCTTGGATGCGGGCCCTGCCCGCAAAGCCACATAGAGAATGGGAACTCCCGACGAATGTCGCCGCCTTAATCAATGTCGCCGCCGCCAAACATTATCTCCTCCCCCGAATATTGTCGACGCCCACGAACAATGTCGATGCCCATGAACAATGTCTTCACTCACGAACAATAGCGTCACCCACGACCAATGTCACCACCCATGACAAATGTCACACTCACGACCAATATCGCCGCCCACGACACATGTTGTCGCCCACGACTAATGTCATTGCCAATCGGGCGAAGCCCGCTTGGTTGCGGGCGAAGCCCGCAGCGCCGCATCGAGAACGGGCGAAGCCCGTTCAAAGATGCTAGTATATATATATATATATATGAATATATATATTATACGGGCATGTATAATGTACGGGCTGTATGGGCAAGCCATTTTGGTGGTCAAGATGGTCTCAAATTGAAAAGTGATCAACATAAAAGTTGTATATCTCGGCGATACGAACAACTTTCATGTTAATCACGTTTTGATATGCATCTGTCTTGGTCCTCGATTTGGGCCCCGAAATCGGGGGCAGCGGAACAGTTTACTGTAGCAGTTCCACCGCCCCCGATTTCGGGGACCAAATCGAGGTCCAAGAAGACTCCATATCAAGAAGTGGTCAACATGAAAGGTGTTCGTCTCGCCGAGATCTACAATTTTCGTGTTGATCACTTTTCGATTTCGGATTATCTTGACCCCCAAAATGGCTTGTCCGTACACCCGCACCTAATGTTTGCCCGCACAGTATACGCCCCCTAAACCAATGGATCAAACCAACCATCTCTCTTCAGATTTTACTATGGGTCCTAAACTTACTACTAGGAATCTTAAAGTTAAGTAGATAACATAATAAAAGTCTTAAAAAACAACACTCACATGAATTTAAACCAGCCCGCTAACCCGCCTATTCATAGAATTCAAGATAAGCCAGGCAGCCCAGGGGCCCGCCAAATTTCAAACATTCATTCTGGAATTCTATATTTAAATCCAAAAGGCTCAAACATACCAGCAGTGTGGGACTATAAAAGCTTGATTTTATATTTACTAAGGTACGGACGTACGGGGAAGGGAATTTGAGGGTCAAGATGGTCTCAAAACGGAAAGTGATCATCATGAAAGTTGTAGATCTCAACGAGACGAACAACTTTCATGTTGATCACCTTTTGATTTGGAGCGGACTTGGACCTCGATTTGGGCCCCGAAATCGGGGGCGGCGGAACTGCTACAGTAAACAGTTCCGCCGCCCCCGATTTCGGGGCCCAAATCGAGGTCCAAGACGGGTTCAAATCAAAAGGTGATCAACATGAAAGTTGTTCGTATCGCCAAGATCTACAACTTGCATGTTGATCAGTTTTCATTTTGAGACCATCTTGACCCTCAAACTCACTTGCCCGTACAACCCGCGAACCCGACGAGGGTCTCCGGTCAGTGCGGCGACGGCACTGGCGGCGGCGGAGGAGCAGACCGCCTGCCGTGTGGCGGGAAAAACCCGGCGGGTGGCGGTCGAAACTCGTCGTCGGTGGCCAGGTACTGTGGCGCGTAGCTATCGGGCTATCATGATCGAACGGTTTACTGTAGCAGTTGCGCAGCCTCCGATTTCGGGACCCAAATCGAGGTTCAAATCGGCTCCAAATCAAAAAGTAATCAACATGAAAGTTGTTCGTCTCGCCGAGATCTACAACTTTCATGTTGATCACTTTTCATTTTGAGACCATCTTGACCCTCAAAATCACATGCACGTACGCCCGCAGCTAATGTTTGCCCGCACAGTATATGTCTCATATATATATATATATATATATATATATATATATATATATATATATATATATATATATATATATATATATATATATATATATATATATATATATATATATATATATATATATATATATATATATATATATATATATATATGAGTGTTCAACAACCAGATCTAATAGCTCTTCAAATGAATCTTAATTTTTCATATAATATAGAGATTCAGATTCATCCGAATATTTGAATCCGAATTTGGATTCGAATTTGACCCAAAATCTTGGATTCTAATTTGGATTCTATATTAAATATGGTCTTGTATTTGATTTCGAACTTGCTTCAAATGATGGACCAAATAGTCTTGGACTAGATGATGAGAAACATCTTCAAATATGATATTATTATTATTCGTGAATCTTGTTGACAATAGAGATAATATTATCCGGATTCATAATCAAATGCCACTCGAATCCGGATTTGAATGTCACTCGAATCTGAAATTGGATTTGAATTCTAGCAAAATAAACCATAATCGAATTGATTCCCGATTTATTCACAAACTAATTGGTTTGTGAGCAGTCCTATTCGGGACCGTGCGGTTTTAGGGTTATTGCTGTCCCTTTAGCTTATGTTCTGTCTGATTTTGAAGCCCGCAACGTTGGACATTTCGAGAGCCTCGATTCAGATGATCAGTTTGTGCACATCAACTCTATTGATGTCATTTTAGAGGAGTAAAAGGTGGATTCTAATATTCGGCTAGACAACTAAGAAGTTGGTGGGCATCACTACGAGTGTGAATACATTAGGGAGTGGCTAACTCAAAGACATAACAAAAGCAATCTAGAGGTTTACACAAAGGTCCTGTTTGGAAGGGCTTTCAAGAAAAGAAAAGGAGTGCTGCCAAAAGAAAGATAAGAAAATGAGTTTTTGAAAAATATATGTTGAAAAAAAAGATTTGTTTGGGTAAACTCATTTTACAGAGATTTTGAGTTAGTAGAATCACTTTATAAACCGTTTGTCAAATCTCTGTCGCGGAAACTTTTTTTTTTAAAAATGCACGTTCGGGGGAAAATGAGCGCACATGCGGAAAATGGGCACCCGACCAAATAAGCGCGCCCATGGGAAAAAGGCATCATTTTTTTCGCCCGGACACGTTTTTTTAGCTCGAGCGCGAATATTTTGTTCGGACGTTGTTTTTTCACCCGGGCGTGTTATTTTTGCAAGGGCGCGATTTTTTCCTCCGGACGTGGTTTTTTTGCCCGGGCACAATTTTTTCGCCCGAGCACGCTTTTTTCACATGACCGTAAATTTTTTCGCCCGACCGCGAATTTTTTGTCTGAAAGCGATATTTTCGCCCCGGTGCGATATTTTCGCCCGACAAGATATTTTCGCGCGGGGGAGTACATTTTTGCCCGAGACCCAATTTTTCGGTCAAGCGCTATATTTTGGCAGGGCGCCAATTTTTCGGTTTAGCGCCAATTTTTCTTACGGGCGCCAATTTTTCTGACCGGCGCGAATTTTTCTAAAGGGCTCGAATTTTTTGCATGGACGCGAATTTTCCGCTCGATCACGATATTTTCTCTCGGATACGATATTTTTTCACGGATATGATATTTTTTCAAGGACGCGATATTTTCGCCCAAAAGCAAAAAAATGCATTTGAGAGAAAATAAATGGCGTCCAGTCGAAAAAAATACACGACCGGGCAAAAAATTTGTGCTCTGACGACAAAATCGCGGACGGGTGAAAAAAACACACACGGGCAAAAAAATGCACTCCGAAAAAAATATCGCTCACGAGTGAAAAATTCGCGTCCGGACGAAAAATTCGCGTCCGGACGAAAAATTCGCGCTCGGACGAAAAATTCGCGATCCGGCGAAAAAATCGCACTTGGGCGAAAAAATCTCACTCGAGCGAAAAAACTACTCCCGGGCGAAAAAAACAAGCTCCATGAAAAATATCGCTCTTCGGCGAAAAATTCGAGCCCGGGCGAAAAACCACGTCCGGGCAAAAAAATTGCGTCGGGCAAAAAAGTCGCGCTCGGGCGAAAAAAAACGGGACCGTGCGAAAAAATCACAGCTGACCAAAAAATTGGCCCGGGCGAAAAAAAACTCTTCCGGGCGAAAAAATTCGTAGACGAGTTAAAAAACCGCATATGAGCGAGAAAAACACGCTCGGGCGAAAAAATATGTGTGAAAAATTCGCGCCCGAGCGAAAAATTCGCGGCCGGACAAATAAATTGAGCCTTGGCGAAAAAACGCTCCCGGAAAAAATCGCGCTTGAACAAAAACACCATGTTTGAAATTTGTTTAGGTGATTGTTAACCGCAACCCGTTATTTTGCTAGTCGCACCCCAATATCTCCCAATGTTTTGTGTTTTTTTGAAATACGCCTTGTACATGCAATATCAAGAAAAGTGTTCAACAAGAAAGTTGTAGATATCGACGAGATCTACAACTTTCGTGTTCATCACTTTTTCTAAAAATGCATGTGCAAGGTGTACTTTTGAAATATATCCAGGTTTTGCGACTTTTCGAAATACGCCTTGTACATGCAATTTCAGGAAAAGTGTTCAACACGAATGTTGTAGATCTCGTCGATATCTACAACGTTCGTGTTGAACACTTTTCCTGAAATTGCATGTACAAGGCGTATTTCTAAAAGACGCCAAAAATTGGAAAATTTTGGGGTGCGACTAGCCAATTATGTGTTGCGATTAACAATCACTTTTTTAAGAGATAAACGTTTTGGGATGAGGAAATACTTTTCGAAAAGGTTGAAAACATGTGACAAGTGACTTTTCAAAAAATGAAGAAAATGAATTTTTCGTATTAATTTTTCCCACCGATAAACAATATAAACAGTTTCTCAAATGATGTAGTGTTTTTCAGAAAACAAAGAGAATCTAAAAAAACCTTCCCAGCTAAGCAAACATGGCCTCGTCACCTTCGACATAGAGCAGCGCTTGGGAAGTCCTCGCATAGTTTAGAATCCAACGAGTTTGAGTTTGCATTCTTGTATTTTCTCACAATTATTTCTGTCTTGTATTAATTATGTTTTGTGGCCATTTTGGCCTGCTACTACGTATGTTTAATATCTCTTTTTATTTTAAATTTATAAAAAAAATCCGACCTTTGTTAAAAAAAGTGCATATTGATTCTTTTTTATAAAAGTTTGATGAGGTGATGATGATATTTATAGAAAATTATGGTGCAATTAGCTTATCCTCATTAATTTAGTGAAATCATGTGATTGACAGTCACACGCGTGATCGACACACGCGATTCCCCACGTACCGATTCATTATGTGCATCATCGGAGCCACCACTGCGACCGACCGCTGACGTAGTCTTCGTCAGCCGCGCTGAAGCGTCATCGTCGGCCGCGCCGAAGCGTCATCGTCGGCCGCGCCGAAGCGTCATCGTCGGCCGCGCCGAAGCGTCATCGTTGGCCGGCCGCCCCAAAGCTGCACCCGGCAGGCCGCCCCGAAGTCGCGCCCGACCGGCCGCCCCAAAGCCGTGGCTGCCTCTCGTGGATGCGGGGGTCCGCCCGTGTTGGGTGGCCGCGCCGCGGCCGCTCCTCCCCGCGACCGCCTCCTGCAGTTGCGGGATTTCGCCCACGTGGGGCAACCGACCCTCCCCACGGCAGCCTCCTGCGGTCGTGGGGCTCCACCTACATGGGGTGGTCATGTCTCGACCGCCCCTCCCTGTGGTCGCAGCCCCCGGCCTCGGGTCGCCGCCCGCAAGGGGCGACCGTGCCTCGACCGCCCCTCCCCGTGGTTGCTTCCGGCGACCGCGGTCTCTCCCTCCTGCCCTTGATCCTCTTCCCTCGTCGGCGGCCATCCGTCGCCAAGGTGGCCGCCCTTTCATAAGGAGCCTTCTCCGCTGTCCGATCATTCCACCACAATCGTCGCCATTCGTTTCATGAATAACCACCCACTAATCACCATAATTAGTGGAGGAATATCATTAATTAAATTATTGGCTTGCATTTAGTAAATATTATGCAAACAATGTTCACTCTGAACATGCTAATAATAATAATATTGGTGGTTATGATTTGCGCATAGCCACATAACTACCGTAACCATCTGCTTGAGGCTATAAAAGGAGCCTCAGACATCCTCTTTTCTCAACTTTTCTTCCTCCCAGTTTTCTTCTTGCTCGGATTGGAGCTCTGCCGAAATCCTCCTACGTGCCTCCTCCACCCGCCGGACCTCCCTAAAATTTGCTTAAGTCCACGACGCTCCTGGAGAAAAGGTGTTCTGCTCGCCATTCCGCGAAGCCTACTACGTGTGTGACATTCCTCAAGTCACCGACGACACATCTCCGCCCATTCGGCCACCATGTTTGCCAACTAAGCAGCGTCCGAGAATGCTTGTCCCATCAGTGAATTGGAAGGAGCAAGCTTCACGTGAGGCGACCTGTCACCCACCAAGCGTAATACCATCTCTCAACTCAAAGCTGTAACGAGGAGCGGCATGTCTCACTCGATTCTCAAGACACTCTGTAAACTACCTCTAATAGTGAAGTTTGACTAGCATCGTACCGGTCACATGATTTTTTACCAAGTTGAGCGATTTTTCCACGTTAAAATTATTTTGTGTACTTCTGCTTACTCTATAACTGTGTGCCCGCACGACCGCTCCACATGTTGAGGAGACAAAATTTAGTCAGTTCTACCAGGAGGGTTGAGTTGGCCACAACAGTTTGGCACCGTATGTGGGAACACATTCCCCCAAAGCTCAACGAAGTTTTCTAAATCAGTTTGAACACAGTGTCCTCTACACAGCGACACTTATGACTGATAATGGCGAGAATAAGTACTCGCACAACCTAGAGATCAACCTGACAAGGAATTGATAATGTTGGTCCCTCACATTCCCTGGTCAACACACTTCGATAAGAAGAAACCATTTCTGCACCGGACAACGTGCTTACCAGAAGGATCACTCATATAGAGGAATAACAAGATGAAGTACTCGCGCAACTCAGGAATCTCAGAACGGCACAGGCGGCCGCAGTGCCTCCAGCACCCGCCAACCAGGCTCCTCCACATGCAATCCCCATTCCAGAAAATCATCCGGAAGAGAGCTCTGAAGAATATTCGGATGCTTCAAGCACTTCACACCCTGCCCGTTTGTCTAGGGCTGCCGGAGCTGGGCAGAAGTAGCAACACCAATTGGCGGTCGCCCTTGGAAAACCCATCAGGGAGAAAATTAGAGAGTTCATGGCAGAACAATATTTTAAGATTGGTCGAAGTACCGCATACCTCAATCGCCCAACCCGTGGCGGGTCCCCGCTGGCACAAAAGATTATAACACATCCTCTCCCAACCGGATTCAAACTGCCCAATATTGAATCCTACGACGGGACTAAAGACCTATTGGAACACAATAATCACTTCACCACAATACTACAAATCTACAACGTGCCTAATCTATCAGCTCCTCTGCCAAGTTTCCCCAACCACGGCAAAGGGCCAGGTCCAAACATGGTTCCACTCCCTCAAGGAAGGAACAGTCCAAAGCTTCGCAGAGTTAACTCAACAATTTCTAGAACAATTTGTGGCTAATCAGAATATTTTAAAGGACCCTCTCACCTGTCTGGCATCTATCAAAGCGAAGGGAATTCTTTCGCTGGTTCACATCAAAGGCAAGACAGATACCAGAAGTAAATCCCAAATTACTCTAAGGAGTCTTCTTAGGGGGACTCCACCCCAGCGAATTCTATTCCTCATTAATGAGAGAAATGATCCCTAACTATCTTGATCTTGTGCAGTGGGTAGAAGCCCAAATCACGGCTGATGAAACTATAAAAGCTCACTGCCAGCCATTTGAGGGAGCCACAAAGAGGAAATGAGAGGAGCTAACCCCGCATCGACAAGAGGAATGATGGAACAACACACGACCGCTAGAGCAAATCGGGGACCGCCCACCGAAAGCCTAAGAATATACACAGTTATTTCACGCGCAAATGTATTATAAGCAATTCAAGAAAATCCAGCATTACGAAAGCCTCAAGATGTATCAGAGGGGAAGGGAGATCGAATGAAGTACTGTGAGTTTCACAAAGTAACATGTCACACAACTGAAGTATATGTAAAATTGAAATATGAAATCGAGCGTCTGATTCGCCAAGGGATCCTGGGAAGGTTCCTTCAAGACCAAACTCAAAATCACCAGGCGCCACCCAGGGGAGAGCAAGCGCAACCCCACCAGGAATCACATGGGGGCAAACTATAACACCTCCCCTGTAATGACCGTATAATATGGGTCCGGCCGGGGCCCCACAACATACAGACTCCACAGTTTCAGTATCATAAAATGATATAGCTACCCAATCTCAAAACTCATAACACAACACAGCGGAAACAACAAGCAAGACTAGAAGTTATCCACGCCTACAAGAGTAAAAAGATGGCCTTATGACCTTACAACAAGAGTGAATCCAAACTCAAATAATACATCGGTCATGAAAGTGCATAAGCACACCTAGTCTACCTCGGCATGCAAGCCGGTCAACATGGGCATCAAAACATACAATGTCACGAAGAGTGGAGCTACGGCAAAAAAGTTAACACTTCATGAGGCTTAGGCATTTCTGGCCGGCGAGCTAGCTACTGCTTGCGATCTTTGCCCTATAAAAATTATTAGTAACGTGGTTCAGCAAATGCTGACCTCAAACTGTGTAACAAACATATCTCCTCCCGGCCGCCCCTAACGGACCCCGGGGTACTCCTCCAACCTGCAAGTTAGCACTTCGTATGAAATAATCATAAGCAAGAAAAACAACTAAAGAAACTGGCTTGGATGTGTCAAACATCATACATGTTATCTATTGTTGAGCATATAATAATAGGACCTACTATGCAACATGAATGCAACACCCGGGCTTCACTCAAGGTACCCTATAGCGTTTGCATCTAGCACAACATCACATCATTTGGGTACTCATCGTTTCCCTATTGGCATAAAGCCACAAACAAAAGGGGAACCACAATCCCCCAACAGCATACAAGCCGCTACACAGAACTTTTGCTAAGGCCCCACCCGCTCACGGTCGTAGACCCGGGCTTGCCGGAAAACTCTGACTTCTCATGTCAGGATTCCGTCCAACACACCGACCGATTCTAAGAACCCTTGCTGGACCCCACCCGCTCATGGACTCATTGCCCGGGCTTACCCCATGCTCGACGTTATCGTCAGTCTCACAAAAGGGTACTAGTCTCGCCGGGACACTTTCCACACATGACTTGCAGGTCACGGGATAGCCAGCCGACCACAGAGACACAGCCACCCCTTGGCACATCACAAACCAAGACAATTCCTCCATAATCCCTCATTCGTACTGCAGCGTTCCCGCGTGAAAGTGCAGGTTAGATCTGAAATACTCTAGAGGGGGGGGGGGTGAATAGAGCATTATGCTCTCTACAAACTTTTTACAACTTTTGCTGTAATCCTAATTGAACAGATTAGTAAATAAAGAAATAAGAAAAGCAATCTAGCAAATCACAGAACACAGCCAAAACAAAAGAAAAAGGGCAACCAGACGACACAAGAAATTTATAGTGGTTCCCCAACCTGGGTACATCCACTCTTCTACCACCCTGGTAGGAATGCATTCAGATTTTTTATCAGGTGTCTGACACCAATGAGCTTTTGTTCAGGTGCTCAAAAACCAAAACCTCAAGACTTTTGGTAGGAGACTTGCAACCATGAATAATTTTGAAGGGAATTAAAACCCTGTACAGAAGATGGAAAATGGGTGATGGTGTCTTCTCTTTCTCAATAACAACTGAGAAGACTAGTGGATTGATTTCAGCAGATAGCTCCCCCTGAGATCTTGAATGGATCAGGAATACTGGAGCACTGCTTCAGGGTGACAGGTCTTCAAAGTTTGATTGCCCTTACCAGAGATTTCTTCAGGAACTTTTTTGACAGATAGAAATTATTGTCCTTCTGAAGTTATCCTGTAAAATTGAAGGAAGAAGACTCTTGATGGAGATTGTTTGTTCTTCTTCTTGAAGATGTTCTCTGGCCTAGGCTGATTGCAGTGCACGAAAACTTTTTGATTTCTGTAAGACTGTTCTTTAGTGCTGATGTCTGTCTGTGTGCTTCCCTGATTAATCTTTTCTTTTTCTGACTTGAGACTGACTGAAGAACATTCGAAATTTGAATGCTTCTGCAGTAATTGCAGTCGGCCTGGGAAGGAAGCGGCAATCAATGAATTCCCTAACTGCCCCATGGAAAAGCGGCATGTAATAATCCATGATCAATGCTCGTTCTAACGGTAACATTCCGAGAAGATTGAGAATTAATTACTCAGGATTCATCGCCAAGAAAAGGGGACGGAAAACTGGAGAAGACCTAAGTCTGGGATCCTCGAACGAAGAACAGGAATCATCGAGCTGAGTTCACAGTTCGTCGAGCTGAGCTTATGAGTTCGTCGACCAGAAAATAGCAATTAGTCTTCAAGGTAATCTTATCAATTCTGCTACAATCTTCGTCGAACTTACAATCTTCATTCGTCGACCAGAGATCCAAAGTTCGTCGAACAGATAATCTTCACTATCAATCTTTATTCGTCGAACAGAGATCCAAATTCGTCGACCGAAGAATGATTGTGGACTTAGAATCTGAGAAGTCTCTGGCTGAGAAGGATTCAAATCGTAGACCAGAAATCGTCGAGTAGAGTACTGAATTTGTCGACCTGAGAAGTTGACTTCGTCGACCTGAGAAGTTGTGAACTTGAGGTCCAAGTTCGTCGAGCTCAGAATCTTGTTCGTCGACCAAAGCCTGAAGTTGGACTTAGAAAAAATCTGGAGTTACCCTGACTTTAGTTTGTTGAAGTATCTCAGTCTTCGTCGAGCAGAGAACAAAGATCGTCGAGCTCAGCACAGAGAAATATCTCAAGATCGTCGAGCTCAGAACGCCTTTCGTCGACCTGAGTTCGACGAACGTCGAACTCATTTTACTTGGTCTTGAAATCTACTAAGTCTTGAGTCTCTGATAGTCATATTGATAGCTGGTCCATCTAATGTTGACTCTAAGGACTTGGCCTAGACTCTAGGACACAAATTTGACCCTGGCTATACATGTTGGGTCACATTCTAAGTTAGTGAACATAGCCCAAATCAACTAGGGATCCAACAATCTCCCCCCTATTTGGGTGAGGTCACTAAGAGACTCAAAACATAAACACATAGATAAATAAAGCAAGAAAAGAAATATATCTGAAAGAGAATTACTAACACATGCAGCAGATATATATATATACATAGGCTTTGTTTAAACAAATAGCATAGTTTGAAAACAAATGCAAAAAGAAATTGAAACAAAATAGAGATTACTTCTTCTGCTTCTTCTGCATGGACCTGTCTTCTTTTGTCTTCTCTCCTGGCTTTTTAAAGATAATTTCTCTGTTTGGATCTAAAGCTTATGCCTGAGTCATTGTCATGTCAGCTGCCCCAACAATCTTCAGTGATGTAGCTCTGGGGACAACTGCTTCAGGATGGAGCTTCATGTATTCATCAACATTGAAGAGCTTGTTGGCTTTGTCAAACCTTTTTAATTCTTCTTTTCTATACTTAGACATGGTTGAGTATCCTGAAATGTCTTTACCTTCAGCTTTAGCTTTATTAATCAGGGACAGACCAATAAGCTCCTGGAACCTGGCCATTTTAGCAGTGTTGGCTGTTTCAGGATCTTCAAATAGAATAGGAGGAGAGTAGGGTCTTTTAGGACTGTCAGCTTTCTGTTCTTCAGATATATGTTGTTGTTGCTGATGCTGATTTCCTGAGGAATGATGCCCTTGCTGACTGCTTCAAGAGGATCTCCCTTGATGTCTCTGATAGGTTTGCATAGGGGCAGATCTCTGAGAGCTATAGCCAGTGGCACCAGCTGCTGGAGGAGGAGGAGGTGGTGGATCTTTTCTATATCTATGAACTGGTGGAGGAGAATATCTCCTACTTCTTTTCCTTTCCTTTTGCTGGTTCTTAGATAGCCATATCCAAGCAGACATTCCCTCATAAGGAGTAACATTATGCAAAATGTAGTAGGGAGTGTCAGCAGTTGGATTGGGCTTAGGAGCTGGAGGAGGAGGAGCCTTCCTTTTCTTTGACAGCATTTTCTTCTTCTTATTGACAACTTCTTCATCAGAATCATCTTCATCATCTTCACTGCCAGGACCCTGAGGGTTATCATATAAAGCATCCAAAGCTTTCAAAGCTTTATCATCAATGACAGCCTTTGCTGTAGCAGAAGCAGAAGTTGAAGTTTCAACAGCTGGAGTTTCAGCAGTAGTTGAGGAAGAGACTGTACAGGAATCAAAAGCAATTGGGACAGAGCTGTCAGCTGCTGCCTTATTTTCCTCTTCAATATCAGCCAAGATCAGCTCGTCCAGATCTAGCATAGGGGAATCATCCATGGCAAAAATTGGTGCTGAGATGGCTTCCGGAATAACTGTAGATGTTGGAGCAACAACACGAATTGCAAAACTGTCATAGAGTTGCTTAGCAACTGCTGGACTTATTGGAGAAGTGTAGGGCATAATAGCCAACTATGGCTTAGTGAAGTCTTCTGAAAGAGACTGCATGTATACAATATTAAAAGTTTGCAGTAATTCTTGTAAGTTAACTGTGGGATTAAGAATAAAATCACCAACAGTTGCAGCAATATCCATATCAGCAATGTCCATATCAGTATTAATAAAATCAATTAAATCAATTAAATCTCTATCTGTATAATCTGGATAAACTTCTGTGGGGACTGGAGAATCTGCAGTATCTGTTGGAGCTGAAGTATCTAAAGCTGGTGCTGCTGCTTCATCATCAGGCATCTCCCCCTGCCTGGTTTCAGTAGGAACTGAGGCTAGGCCCTGGACTGAGGAGGGGGCAGCAGAAAGAGCAGAAATTTGGGCAGATAAAGAATTAATAGAATTCACAAGAGGTGTAATGGCCTCTGTGATAAGGGATTTGATGAGTGGAGTGATAAAGGAGAGGATATAGGATATGGTAGTGGGATCAAATGAAGAAGTGGGAGAGGATGTTGCATTTGGTGTGGAGGAGGTAAAAACTTGGGATGGAATGAAGGGTGAAGCAACATGTATGTGAGGAGTGGATGGTGATGAGGATGTTAGGGTGGCATCTGACATTGCAGTGTCCGAGGGTAGGGTGTAAGATGGGATGGAGGATAAATGTGGGGGAAGTGGAGACTGTGGTGGTGTAGGAATATATGTGTCATGAGGTGAAGCAGGAGGTGTTGGTTGTTGATTTGCTTGAGAAGGGGAAGATGGAATGTTAGTAATGTCAAGTGATGGAGATGGAGGTGGAGTAGGCACATGAGTATGCTTTGGTAATTGCAGTGTTGAAGAAGGATTGTAAGAGGAAGGGAGTTGTTTTGCTGGAAGAGGTGCTGGAAGAGATGGTGGAGGGGGATGAATCTCCTCAGCAGGTGTGGGAGAGGCTTTAACAGCCCTGGTGCCTTCAGAAGTTGGGGTGGAAGAGGTAGAAGCCTTTGGGGGCTTGGTGATTGTCCTCTCCCACCTGCCAAATAAGGCACAGGTCAACCTTTTACTGGCATTAATGAATATGGTCGGGGAGACCAGGGATTCAGCAGCCTTTTCCTTGAGGAAGATCCCTAGGATCCTTCCAAAACAGACTTCCTTCTTAGAATTCTTCTTCTTAATCAAATCAAACAGCAGTTGTGCCCAGTATATTCCCTTCTTATTAACAATGACACACATGACCAGAAATTGTTGTCTGGTGATGTAGTCGTGCGCTGTATGTTTCCCGAGTAGCACTTTACCAACCAGATCTGCTAAGAATTTATATGGTGCTGACAGATGTTTCTTCAACAGTTTGTTAGGATTGTCACCAGCATAACCCATCAGATTCAGAAACATGGTAAATTATTCAGAATCAATCTCTAAATCCTCCTCTCCAGTTGACAAACCAAATATTTTAGATAAAACGGCGGGGGTCAAGGAGACGGCATTACCAGCGATTATTCCTGTCATAACATTGTCTTCAGAAATGGTGGAAGTATATACCCATTCCCTTATTTCTGTTCCGGCCAACTTTATCCGGGTGGTCATCAAGTTCTTCAGATTTTGTTCTTCCAAAAGTTCCAGAATATAGAGGAAGATTAGGTTTGAGTGCTGGAAAGAGTCGAAGTCGACATCAAAGCTGGTGTCAAACTTCATTGTAGCTAAAGCTCCTGCTGGAATCGCCATTGAGATTACCTGCAATCTAGATAGAGAAAACGACGATCAAGAGCAAGGGAACAGAAAGCGCGGGATGGAGGTTGCAGAAAACCTAGATATAAGGTTTTCCAGAATATGAATCGACAATCTCCGTTCCACGAAAAAGAAACAGTTCTTCGAACTGAGATCGACGAAATAAATTATAGACAAATAATTCGTCGATCTCATCCAGAAGAAACGAAAACAGTTCGTCGAACTCCATTCGACGAAATATCTTCTGAAGCAAAGTTCGTCGATCTCCGGTCGACGAAAATTGTTTCCACACAGAGAATTCATCGATCTCCATTCGACGAGCGTCTCTCAAACTTTCCCTAATTCGTCGAACTCCGTTCGACGAATGCTGGAAAATTCGTCGAATGCAGACAGAAATTAATTCAACTCTTCTCCATTGATCATTCCCAGTTGATTTATAAAGAATAGATGATTTTTCTCATCCAAGGGTTTGGTGAAAATGTCTGCTCTCTATAAATCAGTAGGAATATGAATTAGGTTAATTTTCTTTTTATCTACACTATCTCTAATGAAATGATGCCTTATATCAATATGTTTAATCCTACTATGGTGAACTGGATTCTGGGCTATAGCAATAGCACTAGTATTATCACAAAATAATGTTGAATTATTTAAGTTGACACCATTGTCTAGGAGTTGGTTTTGTATCCATAACATTTGTGAATAGCAGCTGTCAGCAACCATATATTCTGCTTCTGCAGTTGATGTAGACACAAATGTTTGTTTTTTACAAAACCAGGAGACAAGTCTCATACCCAGAAACTTGCAAGTTCCAGAGGTACTCTTCCTGTCCACTCTACATCCAGCATAGTCAGCATCTGAGTATCCAGTTAACTCAAACTCTGACTCTACAGGATACCGGAGTCCTAGATTAGGACAACTCTTTATATATCTCAAAATTCTTTTTAAGAAAATAAGGTGAGATTCTTTGGGGTTCACTTGGAACCTAGCACAAAGGCATGTGGCAAACATGATATCAGGCCTGCTAGCTGTTAGGTATAATAGGGATCCAATAATTGCCCTATAAAACTTCTGATCTACAGGTTTTCCTGCTGCATCAGAATCCACAACAACATTGGTCGTCATATGTGTTTTCATTCCCAAAGCATCACTCATCCCAAACTTCTTAATAAGCTCTTTAGCATACTTAGCTTGGGAGAGGAAGATACCATCAGGGAGCTGCTTCACTTGGAGACCAAGGAAGTAGGAAAGCTCACCCATGCTACTCATCTAAAATTTGGAATGCATGAGGTCAGCAAACCTATTGCATAATTTGGGATCAGTAGACCCAAAGATGATGTCATCCACATATATTTGCACTAATAAAATTTGGTCCTTATGATGTCTAGTGAAAAGGGTTTTATCTATGGTTTCTCTTGTAAATTTATGCTCTAAAAGAAAGCTTGCTAAGGTCTCATACTAAACTCTTGGAGCTTGCTTTAAACCATAGAGAGCTTTATGCAATTTAAATACAAAAGAGGGTTGAGTTGGAGAGATAAAACTTGGAGGTTGTTCCACATAAACCTCTTCTTGAAGCACTCCATTCAAAAATACACTATTGACATCCATTTGGAAAACTTTGAATCTCATGTGAGCTGCATAGACAAGGAATATTCTTATGGCCTCTAATCTTGCAATAGGGGCAAAGGTTTGGTTATAGTCAATTCCTTCCTCTTGCCTGTAGCCTTGAGCAACAAGCCTAGCCTTGTTTCTCACAATGTTTTCTTGAGCATCTAGCTTGTTTCTGTAGACCCATTTGGTTCCAATAACTGGGTAGTTATGAGGTCTTGGAACCAAATCCCAAACTCTACATTTCTCAAACTGATTTAGTTCCTCTTGCATTGCAATGATCCAGTGGGGATCTTGCTCAGCTTCATGGATAGAGAGAGGTTCAATCTGAGAGAGAAAACAGGCATGCATCAAGTCTTGGTTGAGTTGATGCCTTGTCTGAACACCTGTTGAAATGTCTCCAATCACTTGAGATCTGGGGTGATCTCTAAGTGTGACACGATCAGTTGGTGGAGTTTGTTCAGCAACAACTTCTGTAATTAATTCCTCTTGAGGAATGCTATTAGCTGTTGAGGGAAGTTCAACCACTTCCACTTGAATTTCTTCTTCACTGTCTTCAGCAACCTGTGGAGAAGGATGGGTTGACACCTCTAGGGTAAGGTTTAGTCCATCCATAGACTCACACAGTTGTGGAACCTACGAAAAGCTATTGGTAGAAATCTCTTTCTCCTTATAAGACATGTTAGCTTCATCAAAAGATACATGGACTGACTCTTCAATCTTAAGAGTGGATTTATTAAAAACCCTATAGGCCTTACTTACTTGGGAGTATCCTAGAAAAATCCCTTCTTCAGCCTTAGCCTCAAACTTTATAATGTATCTTTTGTTGTTTGTGTGAATATAACATATACAACCAAAAACTTTAAAATATGTGATTTTAGGTTTCTTCCCTTTAAGCAACTCATAGGGGGTCTTATTTTTCAGCTTATGTATGAGGCTTCTATTCAGGACATAGTTAGCAGTGTTTACAGCTTCTGCCCAAAAGGATAGAGGCATGTAAGCATCTGCCAATAATGTGCCTGCAGATTCAATGAGTGTCCTATTTTTCCTTTCAGCTACCCCATTTTATTGGGGAGTTCTAGGAGCTGAGAAGCACTGCCTAATACCTTCCTTCTCACAGAACTCATGCATAAGAAGAGACTCAAACTTTGTGCCATGATCACTTCAGATCAATGCAACATGAGTAGAGAACTCAATCTGTATGGTCCTGAGAAAATCTGTAAGAACTTTGAATGTATATGACTTAGTTATCAGAAAGGCCACCCAACTAAATCTGAAGAAGTCATCAACAATCTCTAAAGTGTAAGACTTCCCTCCTAGGCTTTGTACTGCAATGGGTCCAAATAGGTCCACATGTAGCAAATACAAAATCCTAGGTGAATCACTCTTATTAATGGATTTTAAACTAGTTTTAGTTTGCTTGCCTAATTGACAAGCCCTGCATAGATTTTCATTCTTGTAGGGGCCAGAGGGTAAACCTCTAACAAGGTTGTCTTTAGATAACCTAGCTATATTTTTAAGGTTTACATGACCTAATCTTTTATGCCACAAATCATTTTGATTACTAGTGATATTGAGTAAACAAACATCAATTTTAGCAGAAATAAAATCTACTAGATATATGTTACCCTGTCTAATTCCAATTAAAACAGTTTTGTTCTCATCATTAATATTAGAACAAGAGGTAGAGTTAAAGTGTACCTGATAACCTTCATCACATAATTGACTTATGGATATTAGGTTATGTTTGAGTCCTCTTACATATGTTACACTCTTGAAGGTAACTGTTCCAGTCTTTACTGCTCCATATCCTTCAGATTGGCCACTATTTGAATCATCAAAGATCACCTTTGGTCCTAGCTTGGATTTGTAATTGGATAGATTGTCCTTGCTACCTGTCATATGCTTGGAGCAACCACTATCCAAGTACCAAGTCTGACTTACCCTTGGACAGCTCTTCACCTGTACCTGTAATGAAAAACAAAACTCAATTGTTCTTGACTCAGGTTACCTTGGGTCCTTTATTTGGTTGAAATGAAAAACTAGATATAACTGACAAAGTAGGTTGAGATTTATAACCTAAGGGGTGATATCTCCTAGGTGGAATAACCCAATCAGCTACTAGATTGAATGGTTTATTAGCTGACTTAGAATTTCTGTAATAGAAATGATTTAAGTTTGGTCCTTCTGGGTTCGACGAATTCTTGTAAGTTCGTCGATCAGAGTTCGACAAATAGGGCTGAGATCGTCGATCTCTGCTCAGAGAATGACAATAGTCATTTTCTGCGCCCCATGTTCGTCGACCTCTGCTCGACGAACCATACAAAGTTCGTCGATCGCAGTTAGACGAATTGTTATAACTGAAGTTTTCGTTCAGCGTTCGTCGATCTGGGTTCGATGAACTGGACATATTTCGTCGATCTGAGTTCGACGAATGCTGTTGAACCTTGTTTTTATTAGCTATATTTTTGATTTGTATTGCTCTTGTCTATGAGTTTTGGATTGTTTTCAGACATATGTTTGTTTATTATCTTCTCTTTTCCCTTGGCAGAAACAAATTTAATGGGTGTGGTAAGAATATTTTTCTTAATTATGGGGGCAAACCTTATGATGCACGCAAGCCCAGTTTGCCATTTAATCTGGCATTTACTGTGCTTGTTATGTCCATCAGCTTGAGACTTCTTCCATTGAGAGATTGCTCAAGTTGTTTAGCCTCACATAAATCAGATTTTAATTTAATTATCTGTTCATTTACTAGAGTTAGTTGATCTTTCAGTTTAAGATTTTCTGAGTTAACAGATTCAAGATTTCCTAGTTTTTCTCTAAGGGTTTTTATTTCTTTCTCTGAATTAATTAAATCTAAACACATAGTCTTGAATTCACTTTTAAATGAATTAGAGTTAAAATTAAAACTTGAAAGAACCTGATCTGCCTCTGACTCTGAGGCTGCCTCATCTTCAGATTCACCTTCTGATCCTGAATTGCTCCTAAAGGCATCAATTGCCATAAGGCAAACCTCCTTGGATCTTGCTTCTTCCTCTTCTTCACTTGAGCTGGAAGAGGATGATTCTTCTTCAGTATCACTCCATGTTTCAGCAACAAAGCCTTTGTCTCTCTTTTTGTACTTGCTGGAGGAGGGTCTGCTGCTGTGTTTTCTCCTGGAGTCTTTTTCTCTGTGTTTCTCCTTCTTCTGGTTTTTTGGACATTTAGAGATGTAATGTCCAAGCTTTCTGCATCCAAAACACACAACCTCCTTGGTTGGTGTCTTGTCAAATCTGGGCTTATCATCCTGCCTGGATGATTTTCTTCTGAAATCCTTTCTAGCCATCTTATAAAATCTTTTTGCAAAGAGACTCATTAGTTCTTCATTTGATGTTGAGGTCTCACTTTCCTCAGATGTCTTGAAGGCTATACTATGATCCTTCCTCACTGGAGTTGTTGATTTCTGTTCTGCTGCTTCTCTTGACTTAATCAACTGCTCATAAGACTTTAATTTGACTAGCAGAGATTCAGTTGATATCTCATTTAGGCTTCTGGCTTCTTTGATAGGCCAGATTCTTGAGTCCCAAGAGCTAGGGAAGCACATCAAGATTTTGTCATTCACCTCTGTAAGGGTGATATCCTTATCCAAGGTTTTATGCTCATTGATGATTGAGCTCAACCTGTTGTACATTTCAACAACTGACTCAGCCTCATCCTTCTTAAAATTCTCATATAGGGATAGAGATTTAATCTCCTGTCTTTCCTTTCATCAGCTGAACCAGCTACTATTTGGTTGAGGGAGTCCCAAATGGCCTTGGCTGAGGTGCACTCAGCCACCTTCTGAAATATGTCATCTGACATAGTCTGAGCCAAGATGTTCATTGCCTTTGCATCTGCAATTTTGGCTTTCTTGTAAGCATCATTATTCTCTGGAGGAGGTACTGCAGTAATGTTGGTAGAGGTGCTTGTAGAAGTTGCAGGTGCTAGAGGTACTCCTGTCAAGATAGAAGCAAAATATCTTCATCAATAGAATTCATATACAGTTTGATTCTAGCCTTCCAGATGGCAAATCTGTTAAGATTGCATACTGGAGGTCTGATGCTTGCATAATCTTTGTTTTGAGCCATTTCTGTGAAGAAATAAATCTAATAAAGGAATCAAAACAATCAAATCTAACAAAATGGATCTTTATGATTCAGGTGTTAGCCTGTACAACCAATTAACCTCTTAAGGTGTGGTAGATTAACCAACCTCGCTTTGATACCAATTGAAAGTGCATGTTAGATCTGAAATACTCTAGAGGGGGGGGGGGAGGTGAATAGAGTATTGTGCTCTCTACAAACTTTTTACAACTTTTGCTGTAATCCTAAGTGAACAGATTAGTAAATAAAGAAATAAGAAAAGCAATCTAGCAAATCACAGAACACAGCCAAAACAAAAGAAAAAGGGCAGCCAGACGACACAAGAAATTTATAGTGGTTCCCCAACCTGGGTATATCCACTCTTCTACCACCCTGGTAGGAATCCACTCAGATTTTGATCAGGTGCCTGACACCAATGAGCTTTTGTTCAGGTGCTCAAAAACCAAAATCTCAAGTCTTTTGGTAGGAGACTTGCAACCAGGAATAATTTTGAAGGGAATTAAAACCCTGTACAGAAGATGGAAAAGGGGTGATGGTGTCTTCTCTTTCTCAATAACAACTGAGAAGACTAGTGGATTGATTTCAGCAAATAGCTCCCCCTGAGATCTTGAATGGATCAGGAATACTGGAGCACTGCTTCAGGGTGACAGGTCTTCAAATCTTGATTGCCCTTACTAGAGCTTGCTTCATGAACTTCTTTGACAGATAGAAATTGTTGTCCTTCTGAACTTATCCTGTAAAATTGAAGGAAGAAGACTCTTGATGGAGATTGTTTGTTCTTCTTCTTCTTAAAGATGTTCTCTGGCCTAGACTGATTGCAGTGTATGAAAACTTTTTGATTTCTGTAAGACTGTTCTTTAGTGCTGATGTCTGTCTGTGTGTTTCTCTGATTAATCTTTTCTTTTTCTGACTTGAGACTGACTGAAGAACATTCGAAATTTGAATGCTTGAGCAGTAATTGCAGTCGGCATGGGAAGGAAGCGGCAATCAATGAATTCCCTAACTGTCCCATGGAAAAGCGGCATGTAATAATCCATGATCAATGCTCGTTCTAACGGTAACATTCCGAGAAGATTGAGCATTAATTACTCAGGATTCATCGCCAAGAAAAGGGGACGGAAAACTGGAGAAGACCTAAGTCTGGTATCGTCGAACGAAGAACAGGAATCATCGAGCTGAGTTCACAGTTCGTCGAGCTGAGCTGATGAGTTTGTCGACCAGACAATAGCAATTAGTCTTCAAGGGAATCTTGTCAATTCTGCTACAGTCTTCGTCGAACTGACAATCTTCATTCGTCGATCAGAGATCCAAAGTTCGTCGAACAGATAATCTTCACTGTCAATCTTTATTCGTCGAACAGAGATCCAAATTCGTCGACCAAAGAATGATTGTGGACTTAGAATCTGAGAAGTCTTTAGCTGAGAAGGATTCAAATCGTTGACCAGAAATCGTCGAGTAGAGTACTGAATTCGTCGACCTGAGAAGTTGACTTCGGCGACCTGAGAAGTTGTGAACTTGAGGTCCAAGTTCGTCGAGCTCAGAATCTTGTTCGTCGACCAAAGCCTGAAGTTGGACTTAGAAAAAATCTGGAGTTACCCTGACTTTAGTTTGTTGAAGTATCTCAGTCTTCGTTGAGCAGAGAGCAAAGATCGTCGATCTCAGCACAGAGAAATATCTCAAGATCGTCGAACTCATTTTACTTGGTCTTGAAATCTTCTAAGTCTTGAGTCTCTGATAATCTTGTTGATAGCTGGTCCATCTGATGTTGACTCTAAGGACTTGGCCTAGACGCTAGGACACAAATATGACTCTGGCTATACATGTTGGGTCACATCCTAAGTTAGTGAACCTAGCCCAAATCAACTAGGGATCCAACACCGCGCACCAAGGAAACCATCTACCACCCATACGGAGCTAACCTTGTTCACCAAGGAAACTATCTACCGCCAATGAGGAGCTAACCTTGTCCGGTACCGGCCACACGTACTCACGCAAGATAAAGGGAAGAACATCATAAACATCACGAACATCACAAACGGCCTCTTGCCGCAACGGATCTCTACGAATCTTTAAACCTAGTATGCAACATCACCGAGTCGGACTAACGGTCGCGACTACGGCTTCACCCACCATGCCTAATCCACTAACGGAGCGGATCTCTAATGCAAAATCATGCCGGGGACGGACTCAATTCACCCGGAGTTTCCTCTTGAACCTTGGTGACCCAAACCCCTCTCATTTGAGAGTTTGGTGCCCAAAAAACAAAAAAATAAAAGATGCTAAAACATGCATCATAAAATCAAGAGGAGAAGTGTCGTTACACTCCGACTCCGCTTCCTAGCCATGGAAAAATAGCCGGATGAAAAGCACCGAAAACTCTTCTTCCTCCTTCGCTCTCCCTTCTCTCTAGAACTCAGACAGAACCAGCGGCAGGAAAAAAATAATGGTGTTGGAACCCTATTCACAGGTGTAAGCCAATCGGATTAACCACCAGCCGTTGATTCCCACAAAAGGGAAATGCACGACTACGATCCAGGTCTGACCTGGACAAAAGGGGCTGAACACCGCACAGTTCACCAATCCGGAGCAGGACACGTCCGCGACCAATCAAATCGTGTCGGCACATTTGGACAAAATCCAGCCAAAAACCACTATGTCGACACTCCGCGTCGACAGTCAAACACACCACAAAACACCCCGCGTTCGACAATCGTCGAGCCAAGATCGTCGAACGCTTCCACATCGTCGAACGGAGATCCAGATCGTCGAACACAGCTTGCTGGGGGAAAATCGTCGACCGCAGATTCAAATCGTCGAACGGAGATCCAGATCGTCGAACGCAGCTTGCTGGGGAAAATTGTCGACTGCAGATCCAAATCGTCGAACGGAGATCCAGATCGTCGAACGTAGCTTGGACAGCGGGACACGCCCTGTGACACGCCCATGTCACAGGCCGTGTACCCCTGCCCGATGATCGCCACACTACGATCGACGATCGGCACTCGACGATCGTCGAACCGGGGGGACACGCCCCCCGTCACGCCCGTGTCGACACCTCCTCTGTGTCGACACAACTATGTAGACACAACTGTGTCGACACCATCGTGTCGACACCTCTGTGTCAACACCACCTCTGTGTCGACACCGCCGTGTCGACACCGCCGTGTCGACACCGCCGTGTCGACACCGCCGTGTCGACACCGCCGTGTCGACACCGCCGTGTCGACACCGCCGTGTCGACACCGCCGTGTCGACACCGCCGTGTCGACACCGCCGTGTCGACACCGCCGTGTCGACACCGCCGTGTCGACACCGCCGTGTCGACACCGCCGTGTCGACACCGCCGTGTCGACACTCAGAGAACACGCCTGGGACACGGGCTCCGACACGGGCGTGTCGGAGGGCATGTCCCCCACTAGCCGACAGATGAGCGAAAAAATGTCGACTTTCCCCAGGCTCTCGACGAACCCGGTTCGACACGGCCATGGACACGCCTGTGTCCTTGGCCGTGTGACCCTCAACTAAGGCCCAAACTTGGCCAAAAACGCTGATCGTCCCTCTACAAATTTTGGGGCGTTACAACTCTCTCCCCCTTAAAAGAATTTCGTCCCGAAATTACAAAGCAAAAGGGAACACAACTTAAATGGTACCTGAACTGAAAAGCTCTGGATACTCTTCTAGTATGGTTTATTCTTGCTCCCAAAAGTGCTCCTCACAACCGCAGTTGTCCCATCGGACTTTCACCAGTTTGACCTCTTTATTCCGCAACTGCCGAGTCTCCGAATCCTCTATAGCAATTGGACGGACTCGCGTCCTCAAGTCTTCGTCTATCGGCATCGATGCCGGCTCGATCACCACACTAGCCTCCACCAAGGCTTTCCTCAAGACGGAGACATGAAAGACGTCGTGCAATCCACTCAGCTCCGCGGACAACGCCAACTAATAGGCTGCTTCTCCCACTCGTTCAACAACTTCAAAAGGCCCCAAAAACCTTGGACTCAACTTCTTGAGTCGGCGAATCCGTGAGACGCCTTTGAACGGCTTGATCTTCAAATAGACCCAATCACCTACCGCAAACTCCAACTTCCTGTGACGAGCATTAAAGTATTTTGCTTGCCGGTCTTGCGTCACCTTCATACGCTCTTGAATGGTCCGTACCAACTCACAAGCATCAACTACCACCTCCTTTCCCAAAATTTTGGTGTCTCCCGCCTCTATCCAAGACATCGGTATCCGACACCGTCTCCCATACAAAGCTTCGTATGGCGTCATTTTTATACTTGCTTGATAACTGTTATTGTACGCGAACTCCACCATGAAGAGGTGATCCTCCCACTTCTTGCCAAAATCAGGAATGCACATTCTCAGCATATCCTCCATAGTACGATTCGTTCTTTCGGTTTGCCCGTCAATTTGAGGATGGAACGCCGTACTGAACTTTAGCTTCGTGCCCAAACTCTTCTTAACCAACCTCCAGTCCTTGTACGTGAAACGTTCGTCACGATCGCTGACTATGCTCTTAGGAACCCTATGTAGTCACACAATGTTTCCTGGGCAGATATGATAAATGAAAATCTCAATTATTATAAGTGCAACATAGAACTCTTATTCAACTTAAGCAAATTTCTACAATATGTTCAGTACACTATAAAGCTGCTATATTTAATGAGACTTTTTTTACTGAATTTCATCAGACAACCAATCGCACGATGGGGTACCAAACTCTATCATAATGGAAGAAGAATCACTTATTGAACTCGAGAGTGAAATTTCTAAAATCATAACGGCTTGGGTGTGAAATTCTGAGAGGTAAATTAGGAAACCACTGATCCAACTACTATAAATGAATAAAAAAGTGCAGAAATATTTAGCTTGTTCAGTGCCCCTGTTAGGCGTCATACTAATATGATTATTTAGCTTGTTCTTAGAAAGAATTTGCCAGATATCTAATAAGTGAAATTAAAAAAGAAAAGAATTTCATGAAACCATAAATCTTTCACAACCCAGTGAATAATGTAATAAAAAGTAATGATTAAACACATTAGCTGCTATAATTTACAAATTTAAGATACAATTCTACTACATATTTGGCAACAAAGACCTGTGTATCAATAAAATCAGAGGAAAATAAAACATTATTAACGATAATTAATAACCCCACAAAATCAGAGTCAAGTTTATCATAACATCTTCTCTTAGGAAGAAAAATCCATTCAAGCAATGTCATGTATGATACTTGAAAAGTAATATTATAATAGAAAGATATGAAACTACATTATTGATACTTCACACATTCTATTTTTGTCTGTGCTGTAAATATAAAATTGATCATTAAACATTTAAACATTTACATATTTCTTAATTCATAAGTATTATTTTTTGTTAACATAAGGGGTTGTATGCCTGCCTTTACCCATATAATGAAAAGCCATATGGTGAGGGAGGCGTCGTTACCAGCGTTGTTGCTCTGACGCCTGCGTCCGTCGAGGTGAATACAAAATTAATTTTAAAAGCTTTAGTCGTTGGATTCCACACAACTAAGGATCAATCATCACAATAATCTGTCAAGAAGAAAAGTTCCATAGTGTTGAAGGTTGAAGAGACTGAGCGGACTGGAGTCAAACCGCAGTTATCTGATTGATCCAGCGACCTAGCGGTCTGGTTGGGGGACTGGTGATAAACCTCGGCTTGTGGTCAGGTGGACAGCAGCAGGGGCGGTCTGGAGGTTTGCCGTTTGCCGCAGCGGTCTGTATGAAGCCGCAGTGGTTTTGTAACGCCCCGAAACTCAAAGGAGCAAAAGGGGGACGTTTTGGGCCAGTTTGGGTTCTGGCAGCAGGCACACGGCCTGGGACACGGGCGTGTCCCAGGGCGTGTCAAGCGTGTGTCGACACTTAGCCGCGAAGACGTCGAGATTTACTCGACGATTCGTCGAGAGTGGGCACACGGCCTGCGACACGGGCGTGTCGCAGGGCGTGTCGACCCGTGTCGACACTTAGCCGCGAAGTCGTTGAGATTTACTCGACGATTTGTCGAGAGTGGGCACACGGCCTGCGACACGGGCGTGTCGCAGGGCGTGTCGACCTGTGTCGACGATCGTCCCGGGGAGTCGTCGAGATTCGCTCGACGATCGTCGAGACAAGGCACACGGCCTAGGACACGGGCGTGTCCAAGGCCGTGTCATCAAGTCGTCGATCTTCACTCGACGAAGTGTCCCGTGTACACGGCCTGGGGCCCAGACGTGTCAAGGTGACACGGGCAAGGACACGAGCGTGTCCTAGAACCCGTGCAGTGCTCGGGTTGAAAATGGGGAAAAATCATGGGGTACACGGCCGGCTACACGGCCGTGTGAGGTGAAACACGGGCGTGTCAGCTCGAACACGGGCGTGTTCGATACCCGTGTGAGGTTCCAGGTGATTCGATTTTGACGGCGAATGCGGCACACGGCCCTGGACACGGGCGTGTGCCAGGCCGTGTTCGGTCCAGATTGGGCATTTCAGCCCCGAATCGAAGCCGTTCATTTCTTTAACTGAAGATCCAACGGCTGGGGGTTGTTTCTGAGAGGATATACCCGTGAGTGGACTTGGAAAACCCTCACTTTTCATACCTTATCATCTTTCTAAGTCCTTGGAGAGAGAGGAGAGCCAAGGGAGGAAGAAGGAGCTAGATCCGCCATTGGAGGAGCTCCGGAGCTCCGAATCGCAAGCCGACTCCGGATCCACGGAGGCAACGCTAGTGCGGTGATTTCCATCCGATTACTTTTCAATGGCGCCAAAGAGGAACGCAAGGGTAACGATCCTTATCTTGAGCACGAATAGCTCTCTTTCCTAGCATAGGAAGCCCGCTCTCGCGAGTTTGCGGAGAGTTGGAGGCGTTCCTTCGGGTAGATATGTGAAGTCCCCGTTGTTTAGAGTCCGTATGCGAGAACGGACATAGGCATGATGTGTGAAGCCTACCCGGACATGTTAGTCTGGATCGGTGATGTTGCATTGCATAAGGCTGGAGAAGACTCCGTGCTATTGGTTGTTTTTCGGGTTTTCTACGCGGTAGATTGCAGCAGGGAGCCTTGGGGACTAACCCAAAGGTGCACCCGGAAAACTGGGCGGATACGAGATCTTGCCAACTTGGTGGCTTGAAAGCCAACTTAAACATAACTGGGTTATGTGAATTGTGATGGAAATGGGACTCGGCGGAAGTTTGACCCGCGCAAATGTCTTAAATTGTCGTTGCGATGTGAGCACGAGTTAGATGGAACCGTACCCGTTCTATGTCGTTCGGTTAAAGAGACCTAAAGGCACGTGGCACTTACCGTTGGCATAGAGTAGGGTCTTCGGCGGTCAATGGCTTAAATTGTCGTGACCCAGACCAGGAAGACAAATTACTCATAGGTTTGGCCGTCCAAGTGGCGGTGGTGAGTCCGGAATGTCTATGGCTTTAATTGACGTGACATCGACCGGTTCACTGAGAATGTGCCCTGAGAGCACGGGGCATGTGGCCGTGCGAGCCAACGTCTGTGATGAAATGGCTATATGTGCTTATTGCTCGCTTATGCTAATGAAATGCAGGGAAGGAGCATCGCCGCCCCGAGTTGGGGGCGGGATCGTTATAATTTGGTCAGCATAGCTGACCGTTGCCTTGTTTTGCCACCGTGCGGTGGTTTGTTGCTTGCAGGTGCAGCTGGACCAAGCGGTCAATAGCGGGCTAAAGCCCCTTTTTGCGAAGCCGGCCCTCGAAGGCCCAAATGGAAGTGTTTACTGTTTTATTCATGTATGACCGGCCTGCGAGCCGTGGTTTGTAAATCATGTAATATTCAAGTGAAACATTTTGTAAGGCCTTAAGGCTTGTTTTGGGTATTTTGTATAACATTCATATTTCGTATTAGTGGACATTCATGCTCTAATGCTGGGTTCTTGTTTACAACTTTTATAAACTGCTTCCGCTAGAATGCTCTGTGTAGGACGTTGAGATTGGTTGGATGGTTTCCATAAGTAACCACCCGGTCTGTCTGTGGTATATGGCGTCGGGCCCCGGCCGGACCTACTGCTATATGCTATGCGACGGATAGGGGGTGTTACAATTTGGTATCAGACTACTAGTTTTGGTTGGGCTTAAACTGAATTCGTGGACGAATTCTTTTTAAGAGGTGGTGATTACATTGTGTGCGTCATCGTAATAACAGTAAAAAGAACTCATGAATGTCCACTTAGGAATGAAAATACTCGTGTTTGAGGAACCTGCGTGTTCCTATAATTGCTGTTTGCAATTTATGTGGTCGCTTAACGGTGTTTTGTACCACTATAGGTTACCAGAAGTGGTGTTGGGCCGTCAGAATGCCGAGTTTCTGAGGCTAGTAGTGCACCGGATGTTGCTCCCGCAACACCTCTGTCGGCCGAGAATATTCGATTGGTGGCTGAAGCGGTGTTGGCCGTGATTAATGCGCAGCCTGGAAGGCAATCGAAGCAGCCCGCTCTTGTGATGGAGCAAGAACCTCTGCAAGAGGCTGAGCCGAGGAGAGTGGAGCAAGTGGTTGTAGAACCGTTGGTGCCAAGGAGGGCAACTGAGAGGCAGCTAAAGCATGTAATGAGCTTTAACCCTCCGTTATTCTCGGGGTTGGGAACCCCATCTCAGGCTGAAGACTGGCTCTCTAGGGTGAAGAGAGTCATGACAGCAACGGAGACGGAGGAGTGGCAAATGACCACCATCGCTACGTTCCTTTTGGACGGTGAAGCGAGGATGTGGTGGGAAGGATTGGAGCTGCATCATTTGAGAGGTAGACAACTGATAGACGTTCCGATGGAAGAGTTCTCGGGATTGTTCTTAGCAAGATACCTCCCTTCTACTCAGAGGATTTCGATGGAGAACGAATTCCTGAAGTTGGTGCAGGATGAGAGGAGCGTGGATGAATATCTCCATGAGTTCACCTGTTTGAGTCGATATGCTAGCTCCACCATCATGGATGAGGAGCGCAAGACTAATCGTTTTTATGAAGGGTTGAGAGATGAGTTGAGATTACTACTCTCGGGGCCGATGACGCAGGGTTTCTTAACCTTGGTCAATACTGCCCGGTCCTTGGAGAAGGACATGAAAAATGTACAAGCGAAGAAAAGCTTGGGTGAGAGGAAATCTGAGTTTAAAGTGCCGACTACTTCAAAGTCCGGCTATCGGAGGTCTTTCAAGAAGCATAGGACTTCGGGTCCAGCTCCTTCTGGTGCTTTTGGGGCGACTACGAGTCGGACCCCGGGCGCGTGTTTTACATGTGGAAAGACGGGGCATTTCGTCCGTGATTGTTGGAGCGGACGTCCTAAGTCCGAGAGGAGGCCGGGAGCTACTTATGAAGAGAAGGGAAAGGCGGTGGAGTCGACCGCATCCCATTATGCTCCGGCCAAACCAAGGGTCTACAATCTTGGCCAACAGGAGGCCATTAAACAAGCTGACGTGGTGATAAGTACGGTTTAATTTATAGCAAGTCAATTTCTTTAAATACTTGTTATGCACATGTTACCTTACCACTACTTGTTTAGGATTTGTATTGATTTGTGAAAATCCGGCACGAGCACTCTTTGATACGGGAGCCTCACACTCCTTCTTGTCCGAAGGATTTATATCACGCATCGGAGTCCCTTCTTCGATGGCGAAGGATAAGTTGGATGTGTTGTTGCCCAATGGGTGTTCGATGCGAGCGGATAGGATTTGCGATGTTAAGACTCGTATTGGGGAGCAGGAGTTTGACCTGCAGGCGTCTTTACTTCCGTTAGTGGAGTTCGACGTCATATTTGGCATGGACTGGCTCTCGGAGCAGCAAGCCCATATAGATTGCGGTAGCAAGGAAGTCAAGCTGGGAGCAAGTCGTGAAACGACTTTTACGGGCTTAAAGGGGTCGAGCAAGACATTGATGTCTGCTCTTCAGGTGGTGAAGGCGGTTCGTGCTGGTGCAGAACTGTTCTTTACACTAGTGGAGGTTGCAAAGCCGAAGCCCGCGTTGGGTTGTATTTCAGTGGTATCGGAATACCCTGATGTGTTCCCCGTGGATCTTCCTGGAGCCCTGCCTCAGCGGGAGATAGATTTTACGATCGAGCTAGTGCCAGGTGCAAAGCCTGTATCACGATCTCCGTATCGGCTAGCGCCTAAGGAAATGGCGGAGCTGAAAGTTCAACTGCAAGAGTTGCTGGAGCAAGGATATGTGCGCCTGAGTTCTTCGCCTTGGAGCGCACTGGTCCTCTTTGTTAAGAAGAAGGACGGAAGCTTGAGGCTATGTATTGATTATCGGGAGCTAAACAAGCTGACGGAGAAGAACAAGTACCCGATCCCCCGGATTGATGATCTCTTTGATCAGTTAGTCGGGTCGACGGTGTACTCGAAGTTGGATCTCAAGGCTGGGTACTATCAGCTGTGTATAAGGGAGAGTGATATCCCGAAGACAGCGTTTAGTACGAGATACGGGCATTATGAGTTTACGGTCATGCCGTTTGGGCTGACTAATGCGTCGTCGGTGTTCATGGATTTGATGAACAGGACGTTCAGGGAGTATTTGGACCATTTCGTGATCGTATTCATCGACGATATTTTGGTGTACTCGCAAAGTGAGGAAGATCACTTCAAGCATCTTCATTTGGTGTTGGAGACGCTAAGGAGAAATATGTTGTATGCCAAGTTCTCGAAGTGCGAGTTTTGGCTATCCTCAGTAGCGTTCCTCGGTCATATAGTGAGTGGAGAGGGTATTGCTGTGGATCCGGCGAAGATTGTTGCGATACGTGAGTGGCCTGAGCTTGCTACGGTAGCAGAAGTCCGGAGCTTTTTGGGGCTTGCCGGCTATTATAGGCGCTTCGTAGAGAACTTCTCGCGGATAGCGTTACCTCTCACTACTTTGACGAGGAAGGAGCATAAGTTCGTTTGGACGTCGGAGTGCGCGCGAGCTTTCGAGGAGTTGAAGTGTCGGTTGACCACGACGCCTGTGCTGAGTTCGCCATGTCGAACCAAAGGCTATGAGATATATAACGATGCTTCGGGCAGCGGTTTGGGTTGCGTGCTACTGCAACACGGAAGCGTGATAGCTTATGGCTCGAGACAGCTAAAAGTGCACGAGAGGAATTATCCGGTCCATGACTTGGAGTTAGCGGCCGTGATTTTTGCCTTGAAGCTGTGGAGACACTATTTGTACGGTGTGAAGATTGATATCTACACCGATCACAAGAGCCTAAAGTATCTAATTGATCAGAAGGATCTGAATATGTGGCAGCGTAGATGGATGGAATTCCTGGGGGACTATACGTTCAAGATCCACTACGTGCCTGGCAAAGGGAATGCGGTCGCGGACGCGTTGAGTCGCCGAGCCCCAGCTCATGCCAATTGGCTATCGGTGCATGATGAGCGGTTGGTGCGGGAGTTGGAGGCGTTGGAGATTGTTTGTGTGGACAGACAATCAAGTGCTAAAGCAGTTCTGAATTGGACTGAAGTCCAATATGACCTGGCTGATCGTATTCGGCAGGCTTTGGATATGGATGCTCTTATGAAGCAGTTCACGGTAGAGGCTCTGGATGGGTCAAATTCCCAATTCGTCGTGGAGGACGGGTTGCTTTGGAAAGACGGTCATTTGTGCGTCCCTAGTGTGGGCAATTTACGGGTGGAGTTGTTGTACGAGGCACACCATATCAAGTACTCGATTCACCCGGGGAGCACGAAGATGTACCGTGATGTGAAGAAACTGTTTTGGTGGCCGGGTTTGAAAAAGGATGTGGCGCTATACGTAGCGAAGTTCCAAACCCGCGCCTTGGTAAAGGCGGAGTGCCAAAAGCCGGGAGGATTTCTTAAGTCCTTGCCTATTCCGGAGTGGAAATTTGACGACATCTCTATGGACTTTGTGCACGGTTTGCCAAGGTCGCAGAAGGGAAACGACGCCATTTGGGTGGTTGTTGATCGTTTAACGAAGGTGTCGCATTTTATTCCGCATAGGAAGGATGATCCGGTGGAGAAGCTGGCAAAGCTTTATGTGGATAACATAGTGCGGCTTCATGGTGTGCCCCGCAGCATCGTGAGTGACCGAGATGGGCGGTTCACGTCCAATGATTGGAGGCTGGTGCAACAAATGTTGGGAACAAAGTTGAAATTCAGCACAGCCTTCCATCCGCAAACGGATGGGCAGACCGAGAGGGTCAATCGAACTATGGAAGACATGCTTCGCATGTGTGTCTTGGATTTTGGAAAACAATGGGAAGACCACCTTTATTTGGTGGAGTTCGCATACAACAATAGCTACCAAGCGAGTATTCAGATGGCGCCTTTCGAGGCCCTATATGGTAGGAAATGTCGCACGTCGTTGTCTTGGTTAGAAACGGGTGAGTCAAAGTTGTATAAGCGATCGGAAGTGGATGAGGCTACTTCTTTGGTGAGAACCATTCGGGAGAGGTTGCTTATCGCTCAGGACCGGCAAACAATGTACTATAATGCCAAGCACAGGAACATGGAGTTCGCTGTGGGCGATTATGTATACTTAAAGATCAAGCCGTTCAAGGGTGTCTCGTGGGTGCGGCGATTGAAAAAGCTAAGCCCAAGATACCTTGGACCATTTGAGGTTCTGGAGCGAGTTGGGGAAGCGGCCTATCAGTTGAAGCTTTCAGTGGAGCTTAGTGGTTTACATGATGTATTCCATATTTCGGTGCTTCGGAAGGCGGTGCAAGAGCCTACGCAAGTTATCGCGGTTGATCAAGTGCCGGTGGATAGTGGGCTAACGACAAAGGTCAAGCCCGTGCGGATCGAGGACTCGGAGGTCAAGCGGCTACGCAATAAAGAGATCAGGATGGTCAAGGTCCGCTGGGACAATTGCGGTCGTGAGGAGCTCTCTTGGGAGCGAGAGCAGACTATGCTTGACGAGTATCCGGAGTTGTTCCGCTCAGGTACAAATTTTGGTTTTGTACATGTCTTTCCTTTATTTAATTTCGTGGGCGAAATTCTTTTAAGAGGGGGAGAGTTGTAACCCCCCGAAACTCAAAGGAGCAAAAGGGGGACGTTTTGGGCCAGTTTGGGTTCTGGCAGCAGGCACACGGCCTGGGACACGGGCGTGTCCCAGGGCGTGTCAAGCGTGTGTCGACACTTAGCCGCGAAGACGTCGAGATTTACTCGACGATTCGTCGAGAGTGGGCACACGGCCTGCGACACGGGCGTGTCGCAGGGCGTGTAGACCCGTGTCGACACTTAGCCGCGAAGTCGTTGAGATTTACTCGACGATTCGTCGAGAGTGGGCACACGGCCTGCGACACGGGCGTGTCGCAGGGCGTGTCGACGATCGTCTCGGGGAGTCGTCGAGATTCGCTCGACGATCGTCGAGACAAGGCACACGGCCTAAGACACGGGCGTGTCCAAGGCCGTGTCATCAAGTCGTCGATCTTCACTCGACGAAGTGTCCCGTGTACACGGCCTGGGGCCCAGGCGTGTCAAGGTGACACGGGCAAGGACACGGGCGTGTCCTAGAACCCGTGCAGTGCTCGGGTTGAAAATGGGGAAAAATCATGGGGTACACGGCCGGCTACACGGCCGTGTGAGGTGAAACACGGGCGTGTCAGCTCGAACACGGGCGTGTTCGATACCCGTGTGAGGTTCCAGGTGATTCGATTTTGACGGCGAATGCGGCACACCGCCCTGGACACGGGCGTGTGCCAGGCCGTGTTCGGTCCAGATTGGGCATTTCAGCCCCGAATCGAAGCTGTTCATTTATTTAACTGAAGATCCAACGGCTGGGGGTTGTTCCTGAGAGGATATACCCGTGAGTGGACTTGGAAAACCCTCACTTTTCATACCTTATCATCTTTCTAAGTCCTTGGAGAGAGAGGAGAGCCAAGGGAGGAAGAAGGAGCTAGATCCGCCATTGGAGGAGCTTCGGAGCTCCGAATCGCAAGCCGACTCCGGATCCACGGAGGCAACGCTAGTGCGGTGATTTCCATCCGATTACTTTTCAATGGCGCCAAAGAGGAACGCAAGGGTAACGATCCTCATCTTGAGCACGAATAGCTCTCTTTCCTAGCATAGGAATCCCGCTCTCGCGAGTTTGCGGAGAGTTGGAGGCGTTCCTTCGGGTAGATATGTGAAGTCCCCGTTGTTTAGAGTCCGTATGCGAGAACGAACATAGGCATGATGTGTGAAGCTTACCCGGACATGTTAGTCTAGATCGGTGATGTTGCATTGCATAGGGCCGGAGAAGACTCCGTGCTATTGGTTGTTTTTCGGGTTTTCTACGCGGTAGATTGCAGCAGGGAGCCTTGGGGACTAACCCAAAGGTGCACCCGGAAAACTGGGCGGATACGAGATCTTGCCAACTTGGTGGCTTGAAAGCCAACTTGAACATAACCGGGTTATGTGACTTGTGATGGAAATGGGACTCGGCGGAAGTTTGACCCGCGCAAATGGCTTAAATTGTCGTTGCGATGTGAGCACGGGTTAGATGGAACCGTACCCGTTCTATGTAGTTCGGTTAAAGAGACCTAAAGGCACGTGGCACTTACCGTTGGCATAGAGTAGGGTCTTCGGCGGTCAATGGCTTAAATTGTCGTGACCCAGGCCAGGAAGACAATTGCTCATAGGTTTGGCCGTCCAAGTGGCGGTGGTGAGTCCGGAATGTCTATGGCTTTAATTGACGTGACATCGACCGGTTCACCGAGAATGTGCCCTAAGAGCACGGGGCGTGTGGCCGTGCGAGCCAACGTCTGTGATGAAATGGCTGTATGTGCTTATTTCTCGCTTATGCTAATGAAATGCAGGGAAGGAGCATCGCCGCCCCGAGTTGGGGGCGGGATCGTTATAATTTGGTCAGCATAGCTGACCGTTGCCTTGTTTTGCCACCGTGCGGTGGTTTGTTGCTTGCAGGTGCAGCTGGACCAAGCGGTCAATAGCGGGCTAAAGCCCCTTTTTGCGAAGCCGGCCCTCGAAGGCCCAAATGGAAGTGTTTACTGTTTTATTCATGTATGACCGGCCTGCGAGCCGTGATTTGTAAATCATGTAATATTCAAGTGAAACATTTTGTAAGGCCTTAAGGCTTGTTTTGGGTATTTTGTATAACATTCCTATTTCTTATTAGTGGACATTCATGCTCTAATGCTGGGTTCTTGTTTACAACTTTTATAAACTGCTTCCGCTAGAATGCTCTGTGTAGGACGTTGAGATTGGTTGGATGGTTTCCATAAGTAACCACACAGTCTGTCTATGGTTTATGGCGTAGGGCCCAGGCCGGACCTACTGCTATATGCTATGCGACGGATATGGGGTGTTACAGGTTTGGTTGAAGCCGCAGCAGTGGACAGGTGGTTAACCGCAACTGCGGTTTGGTGGCAATCCGCTCTTGCGGTCTGGAGGCTTACCGCAGCAGCGATCTGATGATAAGCCGCAACTGCGGCCTGGTGGCAACCCATAGTTATGGTCTGGAGGTTTGCCGCAGCAGAGGTCTGATGATTACCCACAGATGCGGTCAGGTGGCAACCCACATCATTAATCTGATGATTAGCCGCAACTACGACCTGGTGGCAACTCACAGTTGCGGTCTGGAGGCTTGCCTAGCAGTCTTCCCTGGCAGACTGACAGTTTCCCTTGGTGTTGTTGGAAGTTTTTGTTATTCTTCTGTATAGTGTGCGGTTTGACGTTGTCAAACCGCATATGGCACGCAGATTGTATTTAGTCCTACATCGTATGTTATAATTCTCTTATCTCCCCCAGTTTTTAAAAATAAGGGGGCTTACCTATGTAATGATTATCTTTTTGGAGCAATAAAATTTGCGGTTTATTTAGTTCTGTCCATTTTTCATATGGTATCAGAGCGAACCAATCCTTTGCTTCCAAAAGATTGTGGTTTGTTGATTTAACTGCTCAGCCTCTTCCACCGGCTTCGTCCGGCTTCTTCCGGTTTGTTCGGTTTCTTTCCCTTCACTTCCTTACTTCTCGTTGTGCTTGCGACTTGCTTCCTACCGGGATTTTCTGTTCGTCCGGCTTTCTCTGCTAACCGCGCTCCTTTTCGGCTTGTTGTGTTTGCACGGTTTCTCTTCTCTGTTGCGGGGTTCGCTTTTTTGTCACGGCTTCTTCCTGGCCGTTGGTGTGTTGTCACCTTGACCGGGAGGGCTCGTGCTCTTCTCTTTCTTCTTATTGGCGCGACTTCTTTGCTATTCTCTTGTTTTTGTGACTTGTGGTGCTCACGCGGCTTGTAGTGCGGCTTCTTTTGCTCCTACCACCATTGTTCGTCGCTCTTCATTACAACTTCTCTTGTTCGTGCGGCTTCTTGGTTGTTCACGTTTTCTTTTCTTTCCGTTACGGGCTCCGCATTTTGGTCGCGGCCTCTTGTCTTGCCGCTGGTGTGTTGTCACCTTGACCGTGCGGTCTAGTCATGTTTCTGCGACCTGTTCTTGGTCGGTTTGTTTGCGTGATTGGTTCGCGCGGTTTGTCTTATTAAACTGTGTAGTTTGATGTTGTTCTCTATGACCACTCTTTATTCTTCTCTTATTACTTCTGTTGCTACACAGTTTGCTTCTACAGGAAGGTGGCTCGTCAATTCTGGTGCCACAACTCATATGACTGGAGATTCTCAACTTTTCTCTTCTTTTGATACGAGTATTCGGTTGCATCCCGTTCTCATTGTTGATGGATCTCTGTCTCCTGTTTGTGGGTCAGGCAAGGTTCATGTTACTCATTCACTTGGGCTTCATCCTACTCTTTATGTTCATAGATTTCCGTGCAATTTTCTTTCTGTTCCTGCTCTGTGCAAACAATTGAACTGTGAGGTTGTCTTTACTGCTTCCACGTGTGTTTTTCGGGACCCTCACTCCAAAGAGTCAATTAATACGGGAACTTCAAGAGGAGGCTTGTTCTACCTTGATACTTCCTCCGCTTTCTCATCCTCTTCTTTACTTCAATGACATCTTCGCCTTGAGCATCCTCCTCCTCTCATTCTTTACCAGCTTTTCCCTAATTTGCCTCGAGAAGTTTCTTCTCTTCCTTGTGAGGCATGTCAATATGGGAAACATCACCGCTCTACTTTTCCCGCTAAAACTGGACGTAGTTCTTCTCGTACTTTTGATCTTATTCATTCGGATGTTTGGGGCCCAGCTCCCCTTCCGATTGTTGAGCGTGACAGCCTGTATTTTGTTACTTTTATTGATGATTACTCTCGGTATACGTGGTTGTACTTGTTACATGATCGCTTTGAAATATTTTTTATTTTCTCTGCGTTCTATAATGAGATTAGTACACAATTTAATACTCCCGTCAAAATTCTTCGTACTGATAAATTTAAGGAGTATCTTAGTCATCAGTTCACTTCAATCTGTTTGAATCACAACATTGTCCATCAAACCACTTGTCCTTACACTTCTCAACAGAATGGCATTACTGAACATAAAAATCGTTATTGTCTTGATGTGACTCATAGCCTTCTCACTCATATGCATGTTCCCCGCTCTTACTGGGGTCATGCTATTCTTCTCTCTTGTTTTCTCATTAATCGAGTACCATCTTCGGTTCTCGATGGTAAGACTCCTTTTTCTATCTTGTATCATGATGGAACTACTTTCCCTTGAACTCCTCGTGTTTTTGGATGCACAACGTTTGTTCACTCTCCTTCTTCTGGTCGTGACAAACTCTATCCTCAATCTGTTAAGTGCATATTTCTGGGCTAATGCCCGACACAGAAAGGGTACCAATGCTTTGATCCTGTTCTCCGGAAACAATATGTTTCTGTAGATGTTACTTTCTTTGAGGATGTTTTGTTCTTTTCCTCTCCCTCTATTCTCCCCTCTTCTGATGACTCTGCTTCTTCTCATATTGTGCCGGCACCTCTTTCAGAGCCTTCTCTTATTCCTTCTCCTTCTCTTTCTAATTCTCCTACTGTCTCTGATTCTTCTCCTGAACTGCTGCCACTGGCTCCTGCGCCTGCTATCCCTTCTTTGGATGGTACTGATACTGTAGACCGAACGAACCTTGATCTTCTGATTGCTCTGCGGAAAGGTATTCAGTCATGCACTCAACATCCTCTTCATGACGTGGTTTCTTATGCGCGGTTGTCTCCTTCATCTCGGGGTTTTGCTCTGGCTCTATCAGCAAATGTTTTTCTAGCTTTCTATAAAGTTGCTCTTGTTATTCCTCATTGGAAAATTGCTATGGATGAAGAGATGAACACTCTCACTGAATGAGGTACTTGGACTCTTGTTCCTACACCTCCAGGAGTTGATGTGGTTGGCTGTCGCTGGGTATTTGTCATTAAATTTCTTCCTGATAGTACTATTGATCGTTACAAAGCCCAGCAAATTTCAAAGGGGTTTACTTAAACCTACGATGTGGATTTCTTTGATACCTTCTCTCCTGTTGCTCGGATTACTATGATCCGTGTTCTTTTTTGGTAGCTGTCAATCAGGACTGGGAAATGTCTAAGTTGGATGTCAAAAATGCCTTTTTTATGGGGATTTGCAGAGAACCGTTTATATGGAGCAACCTCCTAGGTATGTTACGCAGGGGGAGTCTCAAGTCTATAAATTGCGAAAGGTGATCTATGGTCTTAAGAAAAGTCCCAGGGTTTGGTTTGACAAGTTTAACGAAGTTCTTTCTGT
Organism: Platanthera guangdongensis; assembly: GCA_039583875.1. Taxonomy (NCBI): domain Eukaryota; kingdom Viridiplantae; phylum Streptophyta; class Magnoliopsida; order Asparagales; family Orchidaceae; genus Platanthera; species Platanthera guangdongensis. The sequence goes on along the minus strand of CM077167.1, from coordinate 35,687,049 downwards.
GATTGGGTTTGCTCGGAGTGCTGCAGATCACTCTTTGTTCATCCGCAAAACCTCTGCTGGTCTGGTTGTTCTTGTAGTTTATGTGGATGACATTCTTCTTACAGGGGATGATAGAAACGGTATTGACATGTCTAAGAAGCATATGCTTCAGCATTTTGTTACCAAGGATATGAGATCTCCTAAGTACTTTCTGGAGATTGAGATATCTCGAAAATTTTGTTCTATAGTTCTTTCATAGACGAAGCATGCATTAGATCTTTTGAAAGAGACTGGTCTTCCTGGGGCTAAACCCGCTCAGACTCCTATGACTGTCGGAGATGACAAATGTTTAAATGAGAATTCTCCTGTTCTTGAAGATGTTACCGGATACAGGTGCCTTGTTGGTAAACTCATTTATCTGATAGTTACTAGACCAAATATTTGTTATGCAGTGGGGAAAGTGAGCCATTTTATGAAAGCCCACAGAGAATGTCATCTGCAGTTGAAGCCAGGAAAATTCCCGACCTCGAAAATAGGATCAAGGCAGCCTAAGGTTACTGATTCTATGGTCCGACGTCATAGATCAAGTGACTAGCGAGAAAGAGAGGAAAATATCTACAAGCACACCCCAAGTGCTCCAGCAGGGAGGTCCCACCACGTACCCGGAAGCTTAGAAGAAGCTTCCCCTCCGCAACAAAAAGGTTGGGTGAGGTACTAGGCAGGCATGTACTGGGCGAGTATCCCCTTGGGTGGACCTCGACCTCTTCCAAAAGTGCCATTTCCAGTACCCTTGGGGGCTATTTATAGAGAAATCCTGGGGGGGGGGGGGTATAGGCGAGTATCCAGCTTCTGCCAACGAGTTCCAAGAGATACTCGCCCAAGCTCGCGAGTTGATCGCCCAAGCTCGCCTTTGCTAGCCCAAACTCTCCACAGCTCGCCTTTGCTCGCCCAAGCTCACCACAGCTCTCCTTTTCTCGCCCAAATTTACCTCTGCTCGCCCAAGCTCGCCACAACTCGCAAAATGGTCTGCGGATAGCCGTCTGCTGGGGTACTTCTGATCTCGATGAATTACGGGCCATACACAATCCCCGCTTTTTGCGAGCTCGGCACGAGCTTGGAAAAACAATGTTGAACCCATTGTTCGGAGAGATGACGCTAGACAATGCACTGCGTGAGGTCCTTCCTAGGAGTGGAGCTCAACTGAAAGGGGAGAGAAGGTCAATACCTCATAGGAACCAAGTTCAACTGAACTGTAGAAGAGGTCGACACCTCGCAGGAGGAAGCTCAACTGGAGGTGGAGAGAAGAGGTCGACACCTCGCAGGAGTCGAGCTCAACTGGAGGTGGAAAGAAGAGGTCGACACCTCGCAGGAGCCGAGCTCAACTGGAGGTAGAGAGAAGAGGTCGACACCTCGCAGGTGCTGAGCTCAACTGGAGGTGGAGAGAAGAGGTCGAGACCTCGCAGTAGCCTAGCTCAACTGGAGGTGGAGAGAAGAAGGCAACACCTCGTAGGAGCCGAGCTCAACTGGAGATGAAGAGAAGAGGTCGACACCTCGCAGGAGCCGAGCTCAACTGGAGGTGGAGAGAAGAGGTCGACAACTCGCAGGAGCCGAGCTCAACTGGAGGTGGAGAGAAGAGGTCGACACCTAGCAGGAGCCGAGCTCAACTGGATGTGAATAGAAGAGGTCGATACCTCGTAGGATCCGAGCTCAACTGGAGGTGGAGAGAAGAGGTCGACACCTCATAGGAGCCGAGCTCAATTGGAGGTGGAGAGAAGAGGTCGACACCTCGCAGGAGCAGAGCTCAACTGGAGGTGGAGAGAAGAGGTCGACACCTCGCAGGAGCCGAGCTCAACTGGAGGTGGACACCTCGGAGGAGCCGAGCTCAAATGGAGGTCGAGAGCAGATGTTGACACCTCACAGGAGCCGAGCTCAATTAGAGGTGGAGAGTATAGTCGACACCTAGCAGGAGCCGAGCTCAACTGGAGGTGGAGGGAATAGGTCGACACCTTGCAGGAGCCGAGCTCAACTGGAGGTGGAGAGTATAGTCGACACCTAGTAGGAGCCGAGCTTAACTGGAGGTGGAGAGTATAGTCAACACCTAGCAGGAGCCGAGCTCATTTGGAGGTGGAGAGAAGAGGTCGACACCTCGCAGGAGCCGAGCTCAACTGGAGTTGGAGAGTATAGTCGACACCTAGCAGGAGCCGAGCTCAACTGGAAGTGGAGAGAAGAGGTCCACACCTCACAGGAGCCGAGCTCAACTGCAGGTGGAGAGAAGAGGTCCACACCTCGCAGGAGCCGAGCTCAACTGGAGGTGGAGAGAAGAGGTCGACACCTCGCAGGAGTCGAGCTCAATTGGAGGTGGAGAGAAGAGGTCGACACTTCGCAGGAGCCGAGCTCAACTAGAGGTGGAGAGCAGAGGTCCACACCTCGCAGGAGCCAAGCTCAACTGGAGGTGGAGAGAAGTGGTCGACACCTCGCATAAGCCGAGCTCAACTGGAGGTGGAGAGCAGAGGTCGACACCTCGCAGGAGCCGAGCTCAACTGAAGGTGGAGAGTATAGTCGACACCTAGCTGGAGCCGAGCTCAACTGGAGGTGGGGAGAAGAGGTCGAAACCTCGCAGGAGCCGAGCTCAACTAGAGGTGGAGAGTATAGTCGACACCTAGCAGGAGCCGAGCTCAACTGGAGGTGTAGAGTATAGTCGACACCTAGCAGGAGCCGAGCTCAACTGGAGGTGGAGAGTATAGTCAACACCTAGAAGGAGCCGAGCTCAACTGGAGGTACAGAGTATAGTCGACACCTAGTAGGAGCCGAGCTCAACTAGAGGTGGAGAGAAGAGGTCGACACCTCGCAGGAGCCGAGCTTAATTGGAGGTGGAGAGTATAGTTGACACCTAGCAGGAGCCAAGCTCAACTGGAGGTGGAGAGAAGAGGTCGACACCTCGCAGGAGCCGAGCTCAACTAGAGGTGGAGAGAAGAGGTAGACACCTCGCAGGAGCCGAGCTCAACTAGAGGTGTAGAGTAGAGGTCGACACCTCGTAGGAGACAAGCTCAACTGCATGTGGAGAGAAGAGGTCGACACCTCATAGGAGCCAAGCTCAACTAGAGGTGGGAATCTGTCGACTCGGGAAGACAAGTAGTCGGTCTGCAGGAGAGGAGTTTGTACAGAGATCTCGGACTACGGCATCACTCCAACGAGGATCTTGATCTCACTCAAGGAGGTCCTTGGCCAATATACAGGAGAGGAGCTCGTGTAGGGACTTGGACTTACGGCGACCTACCACTCGAGGACTTGATACGTTGGAGTCCACAGCTCTTAGGAGCCTTACTCAACTAGAGTGGTGTAAGTCGACTCGGGGAGGCAAGTAGTCAGTCTGCAGGAGAGGAGCTCATACAGAGATCTCAGACTACGACATCAGTCCAACGAGGATCTTGATCTCACTCGAGGAGGTCCTTGGCCAATATGCAGGAGAGAAGCTCGTGCAGGGACTTGGACTTACGGCGACCTACCACTCGAGGACTTGATACGTTGGAGTCGACAACTCTCAGGAGTCTTGCTCAACTAGAGTGGTGTAAGTCGACTCGAGAAGGCAAGTAGTCGGTCTGCAGGAGAGGAGCTCGTACAAAGATCTCAGACTACGACATCACTCTAGCGAGGAACTCAATCTCACTCGAGGAGGTCTTTGGCCAATATGCAGGAGAGGAGCTCGTGCAGGGACTTGGACTTATGACGACCTGCCACTCGAGTACTTGATACGTTGGAGTCGACATCTCTCAAGAGCCTTGCTAACTAGAGTGGTGTAAGTCGACTCGGGGAGGCAAGTAGTCGGTCTGCAGGAGATGAGCTCATACAGAGATCTCGGACTACGCATCACTCCAACGAGGATCTTGATCTCACTCGAGGAGGTCCTTGGCAACTATGCAAGAGAGGATCTCGTGCAGTGACTTGGACTTACGATGACCCGAAAGAAAATGGTTATCAACCTAAATCACCTAGAGGGGGGTGAATAGGTGAGTTGTGCGTCTTTTGCGGAATAAAAGATATTTAGAGCACAACACATAACTATCTACCAATATCACAGACAACACTAGATTTATAGTGGTTACCCGACCTTGGGTACATCCACTTTCTCTCACCGATCTAGCAATTAACTAGACTCGGCTACTCCACTATCTCGGATCAAAAAACCGATCCTACCCTCGGAACAAAGTTCCTACAAACTCGATCCAAACAACGGGATCTACACCTCGGAAGATAACACTTCCTACAAACTCGGAGTGAAAAACTCCTACACTCGGAGAAACTTTCTCCTACAAGATTAATAAAGTTTTAGAAAAGTTATACAAACAGTAAATCCAATCAGATCTGGTGAAACGGCCAGAATCTTCTTCTTATGAACTTTGCAGCACTTTCAGAAATCGGTGAAGAAAATCTCGCCCCAGATCTGGATCTTCTTTGCTTTTACAGAATCAAAGAGAGAAGACGAGCAGTGATGTCGATCTCGATCTGTAACTTTCTTCAGAATGAATCCTCTGAAATTAGAAGCGGTGGCCGGAGAAGATGGCGGCGGCGGCGGCTTCCATTTCGTGAAAACAGAGAGGAGTCGGCTGAAAAACTTTCTTAAAGTAGATTGACAATGAAAGCTTAGAGAATACTTAGGGTTTGTCATTTTCTGATAAGACTTTATATAGGAGAGAATAACGGTCATAATCGGTCATAATGATGTACACGTGGACCAATCATGTCGCGTGATTTGAAAATCCAGTCAGAAAAAGACTTAAATAAAATTTCAGGAAAGTTCAGCCATATACACGAGTAAGAGAAGAGCTACTCGAGTAGTTGAATAACTACTCAAGTACATGAAGGAGAACATACTCGGGTACATAAAGATAGACTACTCGAGTAGTTGAACTAAACTACTTGAGAGGAAGTGATCTACTCGAGTACGTGAAAGTTCTACTCGAGTAAAAGACTTAGAAAATTATGGAGTTAGGAAAATTACAAAGTACACGAGTGAGACACGATCTACTCGAGTAGGTATAATGAACTACTCGAGTATGTTTCTATCTACTCGAGTATGTGAGTATACTTACTCGAGTATATGAGTGTATTTACTCGAGTCCATGACTTAGAAGAATTTTGACGAGTGAAGCCTTTAATACTCGGGCATAATGAATGATCTACTCGAGTATATAAACATGCTACTCATGTATATGACTAAGTCTACTCGAGTACATGACTTAGCTACACGAGAGATACACTTAAGTACTCGAGTATAAAGCTTCTTTACTCGAGTAAATTATAACCAATCTACTCGAGTAGTTATGGATCTACTCGAGTAAATGACTTAGAGAATTTTGTTGTTGGAAACTCTTTCTTCTAATGAGTCAACTTCCAATTCTTTTCCCAAGGTCCAATAGCTTGAATATGAAGTGTATCCCAATAGAGAGACCACACATGAGTCAACACCTTGGAACATGCAATGAGGGATTACATTGCACAGTTCCTGTGTTTGGTGACCCACTGTGGACTGACATTGGTCTACACTTCCCAGTGAAATTCCTGCAAACATATAACTCAACCCAAGCATCAAATACAACTTAATTCATCTTAGTTCTAGGGTGACTTCATCAAATCTGGGTTAGTGTGGATGTAATACCAAACAATCTACCCCTATTTGTTGAAGTCAGAACCCTTTACACTAAGGTGAATTATAGACATAAAAGAAATTAAGTAGAAAAACATGAGCAGGTAAGCAATAGACAATGAAAAAGATAATTAGACAGAAATTTAGAATTGTATATATGTAAATTTCCAAAAACATCAAGTCTACAACTTGTCATTTCAATCTCTCAACATCTTTTAGGTTTAAGCTTAAGTTTGCTGCTTTTCCATCTTTTCTCGCTGTCTTCTTAGATAGCTGAAAGGCTTAGGGAAATATTTAGGAGGGCTTGGAGCAGCAGCAAGACTATTTCTCCCAAACTCTCTGTCATGGATCTTCCTTTTTAGCATTGATTTCTCATATAACTCCCATTCCTGGGAACTGTAATGAATGTTCCTGTTCTTATTAAGATCCATAACTAGTCTGAGTGTGTCCAAAATTAGAGACTTGGAAGTTGGAGAACAAGCTTCAGCATGTTCAGTGGCTTTGGAAGGAGCAGTCCTGCTAGCAGAGGGGCCTTCACCATACTTCCTTTTCTTCTTGTAGGTTCTGATCTCTGGAGGAGCTTGAAGGAAGATATCAGCAGGGTCTTCTTCCCAGCCTGGAACATAAGTATCTGGAGGAGCAACTGAGTCTCCTGGCCTGGGAGAGAGAGTAGGTTGCAGAGGAACAGCTGGGGCAGTGACATCTGTAGCTAGAGGGTTGAGATGATGGGGAATGATGTTGGGGTCAACTGCAAGGTCTGGCAGAATCTGATTGTGCATCCAGATAGCAGTGTCATAGGTGTGAAATTTGACACTCTGTATCTGGGCTAGCACATCATCATGAATGGTCTTCACATGAGCTTCCCATACATCTGACTTCTGAGCAGCAGATTTTTCTACCTGTTCTTTGAGTTATTTGAAGAATCCCTCCCCCTTTCTGATTTCAACAGATAGTTTCTCTATGGTGTCCTCTTTGAAAATGCTAACTTCTTCACAGATTTTAATTTTGTTAGCTTCATTTCTCTTGTCTAGCTCTATCTGATTGTTGGCAAGGGTGACACCTTGTTCCATAACATTGCCAACACCAGTGATAGTGTGGTCAAGGGCTTTGCCACCAAGTTGAAATAAATACTTGAGCTTGTCAGTGTTATGCTGAATTTCAGCAAAGCCTCTGCTCATCTCAGTCTCAAGAGCAGTTACCTTGTCAGTTACTATCTTTAGAGAAGAGTCAAAATAATTTCTTTATTCTTGAAGAAGAATTGTAATATGTTGCAGCAAATCTGAGGAGGAAGAGACTGTAACAGCAGCAGTAGAGGGAGCAGCAGTAGGGAGAGAAGGAGTTACCCAAGGAGCTATTTCTTCAATTATCACAGAGCTGTGAGCTCTGGTGGTAGGAATGAGAGCAACCCCTTCTTCTGTATCCTGAGGAAGAGAGAATTCTAGATTTCTGAGAGGGGCCTCAGCTGGCTCAGGAGAAGGCTCATCAGAAATAAGAATGGTGTCTTGCTGGTCTTGGGGGGCATCTGGAGATTTGGCTGTAGTTCTGGCTGGAGAATGTACAAGAGACTGTGCTGGAGTGGAGTCCTTATGACATTCAGAGGATGGAGCTAGAGGAGATAGAGGAGGAATGGGCAATACTTCTTCAGTGAGCTCTGCAATCATATCATCTATAGCAGCAGCTGTGGACAGAAGAGAGTCTTGAGGTATTTGATCTGAAGGAGTGGCTGGACTTTGTGGAGTATGAGGTAGGGAAGGAATTTCTGGCTGAGGAGAGGGCTGCCTGACTTGGCTAGAAGGAGCAGGCTCCCCCTCACTTAGTGCACCAGAGGAGCTGGCCACATGATGAGGAGAGGGAGATGGAGTCCTGTCCTCTATAGCTGGAACCTCTGGAACTTCTGAAATCTTTGCAGCTTGGGCAGAATTCTGTAGCTTGAGATCCCATCTCTGAATGGAAGAGATGGAGACCTTCTTCATGTGGTGAAGGGGGGTCCCTTTGGAGAAGTTGAAGACCTCAGGATTTGTTTCATGGAGGAGCAGAGAGATAATTTTGGCGTAGTTGGGGGATTTTAAACTGTCCTTGATTTTATCCAGAATCAGCATACCAAATTGGTATTTCTTGCGGCAGACAATTGCTTGCATTATGTCGAAGAAATAAGATGGAATGTCTCCGATGGAGTGTGTCTTGCACAGTAAAATTTTCTCAATAACATCAACCAAAAATTTGCCTTCTGCATTCATGTCTGACCTTTTGAAGTACTGAGCATCAGTTGAAAAGCCACAGAATAGGGTTGTTCTGTCAGAGTCTTCAGCAACTAAGTGATCTTCTTCATCGACAAGCGGTAATCGGAGAAGCTGAGAGACAGAGGTCTTGGTGAACTTAATTTTCAAACCCTTCACTTTGGATTTCAGGACTTTTTCGTTCCTTTTGACCTTTAGATTGGAAAAGAATTCGGCAACTTCTGGGAATAAAATTCGGCAGGGTTCCTGGAGGATGAAGGAGAGGCCGGCGGTGTCGAGAAGGATGAGAAGGTTGTGGAAGTCATCTGAGATCTCTGCAATACCTGCGGTAACGAGTTCTGATCTGACGCCTATCTTGGAATAAGCGGCCATGGCTGCGGTTGACTGGAAGTGGTGAGGAGGGAAGCGGCTCTGCAACAGCGGCGGAGGAGGCGAAACGACAGAGGGTACCGAGAGAACGAAATGATTTCGTGTAGGTTTGGGTTTTCGGAATTTCATATATATAACCCTAAATTACATCTAATTAATTTAAAGGAAATTAACTAAATAGTGGGAAGAGGCGGCATTTAGCCTTGGGTGGCGAATAGAACAAATTTCAAAATCTGGCAAACATTACACGAGAGATATATAGACTACTCGAGTAGGTAAGTAGTTACTCGAGTAGGTCTTCAGAAAGTACTCGAGTAGGTCTTCAGAAAGTACTCGAGTAGTTCTTCAGAAATTACTCAAGTAGGTCTTCAGAAAGTACTCGGGTAGGTGTTCAGAAAGTACTCGAGTAGGTCTTCAAAAAGTACTTGAGTAGGTCTTCAGAAATTACTCGAGTAGGAAGAGAAAAGTACTCGAGTAGGTAAGTCGGCAGTGACTCGAGTAGGTGAATTAACATACACGAGTATGTCTTATACTTCTCGAGTCAAACTTTGAAAAATTTAGAAAATATAAATTTTGATTAACCCCTGAAGTTTCTTGCCTGTTTGTCATTCCATCTTCTTTAGTCCTCCTTGTTGAGCATCCCAAGCTCAGTCTTGAAGAACGAGAACTTGGTCTCATCCAGCAGCTTTGTGAAAATGTCTGCAATTTGCCTATCTATAGGCACATATTGCAGATCTATGTCTCCATGCTCCACATGCTCCCGGATGAAGTGATACCTTAGCTCGATGTGCTTTGTCTGGCTGTGGGAGACTGGATTGTTGGCGATTGCGATTGCGCTGGAGGAGTCACAATATAAAGGAATATCCTTGAACTGCAGGTTGTAGTCCTCGAACTGATTCTTTATCCATAGCAACTGTGCGCAACAACTGCCTGCAGAGATATACTCTGATTCGGCCGTTGAGATTGCGACACAGTTCTGCTTCTTGCTACTCCAGGAGATTAGCCTTCTTCCGAAGAATTGGCAAGTCCCTGAGGTGCTTTTCCGGTCATCTTTGCTACCTGCAAAATCTGCATCTGGAAACCCAATTAGTTTGCTGTCATTACTTCTTGGGTACCATAAGCCAAGATTTGGTGTGCCTTTAAGGTATCTCAAGATCCTCTTTGCAGCAGCGTAATGAGATTCCTTAGAGTTCACCTGAAATCTAGCACAGACACATGTTGAAAATATTATGTCAGACCTACTGGCAGTAAGGTAGAGCAAGGATCCAATTATGCTTGTGTACTTGATTTCATCAAAAGGTTTCCCTTTTTCATCCTTGTCCAGAGACATAGTTGAGCCCATTGGAGTCCTCATAGAGGTTGCGTTCTCCATTCCAAATTTCTTAATTAGCTCTTTGGTGAACTTGGTCTGTGAGATGAAAATTCCATCTTCAGATTGTTTCACCTAAAGCCCTAAGAAATACTTCAGCTCGCCCATACTGCTCATTTCAAACTTCCCTTGCATAAGTTTTGAGAACTTTTTGCAGAGGCTGTCATCTGCAGAGCCAAAAATAATGTCATCGACATAGATTTGCACTAGCAAAATCTTGCCTTTTATTTCCCTAAGAAATAATGTCTTGTCTATCTTTTCCCTTGTGAACTTGTTCTTAAGTAGAAAGGTAGACAACGTTTCATACCAAGCTCTAGGAGCTTGTTTTAGACCATATAGGGCCTTGTGAAGAAAATAGACATAATCAGGAAAGTTAGGATCAACGAAACCTGGAGGTTGTTCCACATACACTTCCTCCTTTATGTTACCATTTAGGAAGGCCGACTTCACGTCCATCTGATAGACGGTGAAGCCTTGAAAGCAGCATATGCAAGGAACAACCTTATTGCCTCCAGCCTCGCCACTGGAGCATATGTCTGGTCGAAGCCGATTCCTTCTTCTTGACGATAGCCTTTAGCGACGAGTCTGGCCTTGTTCTTTATGATAGTTTCGTCTTCGTCCATCTTGTTCCTGTAGACCCATTTTGTTCCAATGATGTTCTTTCCTTTGGGTCTTATAACAAGCTTCCACACATTGCAGCACTTGAACTGATTTAGCTCTTCTTTCATTGCCATTATCCATGATGCGTCTGAGTTTGCTTACTCAAATTTCTTTGGTTCAACCTGTGAGAGAAAACTCAAATGAAGATTCTCATTAGTTGTACATCTTTGAGTTCTGACACCATCCCGGGGATCTCCTATGATCTGGTCCATGGGGTGATCCTTCAGATGTCTGAGCTCTAGAGTTCTTGCATCTGGATTATCTTCAATCACTGGAGTGATTTCTTCATCCTGGATGACTTCTTCATTTTGATCATCAGCCTCTCCAATAGGAGTTGGAGTGGTGATCTTAATGAACTTCTCGCCTTTATCTTTGGACGGATCATACAAGCTAGTTTCTTTCAGCTTTTCACATGCATCTTCAATGAGCACACTAGACGGATTGCTTTGCAGCAGGCTCGTCTCATCAAATACAACATGTATCGATTCTTCCACCACCAGGGGTTTTCTATTAAATATCCTATATGCCTTACTATGGCTACTATAGCCTACAAAAATACCTTCAAAGCTCTTTTCGCTGAACTTGGTGGTATGATACTTACCATTGTTAAGTACGAAGCATTTACAACCAAAGAATCTAAAGTATGAGATTGTTGGTTTCCTGCCTTTCAGAAGTTCGTAAGGTGTCTTATTGTGGTCTTTGTTTATGAGTGCTCGATTTTGCACGTGGCATGCAGTGTTGACGGCCTCAGCCCAGAAGTACTTCGGTAGTGAAGCATCACTCAACATGGTCCTGCAAGCCTCTATGAGTGTTCTGTTCCTTCTCTCAGCCACTCCATTCTGTTGTGGAGTACGAGGAGAGGAAAACTCATTAAAGATACCTAAGCTTTCACAGAATTCTGTCATGGCCCCAGATTTGAACTCTATTCCGTTGTCACTTCTGATTTTGACTATGGAGCAGTTGTATTCATTCTGGACTTGCCTGACAAATTAGTAAAGATGTCGAAGGTATCTGAATTGTGTTTTAGAAAGAACACCCACGCAAAGCGCGAGTAATCATCAACAATTACCAATGTATAGTCCTTACCTCCCAAACTTCTAATTTGCAGTGGACCAAACAAGTCCATGTGCAATAGATGGAGACATCTATTAGAGTCTTTGCCAATAATGCTTTTAAAGGTAACCCTTGTTTGCTTGCCTTTTACGCATGCATGACAAGGTCTGTCTTTGACGTATTTGACATTTGGGGCATCACGTACTAAGTTCATTGAAAATAGTTTATTAATAGTTTTGAAATTAATATGTGCTAGTCTCTTGTGCCATTGGTCACCAAGAGACGACTATCTTTTGCTAAAAGACACACTGGTGTAGAGGAATCTATACAGATGAAATTTAAACAGAAAATATTCCTGCTTCGAGTGCCGGATAGAATCGTTTCCATATTGTCAACGGATTTTATCAAGCACTTATCAGCATGGAATTCAACTATGTTTCCTTTATCGCAGAGCTGGCTTATGCTTATGAGATTGTGTTCCAATCCTTCGACATAAGCCACATCCGAGAAGGATACATTGCCGTTAGTAATCATATCATAGCCTCTAGTGATTCCACGGTCTGAACCTCCAAAGATGACCTTTGGTCCGTTCACGACTGGAGTAAAGTTCCGAATGAGGCTTCTAGTCCCGGTCATATGCCGAGAGCATCCGCTGTCCAAGTACCAGATGGGCGTTTTGTTGGCCTTTGGACATCCCTGCAATCATAATCAATTTGCCTTAGGAACCCAAACACGTTTGGGTCCTTGGTCTCGGGTTAGAGTACTTGTAAGACCCCTTCCTCCCCCTTACCAAGGAGGGCTACCGGGTCTTATGTAACGCCCCGAAACTCAAAGGAGCAAAGGGGGACGTTTTGGGCCAGTTTTGGTTTCTGGCTGGCGGCACACAGCCTGGGACACGGGCGTGTCCCAGGGCGTGTCAAGTGTGTGCCGACACTTAGTCGCGAAGTCGTCGAGTTATACTCGACGATTCGTCGAGAAAGGGCACACGGCCTGCGACACGGGCGTGTCGCAGGGCGTGTCGACCCGTGTCGACACTTAGCCTTGAAATCGTCGAGTTATTCTCGACGATTCGTCGAGAATGGGCACACGGCCTGCGACACGGGCGTGTCGCAGGGCGTGTCGACCCGTGTCGACGATCGTCTAGGTGAAATCGTCGAGATGCACTCGACGATCGTCGAGACAAGGCACACGGCCTAGGACACGGGCGTGTCCAAGGCCGTGTCATCCAGTCGTCGTTCTCCCCTCGACGAAATGTCCCGTGTACACGGCCTGGGGGCCCAGGCGTGTCAATGTGACACGGGCAAGGACACGGGCGTGTCCTAGAACCCGTGCAGTGCTCGGGTTGGAAACGGGGGAAAATCATGGGGTACACGGCCGGCTACACGGCCGTGTCAGCTGGACCACGGGCGTGTCAACGCGAACACGGGCGTGTTCGATACCCGTGTGCGTGTTTAGAAGATTCGATTTTGACGGCGAATGCGGCACACGGCCCTGGACACGGGCGTGTGCCAGGCCGTGTTCGGCCCAGATTGGGCATTTCAGCCCCGAATCAAAGCCGCTCGTTTTCTTAGGTTGAGATCCGACGGCTGGGGATGGTTCCTGAGAGTATATACTCGGGTTTGACTTAGAAAAATCCACACTTTTCACCCCTTTTCATCTCTCCAAACCCTTGGAGAAAGAAGAGCTAAGGCAAGAGGAAGAGGAGCTAGATCCGCCATTGGAGGAGCTTCGGAGCTCCGAATCGCAAGCCGGCTCCGGATCCACGGAGGCAACGCAAGTGCGGTGATTTCTATCCGATTACATTTCGATGGCGCCAAAGAGGAACGCAAGGGTAACGATCCTCACTTGTGAGCATGATAGCTCTCTTTCTTAGCATAGGAAGCCCTCTCTCGCGAGTTTGCGAAGAGTTGGAGGCGTTCCTTCGGGTAGATATGTAAATTCCCCGTTGTTTAGCGTCCGTATGCGAGAACGGACATAGGCATTTTGGTTGAAGCCTACCCGGACATGTTAGTCCGGATCGGTGATGTTGCATTGCATAAGGCCGGAGAAGACTCCGTGCTATTTGGTGTTTTCGGGTTTTCTACGCGGTAGATTGCAGCAGGGAGCCTTGGGGACTACCCCAAAGATGCACCCGGAAAACTGGGCGGACACGAGGTCTTGCCAACTTGGTGGCTTGGAAGCCAACTTGAACATAACCGGGTTATGTGACTTGTGATGAAAATGGGACTCGGTAGAAGTTTGACCTGCGCATATGGTTTAAATTACCGTTGCGGGCGCATATGGTTTAAATTACCGTTGCGTTGTGAGCACGGGTTAGATGGAACCGTACCCACTCTATGTCGTTCGGATTAGGGCCGTTGGCATAGATGAGGGTCTTCGGCGGTCTATGGTTTTAATTACCGTGACCCATGCCAGGAAGACAAACTGCTCATTGTTTGGCCGTCCAAGAGAGGATGGCGGTGAGTCGGCAGACTTAGACTGCGTTCACCAAGAATGTGCCCTGAGTGCACGGGGTGTGTGGCCATTGAGCCTCTGCCTGTGATGAAATGACTATATTTATAATGCTCGCTTATGCTAATGAAATGCAGGGAAGGAGCATCGCCGCCCCGAGTTGGGGGCGGGATCGTTATAATTTGGTCAGCATTGCTGACCGTTGCTTTGTTTGCCACCGTGCGGTGGTTTGTTTGCTTGCAGGTGCAGCTGGACCGAGCGGTCAATAGCGGGCTAAAGCCCTTTTTGCGAAGCTGGCCCTCGAAGGCCCAAGTGAAATATTTTCTATTTTTATTCATGTATGGCCGGCCTGCGTGCCGAGGTTGGTAAATCATGTAACGGACAAGTGAAACTTTTTGTAAGGCCTTAAGGCCAATGTTTGGGTATTTTTGTATACATTCCTAAATGTTGTATTAGTGGACATTCGTGCTCTTATGCTGGGTTCTTGTTTACAACTTATATTAACTGCTTCCGCTAGAATGCTCTGTGTAGGACGTTGAGATTGGTTGGATGGTTTCCATAAGTAACCACCCGGTCTGTCTGTGGTATATGGCGTCGGGCCCCGGCCGGACCTACTGCTATATGTTATGCGACGGATAGGGGGTGTTACAATTTGGTATCAGACTACTGGTTTTGGTCGGGCTTAAACGGAATTCGTGGTCGAATTCTTTTTAAGGGGTGGTGAGCACATTGTGTGCGTCATCGTTATAATGGTCAAAGAACCCATGAATGTCCACTTAGGAATGAAAATACTCGTGTTTGAGGAACCTGCGTGTTCCTATAATTGCTGTTTGCAATGTTATTTGGTCGCTTAACGGTGTTTTGTACCACTATAGGTGACCCAAAGTGGTGTTGGGCCCTCAGAACGCCGAGGTTCTGAGGCTAGTAGTGCACCAGAAGTTGCTCCAGCAACACCTTTGTCGGCTGAAAATATACGATTGGTGGCTGAAGCGGTGTTGGCCGTGATCAATGCGCAGCCTGGAAGGCAAGCGCAGCAGCCCGCTCCTGTGATGGAGCAAGTACCTCTTCAAGAGGCTGAGCCGAGAAGGATGGAGCAAGTGGTTGCAGAACCAATAGTGCCAAGGAGGGCGACTGAGAGGCAGTTGAAGCATGTAATGAGCTTCAACCCTCCGTTATTCTCGGGGTTGGGAACCCCATCGCAGGCTGAAGACTGGCTCTCTAGGGTGAAGAGAGTCATGACAGCGACGGAGACGGAGGAGTGGCAGATGACCACCATCGCTACGTTCCTGCTGGACGGTGAAGCGAGGATGTGGTGGGAAGGTTTGGAGCTGCATCACCTGAGAGGTAGACAACTGATAGACGTTCCGATGGAAGAGTTCTCGGAATTGTTCTTAGCAAGATACCTCCCTTCTACTCAGAGGATTTCAATGGAGAATGAATTCCTGAAGTTAGTGCAGGGTGAGAGGAGCGTGGATGAATATCTCCACGAGTTTACGCGGTTGAGTCGTTATGCTAGCTCCATCATCATGGATGAGGAGCGTAAGACTAATCGTTTCTATGAAGGCTTGAGGGATGAGCTGAGATTGTTACTGTCGGGGCCAATGACGCAGGGTTTCTTAACCTTGGTCAATACTGCCCGGTCCTTGGAGAAGGACATGAAGAGTGTAGAAGCGAAGAAAGGCTTGGGCGAGAAGAAATCTGGGTTCAAAGTGCCGACTACTTCAAAGTCTGGCTATCAAAGATTCTTTAAGAAGCATAGGACTTCGGGTCCAGCTCCTTCTGGTGCTTCTGGGGCGACTACGAGTCGGACCCCGGGCGCGTGCTTCACTTGTGTCAAGACGGGGCATTTCGCCCGTGATTGTTGGAGCGGACGTCCTAAGTCCGAAAGGAGGCCAGGAGCTACCTACGAAGAGAAGGGAAAGGCGGTGGAGTCGACCGCATCTCACTATGCTCCGGCCCAACCAAGGGTTTACAATCTTGGCCAACAGGAGGCCATTAAACAAGCTGACGTGGTGACAGGTACGGTTTAATTTATAGCAAGTCAATTCCTTTATATGCTTGTTATGTATATGTTACCTTACCACTGCTTGTTTAGGATTTGTAATGATTTGTGAAAATCCCGCACGAGCACTCTTCGATACGGGAGCTTCACACTCCTTCTTGTCCGAAGGATTTATATCACGCATCGGAGTCCCTTCTTCGATGGCGAAGGACAAGTTGGATGTGTTGTTGCCCAATGGGTGTTCGATGCGAGCGGTTAGGATCTGCGAGGTTAAGACTCGTATTGGAGAGCAGGAGTTCGACCTGCGGGCGTCTTTACTTCCGTTAGTGGAGTTCGACGTCTTATTTGGCATGGACTGGCTCTCGGAGCAGCAGACCCATATAGATTGCGGTAGCAAGGAAGTCAAGCTGGGAGCGAGTCGTGAGACGACTTTTACGGGCTTAAAGGGGTCGAGCAAGACGTTGATGTCTGCTCTTCAGGTGGTGAAGGCGGTTCGTGCTGGAGCAGAACTGTTCTTTACACTAGTGGAGGTTGCAAAGCCGAAGCCCGCGTTGGATTGTATTTCAGTGGTATCGGAATACCCTGATGTGTTCCCCGCAGATCTTCCTGGAGCCCCGCCTCAACGGGAGATAGATTTTACGATCGAGCTAGTGCCAGGTGCAAAGCCCGTGTCACGATCTCCGTATCGGCTAGCGCCTAAGGAAATGGCGGAGCTGAAGGTTCAACTGCAAGAGTTGTTGGAGCAAGGGTTTGTGCGCCCGAGTTCTTCGCCTTGGAGCGCACCGGTCCTCTTTGTTAAGAAGAAGGACGGAAGCTTGAGATTGTGTATTGATTATCGGGAGCTAAACAAGCTGACTGAGAAGAACAAGTACCCGATCCCTAGGATTGATGATCTCTTTGATCAGTTAGTCGGGTCGACGGTGTACTCGAAGTTAGATCTCAAGTCGGGGTACTATCAGCTGCAGATAAGGGAGAGTGATATCCCGAAGACAGCGTTTAGTACGAGATACGGGCATTATGAGTTTACTGTCATGCCGTTTGGGCTGACTAATGCGTCGTCAGTATTCATGGATTTGATGAACAGGACGTTCAGGGAGTACTTGGACCATTTCGTGATCGTCTTCATCGACGATATTTTGGTGTACTCGCAAAGTGAGGAAGATCACTTCAAGCATCTTCATCTGGTGTTGGAGACGCTAAGGAGAAACCAGTTGTATGCCAAGTTCTCGAAGTGCGAGTTTTGGCTATCCTCAGTAGCGTTCCTCGGGCATATAGTGAGTGGAGAGGGTATTGCAGTGGATCCGGCGAAGATTGTTGCGATACGGGAGTGGCCTGAGCTTGCTACGGTAGCAGAAGTCCGGAGCTTTTTGGGGCTTGTCGGTTATTATAGGCGCTTCGTAGAGAACTTCTCGCGGATAGCGCTACCTCTCACTACTTTGACGAGGAAGGAGCATAAGTTCGTTTGGACGCCGGAGTGCGCGCGAGCTTTTGAGGAATTGAAGTGTCGGTTGACCACGGCGCCTGTGTTGAGTTCGCCGGTTGGGACCGAAGGCTATGAGATATATAGCGATGCTTCAGGCAGCGGTTTGGGTTGTGTGCTGCTGCAGCACGGAAGCGTGATAGCTTATGGCTCGAGACAGCTAAAAGTGCACGAGAGGAATTATCCGGTCCATGACTTGGAGTTAGCGGCCGTGATTTTTGCCTTGAAGCTGTGGAGACACTATTTGTACGGTGTGAAGATTGATATCTACACCGATCACAAGAGCCTAAAGTACCTGATTGATCAGAAGGATCTGAATATGCGGCAGCGTAGATGGATGGAGTTCTTAGGGGACTATACATTCAAGATCCACTACGTGCCTGACAAAGGGAATGCGGTTGCGGACGCATTGAGTCGTCGAGCCCCAGCTCAAGCGAATTGGCTATCAGTGCATGATGAGCGGTTGGTGCAGGAGCTGGAGGCGTTGGAGATTGTTTGTGTGGATAGACAATCTAGTGCTGAAGCAGTGTTGAATTGGACTGAAGTCCAATATGACCTGGCTGATCGGATTCGGCAGGCTTTGGATATGGATGCTCATATGAAGCAGTTCATGATAGAGGCTTTGGATGGGTCAAATTCCCAATTCGTTGTAGAGGACGGATTGCTGTGGAAAGACGGTCGTCTGTGCGTCCCAAGCGTGGGCAATTTACGGGTGGAGTTGTTGTACGAGGCACACCATACCAGGTACTCGATTCACCCGGGGAGCACGAAGATGTACCGCGATGTAAAGAAGCTATTTTGGTGGCCGGGTTTGAAAAAGGATGTGGCGCTATACGTAGCGAAGTGCCAAACCTGCGCCTTAGTAAAGGCGGAGTGCCAAAAGCCGGGAGGATTTCTTAAGTCCTTGCCTATTCCGGAGTGGAAATTTGACGACATCTCTATGGACTTTGTGCACGGTTTGCCAAGGTCGCAAAAGGGGAACGACGCCATTTGGGTGGTCGTGGATCGATTAACAAAGGTGTCGCATTTTATTCCGCATAGGAAGGATGATCCGGTGGAGAAGCTGGCAAAGCTTTATGTGGATAATATAGTGCGGCTTCATGGTGTGCCCCGCAGCATCGTGAGTGACCGAGATGGGTGGTTCACGTCCAATGATTGGAGGCTGGTGCAGCAAATGTTGGGAACAAAGCTGAAGTTTAGCACAGCCTTCCATCCGCAAACGGATGGGCAGACCGAGAGGGTCAATAGAACCATGGAAGACATGCTTCGCATGTGTGTTTTGGACTTTGGAAAGCAATGGGAGGACCACCTTTATTTGGTGGAGTTCGCATACAACAACAGCTACCAAGCAAGTATTCAGATGGCGCCTTTCGAGGCCCTATATGGTAGAAGATGTCGCACGCCGTTGTCTTGGTTAGAAACGGGCGAGTCGAAGTTGTATAAGCGATCGGAAGTGGAGGATGCTACTTCTTTGGTGAGAACCATTCGGGAGAGGTTACTCATCGCTCAGGACCGGCAAGCAAAGTACTATAATGCCAAGCACAGGAACGTGGAGTTCGCTGTGGGTGATTATGTGTACCTAAAGATCAAGCCGTTCAAGGGTGTCTCGCGGGTGCGACGGTTGAAAAAGCTAAGCCCGAGGTACCTTGGACCGTTTGAGGTTCTGGAGCGAGTTGGAGAAGCGGCCTATAGGTTGAAGCTTTCAGTGGAGCTAAGTGGTTTACACGATGTATTCCACATTTCGGTGCTTCGGAAGGCGGTGCAAGAGCCTACGCAAGTGATCGCGGTCGATCAAGTGCCGGTGGATAGTGGGCTAACGACAAAGGTAAAGCCTGTGCGGATTGAGGACTCGGAGGTCAAGCGGCTACGCAATAAAGAGATCAGGATGGTCAAGGTCCGATGGGACAATTGCGGTCGTGAGGAGCTCTCCTGGGAGCGAGAGCAGACTATGCTTGACGAGTATCCGGAGTTGTTCCGCTCAGGTACAAATGTTGTTTTTGTATATCTTTCCTTTATGTAATTTCGTGGGCGAAATTCTTTTAAGAGGGGGAGAGTTGTAACGCCCCGAAACTCAAAGGAGCAAAGGGGGACGTTTTGGGCCAGTTTTGGTTTCTGGCTGGCGGCACACGGCCTGGGACACGGGCGTGTCCCAGGGCGTGTCAAGTGTGTGCCGACACTTAGTCGCGAAGTCGTCGAGTTATACTCGACGATTCGTCGAGAAAGGGCACACGGCCTGCGACACGGGCGTGTCGCAGGGCGTGTCGACCCGTGTCGACACTTAGCCGTGAAATCGTCGAGTTATTCTCGACGATTCGTCGAGAATGGGCACACGGCCTGCGACACGGGCGTGTCGCAGGGCGTGTCGACCCGTGTCGACGATCGTCTAGGTGAAATCGTCGAGATGCACTCGACGATCGTCGAGACAAGGCACACGGCCTAGGACACGGGCGTGTCCAAGGCCGTGTCATCCAGTCGTCGTTCTCCCCTCGACGAAATGTCCCGTGTACACGGCCTGGGGGCCCAGGCGTGTCAATGTGACACGGGCAAGGACACGGGCGTGTCCTAGAACCCGTGCAGTGCTCGGGTTGGAAACGGGGGAAAATCATGGGGTACACGGCCGGCTACACGGCCGTGTCAGCTGGAACACGGGCGTGTCAACGCGAACACGGGCGTGTTCGATACCCGTGTGCGTGTTTAGAAGATTCGATTTTGACGGCGAATGCGGCACACGGCCCTGGACACGGGCGTGTGCCAGGCCGTGTTCGGCCCAGATTGGGCATTTCAGCCCCGAATCAAAGCCGCTCGTTTTCTTAGGTTGAGATCCGACGGCTGGGGATGGTTCCTGAGAGTATATACTCGGGTTTGACTTAGAAAAATCCACACTTTTCACCCCTTTTCATCTCTCCAAACCCTTGGAGAAAGAAGAGCTAAGGCAAGAGGAAGAGGAGCTAGATCCGCCATTGGAGGAGCTTCGGAGCTCCGAATCGCAAGCCGACTCCGGATCCACGGAGGCAACGCAAGTGCGGTGATTTCTATCCGATTACATTTCGATGGCGCCAAAGAGGAACGCAAGGGTAACGATCCTCACTTGTGAGCATGATAGCTCTCTTTCTTAGCATAGGAAGCCCTCTCTCGCAAGTTTGCGAAGAGTTGGAGGCGTTCCTTCGGGTAGATATGTAAAGTCCCCGTTGTTTAGCGTCCGTATGCGAGAACGGACATAGGCATTTTGGTTGAAGCCTACCCGGACATGTTAGTCCGGATCGGTGATGTTGCATTGCATAAGGCCGGAGAAGACTCCGTGCTATTTGGTGTTTTCGGGTTTTCTACGCGGTAGATTGCAGCAGGGAGCCTTGGGGACTACCCCAAAGGTGCACCCGGAAAACTGGGCGGACACGAGGTCTTGCCAACTTGGTGGCTTGGAATCCAACTTGAACATAACCGGGTTATGTGACTTGTGATGAAAATGGGACTCGGTAGAAGTTTGACCTGCGCATATGGTTTAAATTACCGTTGCGGGCGCATATGGTTTAAATTACCGTTGCGTTGTGAGTACGGGTTAGATGGAACCGTACCCACTCTATGTCGTTCGGATTAGGGCCGTTGGCATAGATGAGGGACTTCGGCGGTCTATGGTTTTAATTACCGTGACCCATGCCAGGAAGACAAACTGCTCATTGTTTGGCCGTCCAAGAGAGGATGGCGGTGAGTCGGCAGACTTAGACTGCGTTCACCAAGAATGTGCCCTGAGTGCACGGGGTGTGTGGCCGTTGAGCCTCCGCCTGTGATGAAATGACTATATTTATAATGCTCGCTTATGCTAATGAAATGCAGGGAAGGAGCATCGCCGCCCCGAGTTGGGGGCGGGATCGTTATAATTTGGTCAGCATTGCTGACCGTTGCTTTGTTTGCCACCGTGCGGTGGTTTGTTTGCTTGCAGGTGCAGCTGGACCGAGCGGTCAATAGCGGGCTAAAGCCCTTTTTGCGAAGCTGGCCCTCGAAGGCCCAAGTGAAATGTTTTCTATTTTTATTCATGTATGGCCGGCCTGCGTGCCGAGGTTGGTAAATCATGTAACGGACAAGTGAAACTTTTTGTAAGGCCTTAAGGCCAATGTTTGGGTATTTTTGTATACATTCCTAAATGTTGTATTAGTGGACATTCGTGCTCTTATGCTGGGTTCTTGTTTACAACTTATATTAACTGCTTCCGCTAGAATGCTCTGTGTAGGACGTTGAGATTGGTTGGATGGTTTCCATAAGTAACCACCCGGTCTGTCTGTGGTATATGGCGTCGGGCCCCGGCCGGACCTACTGCTATATGTTATGCGACGGATAGGGGGTGTTACATCTTATGCCCAGAACCGTCGTCTTACGGTGGCACTAACGCACGGGTTAGTCGACACCGCAACACGCCGATCCTGCCGGCTAGTACGATCATTTAACCTGTAGGCCAATATGAGAAGAAGAAGTAAAACAGTATGTAAATCCACTAGTCCACAAGTCACATGGTACAATCATATATATGAAATGAAAAGTACACCAATATAGTCCACAGAAGAGTACAAAAGAAAGAGTAATAAGGGCTTATGCCCAGTACATCAAAACCACTCCCTCTCAAATAAATAAAAGCGGAAGCTATACTAGTATATCAGATCTCGTCCCACCTGAGGACGCACAGTAGTGGTAGTAGCCTGCTGAAGCGGTATCTGCTCCTCAAGTCCTTCCTCCTCGACGTGCGGGTGCTCCATCTCCACGGGCTCCTAAAAATAGTATGGTCACCGACCATTAGTCAAAAAGACTAAGTAGTTTCCTCCGTACCTCGCCCCGCAGCTCCTAGGCACCGAGCAGGAGGACAAAGTGGAGGACAACAAGGGGTAGCAAAAGTGAAAGCAGGTGACATAATCTAACTAGCAGTTGTAATAAGTAATATCGATCTACTCTAGCAGTTCTAAATGTAGTACAAGTAAGTAAGAGCAGTACAGTAAAGGAAGTAAAGGACAGCAGTAAGAGCAAGTCAATAAACTATTCTACCACTATACTATCATCACAAAAGTACCCTAACTTATATAAATGCCCATACAAATATATAAGTTAGGATTTCCAGGAATTTAACTTATCATATAAAAGAGCTCATACTAATCTATATGATAAGGATCTATGAAGCGTATGACCTAATATGAATGAATGTTATGATGCAGTTTCATGCACAGGCAAGTGCAACTCACACACAACGACTCTGTGATCACAGAGCTTTAGTTCCCACTTTTTGAGAGCTAGCATCACTCTCGGGTACCACCGCTGTGGCTACGGCAGCAGCGGAGCGGGCGTCTCCGCTTCTAGGCCGGTATGCACACTACCAAGCCTTAGACCCCTCTCATACGCCTCTGTACACGTCCAAGGTGCACTCTAGAGTCTCGCGTACGTACTTTGCTGACAACCCGTCACTCTTGTTGGGTCGGATGTGCGTTATTGGGGGTCGTCCTCCAGACCGCAGTGTAAAACAACCCACTGACCCCTCTAACCCTCACAACCGCCTGGTGCACCGTACTGCCATTGGTGTGACGAACGGCCAGTACCGCATGCCCCGCCACTAAATTTATGCACATGTAAGTATTTTACTCCGAGCCTTCCGCTCGCAGGACCAAACCCATCCTGGAAACCCTCAAACCCAACCCGGG
The DNA here is from genome assembly GCA_039583875.1 of Platanthera guangdongensis. Lineage (NCBI taxonomy): Eukaryota > Viridiplantae > Streptophyta > Magnoliopsida > Asparagales > Orchidaceae > Platanthera > Platanthera guangdongensis. Next base: position 35,664,130 of record CM077167.1, on the reverse strand, counting down.
TGAGAACGCACATTAGTGCCTTTATACCAACTCCCTCAAACCCCAAACGGGTGAGCATATATCATGAATCTCTCCAACCCTACACGGGTGAGAAGGTACAACAAATGTCTTAACCTATTAGACTACTCTTGTCTACGGGTTATTATACTTAGAGATTTAAGGTTAATCTCAGGACTGCCCCCGGTATTCCCTGTGAAGGGCTCTTAAGGGGCACTAGGAACTGTGTTGGGATTATGCCCAGTGTTCCATTTCGCAAGGATATTTATTTTAGTTGATGGCTACCCATGTTTCACCTCAGCTCTCTTTGTTGCTCTGGAACAACCCTAGTGACTTAAGGTGTTACCGGGAAACCGACGGTCTTCCGTCGACCCCCACTCCAGTTGCTACCTAAAGACTTGCATCTTTAACCCATCACTAAGACCATACTACCCACCAGGGATTATTCATATTGCACTCTCTTATTTCTTCTGATAATCAATCCTCTGGTAACCCCTAATGCAAGACCTATTTATGTTATATGCACAACATGTCCTATTATTACCCTAAAAATGGAACCTTCCAATCCTTAAGGCATCTTGCCACTAAATATTTATCCTAGGGTGGTATGGGCTAAAGGAACTACCCTATGAATTCTCATAATTTTCCTTGGCTAAATAATCCTTTAATTAAATCTTTTAAATTAATTACTAGGTCACTTTACACATGAAGTAGTATTATTTAACATCCACTGACCTAGGTAATTTTTCTTGAGTTGTATAATGATAAAATATTACTGTCTACAGAGTTTCATAATTTTCCTTGGACTATTTATATCAATTCCTTACTTAATTCCAAATTCACATAATTTCCATTTTTCAAATGAAGTATAGGTAATATGTAATCCAAAATTCCAGGAAAATTACAGAACATATAAAACATGAATTTATGACTATGGGCAGAGTTTCATCAACTTTGATTGTGTAATGTCCTATCAATTTCCATTCATACATATTTACCAAAAATGCCATTATATTAATTTAAAAACTATCAATACACCCATTAATTATGAAAAAACTTATGCAAGACTAATAATACAATTTTACAGCACTAGAATTATTTACAAATTTTTTTGAGGTTCATATCCATCAATTCAAGAATAAATGAAATAAGGGTAAAATGGGCATTTTAAGATATTTTATTCCAAAAGCTCTTCAAACAGAAGGATCAAATTTTTCCTAAGTCAAATGTAACCTTATCTATATCTTGGCAAAGTTTGAGGATTTGTGCTTGAGGAAAACCTATTTTCCAAATTTATTTTCAAAAGAGCTACATTTAAAATAAATTCCAATTAATGGGATTTTTGATTCCAAAAATCCCATAATTAATTTGAGTGATGAAATTTACCCTAATGAACCACTGTAAACTAATCCAAGATTTTTGCATGCCTCCATTAGGCTGAATACACAATATTTGAACTATTGCTATTAGCACCCAAGGCAATATATACACCAACACATGCAAGTGGATTTTCCCATCATGCATTGATCCAAAAGTGCTGAAACTTATATCATGCACTAATGGTGTTCCCAAGGACCCACCCCCAAAATTTGGGGCCATGAGGAGTCATATAACTCCCTATATTTCATTTATTTACATTTTGAAATTATGACCAAAACTATAGGAAAACTTGTTTCAAAAATTCCTACATTTTTGCAGGGGCTAGGTATGCCCTAATAATGAATGAACCCAAAATTTGGGGCCATGGTGATTGCTGATTTGACTTGGGCATCCAAATGCATTTCTGCCCTAGTCTAGGACCAGGCCTAGGAGAAATGCACTACAGGACTGTACACTACACCAAATCACAACTTTAAGGTGGCAAATTAAAGGTAAGACAGTCAGCTACATTTTTAGTTTAGGGACTAGTTTCTGGAAATGCCTCTAAGAGGCCTAAAGAGAATATGCAAAATGACTGTATTTATGTGACAGAATTTATACTATTCATCACTTGAAATTAATTCATTTAATAAATCTTGCACGAATCTTAAAGCGTAAATGAACGGAATCCATTCATCTTATCCACCTGACCGACGGCTGAGATTGAGCTGACTTGGGCTATGTTTGCTGGCGGTTTCCGGCCAGCTGAGGCGGCGCCACCCCCGGCCAACGGTGCCATCACCTTCACGGTGGTGGTGGCTATCATTTTCCGGTGATGGGGCGGCGGGAGACGGCGGTGACGGCGAACCCGAGCGGTTTCAAAAGCTTGTAAAAATCTCACTTTCCTCCCATGGCATCGGGCTCAGCTGAGCCCGATATCTCACCTAATCGATCTAAGATGCTAGTACGGGTAGAGGTGAGGTGAAACGAACCTGGATTGGGGCTTGGCTGCGGGTCAGGAGGCGGTTTGCCATGGTGGTGGTGCGCCGGCGAGCTCCTCCCCGATTCCTTGATTCTTCATCGTTTTCCATGTTTCAGCACTCTAATTCCACTCCTTTCCACCTCCTGAAGCTAATGGTGAAGTCTGTTTGGGCTGAGTTTGGCTGTATATGGAGATATCACCTATGTGAGCTCGGTTTGAGCTTTGGTTGCTCCGCCCATGCATGAAAGGTGGCTCTCAGCCCCTAATTTCTGCTGGAATGATGAGAGGAGGTCGGCCATCTGGTTTTGGGCAGAGAAATTCAGCTGAAGGGGTGGCCATGTGGCCACCATTCCCTTTCTTCTCCATTTCTCTCTCCTCTTTCTCTCAAAATCTCATTTCTACCCCTTTGCATGCATTCTCTCTCCTGATTTAGAGGGGTAGGGCTGGTCTTATTCACTTGGGCTGGCCATGGGCCAAATTTGATGGGCTTGGTGCAAAGGAGGATGGCTTGGTCTTCATTTCACTCTTTTAGGTCAAATAGTTGACTATGTTGACTTTGAGTTGACTTGGTCAAGCATGGTGGGTGGGCTGACCCCATTTGATGGAAATGGGTCTAGTGGCACCACCCAACTTGGGTTGGGTCACGGGAGTGCCCTACTTAGGCTAATTGGGCTTATGAGTGTGGGTTTGACCAAATTAAGCCCAAGGTTGACTTTGGTCAATTGGGGTCAAAGTGTTGACCTAATGGCATGCCCTTGGGTCCACTTAGATTGTTTTTAGGGTTAGGGCAATGTGGTGGGGTCATGGTGTGAGTAGGGTTCTTATTTAGGCTAGTTTGACCTAGTTTGACTATGATCCTATAGTGGGCTCCACATGGCTACCACCCACTACCTAGGGTCAAACCAAGTTGATCTCCTTAAATCTCACCCCATGCCTAACCCAATCTAAGTTGAGGGGTCCAGAAGTAACATGGGAAGTTATAAATTCCAATAAACAAGAAAATAATTTCGTCCCCGAAATTTAAGTTCGGGTCTACGGGGTTCTACTTGCAAGAATTTTTAAGAAACTTTACAACATAACTTGAAAGTACCGGATACGAATAGCTCCGGGTGTTGCTCTAGCATCAGATCCCTCGGCTCCTAGGTGTGCTCCTCCCGTCCATGGTTGGACCACAACACCTTCACAAGAGGGACCTTCTTCTTCCGCAACACTCGGATGGCTGTATCGTCAATCCAGATCGGCTCCAATCTAACTGATCTGTCAGGTTCTACCGGTCCGGCTGTAGTAGTAATGTGCTGCTCCGGACGAAGGAGAGCTCTTCGCAAGGAAGAGACATGGAAGACATCATGTAATGTACCCAACTCCGGTGGCAGCTGCAGTCGGTAAGCTAAGGGGCCGATCCGCTCCAGGATCAGGTATGACCCCATGTATCGTGGACTGAGCTTCTTGTGCCTCCGCACCCGAGAGACACCGTGTACTGGACGTATCTTCAAGAATACTCTGTCTCCAACCTGGAACTCCACCTTCTGGTGCCGAGCATCATAATACTTTGCCTGCCTGCTCTGGGCCTCTAGTAGCCGATCTCTGATCAATCGAATCTGAACCTCAGTATCCTTTATATAATCAGATCCAAGAGCTCTGGTATCCACATCCTGAACCCATGATAGCGGTGTCCGACATCTCCTCCCATAAAGTGCCTCATATGGAGCCATCCTGATGCTAGCCTGGTGGCTGTTATTGTACGAGAACTCAATCAGTGGCAGCAGCCTCTCCCAAGGCTTCCCCGTATCCAATATGCATAGTCTGAGTAGGTCCTCCATGGTCCGGATGGTCCGCTCGGTCTGTCCGTAGGTCTGCGGATGGAAGGCGGTACTAAAAGTAAGCCGAGATCCCAAGTAAGCATGCACGGCCCTCCACTCGCTCGAAGTGAACCGACCATCATGGTCCGAAACAATCGTCCTGGGAATGCCATGATATCTGACGAACTGCTCCACAAATAATCTCACCAGAACTGCAACTGGGGCATCCTTCCGAACTGGAATAAATCGCGCTACCTTGGTCAGTCTATCCACTATGACCCATATAGAATCATGCCCAGAGTGGGAGCGAGGCAATCCGTGTACAAAGTCCATAGCAATGTCCTCGAACTTCCATTTTGGAACTGGCAGTGGCTGTAGTAAACCTCCCGGGCTCTTGCATTCTGCTTTCACATGCTGGCAGGTCTCGCAATGGGTCACAAAATCCGTGATCTCCCTCTTCATCCCGGGCCAATACATAGACCTCCGCAAATCTGCCCACATCTTGGTGATGCCGGGGTGTAATGAATATCTGGAGCAATGAGCCTCTCTGAGTATGTCATCCCGGATACTGCCCCCTGCTGGTATGTAGATGCGCCCACGGAATCGAAGAAGATCATCCTGTAGCGTGTAGTCCTCAACCTTGCCCCTCTCCAGGGCACTAAAAAGCGGCTGTAACGCGGCATCCAGCCTCTGATGTGTTCGGATGCGCTCCTGTATATCATCACCACTGATCACTGAGCTCAAATACTCTCGATACACTACTGGCTCGGTCTCAGATACCATGGTAATGTGCATGTCCTCCATCATCTGTAGCAGCTCTATAGACATCAATCGGGGCTCCGGTCCAGAAGTGTCGGCCCTCCTACTCAAGGCATCTGCTACCGTGTTCGCTTTTCCCGGATGGTAGTGGATCTTATAATCGTAGTCACAGAGGAATTCCAGCCATCTTCTCTGTCTCAGGTTTAAGTCCTTCTGTGTATCGATATATTTAAGGTTCTTGTGATCTGAAAAGATGTCACAATGAATCCCGTATAAGTAATGCCTCCATATCGTTAGGGCGAATACCACAGCCCCGAGCTCTAGGTCATGTACTGGATAGTTATGCTCATGCTTCTTCAACTGTCTTGAAGCATAAGCAATAACATGTCCATGCTGCATCAGGACTGCACCCATCCCCTGGTAAGAGGTGTCCGTGTAGATCTGGAATCCTTCGCTCCCGGATGGAAGCGCAAGAATGGGGGATGAGATGAGTCGATCCTACAGCTCCTAAAAAGCCATCTCGCACCGCTTTGACCAAACAAAATCTGCGTCCTTCTTTTTCAAGGACGTGAGGGGGAGTGCTATCCTCGAGAATCCCTCCACGAACTTGCGATAATACCCTGCTAGTCCCAAGAAACTGCGGATGTCAGATGCAGTCTTCGGCCGTGGCCAATCCCTTACTGTCTCTATCTTGGCTGGGTCCACTGCTAATCCAGCCCCACTGATCGTGTGCCCCAGGAAAGCCACCTCCTGCAGCCAGAACTGGCACTTTGAAAATTTTGCGTACATCTGAGACTCCCTCAGCCTCTGCAAGACCTGCGCCAGGTGCTCCGTATGCTCCTCCTGAGTCCGAGAATATATAAGAATGTCGTCGATGAATACAATCACGAAGCGGTCTAAGAAGGGCTCGAATACACGGTTCATTAGACTCATGAATGCTGTAGGGGAATTCGTGAGCCCAAAAGGCATCACCGTGAACTTGTATAATCCATAGCGTGAAGTGAATGTCGTCTTCGGTATGTCCTCTTCCCTGATACGGAGCTGGTAGTAACCGGATCGCAAATCTAGCTTGGAGAACCAGAAGGCTCCCTGCAGCTGGTCAAATAACTCATCTATCCGAGGCAGAGGATAGGTATTGCGGACCATTAACCGGTTCAGCTCCCGGTAATCTATACATAGTCGCAATGACCCGTCCTTTTTCTTCACAAAGAGAACTGGCGCTGCCCACGGCGATGAACTGGGCCGCACAAATCCTGACTCGATTAGCTCCTGTAGTTGAGTCCTGAACTCTGCTAACTCCCTTGGAGCCATCCTGTAGGGTGCCCGGGACACCGGCCTCGCTCCCGGTACTAGCTGAATCCTGAAATCCAAGTCTCTAGCAGGTGGTAGCCCGGGCAATTTCTCCGGGAATACGTCGGAGAAATCCCGGACCACCGGAATATCTGAAATATTCGTCTCTGCTCCCACCATCTCAAAGCAGATAAGATAAACTTCTTCACCCTGCTCGTGGGCCTTCACAACCTGTACAAAAGATAACAGTAGGTGGCAGATAGGCTGAATACCTTCAATGATAATATGAGAGTCTCCATGCCTTAGCGTGATCCTCCTGGACGGACAATTTATCTGAGCATGGTTCCGATGTAACCATGCCATGCCCAAAATCAAGTCGAAGTCGTGCAGCTTCAGAATAGTTGCTGGCGCCTCAAATGCCTTGCCGCCAATCTCGGCCTCCATATCACAATGTACAGTGGTCCGCAGCTCTGACCCATCAGGTAGACGCACCCTCATCTCTAGTCCAGGAAACCTCTCCATGCCTTCGAGTCCGTCGATGAAGGCCTCGGATACGAACGAGTGCGAAGCACCCGTGTCGAAGAGAGTATGAGCGGGCTTGCCGCCGATCATAACTATGCCTGAAGTTTGTTTACGTTAAAATTTACTGTTATCCTATAGTTTCCAGGTACTATATATAATTGAAAATTCAGGAAATTTAATAATTAACTTTAAGTACCTGTGATAACCTCCTCAGGGTTCCTCTGCTCTGTGAGGTCCAAGGTGTATATCTGCTCCTGCTCGCGTCTCCTGCCGTGATATCCTCGGCCTCGGCCTCGGCCCTGCTGTACTGGGACCACTGGAGGTGGAGGAGGAGGAGGAGGATGGAATCGATGCGGGCACTCCGACCTAATGTGCCCGGGCTGGCGGAAACCGTAACAAACTACCTGTCGGTGGCCTCGGTCATCCTGTCTCCTCGGATCATGCATCTGTAGAGGTGGGGGAGGCAATGCTGGAGGAGGCCCCTGCTCCTGCCTGAAGTTGGGACGACGACGTCCCCCACCCTTCTTGTATCTGATAGTCCTGCCTCTCTGAGATCCCCTGCTGCTCTCTCCCGATGTCGACCCATCAAATGGTCTCTTCCCTCCGGCTCGCACCATCAGCTGGTCAGCCTCCAGCTTCTTTGCCATCTCGATGATCTGCCTAGATGTGCCATGAGAAATGAACAACAAGGCCTGCCTCAAATCATCCCTGAGACCCCGGTAGAACCTCTTGGCATACCTCCTATCATCGGTATCATGAATCCCTGCGAACCTGGCCAAATGAGAGAACTCTCTCTGATACTCGATCACCGATCTAGTCCCCTGCCTGAGGTTCAAAAACCTCTCCTCCAAGGCATCTCTATCCGTAGCAGAGATGAAGTGCTCCAGAAATACATCGCCAAACTCCTCCCATGATATCTCTGACAGCTCAAAGTCCGCATATGTAGACTCCCGCACTGATTTCCACCATCTCTACGCATGAGCCTCTAGTGCAGAGGTGGCTAGAGGTACTGCCTCGCCGACCGGGCAGCTGATGCCTGCTAAGATCTCGTGTATGGCCTCCAGCCATTCTTCCGTATTTACCGCATCCTTTGTCCCACGGTACGTCGGTGGGGACAGGCTCTTGAATGCACTCAGCCAGCTCGACCCCGGATTTGGCTATGGAGCCGGGACTTGCTGGGATCTGAAGGCATCCAGAATCGCCGTCAAGGTCTGCCACAACTCTGTATGTAGGAATGGAGTGGCAGCTGGAGGGGGAGGAGCCACATTTTGCGGCGCGGCAACCTGTGGAGGTTGCATAAAGGTAAGGTTAAAACAGAACTGGTCTAACTCATTGTACTTTGTGGACCATTTATGTGACTTTTGCACATGGGCACACCACTGCTTCCGATGCATAGTTTGTCCGCAAACTAATGCTCGGGCGGGGTGGTCCCATGTTGTGGACTTCTTTCTCATATGATCGTTGTTCAAGTGATACCAGTTTGTAAGACCCCTTCATCCCCCTTACCAAAGAGGGCTACCAGGTCTTATGCCCAGAAACGCCGTCTTACGGTGGCACTAACGCACGGGTTAGTCGACATCGCAACACGCCGATCCTGCCGGCTAGTACGATCATTTAACCTGTAGGCCAATATGAGAAAAAGAAGTAAAACAGTATGTAAATCCACTAGTCCACAAGTCACATGGTACAATCATATATATGAAATGAAAAGTACACCAATATAGTCCATAGAAGAGTACAAAAGAAAGAGTAATAAGGGCTTATGCCCAGTACATCAAAACCACTCCCTCTCAAATAAATAAAAGCGGAAGCTATACTAGTATATCAGATCTCGTCCCACCTGAGGACGCACAGTAGTGGTAGTAGCCTGCTGAAGCGGTATCTGCTCCTCAAGTCCTGCCTCCTCGATGTGCGGGTGCTCCATCTCCACGGGCTCCTAAAAATAGTATGGTCACCGACCATTAGTCAAAAAGACTAAGTTGTTTTCTCCGCACCTCACCCCGCAGCTCCTAGGAACCGAGCGGGAGGACGATGCGGAGGACAACAAGGGGTAGCAAAAGTGGAAGCAGGTGACAGAATCTAACTAGCAGTTGTAATAAGTAATATCGATCTACTCTAGCAGTTCTAAATGTAGTACAAGTAAGTAAGAGCAGTACAGTAAAGGAAGTAAAGGACAGCAGTAAGAGCAAGTAAATAAACTATTCTACCACTATACTATCATCACAAAAGTACCATAACTTATATAAATGCCCATACAAATATATAAGTTAGGATTTCCAGGAATTTAACTTATCATATAAAAGAGCTCATACTAATCTATATGATAAGGATCTATGAAGCGTATGACCTAATATGAATGAATGTTATGATGCAGTTTCATGCACAGGCAAGTGCAACTCACACACGACGACTCTGTGATCACAGACCTTTATTTCGCACTTTTTGAGAGCTAGCATCACTCTCGGGTACCACCGCTGTGGCTACGGCAGCAGCGGAGCGGGCGTCTCCGCTTCTAGGCCGGTATGCACACTTCCAAGCCTTAGACCCCTCTCATACGCCTCTGTACACGTTCAAGGTGCACTCTAGAGTCTCGCGTACGTACTTTGCTGACAACCCGTCAGTCTTGTTGGGTCGGATGTGCGTTATCGGGGGTCGTCCTCCAGACCGCAGAGTAAAACAACCCACTGGCCCCTCTAACCCTCACAACCGCCTGGTGCACCGTACTGCCATCGGTGTGACGAACGGCCAGTACCTCATGCCCTGCCACTAAATTTATGCACATGCAAGTATTTTACTCCGAGCCTTCCGCTCGCAGGACCAAACCCGTCCTGGAAACCCTCAAACCCAACCCGGGTGAGAACGCACATTAGTGCCTTTATACCAACTCCCTCAAACCCCAAACGGGTGAGCATATATCATGAATCTCTCCAACCCTACACGGGTGAGAAGGTACAACAAATGTCTTAACCTATTAGACTACTCTTGTCTACGGGTTATTATACTTAGAGATTTAAGGTTAATCCCAGGACTGCCCCCGGTATTCCCTGTGAAGGGCTCTCAAGGGGCACTAGGAACTGTGTTGGGATTACGCCCAGCATTCCCTTTCGCAAGGATATTTATTTTAGTTGATGGCTACCCATGTTTCACGCCAGCTCTCTTTGTTGCTCTGGAACAACCCTAGTGACTTAAGGTATTACCGGGAAACCGACGGTCTTCCGTCGACCCCCACTCCAGTTGCTACCTAAAGACTTGCACCTTTAACCCATCACTAAGATCATACTACCCACCAGGGATTATTCATATTGCACTCTCTTATTTCTTCTGATAGTCAATCCCCTGGTAACCCCTAGGCAAGACCTATTTATGTTATATGCAGACCATGTCCTATTATTACCCTAAAAATGGAACATTCCAATCCTTAAGGCATCTTGCCCCTAAATATTTATCCTAGGGTGGTATGGGCTAAGGGAACTACCCTATGAATTCTCATAATTTTCCTTGGCTAAATAATCCTTTAATTAAATCTTTTAAATCTCACCAGAACTGCAACTGGGGCATCCTTCCAAACTGGAATAAATCGCGCTACCTTGGTCAGTCTATCCACTATGACCCATATAGAATCATGCCCAGAGTGGGAGCGAGGCAATCCGTGTACAAAGTCCATAGCAATGTCCTCGAACTTCCATTCTAGAACTGGCAGTGGCTGTAGTAAACCTCCCGGGCTCTTGCATTCTGCTTTCACACGCTGGCAGGTCTCGCAATGGGTCACAAAATCCGTGATCTCCCTCTTCATCCGGGGCCAATACATAGACCTCCGCAAATCTGCCCACATCTTGGTGATGCCGGGGTGTACTGAATATCTGGAGCAATGAGCCTCTCTGAGTATGTCATCCCGGATACTGGCCCCTGCTGGTATGTAGATGCGCCCACGGAATCGAAGAAGATTATCCTATAGTGTGTAGTCCTCAACCTTGCCCCTCACCAGGGCACTAAAAAGCGGCTGTAACGCGGCATCCAGCCTCTGATGTGTTCGGATGCGCTCCTGTATATCATCGCCACTAATCACTGAGCTCAAATACTCTCGATACACTACTGGCTCGGTCTCAGATACCATGGTAATGTGCATGTCCTCCATCATCTGTAGCAGCTCTATAGACATCAACCGGGGCTCCGGTCCAGAAGTGCCGGCCCTCCTGCTCAAGGCATCTGCTACCGTGTTCGCTTTTCCCGGATGGTAGTGGATCTTATAATCGTAGTCATAGAGGAATTCCAGCCATCTCCTCTGTCTCAGGTTTAAGTCCTTCTGTGTATCGATATATTTAAGGTTCTTGTGATCTGAAAAGATGTCACAATGAATCCCGTATAAGTAATGCCTCCATATCTTTAGGGCGAATACCACAGCCCCGAGCTCTAGGTCATGTACTGGATAGTTATGCTCATGCTTCTTCAACTGTCTTGAAGCATAAGCAATAATACGTCCATGCTGCATCAGGACTGCACCCATCCCCTGGTAAGAGGCGGCCGTGTAGATCTGGAATCCTTCGCTCCGGAATGGAAGCGCAAGAATGGGGGATGAGATGAGTTGGTCCTTCAACCCCTGAAAAGCCGTCTCACACCGCTCTGACCAAACAAAATCTGCGTCCTTCTTTGTCAAGGACGTGAGGGGGAGTGCTATCCTCGAGAATCCCTCCACGAACTTGCGATAATACCCTGCTAGTCCCAAGAAACTGCGGATGTCAGATGCGGTCTTCGGTCGTGGCCAATCCCTTACTGTCTCTATCTTGGCTGGGTCCACTGCTAATCCAGCCCCACTGATCGTGTGCCCCAGGAAAGCCACCTCCTGCAGCCAGAACTGGCACTTTGAAAATTTTGCGTACATCTGGGACTCCCTCAGCCTCTGCAAGACCTGCGCCAGTTGCTCTGTATGCTCCTCCTGAGTCCGAGAATATATAAGAATGTCGTCGATGAATACAATCACGAAGCGGTCTAAGAAGGGCTCGAATACACGGTTCATTAGACTCATGAATACAGCAGGGGCATTCGTGAGCCCAAAAGGCATCACCGTGAACTCGTATAATCCATAGCGTGAACTGAATGCCGTCTTTGGTATGTCCTCTTTCCTGATACGGAGCTGGTAGTAACCGGATCACAAATCTAGCTTGGAGAACCAGAAGGCTCCCTGCAGCTGGTCAAATAACTCATCTATCCGAGGCAGAGGATAGGTATTGCGGACCGTTAACCGGTTCAGCTCCCGGTAATCTATGCATAGTCGCAATGACCCGTCCTTTTTCTTCACAAAGAGAACTGGCGCTCCCCACGGCGATGAACTGGGCCGCACAAATCCTGACTCGACTAGCTCCTGTAGTTGAGTCCTAAACTCTGTTAACTCCCTGGGAGCCATCCTGTAGGATGCCCGGTACACCGGCCTCGCTCCCGATACTAGCTGAATCCTGAAATCCAAGTCTCTAGCAGGTGGTAGCCCGGGCAATTTCTCCGGGAATACGTCGGAGAAATCCCGGACCACCGGAATATCTGAAATAGTTGTCTCTGCTCCCACCATCTCCAAGCAGATAAGATAAACTTCTTCACCCTGCTCGTGGGCCTTCACAGCCTGTACATAAGATAACAGTAGGTGGCAGATAGGCTGAATACCTTCAATGATAACATGAGAGTCGCCATGCCTTAGCGTGATCCTCCTGGACGGACAATCTATCTGAGCATGGTTCCGATGTAACCATGCCATGCCCAAAATCAAGTCGAAGTCCTGCAGCTTCAGAATAGTTGCTGGCGCCTCAAATGCCTTGCCGCCAATCTCGGCCTCCATATCACAATGTGCAGTGGTCCGCAGCTCTGACCCATCGGGTAGACGCACCCTCATCTCTAGTCCAGGAAACCTCTCCACGCCTTCGAGTCCGTCGATGAAGGCCTCGGATACGAACGAGTGTGAAGCACTCGTGTCGAAGAGAGTATGAGCGGGCTTGCCGCCGATCATAACTATGCCTGAAGTTTGTTTACGTTAAAATTTACTGTTATCCTATAGTTTCTAAGTACTATATATAATTGAAAATTCAGGAAATTTAATAATTAACTTTAAGTACCTGTGATAACCTCCACAGGGTTCCTCTGCTCTGTGAGGTCCAAGGCGTATATCTGCTCCTGCTCGCGTCTCCTGCCGTGATATCCCCGGCCTCGGCCTCGGCCTCGGCCTCGTCCCTGCTGTACTGGGACCACTGGAGGTGGAGGAGGAGGAGGATGATGGAATCGATGCGGGCACTCCGACCTAATGTGCCCGGGCTGGCGGCAACAGTAACAAACTACCTGTCAGTGGCCTCGGTCATCCTGTCTCCTCGGATCATGCATCTGTAGAGGTGGGGGAGCCAATGCTGGAGGAGGCCCCTGCTCCTGCCTGAAGTTGGGACGACGACGTCCCCCACCCTTCTTTTATCTGATAGTACTGCCTCTCTGAGAGCCCCTGATGCTCTCTCCCAATGTCGACCCATCAAATGGTCTCTTCCCTCCGGCTTGCACCATCAGCTGGTCAGCCTCCAGCTTCTTTGCCATCTCGATGATCTGCCTAGATGTGCCATGAGAAATGAACAGCAAGGCCTGCCTCAAATCATCCCTGAGACCCCGGTAGAACCTCTTGGTATACCTCCTATCATTGGTATCCTGAATCCCTGCGAACCTGGCCAAATGAGAGAACTCTCTCTAATACTCGATCACCGATCTAGTCCCCTGCCTGAGGTTCAAAAACCTCTCCTCCAAGGCATCTCTGTCCGTAGCAGAGACGAAGTGCTCCAGAAATTCATTGCCAAACTCCTCCCATGATATCTCTGACAGCTCAAAGTCCGCATATGTAGACTCCCGCACTGATTTCCACCATCTCTTCGCATGAGCCTCTAGTGCAGAGGTGGATAGAGGTACTGCCTCTCCGACCGGGCAGCTGATGCCTGCTAAGATCTCGTGTATGGCCTCCAGCCATTCTTCCGTCTTTACCGCATCCTCTGTCCCACGGTACATCGGTGGGGACAGGCTCTTGAATGCACTCAGCCAGCTCGACCCCAGATTTGGCTGTGGAGCCGGGACTTGCTGGGATCTGAAGGCATCCAGAATCGCCGTCAAGGTCTGCCCCAACTCCGTATGTAGGAATGGAGTGCCAACTGGAGGGGGAGGAGCCACATTTTGCGGTGCGGCGACCTGTGGAGGTTGCATAAAGCTAAGGTTAAAACAGAACTGGCCTAACTCATTGTACTTTGTGGACCATTTATGTGACTTTTGCACATGGGCACACCACTGCTTCCGCTGCATAGTTTGTCCGCAAACTAATGCTCGGGCGGGGGTGGTCCCATGTTGTGGACTTCTTTCTCATATGATCGTTGTTCAAGTGATACCAGTTTGTAAGACCCCTTCCTCCCCCTTACCAAGGAGGGCTACCGGGTCTTATGCCCAGAACCGCCGTCTTACGGTGGCACTAACACACGGGTTAGTCGACACCGCAACACGCCGATCCTGCTGGCTAGTACGATCATTTAACCTATAGGCCAATATGAGAAAAAGAAGTAAAATAGTATGTAAATCCACTAGTCCACAAGTCACATGGTACAATCATATATATGAAATGAAAAGTACACCAATATAGTCCACATAAGAGTACAAAAGAAAGAGTAATAAGGGCTTATGCCCAGTACATCAAAACCACTCCCTCTCAAATAAATAAAAGCGGAAGTTATACTAGTATTTCAGATCTCGTCCCACCTGAGGACGCACAGTAGTGGTAGTAGCCTGCTGAAGCGGTATCTGCTCCTCAAGTCCTGCCTCCTCGACGTGCGGGTGCTCCATCTCCACGGGCTCCTAAAAATAGTATGGTCACCGACCATTAGTCAAAAAGACTAAGTCGTTTCCTCCGCACCTCGCCCCGCAGCTCCTAGGCACCGAGCGGGAGGAAGAAGTGGAGGACAACAAGGGGTAGCAAAAGTGGAAGCAGGTGACAGAATCTAACTAGCAGTTGTAATAAGTAATATCGATCTACTCTAGCAGTTCTAAATGTAGTACAAGTAAGTAAGAGCAGTATAGTAAAGGAAGTAAAGGACAGCAGTAAGAGCAAGTAAATAAACTATTCTACCACTATACTATCATCACAAAAGTACCCTAACTTATATAAATGCCCATACAAATATATAAGTTAGGATTTCCAGGAATTTAACTTATCATATAAAAGAGCTCATACTAATCTATATGATAAGGATCTATGAAGCGTATGACCTAATATGAATGAATGTTATGATGCAGTTTCATGCACAGGCAAATGCAACTCACACACAACGACTCTATGATCACAGACCTTTAGTTCCCACTTTTTGAGAGCTATCATCACTCTCGGGTACCACCGCTGTGGCTACGGCAGCAGCGGAGCGGGCGTCTACGCTTCTAGGCCGGTATGCACACTACCAAGCCTTAGACCCCTCTCATACGCCTCTGTACACGTCCAAGGTGCACTCTAGAGTCTCGCGTACGTACTTTGCTGACAACCAGTTAGTCTTGTTGGGTCGGAT
Organism: Platanthera guangdongensis; assembly: GCA_039583875.1. Classification (NCBI taxonomy): domain Eukaryota; kingdom Viridiplantae; phylum Streptophyta; class Magnoliopsida; order Asparagales; family Orchidaceae; genus Platanthera; species Platanthera guangdongensis. Next base: position 35,648,870 of record CM077167.1, on the reverse strand, counting down.
GTGCGTTATCGGGGGTCGTCCTCCAGACCCCAGTGTAAAACAACCCACTGGCCCCTCTAACCCTCACAACCGCCTGGTGCACCGTACTGCCATCGTGTCATCTACAATCTGCTCTGAGGATATTAGAGTATATTAAAGCTTCTCCAGGGAAAGGACTCCTATTTCAGAAGAATGGTCACCTAAGGGTTGAAGCTTACTCTGATTCAAGCTATGCGGATGACAAAGGGGACCGCAAATCGACTTCAGGTTTCTGTACATTTGTTGAAGGCAATCTTGTGAGTTGGAAGAGCAAGAAACAGTCTGTCGTTTCCAGGTCTAGTGCAGAGGCGGAATATCGCAGCATGGCATCGACTACATGTGAGTTGAAGTGGTTGCGGGCTCTCATGCTTGACTTAGGAGAGGTTTACAACTATCCTCTTCCTATATTTTGTGACAATAAGCCCGCGATACACATTTCCAAAAATCCGGTCTTTCATGAGAGAACAAAATACATAGAAGTCGACTGTCATTTTATTCGGGAAGAAATATTGAAGAAACAGATTTGCACTCCATTTGTCACTTCCGACAACGAGTTGGCAGATGTCTTCACCAAGCCGGTGTCCGCTTCCTTTTTCCACATCTGCGACAAGCTGGGCATGATCGATATATATGCTCCAGCTTGAGGGGGAGTGTTGAATTTGGTGACCTGGCGGTCTGGAGGTTTGTCTTGGCGGGTTGAAGACCGCGCGGTCTGGCGGTCTGTCTCAGCCGGCTTGGAGACCGGGCGGTCTGGCGGTCTACCCTGGCAGTCTCTCTTCCTCTTTGGTGGTAGCCGTGCGGTTAGCCCTGCTGTCTAACCGCGCGGCTTGCGCGGTTTGTTTTGTATAGTCCGCTTAGTCCTGTAAATTTTTAGTCTCACATCTCTTATTTGTATTCTCTCATCTCTCCTCCATTCTATATAAGGGAGGACATACCTTTGTAATAGAGACCTTTTTCGGATAATAAAATTTCTCGCGTTCGGCAGAGGACACGGTTGATTGTGTGCGCTTCTGATTCTCACGGCTTGTTTTCCGTTCCGCGACCTGTCTTCGGCTTGCCTCTCTTCTGCTGTTCGCGCGGCTTGCTTCTCCTTGTTCTCTTCTCCTACTATTCGTCGCCGCGACCTGTCTCGTTGTCGCCGCGCTCCTGGTTCCTTCTTGCCTCTCCGACCTCCTAGTCGTTGCGGCCTGTTTTTGTTCGCCCGGTCTGCGACTTGTTGTAGTCGCTGCTTCTTGTCTCCTCTTCTCTTCTGTTCGCTCGGCCTTCTCAGTCCTCGCGACCTCTTCCCCGCTGGGCCTTTGACTGCTTTCTAGCCGCTTAATTCTTCGTCTGTCTGCGCGAACTGTCCGCGCGGCTTGCCCCCTCTTTTTCACGAACCGTTTTTGCGATCTCCTCTATTCGCCGCGCTCTACTTCTTGTTGCCTTCTACCCGCTCCTGCTTGCTAGTCGCCCCGGCCTCATCTTTTGCCGTGCGACTTGTTCTCCTCTGTTCGCCCGACTTTTTCAGGCCGTGCGACTTCTCTCCCTCTGCTTTGCTCTGCTTCTTGGTAGCGGCCTTCCTAGCCGCACGACCTGTTTTCTGTTCGCCCGGCTTGGTGCTCTTTTCTCTTCTCGCGGTTTGTTCTTATCGTCGCGGTTTGCTCCTCTCTTGCTTCCATGGCTTTCCCCTCCTCCAGCCTGTCCGCCTCCGTGGTCACCTCTTCTGGTAGTGCTCATGTTGTTACTCGCGGAAGATGGCTAATCGACTCTGGTGCAACAAATCATATGACAGACAATCCTCAATGTTTCTCTCTTCTTGACACACATGCTCAGTTGCCCCCGGTCATTGTTGCTGATGGATCTCCCTCCCCGGTCCATGGGACGGGCATGGTTCAAGTGACTCCATCTCTCTGCTTGGCTGATACCCTCTATGTGCCCAAGTTTCCGTGCAATTTATTATCGGTTACTTCTTTATGCAAGCAACTACGGTGTTCTGTCATATTCACCCCTACCTCTTGTGCTTTTTAGAATTCGGACTCCCAACGGACGATTGCTACCGGGACTGAGAGTGGTGGCCTCTACTTCCTCGACAACGTTTCTGCTCTATCCGCCTTCTCCTCCTCCTCTACAGATCTTCTCCAATGGCATCTTCGCCTTGGACATGCTCCTCCCCGAATTCTACGACAGCTCCTGCCGCACCTCCCTCCTCATCATCCTCCTCTAAACTGTGATGCATGTCAACTTGGCAAACATCACCGCTCATCCTTCCCACCAATGCAAAGTCGGGGCTCTTCCCGTCCGTTCGACCTCGTTCACTCTGACATATGGGGTCCCGCTCTTAACCTCACCATCGGTCGGGGTAGTTCCTATTTTGTCACCTTCATTGATGATTTCTCTCGATGTACGTGGGTATATCTTCTCAAAGATAGCTCCGAGCTGTTCTCTGTTTGGACCTCCTTTTATTCTATGGTTAAGACTCAGTTTGATACGTCTATTAAACTCCTTCGTTCTGACAATGCTAAGGAGTATCTTAGCCACGACTTCTCCTCCTTTTGTATTCACCATGGTGTTATTCGTCAAACCAGTTGTGTCTACACCTCACAACAAAATGGGGTGGCAGAACGCAAAAACCGTCACCTCCTTGATGTCGCTCGCACTATGATGACTCAAATGCATGTTCCTCGCTCCTATTGGGGCTATGCTGTCCTCCTCTCCTGCTATCTCATCAATCGCCTTCCCTCCACAGTTCTCCACGGTGCTACCCCCTTCTCCAATCTTTATCCGGACAAGGATCCCTTTCCTCTTCCTCTGCACATCTTTGGGTGCACCGCTTTTGTGCACTCTCCCGCTGCCACCCGTGATAAACTCTCACCACGTGCCACCAAATGTGTCTTTCTGGGCTACTCTCCCACTCAGAAAGGATATTGTTGCTTTGACCCTGTTACCCACAAGCAATTTGTCTCTGCGGATGTCACCTTCTTTGCCAATGCATCTTACTTCTCTCCCGCTTCCTCTTCTACTCCTCCTGATCCTACTTATCATACCAACCCATCCATTCCCTCTGCTCCACTGATGTTCCGCCCTCTCCACCCACTCCACCGTCTTCCCCATCCTCATCATCTCCACCCTCTACTCCGCTTTCTCCCTCCACTCCGCTACCATCTCTCTCTACTCCTGGGCCAGCTCTCTCCACCACGGATACTCCGGATACTGAGGCACCTGCTGACCTGGATCTCCCGATTGCTCTTCGCAAAGGGGTTCGGGCCTGTACCCAACACCCGCTTGCTGCAGTTGTTTCCTACGATTGTCTTACCCCTGCTCGCAGAGCTTTTGCACTGGCTATCTCGGCCACTGCCACCCCCCCGTTCCTACCAGGAGGCCCTTACTATTCCTCACTGGAAAGTTGCCATGGATGAGGAGATTGCTACTCTCACTGAACGGGGTACCTGGACCCTTATTCCGCCTCCTTTCGGCACAGATGTTATTGGTTGTCGCTGGGTCTTCGTGGTGAAGTTTCTCCCGGATGGCAGTGTGGATCGTTATAAGGCTCTCCTGGTTGCCAAGGGTTTTACCCAAACTTATGGGATTGATTACTTTGACACTTTCTCTCCCGTGGCTCGACTCAGCACTATTCGGGTTCTTCTCTCTGTGGCTGTCAACAGAGATTGGCCCATCTCGCAGCTAGATGTTAAGAATGCCTTCCTCTATGGTGATCTGCAGGAAGATGTTTACATGGAGCAACCTCCTGGGTATGTTGCTCAGGGGGAGACACGGGTATGCCGGCTAAAGAAGGCTATCTATGGCCTCAAGCAGAGTCCTCGTGCCTGGTTTGGCAAGTTCAGTGGCATTGTTGCGGCCATTGGTTTTACAAGAAGATCAGCAGATCACTCCTTGTTTGTTCGGAAAACCGCCTCTGGTCTTGTTGTTCTTGCGGTTTATGTTGATGACATTCTTCTTACTGGCGATGACCAAGATGGGTTATTGATGACCAAGAAACACCTTCGTCAACATCTGGTCACAAAGGATATGGGCTCCCCGAAATACTTTCTGGGGATTGAAATCTCTAGAAAGTCAAACTCCATGATCCTTTCTCAACGGAAGTATGCTCTTGATCTTTTAAAGGAGGCAGGACTGACTGGTGCTAAACCTGCACGTTGTCCTATGGCTGCTGGAGAAGACAAAACTTGGACAGATGACTCGCCTCTTCTCTCTGATCTTACGAGATACCGGCGTCTGGTGGGCAAGCTCATATATCTCACGGTAACCAGACCCGACATCTCTTATGCTGTTGGCAAGGTGAGCCAGTTCATGCAAGCTCCGAGGGAATGTCATCTATAATCTGCTCTGAGGATATTAGAGTATATTAAAGCTGCTCCAGCGAAAGGACTCCTATTTCAGAAGAATGGTCACCTAAGGGTTGAAGCTTACTCTGATTCAAGCTATGCGGATAAGAAAGGGGACCTCAAATCGACTTCAGGTTTCTGCACATTTGTTGGAGGCAATCTTGTGAGTTGGAAGAGCAAGAAACAGTCTGTCATTTCCAGGTCTAGTGCAGAGGCGGAATATCGCAACATGGCATCGACTACATGTGAGTTGAAGTGGTTGCGGGCTCTCATGCTTGACTTAGGAGAGGTTTACAACTATCCTCTTCCTATGTTCTGTGACAATAAGGCCGCGATACACATTTCCAAAAATCCGGTCTTTCATGAGAGAACAAAACACATAGAAGTCGACTGTCATTTTATTCGGGAAGAAATATTGAAGAAACAGATTTGCACTCCATTTGTCACTTCCGACAACGAGTTGGTAGATGTCTTCACCAAGCCGGTGTCCGCTTCCTTTTTCCACATCTGCGACAAGCTGGGCATGATCGATATATATGCTCCAGCTTGAGAGGGAGTGTTGAAGTTGGTGACCTGGCGGTCTGGAGGTTTGTCTTGGCGGGTTGAAGACCGCGCGGTCTGGCAGTCTGTCTCAGCCGGCTTGGAGACCGGGCGGTCTGGCGGTCTACCCTGGCAGTCTCTCTTCCTCTCTGGTGGTAGCCGTGCGGTTAGCCCTGCTGTCTAACCGCGCGGCTTGTGCAGTTTGTTTTGTATAGTCCGCTCAGTCCTGTAAATTTTTAGTCCCACATCTCTTATTTGTATTCTCTCATCTCTCCTCCATTCTATATAAGGGAGGACATACCTTTGTAATAGAGACCTTTTTCGGATAATAAAATTTTAGTTTAAACCATTTCGGTTTGTTCTCTGTTCGGTTTCTACACATCGGTGTGACGAACGGCCAGTACCGCATGCCCCGCCACTAAATTTATGCACATGCAAGTATTTTACTCCGAGCCTTCCGCTCGCAGGACCAAACCCGTCCTGGAAACCCTCAAACCCAACCCGGGTGAGAACGCATATTAGTGCCTTTATACCAACTTCCTCAAACCCCAAACGGGTGAGCATATATCATGAATCTCTCCAACCCTACACGGGTGAGAAGGTACAACAAATGTCTTAACCTATTAGACTACTCTTGTCTACGGGTTATTATACTTAGAGATTTAAGGTTAATCCCAGGACTGCCCCCGGTATTCCCTGTGAAGGGCTCTCAAGGGGCACTAGGAACTGTGTTGGGATTACGCCCAGCGTTCCCTTTCGCAAGGATATTTATTTTAGTTGATGGCTACCCATGTTTCACCCCAGCTCTCTTTGTTGCTCTGGAACAACCCTAGTGACTTAAGGTGTTACCGGGAAACCGACGGTCTTCCGTCGACCCCCACTCCAGTTGCTACCAAAAGACTTGCACCTTTAACCCATCACTAAGACCATACTACCCACCAGGGATTATTCATATTGCACTCTCTTATTTCTTCTGATAATCAATCCCCTGGTAACCCCTAAGGCAAGACCTATTTATGTTATATGCAGACCATGTCCTATTATTACCCTAAAAATGGAACCTTCCAATCCTTAAGGCATCTTGCCCCTAAATATTTATCCTAGGGTGGTATGGGCTAAGAGAACTATCCTATGAATTCTCATAATTTTCCTTGGCTAAATAATCCTTTAATTAAATCTTTTAAATTAATTACTAGGTCACTTTACACATGAAGTAGTATGATTTAACATCCACTGACATAGGTAATTTTTCCTGAGTTGTATAATGATAAAATATTACTGTCTACATAGTTTCATAAGTTTCCTTGGAATATTTATATCAATTCCTTATTTAATTCCAAATTCACATAATTTCCATTTTCCAAATGAAGTATAGGTAATATGTAATCCAAAATTCCAGTAAAATTATAGAACATATAAAACATGAATTTATGACTATTGGCAGAGTTTCATCAATTTTGATTGTGTAATGGCCTATCAATTTCCATTCTTACATATTTACCAAAAATGTCATTATATTAATTTAAAAACTATCAATACACCCATTAATTCTGAAAAAAATTATGCAAGACTAATAATACAATTTTACAGCACTAGAATTATTTACAAATATTTCTGAGGTCCATATCCATCAATTCAAGAATAAATGAAATAAGGGTAAAATGAACATTTTAAGATATTTTATTCCAAAAGCTCTTCAAACAGAAGGATCAAATTTTTCATAAGTCAAGTGTAACCTTATCTATATCTTGGCAAAGTTTGAGGATTTGTGCTTGAGGAAAACCGATTTTCCAAATTTATTTTCAAAAGAGCTACATTTAAAATAAATTCCAATTAATGGGATTTTTGATTCGAAAAATCCCATAATTAATTTGTGGGGTGAAATTTACCCTAATGAACCACTGTAAACAAATTCAAGATTTTTGCATGCCTCCATTAGGCTGAATACACAATATTTGAACTATTGCTATTAGCACCCAAGGCAATATGTACACCAACACATGCAAGTGGATTTTCCCATCATTCAGCGATCCAAAAGTGCTGATATTTTTATCATGCACTAATGGTGTTCCCAAGGACCCACCCCCAAAAGTTGGGGCCATGCGGAGTCATATAACTCCCTATACTTCATTTATTTATATTTTGAATTTATGACCAAAACTATAGGAAAAAGTGTTTCCAAAATTCCTAAATTTTGGCAGGGGCTAGGTATGCCCTAATCATGCATGTACCCAAAATTTGGGGCCATGGTGATTGCTGGTTTGACTTGGGCATCCAAATGAATTTCTGCCCTAGTCTAGGACCAGTCCTAGGAGAAATACCCTACAGGACTGTACACTACACCAAATCACAACTTTAAGGTGGCAAATTAAAGGTAAGACAGTCAGCTACATTTGTAATTTAGGGACTAGTTTCTGTAAATGCTTCTAAGAGGCCTAAAGAGAACATGCAAAATGACTGTATTTATGTGACAGAATTTATACTATTCATCACTTGAAATTAATTCATTTAATAAATCTTGCACGAATCTTAAAGCGTAAATGAACGGAATCCGTTCATCTTCTCCACCCGACCGACGGCTGAGATTGAGCCGACCTGGGCGATGTTGGCTGGCAGTTTCCGGCCAGCTGAGGCGGCGCCACCCCCGGCCAACGGTGCCATCACCTTCACGGTGGTGGTGGCTATCATTTTTCGGTGATGGGGCGGTGGGAGACGGCGACGATGGCGAACCCGAGCGGTTTCAAAAGCTTGGAAAAATCTCACTTTCCTCCCATGGCATCGGGCTCAGCTGAGCCCGATATCTCACCTAATCGATCTAAGATGCTAGTACGGGTAGAGGTGAGGTGAAACGAACCTGGATTGGGGCTTGGCTGCGGGTCAGGCGGCGGTTTGCCATGGTGGTGGTGCGCCGGCGAGCTCCTCCCCGATTCCTTGATTCTCCATCGTTTTCCATGTTTCAGCACTCGAATTCCACTCCTTTCCACCTCCTGAAGCTAATGGTGAAGTCTGTTTGGGCTGAGTTTGGATGTATATGGAGATATCACCTATGTGAGCTCGGTTTGCGCTTTGGTTTCTCCGCCCATGCATGCCAGGTGGCTCTCAGCCCCTAATTTCTGCTGGAATGTTGAGAGGAGGTCGGCCATCTGGTTTTGGGCAGATAAATTCAGCTGAAGGGGTGGCCATGTGGCCACCATTCCCTTTCTTCTCCATTTCTCTCTCCTCTTTCTCTCAAAATCTCATTTCTACCCCTTTGCATGCATTATCTCTCCTGATTTAGAGGGGTAAGGCTGGTCTTGTTCACTTGGGCTGGCCATGGGCCAAATTTGGTGGGCTTGGTCCAAAGGAGGATGGCTTGGTCTTCATTTCACTCTTTTAGGTCAAATAGTTGACTATGCTGACTTTGGGTTGACTTGGTCAAGCAAGGTGGGTGGGCTGACCCCATTTGATGGAAATGGGTCTAGTGGTACCACCCAACTTGGGTTGGGTCAAGGGAGTGCCCTACTTAGGCTAATTGGGCTTATGAGTGTGGGTTTGACCAAATTAAGCCCAAGGTTGACTTTGGTCAATTGGGGTCAAAGTGTTGACATAATGGCATGCCCTAGGGTCCACTTAGATTGTTTTTAGGGTTACGGCAATGTGGTGGGGTCATAGTGTGACTAGGGTCCTTATTTAGGCTAGTTTGACCTAGTTTGGCTATGGTCCTATAGTGGGCTCCACATGGCTGCCACCCACTACCTAGGGTCAAACCTAGTTGATCTCCTTAAATCTCACCCCATGCCTAACCCAATCTAAGTTGAGGGGTCCAGAAGTAACATGGGATGTTACAGTACTCCCCCTACGAGTGTTAGCATTATGAGCGGTCTTTCTCATATTGCTGACATGAGGGGTTGCAGTATTTATGGAATTGAACCAGCAATATATGGCGAAGTGACCAACCTTGCCACAACACCAACAGTCAAATCTGTTGTACCTTTGCCTTAAGATCTCCTGCTTGACCTTTTGAAATTGTGGTCTAGCAGGGGCAGCATTCTAGGAGGAAGATGCCTCATGATGATGACAATCACACAGCTTCTTCTCCTTTATGGGCTTCTTTACAACAGGCTTTGTCTTTGGTGCCTTCTTGAAGTTATGCCCATGATTGAAAGGGCCATAGCTCTGAAGAATAACTTCTTCATAAGGTGCCTTAAAGACACTTTCGTCAAAGTTTCGGGGTCGAGTCCATCCTTGATAGCAGGACTTTGGCTCTACATAGGAGGCCTAGCAAAGTGCCCGTAGGATGACTCAAAATCAAACTCATTTGTCGGAAAGATGACTTTCTTGAATGTAGTTTGATCTTGAGGGGCTTTCCCCTTCTCTTTCGCTAAGGCCTTTTTGGCGGCCTTATTCTTCCGTTGATTCTTGTTTCTTCTAGAGGATTTACTAGGAGCTTCTTCATGGCCTAGTCCAGCTCCCTTGGCCTTTGTTGAGAATTCAGCAACGAATGGAAGAACTATTTTGGGCTTCGAGAAACTCTCAACAAGTTTCCTTTCAGCCGCAAGTTGGGCTTCTAATTCTTTGATGATCTTCTCCTTAAGGTCAAGGTGCTCAAGAGCCTTGTTATATTCTTCAATAACATTATTGAAGTTTTCTTCGAGGGAGTCAGTCTTTGCGACTTTCTCTCTCAAGATGCTCTCTTCGGCTTTTAGAGATTTGATCTCTTTAGCCTGAGTCTTCACGACTCGACGACATTTGTCGTAAGCCATGATTAACTCCTTGTACTGGGCCATCAATTCTAACTCATCATCAGAGGAGCTACCCTGACAATCATGTTCAGAGACTTCAGACTCTGAGAGAGGGGTGTGAGAGTTTACCTTCCCAGTGAATTGGGGCTCTTGTTCATCATCTATTTGAGCCATTAGCCCAAAGTAAGCTTCTTCTTCTTCACTTGACTCAGATGAGTCTGAGTCACTGAGAGTCTTGCTCCTTTTGGCTATGAGGCTCTTCTCTTTCCTCTTCTTGTTGTGTGAGGATTTCTTCTCTTCTCTTCTACCACCCTCCTTCTTCTTATGAGGGCAGTTAGCAATGACGTGACCTGGCTTATTACAGCAATAGCAAATGATGTCAGTTGAAACGTATTTGTTCTGTTTAGTATTGTAACTTTCGTGGCTGCTTGAGCCTTTTCTTTGTCGATCGCCATCGCGCTGCGATCTTCTGTATGAGGCATCCTTGCCTTTCCATTGTTTTTTTTATTAAGAAACTTCTTGAATTGCCTTGAGAGTAAGGAAAACTCTCCTTCAGATAGTTCAGAGCCTGAAGTGCTATGCTCTGATGTTTCTTCTTCTTCATCAACTTCTTGAGCTGGAGCGGGGGAGGCAGCCTTAGTCTTTCTGGAGGTGCCTGCCTTCAAAGCGACAGATTTCTCCTTGAGTGCAGACCTGCCTTTCTCTTCTTCAGCTTTTCTTGTATTGATTTGGAGTTCATAAGACATAAGCTTTCCAAAGAGATTTTGCGGGTCCGTTTTAGCTAGCTTCCCGAACTCCCTGATGGCGCATACCTTGTTATCCCATTCCTTGGTTAGGGATCTCAAGAAATTGTCATTCAGTTCTCCGTTGGTGAAGACACGACCATACACCCTTAGGCCATTCACAATTTTGAAGAAGTTTTCAAAGGTGTCGACAATTGTTTCCTTGTTCCCTTGTCGGAATGCTTCATATTTCTGGTTGAGAAGGGATCTCTGATCATCCCTTACTTCTTCAGTTCCTTCCATCAAAGTGACTAAGGAATGTCACATCTTCTTAGTCGATTGGCAGTGAATCAAATTTTGCAGCATCGAGTCATCGACTGCACTTGCTATAATGTTCTTAGCTTTCTTGTCGAGGGAGACGAGTGCAATCTCATCTTTGTCGAGATCCATTAGTTTTTTGGGAACTTTATTGGTAGGGACGATAGTGGACGTAGTCATGGGAATGCAAGAACCTTCTTCAACGATCATGAAGATCCTTGGATCCACAGCTTCCATGAAAACTTTTATCCTTTCTTTCCACATGGGAAAGTTATTTTTGTTGCACAGTGGAAGCTTGGCGAAATCTTTGCCCTTGTCCATTTTATGGTAGAATCTTTCAGACAACAGATTTGGATTTGATCAAGGTGTTAACCTTTTGACGATTAACCTGCCTCTGATACCAATTGAAAGAAAACGGTTGTCAACCTTAATCACCTAGAGGGGGGTGAATAGGTGAGTTGTGCGTCTTTTGCGGAATAAAAGATATTTAGAGCACGACATAGAACTATCTACCAATATCACAGACGACACAAGATTTATAGTGGTTCCCCGACCTTGTGTACATCCACTTTCCCTCACCGACCTAGCAATCAACTAGACTCGGTTACTCCACTATCTCGGATCGAAAAACCGATCCTACCCTCGGAACAAAGTTCCTACAAACTCGATCCAAACAACGGGATCTACACCTCAGAAGATAACACTTCCTACAAACTCGGAGTGTGAAAGATATTGTACCTAATCACCTAGAGGGGGGGGGGGGGTGAATAGGTGACTTAAATCTTTTTAACTTTTTAGGCAGAAATCAGATTATAACACAGAATTATATCTACTTTATCACAGCACACAATCAGCAATCACAGATTTCCACAAGCACACAGTAGACACTCAGATTTATAGTGGTTCCCCAAGGTTTGGGTACATCCACTTTCCCCCTTCGCCTATCTAGTAGTGTACTAGATTCGGCCAAACTCCTCCACTATCTCAGATCCTCAGATCTTACACTCAGAACCCTAAAACAAGGTTCCTACAGCTCAGGCCCAAGGCCCTACAACTCAGCTTCTTCACAAAGCCTACACTCAGCCACCAAGGACTACACTCAGCCACAACAGGCCTACACTCAGAGATGCAAATCTCCTACACTCAGGCACACAGGCCCTACACTCAGCCTTTATAATTACAGGCTTACAAAATCAGATCCCTAAGGATCCTACAAGAAAATATGAATACAAAATGTAATCTCAACAACTCAGTGAAAAGAGAGAAGAGTTGTGAGTTTCTTGATAAGTTCTTGGAAGAACTCAGTTGAGATCAAACTGACTTGGCTTTCTTCAAAGCTTCTTGAATGTAGAACACAATAAGATTGATCTCTTCTGCAGTTGATCCTTGATCTCTGCTGCTTAAGATTCAGAACAAATTCTGAACCCTTCTTCTCAGCCTGGTTCCAACAGCTGACTTCTTGGATGGAGCTCTCTCTCTCCAACTTCTTAGATCTTCACTAGATTCTTCAAGGAATAGCTAGATCTTCTTCTTGTTGATGATCACTTGAACTTGTGTTCAATCAATCTTTTGTCAATCTCTTTCTGTAGACAGTATAAGCCTATTTATAGGCCTTCTTCATGGTAACCGGCTGGTCCGGTTCATGACTGATTTCTGACAACTCTGACAGGTGCAGAAGACCGGCTGGAATGGCAGCTGTCAAGTCATCCAGTCAGTTCTTGAAAATTCTGTAACTGTCTGAAAGTGTCGAGACTGTCTATCTTTAAGTGTCGACACTTATAGACTAAGTATCGACACATGTTGTCTAAGTGTCGACACTAGCCTACAAGGTGTCGACACAACTCCTTGTGTTGTAGATTTTATATCTCGACACTGCTTCTTCTTCATGTGTCGACACTGATAATGTGTGTCGACACAAGTACTTGTACTTCAGTATATTGTTGAATTCTTGTAAGTGTCGACACATCTCCTTTGTGTCGACACATCTTCATGTGTTGAACTTGTCCAGTGTCGACACAACTTCTTGGTGTCGACACAAGCCTTCTGTATTGATACTTGCTGAGTGTCGACACTGCTCCTTGTGTCGACACATTCTTCTTCTGTCGAGACTCTGGCTGAGTGTCGACACATCTTCTTAGTGTCGACACTTGTACTTAGAATATTTTTGAACTTTGCTAAGTGTCGACACAGCTCCTTGTGTCGACACTTTCTTCAAGTGTTGAGTCTTCAGCTGAGTGTCGACACATTCTTTCTTGTGTCGACACTTTCTTCAAGTGTTGAGTCTTCTGCTGAGTGTCAACACATTGCTCCGAGTGTCGACACATTCTACTTAGACTCTGCTGACTTTTGCTGAGTGTCGACACAGCCTCCAAGTGTCGACACTTTCTGATGTAGACACAGTTTCACTGGGTTTCGACACAACTGCTAAGTGTCGACACTGCTTTACTGCACTTTTCTTCATTGAGTGTCGACACAGCTCCTTGTGTCGACACTTTCTGTCTGGTGTCGACTCCACATCCCTGGTGTCGACACAAATACTCCAAGTGTCGACACTGCTTGCCTGGGTGTCGACACAAGTCTTCTTAAGTGTCGACACTTTGCTCCTGGGTGTCGACACATGGACTTAGAAACTTTTTCTTCTTTCTTGTAAATACTTAACCTGCACAAGTAAACTCAACATACATCAAATACATTTTGATGTATATCATTGAGTTGGGTGAGGCTTCTTCAAATCAGGTACATTTAAACCAATGTACCCAACAATCTCCCCCTATTTGGAGAAGTCATAACCCTTAGTTAATGATATACACCATACAGAATAAAATCATAGTATGATGTAAAGCAGGATTATGTAATCAGGAAAGAAACATAACATGTATTAAACAAACATGCATACACAGATATCATCACAGAACAATTATGAAATAGATTTAGCAAATAACACATTGTTCTAATATCTTGTTATATTCATTTTCCAAAAGTTTACAAAATGTTTAACAATCAAAATATTACAACTGTAAACTAAAGAAAATTCTATTTTATTTTTGTACAGCCTCCTTGATCACTATTCCTTTTCCAGATTGTACTTTGGCTTGAACGGGAGCTTCAGCAATTTCAGTATCAGCAGGCTTCTTGCCTTTTAGATTATTTTTCTTTTGCTCTTCAGCTTTGATCTTTTGCCTCTCAAAATAATGATAGGGCTTGGGAAAGTACTTGCTAGGCTCCTGAGCAGTAGGAGGTAGCTTTCCCATCTTTGCCTTTCTTCTATATTGGACAATGGCTTCTTGCCTTGTCTCATGCTTTCTCCATTCCAATTCAGAAAACCATTTATTTCTATCTTGAATATTATCTTTTGCAGCTTTCCATGCAGTTAAGATTATGTTTCTTGAAGTGGGGCTCCACTGCTCAAAGTCTGGTCTTTGTTCAGCTTGCTCCCTGAACCTCTTTTTAGACAGTCTGGCTTCTTCTTCTTTCTGCAAAGCTTCTTGCATAGCCTCAGAAACTGGCTGAACAACCTTCTCTATGATGACATTGTCCTTTCCCCCAGGTGGGCTATACATGGACTGTATGTCAGCTTGAACCATATCAAAATCTGGAGGAGGGTAGATGACTTGAGCCACTTCTGGTTGCTCCCCTCCTAGATATGCAGGATGTATCCCAGATTCTGCAACATTGTCATCATCACATAAAGGAGGATATCCAAGAGTAGCTCTGACAGAATTAGAAATCCACTTAGCATGATCAGAGCTGGCTTTGACTAACACCCTCTCCCCCTCTATAACTTCTCTTTCTATGTGATCTCTGACATCATCTTTCTGAAATCTCACTTGGTTATCCAAATAGTTGACTCCATCTTTAAAGAAAGGTTTCAACCTTTGGAATTTGTCAGTTATCAACTTCTGAGAGGCTTGAATTGCAGTTGTAACAGCAGTTAAGCTCTTTTGCAGTGCTTTATCAAAATCTGCCTTAGCAGTAGCAATAGAAGTTGTCAGTCCAGCAGCTATGTTTTTCATTTCTGTGACAATTGCATTATGGGAAGCAGTTAAGTTATCATTCATTCTGATCTGGTTCTCAAGAACATATCCTCGCTTCAGTGCAATGCCATCTACTTGAGCTTTTATCTTTTCCTGATGAGTTGCTAAGTATACCACTGCATTCCCTCCTTTGTGGAAGCAGTCTGTCATCTCCTTTTTATTAAGATTCATTTCAAATCTTATAGACCTTATATCCTGGGCCAGATTAAATTGTAGATACTTATGCCCCTCATCCACATAGGTTTCAATAGCTTTCCTGTGCTCATCCAGCTTAATTTGCATAGCAACCATTAGAGCACTGTAATCTATAGTTGGAGTTGGCTGTAGTGCTTGCTGTGGTGTTATGGTTTGCAAGGCCTTCTTATAAGTTTGACTTCGTCTTTTGAAGACTTGAAACTTCCTTTTCTTTGCCCTTGTAGCTTCCTCATCATCTGAATCTGATGTACTTGCTATATCTACCCTCTCCTTAGGTAGCTCCTCAACATCTTGGGGCTTCTCAGGCTCTTGCCTTGCAGGTTCTTCAAGAATTACTACTTGCTCCCCCTCAACTGGAGCATTCTCCCCCTCAGCAGCAGCACATTCCTTGTCAAAATCTGTTTGATCCAGATTTAGGAAAAGATCTTCCATGGTAAATTCTTGTGGAGAATGGGCTGGAGAAACTCTTGGCTCATCTACCACTGGATCAGATACTATTTGAACTGTAATAGATGTGTCCTCCAAGACAACATCTGGGTGTTGACTATCAATCTGAGTTTGCTGATTAATATTATTTAAGGAATCAGACAAAACATTATCCTCTATAGGGAAATCTAAAGCATTAAGCTCAGTGATTACCTCAAGGATGATGTGGGTTGCTTACTCACTTTCTAGTGTAGTTGGCTCTTCCACCACTAGAGGCTCCCCCTGGATTTGATCCTGGTGTTTGGGGCTAGCTGGTGGTAGCTCCCCCTGCCTCTCAGCAACTTCTTGTTGAGCTGGAGACTTCCCAGCAACTCCAGTGTCTTCTTGTCCATCATCTGGTGTAAAGATAACTTGCTCTTCACTATCAGAGATGCTAGATGTATCCTGAGCCACTGGGGCAGGCTTCTTCTTCTTCTTTTGGGGTGTTACTTTCTCAGGAGTAGGCATCTCCTTAGTCAAAACTCTGTCCCACCTTGAGAAGATCCTCATGTCCATCTTTCTCATATGGTTGATCTTAGTGCCAGCAGCTTGATTCATTACTTCTGGTATACTACCAGCCAAGTAAAGACTTAAAATTCTACCCAAATTGGGCTTCTTCATACTCTCCTTGATCTTTTCAAAAACTACTACAGACCAATCAGTTTTTAGGCTGAAGATTATCCTGGTCATGAGATTGAACATATGGGCAGATACCCTGTCATGCCCTCCAGGCTTACTTAAGATCACTTTGTCAATAATTTCTGATAGAAATTTCCCTTGGTTGTTCATGTCTTTCCTATTAAACACAGATCCAATTTTCATCTTTGAATCCAGACCACACCATGTCAATGTATCTCTGGTCTTGGAAGTTGTTACTTCATCCTCTTCTTTTGTCCTTGGCAGGTTTAGAACCTTTCTCAAACCTTTTGGAGAGACCTTCACTCTTTCTCCATGGACCATGGACTTGATCTTGAATCCAGATTCGTCTACTTTAGCTCCATTTAGGAATTCCAGTACTTCTTTCTTCCAGATCTTAGTCGGCTCAGAAACAAGAAATTCTAACCCTGAGTCTGCAAATAGGGTTACTACAGCCTTGATTTCCTGTTCTTCTTCGTCAAATGCTTGTCGCACCAGTTCATAGCCTTCATTGACGTTCTCCTCGAGCTATGGCGCCATTAGGGTTTGAAGAATTTGAACTGAGAGAAGAGAGGTGTCGACACACAAATTTGGTCTTGAAACTTTTGAAAGCGTGTCGACAGACTAAGGCAAAATCCTATTTATACCTTTCTAGGTTTGAAGATGAAAGGGCGGGTCATCTAACTTAAATTGTGTCGACACTGTGGAAAAGTGTCGACACAGACTTATAATGTCTCGACACACTGTGTCGACACAAGTTTAGTCGACAGATAATATGTGTCGACACTTGTTTATGTGTCGACACCACTTAACTCGACACATAGTCGAGTCTTTACTTAGATAATTCTGAGTAAACACTAAGTGTCGACACCACCTTGGATGTGTCGACACCTACTTGTCATGTGTCGACACTAATTTTCTGAAGTGTCAACACCAACTTCCTAGATGTGTCGACACCTTTTCCCTGAAGTGTCGACACCACTTTTCTGTGTCGACACAGATATCTCTGTGTGTCGACACCTTTTTACTTAGCCATTTCTATAAACTTATTCTAAGTTTATCATACCTAGTTCAATTTTAAACCTATTGAACTTAGTTTCTTCTAAACGCTTAGTATACATATCAGCTAGTTGATTATCTGTTATAACATATTCCAGTAAAATATCTTCTTTTTCTACATGTTCTCTAAGAAAATGATATTTTATTTCAATATATTTAGTTCTATTATGGGAAATAGGATTGTTTGCAATTGATATAGCACTTGTAGAATCACAAAAGAGTGGAGTTCTACTTACCTGAATTCCATAGTCCTCAAGCTGATGTTGTATCCATAGAAGTTGAGCACAACAACTTCCTGCAGCCACATATTCTGACTCTGCAGTGGAGATAGCCACACTTGTTTGCTTTTTGCTACTCCATGAAATTAGTCTTCCACCTAGGAATTGACAGGTTCCAGTTGTGCTTTTTCTGCCTTCTTTGCATCCTGCAAAGTCTGCATCTGAATAACCTGTTAGATCAAAGTCTCCATTCCTAGGGTACCAGAGGCCTAGATAAGGAGTGCCCTTTAGATATCTCAATATCCTTTTGACTGCTGTCAAATGAGACTCCTTAGGGCATGCTTGATACCTTGCACAGACACATGTAGCATACATGATATCTGGTCTACTTGCAGTCAAATATAATAGGGAGCCAACTATCCCTCTATACAAAGACTCATCTACAGGTTTCCCTGCATCATCCTTGCTAAGAGACATACTTGACCCCATAGGAGTCTTCATGGTACTGGATGAATCCATACCATACTTCCTTATGAGTTCTAGGGTGAACTTAGACTGGCATATGGATAAACCATTCTCAGTCTGTTTAACTTGGAGACCCAAGAAGAACTTAAGTTCCCCCATACTACTCATCTCAAATTGTCCTTGCATTAGTTTTGCAAACTTTTTGCAAAGACTATTTTCAGTAGACCCAAATATTATGTCATCTACATATATTTGGACTAGTATTACTTTGCCTCTAGATTCCCTAAGGAATAGAGTCTTGTCTATTTTCCCCCTTGTGAACTTATTCTCAATGAGGAAACTAGACATGGTTTCATACCAAGCCCTAGGGGCTTGCTTTAACCCATACAATGCTTTCCTAAGTCTATAGACATGATTAGGTAGAGTTGAATCAACAAAATCTGATGGTTGTTCCACATAGACTTCCTCCTTAAGATTACCATTCAGAAAGGCTGACTTTACATCCATTTGGTAAACTTTAAATCCTTGAAAGGTTGCATAGGCCAGGAACATCCTTTTGGCTTCCAGTCTGACTACTGGAGCAAAAGTTTGATCAAAGTCAATACCTTCTTCCTGCCTATATACTTTAGCAACCAATCGTGCTTTGTTCTTAATGATGACTACATGTTCATCCATCTTGTTCCTAAAGATCCACTTGGTTCCAATTATGTTGTGGTCTTTTGGTTTAGGAACAAGTTCCCAGACCTTGCACCTCTTGAACTGATTCAGCTCTTCTTGCATTGCCTCAATCCAATGAGGGTCTAGGATGGCTTCTTCAAACTTCTTTGGTTCAACTTGGGATAGAAAACTGGAGAAGAGCACTGCATTCAGATTTATGCTCCTTGTTTGTACCCCTTGTCTTGGATCACCAATGATTTGATCTGCTGGATGATCTCTAAGATGCTTATTGGCTGGAGGCATCCTGACTTCAGGTTGAACTTCTTCAGTTTCTTCATCTTGCTGCACTCCTTGAACTTCACCTGCATTAGGTACATGTAGTACTCCCCCTGGACATCAGCCACTATCTTCTACTTGCTTTCTTGCAGTAGGTTCTTCTTCTATAGTGAGCTTGTCCATCTTCTTAGTTATACCTGAGGAGCTGCATATACTACTAGACAACTCATTGTTAATAAGTCTAGTTTCATCAAATACTACATGTACAGACTCTTCTACAACTTGTGTAGACAAGTTGTAGACTCTATAAGTCTTACTGTTGTTGCTGTACCCAACAAAAATTCCCTCTTGGGATTTGGCAGCAAACTTAGTCAAGTAAGACTTTCCATTGTTAAGTATAAAACACTTACAACCAAAGATCCTGAAGTAGGATAGGTTTGGTTTCCTGCCTTTCACAACCTCATAGGGGGTCTTGTTGAGGCTTTTAGTAATGGTAGCCCTATTAATAACATGGCATGCAGTATTAACTGCTTCAGCCCAGAAATATTCTGGTAGTGATGTATCACTTAATAGGGTCCTAGCAGCCTCAATCAAGGTTCTATTCTTCCTCTCAGCAATGTCATTTTGCTGAGGTGTCCTTGGTGAAGAAAACTCTTGAAATATCCCAAATTCTTCACATAGTTTTGTCATACTATCAGACTGAAATTCAGTGCCATGGTCACTTCTTATTTTGACCACTGTACAATCTAGTTCATTCTGAATTTGTTTGACAAAGCTATAGAAGACACTAGGTGTTTCAGATTTCTGTCCAAGGAAGAACACCTAGGAAAATCTTGAGTAGTCATCTACAACTACAAAGGTATAGACCTTCCTACCTAGGCTGTGAACTGGCATTGGACCAAAGAGATCCATATGCAAGAGGTATAAACACCTCACAGCATCTTTGTTTTCAATGCTTCTAAAGGTGGATCTAGTCTGGTTGCCCTTTTGACAAGCTGAGCAAATACCATCTTTAATACACTTAACTTGAGGACCATTCCTCACTAACTCTTTGCAAAAGAGTTTACCAATTATCTTGTAGTTTAGATGGGCTAGCCTCTTGTGCCACTTGACACAATGAGAGACTGTCTCATCAGCTACAAGACACACTGGAGAACCATTGTTCTCAACCATAATGTCTAAGCAATAGACATTCCTTTTTCTATAACCAGTCAAAATGATCTCTTGATCATTTGACCTCCTGATATGACAACCATCTTTGACAAATGAGATGTCATATCCTACATCACTCAATTAACTTATACTAATAAGGTTATGTTTCAAACCTTTAACATAGGCCACTTGAGTAATTGTAATATATGAGTTAGATATGTTACCAAAACCCTTGATGATCCCTTTTTCAGAACCACCAAAGGTGACTTTTGGACCATCCTTGATGGGTGTGTAGTCCTTTAGTAAACCGGTTGTTCCAGTCATATGTCTGGAACATCCACTGTCCAAGTACCATATTGGGGCATGGCCACTTGGACTCACCTGTAAAACAGATTAGTGAACCTTAGAACCCAAAGAATTCTTGGGTCCTTGGTACTGGTTAGTTTGCTTCCTAACAAAGCTACCTGCAGGTTTTCCAACAGGCAGTTTGCTACTCACTTTGGCACTAGCATTGTGCCAACAGTCCATTGCAAAGTGGCCTACCTTGCCACAGCACCAACACTCAAACTTATTATACCTTTGCTTAGGTACAGTCTTAGCTGTTTTATCTACACATGGCTTGTTGAGAGTTGGGGCTTTGCCCTTGGACTTGGACTTGACAGTCCTAGCTGGTTTAGTAAATCCCAGTCCAGCTCTACCTTTGTGATGAACAAATTCATCAATTAAGGGTAGAACTGACTTAGGTTTAGAAAACCTAGCAACTAAATCTCTCTCCTTCTGAAGACTAATCTCTAGACTCTTGATTTGATCATTCTTAAATGATATAGTCCCCATCTGAATCACAGTTATGTGCTTCAGTCTGGCTATCTCATTTAGCTTTTGATCAAACATCTTCTCATAATCAGTTGCAGCCATTTTGAGACTTGCAATCTCCTTAGCTTGACTCTTGGCCAAGGATTTGCATTTCTTAAATGCTTGCAACAGAACTTTATATTCATCTATTAATTGATGAATATCCTCTTTAGACTCAGATGCACTCTCATCACTTGATGAAGATGAATCTGATTCTGAACTAGCACAAGAAATTGAACTGAAAGAACAATTTTGTACCTTACTAGGTCCTGGCTGCTCCAGGATTTTGTCACTTTCTGTCAATGCCATTAGCCCTTGGCACTGACTGTCCTCTTGTTCAAATATAGAGTTCATGATTTGAATGAACTCTTCTTCTTCTTCCTCAGCAAACAGTCCTATGTATGTTTCAGAATCTGACTCAGTTTCTGATGAAGAAATGTCTGACAGGCTCTTATCCTTTTTGGCAACAAAAGACTTTTCCTTCTTACCCTTGTATTGAGTCTTTTTCTTGTCATTAGACTCCTTCCTTTTCTCTGGACAGTCTGCAACAACATGTCCTTGTCTATTACAGCAATAACATATAATTTTTGAAAGAGTTGCTTTGCTAGACTTGGTCTTTTTCCTGTCTTTCTTTGAAGACTTTTTATTCTGATAATAGTCTTCTTTACCCTGTGAAGTAGATGGCCTTGTCCTCCACTGTTTCTTCTTTAAGAACTTCTGAAAATGTCTTGTGAAGGCAGCAAAGTCCTCATCACTTTCACTGCTTTCAGACTTTCTGCTGGCTGACTCATCTGACTCAGTTTCAGCTGCTTTTGGAGGTGGAGTAGGTGACTTACTTCTGTACTTTCTGGGGGCTTCTGTTTTAAATGCTACTGTCCTTTCTTTATGTTCACTTCTTGTAGATTTCTCCTCTTCTTTCCTCACCATTAACTGCATTTCATAGGACAGCAGTTTGCCAAACAATGTTGGTGGAGGAATTTCTGCTAACTTTGTCATTTCCCTAATGGCACAGATCTTGGTGTCCCAATCTTTTGTAAGGGACCATAAGAACTTATCATTAAGCTCATAATTACTGAACTCTCTGCCATAGGACATAAGCTCATTCATAATCCTATAGAACTTTTTATAGCATTCAGTTATGCTATCAGATCTACTTTGCCTAAAGCTTTCATATTCTTGGTTTAGCAAAGATTTTCTATCTTGCCTCACTTCTTCAGAACCCTCCATGTACACAATAAGAGTATCCCACATTTCCTTGGATGTCTTGCAGTGTATCAGATTCTGAAAGGTAGCATCATCTATAGCACTCACAATGATGTTCTGAGCCCTTTTGTCCATTGTGGCTAGAACAATCTCATCCTTTGTCATTTCAGAGAAATCCTTTGGTGTTCTCTGATTTGCATCTAAGAATGAAACCTTCATGGGCACATATGACCCTTCTTTCACTGTGATATAAATCCTAGGGTCTGAGGCTTTCATAAACAGTCTCACCCTTTCCTTCCAAATGCCAAATATTTCTTTTCTGCAAATGGGTAGCTTCATGGATCCCAATTCCTTATGATTCTCAGTGGAACCCATGGTTCTTGATTTTCTTGATTCTGTAATGTACTTAGACTGAATCTGCCAACAGGATCTACTCAGACAGTTATGTCCCTTTTTGAGTAACCTCGCTTTGATACCACTTGAAAGATATTGTACCTAATCACCTAGAGGTGGGGGGTGAATAGGTGACTTAAAGCTTTTTAACTTTTTAGGCAGAAATCAGATTATAACACAGAATTATATCTACTTTATCACAGCACACAATCAGCAATCACAGATTTCCACAAGCACACAGTAGACACTCAGATTTATAGTGGTTCCCCAAGGTTTGGGTACATCCACTTTCCCCCTTCGCCTATCTAGTAGTGTACTAGATTCGGCCAAACTCCTCCACTATCTTAGATCCTCAGATCTTACACTCAGAACCCCAAAACAAGGTTCCTACAGCTCAGGCCCAAGGCCCTACAACTCAGCTTCTTCACAAAGCCTACACTCAGCTTCTTCACAAAGCCTACACTCAGCCACCAAGGCCTACACTCAGCCACAACAGGACTACACTCAGAGATGCAAATCTCCTACACTCAGGCACACAGGCCCTACACTCAGCCTTTATAATTACAGGCTTACAAACTCAGATCCCTAAAGATCCTACAAGAAAATATGAATACAAAATGTAATCTCAACAACTCAGTGAAAAGAGAGAAGAGTTGTGAGTTTCTTGATGAGTTCTTGGAAGAACTCAGTTGAGATCAAACTGACTTGGCTTTCTTCAAAGCTTCTTGAATGTAGAACACAATAAGATTGATCTCTTCTGCAGTTGATCCTTGATCTCTGCTGCTTAAGATTCAGAACAAATTCTGAACCCTTCTTCTCAGCGTGGTTCCAACAGCTGACTTCTTGGATGGAGCTCTCTCTCTCCAACTTTGAAGGATCAAGCGCATAACCAACTGTTCCAAAAGCCCGGACTGTTGGAAAGGGTGCTACTTAATTTCTTAAATAAGTAGAAGAGCGCCACGGGTCAAGTGAAGGAACGCCGGACCCAACAATCCCCCCCCGGCGTCCAGCACAACCCGTCGGCTCAGAGGTGGAGTTACCACATGGCCCACATGGCTCAGAGGTGGGGTTACCACATGGCCCCACAACATACAGACTCCACAGTTTCAGTATTATAAAATGATATAGCTACCCAATCTTAAAACTCATAACACAACACAGCGAAAACAACAAGCAAGACTAGAAGTTATCCACGCCTATAAGAGTAACAAGATGACCTTATGGCCTTACAATAAGAGTGAATCCAAACTCAAATAATACATCGGTCATGAAAGTGCATAAGCACACCTAGTCTACCTTGGCATGCAAGCCGGTCAACATGGGCATCAAAACATACAATGTCACAAAGAGTGGAGCTACGACAAAAAGTTAACACTTCACGACGCTTAGGCTTTTCTGGCCGGCGAGCTAGCTCCTGCTTGCGATCCTTGCCCTGTAAAAATTATTAGTAACATGGGTCAGTAAAGGCTGACCTCAAACTGTGTAACAAACACATCTCCTCCCGGCCGCCTATAACGGACCCCGGGGTACTCCTCCAACCTGCAAGTTAGCACTTCGTATGCAATAATCATAAGCAAGAAAAGCAACTAAAGAAACTGACTTGGATGTCTCAAACATCATACATGTTCTCTATTGTTGAGCATATAATAATAGGACCTACTATGCAACATGAATGCAACACCCGGGCTTCACTCAAGGCACCCTATAGCGTTTGCATCTAGCACAACATCACATCATTTGGGTACTCATCGTTTCCCCATTGGCATAAAGCCGCAAATAAAAGGGGAACCACAATCCCCCAACGACATACAAGCTGCCACACGGAACGTTTGCTAAGGCCCCACCCGCTCACGGTCGTAGACCCGGGCTTGCCGAAAAACTCTGACTTCTCATGTCAGGATTCCGTCCAACACACCGACCGATTCTAAGAACCCTTGCTGGACCCCACCCGCTCATGGACTCATTGCCCGGGATTACCCCATGCTCGGTGTTCTCGTCAGTCTCACAAAAGCGGACTAGTCTCGCCGGGACACTTTCCACACATGACTTGCATGTCACGGGATAGCCAGCCGACCACAGAGACACAGTCACGCCTTGGCACATCACAAACCAAGACAATTCCTCCATAATCCCTCATTCGTACTGCAGCGTTCCCGCGTGAAAGTGCAGGTTAGATCTGAAATACTCTAGAGGGGGGGGGGGGTGAATAGAGTACTGTGCTCTCTACAAACGTTTTACAACTTTTGCTGTAATCCTAAGTGAACAGATTAGTAAATAAAGAAATAAGAAAAGCAATCTAGCAAATCACAGAACACAACCAAAACAAAAGAAAAAGGGTAACTAGACGACACAAGAAATTTATAGTGGTTCCCCAACCTGGGTACATCCACTCTTCTACCACCCTGATAGGAATCCACTCAGATTTTTGATCAGGTGTCTGACACCAATGAGCTTTTGTTCAGGTGCTCAAAAACCAAAACCTCAAGTCTTTTGGTAGGAGACTTGCAACCAGGAATAATTTTGAAGGGAATTAAAACCCTGTACAGAAGATGAAAAAGGGGTGGTGTCTTCTCTTTCTCAATAACAACTGAGAAGACTAGTGGATTGATTTCAGCAGATAGCTCCCCCTGAGATCTTGAATGGATCAGGAATACTAGAGCACTGCTTCAGGGTGACAGGTCTTCAAAGCTTGATTGCCCTTACCAGAGATTGCTTCTGGAACTTTTTTGACAGATAGAAATTGTTGTCCTTCTGAAGTTATCCTGTAAAATTGAAGGAAGAAGACTCTTGATGGAGATTGTTTGTTCTTCTTCTTCTTGAAAATGTTCTCTGGCCTAGGCTGATTGCAGTGTATGAAAACTTTTTGATTTCTGTAAGACTGTTCTTTAGTGCTGATGTCTGTCTGTGTGCTTCCCTGATTAATCTTTTCTTTTTCTGACTTGAGACTGACTGAAGAACATTCGAAATTTGAATGCTTGGGCAGTAATTGCAGTCGGCCTGGGAAGGAAGCGGCAATCAATGAATTCCCTAACTGCCCTATGGAAAAGCGGCATGTAATAATCCATGATCAATGCTCGTTCTAACCGTAACATTCCGAGAAGATTGAGCATTAATTACTCAGGATTCATCGCCAAGAAAAGGGGACAGAAAACTGGAGAAGACCTAAGTCTGGGATCGTCGAACGAAGAACAGGAATTGTCGAGCTGAGTTCGCAGTTCGTCGAGCTGAGCTGATGAGTTCGTCGACCAGACAATAGCAATTAGTCTTCAAGGGAATCTTATCAATTCTGCTACAATCTTCGTCGAACTGACAATCTTCATTCGTCGACCAGAGATCTAAAGTTCGTCGAACAGATAATCTTCACTGTCAATCTTTATTCGTCGAACAGAGATCCAAATTCGTCGACCAAAGAATCATTGTGGACTTAGAATCTGAGAAGTCTCTGGCCGAGAAGGATTCAAATCGTAGACCAGAAATCGTCGAGTAGAGTACTGAATTCATCGACCTGAGAAGTTGACTTCGTCCACCTGAGAAGTTGTGAACTTGAGGTCCAAGTTCGTCGAGCTCAGAATCTTGTTCGTCGACCAAAACCTGAAGTTGGACTTAGAAAAAATCTGGAGTTACCTTGACTTTAGTTTGTTGAAGTATCTCAGTCTTCGTCGAGCAGAGAACAAAGATCGTCGAGCTCAGCACAGAGAAATATCTCAAGATCGTCGAGCTCAGAACGCCTTTCGTCGACCTGAGTTCGACGAACGTCGAACTCATTTTACTTGGTCTTGAAATCTACTAAGTCTTGAGTCTCTAATAGTCTTGTTGATAGCTGGTCCATCTGATGTTGACTCTAAGGACTTGGCCTAGACTCTAGGACACAAATTTGACCCTGGCTATACATGTTGGGTCACATCCTAAGTTAGTGAACCTATCCCAAATTAACTAGGGATCCAACAATCTCCCCCTATTTGGGTGAGGTCACTAAGAGAGTCAAAACATAAACACACAGATAAACAAAGCAAGAAAAGAAATATATCTGGCAGAGAATTACTAACACATGCAGCAGATATATATATACATAGGTTTTGTTTAAACAAATAGCATAGTTTGAAAGCAAATGCAAAAAGAAATTGAAACAAAATAGAGATTACTTCTTCTGCTTCTTCTGCATAGACCTGTCTTCTTTTGTCTTCTCTCCTGGCTTTTTAAAGATAATTTCTCTGCTTGGATCTAAAGCTTATGCCTGAGTCATTGTCATGTCAACTTCCCCAATAATCTTCAGTGATGTAGCTCTGGGGACAACTGCTTCAGGATGGAGCTTCATGTAGTCATCAACATTGAAGAGCTTGTTGGCTTTGTCAAACCTTTTTAATTCTTCTTTTCTATACTTAGACATGGTTGAGTATCCTGAAATGTCTTTACCTTCAGCTTTAGCTTTATTAATCAGGGACAGACCAATAAGCTCCTGGAACCTGGCCATTTTAGCAGTGTTGGATGTTTCAGGATCTTCAAATAGAATAGGAGGAGAGTAGGGTCTTTTAGGACTGTCAGCTTTCTGTTCTTCAGATATATGTTGTTGTTACTGCTGATGCTGATTTCCTGAGGAATGATGCCCTTGCTGACTGCTTCAAGAGGATCTCCCTTGATGTCTCTGATAAGTTTGCATAGGGGCAAATCTCTGAGAGCTAGAGCCAGTGGCACCAGCTACTGGAGGAGGAGGAGGTGGTGGATCTTTTCTATATCTATGAACTGGTGGAGGAGAATATCTCCTACTTCTTTTTCTTTCCTTTTGCTGGTTCTTAGATAGCCATATCCAAGCAGACATTCCCTTATAAGGAGTAACATTATGCAAAATGTAGTAGGGAGTGTCAGCAGTTGGATTGGGCTTAGGAGCTGGAGGAGGAGGAGCCTTCCTTTTCTTTGACAGCATTTTCTTCTTCTTATTGACAGCTTCTTCATCAGAATCATCTTCATCATCTTCACTGCCAGGACCCTGAGGGTTATCATATAAAGTATCCAAAGCTTTCAAAGCTTTATCATCAATGACAGCCTTTGCTGTAGCAGAAGCAGAAGTTGAAGTTTCAACAGCTGGAGTTTCAGCAGTAGTTGAGGAAGAGACTGTACAGGAATCAGAAGCAATTGGGACAGAGATGTCAGCTGCTGCCTTATTTTCCTCTTCAATATCAGCCAAGATCAGCTCGTCCAGATCTAGCATAGGGGAATCATCCATGACAAAAATTGGTGTTGAGATGGCTTCTAGAATAACTGTAGATGTTGGAGCAACAACAGGAATTGCAAAACTGTCACAGAGTTGCTTAGCAACTGCTGGACTTATTGGAGAAGTATAGGGCATAATAGCCAACTGTGGCTTAGTGAAGTCTTCTGGAAGAGACTGCATGTATACAATATCAAAATTTTACAGTAATTCTTGTAAGTTAACTGCGGGATTAAGAATAAAATCACCAACAGTTGCAACAATATCCATATCAGCAATGTCCATATCAGTATTAATAGAATCAATTAAATCAATTAAATCTCTATCTGTACAATCTGGATAAACTTCTATGGGGACTGTAGAATCTGCAGTATCTGTTGGAGCTGAAGTATCTAAAGCTGGTGCTGCTGCTTCATCATCAAGCATCTCCCCCTGCCTGGTTTCAGTAGGAACTGAGGCCAGGCCCTGGACTGAGGAGGGGGCAGCAGAAAGAGCAGAAATTTGGGCAGATAAAGAATTAATAGAATTCACAAGATGTGTAATGGCCTCTGTGATAAGGGATTTCATGAGGGGAGTGATAAAGGAGAGGATAGAGGATATGGTAGTGGGATCAAATGAAGAAGTGGGAGAGGATGTTGCATTTGGTGTGGAGGAGGGAGCAACTTGGGATGGAATGAAGGGTGGAACAACATGTATGTGAGGAGTGGATGGTGATGAGGATGGAAGGGAGGCATCTGGCATTGCAGTGTCTGAGGGTAGGGTGTAAGATGGGATGGAGGATAAATGTGGGGGAAGTGGGACTGTGGTGGTGTAGGAATATATGTGTCATGAGGTGAAGCAGGAGGTGTTGGTTGTTGATTTGCTTAAGGAGGGGAAGATGGAATGTTAGTAATGTCAAGTGGTGGAGATGGAGGTGGATTAGGCACATGAGTATGCTTTGGTGATTGCTGTGTTGAAGAAGGAATGTAAGAGGAAGGGAGTTGTTTTGCTGGAAGAGGTTCTGGAAGAGATGGTGGAGGGGGATGAATCTCCTCAGGAGGTGTGGGAGAGGCTTTAACAGCCCTGGTGCCTTCAGAAGCTGGGGTGGAAGAGGTAGAAGCCTTTGGGGGCTTGGTGATTGTCCTCTCCCACCTGCCAAATAAGGCACAGGTCAGCCTTTTACTGGCATTAATGAATATGGTCGGGGAGATCAGGGATTTAGCAGCCTTTTCCTTGAGGAAGATCCCTAGGATCCTTCCAAAACAGACTTACTTCTTGGAATTCTTCTTCTTAATCAAATCAAACAGCAGTTGTGCCCAGTCTATTCCCTTCTTATTAACAATGGCACACATGACCAGAAATTTTTGTCTGGTGATGTAGTCGTGCGCTGTATGTTTCCCGAGTAGCACTTTACCAACCAGATCTGCTAAGAATTTATATGGTGCTGACAGATATTTCTTCAACAGTTTGTTAGTATTGTCACCAACATAACCCATCAGATCCAGCAACATGGTAAATTATTCAGAATCAATCTCTAAATCCTCCTCTCCAGTTGACAAACCAAATATTTTAGATAAAACGGTGGGGGTCAAGGAGACGGCATTACCGGCGATTGTTCCTGTCATAACATTGTCTTCAGAAATGGTGGAAGTATATACCCATTCCCTTATTTCTGTTCCGGCTAACTTTATCTGGGTGGTCATCAAGTTCTTCAGATTTTGTTCTTCCAAAAGTTCCAGAATATAGAGGAAGATTGAGTCTGAGTGCTGGAAAGAGTCGAAGTCGACATCAAAGCTTGTGTCAAACTTCATTGCAGCTAAATCTCCTGCTGGAATCGCCATTGAGATCACCTGCAATCTAGACAGAGAAAACGACGATCAAGAGCAAGGGAACAGAAAGCGCGGGATGGAGGTTGAAGAAAACCTAGATATAAAGTTTTCCAGAATATGAATTGACAATCTTCGTTCCACGAAAAAGAAACAGTTCTTCGAACTGAGGTCGACGAAATAAATTATAGACAAATAATTCGTCAATCTCATCCAGAAGAAACGAAAACAGTTCGTCGAACTCCATTCGACAAAATATCTTCTGAAGCAAAG
Organism: Platanthera guangdongensis; assembly: GCA_039583875.1. Lineage (NCBI taxonomy): Eukaryota > Viridiplantae > Streptophyta > Magnoliopsida > Asparagales > Orchidaceae > Platanthera > Platanthera guangdongensis. The sequence goes on along the minus strand of CM077167.1, from coordinate 35,619,340 downwards.
TTCGTCGATCTCCGGTCGACGAAAATTATTTCCGCACAAAGAATTCGTCGATCTCCGTTCGACGAGCATCTCTCAAACTTTCCCTAATTCATCGAACTCCATTCGACAAATGCTGGAAAATTCGTCAAATGCAGACAGAAATTAATTCAACTCTTCTCAATTGATCATTCCCAGTTGATTTATAAAGAATAGATGATTTTTCTCATCCAAGGGTTTGGTGAAAATGTCTGCTCTCTGTAAATCAATAGGAATATGGATTAGGTTAATTTTCTTTTTGTCTACACTATCTCTAATGAAATGATGCCTTATATCAATATGTTTTGTCCTACTATGGTGAACTGGATTCTGTGTTATAGCAATAACACTAGTATTATCACAAAATAATGTTGAATTATTTAAGTTAACACCATAGTCTAGGAGTTGGTTTTGTATCCATAATATTTGTGAACAGCAGCTGCCAACAACCATATATTCTGCTTCTGCAGTTGATGTAGACACAGATGTTTGCTTTTTACAAAACCAGGAGACAAGTCTCATACCCAGGAACTGGCAAGTTCCATAGGTACTCTTCCTGTCCACTCTACATCCAGCATAGTCAGCATCTGAGTATCCAGTTAACTCAAACTCTAACTCTACAGGATACCAGAGTCCTAGATTAGGACAACTCTTTATATATCTCAAAATTCTTTTTAAGAAAATAAGGTGAGATTCTTTGGGGTTCACTTGGAACCTAGCACAAAGGCATGTGGCAAACATGATATCAGGCCTGCTAGCTGTTAGGTATAATAGGGATCCAACAATTGCCCTATAAAGCTTCTGATCTATAGGTTTCCCTACTGCATCAGAATCCACAACAACATTGGTCGCCATAGGTGTTTTCGTTCCTAAAGCATCACCCATCCCAAACTTCTTAATAAGCTCTTTAGCATACTTAGCTTCGGAGAGGAAGATACCATCAGGGAGCTGCTTCACTTGGAGACCAAGGAAGTAGGAAAGCTCACCCATGCTACTCATCTCAAATTTGGAATGCATGAGGTCAGCAAACCTATTGCATAATTTGGGATCAATAGACCCAAAGATGATGTCATCCACATATATTTGCACTAATAAAATTGGTCCTTATGATGTCTAGTGAAAAGGGTTTTATCTATGGTTCCTCTTATAAATTTATGCTCTAAAATAAAGCATGCTAAGGTCTCATACTAAGCTCTTGGAGCTTGCTTTAAACCATAGAGAGCTTTATGCAATTTAAATACAAAAGAGGGTTGAGTTAGAGAGATAAAACCTGGAGGTTGTTCCACATAAACCTCTTCTTGAAGCACTCCATTCAAAAATACACTCTTGACATCCATTTGGAAAACTTTGAATCTCCTGTGAGCTACATAGGCAAGGAATATTCTTATGGCCTCTAACCTTGCAATAGGGGCAAAGGTTTGGTTATAGTCAATTCCTTCCTCTTGCTTGTAGCCTTGAGCAACAAGCCTAGCCTTGTTTCTTACAATGTTTACTTGAGCATCTAGCTTGTTTCTGTAGACCCATTTGGTTCCAATAACTGGGTAGTTATGAGGTCTTGAAACCAAATCCCAAACTCTACATCTCTCAAACTGATTTAGTTCCTCTTGCATTGCAATGATCCAGTGGGGATCTTGCTCAGCTTCATGGATAGAGAGAGGTTCAATCTGAGAGAGAAAACAGGCATGCATCAAGTCTTGGTTGAGTTGATGCCTTGTCTGAACACCTGTTGAAATGTCTCCAATCACTTGAGATCTGGGGTGATCTCTAAGTGTGACACGATCAGTTGGTGGAGTTTGTTCAGCAACAGCTTCTGTAATTAATTCCTCTTGAGGAATGCTATTAGCTGTTGAGGGAAGTTCAACCACTTCCACTTGAATTTCTTCTTCACTGTCTTCAGTAACCTGTGGAGAAGGATGGGTTGACACCTCTTGGGTAAGGTTTAGTCCATCCATAGACTCACACAGTTGTGGAACCTGCGAAAAGCTATTGGTAGAAATCTCTTTCTCCTTATAAGACATGTTAGCTTCATCAAAAGATACATGTACTGACTCTTCAATCTTAAGAGTGGATTTATTAAAAACCCTATATGCCTTACTTACTTGGGAGTATCCTAGAAAAATCCCTTCTTCAGCCTTAGCCTCAAACTTTCTAATGTATCTTTTGTTGTTTGTGTGAATATAACATATACAACCAAAAACTTTAAAATATGTGATTTTAGGTTTCTTCCCTTTAAGCAATTCATAGGGGGTCTTATTTTTTAGCTTATGTATGAGGCTTCTATTCAGGACATAGTTAGCAGTGTTTACAGCTTCTTCCCAAGAGGATAGAGGCATGTAAGCATCTGCCAATAATGTGCCTGCAGATTCAATGAGTGTCCTATTTTTCCTTTCAGCTACCCCATTTTGTTGGGGAGCTCTAGGAGCTGAGAAGCACTGCCTAATACCTTCCTTCTCACAGAACTCATGCATAAGAAGAGACTCAAACTTTGTGCCATGATCACTTCTGATCAATGCAACATGAGTAGAGAACTCAATCTGCATGGTCCTGAGAAAATCTGTAAGAACTTTGAATGTATCTGACTTAGTTCTCAGAAAGGCCACCCAACAGAATCTGAAGAAGTCATCAATAATCACTAAAGTGTAAGACTTCCCTCCTAGGCTTTATACTGCAATGGGTCCAAATAGGTCCACATGTAGCAAATACAAAATCGTAGGTGAATCACTCTTATTAGTGGATTTGAAACTAGTTTTAGTTTGCTTGCCTAATTGACAAGCCCTGCATAGATTTTCATTCTTGTATGGGCCAGAGGGTAAACCTCTAACAAGGTTGTCTTTAGATAACCTAGCTATATTTTTAAGGTTTACATGAGCTAATCTTTTATGCCACAACTCATTTTGGTTACTAGTGATATTGAGTAAACAAACATCAGTTTTGGCAGAAATAAAATCTACTAGATATATGTTACCTTGTCTAATTCCAATTAAAACAGTTTTGTTCTCATCATTAATATTAGAACAAGATGTAGAGTTAAAGTGTACCTGATAACCTTCATCACATAATTGACTTATGGATATTAGGTTATGTTTGAGTCCTCTTACATATGTTACACTCTTGAAGGTAACTGTTCTAATCTTTACTGCTCCATATCCTTCAGATTGGCCACTATTTGAATCACCAAAGATCACCTTTGGTCCTAGCTTGGACTTGTAATTGGATAGATTGTCCTTGCTGCCTGTCATATGCTTGGAGCAACCACTATCCAAGTACCAAGTCTGACTTACCCTTGGACAGCTCTTCACCTGTACCTGTAATGAAAAACAAAACTCAATTATTCTTGACCCAGGTTACCTTGGGTCCTTTATTTGGTTGAAATGAAAAACTAGATATAACTGACAAAGTAGGTTGAGATTTATAACTTAAGGTGTGATATCTCCTAGGTGGAATAACCCAATCAGCTACTCGATTGAATGGTTTATTAGCTGGCTTAGAATTTCTGTAATAGAAATGATTTAAGTTTGGTCCTTCTGGGTTCGGTGAATTCTTGTAAGTTCGTCGACAAGAGTTCGACAAATAGGGCTGAGATCGTCGATCTCTACTCGGAGAATGACAGTAGTCATTTTCTGCGCCCCATGTTCGTCAACCTCTGCTCGACGAACCATACAAAGTTCGTCGATCGCAGTTAGACGAATTGTTATAACTGAAGTTTTCGTTCAGCGTTCGTCGATCTGGGTTCGACGAACTGGCCATATTTCGTCGATCTGAGTTCGACGAATGCTGCTGAACCTTGTTTTTATTAGCTGTATTTTTTATTTGTATTGCCCTTGTCTATGAGTTTTGGATTGTTTTCAGACATAGGTTTGTTTATTATCTTCTCTTTTCCCTTGGCAGAAACAAATTTAATGGGTGTGGTAAGAATATTTTTCTTAATTATGGGGGGCAAACCTTATGATGCACCCAAGCCCAGTTTGCCATTTAATATGGTATTTACTGTGCTTGTTATGTCCATCAACTTGAGACTTCTTCCATTGAGAGATTGCTCAAGTTGTTTAGCCTCACATAACTCAGATTTTAATTTAATTATCTGTTCATTTGCTAGAGTTAGTTGATCTTTTAGTTTAAGATTTTCTGAGTTAACAGATTCAAGATTTCCTAGTTTTTCTCTAAGGGTTTTTATTTCTTTCTCTGAATTAATTAAATCTAAACACATAGTCTTGAATTCACTTTTAAATGAATCAGAGTTAAAATTAAAACTTGAAAGAACCTGATCTGCCTCTGACTCTGAGGCTGCCTCATCTTCAGATTCACCTTCTGATCCTGAATTGCTCCTGAAGGCATCAATTGCCATAAGACAAACCTCCTTGGATCTTGCTTCTTCCTCTTCTTCACTTGAGCTGGAAGAGGATGATTCTTCTTCAGTATCACTCCATGTTTCAGCAACAAAGCCTTTGTCTCTCTTTTTGTACTTGCTGGAGGAGGGTCTGCTGCTGTGTTTTCTCCTGGAGTCTTTTTCTCTGTGTTTCTCCTTCTTCTGGTTTTTTGGACATTCAGAGATGTAATGTCCAAGCTTTCTGCATCCAAAACACACAACCTCCTTGGTTGGTGTCTTGTCAAATCTGGGCTTATCATCCTGCCTGGATGATTTTCTTCTGAAATCCTTTCTAGCCATCTTATAAAATCTTTTTGCAAAGAGACTCATTAGTTCTTCATTTGATGTTGAGGTCTCACTTTCCTCAGATGTCTTGAAGGCTATACTATGATCCTTCCTCACTGGAGTTGTTGATTTCTGTTCTGCTGCTTCTCTTGACTTAATCAACTGCTCATAAGACTTTAATTTGACTAGCAGAGATTCAGTTGATATCTCATTTAGGCTTCTGGCTTCTTTGATATGCCAGATTCTTGAGTCCCAAGAGCTAGGGAAGCACATCAAGATTTTGTCATTCACCTCTGTAAGGGTGATATCCTTATCCAAGGTTTTATGCTCATTGATGATTGAGCTCAACCTGTTGTACATTTCAACAACTGACTCAGCCTCATCCTTCTTAAAATTCTCATATAGGGATAGAGATTTAATCTCCTGTCTTTCCTTTCATCAGCTAAACCAGCTACTATTTGGTTGAGGGAGTCCCAAATGGCCTTGGCTGAGGTGCACTCAGCCACCTTCTGAAATATGTCATCTGACATAGTCTGAGCCAAGATGTTCATTGCCTTTGCATCTGCAATTTTGGCTTTCTTGTAAGCATCATTATTCTCTGGAGGAGGTACTGCAGTAATGTTGGTAGAGGTGCTTGTAGAAGTTGCAGGTGCTAGAGGTACTCCTGTCAAGATAGAAGCAAAATATCTTCATCAATAGAATTCATATACAGTTTGATTCTAGCCTTCCAGATGGCAAATCTGTTAAGATTGCATACTGGAGGTCTGATGCTTGCATAATCTTTGTTTTGAGCCATTTCTGTGAAGAAATAAATCTAATAAAGGAATCAAAACAATCAAATCTAACAAAATGGATCTTTATGATTCAGGTGTTAGCCTGTACAACCAATTAACCTCTTAAGGTGTGGTAGATTAACCAACCTCGCTTTGATACCAATTGAAAGTGCATGTTAGATCTGAAATACTCTAGAGGTGGGGGGAGGTGAATAGAGTATTGTGCTCTCTACAAACTTTTTACAACTTTTGCTGTAATCCTAAGTGAACAGATTAGTAAATAAAGAAATAAGAAAAGCAATCTAGCAAATCACAGAACACAGCCAAAACAAAAGAAAAAGGGCAGCCAGACGACACAAGAAATTTATAGTGGTTCCCCAACCTGGGTATATCCACTCTTCTACCACCCTGGTAGGAATCCACTCAGATTTTGATCAGGTGCCTGACACCAATGAGCTTTTGTTCAGGTGCTCAAAAACCAAAATCTCAAGTCTTTTGGTAGGAGACTTGCAACCAGGAATAATTTTGAAGGGAATTAAAACCCTGTACAGAAGATGGAAAAGGGGTGATGGTGTCTTCTCTTTCTCAATAACAACTGAGAAGACTAGTGGATTGATTTCAGCAAATAGCTCCCCCTGAGATCTTGAATGGATCAGGAATACTGGAGCACTGCTTCAGGGTGACAGGTCTTCAAATCTTGATTGCCCTTACTAGAGCTTGCTTCATGAACTTCTTTGACAGATAGAAATTGTTGTCCTTCTGAACTTATCCTGTAAAATTGAAGGAAGAAGACTCTTGATGGAGATTGTTTGTTCTTCTTCTTCTTAAAGATGTTCTCTGGCCTAGACTGATTGCAGTGTATGAAAACTTTTTGATTTTTGTAAGACTGTTCTTTAGTGCTGATGTCTGTCTGTGTGTTTCTCTGATTAATCTTTTCTTTTTCTGACTTGAGATTGACTGAAGAACATTCGAAATTTGAATGCTTGAGCAGTAATTGCAGTCGGCCTGGGAAGGAAGCGACAATCAATGAATTCCCTAACTGTCCCATGGAAAAACAGCATGTAATAATCCATGATCAATGATCGTTCTAACGGTAACATTCTGAGAATATTGAGCATTAATTACTCAGGATTCATCGCCAAGAAAAGGGACGGAAAACTGGAGAAGACCTAAGTCTGGGATCGTCGAACGAAGAACAGGAATCGTCGAGCTGAGTTCACAGTTCGTCAAGCTGAGCTGATGAGTTCGTCGACCAGACAATAGCAATTAGTCTTCAAGGGAATCTTGTAAATTCTGCTACAATCTTCGTCGAACTGACAATCTTCATTCGTCGACCAGAGATCCAAAGTTCGTCGAACAGATAATCTTCACTGTCAATCTTTATTCGTCGAATAGAGATCCAAATTCGTCGACCGAAAAATGATTGTGGACTTAGAATCTGAGAAGTCTCTGGCTAAGAAGGATTCAAATCATAGACCAGAAATCGTCGAGTAGAGTACTGAATTCGTCGACCTGAGAAGTTGACTTCGGCGACCTGAGAAGTTGTGAACTTGAGGTCGACCAAAGCCTGAAGTTGGACTTAGAAAAAATCTGGAGTTACCCTGACTTTAGTTTGTTGAAGTATCTCAGTCTTTGTTGAGCAGAGAACAAAGATCGTCGAGCTCAACACAGAGAAATATCTCAAGATCGTCGAGCTCAGAACGCCTTTCGTCGACCTGAGTTCGACGAACGTCGAACTCATTTTACTTGGTCTTAAAATCTTCTAAGTCTTGAGTCTCTGATAATCTTGTTGATAGCTGGTCCATCTGATGTTGACTCTAAGGACTTGGCCTAGACTCTAGGACACAAATATGACTCTGGCTATACATGTTGGGTCACATCCTAAGTTAGTGAACCTAGCCCAAATCAACTAGGGATCCAACACCGCGCACCAAGGAAACCATCTACCACCCATGCAGAGCTAACCTTGTTAACCAAGGAAACTATCTACCGCCAATGAGGAGCTAACCTTGTCCGGTACCGGTCACACGTACTCACGCAAGATAAAGGGAAGAACATCATAAATATCACGAACATCACAAACGGCCTCTTGCCGCAACGGATCTCTATGAATCCTTAAATCTCATATGCAACATCACCGAGTCGGACTAACGGTCTCGACTACGGCTTCACCCACCATTCCTAATCCACTAACGGAGCGGATATCTAATGCAAAAGCATGCCGGGGATGGACTCAATCGACCCGGAGGTTCCTCTTGAACCTTGGCGACCCAAACCCCTCTCATTTGAGAGTTTGGTGCCCAAAAACTAGAAAATAAAAGATGCTAAAACATGCATCCTAAAACCAAGGGGAGAAGTGTCGTTACCCTCCGACTCCGCTTCCTAGCCATGGAAAAATAGCCGGATGAAAAGCACCGAAAACTCTTCTTCCTCCTTCGCTCTCCCTTCTCTCTAGAACTCAGACAGAACCAGCGGCAGGAAAAAAATAATGGTGTTGAAACCCTATTCACGGGTATAAGCCAATCGGATTAACCACCAGCCGTTGATTCCCACAAAAGGGAAATGCACGACTACGATCCAGGTCTGACCTGGACAAAAGGGGCTGAACACCGCACAGTTCACCAATCTGGAGCAGGACACGTCCGCGACCAATCAAATCGTGTCTGGACATTTGGACAAAATCCAGCCAAACCCCTATGTCAGCACTCCGCGTCGACAGTCAAACACACCACAAAACACCCCGCGTTCGACAATCGTCGAGCCAAGATCGTCGAACGCTTCCACATCATCGAACGGAGATCCAGATCGTCGAACACAACTTGCTGGGGGACAATCGTCGACCGCAGATTCAAATCGTCGAACGGAGATCCAGATCATCTAACGCAGCTTGTTGGGGAAAATCATCGACTGCAGATCCAAATCGTCGAACAGAGATCCAGATCGTCGAACGCAGCTTGCACAGCGGGACACGCCCTGTGACACGCCCGTGTCACAGGCCGTGTAGCCCTGCCCGACGATCGCAACTCTACGATCGATGATCGACACTCGACGACCGTCGAACTGGGGGGACACACCCCCGTCACGCCCGTGTCGATACCTCCTCTGTGTCGAAACAACTGTGTCGACACCACCGTGTCGACACCTCTATGTCAACACCACCTCTGTGTCAACACAACTATGTCGACACCACCATGTCGACACCACCGTGTCGACACGTCCGTGTCGACACCACCGTGTCGAGACCACCGTGTCGACACCACCATGTCGACACCATTGTGTCGACACTCAGAGAACATGCCTAGGACACGGGCTCCGACACGGGCGTGTCGGAGGGCTTGTCCCCCACTAGCCGACAGATGAGCGAAAAAATGTCGACTTTCCCCAGGCTCTCGACGAACCCGGTTCGACATGGCCATGGACACGCATGTGTCCTTGGCCGTGTGACCCTCAGCTAAGGCCCAAACTTGGCCAAAAATGCCGATCGTCCCTCTACAAATTTTGGTGCGTTACAACTCTCTCCCCCTTAAAAGAATTTCGTCCCGAAATTACAAAGCAAAAGGGAACACAACTTAAATGGTACCTGAACTGAAGAGCTCTGGATACTCTTCTAGCATGGTTTATTCTTGCTCCCAAGAGTGCTCCTCACAACCGCAGTTGTCCCATCGGACTTTCACCAGTTTGACCTCTTTATTCCGCAACTTCCGAGTCTCTGAATCCTCTATAGCAATTGGATGGACTCGCATCCTCAAGTCTTCCTCTATCGGCACCGATGCCGGCTCGATCACCACACAAGCCTCCACCAAGGCTTTCCTCAAGACGGAGACATGAAAGACGTCGTGCAATCCACTCAGCTCCGCGGACAATGCCAACTGATAGGTTGCTTCTCTCACTCGTTCAACAACTTCAAAAGGCCCCAAAAACCTTGGACTCAACTTCTTGAGTCGGCAAATCCGTGAGACGCCTTTGAACGGCTTGATCTTCAAATAGACCCAATCACCTACCGCAAACTCCAACTTCCTGTGACGATCATTAAAGTATTTTGCTTGCAGGTCTTGCACCACCTTCATACGCTCTTGAATGGTCCGTACCAACTCACAAGCATCAACAACCACCTCCTTTCCCAAAATTTTGGTGTCTCCCGCCTCTATCCAAGACATCGGTATCCGACACCGTCTCCCATACAAAGCTTCGTATGGCGCCATTTTTATACTTGCTTGATAACTGTTATTGTACGCGAACTCCACCATGAAGAGGTGATCCTCCCACTTCTTGCCAAAATCAGGAATGCACATTCTCAGCATATCCTCCATAGTACGGTTCGTTCTTTCGGTTTGCCCGTCAATTTGAGGATGGAACGTCGTACTGAACTTTAGCTTCGTGCCCAAACTCTTCTGAAGCAACCTTCAGTCCTTGGACGTGAAACGTCCGTCGCGATCGCTAACTATGCTCTTAGGAATCCTATGTAGTCACACAATGTTGCAAACATACAACTCCACCAGCTTCTCTACGCTGTCCTCCTTCCGATTTGGGATGAAGTGAGCCACTTTTGTTAAGCTATCCACGATCACCCAAATAGCATCATTGCCCTGCTGCGATCTTGGCAAACCATGCATGAAATCCATGGAGATGTCATCAAATTTCCACTCAGGGATTGGAAGAGGCTTCAGGAACCCGCCTGGCTTCTGACACTCGGCCTTCACCAAGGCACAAGTTTGGCAAAGATTCACATACAAAGCTACGTCCCGCTTCAGCCCCGGCCACCAAAAGGATTTCTTCATATCCAAGTACATCTTTGTACTGCCCGGGTGAATGGAGTACTTTGTGAAGTGAGCCTCAAACATCAACTCCTCACGGAGCTTGCCGAACTGCGGTACATAAACCCTTCCGTCCTTCCTCAGAATCCCATTAATCATCTCCCAGGTGCTGCTCTCGCCCTTTTTAGCCTCCACCACATATGGTTGAAACTCCACATCCAAATGGGTCACTTCCCGAATACGATCGGACAAGTCATTCTGCATTTCAATCTAGTTCAACTGAGCTACGCTGGACTCGCCTCTCGCCACACATTCCAAACCAAGGGACTCCCATTCCCAAACCAACCGCTCATCATGAGCTTCGATACAATTCCCTTGCCCCGAGTACTTTCTACTCAAGGCAACCGCCACCACATTGGCTTTACCTGGCGTATACTGAATCGCCACCTCGTAGTCTCCAAGAAACTCAACCCACCTGCGTTGCCGCATGTTCAAGTCCTTTTGATCAAAGAGATACTTCAGGCTTTTATGATCCGTGAAGATCTCCACCTTTGCACCATAAACATAGTGTCGCCAAATTTTCAACGCAAAAATTACCACCGCCAACTCCAAGTCATGGACGGGTAATTCCTCTCATGAGGCTTCAGCTTCCTAGACCCAAAAGCTATCAACTTGCCATGTTGCACCAACACGCAACCCAAACCGCATCCTGATGCGTCACTAAAGATTTGAAATCCTCTGGTATCTTGCGGTAGACTTAGGATTGGAGCCATCATCAGTCTCTCCTTCAGTGCCTCAAATGCTTGACTGCACTCTTGAGTCCACACAAACTTATGATCTTTACGAGTGAGTGAGGTGATGGGTAGAGCTATCCGCTAAAAATTCTCCATGAATCTCCTATAGTACCCGGTTAGTCCAAGAAAACTTTGGACTTCCGTCATGATCCTTAAAACCGGCCAATCTCTGATGGCTTCCACTTTTGTTGGATCCACTGCCACCCCATCCCCAGTAATCACGTGGCCCAAAAATGCCACCTTCGCTAACCAGAACTCGTACTTTGAGAACTTTACGTACAGGTGATTCTCTCTCAACACATGCAAGACCACTCTCAAGTGGGTCTCATGCTCCACTTCCGATTTGGAATACACCAAGATGTCATCAATGAAGACAACCACAAAAGAATCCAAGTATTCCCGAAATACTCGATTCATAAGATCCTTGAACATAGATGGCGCGTTCGTCAGCCCGAACGGCATCACCGTAAACTCAAAGTGTCCATACCTCGTACCAAAAGCAGTCTTGGGTATGTCCTCGTCCCGAATTCGCAACTGATAATATCTTGACTTCAAGTCCAATTTTGAATACACCACCGACCCCACCAACTGGTCGAACAAGTCGTCTATTGTAACGCCCCGAATTTTGTGTGCGAGTCGGTCGCGGAAAAAGAGTTTTTGGTGCTTGTAGGGGTACACGGCCTAGGACACGGGCGTGTCCAAGGCCGTGTCTGGCTGGTGATTTTTGGCCGTTTCCAACCCGAGAAGGACACGGCCAGGAACACGGCCGGATGACACGGGCGTGTCATCCGACACGGGCGTGTGCCAACCCGTGTCCCTACCCGTGTCCTGATGGGTCGTGTCCGTTGCCGTGGCGGTTATGCGTGACACGCCCACGAACACGGGCGTGTCGAGGATCCCGACACGGGCGTGTCAGGTCAGACACGGGCGTGTCTTGGCCCGTGTGCATTTCTCAGTTCGACGATCGTGCCTGGATCGAGGCACACGGCCTTGGACACGGCCGTGTGCCAAGCCGTGTGCGGCCCAGGTCTGGGGAATTTTGTGCAGATCCGAGCCGTTCATTTTCTTTAATTAGGATCCAATGGCCCAGATTAAATCCTGCTCTGTTAAGGCCGGGAATAGGGAGTTATTCCCTCATTTTCTCTCCAAAGTTCTCCCCTTCCAAAGTGAGAGAGGAGAGGAAGAAGAAGGAGGTTTCCGGCCGCCGGCGGAGCATTGGAGCACCGTTTCGAAATCGGAGAGCGGATCCGTGGAGGGAAGGTCATTGCGAAGAGTTCTAACCGCGTAGTTTTTCCATGGCGCCAAAACGGACTACAAGGGTAACGATTCTCAACTCGAGCGCTTGAATCTCTTTCTTTCTGCATAAGGAATCCCGCTCCCGCGAGTATGCGGTGAGTGCGTGGTGTTCCTTGGGATTGACGGGAATAGTCCCCCTTGTGTTGCATGTAGAGCCCGGAATCGTAAGTACGGGCATAGGCATTGTGTGTGAAGCCTACCCGGACGTGTTTTGTCTGGATCGGTGATGTTGCATTTGATATGGTTTTGCCGGAGAAGACTCCGTGCTTTGGATTTTTCGGGTTTCTACGCGGTAGATTGCAGCAGGGATCCTTGAAGGTTAGCTTCAAGGCGCACCCGGAAAACTGAGCGGAAACGTGTTCTGCTAACTTGGCGGTCTGGGAACCGGCCTTGATCATAACTGGGTTATGAGATTGTTTTGGGAAATTTGGGATCCGAGAGAAGCTTGGCCCGCGCAAAGTTCCTTAAATTGGACATGCGGCGTGAGCAACGGGCAAGTGGAATTGGACCTAGGCTATGTGGTTCGGTGCGAGAGACCCGAAGACGGGGACTGGCCGTTGGCATAGTCGGAGCCTTAGACGGTGGTCAGAAAGGCTAAATGCTCACATGTTGTTGCCATCCTAGGGATGGTGGTGAATGCACTGATTTGTCAGGGTTCACCATGAATGTGCCCTGAGTGCACGGGGTGTTTGGCCGTGCGAGCCTACACCTGTGGCGAATTATAACTGCGATATATATATTGTTGGGCTAATGTTTTGCAGGGAAAGAGCACCGCCGTCCCGAGTAAGGGGCGGGGTCGTTATAATTTGGTCGGCTTTTAGCTGACCGTTGCTTTATTTGCCACCGTGCGGTGGTATGTGCTTGCAGGTGCTGCGGAGCCGAGCGCCAAATAGCGGGCTGGAGCCCATGTTGCTGTGCTGGCCCTAGAAGGCCGTAGAATAGTTGTTTTTACATTTCTCATGTGTGGCCGGCCTGCGAGCCGATGTATGTAAGACATGTTATATTTATGAACATTTGTAAGGCCATAAGGCCATGTACCTGTTTCAGTGTATTTGGGGTTCGTTCTTGTAGTTGTAAATGTGGACATTCATATTTGATGGATTTAAGTTTGGGTTCTTCAACTTTAAAATCTTCTGCTAGAATGCTCTGTGTTTAGGACGTGTAGTATTAATTGGTTGGTTTGATTTATTCATTTAGTAACCCTTCCGACTGTCTGTGGTATATGGCGTCGGGTTCCAGCTGGACCTTCTGTTATATGCCATGCGACGGATGGGGGTGTTACAATTTGGTATCAGACTTCTGGTTACGATCAAGCTTAAATGAATTTGTGGGCGAATTCTTTTAAGGGGTGGTGAGCACATGTGTGCGTCATCGTTATAACATTAAAAAGAACCCATGAATGTCCCCTTAGGAATGAAAAATACTCGTGGTTGAGGAACCTGCGCGTTCCTATAATTGCTTTTTGCAATTTTGTTTGGTCACTTATTGGTGTTTTGTATGACTATAGGTGACCGGGAGTGGCGTAGAGCCGACAGAACATCTGGTTTCTGAGGATTATAGTGCACCCAGTGGAGCGCTTGATACCCCTCTTTCGTTAGAAACCATAAGAAGGATCGTTGAAGTGGTGCTCGCTATGACTAGTGCACAGCAAGGAAGCAATGTGCAACCTCTTGTCCCCGAGATGACTTCAATGTCGGGTGGTGTGTTGAATCAAATGACATTTAGGAGGCCATCAGGTCAGCCGTTGAATATGTGCTTGGTGCAGGGTACGCACTCAGTTGATGAGTATTTGCAGGCATTCCTTTTGATAAGCCGCTACCCATGCTTTGAGTTGGAGAACGAGAGGTCTATAGTCGATAGATTCTATAGTGGTCTACATGACGAACTGCGAATTCCACTTCTAGGACCAAAACTAATGGGATTCCGAGCCTTGGTAGAGTCGGCCAGATCTTTGGAAGTGGAAATGGGAAAAATTCACCAGATACCAGTGAGTAGGGTATCGAACTCTGCAATTCCTATGAGGGGTGCATCTTGCAAAATGCTGAAGAAGAAGGTTAGATCATCGACTAGCAAGGTTGCTTACAACTGTCATACTTGTGGAAAGAAAGGACACTTTGCCCGAGAATGTTGGGATGGTGCTCAGAAGATTAAGGAAGCTATGTCAGGAGCAGGTGAGGACTCTGGTACTAAGAAACCACAGTTCAAAGGGCCAAGTTCAAAGTCCGATGTCCGCAGTTGGAATAAGAAGCTGAAGACTTCGAACTCAGCCCCTTCTTCTGGTGCGTCGGGAGCAACTACAAGTCGAGTCCCAAGAGCTTGCTATATCTGCGAAAAAGTGGGACATTTTGCACGTGAGTGTTGGAGTGGACGTGCAAAGTCCGAAAGGAAGTCTGAAGAGTACAAGCTTGGTCAGCAAGAGGACAGAAAGCAAGCAGACGCGGTGACAGGTAAGGTTTAAAATTCTAGCGTTTAGCTTTAGACACTTGTAGTCTTTGTGCATGTTAACCTAGAACCGCTTGTGCTAAGCGTTGTTCTGAATTTCGTTTATCCGGCGCGAGCACCGTTCGTTAAAGGGGGCTTTGTGTCTCCGTTTGCCCAAAGGAATTGTATTACGTGTCGGAATATATCTTCCGATGGCAAAAGTCTTAATGGATGTGTTGTTGACTAGTAGTGCTCGATGCGCGCAGATAGAATCTGTTGCGTTTAGGTATGGATTGTGAGTCAAAAGTTTGATTTGCAGGCGTTGTTTCTACCGCTAGGAGAGTTCAACGTGATCTTTAGTATGGTCAGGCTCTCGGAGCAGCAGACATACGTTGATCGAAGTTGCTAGTGGGTCAGTTGAGAGCTAGTCATGAGGTGACTTTCGCGGGCATGAAGGGGTCGGGTAAGATTTTGATGTCAGCCCTTCAGGTGTTCCCGGCAGTTCGGTCTGGGGCAGAACTGTATGTCACTCTAGTGTAGACTTCAACGCCTAAACCTAGTTTGGGCAACATCCCAATTGTGTCCGAATATCCTGATGTGTTTCCAGATGATCTCCCAGGAGCCCCTCCTCAGTGGGAGATAGACTTTACTATAGAGCTGGTACCGGGTGCCAAACCGGTGTCATGCTCCCCCTATCGGATAGCCCCAAGAGAAAAGGCAGAGTTGAAGGTGCAACTGCAGGAGTTGCTAGAGCAAGGGTATGTGCGTCCAAGTTCGTCGCCTTGGAGCGCACCAGTTCTCTTTGTTAAGAAGAAAGATGGGAGCTTGCAGATTTATATCGATTATCGGGAATTGAACAAACTTACGGAGAAGAACAAATATCCAATCCCGAGGATTGACGATCTATTTGATCAGTTGGTTGGGTCAACTGTATATTCGAAGTTAGATTTGAAGTCTGGTTACTATCAGTTGAGGATAAGGGAGAGCGACATTCCAAAGACAGCATTTAGTACGCGGTTTGGGCATTACGAGTTCACGGTTATGCCGTTTGGGTTGACAAATGCTCCATCCGTGTTTATGGATCTGATGAATAGGACGTTCAGAGAATACTTGGATCAGTTCGTGATAGTATTTATTGATGATATCCTGGTATATTCGCGGTGCGAGGAGGATCACTACAAGCATTTACACATGGTGTTGGAAACATTGAGGAAAAGTCAGTTATATGCAAAGTTCTCCAAGTGTGAATTCTGGTTATCCTCGATAGCGTTCCTTGGTCATGTTGTCAGTGGAGAAGGAATAGCTGTGGATCCGGCGAAGATAGTGGCGATACGGGAGTGGCCTACTTTGACTACGGTGGCAGAGGTCCAGAGTTTTCTGGGACTTGCTGGCTACTACAGGCGCTTCGTAGAGAACTTCTCGCGGATAGCACTACCACTCACGACGTTGACAAGAAAGGATCAGAAGTTTGTGTGGTCTCCGGAGTGCGAACAGGCTTTTGAAGAATTGAAGAGGCGGTTGACCACGGCGCCTATTTTATGTTCGCCAAGTGGTACCGAAGGGTTCGAGATTGATAGTGATGCTTCAGGTAGTGGTTTGGGCTGTGTTCTGCTACAGCATGGGAGAGTGATAGCTTAAGGTTCACGAGAGGAATTATCCGGTCCACGACTTAGAGTTAGAGGCCGTGATTTTTGCTCTAAAGCTTTGGAGGCACTATCTGTACGGTGTGAAGGTAGATATTTACACCGATCATAAGAGTTTGAAGTACCTATTGGATCAAAAGGATCTGAACATGAGGCAGAGGAGGTGGATGGAGTTCTTAGGGGACTACACCTTCAAGATACACTATGTGCCTGGGAAGGGAAATGTAGTGGCGGATGCGTTGAGTCGTAAGATTCCCGCACGAGCCAACTGGTTATCAGTGCATGATGAGAGATTGGTCCAAGAGTTGGAGGCATTGGAGATAACTTGTGTTGACAAGCAGTCTAGTGCCGAGGCGAAACTGTTTTGGACAGAGGTGCAGTGTGACCTAGCGGATAGAGTTCGGCGGGCTTTGGTTCAGGATAGCAGCATGAAGCAAATCCTAGATGGATCTTCGGATGGGTCAAATTCCCAGTTTGTGGTTGAAGATGGGTTGCTAAGGAAGGACGGTCGTCTATGCGTTCCTAGTGCGGATAATAGTCGGGAGGAGTTGATGTATGAGGCTCATCATACCAAATACTCAATCCACCCGGAAAGCACGAAGATGTATAGAGACATGAAGAAATTATTCTGGTGGCCGGGTTTGAAGAAGGATGTGGCGCTTTATGTGGCCAAGTGTCGTACTTGTGCATTGGTGAAGGCGGAATGTCAGAAGCCCGGAGGTTTCTTGAAATCACTTCCTATCCCAGAATGGAAGTTTGACGATATATCTATGGATTTTGTGCACGGTTTGCCGAAGTCGCAGAAAGGAAATGATGCCATTTGGGTGGTCGTAGATAGATTGACAAAGGTGTCGCACTTTATCCCAATGAGAAAGGAAGATCCAGTAGAAAGGTTAGCCAAACTCTACGTGGATAATATTGTACGACTGCATGGTGTGCCTCGCAGTATTGTTAGTGATCGTGATGGACGCTTCACGTCAAATGACTGGAGGTTGGTGCATGGTCTGTTGGGTACTAAGCTAAAGTTCAGCACAGCCTTTCACCCACAGACAGGTGGCCAAACCGAGAGAGTCAACAGAACTATGGAGGACATGCTTCGCATGTGCGTCCTAGATTTCGGGAAGCATTGGGAGGATCACCTGTACATGGTGGAGTTTGCGTACAACAATAGCTTTCAGGCAAGCATTGGAATGGCGCCTTTCGAAGCTTTGTACGGGAGGAAGTGTCGTACGTCGTTGTCTTGGTTGGAGGCAGGCGAATCAAAGTTGTATAAACGTCAAGCGGTGGAAGATGCCACTTCAATGATACGGACAATCCAGGAAAGGCTGAAGATAGCTCAGGATAGACAGTCAAAGTACTACAATGCCAAACATAAAAATGTGGAGTTCAACGTTGGCGACATGGTATATTTAAAAATCAAGCCGTTCAAGGGTGTATCGCGGGTTCGACGCTTGAAGAAGCTGAGTCCGAGATACCTTGGACCATTTGAAATCCTGGAGCGTGTTGGCGAGGCGGCGTATAGGTTGAAGCTGTCGACGGAGTTGAGTGGGCTGCATGACGTAGTCCACGTATTGGTGTTGCGTAAGGCAGTGCAAGAGCCTTCACAGATCGTTGCAGACAATCAGGTACCGGTTGATTATGAGTTAACAACAAGGGTCAGACCAGTACGAATTGAAGACGTTGCGGTCAAACGACTCCGCAACAAGGAGGTCAGAATGGTTAAAGTCCGTTGGGATAATTGCGGACGTGAGGAGCTTTCTTGGGAGCGAGAGCAAGCTATGTTGGAGGAATACCCCGAGTTATTCCACTCAGGTATCATTTAGCTTTCGTGTACCTTTGCTTAATTTCGGGACGAAATTCCTTAAGTGGGGGAGATTTGTAACGCCCCGAATTTTGTGTGCGAGTCGGTCGCGGAAAAAGAGTTTTTGGTGCTTATAGGGGTACACGGCCTAGGACACGGGCGTGTCCAAGGCCGTGTCTGGCTGGTGATTTTTGGCCGTTTCCAACCCGAGAAGGACACGGCCAGGAACACGGCCGGATGACACGGGCGTGTCATCCGACACGGGCGTGTGCCAACCCGTGTCCCTACCCGTGTCCTGATGGGTCGTGTCCGTTGCCGTGGCGGTTATGCGTGACACGCCCACGAACACGGGCGTGTCGAGGATCCCGACACGGGCGTGTCAGGTCAGACACGGGCGTGTCTTGGCCCGTGTGCATTTCTCAGTTCGACGATCGTGCCTGGATCGAGGCACACGGCCTTGGACACGGCCGTGTGCCAAGCCGTGTGCGGCCCAGGTCTGGGGAATTTTGTGCAGATCCGAGCCGTTCATTTTCTTTAATTAGGATCCAATGGCCCAGATTAAATCCTGCTCTGTTAAGGCCGGGAATAGGGAGTTATTCCCTCATTTTCTCTCCAAAGTTCTCCCCTTCCAAAGTGAGAGAGGAGAGGAAGAAGAAGGAGGTTTCCGGCCGCCGGCGGAGCATTGGAGCACCGTTTCGAAATCGGAGAGCGGATCCGTGGAGGGAAGGTCATTGCGAAGAGTTCTAACCGCGTAGTTTTTCCATGGCGCCAAAACGGACTACAAGGGTAACGATTCTCAACTCGAGCGCTTGAATCTCTTTCTTTCTGCATAAGGAATCCCGCTCCCGCGAGTATGCGGTGAGTGCGTGGTGTTCCTTGGGGTTGACGGGAATAGTCCCCCTTGTGTTGCATGTAGAGCCCGGAATCGTAAGTACGGGCATAGGCATTGTGTGTGAAGCCTACCCGGACGTGTTTTGTCTGGATCGGTGATGTTGCATTTGATATGGTTTTGCCGGAGAAGACTCCGTGCTTTGGATTTTTCGGGTTTCTACGCGGTAGATTGCAGCAGGGATCCTTGAAGGTTAGCTTCAAGGCGCACCCGGAAAACTGAGCGGAAACGTGTTCTGCTAACTTGGCGGTCTGGGAACCGGCCTTGATCATAACTGGGTTATGAGATTGTTTTGGGAAATTTGGGATCCGAGAGAAGCTTGGCCCGCGCAAAGTTCCTTAAATTGGACATGCGGCGTGAGCAACGGGCAAGTGGAATTGGACCTAGGCTATGTGGTTCGGTGCGAGAGACCCGAAGACGGGGACTGGCCGTTGGCATAGTCGGAGCCTTAGACGGTGGTCAGAAAGGCTAAATGCTCACATGTTGTTGCCATCCTAGGGATGGTGGTGAATGCACTGATTTGTCAGGGTTCACCATGAATGTGCCCTGAGTGCACGGGGTGTTTGGCCGTGCGAGCCTACACCTGTGGCGAATTATAACTGCGATATATATATTGTTGGGCTAATGTTTTGCAGGGAAAGAGCACCGCCGTCCCGAGTAAGGGGCGGGGTCGTTATAATTTGGTCGGCTTTTAGCTGACCGTTGCTTTATTTGCCACCGTGCGGTGGTATGTGCTTGCAGGTGCTGCGGAGCCGAGCGCCAAATAGCGGGCTGGAGCCCATGTTGCTGTGCTGGCCCTAGAAGGCCGTAGAATAGTTGTTTTTACATTTCTCATGTGTGGCCGGCCTGCGAGCCGATGTATGTAAGACATGTTATATTTATGAACATTTGTAAGGCCATAAGGCCATGTACCTGTTTCAGTGTATTTGGGGTTCGTTCTTGTAGTTGTAAATGTGGACATTCATATTTGATGGATTTAAGTTTGGGTTCTTCAACTTTAAAATCTTCCGCTAGAATGCTCTGTGTTTAGGACGTGTAGTATTAATTGGTTGGTTTGATTTATTCATTTAGTAACCCTTCCGACTGTCTGTGGTATATGGCGTCGGGTTCCAGCTGGACCTTCTGTTATATGCCATGCGACGGATGGGGGTGTTACATCTATCCTAGAAATCAGATACTTATTCTTGACGGTCAGTTTATTCAGCTCTCGGTAGTCTATGCACAGTCGCATACTATAGTCTTTCTTCTTTACAAACAACACCGGCGCGCTCCACGGTGAAGAACTGGGTATGATATACCCTTGCTCCAACAGCTCCTACAACTGTACTTTGAGTTCAGCCAACTCCTTTGGTTCCATCCTAAACGGAGGACGTGACACCGGCCTAGTCTCCGGCACTAACTCAATCGAGAAGTCGATTTCCCGCCAAGGAGGCGCTCCAGGAAGTTCATTCGGAAACACATCCTTGAACTCTGCCACTACAGGCACTTCCTCAATAGACAACTGGGAGAGGCGAACCTCCAATAATGCTACAAGCGCTACACCACCCTGGCTAACCGCCCGCATCAGCTGCATGGCCGAAATCAGGGAATAGGCCACTCCACAAAGGCCCTCAAATTTGACTTCCACCTGCCCCTTGCTCCTTTAGGTCACTACCTTGGATAGGCAATCAATACTAGCGCGCTGCTCTTCAAGCCAGTCCATGCCCAAATCACATCAAACTCAACCAATGGTAAAACCGCTGCTACCAGTACGAAGTCAACTCCGTCCAGCTCCCAACAAATGTGCCCTTTCGCCCCGGTGGTCATGGATGAACCATTGGGCATACGCACTTTCAGCTCCACGTCCGCCGAAAATGTCTCAAATCCTATTCTCCGGATGAAGCTCTCCACAAGAAAGGAGTGCGATGCCCCCGTATCGAACAGTACCCTAGCAGGGTATCTGGAAACTAATACGAATCCTATAACATAGACATCACACATAAAGGTCTAAAGTATGAAGCACAAAGTTAAACTTAAATTTCCTCATACCTGTCACCACATTGGTTTGGCGGATCGCTTCCTGCTGTCCAAGGTTGTAGGCCCTTGGTTGCACCGGTTGGAACCGAGAAGCACTAGATTCCACCATCTTCCCTTTCTCTGCGGCACTGGGGCTGGAGCGCACAGTCTACTCCTGCCTTGCCTCTTGCTCCCCTCCTCCTTGAGGACAAACACGAGCGATGTGCCCCACCTTACCGCAGTTGTAGCACGTCGGCGGTCCCCTAGAGTGAGAACCTCCAGGCATCCACTTGCTCTTCTCAGCGGACCTGGAAGTGTGAGGCTTCTTCCTCGGCCTACTCCCTTCAGAATTTCCCTGGGATTGGGGAGGCTTCCCTTCCCCTTGCTTGGGAGTGAAACCCTTACGACATTGGGTTCACTCCAGATCACTCTCCAATGTTCTGTCAGCCTCAATTAGCTCATTAAAACCAGCCCTCTTCATGGAAATGAGGGGTTGTCTCAGATTCTCCCTCAGCCCCTGGTAGAAGAGGTTATCCTTCTCTACATCATCTGCCATCGTCGTTCCCGCGTAATGACCCAAACGGGTGAAATCCTGCACATACTCATCCACCATCTTGTCTCGCTGCATTAAGTGCGGAAACTGCCTCTGAAGGGACAACCGTGTAGAAACGGGAATGTACCTCTTTAGAAAGCATTCCCAAATTCCTCCACCGACAGGGTGTGTCCAGGGAACTGGCGGCCGCTATGGCTCACCCACCACAACTTGGCGTCTTCTTCCAACATGAACGCCGCATACTCAGATTTCTTTGCTTCTGGCTTCTCTGCCGCCCTTAAAAGCTCTTGAATTCGAGCCCACCAATCCTCCGCATCAGTTGGCGTACCAACTCCCTTGAACGACGGGGGATGGAAGCTCATGAAGTACTTCATGTGCCGGTCTCCATGTCCGACAACCACCCTTTCCGCCAAAGGCTCCACTCGCCTGGCTTCTCCGCCTGGCACGGCCATCGTCGTATCCGGTGTAGCAGGGATTGCTACTTGAGCAGTCGCTGCAGCTTGGGCTGCCACCATCGCTTCTGCAAGCATGCGGCAGAAATCGACCGGGTTTACACCCGTGCCCAAAAGACCCGGAGCAGTGGCACTGCTCGCCGAAAGTTCTTCTCTTGCTCTCGACGTACCCGCCTCGTTGCTTGCACTCTTCAAGAAAACAAGAAACAAGGAATCGGTCTCTAATCTCAAGACTTAAACATAAGAACACTCATGGTCCCGCATTACTCTTATGTGGATAACTTCTCTACGCACTGACCTTGAATCTAACCTCGCCTCTGATACCAAATTGTAACACCTCCCCTGTAATGACCGTATAATATGGGTCTGGCCGGGGCCCCACAACATATAGATGCCACAGTTTCAGTATTATATAATGATATAGCTACCCAATCTCAAAACTCATAACACAACACAGCGAAAACAACAAGCAAGACTAGAAGTTATCCACGCCTACAAGAGTAACAAGATGGCCTTATGGACTTATAACAAGAGTGAATCCAAACTCAAATAATACATCAGTCATGAAAGTGCATAAGCACACATAGTCTACCTCGGCATACAAGCCGGTCAACATGGGCATCAAAACATATAATGTCACAAAGAGTGGAGCTACGACAAAAAGTTAACACTTCATGAGGCTTAGGCCTTTCTGGCCAGCGAGCTAGCTCCTGCTTGCGATCCTTGCCCTGTAAAAATTATTAGTAACATGGGTCAGCAAAGGATGACCTCAAACTGTGTAACAAACACATCTCCTCCTGGCCGCCCCTAATGGACCCCGGGGTACTCCACCAACCTGCAAGTTAGCACTTCGTATGCAATAATCATAAGCAAAAAAAGCAACTAAGGAAACATGCTTGGATGTCTCAAACATCATACATGTTCTCTATTGTTGAGCATATAATAATAGGGCCTACTATGCAACATGAATGCAACACCCGAGCTTCACCCAAGGCACCCTATAGCGTATGCATCTAGCACACCATCACATCATTTGGGTACTCATCGTTTCCCCATTGGCATAAAGCCACAAACAAAAGGGGAACCACAATCCCCCAACGACATACAAGCCGCCACACGGAAGTTTTGCTGAGGCCCCACCAGCTCACGATCGTAGACCCGGGCTTGCCGGCAAACTCTGACTTCTCATGTTAGGATTCCGTCCAACACATCGAACGATACTAAGAACCCTTGCTGGACCCCACCCACTCATGACCTCATTGCCCGGGCTTGCCCCATGCCCGGCGTTCTCGTCAGTCTCACAAAAGGGGACCAGTCTCGCCATGACACTTTCCACACATGATTTGCACGTCACGGGATAGCCAGCCGACCACAGAGACACATCCACGCCTTGGCACATCACAAACAAAGACAATTCCTCCATAATCCCTCATTCGTACTGCAGCATTCCCGCGCACCAAGGAAACCATCTACCACCCTTGCGGAGCTAACCTTGTTCACCAAGGAAACCATCTACCGCCAATGAGGAGCTAACCTTGTCCGGTACCGGCCACACGTACTCACTCAAGATAAAGGGAAGAACATCACAAACATCACGAACATCACAAACGGCCTCTTGCCGCAACAGATCTCTACGAATCCTTAAACCTCGTATGCAACATCACCGAGTCGAACTAACGGTCGCAACTACGGCTTCACCCACCATGCCTAATCCACTAATGGAGCGGATCTCTAATGCAAAATCATGCCGGGGATGGACTCAATCAACCCTGAGGTTTCTCTTGAACCTTGGCGACCCAAACCCCTCTCATTTGAGAGTTTGGTGCCCAAAAACTAGAAAATAAAAGATGCTAAAACATGCATCCTAAAAATAAGAGGAGAAGTGTCGTTACCCTCCGAATCCGCTTCCTAGCCATGGAAAAATAGCCGGATGAAAAGCACCGAAAACTCTACTTCCTCCTTCGCTCTCCCTTCTCTCTAGAACTCAGACAGAACCAACAGCAGGAAAAAAATAATGGTGTTGAAACCCTATTCACAGGTATAAGCCAATCGGATTAACCACCAGCCGTCGATTCCTACAAAAGGGAAATGCACGGCTACGATCCAGGTCTGACCTGGACAAAAGGGGCTGAACACCGCACAGTTCACCAATCCGGAGCAGGACACATCCGTGACCAATCAAATCGTGTCGGGACATTTGGACAAAATCCCGCCAAAAACCCCTATGTCGACACTCCGCGTCGACAGTCAAACACACCACAAAACACCCCGCGTTCGACAATTATCGAGCCAAGATCGTCGAACGCTTCCACATTATCGAACGGAGATCCAGATCGTCGAACGTAGCTTGCTGGGGGAAAATCGTCGACCGCAGATACAAATCGTCGGACGGAGATCCAGATCCTCGAACGCAGCTTGCTGGGGAAAATCGTCGACCGCAGATCCAAATCGTCGAATGGAGATCCAGATCGTCGAACGCAGCTTGCACAGCGGGATACGCACTGTGACACGCCCGAGTCACAGGCCGTGTACCCTGCCCGACGATCGCCACTCGACGATCGACGATTGACACTCGACGATTGTCGAACCGGGGGGACACGACCCCCGTCACGCCCGTATCGACACCTCCTCTGTGTCGACACAACTGTGTCGACACCACCGTGTCGATACCTCTGTGTCGACACCACCTCTGTGTCGACACAACTATGTCGACACAACTGTGTCGACACAACCGTGTCGACACCTCCGTATCGACACCACCGTGTCGACACCACCGTGTCGACACCACCGTGTCGACACCACCGTGTCGACACCACCGTGTCGACACCATTGTGTCGACACTCAGAGAACACGCCCGGGACACGGGCTCCGACACGGGCGTGTCGCAGGGCGTGTCCCCCACTAGTCGACGGATGAGCAAAAAATGTCGACTTTCCCCAGGCTCTCGACGAACCCGGTTCGACACGGCCATGGACACGCCTGTGTCCTTGGCCGTGTGACCCTCATCTAAGGCCCAAACTTGGCCAAAAATGCTGATTGTCCCTCTACAAATTTTGGGGCGTTACACAAACAAGTTATTGGGATAGTAGAAACCATCTCTGAGGGTCAGCCAACCACTACCAATCTCAGTGCGCAACTCCTGGAAGAAAGCCAGAAGGCCCAAAATGAAGGGGCAATAAGTTTTGGGGAAGAAGATCTGAAATGATTTCTTACACCATATCAGGATCCATTGGTCATTAGCATCGATATAGAAGACCCTAGTTTTTGTATCACATGGATTCTAGTAGCCAATGACAGCTCAGTAAATGTCATTTTTTGCCACATTTCACAGCATGGGAATTTCCAAAGATAAGCTCAAGCCAGCCTCTGGCCCTATCTATGGTTTTGACGGCGGGCCCGTCCCAGTCAAAGGCACCATTAAACTTCCAATCACCTTGGGAGAATTTCTGAAGTGAGACACTCACGACATTCAGTTTGTAGCTATCGAGACAGGGTCACCCTACAATGTGATTTTTAGATGACACTTTCAAGTGGTATTCAAGACAATTCGATCTATCCCCAGTTTAGCAATGAAGTTCATCACCTCCACAGGAGTTGGAGTTGAATGTGAGAATCAGGAGACTGCACGCGAATGCTATCTACAATAGACTCAGCCTGGACAGGAAGCAGTCATGGACTTAGGAGCTATTGGCACCTAAAAACCATTTACAAAAGGTTGGGTACTGGGTGGAAACACCTTACTATGTTCCAGCCCGTAAATCTCTATCCTCAGCACGTTTTCTAAGATTGACAAGGACAAATAGATTGTTATATACCATCGCACATATGTTATATACTATTTAATCCAATCACTTTTGTTTTTTTTAACCTTGTTATCATAGAAATGCTCAAAGCTCATTCGCTCAGTCGTTAACAGTCAACATCCCGATAGTCCTTATTTGCCCCAGATTGAAGGTGCGCCCTTCTCCCCCACGGTAAGGACATGTCGCAGGTCCATGCCCCAAATGACTTTGCACTGCCTGGGTCGAAGGTCCCCCTAGTAGGTCATGGTAACGCCAGGGCAATCCACCCTCGCGTACGCCAAAACAGTTGGTAATGTATACCCCTTGCCGTCTCCAAGTGGCCTCACACTGCCCCAAATCGATGGTGTTCCCTTCTCCCTCGCGGTAGGCCGTGACATCGTCAGGGCCTTCCCCCCTCACGGCTGCCTCGATCGAAAGTTAGTACTTCACCATCACAATCAACTAACAGATGGTAGGTTCTACCCCTCACCATCTTCAACTGACCTCGCAATGCCCTGGATCAAAGGTGTGCCCTTCTCCCCCATTGTAGGTCATTACAATTAGCGATACCCCCCAACCAGATATCTTAATTTTTACATGGCCAGCGAGTTAATATGTCCCCAGGTCTCGTCCTTCAACTGTCAATGACGTCAACATATCTGAAATCAGCACCTTACTACATCACTCATCCCCTTCAAAGACGAGGACACTCGGGGGGTAGAAACCTCTGAATGAGGGTCTTAGAGGGAGGCAAAATACTCCAACACCTAAACATCACGATCAGCTGGTGTTTCCTCATCTTGAGGAACCTCCTCTGTATAGTAATCTCTCAGCCTCAACAAAGGCCGAGGCTCAGCATCTGCATCACGAGTACCCTTCAAAATAAGCTTTATCTTCTGATCACGACCCAATGACACCTCCACAACATGCTCAGAATCAGTTGAGAGCTCGTATAAACACATTCGTTTCTCCTCCATAAATAAAGAAATTGTAAATATTTGTTTTAGGATTAAGAGTGACCTAGAGGGGGTGAATAAGTCCAATTTAAATCTTGGCTACTTTTGGATTCTGATATTTACTTTTCTATGTTTATTACCCCAGTAAGATAAAACAAGAAAAACTATTCAGCAATTTAAAACAATCACAACACAGCAATCACAGCACAGTACACACAGATTTATAGTGGTTCCTAAATTTATGGGTACATCCACTTTCCCTCTTCGCCTATCTAGTAATAAACTAGATTTGACCAAACTCCTCCATATTTCTTTACTCAGATCCTCAGATCTTACATCTTAGAGCCCAGCTAGCTCCTATAACTCAGACATCACAAGTCTTACCACTCAGATCATCAAGATCCTACACCTCAAGTTCTTTCCAAGAACTCTACCTCAGAGTGTATCCACACTCATACTTGTCACAACCCGCATTTCCTCAACGAGTACAGCGTATCAGAGCAAGAGAAACTACGGGTTATGATGCCACGTCGTGCAGGGGATAACTGCACACGCTCAGGCAACCCTTGACGCTTACTTTATGAGTTGAAATCCATCAGTTAAATGCAAGAAAACCTTTGAGTTTAATGGCCGTATCCCTCGGCCTTAGGCATCAAAATGTGTGTTTGTACGCGGCGGAAATACTTTGTTTATTGATGACGATCTCCTATATGCAGTCTATATTTATAATAATATCAGAAATCATCTTTGTTTACATTCTTTGGAAAATACTTGTTCGGTGACCAAAACATGTTATGCATGTTATCCTAGCATAGGTTTTGTTTAGCTTAAAAATACCTAATGCAACCTACCATAAATCCTTCCCAAGAGCAAGTAGACATCATCTTAGCCAAATGAGTCACATTAGCAGTCTAGCATTCATATATATATCACAAGTAAAGAAAACCACCAATGGGCGCCAACAAGCTGATACGAACCCATTGGGCTGCAAGTATGTCTGTACAACAAAGAAAAGAACTACCTCGCTAAGTAAGCTCGGCTAGCTCCAAATAAACTCGATCCAAGCACTAGCCGCTCAACCGACTACAACCTGCACCTGAGGCATTCAAGAAAGAACACCTCAGCAATCATCAAAGCTATACAACAGAGTATACAACAGAGTATGAAGTTCAGAAAATATAACAAAGGGGCTTACCGACCCCGTAGCAATGTTTCATGTAAGTAAACTGAGTAAACAAAACAGGTGGAAAACAAGTGTAAAACGCACCAAGTGCGTGCCATTCTCCTCAAGCCCTGCTCAACCCGTAGGAGCAAAAAGGCAAAACACATGCCCATTCCATCATCCTTAGTACAAGAAACAACTATACGAATGAACACAAGAAGCGGTTAAATGCGATTCCGCAAGGGTCTTTTGGTGGCAGCCCTAAAGTGGAACGCACCAATAAAAGCCAGCTCAAATCAGGCCAAAATGGTGCTCTACACCACAAATCCAAACCCGGTGGCCACAAAGGCTTAAACCACACCACCCCTTACTGAATCCTCACACAAACGCTCCTGCCATGGTTCACAATTCACCTCGCAAAACGCAGCATAAACGAACCCAAGCTCAACACCATAAGAAAATCTCACCATAACCCACGTACACACGTTCCTTTACTTCATCCTCACTCATGACGACAAATTGCCCATGTGTATTCTAACATGAGTATGCTACCATAATTTCTACTTACTCCTCAAAGGATATTGCTAACTAAACCAACAAGTGATTTTAACATGATCATGACATGAACAAGAAAAGCTACATGAATCAATTTCGCATAAGAAATAGTTGAACATAGGGAAATTTGATAACAAGGCGGTAAGCATGTGAGACATGAGGATCAAGAGGATTCATGACTAACCAAAACAAGAAGAACAAGCTAGTAAAATTGAAAGAGGAAAATTAGCTAAACTTGAAAGAAGAAAATTAGCTAAACTTGCACAATCCAAGAACAAGAAAACAAGATTGGCAAGGGTGAAGAACACCGATTGCATGAACCGAGATGACACCGTGACGGCTGCTCCTCTCTTTCCTTCCCTTGTCTTAGCTTTGCTCCCTTGATGTTCTTTTGGAATGAGGAAGAAGATGAAGAAGAAGGTGAAATGAGGAGGAGAAATCTTTGTTTCGGCCATATTTCCTCCAGAACAGAGCTGGATCGTTAGATGCTGAATCAGGGAAATGAACGGCACAAAAAAACTGGAAAAAGTCGATTTTCGGCCCTGTCACGCCCTGTGTCACGCCCGTGTCACAGGGCGTGTACCTTAAGCGGCATAGAAAGTCGGCAAATCCAAGTGTATCCACACGGTACACGACCGAGTACACGCCCATGACGGGTCGGTCACGCCCGTGACCTAGGGCGTGTAGCCCGTGTCTCGACACCTTGTCGACCAAAAGTGTCGACACTCGACAAAGCTTGACACGCCCTATGACACGCCCGTGTCACAGGCCGTGTCCCCTCTCTCGACACCCGACATTCGACACTCGACACTCGACACTCGACACTGTGGGACACGGCCCGTGACACGCCCGTGTCACGGGGCGTGTACCCCATTCGTTGAGCTCAACTCGACGCAAGAAATTTGTCGAGTCAAGGAGGTCACGCCCAGGTCACGCCCTGGGTCACGCCTCGACACGCCCGTGTCGGGGGCGTGTCACGCACAAAAACGACCATTTTTCCTTATTTTGAAAAGTGTTTCTGTGTCGTCTTAGACCATTTTGCCTTAAGAACTTTTTACCCATTTTTGTTTGCTGTACACGCAACCCGTTTTGAACAACATTACCCGGGCGCGAAAAAGTGCAAGCATTCCCAAAGAGGCCTCACAGAGTCCCCAAATTAGACTCCGGCTTGCTGGGGAATCGTGCAACTCGGCTACCAAAACAGCCACTCGTAAGCCCGCGGGAAAACCATGCTCGAACAACGGTCAAAGCCAACGTAACACCCATCATTCAACGAAAAAAAATACGGGGCGTTACAGTCACTCCCCCTAACAAAAAGTTTCGCCTCGAAACGTTTCAATCATTTTGATATAAATCAAATGAGGAACCAAACAGCAGTACTACTTTACATACCAGCATGTTTACGGGAATAAATGAGGGTGAGCCGCCCTCATCGTTGACTCGAGCTCCCACGTCGCGCTTTCCACATTTTGATTTGTCCATAGCACCTTGACCATTGGAATCTTCTTTTTCCGCAACACGCGCTCTTGGGAGTCTAAAATACGGATGGGTATCTCCACATAAGAAAGGTTTGGCGCCAATTGCGGCACCATGTCCAACACTTGCTTGTCATTTCGCACACACTTGCGAAGTTGGCTGACATGAAACACGTCGTGAACACCAGGAAAGTTCACGGGTAATTTGATTTTGTAAGCGGATGCACCAACTCGCGCAAGAATCTTGAAGGGACCCACAAACCTTGGGTCTAATTTGCGCTCTTTTCCAAATCTTTTAATTCCCACCATTGGAGAGACTTTCAGGAAAACAAAATCCCCCACAACAAACTCAAACTCCGACCTTCGTCGGTTGGCGTACTTTTCATATCGCTCTTGGGTGATCCAGAGCTTCTCCCGAATAAGTCGTATGGCAACTTCCATGTCCTCGAGCGCCTCTGGACCCAACAAAGGCCGCTCGCCAACCTCAGCCCAAAATAGGGGAGTCCGACATCGACGCCTATATAAAGCTTCGAACAGAGCCATTTGCAAGCTTTCTTGATAGCTATTATTATATGCGAATTCCATAAGCCGCAAACGTTCATCCCATGCTCCTCCATACTCAAGAATATAACATCGAATCATATCTTCCACGATTTGATTTACTCGTTCTGTTTGGCCATTTGTCTGAGGGTGGTAAGCAGTGGAATATCGCAAATCCGTCCCCAAACCCTCTTGTAGACTCTTCCAAAAATGAGAAGTAAATCGGGAATCCCGGTCTGAAATGATATTGATTGGCACACCATGCAGTCAGATGATCTCGTTCAAATATAGCTCCGCTATTGTCTTCATCGGGTAGTTGACCTTAAATGGTATGAAATGAGCACACTTGGTCAATCTATCCACGATCACCCACACGGAGTCATGTCCTCGTGGAGATCTTGGTAGGCCTGTAATAAAATCTATTGAGATGCTTTCCCACTTCCATTTTGGAATCTCCAATGGCGTCAACTTTCCACCAGGCCTCCCATGATCAGCTTTCACCCGCTTGCAGGTATGACATTCAGATACAAATTGCGCTATATCTCTTTTCATTCCATACCACCAGACAATTTGTTTCAAATCACGGTACATTTTTGTTGAGCCTGGATGGTAGGCCATACTTGAGCCATGTGCTTCCCGACACACCATCTCGCGAATGTCTCCAACTGCGGGAATACAAAATCGACCACGATACTTTAACGTGCCCCCATTAGCAATAGAAAAATCTGGTAATTCACCCTTTTCAGTTCGAAGAAATAAATGTAAAAGATCAGGATCATTCTTTTGATGTTGTCTTGCAAGCACCAGCCATGAAGGTTCTTCTACTATTGAATGACTTTGCGGGTCATATTTTCCCACAGAAATATCCATCAATATAAATTCCTCCACAAGACGGTCGACTGAAAGATGAAATAATTTTCCCGTCTTCCGACTCAAAGCATCGGCCACAACATTCGCTTTCCCCGGATGATACTGAATTTCCACATCATAATCAGCTACATATTCAAGCCATCGCCTTTGGCGCAGATTAAGTTCCTTTTGCGTGAAGACGTACTTTAAACTTTTATGATCCGTAAAGATTTTACACTGCGCACCATACAGTAAGTGTCTCCACAACTTCAATGCAAATATCACCGCTGCGAACTCCAAATCATGCGTTGGGTAGTTCTTTTCATGACTTTTCAACTGCCGAGACCCATACGCAATCACTTTTTTGTCTTGCATTAAAACACATCTAAGTCCAACGTGCGACGCATCCACAAAAACGTCATAATCTATCCCTTCTGTCGGCAAGATCAACACAGGAGCGGTACATAACCTGTTCTTGAGTTCAAGGAATGAGGCCTCACACTTGTCATTCCACTCAAACGCAACATTATTCTGGGTTAAGCGAGTCAAAGGTGCAGCCAACGTAGCAAAACCTTCTACAAATCTGCGTTAATAGCCGGCCAAGCCCAAGAAGCTCTGAATCTCCTTGGGTGTCTCCGGTCTTCTCCATTCCATGACTGCAGCAATATTTTCGGGATCCACTGAAATTCCATGGTGATTAATGACATGACCCAGAAAGGCAACTTGAGGCAACCAAAACTCGCATTTGCTTAGCTTGGCGAATAACCGCTGGTCTCGCAGAGTGGCCAATACCAATCGCAGATGCTGTTCATGCTCCTCAGCACTACGGGGGTAGATGAGAACGTCATCAATAAAAACCACTACAAACTTATCCAAGTAGTCCTTGAACACCCGGTTCATCATATCCATGAAGGCTGATGGTGCGTT
The DNA here is from genome assembly GCA_039583875.1 of Platanthera guangdongensis. Lineage (NCBI taxonomy): Eukaryota > Viridiplantae > Streptophyta > Magnoliopsida > Asparagales > Orchidaceae > Platanthera > Platanthera guangdongensis. The sequence goes on along the minus strand of CM077167.1, from coordinate 35,587,057 downwards.
GGTCAAACCAAACGACATCACCAGAAATTCAAAATGGCCATGTCTTGATCGAAATGCAGTCCGCGGAATATCAGACTCCCGGACCTTGAGCTGATGATAGCCCGAGCGGAGATCAATCTTCGAGAATACTTGTTGGGTACATTGGTCAAATGTACCTGATTTGAAGAAGCCTCACCTAACTCAATGATATACATCATAATGTATTTGATGTTTGTTTGAGTTACTTGTGCAGGTTAGGTATTCACTGGACTGAAGCTAAAAGTTTCTAAGTCCATGTGTCGACACCCAGAGGGAAAGTGTCGACACTTGAGAAAGCCTGTGTCGACACCCAGACAAGCAGTGTCGACACTTGGAGTAATTGTGTCGACACCTGGGTAGAAAGTGTCGACACTTAGAGCTGTGTCGACACTCAGTGAAGAAGTATGCAGAAAAGCAGTGTCGACACTTAGCAGAAGTGTCGACACCCTGAAGAACTGTGTCTACACCAGAAAGTGTCGACACTTGGAGTTGTGTCGACACTCAGCAAAAATCTGCAGAGTCTAAGTACAAGTGTCGACACTCAACACAATGTGTCGACACTCAAACAGCAGAGTCAACATATGAAGAATGTGTCGACACTCAACACAATGTGTCGACACACACACAAAGGAGTCAACACTTGAAGAAAGTGTCGACACCCAGCACAATGTGTCGACACTTAGTTGAAGACTCTACACTTGAAGAAAGTGTCGACACAAGGAGCTGTGTCGACACTTAGCAAAGAACAGAAAAGTTTACCAAATATTCTAAGTACAAGTGTCGACACTAAGGGAATGTGTCGACACTCAGCTGAAGAAACAAGATTGAAGACTTGTGTCGACACCAAGAAGTAGTGTCGACACTTGACAGTTTCAACACATGAAGATGTGTCGACACAAAGAAGATGTGTCGACACTTAGAAGAATACAGTTAAAGAATGAAGAACAAGTACTTGTGTCGACACTCAATTTCAGTGTCGACACATGCAAAAGAATCAGTGTCGAGACATAAAAGGAATTGTGTTGACACCTTGTAGACTTGTGTCGACACTTAGACAGCATGTGTCGACACTTAGTATATAAGTGTCGACACTTAAGAACAGAAAGTCTCGACACTATCTGACAGTTAGAGAATTTCAAGAAGTGACTGGTTGACATGACAGCTGCCGATCTAGCCGGTCTACAGCAACTGTCAGAAAAATCAGAAGTCTGTTATGAACCGGATCAGCCGGTTACCATGAAGGAAGCCTATAAATAGGCACCCTTAGTATACAAAAAAGGATTGATTGTTGTTGTTACAAGTAGTTGTCAAGAATACTTAAAGTGGTTGATCAGATTCTTCAAGTAATCAGGAAAGTGATACACAGAGGATCAACACAAGAAGATCTGGCAGTCCAACTGCAGATCTAAGAAGTTGGAGAGAGAGAGCTCCAATCAAGAATTCAGTCTTTGGAACTAAGGCTGAGAAGAAGGATTCAGAATCATCTGGATCTCAAGAAGCAGAGGTCAAGGATCAACTGCAGAAGATTCAGACTAATTCAGTTCTAACTCAAGAAGCTTTGAAGGAAGCTAAGTCAGTTTGGATCTAACTGAGTTCTTCCAAGAACTCTTCAAGAAACTCTCAACTTCTCTCTTATTTTCTGAGTTGTAGAGTTAGCTATTGTATTTCTATTTTAACTTGTAGGATCCATTGGATCTGAGAGAATTATAAGCCTATATTATAAAGGCTGAGGGTAGGGCTTGGTTGCCTGAGTGTAGGAGTTGAAGAACTCTGAGTGTAGGCCTTAATTGGCTGAGTGTAGGCCTGGGTGGCTGAGTGTAGGCCTGGGTGGCTGAGTGTAAGCCTTTGTGGCTGAGTGTAAGGCTTTGGGCCTGAGGTGTAGGAACCTAGTTGGGTTCTGAGATAGTGGAGAAGGTTGGCCGAATCTAGTACACTGCTAGATAGGCGAAGGGGGAAAGTGGATGTACCCAAAGATTGGGGAACCACTATAAATTAGTGTGTCTGCTGTGCTGTGCTGTGCTGTGGATTAACTGTGTATATTCTGTAATTGCTGTTAGCTGTAGAATTCTGTGAAATAACTGTTGTGCTGCCAACAAAGTTTTAAAAAGGTTTGGGTCACCTATTCACCCCTCCCCCTCTAGGTGTTTAGGTACCATATCTTTCAAGTGGTATCAGAGGGAGGTTCCTCAAAACAAGGACTAACAGTCTAAGGAGATCCTGTTTGGCAGAAACAGTCTAAGTCAGAAAACAGATTCTAGAAATTCAAGAACTTCAAGAAACATGGGTTCTTATGAGAATCACAAAGAGTTGGGTTCCATGAAGTTACCAATATGCAGGAAGGAGATTTTTGGAATCTGGAAAGAAAGGGTTAGGCTATTTATGGAGGCCTCAGACCCAAGAATCTACATCACAGTTAAGGAAGGGCCTTATGTGCCAATGAAGATTTCAGTACTGGATGCAAATCAGAGGACTCCAAAGGATTTCTCTGAGATGACCAAGGATGAAATTGTCCTAGCCACTATGGACAAAAGGGCACAAAACATTATAGTAAGTGCCATTGATGATGCAACTTTTCAGAATCTAATTCACTGTAAAACAGCAAAAGAAATGTGGGATACCCTCATTGTCTATATGGAAGGTTCTGAAGAAGTTAGGCAAGATAGAAAGTCCTTGCTTAATCAAGAGTATGAGAGCTTTAGGCAAGGAAGAGGAGATAGCATCACTGAATGCTACAAGAAGTTCTATAGAATTGTTAATGAACTCATGTCCTATGGAAGAGAGTTCACTAACTATGAATTGAATGATAAGTTCTTGAGGTCCCTAACCAAAGATTGGGACACTAAGATCTGTGCCATCAGAGAAATGGCAAAGTTGGGAGAAATTCCTCCTCCCACACTGTTTGGCAAGTTGCTGTCTTATGAGATGCAGCTGTCTGTGAGAAAAGAGGAGGAAAAATCAACAAGGACTGAGCACAGGGAAAGGACTGTTGCCTTCAAATCAGAAGTACCTAGAAAGGGCAAGACTAAGTCATCAACTCCTCCTCCAGAGGTAGTTGAATCAGAATCTGATGAATCTGTTAGCACAAAGTCTACAAGCAGTGAAAGTGATGAAGACTTTGCTGCATTCACCAGACATTTTCAGAAATTCCTGAAGAAGAAACAGTGGAGGTCCAGACCTTCATTTTCCAAAGGGAAAGAAGTTCAGTATCAGGAGAAGAAGCCTTCAAAGAAGGACAAGAAAAAGACAAAGACTAGCAAGGCAACTGAGTCTAGGATAGTGTGTTACTGCTGCAATAGACAGGGTCATGTTATTGCAGATTGTCCTGAGAGAAGAAAAGAATCCAGTGACAAAAAGAAGACTCACTTCAAAGGAAAGAAGGAGAAGTCCTTTGTTGCAAAGAATGAGAAGACTCTTTCAGACATTTCTTCTTCAGACACTGAGACAGATGCTGAAGCCTACATAGGGCTATTTGCTGAAGAAGAAGAGGAGTTTATGCAGATCATGGAATCAATCTATGAACAAGAAGAGTGTCAGTGCCAAGGACTGATGGCATTGACTGAAAGTACCAAAATCCTGGAGCAGCCAGGACCTAGTCAGGTACAAAGTCCAACTCAAAGTTCAGATTTCAGTTCTAGTTCAGAGTCAGATTCATCTTCATCAAGTGATGGAAGTGTTTCTGAATCTGAGGGAGATATTCATCAGCTCTTAGATGAATATAAAGTACTGTTGCAAGCCTATAAGAAAAGCAAGTCCCTTGCCAAAAGTCAGGCAAAGGAAATTGCTGATCTAAAGGCAGCTGCAACAGACTTTGAGAAGGAATTTGATCAAAAGCTCAATGAGGTAGCCAGGCTGAAACACATTACTGTGATTCAGATGGGAACTATCACTTATAAAAATGATCAAATTAAGTTACTGGAGATCAATCTCCAGAAGGAAAAAGAGCTAGTTGCTAGGTTTTCAAAACCTAAATCAGTGCTACCCTTGATTGATGAATTTGTTCATCATAAAGGAAAGGCTGGATTGGGTTTTAAACCAGCTAGGACTGTTCAGGATCAGTCCAAGTCCAAGGGCAAAGCCCCAACATTCAATAAGCCTGCTGTAGTCAAGACAGCCAAGTATGTACCTAAGCAAAGGTACAACAAGTTTGAATGCTGGTGTTGTGGCAAGGTTGGCCACTTTGCCTTGGATTGTTGGCACAATGCCAGTGCCAAGTTGAGTAGCAAGTCACCTGGTGGAAAGCCAGCAGGTAGCTATGTCAAGTTGCAAACTAACAATCACCAAGGACCCAAGTTTACTTTGGGTTCTAAGGTTCATTAATTTGTTTTGCAGGTGAATCCAAGTGGCCATACCCCAACATGGTACTTGGATAGTGGATGTTCCAGACATATGACTGGAACAAGGGGACTACTGAAGGACTATATTCCAATCAAAAATGGTCCTAAAGTGACCTTTGGTGGTTCTGAAAAAGGAATTATCAAAGGGTTTGGTAACATCTCTTCAAACCTTGTTACCATTACTCAAGTGGCTTATGTTAAAGGGTTGAAACACAACCTCATTAGTATAAGTCAGTTAAGTGATGTAGGGTATGACATCTCATTTGTTAAAAATGATTGTCATATCAAGAGGTCAAGTGATCAAGAGATCATTTTGACAGGATATAGAAAGAGGAATGTCTACTGCTTAGACATTATGATTGAGAACAATGGTTCTCCTGTTTGTCTTGTAGCTGATGAGACAATCTCTCATTGTGTCAAGTGGCACAAGAGGCTAGCTCATCTTAACTATAAGACTATTAGCAAACTCTTTAGCAAAGAGTTAGTGAGGAATGGTCCTCAAGTTAAGTGTGTCAAAGATGGCATTTGCTCAGCTTGTCAAAAGGGCAAGCATACTAAATCCACCTTTAGAAGCTTAGACAACAAAGATGCTGTGAGGTGTTTATACCTCTTGCATATGGATCTATTTGGTCCAATGCCAGTTCACAGCTTAGGTAGGAAGGTCTATACCTTTGTAGTTGTTGATGACTACTCAAGGTTTTCCTGGGTGTTCTTCTTAAGGCAGAAATCTGAAACACCTAGTGTCTTCTATAGCTTTGTTAAGCAAATTCAGAATGAATTGAACTGTACAGTGGTCAAAATTAGAAGTGACCATGGTACTGAGTTTCAGTCTGAAAGCATGACAAAACTGTGTGAAGACTTTGGGATATTTCAAGAATTCTCTTCACCTAGAACACCTCAGCAAAATGGCATTGCTGAGAGGAAGAATAGAACCATGATAGAGGCTGGTAGAACCCTGCTTAGTGATACATCACTGCCAGAGTATTTCTGGGCTGAAGCAGTTAACACTGCATGCCATGTGATAAATAGGGCTACCATCACTAAAAGGTTAAACAAGACCCCCTATGAAGTTGTGAAAGGCAGGAAACCAAACCTATCCTATTTCAGGATTTTTGGTTGCAAATGCTTCATACTTAACAATGGAAAGTCTTACTTAACTAAGTTTGCTGCCAAGTCCCAAGAGGGAGTGTTTGTTGGGTACAGCAATAATAGTAAGGCTTATAGAATCTACAACTTGACTACACAAGTTGTAGAGGAGTCTGTGCATGTAGTTTTTGATGAGACAAAACTAATTAACAATGAGTTGTCTAGCAATGTATGCAGCCCCACAGGTCTTACTAAGAAGATGGACAAGCTAACCATAGAAGATGTACCTGCTGCAAGACAACAAGTAGAAGGAGATGGCTTATGTCCAGGGGGAGAACTACATGTACAAGGAGCTGAAGAAGTACAAGGAACTCAGTTTGATGAAGCTGCTGAAGAAGTTCAACCAGAAGTAAGGATGCCTCCAGCCAACAGGCATCTAAGAGATCATCCAGTAGAGCTGATAATTGGAGATCCAAGACAAGGTGTTCAGACAAGGAGCAGAAATCAGAATGCTGTAGTATATTCAAGTTTTCTGTCTCAAATAGAACCAAAGAAATTTGAAGAAGCTATACAAGATCCACAGTGGACTGAAGCTATGCAAGAAGAACTTAATCAGTTCAAAAGGTGCAAGGTTTGGGAGCTGGTTCCAAAGCCTAAAGACCACAATGTTATAGGAACTAAGTGGATCTACAGAAATAAGTTAGATGAACAAGGAGTCATCATTAAGAATAAAGCAATATTGGTTGCTAAAGGTTATAGGCAAGAAGAATGTATTGATTTTGATCAAACCTTTGCTCCAGTAGCCAGACTGGAAGCCATAAGAATGTTCTTGGCCTATGCAACTTATCAAGGATTCAAAGTATACCAAATGGATGTGAAGTCAGCATTCCTAAATGGTAATTTGAAAGAAGAAGTCTATGTGGAGCAGCCTGCAGGTTTTGTTGATCCAACTTTACCTCATTATGTGTATAGACTTAGGAAAGCATTATATGGGTTAAAGCAAGCTCCTAGAGCTTGGTATGAAACAATATCTAGTTTCCTCATTGAGAACAAGTTCACAAGGGGGAAAATAGATAAGACTCTATTCCTTAGGGAATCTAGAGGCAAAGTCATACTTGTCCAAATATATGTAGATGACATTATATTTGGGTCTACTGAAAGTAGTCTTTGCAAAAAGTTTGCAAAGCTTATGCAAAGTCAATTTGAGATGAGTAGTATGGGAGAACTGAAGTTTTTCTTGGGTCTCCAAGTTAAACAGACTGGAAGTGGTCTATCCATATGTCAGTCCAAGTTCACCCTAGAACTCATAAGGAAGTATGGTATGGATTCATCCAGTACCATGAAGACTCCTATGGGGTCAAGTATGTCTCTAAGCAAGGATGATGCAGGGAAACCTGTAGATGAAACCTTGTATAGAGGGATAGTTGGCTCCCTACTATACTTGACTGCAAGTAGGCCTGACATTATGTATGCTACATGTGTTTGTGCCAGGTATCAAGCCTGCCCCAAAGAATCTCACTTGACTGCAGTCAAGAGAATCTTGAGATATCTAAAGGGCACTCCCTATCTAGGCCTCTGGTACCCTAGGAATGGAGATTTTGATCTAACAGGCTATTCAGATGCAGACTTTGCAGGATGCAAAGAAGATAGAAAGAGCACTACTGGATCCTGTCAATTCCTAGGTGGAAGACTTATTTCATGGAGCAGTAAGAAGCAAACCAGTGTGGCTATTTTCACAGCTGAGTCAGAATATGTAGCTGCAGGAAGTTGCTGTGCTCAACTTCTGTGGATTCAACATCAGCTAGAAGACTATGGATTTCAGGTAAGTAGAACTCCACTTTACTGTGATTCTACAAGTGTTATTTCAATAGCTAACAATCCTGTATCACATAGTAGAACAAAACATATTGAGATTAAATATCACTTTCTTAGGGAGCATGTAGAAAGAAATGATATTGCACTTGAATATGTTAAAACTGATAATAAGATAGCTGATATGTTTACTAAGCCCTTAGAAAAAGCTAAGTTCAATAGGTTCAAAATTGAACTAGGTATGATAAACTTAGACTAAGTTTACAGAACTAAAAAATTGGCTAAGTAAAAAGGTGTCGACACATAGACAAGTCTATGTCGACACAGAATAGTAAGTGTCGACACTTCAGGAAAATGGTGTCGACACATCTAGGAAGTTGGTGTCGACACTTCAGTATGTTTGTGTCGACACATGTCGAGTAGGTGTCGACACTTCAGAATGTTAGTGTCGACACATGTCGAGTTGGTGTCGACACATTCAATAAGGTGTCGACACTTAAGTTTTACTCAGAATTTTCTAAGTAAAGTCTCGAATACATGTCGAGTAGTGTGGTGTCGACACTTAACCAAGTGTCGACACATAAAATCTGATGACTTAAACTTGTGTCGACACATGAGTGTCGAGACATTATAAGTCAGTGTCGACACTTATTGCCAGTGTCGACACATCTTTAGTAATCCATCCCGCCTGTTCGTCTTCAAACCTGAAAGGTATAAATAAGATTCTGTCTTTGTGTGTCGACACGCTTTCAGAGTTTCGAGACCAAACTACTGTGTCGACATTTCTCTCTTCTAAAGACTAATTCTCCAAACCCTAATGGCTCCCAAGCTGGAAGAGAACGTTAACGAAGGCTATGAACTGGTTCGTGGCGCATTCGATGATGGGGATCAAGAAATAAAATCGGTGATAACCCTAGTCACCGATTCTGGATTGGAGTATCTGGTTTCAGAACCAACTAAAATATGGAAGAAGGAGGTAATCGAATTCCTTGCTGGAGCTTCTGTAGATGACTCAGGCTACAGAATCAAATCAAGGGTGCATGGCACCAAGATCAAGATTTCACCCAAATCTCTGAGAAAGTTACTTCAGCTACCTAAAGTTCAGGAAGAAGAGGAAGTGACAACATCTAAGACCAGGGAAACACTTACCTGGTGTGGACTAGATCCTAAGCTAAAGATAGGATCAGTATTCAACAGGAGAGGAATGAATACTCAAGGAAAATTCTTGTCAGAAATTGTGGGTAAAGTAATACTCAGTAAGACTGGAGGGCATGACAGGGTGTCAGCCTCCATGTTCAGTGTTATGACCAGAATCATCTTCAACCTTAAAACAGACTGGTCAATGGTTGTGTTTGAGAAAGTTAAGGAAAGTCTAAAGAAGCCCAATCTGGGCAGAATACTAAGTCTCTACCTGGCTGGTACAATACCAGAGGTCATGAGCAATGCTGCTGGTACTAAAATCAATCATATGAGAAGGATGGATATGAGGATACTTTCAAGATGGGAAAGAGTGCTGTCTAAGGAAGTTCCTACTCCAGAGAAGCAGGTTTCTAAGAAGGATTCCCCTCCAAGGAAGAAGAGAAAAACTGCTGTTGTGGCCCAAGTGTCCTCAAGCAGTTCTGGAAGTGAAGAACAGGTGGTGTTCACACCTGATGAGCAAGAGGAGGAGATAGTAGAAAAGACCCCTGCTGCTAAAGATGTGGCTGAGACTCAGGGGGAGCTGCCTCACACTAGTCCCATTCCTAGGGATCTAAGCCATGGGGAGCTTCCAGGTGTAGAAGAACCATCTACACTGGAGAGTGAACAAGCTACAATAATCATCCAAGAGGTACTGTCTGACCTCAATACTTTAGATTTTTCTATAATAGATTCTGATTTGTCTGATGTCCATCAGCAAACTCAGCAAGCAAATCAAGTACCAGATGTTGTTCTCCAAGACACATCAGTAGTACATGAAGTTGTTCCTGATAAAGTAGTTGATGAACCCAGCACTTCTCCTGCTCAGTCACATCCTGAATACGCAATGGAAGACCTCTTTCTGAATCTAGATCAAGAGGATTTTGACATGGACAAGACTGCTGCTGATGAAGAGAAGGGTGCTGCTATTGAGGGGGAGATCTTGGAAGATCAGGAAGAGCCTATTAGGCTGGAAACTGAGCAAGCACCTGGTGTGCAGACTGCAAGGCCTGAAAGCCCTAAGGATAGGGTGGATATAGCCAGTGCTTCAGAGTCTGAGGAAGATGAGGCTGAACAAGCTAAGAAGAAGCAATTCTTTGTATTCAAAAGAAGGAGTCAGAGCTACAAGAAGGCTCTACAAACTGTTGCTCAGCACTCCCTAGTCCAACAAGCTCCATCCACTGATTACAGTGGATTAATGGTAGCAATGCAAGTCAAGCTGGATGAGCACAGGAGGGCCATAGAGAAGTATATTGATGAAGGCCAAAAGTCCCTACAATTTGATCTAGCTCAAAATATCAAATCAATAAGGTTTGAAATGAATTTGAATAAGAAGGAAATGACTGACTGCTTCCACAAGGGTGGTAATGCAGTGGTCTATTTGGCAACTCACCAGGAGAAAATCAAGTCTCAAGTAGATGATATAGCACTGAAGCAAGGCTATGTGCTGGAGAATCAATTAAGAATAAATGACAATTTAACTGCCTCCCACAATGCTATAGTAACTGAATTAAAGAATAAGTCTGCTGAACCATCTACTTCTACTGATGCTGCAAAGGCTGAATTTGATAAAGCTTTTCAAGAAGAAATTGTTGCTGTCAAGACTACCATTAAAGATTCACAGAAGGTCATTTCTGAACAGCTTACAAAGCTTAGACCTTATTTTAAGGAAGGCATCAGGTATTTGGACAGCCAAATCAGGTTCCAAAAGGATGATGTAAGAGATCATGTAGAACAAGAAGTCATAAAGGGGGAGAGGGTGTTAGTCAAAGCTAGCTCTGACCATGCCAAATGGATTTCTAACTCCATCAGAGCTACACTGGGCTATCCTCCCCTGTGTGATGATGATAATGTAGCTGAATCAGGCATTCAAAGTGCATATCTTGGAGGTGAGCAACAGGAAGTAGCTCAGGTGATCTATCCACCTCCAGATTTTGACATGGTTCATGCAGAAGTCAGCACAATGTATAGCCCAACTGCTGGAAAGCCAAATGTTATTCTGGAAAAGGTTGTTCAACCTATTACAGTAGCTATGCAAGAGGCTATGGACAAAGAAGAAGAGACAAGGCTGTCAAAGAAGAAGTTCAGGGAACTAGCTGAGCAAAAACCTGATTTTGAACAATGGAGCCCTACTTCTAGGAACATCATTCTCACAGCCTGGAAAGCAGCCAAGGACAATGCTCATGAAAGGAATAAATGGTTTTCAGAAGCAGAATGGAGGAAGCATGAGAGTAGGCAGGAAGTCATTGTCCAGCATAGAAGGAAGGCTAAGTTAGGAAAGCTACCTCCTACAGCTGTGGAGCCTAGCAAGTACTTTCCTAAGCCCTATCATTATTTTGAGAGGCAGAAAATCAAGGCTGAAGAACTAAAGAAGAAAGACTCAAAAGGCAAGAAGCCTGCTGATGCTGAGCCTGCTGCTGCTGCTGCTGTCAAAGCTCAAGTTAAAGCTGGAAAAAGAATTGTTATCAAAGAACCTGATCAGAAATAGATTAGGAATTAAACTTGAAGCTTGTTGTAATCTTTTAAATGAAAAACATTTTTGTAGAACATTGCAAATGTATAAGGAACAATATTAGAACAATATGTGATAAATATAGTATGATTGTTCTGAAATGTGTTTGTTTCTTATTTGTTCTGAAATGTTGAATGTGTATATGTGTGTAGTTTTACATGTTCATGTTAACCCTGTTGATTATAATTTGCTTTTCATCATTTTGTAATTTTTTAATTATGAATGGTGTATATCATTGACTAAGGGTTATGACTTCTCCAAATAGGGGGAGATTGTTGGGTACATTGGTCAAATGTACCTGATTTGAAGAAGCCTCACCTAACTCAATGATATACATCATAATGTATTTGATGTTTGTTTGAGTTACTTGTGCAGGTTAGGTATTCACTGGACTGAAGCTAAAAGTTTCTAAGTCCATGTGTCGACACCTAGAGGGAAAGTGTCGACACTTGAGAAAGCCTGTGTCGACACCCAGACAAGCAGTGTCGACACTTGGAGTAATTGTGTCGACACCTGGGTAGAAAGTGTCGACACTTAGAGTTGTGTCGACACTCAGTGAAGAAGTATGCAGAAAAGCAGTGTCGACACTTAGCAGAAGTGTCGACACCCTGAAGAACTGTGTCTACACCAGAAAGTGTCGACACTTGGAGTTGTGTCGACACTCAGCAAAAATCTGCAGAGTCTAAGTACAAGTGTCGACACTCAACACAATGTGTCGACACTCAAACAGCAGAGTCAACATATGAAGAATGTGTCGACACTCAACACAATGTGTCGACACACACACAAAGGAGTCAACACTTGAAGAAAGTGTCGACACCCAGCACAATGTGTCGACACTTAGTTGAAGACTCTACACTTGAAGAAAGTGTCGACACAAGGAGCTGTGTCGACACTTAGCAAAGAACAGAAAAATTTACCAAATATTCTAAGTACAAGTGTCGACACTAAGGGAATGTGTCGACACTCAGCTGAAGAAACAAGATTGAAGACTTGTGTCGACACCAAGAAGTAGTGTCGACACTTGACAGTTTCAACACATGAAGATGTGTCGACACAAAGAAGATGTGTCGACACTTAGAAGAATACAGTTAAAGAATGAAGAACAAGTACTTGTGTCGACACTCAATTTCAGTGTCTACACATGCAGAAGAATCAGTGTCGAGACATAAAAGGAATTGTGTTGACACCTTGTAGACTTGTGTCGACACTTAGACAGCATGTGTCGACACTTAGTCTATAAGTGTCGACACTTAAGAACAGAAAGTCTCGACACTATCTGACAGTTAGAGAATTTCAAGAAGTGACTGGTTGACATGACAGCTGCCGATCCAGCCGGTCTACAGCAACTGTCAGAGAAATCAGAAGTCTGTTATGAACCGGATCAGCCGGTTACCATGAAGGAAGCCTATAAATAGGCACCCTTAGTATACAGAAAAGGATTGATTGTTGTTGTTACAAGTAGTTGTCAAGAATACTTAAAGTGGTTGATCAGATTCTTCAAGTAATCAGGAAAGTGATACACAGAGGATCAACACAAGAAGATCTGGCAGTCCAACTGCAGATCTAAGAAGTTGGAGAGAGAGAGCTCCAATCAAGAATTCAGTCTTTGGAACTAAGGCTGAGAAGAAGGATTCAGAATCATCTGGATCTCAAGAAGCAGAGGTCAAGGATCAACTGCAGAAGATTCAGACTAATTCAGTTCTAACTCAAGAAGCTTTGAAGGAAGCTAAGTCAGTTTGGATCTAACTGAGTTCTTCCAAGAACTCTTCAAGAAACTCTCAACTTCTCTCTTATTTTCTGAGTTGTAGAGTTAGCTATTGTATTTCTATTTTAACTTGTAGGATCCATTGGATCTGAGAGAATTGTAAGCCTATATTATAAAGGCTGAGGGTAGGGCTTGGTTGCCTGAGTGTAGGAGTTGAAGAACTCTGAGTGTAGGCCTTACTTGGCTGAGTGTAGGCCTGGGTGGCTGAGTGTAGGCCTTTGTGGCTGAGTGTAAGGCTTTGGGCCTGAGGTGTAGGAACCTAGTTGGGTTCTGAGATAGTGGAGAAGGTTGGCCGAATCTAGTACACTGCTAGATAGGCGAAGGGGGAAAGTGGATGTACCCAAAGATTGGGGAACCACTATAAATTAGTGTGTCTGCTGTGCTGTGGATTAACTGTGTATATTCTGTAATTGCTGTTAGCTGTAGAATTCTGTGAAATAACTGTTGTGCTGCCAACAAAGTTTTAAAAAGGTTTGGGTCACCTATTCACCCCCCCTCTAGGTGTTTAGGTACCATATCTTTCAATACTGAACTGCCACGCAGTTGATCAAAAAAATCATCAATTCTTGGCAGTGGGTACTTGTTTTTAATCGTCACCTTGTTCAACTCCCGGTAATCGATGCAAAGCCGCATCGACCCATCTTTCTTCTTCCCAAATAACACTGGTGCACCCCAAGGTGATGAACTCGGCCTGATAAACCCTTTTGCCAATAAGTCATCCAGCTGTGTACGCAATTCTGCTAGCTCACGCGGGGCCATTCTGTACGGCGCTTTCGCAATAGGCCGCGTACCCGGCTCCAAATCAATGACAAACTCGACATCACGATCAGGGGGAAGACCAGGAAGATCAGTAGGAAAAACATCTGGAAATTCACGCACAACAGGAATCTCCTCCAAACGCAGCAAAACAGCACTAGTCCCCACAACTGAGACTAGACAAGCAAAACAGTCAGAAACAAACAACGTCCGAACACATACCGCTGAAATCCCTGGAGAAGCCTGGCATGAATCACCATAAGCACTTCCCGGCTGACCATTGTCCTTGATAAAATCCAAGCACTTTCCTTTGCACTGGATGACAGCGTCATAGCGGGATAACCAGTCCATACCCAGAATGCCGTCAAAATCTTCCAAATCGAGCACCTTGAAATCAGCCTTCGCTAGGAAATCCCCCAACAAAATGGGACAATCAAGAAGACCCCAGTCTACAACCACAGAAGCACCGGAAGGAAAATTCACCAAAAAGGCATTCCCTACTCGATCTGGTGTCAAATGATACCGATCCAGAAAGGTTCGAGCCACAAATGAATGGGTCGCGCCAGAATCAAAGAGAACACGCGCCCAACGGTTCTTTACCTTAAAGTTTCCTATAAGGGTACATATGTAGCTAAGCACTACGCACAGGAGGCATAAACAAAACGTGAACCAGAGGAAGGAATCAAACCTGAGATAACCTGAGGTGACAACTGAGTAAACTGAACAGGTGGAAAACAAGTGTAAAACGCACCAAGTGCGTGCCATTCTCCTCAAGCCCTGCTCAACCCGTAGGAGAAAAAAGGCAAAACACATGTCCATTCCATCATCCTTAGTACAAGAAACAACTATACGAATGAACATAAGCAGCGGTTAAATGCGATTACGCAAGGGTCTTTTGGTGGCAGCCCTAAAGTGGAACGCACCAATAAAAGCCAGCTCAAATCGGGCCAAAATGGTGCTCTACACCACAAATCCAAACCCGGTGGCCACAAAGGCTTAAACCACACCACCCCTTACCGAATCCTTACACAAACGCTCCTGCCATGGTTCACAATTCACCTCGCAAAACGCACCATAAACAAACCCAAGCTCAACACCATAAGTAAATCTCACCATAACCCACGTACACACATTCCCTTCCTTCATCCTCACTCATGACGACAAATTGCCCATGTGTATGCTAACATGAGTATGCTACCATAATTTCTACTTACTCCTCAAAGGATATTGCTAACTAAACCAACAAGTGATTTTAACATGATCATGACATGAACAAGAAAAGCTACATGAATCAATTTCGCATAAGAAATAGTTGAACATAGGGAAATTTGATAACAAGGCGGTAAGCATGTGAGACATGAGGATCAAGAGGATTCATGACTAACCAAAAACAAGAAGAACAAGCTAGTAAAATTGAAAGAGGAAAATTAGCTAAACTTGAAAGAAGAAAATTAGCTAAACTTGCACAATCCAAGAACAAGAAAACAAGATTGGCAAGGGTGAAGAACATCGCTTGCCTGAACCGAGATGACACCGCGACAGCTGCTCCTCTCTTTCCTTCCCTTGTCTTATCTTTGCTCCCTTGATGTTATTTTGGAATGAGGAAGAAGATGAAGAAGAAGGTGAAATGACGAGGAGAAATCTCTGTTTCGGCCTTATTTCCTCCAGAACAGAGCTGGACCGTTAGATGCAGAATCAGGGAAATGAACGGCACAAAAAAACTGGAAAAAGTCGATTTTCGGCCCTGTCACGCCCTGTGTCACGCCCGTGTCACAGGGCGTGTACCTTAATCGGCGCAGAAAGTCGTCAAATCCAAGTGTATCCACACGGTACACGACCGGGTACACGCCCGTGACGGGTCGGTCACGCCCGTGACCTAGGGCGTGTAGCCCGTGTCTCGACACCTCGTCGACCAAAAGTGTCGACACTCGACAAAGCTTGACACGCCCTGTGACACGCCCGTGTCACAGGTCGTGTCCCCTCTCTCGATACCCGACACTCGACACTCGACACTCGACACTCGACACTCGACACTCGACACTGCGGGACACGGCCCGTGACATGCCCGTGTCACGGGGCGTGTACCCCATTAGTCGAGCTCAACTCGACGCAAGAAATTCGTCAAGTCAAGGAGGTCACGCCCAGGTCACGCCCTGGGTCACGCCCCGACACGCCCGTGTCGGGGGGCGTGTCATGCACAAAAACGACCATTTTTCCCTGTTTTGAAAAGTGTTTCTGTGTTGTCCTAGACCATTTTTGCCTTAAGAACTTTTTACCCTTTTTTGTTTGCTGTACACGCAACCCGTTTTGAGCAACATTACCCGGGCGCGAAAAAGTGCAAGCATTCCCAAAGAGGCCTCACCGAGTCCCCAAATTGGACTCCGGCTTGCTGGGGAATCGTGCAACTCGGCTACCAAAACTGCCACTCGCAAGCCCACCGGAAAACCATGCTCGAACAATGGTCAAAGCCAACGTAACGCCCATCATTCAACGAAAAAAAATACGGGGCGTTACAATACTCCTCAGGCAAATCCTTCCCTACAACTCAGAACAATCAGTTCCTACAACTCAGAGAAATATCCACTTCTCCTACATTAGGCACTCAGCCTTTATAACACAGACTTACAAGTCAGAGAAATAGATTCACCTACACTCAGATGTACAATTAGATCTTACAAGATTTATAATGGTGAAAAGAGAGAAATTCTGAATTAGTCACCCAGCAAGAGAGAAATGGGTGACTGCTTCTTGAACTAATCTTGATAAGTCAGCTTCCCTTTATCCTTGTTGTAATGGATTTGATCCAACCCTTCTTTACTTTTCAAAGATTCTTGAAGATTAAATTAGGTTAGATCTAGGTTGGAGAATGTTGAAGTCGATTCTTGATCTTGCTTCTCTCCACCTTCTGAATTCTAACAGATTACTTTTTAGATCTGGGAAGAGATATTGAATTGATGCGCTCCTTGATCTTCTTTTTCTTCTATGTACTGCAACTCCAATTGCTTCTCTAATTTTTTCTTCACACTGTTTTTGTATAGTTGATCCCTTTATATAGGCTCTGTCAAAGGTAACCGGCTGATCTGGTTAATTACTGACATTTGATAGTCCTGACAGTTGTCAGATCCTCTGGCTTGATTTCTATACTTAGGAAACAACTCTACTTGAAGTGTTGGAACTTTACTGTTGGATGTGTCGACATCAGTCCTGGGTGTCAACACTACTCTTGTAGTGATGTTGACATACTTCTAAATATGTCGATACAACCTTCATCTTGTCTTAACACAGCTGATGTAGAATGTGTCGACACTAGTCTTGAGTGTAGACACAGCTAACTTCCTGACTAATGGTGTCGACCCAAGTCCTAAGTGTCGACACTGCTTGCTTCCAGTCTTGACTCAGCTTGTGAAGTATGTCGACACTAGTCCTGAGTGTCGACACAATTGTCTTCAGTCTCGATATTGCTTGTATAGAGTGTGTCGACACTTGTCCTTAGTGTTGACACAGTTTTTCTTTGTCTCGACACAACTTGTGTAGTGTGTCGACACTTGTCCTTAGTGTCGACACATTTACTTTCTGTCTTGACATAACTTGAGTAGTGTGTGTCAACAGTAGTTCTGAGTGTCGACACAGTTGCTTTCTTGTATCATAGTGTCGACCAAAGTCCTGGGTGTTAACACAACTTTATCCTTGACTCAACACTTCTTGTTTGTGTTTGTTGACACTAGTCCTGAGTGTTGACACAACTACTTCTTGTCTCAGCACAACTTTGACAAAGGTGTCGACACTTGCCTAGTGTCTCAACACTTTTGTACTTAGCTTTATTTGTCTGCACATAAGAACTTAACATTCATCAAATACAACTATGTGTATATCATTGAGATGAAAAGACTTCTTCAAATCAAGTACATTGTGACCAATGTACCCAACAATCTCCCCCTATTTAGAGAAGTCATAACTCCAATTCAATGATAAACACATTAATACAAAAACTATTATGATTAAGACATTAAGATTAGAGTGTTGTACAATATGTGAAATAACATAGATAAAAACACATATTTCATTAGACATTAACAACAATATTGTTGAATAGAAAGTAAAGCAAATAATTGCAATAATAATTAATAGCACAAGAGATGTTGTGCAAACCAAAATTTCCATTAATTGTTTGTCAAAAGGTTTACACCTATAAACTTTGGTTATTCATTATTTACAAAACAAATTTTACATGTGATTCAAAACTAAGAACATCCTATGACAAATCTGGTTCTCTGATGGCAATGCCCTTTCCAGATTGGACTTTGGCTTTAACCTCAAGTCCCTTGTCATCAACAACCTTCTTTCCTTTATCATCCTTAGCCTTTGCAATTCCTTCTTCTTTCAGCCTTTGTATTTCAAAATAATGGAATGGATTTGGAAAGTATTTACTGGGCACTACTGAATTGAAGAATGACATCCTGCTGCTTTAAATGATTGGCTCATTCCTGTTCTGAATACCATTTACCTATGTCTAACACATTTGCATTATCTGCCTTCCATGCAGTGAGGTTATTGATCTGGAGGTTGGACTCCACTACTCAAAATCAGGTCTAGCCTCGGCTTATTCTCTGAATCTCTTCTTGGATAGCTGATCTTCCTTTTCTTTAATCATAGCAGATTCAGACATCTCCACCTCTTCACATATAACATTTTGAACTGGTGATGGAGGACTGTACATGTGTTGGATAGCAGCTTGGATAGCCTTAAATGGAACTTGTGCTGCAGGATTGTACATGGATGGATGAGTTGCTTACATGGCTTCAAATTGAGCTGTCAGATAACCAGACTCAGCAATTTGATCTCCATCATACCATAGGGGAGGATGGCCTAAAGTGTCTGTGATATTGTTTGATATCCATGTAGCATGTTCAGAACTGCCCCTTCTCATTGCCCTCTCCCCCTTTATGACTTCTTTTTTTATGTGATCTCTTAGATCATTCTTGTAAAACCTGACTTATCCATCTAGATATTTTATTCCAGATGTTAAGGAATTCTTGAGTTTAAGTAAGTGGTCATCTAATTGTTTGTTAGATGCTTGGATATCTTTAAGTAGTGAGGCTGAATGTGTGGTCAGTTGAGTATCCATCTCTGTTGTGGCAGCAGTTATCTTAGTTCCTAGAGTAGAAGTCTGCTCAATTAACTTGACCAATGTTTCTATATGCATGACAGTCATGTTTTCATCCAGTATTCTTTGATTTTCAAGGATATATCCTTGTTTTACAATCAATTCATCTTCAGTCTTCTTAGCTTCTTACTGCTGTTTTGCAATATATATCACAACATTTGCTCCCTTCTGTAAAAAGTCAGTCATGTTTGTTCTCAGGAGATTCACCTCAAATCTAATGGACTTAATGTCATGAGCCTGTTGAAATTGTAAGTCCTTGTTCCTTTCATTAACATATTTCTCAAGGTGAGTTCTTTGCTGGTCTAACATAATTTGTATTTGTACAAGGAGTGAGTTTGAGTCCACTGGAGGAGTAGATGTTGGACCAGATTGGATGATCTTCTTATAACTTGTACTTCTCTATTTTGGGCAGATAATTTCCTTTTCTTTAACTGAATGGATTCTTCTTCTTCAGATTTAGAAGAACTTGCCCTCCCAACAGATTGTAAATTTGCACCACTTTCAGTATTTGGGGCAAGTTTTGGTAACTCCCCCTCAACTATTGCATCTTCTCTATCAATAATAATGTTCTCCAAGTGAACTTCATCCTGTTGAACTTCAACATCAGGTTTTAGGTTCTCAAAAGTTACATTTCTTCCACTGCCTCCATAAAGGAAGGATCTACATATTCTTTCTCAGGAATCTGCACATCTTGTGCAAGTGACTCAGCTTCTCCCCCAACTTTATTCTTAAGTATTTCTACATCAGTCTCTTTGAGGAATTCATCCTCCATCTCTTTCTTAGACATTTTCTATTCAGGAATCTTTGATTGTTCCAGTTCTTGTACAACATCCATAATGATAACATCTACTGCATCCATTTCAGTTTCAGGCAAATCAATGAGGTTCTCCCCCTCAATTGGTTTTTTTTCTGGAATGTTGTCCCCTGCACCTGATCACCTGATCTAGGTGAGAGTCTTGGAGATCTTCTTTGTTCTTCCTCAACATCCTCATCTGAACCAAACTCCACTTGTTCCTCAGAATCACTTGAGGACTAAACTTCCTTTATCACTGCTTTCTTGCCTTTTACCTCCTTTGTCTTCTTGGGTTCTGTAGTCTCCTTATACAGGACCCTGTCCCATCTTGACAAAAATCTTTAGGTATATTCTCCTCATGTGGTTGATCTTTGTTCCAACTTTCTGGTTGATATTATCTGGAATTGTCTTAACTAGATACAGACTAACAATTCTGCCCACATTGGGCTTCTGAATCCCTTCTACAATCTTATCAAACACAGCCCTATTCCAATCAGTCTTTATTCTGAAAATAATTCTTGTCATCAGGCTAAACATTCAGGTTGAAATTCTGTCATGTACTCCATCCTTGCAGAGGAGCACCTTTCCTACTACTTCAGACAGAAACTTACCTTGGGAATTCATTCTCTTCCTGTTTAGTGAACTACCAACCTAGTGGTTGGAGCCAGTTCACACCACTCTAAGGCCTCTACAGTCTTGTTGGAATCCAGTTCATCTTCCTGAGTAGTTCTAGGAATCTGAAAGACTTTAGCCAGCCATTTGAGTGTGACCTTTACTCTTGTTCCATTTACACTTGACTTGATTTTGGCTGTCTTTGGGTTTCGTGAAGCATTGAAATAGAACTCAGATACTTTTCTCTTCCATATATTGGTTAGTTCAGAAAGCAAATACTCAAGACCTGCCTCATTGACAAGGTCTATCACATTCTTGATCTCTTCTTGTGGGGAGACGAATGTGTTTCGCGCCAGTTCATAACCCTCATTGATGTTGTCGTCTATCTTGGGTGCCATTTGAGTTGAGAGAGCTTGAGATTGAGAGATTTCGACTAAGGATTTCTAGGTCTCGACACTCAGCAAACAGTCTCTCAAGTTTTTTGGTAAGCGTAGTCGACAACTCCTTACACCTTCTAATTATAGTAACTGTCTGTTGAAGGCGAGAAGGAGCACTATATTTAGTAATTTTCTAAATATTCCGGAAATGTCCAGTGTCGACATGGAAAACCTACTCTGTCGAGATGTGTCAACTAAGTCGACACAAAGTTCATGTCTCTCGGCACAGACCTCAGGGTCTCGACACCCTTATGTCTCGACACTAAATTTTAATGTCTCGATACACTACATCTAATCAGTGTCGACACACTGTCTGGTTTCTCGACACACGACTACCTATTGTGTCGACACACACTCTGGTGTCTCGACACTTTACTAATTATCTCGACACACACTATGGTGTCTCGACACAATCCTTTGACTTAGATAAAGTTTGTGTTCTAAATATAATTTCTGAACTATATGAAGTCTTTCGTGGTTATTTAGATTTGTTGACCTAGTTAGTCATCTTTTATAAGTTGTATAAACTTTTGTTGTTACTAATTGAAAATGTTTACTTAATGTTCAACATACCTAGTTCAAATTTAAAGTAATTTAACTTGCTTTCATCTAGGGGTTTTGTAAAAATGTCAGCAACTTGTCTTTCTATTAGAGTATACTGTAAGCTAATATTTTCTTTTTCAACATTCTCTCTGAGAAAGTGATATCTAATTTCTATATATTTAGTTCTACTGTTTGAAATAGGATTATTAGCAATAGAAAGTGCACTAGTAGAATCACAAAACATAATAGATTTACTTAGCTATATACTGTAGTCTAGTAGTTGATGTTGAATCCACAGTAACTATGCACAGCAGCTTCCAGCAGATATGTACTCAGATTCTGCTGTAGAAATTATAACACTTGTTTTTTTCTTGCTGCTCTAACTTATGAGTCTTTTTCCTAGAAACTGGCAAGTTGTAGAAGTGCTCTTTTTGTCTTCTTTACACCCTGCAAAATCTGCATCTTTGTACCCTGGGAGTTCAAAATCACTATCCCTAGGATACCAAAGCCCATGATTGGGTGAGCCCTTAAGATATCTCAATATTCTCTTTACAATAGTGTAATGAGACTCTTTGGGCCATGCTTGGTACCTAGCACAGAGACATGTTGAGAATATAATATCTGGCCTACTAGCAGTCAAATACAGGAATGATCTAATGATGACTCTATACAAGGTTTCATCAATTGGTTTCCCAAATTCATCCTTGTGTAGTGACACAGAAGAACCCATTGGAGTTCTCCTGGTAGAAAAATCTCCATACTATACCTCTTAATCAACTCCTTAGTGAACTTAGACTAAGAGATGGATATAACATCCTCATATTATCTAACTTGGAATCTCAAGAAGAACTTTAGCTCACCTATGCTGCTCATTTCAAACTTGCCTTGCATAAGCCTGGCAAATTTTCTATTTCTCATTAGTAGACCCCAAAATTATATCATCTACATACCTCTGGACTAGGATGCTTGATCCTTTGATATCCCTAAGGAATAGCATCTTATCTATCTTTCCTCTAGAGAACTTGTTCTCTAGGTGCCTATTTTAACCCATACAAAGCTTTGTGCAATCTGAAGACATGTGAGTTGATTTTAGGGTTAACAAAACTCGGTGGCTGCTCTACATAGACTTCCTCCTTCAGCGTATCATTGAGGAATGCTGACATTACATCCATCTAGTAGGCCTTGTATCCTTTGTATGCTGCATGAGCTAAAAACAACCTTATGGCTTCTAGCCTAGCTACATGAGCAAAGGTTTGGTCAAAGTTTATCCCTTTCTCTTGTATATATCCTTTAGCCACTAATCTAGCTTTGTTCTTAACTATAACTCCATACTCATCTAGTTTATTCCTATAAATAGACTTAGTGCCTATGACATTGTGATCACTAGGTCTAGGAACTAGACTCCAGACTTTGCATCTCTCAAATTGATTGAGCTCTTCTTGCATTGCAATAATCCAGTTGCGGTCTGAATTAGCTTATTCAAACTTTTAGGTTCTACCTGATAGAGAAAGCTAGAGTATAGAACCTCATTATGATGTTTACTTCTAGTAGTCACTCCTAGCCTGACATCACAAATTATTTGATCAATAAGATGATCTCTAAGGTGTCTAACTGCTACTGGTAGGAGCCCACTATCACCTAGATCTGCAGGAGGATTAGTACGATTCTCTTCCTCCCCCTCGGAAGTTACTGTATCTTCTATAGGAATTTCTACATTTTCTCTAGTGTGTAACTCTAGATCAGGTGAATCACCTATATTTAACTTTTCCATCTTAGAGTCTATATCACCTAGACTAGAGTTGTTAGAAATCTCATTATATAGTACAGAAGTTTCATCAAAAACTACATTAATTGATTCCTCTACAACTTGATGTTTCAAGTTATATATCTTGTATGCTTTGTTATGTACACTATACCATACAAAGATTCCTTCATAGGATTTCTCTAAAAACATAGTTAGATAAGTTTTCTCATTGTCCAATATATAACACTTACTACCAAAAATTTTGAAGTAGGACAGATTTGGTTTTTTTGCCTTTCACTAGTTCATAGGGATTCTTGCTGTGATTCTTGATAATCAAGGCTCTATTCTGAACATAACATGTTGTGTTTACGACATCAGTCCAGAAATATTCTGGGAGAGATGTATCACTCAACATTATTCTAGCTGCCTCAATAAGAGTTCTATTTTTCCTCTCAGCAACTCCATTTTGCTGTGGTGTTCTTGGAAAGGAGAACTCCTAAATGATACCTAGTTCCTTACATAAATTTACCATCTTTTCATATTGAAATTTTGTATCCTGGTCACTTCTAAGCTTGACCACAGAATATCCCATCTCATTCTGAACATGTCTGACAAAATCAGCAAGGATGTCTAGTGTTTCATTCTTTCTCCTTAGGAAGAATACCCAAGCAAACCTAGAGTGATCATCCATAATCACATAGGTATAGGACTTCCTACCCAAACTAAGAACTTGCATATGACCAAATAGATCCATATGAAGTAAGTACAGACACCTATCAGTGTCTTTGGATTGAATGCTCTTAAAGAAGACTTTTGTCTGTTTGCATTTTTGACATGCTGGACATAAGCCTTCTTTGGAGCATTTGAGCTGTGGACTGTTTCTAACTATTTATAGAGAATAGCTTGCTCATATCTTTATAGTTTAAGTGAGCCAGCCTCTTGTGCCATTGCACACACAATGAGTCTTTGTCACTAGCTACTAGGCATACATGTGATTTCTCATTTACACTTAAGAAATTTAGAAAATAAATGTTCTCACTCCTAGTGTCTGACAAGATGATCTCTTGATCACTTGGATTCCTTATCTGACACTTGTCATAGTGGAAAATAATTTCATAACCTATATCACAAAGCTAACTCATGTTTATCAGAATGTGGTGCAATCCTTACACATAAGTCACTTTTGTGATGGAAACAAGGCCATTAGAAATGTTACCATATCTCTTGGTGAGTCCTTTATTTGACCCTCCAAAGATGACTTTTGATCCATTCCTAACTAGAGTGTAATCCCTTAGCAGACTCCTTGTTCCAGTCATGTGTCTACAACAGCCACTATTCAAGTATCATATTGACCTTCCTGTGGTACTTGGTTCCACCTACAAACACAGAATTAATTCACCTTAGGCATGCAAATATTTTTGGGCCCTTGGTTCCTGTTAAGCTTTGTTGTGTGAAACACGGCAGGTTTTCTAAACAAAATTGGTTGAGTCTTATATGAAGGTGTTGTTGGATTATACCAATAATCTAGGGCAAAATGTCCAACCTTCCCACAGCACCAACACTCAAATCGGTTGTATCTTATCTTTGGTTGCATATTTGAAGTTGTACTTTTGTGCAACTTAGACTTGACATCCAGCTTCCAAGGTAGTGGTGCAAAATTTACACCCTTACCTTTCAGATTTTGTTTTGGTGCATTGGGAGAAGATCCAAGGATTCCTTGGCTTCTTGGATTGATCACCCTGGATAAGATTCGTCGTCATCTTCAGCACTTTCTTTGAAGTGAGTTTTTATTCAGAAGTTTTTAATTTATTTTTTTTTCTTATTCCTATTGTAAACCCTTTTTAATCGAGAGGAGAAATCGTCGCCTTATGTATGGCATCTAAGTCCTTGTGTGGCTTAGGGGAAATCGCCGCCTTGTGCGTGGCGTCGAAGTCTTTGTGTGGCTTTGGAGAAAATTGCCAACTTGTGTGTGCCGTCCAAGTCCTTGTGTGACTTAGGGAGAAATCATTGCCTTGTGTGCAGCGTCTAGATCGAGATAGATCTAGGGGAGGCTAGTAACAAGATCTAGGGAGAGATACGCTTTAGCCTGTCGGTTCTTGGTAGAAGGTCCGACTAAAATAAAAGTATATTGTATTTTTCATAAGCCCTGGTCTCTAGCTCTATAGAGACACCTTGTATTCACTTTTAGCACTTTTGAAATAAATTGTTATTATTTTAGCTTTTCTATATTTCAAAGTGTTTAAGTTTGTTTATGAAAAATTAGTCTTCATTCCATAATTTCTACTAGCATTATTTTATTCATCAAGTAAAGTTTGTTTAGCTTAATAAGAATTAATTAACTCTTATTCACCCCCCCCCCCCGCCCCTCTAAGTGCATTGTAAGATCCAACACTTGGTATCAGAAGCAGGTTACTCTGAAATCGGTTTCACCGCCGGGAGTAATGGTATAAAACGCTCATGCATTTTCTGAGGGGCAAGATATACGTAGACCTCCCTTATTCACGAGCACTGCCTACAACTATTAGAAAGCTCAAATGAGATGATTTCTAATAACACTAGATATCGACATTTGGGGCATGATACAAACATGCTACACCTCTCCTATAACTGTAGTAGGAAGTGTCTCAATGGAAAACCCAAGGATAAATGGATGAAGCTGATAAGCCTTGCTGCAAGAATAACGCTAAGACAATGAACGCCTTATTCTGCGCATTAGATAGGACTGAATTTAATCGTGTTTGTGCATGTGAAACTGTGTATGATATATGGAATCTCCTTGAAGTTACTCATGAAGGTACATCGCAGGTAAAAGAGTCAAAGCTTTTCCAGTTAGAGTCAGAGTTTGAGAAGTTCAAGATGGAAGTTGATGAGGATATAGATTCCATGTACACAAGGTTCAATAAGATAGTGAACGAATCGAGAATCCTTGAAAAGAGTTTTTCTCAAACGGAGATTTGGTGAGAAAGATACTTAGATCGCTTCCCCAAAAGTTCAATCCAAAGGTGACTGCCATCTCGGAGTCACATGATCTAAAGTCTCTCCAAATTGAGAATCAGATAGGCAATCTGAAAACCCATGAAGTAGAGTTGAGGATTCAACAATAGGAGCATATCCTGTAGCCAAGAAAGAAAGGTTTGGCATTGAAGTCCAAGAAGTAAGTGGAAAGTGAGTCCGATGAGAGTGATGATGGAGATGAAGAGAGCCTGTTCGTAAAGAAATTCAGGAAGTTTATGAGAAATCCTGAAAGGAGAAAT
The DNA here is from genome assembly GCA_039583875.1 of Platanthera guangdongensis. NCBI lineage: Eukaryota > Viridiplantae > Streptophyta > Magnoliopsida > Asparagales > Orchidaceae > Platanthera > Platanthera guangdongensis. The sequence goes on along the minus strand of CM077167.1, from coordinate 35,561,048 downwards.
TCGTTCAGGAAATTCTTCAAGAAGCAAGAGTCTGGATATAGCAAAGGCAAAGCCCAAGATGAAGGAAAGGATGATGAAGAGAGATCACCACCTGAGTGTTATCACTGCAGGAGAGTTCGCCACATTAAGAGCAAGTGCCCAAAATATCTGAAAGAGCAGAAGGAGAAGGGGAACATGAAGAAAGTTTTGAAGGCAGAAACATGGGATGACACCACTTCTGAGGAATCAAGCGGTTCAGGTTCAGAAATTGAAGAGGCGGCCAAAATGTGCCTGATGGGAAAGAGCATTTCGGTGCATGATGAAGAGAGCAGTGTCTAGAGTGACACTGAGGTAACTCCTGAATCTTATGATGATTTATATTCTGAATTTTTAAGAATCTGCAAATATTTAGATAAAAAAAATTGGACGAAATTCAAGTACTTAAATCTGAAAATAAACATTTAATAAAAGAAAATAAAGTTTTAAAAAATGAAGTAAAAATACTTGGGAAGGAGAAAGCAACTTGTCAAGAGGATTGTCCCTCTTCGACAAGGATACTAGAACTTGAGCAAGATCTCTCTAAGTCTCAGTCTCGGGTTGAATCTCTTACAAGAGAGAAAGATGCCTTAGAGAGATCTTTAAAGCTTTCTCAATCTCAAGTAGAAGGTAGTAAAATGTCCTTCGCAAACCGATGCGGCACCATAGTTGTCGAAAACACTGCGTTGAGAGGACGAGTCAGTGATCTAGAAATGGCCACTAACAAGTTTGGAATGGGCCAAAAATCATTGAACATGATTTTGGGGAGCCATTGCTATGGTTCTGCAAGATTCGGACTTGGGTACTCTCCAGAACACTATCGCCCGACGACATCCATTGTCGTCGGCAATAAGGAAAAATTCAGAAAATCATTTTTTAAAATTAAAAAAAATAAATCTACTATCAATGTTGCTCCCAGAAAGAATTTAAATCTTATTTTGAAAAACCTGTTGACTCCTTTCATCACATGGGCCAAATGTAATAAGTTTGGTCACACAACACACACTTGTAAGAAGGTGGAACATTATTCTGTTAAATAAATCTGGGTACCTAAGATTTCCACCTATATTATGGGAGGAACCACTTGGGTAATCGGATCTTTACTCTCATCCTCTTTCTATGTGTGTTGGCAGGCTAAGGATAAAGAAGACATGTGGTAGTTGGACTCAAGGTGTTCCAAACACATGATGGGAAACAAATCAAAGTTCTCTATCCTAGAGATGAAGAAAGGTGGAGTAGTTACGTTTGGTGATAACGAAAAATGAAAGATCATCGACATCGAAGTAGTAGGCCAAGATGAAGTGCCCTTCCCCCTACAAAGGTCAGATGATGATGAAATCCTTAGAGACAAAGAAGAAGAAAAAGAAGATGAACAACAAAAAGAAGAAGTGCAAGAATATGTGCCTCCAAGCGAGCTAAGATTCTTAAAAGATCATCCACGGGATTTAGTTATTGGAGAACCGTCAAGAGGGGTAAGTACTCGTTCATCATCATTACATGATTTATTTTCAAATATGTGCTTTATTTCTGATATAGAACCTAAAAATATTGAAACCGCTTTGAATGATAATTCTTTGTTTTTAGCTATGACTGAAGAGCTTAATCAATTTGAATGTAATAAGGTTTGGACATTAGTAGAAAGACCACAAAATCATCTTGTTGTAGGTGTTAAGTGGATCTTCAAGAATAAAATAGATAGTGAATCTAGGGTCACTAGGAAAAAGCCAGACTTGTAGCAAAAGGTTTTTCACAAGTTAAAGGAAGAGATTTTGATGAAACCTTTGCACTCGTAGCACGGTTAGTAGTAGTTAGAATATTTCTTGCATTTGCTAGTTTTAAAGGATTTAAACTATTTCAAATGGATGTTAAAACTGCTTTTCTTAACGGGTATATTAAGGAAGAGGTTTATGTAGAACAACCTTCAGGATTTGTTGATGTTAAGTTTCCTGATCATGTTTTTAAATTAGAAAAAGCCCGTTATGATTTGAAACAAGCACCCCGAGCATGGTATGATAGAATGACATTTTATTTATTATAGAATGATTACAAAATAGGTAGTGTTGATTGTATTCTATTTATTAAACATGTTCATGATGACACTGTAGTTTTACAAATATATGTTGATGATATTATTTTTGGATCCACTAATTAACAATTGTGTGATAGTGTTATAAATATTATGAAAAATGAATTTGAAATGAGCATGGTAGGCGAACTCACTTATTTTCTTGGTTTTCAAACTACTCAAAAGCATGATGGAATATTTATTTATCAATCTAAATATATTCATAATGTGTTAAAAAGGTTTGGATTTAAAAATCTAAAGCAAGAAAATACCCCCATGAGTGTCTCATTGAAATTAGAAAAGATGAAAGTGGTATCTCTATAGATCAAATGTTATATAGACGAATGATATGATCACTATTATATTTGACTGTATCCAGACCTGATATGATGTTTGTTGTATATTTATGTGCTAGATTTTAAGCTAATCCCAAAGAATCTCATTTAAAAGTGGTTAAACGTATTTTTAGATATCTTATTGGCACATCTAAGTTAGGTTTTTGGTATCCTCACAACGACGCTTTTATTTTATATGGCATTTTTGATTCTGATTATGCTGCCTGTTCATTAGACCGTAAAAGCATGAGTGACACCTGTCACTTTCTAGGCCCTTCGCTAGTTTCGTGGTCGAGTAGGAAACAGAATTCTGTTGCCTTATCCACCACCGAGGCCGAGTACATTGCACTAGGTAATTGTTGTGCACAGGCTCTTTGGATGAAGCAAACTTTAGAGGACTTTGGAATTACTTATGAAATAATTGAATTAAAATGTGATAATAAAAGTGCAATTGACTTAACATATAATCCAGTTCATCATTCTAGGTCCAAACACATTGACGTGCGTCATCACTTCATTAGAGACCACATAAAGCAAAATATAATTAAAATCAGTTTTATAGGCACTGATTCACAGCTTACCGATATTTTCACAAAATCACTTCCAGATTTCCGTTTTTCATTATTAAGATTAGAACTAGGAATCCTGGACATTACAATCTAATGAATTGACATAATAAGTAAACAAAAAAACTTTAATTAACAAGAAAGTAATGATTAAGCATTAAGTAAATCATAAATATTATGAGTCAATAATAATATTACAGCAACACTACGTCACAATATTATAACATAGAAATCTTAGACAATAAGATGAAAATTTAAATAACTTCACTATCGCCGGCGATAGTGACTCTCGTCGGTGATAGTGACTGTCGTCGGGCGATAGCGCCAATTTTTCAAATCACCCCGAAATCTCCAGAAATTCCTGCTGTCACCTGCACTTGTGTCTCCTTGATCATCTGCTGAAATCTGTTCGCTGCTTCTCGTTCGGTGAGGCCGACGAATAGATGTTTGGGGAGGCTCCCTAACCGAATTCTCCCATTCTGCCGCTTCTGCTGGAGTGGGCTTCAATTTGAGACTTTTGGTCAGAAATTTGAAGAATTTCTGAACTCCCAAAAAGTTCTTCTTCACTTCTCGCTTATGTTCTTCGAACGATTCTTGCAAGTCATCCAACCCTTCTCGCATCAATCCGCCTCTTGGAAGTAGAGGGTTACGGATAGTGGACACAGGTTCACTACTCCTTGTTGACCATCCTCGTGTTGATCGGCTGATGGAATGTGTTCCACGAGTAGTAAATATTAAAGGCACACAATCATTGAAATACAAATCTGGATCTATCCAAGTGTATTTCTTATATAAAATACGTCGTATAATAGCTACATCAATGCTATTTTCATGTTCTATTAACCCAAATTCTTTTATGATATAATAATGGGTTATCTCTACTATCTGTCCTTGTATCTTTGATCGTACTCCACCATTTAATTCTGTGAATCAAGAATCTTTTAGAGAATTGTAGAACTCTCTAATTAATACAAATGAAAATGTATCTGGGATAATGATAGACATTATTCCAGCCATTGCTAACAGGTCGTGAATGTGTGCATGACAGACGGGATCGAATTCAATCACTCGTCCAATCCCTATGTTAGCATTTTCTATTCCAGGAAACATTTCGTAGGAGGAATATGAATCACTATCTGTACTTCTGCGGGCTTTAAAACTGGAAGCCATTATTGCAGATAAAAGTCTTTTTAATCGAACACAAATATAACAAAACAAAAATTTTCTGTATCGCCAGCCGGCGACACCCTTTGTCGCCGGGCGATAGCAGAAATTGATCTCATCCACTTTCTGACTCCAGATCTGGATTTTCCCCTATTATTATTTACTAGATCTGACATTTTTACAAGTTTCTTATTACCCAAATTCTCTAATGACTAATTAAGATATATTTCCTCAACACACTATTCATTATCTTCTTCTCTAAACCTACTTCCCTAAAACCATACCTCATGAACAATAGATCTGAATTTAGACTTTTCAAATTTATAAACCTATGCAAACATTTCGCTACACATATCGATTTCTAGTCTATTCCTTCAAAAATGCAAGTCTTAAAACTTGGAAACCCTAACCATGATCAATCTTATTTCAAAACTTGGAAACTTTTTTCATTCAAGAGTTCAATGACATATCCTATAATAGATCTACAAATTCTAAGGAATCAAACAAAAAAAAACCATGACCCTTACCTTGATCCAAGTTTTTTGATGTCGTCCACTTCGTCTTCCGCGACCAGTCCTCAGGAAAAACTGATAGATCTGATGCCTTTGACCTCATACGACCCTTTTTATATTTTCACACTGTCGCCGATTGGCGATATCCAGTATCGCCAGGCGATAGTGAAAATTCACTTTTATGCCATTTTTTCCTTAATTTCTTAGGATTAGGCATGGTATATTGTATATTCTTTGATTTGGGGTTCCCAGCAGGATAGTTCAATTGTTCAACCATCACATATCCTTTTTTACATACATAAGTCCTAGGGTTTATATACTTGTAAAATTGTTTTCGCATGCCTCTAAGTATGAGAAATGTTTTAGTTCTGATACTGTTCTTTCACTCACACTTGTGAAAACCTTCATATGGATTCACGTTACTGCATATGTGAATTGTGAATGTTCTACCATAACCACTAGAATTACATGCTGCCGCTAACATTTTGTCATAGTTTATTCCTTGCACCGCTCATATTTGATTATCTTGTATGCTCACAAGTGAATTCAGACTCCTTTGTCATGCCAAACAAAACATGTTCAACAAAAATTCCAAACACAAAAATTCAACACCTTTGTTGATGTCTTTCAAAATTAAAATAAAAAGGGGCTGACAAGGAACCTCCATCAAGCACTACTTACCCTCCTGATAAGTCTTAATAAGCATTGTGAGGTTGAGCACCTTGGAAAGGATTGTAAAGTGTCTTGTGCAACTCTATATCTGGATATTCTATTTATATGTGCTCTGAATTCTTGTGTGTAGGCACAGCTAATCATGCATACCTCTATGTTATGTTGTTTTTTCACATTCCACGTGTTCATGTAGTCGTAAGACCACTCATATGTGTTTTTCTTCAATTTATCACATGTACACAAATTATCTTCTCTAAAATTTCTTCTTATGAGAATTGGACTGAAAAGGTTTCCAATATAGTCTTCACTGATGTATTTGTCTGTGATATGGATGGATGAATGTTGCACATGTTCGTGTTTAGTCCTTTACTTCTTTACTATACAATAATTCACATGCTCTATCCTTCATTTCTCCTTTGTGTTTTTTCCTCTTTAGCTTTCACAGCATGCTGCTATCTATTTAAACAATACCAAAGGGGGAGAATTTAATAAGGAAATCATTCATACTCTAAGAATTCAATGTTATTTACTAAGGAAATTGAAATTAAAAAATATGCTCATATTTAGGGGGAGTATAACTGTAGGAGGAGTGTTTCATCCAAGAGACATTTGTGCACTTACAAATGCTTAGTCTTGTTACTCATAGTACTCATCATTTCAAACACTTCTTAGTTCATTCATAATATCTTTCTCAGTGGATTTGTTATTATCAAAAGGGGGAGATTATTGGAGCATGCGTTCCATGCTTTTTTGATTTGATAATAACAAATCTCGTTTGTATTTGATTTTTGGGTGTTTATGATGTACAGATATCACAGGTCTAGTTCTAATGGCTTTTGGGTGATGTTTTGGGTCAGAGCAAATGAGTTTAGGAGATATCGCCAGACAATATTGAGTATCGCTGGCAGGCGACAATGACGATCGACAAATTTGCATTCGACGATCGACAAATTGCATTTGACGAATCAAAGTTTAGGAGATATCGCCAGGCGATATTGAGTATCGACCACAGGAGACAACTACGTTCGACGAATCTGCGCTCAACGATCGACGAACGATTTTCGACGAATCAGCAATGCGAAAATCAGGAGATCGTGGGACACGTAGCGGTAGATGTCGTTATCGCCAGGTGACGATACCCAATATTGCCAGGCGACAGTCCACGTTTGACGATCGACGTATCTGTAATGTGAAAATGAGGAGTTTGTCGGACACGTGGCAGCAGTTACTGATATCATCAGGTGGCGACACCCAGTGTCGTCAGGCGATATCGCCGAAGTATAAAAGTCATTCAACTTTCTGAGGAGATCATTTTCATTACCTGGAGTACACCTTCCTATTTATACGAATCAGAGAGATCCAGATTCCAGATTTACTCCATACTCTTAAGAAGGCCGAAGCACAAAATATTGATGGCATGTATGCAACATTCAAAGCAACCCTTACTAGGATTCGTCGTCATCTTCAACACTTTGTTTGAAGTGAGTTTTTATTCAGAAGTTTTTAATTTGTTCTATTCTTATTCCTATTGTAAACCTATTGTAATCGAGAGGAGAAATTGTCGCCTTGTGCATGGCGTCTAAGTCATTGCGTGGCTTAGGGGAAATCACCGCCATGTGCGTGGCTTAGAGGAAATCAACGCCTTGTGCATGGCGTCTAAGTCCTTGTGTGGCTTTGGGAAAAATCGCCGCCTTGTGCATTGCATCCAAGTCCTTTTGTGGCTTAGGGAGAAATTATTGCATTATGTGCAGCGTTTAAATTGAGGTAGATCTAGTGGAGGCTAGTAGCAAGATCTAGGGAGAGATATGCTTTATCCTGTCGGTTCTTGGTAGAAGGACCGACGAAAACAAAAGTATATTGTATTTTTCATAAGCCTTGGTCTATAGCTCTATAGAGACACCTTGTATTTACTTTTAGCACTTTTGAAATAAATTGTTATTATGTTAGCTTTTCTATATTTCAGAGAGTTTAAGTTTGCTTATGAAAAAGTAGTCTTCATTCCATAATTTCTACTAGCATTGTTTTATTCATCAAGTAAAGTTTGTTCAGCTTAAGAAAAATTAATTAACCCTTATTCACCCCCGCTCTAAGGGCGCCGTAAGATCCAACACAATGAACCAACCCTTCAGAGGGTTTTGAAATCTTTTCTCATTATGGGGAATCCTTACTTCAAGATCGGAAGGTAACCTGTATCTTTTTATCCAGATCATAATTTACTCTCTAGTAAATATGGAATGCAATTGCATCGGACGAGCATGCGCATTGTGCTTCGAGACCTGGAAATCAATGCCAAACAAAAATTACGAAAAATTACACCAAAATGGGTGCTCATAGCAAGGATAGCGCCATCCCGATAGCATGATGATCGTGCCTTGGGTGCTCAAAAAAGCCCCCGCACATAATCATATACAGCTCTATCATCAGTGCAGAGATACGCGCGAAGAGACGCGCTTTGCATCACGTGGGTACAAGCAACCGAAAAATCCAAGGTGCCCACCTAGGTGCATGTGCACACCTGCGCACACACGCCCATATGTGTGCGCATCCTGGTACATGTGTGCATGTACATGCACACGCACCCAGGCCTGCGCATTGGTGTGTGCACTACAACATGCGCCACGCCACCACTGCTTCCACACCACCACCGCGTGCGTGCACCACCACGTGCGCGCACCACCGCGTGAGCTAAAAATGAGAATATAAGTGAGCATGACGCTTTTGCCTGTTTTTCAGGTATCACCTAATGATCTCTAGTTGATCTGATCTTCTATAAGTGAGCATGAAAACCTGTGTCCTTTTCAGGTATCACATGATGTTTTTGGCTGTTTCCTGATGATCCAATCCTGGATTACTCATATATATTCACAACAATCCAACTATGAACGCAATATCCACACGCGTACATACTTGAGCATACATGAGACTTCCTACAGCTGATGCATAAGGAAGCTTTTACATCTCCAATTCCTCTGCTTTAGTTTTGGGACTCGAGTGAGACAAAATTTGTCTCCCTTAGCTAAAGGGTTATCTTCTAGCTTACAGTCTTGTATTCCAAAGATTTTGAGTAACTTATTAATATAGTTTTCATGTGAAAACCTAAGTATACCCTGAGTGCAGTTTCAGTATATCTATATGCCTAGTACATAAGAGGCATTGCCAAGATCTTTCATTTTAAATTTTTTTGAAAAATGTTTTGGTCTCATGTGGTATATTTATATCATTACTGGGAAGCAAGATGTCATCCACATATAAGACCAAAAATATATATTTACTCCCATTGAATGTATGATATATAAAATCATTAGCAACGTTCATCTTAAACCCAAAAGAGATAATAACTTAATGAAATTTAAAATACCACTGTCAAGACGCTTGTTTGAATCCATAAATAGATTTCTTTAATTTGCAATCCATTTGCTTTGGGTCTCCAGACTCAAAGTAATTTGGTTGCACCATATAGATCTTCTCACAATGTCGTCATTGAGAAACATCATCTTAACATCCATCTGATGTAGTTCAAGATCAAAATGCGTTATTATTGCCATAATAATCCTGAAAGAGTCTTTCGATGAACTCAAAGAGAAAGTCTCTTTATAGTCAATGCTTTCCTTTTTTAGTGAATCCTTTAGTGACAAGACATGTCTTTTTTTCTCAATATTACCCTTTGAATCTCTTTTGGTCTTAAATATCCATTTACAACCAATGAGTTTTACACCTTCGGGTAATGTGACAAGATCTCAAACGTCATTGTCCTTCATGGACTTCATCTCTTCTTTCATAGCATCATTCTTTTGTTGAGAATTAGAACTCTGAATTGCCTGATTGAGATTAACCAGATCATCATCTAACATCCCTTTGTCATCCTCATGTTCTTGGAGAAAGATGTTATAATCATCCGATATCACTTTCTCCTTTCTCTAACGAATCTCCTTAATGGCAAAGTTTCTTGAGGCTGTTGAGTTTGTTCATTTGGGACTGTACGAGGAAGTTCTTTAATAATGTCTTGATTCGAATTTGTTACTGGAGCAATATCAGGAATGATATCCTGAGTATTGTCAGTAACAAATATAGGAAGAGAAATAAATTTCTCTTCAAAGATAAAGTTTTTAATCATATCTTCCCCTCCAAACTCAACATTTTCAAAGAACCGGATATTTCCAGTCTCGAAGAAAATCTTAGCAGTAGGATCATAAAATTTATATCTCCTAGACTTTTCAGGATACCCAACAAAATAGCATCTCACCATTCTGGAGTCCAATTTTTTTTTCATTTGGCCTATAAGGCCCAATCTCAGCTAGACAACCCAAAACCTAAAGAGGTTTTAGGCTGGGCTTTCGACCAGTCAATAGCTCATAAGGAATTTTTGGTACTAATTTAGTTGAGACTCTATTAAGGATGTATGTTGCAGTCTTAAGTGCTTCACTCAAAATGGATTGAGGTAAAGAAGAGTGAGCAGTCATACTTCTCGCCATATCCTTTAGCATCCAATTTCGTCTCTCGGCAACATCATTCATGGTAGGGGTACTAGGCATGGTGTATTGAGGGATAATACCGAACTCCTCTAGGAATTTGCCAAAAGGGCCTATGCGTTGTTCTTCTTATCCATCATATCTACCATAGTATTCGCTACCTCGATCAGATCTGACAGCTTTAATCTGTTTGCCAAGTTGGTTTTCCACCTCAACTAATTGGATATAAATATGTCCAATGACTGTAAATTCTCACGAATAAGATATATGTATCCATAACGAGAATAATCGTCTATGAACGTGATATAATATTATTGATCATGCCAATAGGCCGTAGGGAAGGGTCTACAAATATCAGTATGCATCAGTTCTAAGACTTTAGTAGCACTACTAGCACCTATCCTTCATATGTTTATTTCTTTCTATTTTTATACAGTCTATGCAAAACTTAAAGTATGTAAAATCATGGGAATCGAGAAATTTGTGTAACACAAGTCTCTCAATTCTCTATTTGGAGATGTGTCCTAAGATCTTGTGTCATAAAGATGTAAAATTACGATTAATTAATTTACGTTTAGTACCTCTTGAATTAACGTGCAAGGTTTCATTATATGAAGCTACTGTATTAAGCAAATATAAGTTATAATTATTAGATAAATAACTAGTACCAATAAGATTAAAATTCAAAAGGAGACTAAATTTATTATTTTCAAAAGAACAATGATAGCCAAATTTGTCTAATATAGAAATAGAAATCAAATTCCGTCTAAAAGACAGTATAATAAAAGACTCAAACAAATCTAAATAATGAACGATCTCTAATATTAATCGAAAAATGCATATAGCTTCAACTTCAACTAATTTGTCATCACAGACAAAGATGTATCTTTCACTATCACTTGGCTTTCGGCAGCTCAGGTAACCCTACATAGACACACTTATATGAGTATTAGCACCAAATTTTATCTACCAAGTTTGTTTATATGCAAAAGTTAAATTAATTTCAGAACAAACAAAAGTGAGAAGTGTACCCTTCTTAGCACGCTATGCGTGGTATTTAGCACAATATTTCTTCACATGTCCTCCATCCAGACAAAAGAAACAGATAGAGTCTTTAGCTTGTTCCGTTTGTGGCTTCCTTTGTGGAGGTACACTTGCAACTTGTTTTCATTTCCTTCTTTTTCATCCCTTGTTAGAGGGACCCACTGCCATATGAGCACTTTTAGTCATTTCTTACTTCAATTAATCCTCTTCTTGCACACAATATGAAATGAGCTCATTAAGAGTTCATTTCTCCTTTTGGCAGTTATAACTGACCTTGAATTGACTGAATTGTGTCGGAAGAGAAATCAAAACTAAATGCACGAGTAGGTCTTCCGACAGCTCTAACTTTAGTGTTTTTTAGTTTTGAAGCAAGTAGAGATAATTTCATAATGTACTCACATATATTCCATTTACCCTTGTACTTCATGTAAACAAGCTTCGCAAAAAGCGTGCTTGTCTCTGCCTTATCATTTTGTGCAAAATATTTTTCAAGGATATAGAGGAATTCCAATATAGGGGTGCTCTCTTCAGTGCCCCTGAAGGCTTATGGAATGCCTCGCTTCATGATCATTAGACACATGTGATATGAACGATTCCACCTTTCAAAATTCCATTTTGCCTTAGTAGAACTAATTTCTGAAGGAAATGCGGGAGGTTCAGTCCTAAGCGAAAGATCTAGGTCCATGCAACCGAGCAAGATCATGATGCTGTCTTTCCGGTGTTTTAAATTATTCTGATTGCGTATTGGAATTGAGTTAATATTAGCAGAAATTGTATTAACCGAGTTTTGAGCTGAAAAAAATAAGATAGAAAAGAATTAATTTTTTGCCCACAAAATTAAATTACACATTATGATGCGCAAATTAAATTCATTATTTAATGGTGGGGGTCATCATAAGAGATCTAGCGGAACACCGACATTTAGTCTTTGGACAAAAATGTTGATTCCAAGTGATCCTCTTGGTGTACTAATCAAACACTGATGATAAGTCCTGTCAAGTAGTAGGTACTTCTTTGCACCGACATATTGTTCACATGGAGAATGAAATAATTGTCACGTATTTATTACCATATATCTGTGTTGAAAATTGTGAAGTGGAAGTGGTTGATTGAGCAGACCGCGCGGCCTGGACGGAGTGATGGTGCGGTCTGGGTTAAGTGATGGTGCAGCCTGGGTATACTGATGGTGTAGCTTGGGCGGCCTGCCAACGGCGACCTGATGGCGGTGTTCTATCAGATCGGCTTGCGATTTTGCTATTGGCTAGTTCTCCTTGATGTAACCAGTAGGATTGGTGGTGTATCTGCAGAAGTGTGGCGGACTCAGTTTGAGTCCGCAGAATCTGTTATGGCAGACTCAGTTTGGAGATCGCGAGATCGGCATTGGTCCATGCCCTTGATCTCTGTTAATGCGGTGGGTGATATCCGTGCTCTTGGTGGCAGACTGTCCTTAGAGCTTGCGGTCTGGCTTCATGTCCGCCGAGCTCGCTGCATGTGATTGGTGGTTGCGGGACTTGGTCACACTCTGTGACAAGTCTAGGGTATTCGCAGAGCCCGCGGTGTCCGCTGGTTGATCGGGCGATCTGTGCCTGTTGGACGTGGACTTATGTGGTGGGCTAGTGCGGTGTTCACAAGGTGTGACGGGCTGGTGCGGTGTTCCCAAGCTGTGCGAGCTGGTGCTGTGTCCACGTGTAGCATACGGACTGGTGCAGTATGTGTGCTGTTGTTATCTGCGTACTAAGTAGCATGCGGGCTGGTGCGGTGTCCACTAGGTTACGGACTGGCTTCCTGACTTGGTGCCAGGCAATTCGGCTGGTCTGGCCTTGTCCCCACGGACTCGGCGGACTGGGTTGTGCTAGATGCGAGCTGGGGTGGTGATTCTATTCACTAGGGCGGTGACCACACTACTCACCCCGCCTATAAATAGGACCCCCATCACTTCAATAGTAACTGAATGAATAGTAAGTTGAGCGCGGATTTCTTTTTGCAGCCTCGATTTTGCAGTCCGCGCGGTTTGAGAATATTTGGTTGCTATTTGTAGGTTGCACGACTAGTAGTGTGAAGCCAGGAGTTTGGTTCTGATTATGGTCAGGAAGCAGTGGAGCTTGCGGTTATAATCAACAGTTTGCAGCAGGTCGCACTTTGTGGCCAGCCAGTCTTCTCTCCAGCAATTGAAGTTCAAGTTCAATAACCAGTTCGCCGGTCTCGGCAGACTTGGCGGTCTGTTCGTTCAGTTCGGCGGTAGCTTGTAGAGTAGTCATCTCAGCATAATAACGGGTAGTCCGCGGACTGCGTGGACTTCGTAGATCAGTAGTGCAGCAGCAGCGGCTTGGCGGTCTCAGCGTACTTGGCGGACTAGGTGGTCTCTGAGGCAGTCTGTCCGGCTTGAATCTTCTTCTTGTTTTGTTGATTCACAATTATACTTGGCGAAATCATGTCTCGCCATGTATACCTTGATTTGTAAAGTTGATAGTTAATAATACAAGATCTGTGGTTGCTCTTTACTATTTATGATTACCTAGCTCAGTTTATGGTTGGAGTGTTCCTGCGCCTGGTTCACGCTTTCCACTTGATTAAGTGATCAGCTTATTAGCTCCAGAAGTGTTTGCTTGATACCAGAACTACAAGTTGATCTGCTTGAGAAATTTTAACATGGTATCAGAGGGAACAATGGCTTGAGCAGTGAGCTGTGATCAACCTCAGTTGTGTTCGGCACTTCTGGAAGCTTTGTGATTAGTGGTTGGCGCAATGGAGGGAGCTTATGCTAGGGGTCTTGGCATTGAACTTCTTAAAGAGACTAACTTCAAGAAGTAGAAGTCATGTATGAAGAGCTATCTTTTGGGCGAGGAGTTGTGGGAGGTCGTCGGTGGTGACGACAAGCAGAAAGTAACTGCTGCAACTAGTTCTGCTGAGCAGGTGAGAGTTTGGAGGAAGACTACTGTAAAGGTAGAGTTTTCCCTCAAACGGGTTGTATCACTGGAGCTCTTTGATCACATCCTAGAATGTGAGTTTGTTGATGAGATTTGGACAACCATTGATGGTTTGTTCAACAGGAAGAATGTAGCAAGGCTATAGTTCTTGGAGAATGAGTTGGGTAAGGCAACTCAAGGAGATCTCTCTATATCAAAGTTTTTCCTCAAGTTGAAGAACCTGTGCGCTAAAATATCAGCATTGGATCCTAATGAGCACATCTCTGAAGCAAAGTTGAACAGGCACATTGAAAGAAACAGCGCCTAAACACCTAGAGGGGGGGGGTGAATAGGTGACCTATATCTTTTTAACTTTAAAGGCAGAAATACAGTACAGTAATTGCAATTCTACAAGTATCACAGCACAGCAATCATACAAGCATACAGTCACAGAGTGCACACAGGATTTATAGTGGTTCCCCAAGGTCTGGGTACATCCACTTTCCCCCTTCGCCTATCTAGTAGTGTACTAGATTCGGCCTAACTTCTCCACTTCTCCTCAGATCCTCAGATCTTACAACTCAGAACCCCAAACAGGTTCCTATAACTCAGAGTGATCCCACTCCTACAACTCAGGCACCAAGCCCTACCACTCAGTCTTCAACAAGACTTATACTCAGGCACAACAGCCCTACCTCAGCCTTCAACAAGGCCTACACTCAGAGAAATGATTCTCCTACAGTCAGGCTCACAAACCCTACCTCAGCCTTTATAGATTTAGGCTTACAACTCAGATCTATACAAGATCCTACAGAAATTAGAAAATACAAAGTATATAACCACAACTCTGATTGAGAGAGATGAGTTGATTGGCTTCTTGATGAGTTCTTGGAAGAACTTGGCTGAGATCAACCTCCCTTGGCTTTCTTCAAAGCTTCTTGAATTAGAAAACTGTAGGGTTGAATCTCCTGAAGATGATCTTTAATCAACTTCTGTCTTGAGATTTAGATCTCAATCTGAATCTAACTTAGCAGCCCAGTTCAGCAGCTGGTCTTCTTAGAAGGAGCTCTCTCTCTCCAACTTCTTAGATCTTCTCTTGAAGGTCTTCTTCTTGTTGTGTTGTTTTTCACTTCATTGATTAATTCCCTTCTGTTGAAGGAATAAGCCTTTATATAAGCTTTCTTCATGGTGACCGGTTGATCCAGTTTCTAACAACCTTCTGACAGCTCTGACAGTAGCAGTTGACCGGTTGAAATAGCAGCTGTCAAGTCATCCAGTCACTTCTTGAAATCTCTGTCACTGTCTGAAAGTGTTGAGATAGATAGTCTTTATGTGTCGACACAAATAGACCAAGTGTCGACACAAGTAGACTAAGTGTCGACACTAGCCTTCATGGTGTCGACACAACTCCTTGTGTTGTTGTAACTGCTTCTCGACACTGATCCTGTGTGTCGACACAAGTCCTTCTTCTTCAATACTTAGTTGATTTCAGCTAAGTGTCGACACAACTCCTTTGTGTCGACACATCTTCTTGTGTTGAAACTTGCTAAGTGTCGACACATCTTCTTTGTGTCGACACATGTCTTCTGTGTTGAAACTTTTGCTGAGTGCCGACACAGCTCCTTTGTGTCGACACATTCTTCATGTGTTGAGACTTTGCTGAGTGTCGACACATCTCCTTTGTGTCGACACTTGTACTTAAACTTTGTTGAAGTTTGCTGAGTGTCGACACAGCCTCCTAGTGTCGACACTTTTGCTGTCGACAAAGTTTCTCTGGGTGTCGACACTGCTTCTAAGTGTCGACACTGATTATGTAGACAATTCTTCATTGTGTGTCGACACAACCTGTATGTGTCGACACTGATCCTTCTGGTGTCGACTCTGCCTTCTTGGTGTCGACACAATTACTCCAAGTGTCGACACAGCTTCTCTAGGTGTCGACACAAGCCTTCTTAAGTGTCGACACTTTTCTTCTAGGTGTCGACACATGGACTTAGAAACTTTTATGCTTTCCCTGTAATTACTTAACCTGCACAAATAAACTCAAAGCACATCAAATACATCTTGATGCATATCATTGAGTAGGGTGAGGCTTCTTCAAATCAGGTACATATATTCCAATGTACCCAACAATCTCCCCCTATTTGGAGAAGTCATAACCCTTAGTCAATGATATACACCATACATAACAAATTCTCAGTATGATATAAAACAGTATCATATGACAGGGAAAATATTAAACATGTATAAACAGAACATGTATAAACAATTATCTCAGAACAATTAATGTAATAGATTGAACATATAACATTGTTCTACAAATTCCAACATTTTCATTAATCAAAAGTTTACATAGAGTTTAATGCAAATGATTACAATTTGTAAACTTAAGAAAATGTTATCCTATGGCTGCTCTGGTTCCTTGATTAAAATGCCCTTTCCAGATTGAATCTTTGCTTGAACTGGAGCTTCATTGTCATCAGCAGCAGCAGGCTTCTTCCCTTTGAGATCTTTCTTTTTCAGCTCTTCAGCCTTTATCTTCTGCCTTTCAAAATAGTGATAAGACTTAGGGAAATACATGCTAGGCTCCTGTGCATTAGGAGGTAGCTTTCCCAGTTTAGCCTTCCTTCTATATTGTACTATGGCCTCTTGCCTATTCTCATGTTTTCTCCACTCCAGGTCAGAATACGACTTGCCTCTATCCAGGACATTGTCCTTAGCAGCCTTCCAAGCAGTCAAGATGATATTCCTGGAAGTGGGGCTCCATTGTTCAAAATCTGGCCTTAATTCAGCTTGCTCTCTGAATCTTTTCTTAGATAATTGGGCCTCTTGTTCTTTAATATAGGCCTCTTGCTCTTTTAAGATTGCCTCTAGCACAGGCTGGACAACTTTCTCAAGAATGATATTCTGATTACCCTCAGGAGGACTATACATAGACTCTACCTCCTGATGTATCATGTCAAAATCTGCAGGAGGGTATATCACTTGAGCCACTTCAGCTTGCTCTCCTCCAAAGTATGCAGGATTGATTCCAGACTCTGCCACATTGTCATCATCACATAAGGGTGGATATCCAAGGGTGGCTCTGATGGAATTTGAAATCCATTTGGCATGATCAGAGCCGGCTTTGACTAGTACCCTCTCCCCCTTTATGACTTCTCTTTCTATATGATCCCTAAGATCATCTTTCTGGAATCTTATTTGAGCATTCAAATAGTTAACTCCATCCTTATAAAAAGGTTTGAACTTCTGAAGCTGGGCAGAAATAGCTTTCTGAGAATCTTCAATGGCAGTTTTCACAGCAGTGAGACTCTCCTGTAATTTCTTATCAAATTCTTCTTTGGCAGTTGCACTTACTGCAGGCTGTGCAGTAGTTATATTTTTCATTTCAATTACAATAGCATTATGTGAAGCAGTGAGATTATCATTCATCCTTATCTGGTTTTCCAGAACATAGCATTGCTTCACTACAATTTCATCAACTTGTTTCTTGATGTTCTCTTGATGAGTGGCCAGATAGACTACTGCATTTCCTCCTTTATGGAAGCAGTCAGTCATTTCCTTTTTGTTTTGATTCATTTCAAATCTTATAGATTTGATGTCTTGTGCCAGATCAAATTGCAGGGATTTATGCCTTTCATCTATATACTTTTCTAGACCTTTTCTTTGCTCATCTAGCTTAATTTGCAATGCTACCATCAGAGAACTATAATCAGTAGTGGTGGCAGGCTATGGAGCAATTGTCTGTAGGGCTTTCTTATAGTTCTGGCTTCTTCTATTGAAGACCTGGAACTTCCTTTTCTTGGCTCTAGCAGCCTCTTCATCTTCTGATGCAGAAGTACTGACTATGTCTACTCTATCCTTAGGACAAGGATGTGAATCCTTCTCAGTCCTTGGTAGCCCTTCAGCATCTCTTGGCTCCTCAGTCTCCTTGCTTGCAGTTTCCTCTACAATCTCCATATGCTCCCCCTCAATATTGGCCTTCTCCCCCTCAACAGCAGCTATTTCTCTCTCAAGGTCTGTCTGTACAAGATCAGGGAATAGCTCTTCTAATGTAAATTCCTGTTGAGGATGGGCTGGAGAATCTCTGATCTCATCAACCACTTTATCAGCAACAGATGTGTCCTCCATGACAACATCTTGTGGTTGAGCTTGTATCTGTGTTTGCTGATGAACATCAGGTAATGAATCAGTCAAAACTTCATCCTCAATTGTGAAATCTAATTGATTAATTTCAGTGATTACCTCTAGAATGGTTTGGGTAGCCCTTTCACTCTCTAGTGGAGTTGGCTCTTCCACATGTTGAGGCTCCCCCTGGAGTGGATCCAGGTGAATTGGGCTAGCTGAGGGTAGCTCCCCCTGCCTCTGTGCATCTTCTTGTCTTGCTAGAGACTGTCCAGCATTTCCAGTTTCTTCATCATCAGGAATAGAGACCACTTGCTCTTCAAAGTTGCTTGAGGATTCTTGTGCCACAATGACTGTCTTCTTCTTCTTCTTCTGAGGTGTGTCCTTTTCTGGAGATGGCAGTTCCTTTGTCAGCACTCTATCCCATCTTAAGAAAATTCTGACATCCATTCTCCTCATGTGGTTTATCTTTGAACGAGCAGCTTGATTCATCACCTCAGGAATACTTCCAGCTAGGTATAGACTCAGAATTCTTCCCAGATTGGGTTTCTTCAGGCTCTCTTTTATCTTATCAAACAGTACTACTGACCAGTCAGTCTTAAGCTGGAAAATTATTCTTGTCATCAGACTGAACATATGAGCAGATATTCTATCATGCCCACCAGACTTGCTCAGTATTACTTTTCCTACTATTTCAGATAGAAACTTTCCCTGAATGTTCATCCCTTTTCTGTTGAAAACTGATCCAATTTTCAGGTTTGAATCCAGTCCACACCATCTCAATGTCTCTCTAGTCTTAGAAGCAGATACATCTTCTTCCTCTTTTGTTCTTGGTAGTTGAAGTACCTTCCTTAGACTTTTCTGTGTGACTTTGACTTTGGTCCCATGAACTCTGGACTTAATCTTGAGTCCAGTATCATCAAGTGAAGCTGCACTCAAAAATTCAAGGACCTCCTTCTTCCAGATCTTGATTGGTTCTGATACAAGGTATTTCAATCCAGTCTTGGCAATTAGGGTTACCACACCTTTGATTTCGGGTTCCGCGTCATCAAAGGCGTGTCGCACGAGCTCATATCCTTCATTAATGTTCTCTTCTAACTTGGGCGCCATTAGGGTTTGAAGAAATTTTGAATTTAGAGAAGAGAGATGTCGACACACAAGTTTGGTCTCGAGACTAAGGTGAGCGTGTCGACAAACACTGGGGAAAACCTATTTATACCTTTCTAGAATCGAAGGTGAAAAGGCGCGTCAAAATACTTAAATTGTGTCGACACTGTTGAAAAGTGTCGACACTTACTTATAATGTCTCGACAACTATGTGTCGACATAAATATAGTCGACAGAATATATGTGTTGACACTTATATATGTGTCGACACCACTCAGCTCGACACTTAGTCGAGACTCTACTAGACTAATTCTGTGTAAATCCTAAGTGTCGACACCACCCAGGATGTATCGACACCTACACTGCATGTGTCGACACAAATTCTCTGAAGTGTCGACACTTACTTCCTAGATGTGTCGACACCATTTCTCTGAAATGTCGACACCACTAATATGTGTCGACACAGACAACTCTGTGTGTCGACACCATTTTACTTAGCTAATTTTGTAAACTATTCTAAGTTTATCATCCCTAATTCAATTTTAAATTTATTGAATTCGGTTTCATCTAAGGGCTTAGTATACATATCAGCTAATTGATTATCTGTATTTATATACTCTAAAGAAATGTCTCCTTTTTCTACATGTTCTCTTAGAAAATGGTATTTTATTTCTATGTGCTTAGTCCTACTATGAGAGACAGGATTATTTGCAATAGAAATGACACTAGTAGAATCACAAAATAAAGATGTTCTACTTACTTGAATACCATAATCTTTTAGCTGGTGTTGTATCCATAGTAGTTGTGCACAGCAGCTTCCTGCAGCAACATACTCTGACTCAGTTGTGAAGATAGCCACACTGGTCTGCTTCTTGCTACTCCAAGACACCAGCCTTCCACCTAGAAATTGACAGGTTCCTGTGGTACTCTTTCTATCTTCCTTGCAGCCTGCAAAATCTACATCTGAATAACCTGTCAGTTCAAAATCTCCATTCCTAGGGTACCAAAGGACTAGATAAAGAGTGCCCTTAAGATATCTCAAAATTCTTTTGACTGCTGTCAAATGAGATTCTTTAGGGCAAGCTTGGTACCTAGCACAGACACATGTAGCATACATGATATCTTGTCTACTAGCAGTCAAATACAGTAGGGAGCCAACTATCCCTCTATACAAAGTTTCATTTATAGGTTTCCCTGCATCATCTTTGCTTAGAGACATTGTTGACCCCATAGGAGTTTTCATGGTAGTGGATGATTCCATACCATACTTCCTTATCAATTCTAGGGTGAACTTAGACTGGCATATGGATAAACCATCCTCAGTCTGTCTAACTTGGAGACCCAAGAAGAACTTAAGTTCCCCCATAATGCTCATTTCAAATTATCCTTGCATTAGTTTTGCAAACTTTCTGCAAAGACTACTTTCTGTAGACCCAAATATTATGTCATCTACATATATTTGGACTAAGATAATCTTGCCTCTGGATTCCCTAAGGAATAGAGTCTTGTCTATTTTCCCCTTGAGAATTTGTTCTCAATGAGGAAACTAGACAGGGTTTCATACCAAGCCTTAGGGGCTTGTTTTAACCCACACAAAGCCTTCCTAAGTCTATATACATAATCAGGTTTAAGAGAAACTACAAAACCTGATGGCTGCTCTACATAGACTTCTTCCTTCAGGTTTCCCTTCAGAAAAGCTGACTTAACATCCATTTGATATACCTTAAATCCTTGATATGTTGCATAGGCAAGGAACATCCTTATTGCTTCCAGTCTTGCTACTGGAGCAAAGGTTTGATCAAAATCAATACATTCTTCCTGCATATATCCTTTTGCAACAAGTTTAGCTTTATTCTTAATAATAATTCCATTCTCGTCCAACTTATTCCTAAAGATCCACTTAGTTCCAATAATGTTGTGGTCTTTTGGTTTAGGAACTAGCTCCCAGACCTTGCATCTTTTGAACTGGTTTAACTCCTCTTGCATGGCCTCAATCCAATGAGGGTCTAGGATTGCTTCTTCTAATTTCTTTGGCTCTACTTGGGATAGAAAGCTGGAGTAGAGAACTGAACTTAGATTTCTGCTCCTTGTTTGTACCCCTTGTCTGAGATCTCCATTAATTTGATTGGCTGGATGATCATTTAAATGTCTATTTGCTGGAGGCAGCCTGTCTTCTGGTTGTACACCATTAGCTTCTTCATTCAACTGCTCCTCTTGGTCTTCTTCAGCAACAGGAGTATCTTGTACTCCCCCTGGACAGCAGCTACCATCCTCCACTTGCTGACTTGTAGAAGGACCTTCTGTTAAGGTAAGCTTGTTCATCTTCTCAGTTACACCTGTAGAGCTGCAAACACTTCTAGGCAATTCATTGTTAATGAGTCTAGCTTCGTCAAAAACTACATGAACTGACTCTTCTATAACTTGAGTAATCAAGTTGTAGACCCTATAAGCCTTACCGTTGTTGCTGTACCACACAAAGATTCCCTCTTGGGATTTGGCAGCAAACTTGGTTAGATAAGACTTACCATTGTTAAGGATATAACACTTGCAACCAAAGATCCTGAAATAGGATAGATTTGGTTTTCTGCCCTTAACAATCTCATAGGGGGTCTTCTTGTGCCTCTTGGTGATAGTAGCCCTATTGATCACATGACAAGCAGTGTTTACTGCCTCAGCCCAGAAATATTCTGGGAGAGATGTGTCACTGAATAGGGTTCTACCAGCCTCTATCAAGGTTCTATTTTTCCTTTCAGCAATACCATTTTGCTGAGGTGTTCTTGGTGAAGAAAATTCCTGAAAGATTCCAAACTTTTCACACAGTTTTGTCATACTTTCAGACTGAAATTCAGTACAATGGTCACTTCTGAATTTGACCACTGTACTGTTCAATTCATTCTGAATTTGTTTAACAAAACTATACAAGATACTTGGTGTTTCAGATTTTTGCCTTAGGAAGAACACCAAGGAATACCTTGAGTAGTCATCAACTACCACAAATGTGTAGACCTTCCTACCTAGGCTGTGAACTGACATATGACCAAAAAGATCCATATACAAGAGGTATAGACACCTCACAGCATCTTTGTTCTCAAGGCTATGAAAGGTGGATTTGGTCTGCTTGCCTTTTTGACAAGCTGAGCATATCCCATCCTTTATACACTTAACCTGAGGATCATTCCTCACTAACTCTTTGCTAAAGAGTTGGCCAATTGTCTTATAGTTAAGATGAGCCAACCTCTTGTGCCATTTAACACAATGTGAGACTTTCTCATCAGCTACAAGACAAATGGGAGAAACAATGTTCTCATACATAATGTCTAGAGAATAGACATTTCTCTTCCTATATCCTGTCAGAATGATCTTTTGATCACTTGACCTACTGATATGACAGCCATCCTTGACAAATGAGATGTCATATCCTAAATCACTCAGCTGACTTATGCTAATGAGGTTATGTTTCAAACACTTTACATAAGCCACTTGAGTAATTGTAATAAGGTTGATAGAAATGTTACCAAAGCCTTTGATGATTCCTTTTTCTGAACCACCAAAGGTAACTTTAGGACCATTCTTTATTGGTGTATAGTCCTTCAACAATCCCCTAGTTCCAGTCATGTGCCTGGAACATTCACTGTCCAAGTACCATATAGGGGCATGGCCACTTGGACTTACCTGCAAAACAGATTACTTAACCTTAGAACCCAAATAATCCTTGGGTCCTTGGTGCAGGTTAGTTTGACTTTTAACAAGACTACCTGTAGCTCTTCTAACAGGTAGTTTGCTAATCTCCTTGACACTTGAATTGTGCCAACAATCTATGGCAAAGTGGCCTACCTTGCCACAACACCAGCACTCAAATCTGTTGTACCTTTGTTTAGGTACAACCCTGACTGTTTTATCTACAGCAGGCTTCTTGTTTAGTACTGGGGCTTTGCCCTTAGATTTGGACCTAACTGTCCTAGCAGGATTTGTAAACCCCAGTCCAGTCTTACCCTTTTGAGGGATAAACTCATCTATCAAAGGTAAAACTGATTTTGGTTTAGAAAAACTTGCAACTATCTCTCTCTCCTTCTGAAGTCTAACCTCCAGATTCCTAATTAGATCATTCTTAAATGTAATAGTTCCCATCTGAATAACTGTGATGTTCTTCAGCCTGGCTATTTCATTTAGTTTTTGATCTAACACTTTATCTGAATCAGCAGCTACCAACTTAAGATTAGCAATTTCCTTAGTCAGTGTTTTGACCAGATTTTTGCTCTTCTTAAGTGCCTGCAATACATCTCTATATTCATCCATCAACTGATGAATATCACCCTCAGATTCAGACCCACCCACATCACTTGATGCAGATGTATCTGATTCTGAATCAGTACTATAATCTGAAAGACATTATACCTTACTTGGTCCAGGCTAATCCTGGATCTTGTCTCCTTCTGTTAAGGTCATCATTCCATTGCACTGATTGTCCTCATGCTCATAAATTGAGTTTATTAGCTGCATGAACTCATCTTCCTCCTCTTCAGCAAACAGTCCAATATAGGCTTCAGCTTCTGAATCTGTTTCTGAAGATGACTGATCAGTCAAACTCTTATCCTTCTTGGCAACAAAGGACCTTTCCTTTTTGCCCTTGAACTGAGTCTTCTTCTTGTCAGTTGACTCTTTCCTCTTTTCTGGACAGTCAGCTACTATATGTCCTTGTCTATTGCAACAATAGCATACTATCTTTAAGGATGTATTTTTACTTGGCTTGGACTTTCTTTTGTCATTCCTTGAGGACTTCCTGTTCTGATAGTAGTCATCTTTAGACTGTGAAGTGGATGGCTTAGACCTCCACTGCTTCTTCTTCAGAAACTTTTGAAACTGCCTTGTAAAGGCAGCAAAATCCACATCACTTTCACTGTTGTCTGAGTTCTGGTTCTCTGAATTTTCTGAAGCACTATCAGTAACTATTTGTGGTGGAGATGGAGACTTGCTTCTGTACTTCCTAGTGGCTTCAGTCTTGAAGGCCACAGCTCTTTCCTTATGCTCCACTCTTGTAGTGTTCTCTTCCTCCTTTCTAACCATTAACTGCATTTCATAAGATAGCAGTTTTCCAAACAAGGTTGGAGGAGGTATATCAGCTAATTTGGCCATTTCCCTAATGGCACAGATCTTGGTATCCCAGTCCTTAGTCAGGGATCTTAAAAACTTGTCATTCAGCTCATAGTTGCTGAATTCTCTTCCATAGGACATCAACTCATTAACAATCCTATAGAATTTCTTGTAGCATTCAGTAATGCTATCAGACTTTCCTTGTCTGAAGCTTTCATACTCTTGATTTAACAAGGACTTCCTGTCTTGTCTTACCTCTTCAGATCCCTCCATATAAACTATCAGTGTGTCCCACATTTCCTTTGATGTTTTACAATGTATTAGGTTCTGAAATGTGGCATCATCAATTTCACTTACAATAATATTCTGGGCCCTCTTGTCTATAGTGGCCAGAATTATTTCATCTTTAGTCATTTCTGAATAGTCTTTGGGAGTTCTCTGATTTGCATCCAGAACAGATACTTTCATTGGCACATATGGCCCTTCTTTGACTGTGATGTATATTCTTGGGTCAGATGCTTCCATAAAGAGTCTAACCCTCTCTTTCCATATGTCAAAAATCTCTTTTCTGCAGATTGGCAATTTCATGGATCCTAGCTCTTTATGATTCTCAGTAGAACCCATTTTCTTGATTCTTGATTATTCTGATTCTGCCTACAGGATCTTTACTCAGACTGTTATGTCCTTTTTGAGTAACCTGCCTCTGATACCACTTGAAAGAAACAGTACCTAAATACCTAGAGGGGGGTGTGAATAGGTGACCTATATCTTTTTAACTTTAAAGGCAGAAATACAGTACAGTAATTGCAATTCTACAAGTATCACAGCACAGCAATCATACAAGCATACATTCACAGAGTGCACACATGATTTATAGTGGTTCCCCAAGGTCTGGGTACATCCACTTTCCCCCTTCGCCTATCTAGTAGTGTACTAGATTCAGCCTAACTTCTCCACTTCTCCTCAGATCCTCAGATCTTACAACTCAGAACCCCAAACAGGTTCCTACAACTCAGAGTGATCCCACTCCTATAACTCAGGCACCAAGCCCTACCACTCAGTCTTCAACAAGACTTACACTCAGGCACAACAGCCCTACCTCAGCCTTCAACAAGGCCTGCACTCAGAGAAATGATTCTCCTACACTCAGGCTCACAGGCCCTACCTCAGCCTTTATAGATTTAGGCTTACAACTCAGATCTATACAAGATCCTACAGAAATTAGAAAATACAAAGTATATAACCACAACTCTGATTGAGAGAGATGAGTTGATTGGCTTCTTGATGAGTTCTTGGAAGAACTTGGCTGAGATCAACCTCCCTTGGCTTTCTTCAAAGCTTCTTGAATTAGAACACAGTAGGGTTGAATCTCCTGAAGATGATCTTTAATCAACTTCTGTCTTGAGATTCAGATCTCAATCTGAATCTAACTTAGCAGCTCGGTTCAGCAGCTGGTCTTCTTAGAAGGAGCTCTCTCTCTCCAACTTCTTAGATCTTCTCTTGAAGGTCTTCTTCTTGTTGTGTTGTTTTTCACTTCATTGATTAATTCCCTTCTGTTGAAGGAATAAGCCTTTATATAAGCTTTCTTCATGGTGACCGGCTGATCCGGTTTCTAACAACCTTCTGACAGCTCTGACAGTAGCAGTTGACCGGTTGAAATAGCAGCTGTCAAGTCATCCAGTCACTTCTTGAAATCTCTGTCACTGTCTGAAAGTGTCGAGATAGATAGTCTTTATGTGTCGACACAAATAGACCAAGTGTCGACACAAGTAGACAAAGTATCAACACTAGCCTTCATGGTGTCGACACAACTCCTTGTGTTGTTGTAACTGCTTCTCGACACTGCTTCTTCAGAATGTGTCGACACTGATCCTGTGTGTCGACACAAGTCCTTCTTCTTCAATACTTAGTTGATTTCAGCTAAGTGTCGACACAACTCCTTTGTGTCGACACATCTTCTTGTGTTGAAACTTGCTAAGTGTCGACACATCTTCTTTGTATCGACACATGCCTTCTGTGTTGAAACTTTTGCTGAGTGTCGACACATCTCGTTTGTGTCGACACATTCTTCATGTGTTGAGACTTTGCTGAGTGTCGACACATCTCCTTTGTGTCGACACTTGTACTTAAACTTTGTTAAAGTTTGCTGAGTGTCGACACAACCTCCTAGTGTCGACACTTTTGCTGTCGACAAAGTTTCTCTGGGTGTCGACACTGCTTCTAAGTGTCGACACTGATTATGTAGACAATTCTTCATTATGTGTCGACACAACCTGTATGTGTCGACACTGATCCTTCTGGTGTCGACTCTGCCTTCCTGGTGTTGACACAATTACTCCAAGTGTCGACACAGCTTCTCTAGGTGTCGACACAAGCCTTCTTAAGTGTCGACACTTTTCTTCTAGGTGTCGACACATGGACTTAGAAACTTTTATGCTTTCCCTGCAATTACTTAACCTGCATAAATAAACTCAAAGCACATCAAATACATCTTGATGTATATCATTGAGTAGGGTGAGGCTTCTTCAAATCAGGTACATATATTCCAATGTACCCAATACACATAGTTCACGGTTTGTTGAAGGAGTATGTTGTCTTTGTGACTTCCGTTCAAGGGTGGGCAACTCAACCTTCTTTGCTGGAGCTGGAAAATTTGCTGGCGTCACAGGAGAGCTTGGATAGGCAGATTGTCGAGGTGACTATCTCTGAAGGAGGTAGTGAAGCTCTCTTCACTGATAAGAAGAAGAAGAAGAGATGGGAGAAGAAGAAGAAGCCTGCTGCTAAGGATGAGCCTTCAACTTCATATCAGCAAGAGAGGAGCGCTGCTCCTAAGAAGAACTGGAAGAAGGAGTTGAAGTGCTACAGGTGCAATCAGCGAGGACACTTCAAGCATGACTACAAGTTCAATGTGTAACCTGGGCATGTTACAGACATAGAGGGGGCTGTTTCCAGTGCCGAGGAAATCGGGTGGGGAGGAGCCTTCTTGACACGCACGTGTGTTCGTGATCTTTCCACTGTTTACTACTAAGATGACTGGATAGTCAACTCGGTGTGTGGTCATCAACTTACCGGAGATGAGTCGAATTTTTCTTCGCTGCAACCATTCTCAGGTAATGAAGCTATTATTACAGCTGATGACTATGTTCATTCTGTAGAGAATAAGGGTGTTGTTTCTTTGGATAGTGCTCAAGGTCCGCTTACCTTAAGCAGTGTGTATCACGTAGCTGGCATGAAGAAGATTATCTTCTCAGTGACCAACACAGTTGACGCGGGCTATCATGTTCTGTTTGGCCCAACAGAAGTAAGGTTTCTCCGAAATGTACCAGCGGTAAAGGCTGATGTTGCTCATGTAGGAGAAGAGTAAGAGACTTATTTGTCTTGTCAGCAAGCTCTTATGTTGACCGGATGAGGGCCAATGATAGCGCGACTATCTGGTATGAAAGACTAGGGTACGTGGGGATGGACAAGCAAAAAGCTATGTCGATAAGGAGCCTGGTGAAAGGCTTGCTGAAGTTGTCCTCCTACGGAGTTGGCCACATTTGCGCGGGATATCAGTACGGTAAGACTCATCGCCTTCCGTTTGATAAGTCATAAACGAGAAGCAAGGCACCTTTGGAATGCATCCATTGTGATTTAATGGGGCCAACAGTTACTGCTAGTCTTGGAGGCAGCAGATACATGCTGGTTCTGATTGATGATTACTAAAGATACACTTGGGTGTATTTTATGAAGAAGAATTTAGCAGCTTTTCGATTGTTTGTGGAGTTCAAGGAGCTGGTGGAGGGCCGGCTTGGCTTGCAGATAAAGAAGTTCAGATCAGACAACGGTGGCGAGTTTGTTTCGTCTGAGTTTTCTAACTTCTACAGGAAGCACGAGATCTAGAGAGAGCTTACTTATGCTCATACTCCACAACAAAATGGAGTAGCAGAGAGGAAGATCCATCACTTGACGGAAACTTGCAAGTGATGGCTTCATGCAAAGGGAATTCCCGGGTCCTTTTGGGCAGAAGGAATGGCCTACGCAACTTATGTCATCAATCAAATGCCTCTAAGTCCGATCAACTTGAAGTCTCCCATGGAAATGTTGTTCAAGAAGAAGCCGAGTGTGGAACACCTTCGGGTGTTTGGATCAACCTGCTATGTTCATATCCTGGATGCTCAGAGGACCAAGCTTGATGCGAAGGCGAGGAAGCTTGTCTTTATGGGTTATGATGAGCGAAAGAAGGGCCAGAAGTGCATGGATCCTGCGATAAGGAAGTTCTTTGTTTCAAGAGATGTTGTCTTTGATGAGCTCACGTCGTATGGAGGTGGCACTGTTAAGCTACAGGAGAGCAGGTTTGATGAAGGGCAGGTGGAAGCTGCTAAAGATCTTCAGGTGGAACTGTCTGTATCACCAGGAGCACCGGTTGTTTCAAGCTCTGGGCAGAAGCTTCTGGTTCGAGAAGCAGGGGGAGCGATGCTCCAAGTGTGCCCGGGAACAGAGTTGGTGCTGAAGAAGCAGCGGAGGTGGTGAGCAAGGAGCAGCCTCTTCGGAGATCAAATAGTACCATTAAGCACCAGCTCGATATTATGAAGGAAACACGGTGAGCTTCGTTTTTTGTTTCTTTGCAGGCCCCTTGGATGAGCGGGAGCCTTCAAAGCTTGAAGAAACCACTGGAGTAAAGGAGTGAGATGATGCCATGTATGAGGAGATGGCTGCCCTCAAGAAGAATGAAACTTGGGACTTGGTGCCCATGGTGGATGGCGTTACTCCTGTTACTTGCAAGTGGGTTTACAAGCTGAAGAAGAAGGCGGATGGAAGAATCAAGCAGTATAAGGCTCGCCTTGTAGCTCAGGAGTTTTCGCAACAGTACGTCGAGGACTATGAGTAGACATTTAGTCATGTGGCGAAGATGACTTCAGTATGAGTGGTGATAGCTTTGGCGGCTTGCCAGGGCTGGTAGATGTGGCAGCTGGACGTAAAGAACGCCTTTCTTTATGGGGAGATCGACAAGGACATCTTCATGGTTCAACCGCTCGGTTACGTATCTGAAGAACATCCGGACTACGTCTGCAAGCTCCGGAAAGCCCTTTATGGCTTGAAGCAGGCTCCTCGAGCCTGATATGTGAAGATTGCAGAATACCTCCAGTTCTGCGACTATCTGGCTTCAAACTCAGACTCGAGCTTGTTCGTCAAGAAGAAGGGGGAGATTCTAGTTCTGGTGTTATTGTACGTGGATAACATGATCATCACGGGGAATTCCAAAGAGGAAGTAGCTAGGCTCAGGGCAGAGCTAGCTATCTTATTCGAGATGAAGGATCTCGGTGAACTCCACCATTTCCTTGGACTTAAGGTGGAGTGGAAGGAGAGCGGCATACTCGTGTCCTAGAAGGGCTATGCGGATCGGATCGTTCAACGATTCGGCATGCAGGAGGGGAAGAGCGGCTCTACTCCATTTGTTTCAGGCGTTAAAGTTCGGCGGGATGAGGGGAGGATTCTTCCGGATCCTTTGGTGTTTTGGGCTCTAGTTGGTAGTCTTATCTACTTGATGATTACGAGGCCTGACATTACTTATACGGTTGGCCGAGTAAGTCGGTATATGGCGGAACCCAGGAAGTCTCATCTGATGACGGCTAGGAATATCCTGAAGTATGTGAAGGCCACTTCTGACATTGGTCTCCTTTATAGGAGAGGCACGGAGTTTATTCTTCAAGGATACTCGGATGCTGATTATGGAGGAGATACAGACGACCGAAAGTCAACATCCGGTAATGTCTTCACTTGTGGATCAGGCAGTATCTCTTGATGCAGCAAGAAGCAAGACTCAGTGTCCGTCTCTAGTACTGAAGTAGAATACAAGGCTTCATCCTTGGCACCTTGGGAAGCCATCTGGCTCAAGAGACGAGTAGAGGACATCTATGAAGAGGTGTGTGGTCCTACTCTGCTGAGCGGTGACAATGAGAGTGCCCTGAAGCTGGTGAATAATGTAGTTTGTCACGCTCGGACCAAGCACATAGAGATTGAGCACCACTTCATTTAGGAGAAGGTGTTGGAGGGATATCTTATGGTGGAGCATGTGCGGAGTGAGGATAATGTCGAGGACATCTTCACGAATTCATTGTCGAAGGTGTTGTTTACACGGTTACGAGGACTGTTGGGCTTGATCACCACTTCTCACTTCAAGGAGGAGTGTTGAAAATTGTGAAGTGAAAGTGGTTGATTGAGCAGACCGCGTGGCCTGGGCGGACTAATGGTGCAGTATGGGTTAAGTGATGGTGCGGCCTAGGTGTATTGATGGTGTGGCTTGGGCGACATGTCTACTGTAACCTGATGGCAGTGTTTTGTCAGCACAACTTGCGGTTTTGCTATTGGCTAGTTCTCCTTGATGTAACCAAACAGATTGGTGGTGTATCCACGGAAGTGTGGCGGACTAAGTTCGAGTCCGCGGAGTGTGTTGTGGTGGACTGCGTTTGGAGATCGCGAGATCGGCATTGGTCCATGCCCTTGATCTCTGTTAATGCGGTGGGTGATATCTGTGCTCTTGGTGGAGGACTGTCCTTGGAGCTTGCAGTCTGACTTCGTGTCCGCCGAGCTCGCGCCATGTGATTGGTGGTTGCGGGACTTGGTCACACTCTATGACAAGTCTAGGGTATTCGCAGAGCCCGCGGTGTCCGCTGATTGATCGGGCGATCTGTGCCTGTTGGTCGTCGACTTGTGTGGCGGGCTGGTGCGGTGTTCACAAGGTGTGGCGGGCTGGTGCGGTGTTCCCAAGCTGTGTGGGCTGGTGTTGTGTCCGCGTGTAGCGTATAGACTGGTCCAGTATGTGGGATGTTGTTGTCTGCGTACTAAGTAGCATGCGGGCTGGTGCGGTGTCCACTAGGTTATGGACTGGCTTCCTGACTTGGTGCCAGGCGATTCGGCTGGTCAGGCCTTGTCCTCGCGGACTCGGCGGACTGGGTTGTGCTAGCTGCGAGCTGGGGTGGTGACTCTATTCACTAGGGCGGCGACTACACTCCTCACCCCGCCTATAAATAGGACTCCCCGTCACTTCAATAGTAACTGAATGAACAGTAAGTTGAACGCACATTAATTGTTGCGGTCTCGGTTTTGTAGTCCTTGATCTCTATTGATGCATTGGGTTATAACCATGTTTCTTAGTGGCGGACTATCCTTGGAGCTGGCGATCTGGCATCGTGTCTGCCGAGCTCGCACCATGTAATTGATGGGTGGCTGGACTTAGTCACACTCTGTGGCAAGTCCAGGGTATTCGCTGTGCCCGCGGTGTCCGCTGGTTGACTGGGTGATCTGTGCTTTTTGGTCGTGGACTCGTGCGGCGGGCTGGTGCGGTGTTCGCGGGCTGTGCTGACTGGTGTTGTGTCTGCGTGTAGCGTGCGGACTGGTGCAATATGTGGGATGTTGCTGTCTGCGTGCTGAGCAGCATGTATGCTGGTGTGGTGTCCGCCGGGTATCGGACTGGCTACCAGACTGCCTGGTGAATCGGCTATGGCCCTGTCCTCATGGACTCGGTGGACTGAGTTGTGCTAGCTGCGATCTGGGATGGAGACACTATCTACTAGGGCGGTGACCACACTCCTCACCCCGCCTATAAATAGGACCCCGTCACTACAATAGTAACTGAATGAACAGTAAGTTGAGCGTGGATTAATTATTGTGGTCTCGGTTTTCTTGTCCGCGCGGATTGAGAAGGTTTAACTGGTTGCTGTTTGCAGGTTGCGCAGCTGGCACTACGAAGTCAGGAGTCTGGTTCTGATTGCGGTCAGGAAGCAGTGGAGCTTGCGGTTACAATCAGCGGTTTGCAGCAGGTCGCACTTTGTGGCCAGCCATTCTTCTCTCCAGTAATTGAACTTCAAGTTCAATAACCAGTTCGCCGGTCTCGGCAGACTTGGCTATCTGTTCGTTCAGTTCGGCGGCAGCTTGTAGAGTAGTCGTCTCAGCAGAATAACGGGTAGTCCGCGGACTGCGCAGACTCCGTAGATCAGTGGTGCAGCAGCAGCGAGTTGGCGGTCTCAGCGGACTTGGCAGTCTCTGAGGCAGTCCGCCCGGCTTGAATCTTCTACTTGTTTTGTTGATTCACAATTGTACTTGGCAAAATCATATCTCGCCAAATATACCTTGCTTTGTAAAGTTGATAGTTAATAATACAAGATCTGTGATTTCTCTCTATTGTTTCTGATTACCTTGCTCAGTTTATGGTTGGAGTGTTCATGCGCCTAGTTCCCGCTTTCCGCTTGATCAAGTGATCAGATTGTTAGCTCTGAAAGTGTTTGCTTGATACCAGAACTACCAGTTGATTTGCTTGAGAAATTTCAACAGTGTGTGTGCAATTCAGCAAAATATTAATTTTCTTTTAGGTCGATCAATATTCGCATGAATTACACACCTACTACAATCTTAATAATACTAAATTAAATTACTCTAGGTGAGAAGGCCTACTTTGGCGGGATATCGTTTCAGTTAATTTATTCGACAAAATTAGATATTTAATAATTAATAAATCACTATTTAATGAATTTAATTTTAAAGTTCAAATTTAATTAATCTGTGCATGCATATAATTACAAAATTGACCTGATGATAAATTTTAAATTTGACAATTCCATAGTAAGCACGAGCATAAATGTGCGCGAATGTAATTTCCCAAAATTAGAGACTCATGACTTTTAATAAAAATAATATCTTAAATATCCAAAATAAAATATTATTTTATCTGAATATTAAAATTAATTTGCCCACAAAAATATATCGAGCGTAATATATTATTTTCTAAATAATATTATTATTATTTATTGACATATTTTACGTCGATCTAATAGCCAAATTATGAACGAAATGACAAAGTATAAGTCGGGTTAAAGATTTATTGGGTTACATATTCAGATTGTTACAATTTTATAATTGTAATTTAACCTAAATCCATGAATTAAAATGAGTTTCATGGAATAATATAATATTTATTACCAAAATAATAATATATATATTATTTATAGTCAAATATATATATATATATATATATATATATATATATATATATATATATATATATATATATATATATAATATATCTTTTAAACAATGTTAAAAATAAAAGGCCAAAAGGAGTCAGAAAATAAAAACACAACCAAAGATACCCGAAAATTGCCTCCAAAAAGGCAATCCAAATTTTATTTAAATAAACACAAATATGAATTGTCAAAATTACTCAAAAATAAGAGTTATACATGACATTAAATAATTTTTGCATAACACACACCTATGGACTGCAGAGAACACTGAAAATTTGTTGTCAAATGGTTTGAATATTATTGGCAAAAAAAATAATTAATTTTGGATACACTAATTATTTTAATTAATGTTCATATATAAGTTATCCAAAAAAGGATTATTTCATGCCATAATAAACAATTATTAATGCCTAATTTTGATTACTAAATTTAGTCTACTTAAAATATATTTTGGGCAAAATGACAAAATAGAAAATTTAAATAACTATCGCCCAAAATCAATTGAAAATAAGACGAATCCTCAAAATTGGGACAAAAGGCAAATCCGGTTGAGTATATATATATATTTCTTTATACTATAAGGGAGGACCTAATGAGAGGGTGATGTACCATTTAAATTCCAAAATGCGCTCCTTAAAACATATATTTTGACTTAATTTGGGGGCTTTTTTGTCTTTCATCTGGATTATCACTTAATTCATTTTAAGATCGCGATGTCTGCTACCTCAAAATCCTGATATCCTCCGTTTCTTCCCCACTTCATCGGCGCAGGTAGGGCTTTTCCTCTTTGCTCCTCCGAAGTCATCCTTCCATCCCGCCGCATCCGGCGTCGAAGCCTTCCGTCGAAAGCTAGGGTCTTCCACAACTCCAACAATCTCTCATTAGTAAGTCTTCATAGCTTTCTCATACTTTTTCCATCTTCTTCCTGATCCAGGGAAAAAGAAAAAGTGTCAGAGAGAACTTGGGGATTCTTTAGGGCATTGAGAAACATCGGGAGATGGCTTGAGAGTTCTCTTTTCTCCCTTCTTACTGCTCCAGCTTACCATTATAGATCTTCAACTTACCAAGAGAGGTAACAAGCATCATCTCCTTTTGTTATTTTTCTTTCGTTTCTTCAAGTAGAGTTTTTGCTCAGATAATCTGTTGTTCATGAGAAGTTAAACAAAAATTCTCCTCTACCGGCTTAATTTAATAAATCAATCAAGATTGGTAAAGTGATGAAATTGTTGATTGCTTTCCTCTACCAGAAGTTGAGTAACTATGATATTCTCGATTCCAAAGGTATGTTGAAATAGAAGACCAAAGGTTGGAGATTTTAGCTGATTTTACCCATCTTATTCTTCTTTTTTTGTGTGCAGGGAGAGCTCTATTGAGATTTAGGGATGGTGTGATGGTAGATCTCTTTGGCGCTCTTCAGAACTGGGAAACGTATGTGGTCATTCACTGCTTATGATTTGGAGCAGAATGCTCGAAATGCAATTCCACTTTGAGCGATCCAACTTTTCATGATCAAATCCTCTTAATGTTTTTGATTACATTTATACAAATGATCATTTTTAATATTTGTATTTCGTTGAGAGATTATATTTATACATTGAGATGCAAAATAATATTAACATGTTTGAATGGATTTGGTACACGTGAACTGCCATGGTAAGGCTCCTCTCCCGTGGCTCCTTCCCCTCTTTCATATTTTTTGTTGGATATATAGAAGTGGGGCCATGTGAGTAATGGAGGACTTTTTAGATATGCATCCAATATGTTTGTTTAATTGCTTATAATTCCAAAGCTATGAAATGCATCCAATATGTTGGTTTTGATGTTGATTTTGAGTATGAAAAAGCTTAACAACAAGTGATACTTTAATTTGGTCGATAATTGAGATAGTTCATATTTATTCAGGCCTGATTGTACAAATGTCGCCACACGACAAATGTCGTCCCACGACAAATATCGCCCCTCAAAGAATGTCGCACCCTCGAAGAATGTCGCACCCTCGAAGAATGTCGCACCCTCGAAGAATGTCGCACTCACGACGAATGTTGCACCCACGACGAATGTCGCACCCTCGACGAATGTTGCCCCCTCGACGAATGTCTCCCACACGACGAATGTCGCACCCACGACGAATGTCGCACCCACGATGAATGTTGCCCGCACGGGGTCCCCCCGTGCACGACTGCTTGTATATATATGTATATATATATATACACACACAAGTGACAGGCACGGGCCTCCGGCCCTCGTGCCCCGCGCGACAGTACCTAGTCGCGGTGGGCTTCGCGTGTATGTAATACAATATAATATGACAAGAGCATTTCGTCATCTGGGGAATGGACATGGTCGGGTCGTTCCCCCCGGCGAGCGGGCAGAGAAGGTTCCTCTTGGATATGATCGACTACTTCTCAAAGTGGCTGGAGGTCAAGGTGTTGGCCAAGGTAACCTCCCAGGCCATCAAAAACTTTATTTGGGGAGAGATCATCTGTAGGCATGGGTTGCCTCAGACCATTATCACGGACAATGGGCCACAGTTTACAAGTGAGGAGTTCATCAGCTTCTGTACCCAGCTTGGGATCGACCTCAGGTTTGTCTCCGTCCACCAGCCAGGAGCAACGTGCAGGTGGAGGCGCCAAACAAAATCATAGTGAACCTGCTCAAGAAGAAGGTGGAGAACTTAATGGGGAGTTGGGTGTACCAACTCCCCTCGGTGTTGTGGGCTCTGCGAACGACCCCAAACACGGCCACTTGAGAGACCCCCTTGAAGCTGTCGCATGGGTATGGGGCGGTCCTGCCCGTGGAGTTTGAGGTCCTATCCCCACGAGTTGCGGCTGCTGGCAAATGAGATGAGGGATGGATGGAAGAAAATGAGGGGGTGATGCGGATCTCACTGGACATGATCGAGGAACTCCACGACGTGGACGCCGTTAGGTAAGAGGAGGTCAAGCGGCATATGGCAAAGTACTTTGACAAGTACGTACGGATCAAACAATTCGCTGAAAGAGATCTAGTCCTAAAGAAAGTTGACGCTGCCGGAAGATCGACCCCCATTGGTAAACTCAACCCCAATTGGGAGGGAATTTAAGTCCTGGAGTCGGGGGGATACCACCTCCAGAATGTGGAGGGGGAATCCATGAGTCACGCATGGAGTGGCGACGACCTGAAGCGTTTTTATCCTTAGCATGGGTAAGATTGTATGTTTTACTATGATAGTTATTCAAAGTATTGTTTATTCACAGGTTATAAAGTGTTTATGGTTTTGGGTGGCACCGAGTAGACACACTGTCCAGGCTCCCATTAAGCTGGCAGGTCTGTAGGCTCGCTCGGTGGCCGAGGAAGAGATTTTGGTGGTTTGCAAGACCATGAGAGGATCTTGCTGCTCAGGCTCTCATTAGCTGGCAGGGATGAAAGGCGCACTCGGCCCCGGGTAGACTCACTGTCCAGGCTCTCACTAGCTGGCAGGTCCGTAGGCTCGCCTGGGGGGGGGGCGGGGGTAAGGGAACACCCCGAGAGGATCCCGCTGCTCAGGCTCTCATTAGCTTCCAGGGCTGGAAGGCGCACTCAACCCTGAGTAGACCTACTGCCAGGCTCTCACTAGCTGGCAGGTCCATGGGCTTGCTTGGGTGGAAATGAAAGGAAGATGGAAATTTGCAAGACCCCGAGAAGATCCCGCTACTCAGGCTCTCATTAGTTTGCAGGGCTGGAAGGCGCACTCGGCCACTGGTAGACCTGCTTCCCGGGCTCTCACTAGCTGGCAGGTCTGTAGGCTTGCTTAGTAGGTAAGAGAATACCCCGAGAGGATCCCGCTGCTCAGGCTCTCATTAGCCAACAGGGCTGGAAGGTGCACTCGGCCCCGAGTAGACCCGTTGTCAGGCTCTCACTAGCTGGCATGGTCGTGGGCTCGCTTGGTGGGAAAGGAAAGGGAGATGGAAATTTGCAAGACCCCAAGAGGATCCCACTGCTCAGGCTCTCATTAGCTGGCAGGGCTGGAAGGTGCACTCCGCCCCGGGTAGACCCGCTGTCTAGGGTCTCACTAGCTGGCAGGTCTGTAGGATCACCTGGGGGTAAGGGAACACCCTGAGAGGATCCCGCTGCTCAGGCTCTAATTAGCTGGTTGGGCTGGAAGGCGCACTTGGCCCCGAGTAGACCCGCTGTTAGGCTCTCACTAGCTGGCAGGGTCGTAGGCTCGCTTGGGGGGAAAGGAAAGAGAGATGGAAATTAGCAAGACCCTGAGAGGATCCCGTTGCTCAGGCTCTCATTAGCTGGCAGGGCTGGAAGGCGCACTCAGCCCCGGCTAGACGTGCTGTCTAGGCTCTCACTAGCTGGCAGGTCCGTAGGGTCGCCTAGGGGTAATGGAATACCCCGAGAGGATCCCGCTGCTCAGGCTCTCATTAGCTGGCAGGGATGGAAGACGCACTCGGTCCCGAGTAGACTCGCTTCCAGGCTTCCACTAGCTGGCAGGGTCGTAGGCTCGCTTGGGGGATAGGGAGAAAGGATTATGGTATCTTGCAAGACCCCAAGTAGACCCGTTGTCAGGCTCTCACTTGCTGACAGGGTCGTAGGCTCGCTTCGGGGGAGAAGGAAAAATGGATTTTTTATTAAGGTGGTCCCAGGTGGACTTGATGACCGGGCTCACATTAAGCAGACAGGGTTGTTGAAATCGTGATGGCGTTATGAAGCTATTGATAACAAGTTTCCAAAACAGCTAACACCAGTACTAAGTAAGGATGTCATAACTCAGACCCCTCTCAGTAGGGCTCTCGATGTGCTTCTCTCGGCAGGGCTCTTGGTAAGGCTCTCGGCGTGCCTCTCTTGGCAGGGCTCTTCACATACTACTCTCGGCAGAGCTCTCAGTAGGGCTCTTGGCATGCCTCTCTCGGCAAGGCTCTCGGTAGGACTTTCACCATATCCTTCTGGCAGATTTTACTTGGTTATCTTTTCAAACGGGGGGGGGGGGGGAGTCACCAACTAAGATCCAAGGGCTCGCGCAAAAGCAAAAAACACGCGAGAGAAAAAGAAGAGGGCGAAAAACAACAACTATTTTGGCCAAAAGATAAATCCCTTCAATATTATAGTTGTTACATCGACTTGGGGGATCTCGCCCCTTACGAAAAAAAGAGAGTTTTACAAAAAGAAAAAAATTACAAGGTAAAAACCAAAAAGCAGAGGCCATCAGTCAGAGCCATTAGAGGTCCCGTTAGAGCTCTCGCTGGAGGCCTTGCTGGAGGATTCGCTGCCAGACCCGTCTCCCTGGCCAAGGTCCAGTGCCACGTCTCCCTGAGACCCTCCCTCTCCGGCAGGTTTCGGGATGGGATCAAATAGTCAGGGCAAGAGTGTAAATGTTTACTTTAGTATTGAAAGTGACCTAGAGAGGGGTGAATAGGTCCAATTTAAATATGGTCTCCATTTTGTTTAACCAGAGTATTACTTTAATTGAAATAAATAACTCAGATCAGATAATCAACAGTAACCCAACAACAAATAACCAAATTAACATAACACATCAAAACAACACACAGATTTATAGTGGTTCCCCAATTTATGGGTACATCCACTTTCTCCCTTCGCCTATCTAGCAATAAACTAGATTCGGTAAAACTCCTTCTCTTTCCTTTACTCAGATCAGTAGATCTTGTAGTACAGAGCCCACCCGGCTCCTACAACTCAGACTTCACAAGTCTTATCACTTGGATCACCAAAATCCTACACCTCAAGTTATTCCCCAGAACTCTACCTTGGAATGAATCCACACTCCTACTTCTCAGGCAACAAATGCCCTTACATATAACACCTCCTCTGTAATGACCGTATAATATGGGTCCGGCCGGGGCCCCACAACATACAGACGTCACATCTTTAGCATTAAAAGATGATATTAACTACCCAATCTCATAACTCAGAATATAACAATAGCGGAAACCAAAAACATGATCAGAAGTTATCCACAACATAAGAGTATCCAAACGGCCTTAAGGCCTTACAACAATAGAGAGTCCAAACTCAAATGCTAACATCAAGCATCAATGTGCATAAGCACTCCTAAACTACCTCGACATGCAAGCCGAAAAACTAGAGCATCAAACATATAATGCCACACAAATAGAGCTAGTACAAAACTTGTAACACTTTAACAGGCTTAGGCCTTTTTGG
Organism: Platanthera guangdongensis; assembly: GCA_039583875.1. Classification (NCBI taxonomy): domain Eukaryota; kingdom Viridiplantae; phylum Streptophyta; class Magnoliopsida; order Asparagales; family Orchidaceae; genus Platanthera; species Platanthera guangdongensis. Next base: position 35,521,828 of record CM077167.1, on the reverse strand, counting down.
CAGGCGAGCTAGCTCCTGCTTGCGATCCTTGCCCTATAAAACGTTGATGGTAACGTGGGTCAGCAAAGGCTGACCTCCAACTGTGTAACCAACACATCTCCTCCCAGCCGCCCCTAACGGACCCCGGGGTACCCCTCCTACTTGCAAGTCAGCACTTCGTATACCATATACATAAACATGTAAAGCCCTAAAAGAACAGGTTTGGATGTCTCAATCAACAAACACGTTTTCTTTGTTGAACATATAATAAAAAGGGCCTACTATGCAGCATGTATGCAAAACTCGGGCTTCACCCAAGGCACCCTATTGCGTATGCAACTAGTACATCATCATATCATCTGGGTACTTCTAATTTCCCATTGGCATTAAGCTGCAAACAAAAGCGTACTGTAATTCCCCTAACAGCATACAATCCTCCACACGGAAATCTTGTCAAGGCCCCACCCGCTCGTGGGTCTTACACCCGAGCTTGCCTGCAAACTCTGACTTCACACGTCAGGATTCCGTCTCACACATAAACCAATTCTAAGAACCCTTGCTGGACCCCACCCGCTCATGGCTTCATTGCCCGGGCTTTCCCAATGCTTGGCGTTCTCTTCAGTCTCACAGAAGGGGACTAGTCTCGTTGGGACACTCTCCACACATGACTTGTACGTCACGGGATAGCTAGCCGACCACGGAGACAAAGCCGCGCCTTAGCACATCACAATCCATAATCATTCCCATCCTAATCCATCATTTGTATTGCAACGTCCCCGCGCACCAAGGAAACCATCTACCGCCAATGCGGAGATAAACTTGTCCACCAAGGAAACCATCTACCTCCAATGCGGAGCTAACCTTGTCCGGTTCCGGCTACACGTACTCACTCGTGAAAAGGGGAAATCACATACATCACAAACGACATCTTGCCGCAATGGATTTCTACAAAATCCATAATGCTCGCTATGCAACATCACCGAGTCGGACTAACGGTCGCGACTACGGCTTCACCCACAATACCTAATCCACTAACGGAGCGGATCTCTAATGCAAAAATGTGTCGGGTACGGACTCAATCGACCCGGAGGTTCCTCTTGAACCATGGAGACTCATATCCCTCTCATTTGAGAGATTTGGTGCCCAAAAACTTGAAAGAAAAAGATGCTAAGCACGCATCCTAGAAACTGTGAGGAGAAGTGTCGCTACCTTACGAACCCTCTTCCTAGCCATGGGATCTTAGCCGGATGAAAACCACCGCAACGGACTTGCCTCCGCGGATCTGGACTCGGCTCGTGATTTGGGGCTCTGAAGCTTCTTCGGCAGCCGGATCTCTCCTTCACCTTCTTCCTTGCTCTCCCCTCTCTCTAAAACTTTAGAAAGAGAAAACTTGATGAGGAATGAGGGTTTCAAACCCTATTCCCGGACTTATCACAGCAAGGGCAGCTCTAGACCATCAGATCCCATTAGAAGGAATCGGACGGCCATGATTCGCACTTAAAACCAAATTCCTGGGCTTAACACGGCTTGTGACACGACCGTGACCAAGGTTGTGTGCCTCAATCGATGCCGAAACTGTCACACCCAGAACAGGACATGGGTTCTAGACATGCCCGTGTCAAACTTGACATGACCGTGTCACCCAGTACACGCCCGTGTAGCAAGGCGTGTTCCTCCATCGACATAGGACCAAACCCAACCTGAAGAGAACACGGGTCCTCGACACGCCAGTGTCTATTTTTACACGCCCGTGTAAGGCTGAACACGCCTGGGCTCCAGGCCGTGTTCCACCCCCAACACAACTCGGCTAACATCCTGAGTAGGACACGGCCCGGGACACACCCGTGTCACAGGCCGTGTTCGTCGCCTCGACGATCGTCGACTGCATTTTCGTCGACCACTCGGAAAATTCATCGAACCCAAGCACGACACGGCCTTTGACATGCCCGTGTCCCAGGCCGTGTTTACTGTCTCGATACTTCGTCGAGCGCAGTTTATCGGCCACTAGGGTTGTTCGTTGAACCCGACCACGACACGGCCCTGGACACGCCCATGTCCTAGGGTGTGTGACTCATACCCAGACCTAAACTTGGATCTAAACGATGTATGTCCCTCTTTCGAGTTTCGGGGCATTACACTACAACTCAGAGAATTTTCAACTTCTCCTACCTCAGGCTATCCTAGCCCTACCTCAGCCTTTATAACACAGACTTACAACAACAAGAGAATAAATCTCCCCCACTCAGATCTACAAACAGATCTTACAACCTGAATATAACAGAGAAATGAATTAGAAAATATCACCCAGTATGAGATTTGAGTAACTGCTTTTTGATCTAATCTTGATGATTGTGCTTCCTTTGATTCTGACAAGACAGATCTAATCAAACACTTTGTATCTTTTCAAAGCTTCTTGAAGTAGAAATTAGGGTTGATCTAGGCTGGAGAGATGTTGTAGATGATTCTTGATCAGACCTCTCTCCACCTTATTAATTGTAGCTGAAGCTTCAAGGTTGTGCTGCTTCTTTTTTCCTTCACTTTTTCTGTGTATATCCTTTCTTCTGAAGACTGCATCCATTTAAATAGGCTCTGATAGGAGTGACTTGCTGATCTGGTTAATAACTGACAGTTCTGACAGCTGTCAGTACCTCAGTCTTGATATCTGTACTTTGGAAATAAATTTGCTAAAGTGTTGAGACTTTGCTGTGAAATGTGTTGTTACAAGTCCTGGGTGTCGATACAGCTCCTATAGTGGTGTCGACACACTTCTGAATGTGTCGACAAAGCTCTTCAACTTGTCTCGACACAACTTCGGTGGAATGCGTTGACACAAATCCGGTGTGTCGATACAGTTGTCTTCAGTCTTATTACAGCTTGATTATAGTGTGTCGACACTAGTCCTGAGTGTTGACACAGTTGTTTTTAATGTTGACACAACTAGAATAGAGTGTGTCGACACTAGTCTTGAGTGTCGACACAGTTGTCTTTTGTCTCAACATAGCTTGAATAGAGTGTGTCGACGCTAGTCCTGAGTGTCGACACAGTTGTCTTTAGTCTCGACACAGCTTGAAAAAAGTGTGTCGACACTAGTCCTGAGTGTCAACACAATTGTCTTTAGTCTCGACACAGCTTGAATAGAGTGTGTCAACACTAGTCCTGAGTGTCGACATAGTTGTCTTTAGTCTCGACACAGCGTGTCGACAAAGTTGTCCTAAGTGTCGACACAGCTTTTTCTTGTCTCGACACAACTTGTTCAGTGTGTGTCGACACTAGTCCTAAGTGTCGACACATTGTACTTAGCTTTATTAACCTGCACAAATAAACTTAACATCCATCAAATACAACAATGTGTATATCATTGAGCTGAGAAGACTTCTTCAAATCAAGTACATTGTGACCAATGTACTCAACAATCTCCCCATATTTAGAGAAGTCATAACCCCAATACAATGATAATACAACAATATACCATAATAAAAAGATAAAGACATATAGACATCCAGTGCAATTCAGTAAGTGAATTATAACAGATAAACACACAAACTTAATGATTCAGAGCAGAAAATAAGGCAAACAATTTCAGTCTTAATTAATCAACACATGAAATGTAGAATAAGCCATAATTTCCATTAATTGTTTATTTTACTGATAGAAGTTTTTTCAGAATAGCTACAGATCAAAATGTTCATATGAAATATAAAACTTAGAAAATCCTAAGGCAGCTCTGGTTCCTTAATAACTATGCCTTTCCCTGATTGTTTCTTGGCTTTCATTTCAGGCTCCTTGTCCTTAGCAACTGCCTTACATGTGGCTTCTTTAGCTTTGGCTTTTGCTATTGCTTCTTCCTTTAGCCTTTGCCTCTCAAAATAATAATATGGCTTTGGGAAATACATGCTGGGCTTTATGGATTTAGCAGGAAGCTTTCCTCTCTTTAAATCTTGCATGAATTTCTGAATCACATCTTACTGTTTCAAGGGTTTAGCCCATTCCTGTTCAGAATATCATTTTCCTCTGTCAGTAATATTATCATTCACAGCTTTCCATGCAGTAAGAATGATTGATCTAGAGGTTGGACTCCATTGCTCAAAATCAGGTTTAGTCTCAGCCTGTTCTCTAAACCTTTTCTTTGATAACTGAGCCTCTGTTTCTGGAGCAGTAGCAGGCATGTTCACTTTCTCAAATATTACATTCTTATTTAAGCCTTGAGGAGAACTATGCATGTAGTGAACATCTGCTTGAACAGACTCAAAATTTGCTGGGGCTGCAGGAGGATTCCATTCAGCAGGAGGTGCATGAAGTAGAGGTGGTTGTTGACAACCAGATTCAGCTGTTTGATCACCCTCATACCATAGGGGAGGAAAGCCTAAAGTATCTCTGATATTTTTTGCAATCCAGGTAGCTTGTTCAACACTTGCCTGAATCATGACTCTCGCCCTTTATGACTTCTCTCTCAATATGATCTCTTAGATCATTCTTTTGAAATCTGACCTGTCCTTCAACATAATTGATACATGTAGTCACGGTATTATTAACCCTCAGTAAATTATTGTCCAAAGTTTTGTAGGAATCTTTAATATCCTTAAGAAGAGATTTAGAATGACTTTGCAGTTTGGTATTAATATCATAGCCAGTAGAATCAATTTTGGTTTCCAAAGCAGTAGTTTGAGTCTTAATTTCTCCCAAGGTAGTTTCATGCATTACTATCAGATTCTCATTCAGCTTGTTCTGATTTTCAAGGACACAGCCTTGCTTGATGGCTACATCATCCTGTATTTGTTTTGCATCCTATTGTTGCTTTGTCAGGTAAACTACTGTATGAGCCCCTTTCTCAAAGAATGAAGTCATTTTAGTCTTCAAAAGATTTACTTCAAATCTTATTGACTTCATCTCTTGGGCTAGCTGAAATTGCAACTCCTTGTTGCTTTCATGCACATATTTCTTGAAATCTTGTCTTTGCTTATCAAGCATTAGCTGTAGTTGCACAAGCAAAGAGCTGTGATCTATTGTAGGAGCAGATGGTGGTCCTGACTGAAGATATTGCTTGTAGCTCTTGCCCTTTTTCTTCATTTCAGAAAGTTTTATTTTCTTTTATTGTGAAGCATCTGGATCCTCAGATTCAAAAGAACTAATCTCTTCAACTTGAGGTATATCTTTATATTTTTCAGCAATAGGGGCCAACTCCCCCTCAATCTCAGTACCTTCTTGATTAATAGGTATATTATCCACAGTAATATCTGTATGATGAATTGCAGTATCAGGTATCTCAAACTGAGAATCTGCAATTCTCTCTTCCTGAATATTTGTATTCTTTATCATTGGAACTTCTTCTTCAGTCTCTTGTAGAGATGCTTCTTCCAGTACTTGATCAGATATTTCATGTGCAGGAACTTGAGTATTTTCTAGTTCTTGTACCACATCCATTATGATGGTTATTGCTGTATCCATTGGTAATTATATGAGGTTCTCGCCCTCAGCTAATTCTCTTTCTGGGATGATCTCCCCTGCACTTGTGCACTGGTCTCTGGGAATTGCCTAGGAGACCTGCCTTGGACTTCCTCTGGAATTTCATCTGAACTGAAATTCACCTCTTTTTCAGAATCACTAGAGGATACTACTTACTCCACCATGGATTTCTTACTTTTTATTTCCTTTTTCTGCTTAGGTGCAGGAGTTTCATTAATCAAGACTCTGTCCCACCTAGATAGGATTCTTAGGTTCATTCTCCTCATATGATTGATCTTAGTGTCATGTTTCTGATTAATGTAATATGGAATGACCTTTACTAGATACAAACTTATTATTCTGCCCATATTGGGTTTCTGAATTGCTTCTACCATCTTATCAAACAGTACTCTATTCCAGTCAGTATTGATTTTAAAGATAATTCTAGTCACCAGATTAAACATGACATTAGAAATCCTATCATGTGCTCCAGTCTTACAGAAGAGCACCTTGGCTACTATTTCTGACAGGAATTTACCTTGGGAATTCATTCCCTTTCTGTTGAAAGAATGTCCTAAACTAGTGGTTGGAGGTAGTCCACACCAAACTAGTGCCTCGGCTGTCTTGGTTGAATCCAATTTATTATCCTGTGAAATTCTTGGGATTTGAAAGACTTTAGCCAGTCTTTTGGTAGTGACCTTTATCCTTTCTCCATTAACAGTGGATTTTATCTTGCCAGAGTTAGAGTTTAAGGAGTCATTAGAGAAAAATTCAGATACCTCTCTCTTTCAGATCTTAGTTGGTTCTGAAAGAAGATACTCCAACCCTGCCTCATTCACAAGTACAATCACTTTCCTTATCTCTTTAGAAGCGATGTCGAATGTGTCACGCACAAGTTCATATCCCTCGTTGATGTGATAGTCCATCTTTGGTGCCATTCTTGTTGAAAGATCTTGAGTATGAAGGGTGTCGACTATGGATTTCTAGGTCTCGACACAGAATGATTAGTCTCTCAAGATTACTGGCGAGTGAAGTCGACAAAACCTAACCTCTACAATTTATAGCATCAGTCTTTTGAAGGTGAAAAGGCGCGCTACATTTAGTGATTTTCCTAATATTGGGAAATTTCTGGAGTCGACAAAGAAAAACTAAGATGTCGAGATGTATCGACATGTGTCGACACAAGGTTTATGTTTCTCGACACAGACCTAAAGGTCTCGACACAAACTTGTAATGTCTCGACACACATCCTTTTATCATTGTCGACACACATCCGTTAATCAGTGTCGACACACAGTCACGTGTCTCGACACACCTTTTCTACTAGTGTCGACACACGCTGTGGTGTCTCGACACACCTATACTAATAGTGTCGACACACACCCTGATGTCTCGACACAATTCCGTGAATTAGACAAATTGTGTATTCTGACCTATATGTCCTGAGTAATTAAAGTAAAAATTTAAAATATTTGCAATCCTAATTAGTCATTCTTATAAGTGTAATTATTTATTCAATATTCAACATACCTAGTTCAAACTTAAAATAATTGAACTTATTTTCATCTAGCGGTTTTGTAAAGATATCAGCAACTTGTCTTTCAGTTGGAATATGTTGTAAGCTAATATTTTCTTTTTCTACATTCTCTCTGAGAAAGTGATATCTAATTTATATTTGTTTAGTTCTACTATATGAAACAGGAATATTGGCAATAGAAATTGCTATTGGGTACATTGGAAAATGTGTACCAGATTTGGAGAAGCCTTACCTAACTCAATGATATTCATCATGGTGTATTTGATGTTGTGTTGAGTTTGAATGTACAGGTTAAGGAAATGCTGAAAAAAGTTTCTAAGTACAAGTATCGACACTTGAGAAGAATTGTATCGACGCATGGGAAAGGCTGTGTCGACACCAGGAGCCAGATTGTGTCGACACACAAAACTTGTGTCAACACACAGAAAACCTGTCGACAACAACTATGTCGACACACACTAGAATTCTGTCGACACTAACTTTGTCAAGACTAGGAGTTATTGTGTCGACACACAGGACGTATGTCGACACATTCCATTGTAGCTGTGTCAAGAAGATATAGAAGGGCTGTGTCGACATTGTGAGAGTTGTGTCGACTTCATCAAGAGTTGTGTCGAAACATGGTCTATTTATGTCGACACATTTTGAAGTTTTGTTTCGACACTTTGTTGCTGAGTTGAAGTTCAATGAAGCATCAGATGTCATGACTGGAGACTTGACAGTTGTCACAACCAACAATGCAGTTGCATCTGTCAGAGCTGTCAGAAGCCTGTTAGGAACCGGATCAGCCGGTAACCTCGGATGGAGTCTATATAAAGACATGTTTTATCATCAAAAGAGTATGAACAACAAAGAAGAAGGAGAGGAAGTATTCATTCAGAAATCAACAAGTCCCTGGCAGATCCTGAACAAGTCTGCAGGAAAAATTCAGAGCCACATCTGAAAAGGAGAAGGAAGCTGGATTGAGGATCATCTCCAACTTCATGAGAAGATCAACCTTACTTTGTTCAAATTCAAGAAGCTTTGAAGAAGCTAAGACAGGTTGGATCTAAAGCAGTCAGATCTATCAAGAACTGACTAAGAAACCTTCAACCCTTTCTCTCTCTACCTGGGTGAAGGTTCTATTTGTTTTTTAATCAATTTCTTTGTAGGATCTTATATAGATCTGAGTGTAGGAGAGTTAACTCTCTGAGTTGTAAGCCTAAATTTATAAAGGCTGAGGTAGGGCTGAGTGCCTGAGGTAGGGGAATCATTTCTCTGAGTTGTAGGACTGGGAAAAGGCTGTGGTAGGGCTTAATTGCCTGAGTTGTAGGAGTGTGGACTCACTCTGAGGTAGGGTTCTCTGGAAGAATATGAGTTGTAGGACTTGCTGAAGTCTGAACTGTAGGGACCTTTCAAGATTCTGAGTTGTAAGATCTGAGGATATTAGAAGAAAAAGGGAGTTAGGCCGAATCTAGTACACTGCTAGATAAGCGAAGGGGGAAAGTGGATGTACCCATCACTTGGGGAACCACTATAAATCTTTGTGTCTTCTGTGTTGCTATTTTGTTTAAATCAGTGCTGTGAACTGTGCTATGATACATATTGCATAAGTGATCTAACAGTAATATAATTGTTATCTGCCTAAGTAAAAAATTGAACCTATTCACCCCCCCCCCCCTCTAGGTGTTTAAGGTATCTTGAAACTAATTCTTTCAAGTGGTATCAAAGCGAGGTTCCTCAAGAAAAGACTTAACAGTCTGAGTGGATCTATTAGACAGTAATCAGTTAGACAAAATGGGTTCAGGTGAAAATCAGAAGGAACTTGGATCCATGAAGCTTCCTATCTGTAGGAAAGCAAATTTTGGCATATGAAAAGAGAGGGTCAGATTGTTCATGGAACCATCTGATCCAAGAATTTATATCATAGATCTAGAAGGACCATTTGTTCCTATGAACATATCAGTTCTTGGTGCTAATCTCAAGACTCCTAAAAGTTATTCAGATAAGACTAAGGAAGAGATCATCCTAGCAACCTTAGACAAGAGAGCACAGAACATAATTGTGAGTGTCGTAGATGACTCTACATTCCAGAATATGGTTCATTGCAAAACCTCCAAGTAGATGTGGGACACTTTGATTGTCTACATGGAGGGAACAGAAGAAGTAAGAGTGGATAGGAAGTCTTTGCTAAATCAAGAATATGAAAGCTTTAGACAAGCTAAGACAGATAGCATAGCTGAATGCTATAAGAAATTCTTCTGAATTGTTAATGAGCTAAGGACCTATGAAAGATTCTTTAGCACTTATGAATTAAATGACAAATTTCTCAGATCACTAACCAAGGATTGGGATACTAAAATATGTGCCATCAAAGAGGTGGCCAAGCTTGCAGATATACCTCCACCAACCTTATTTGGAAAACTATTATCCTATGAGATACAACTCACTGCTAGAAAGGAGGAGGAGAAAAGCAATAAGTCTGAATACAGAGAAAAGTCAGTTGCCTTGAAGGCTGAAGCTACAAGAAAGGGCAGGAGAAAGTCACCTTCTCCTCCCAGGAAAATGGTTGAAGTTGAATCTGAAAATACTGACATCAACACTTCAGACAGTCACAACTCTGATGAAGACTTTGCTGCCTTCACAAGGCAGTTTCAAAGGTTCATGAAGAAGAAGAAATGGAGAACAAAGCCATCTTCATCCTACTCCAAGGATGACTATTACAAGAAGAAGAAAGCATCTAAGGATGACAGGTATGGCTCTAATCCCAGTAAACAAATTTTTTATAAAATTGTTTGTTATTGCTGCAACAGGTCAGGGCATGTCATAGCTGATTGTCCTGATAAAAGAAAGGAATCTAAAGATAAAAAAGAAGCAGCAAAATAAGGGCAAGAAGGAGAGATCCTTGGTTGCAAAGAAGCAGAAAAACTGGACTGATTCCTCATCATCAGATTCAGGAGAAGAGACAGAAGCTGAAGCTTATATATGATTGTTTACTACTGAAGAGGATTCAGTAGAATCTGAGTTCTTGCAAATGCTGGACTCAATGAATGGGACTGAAGATCATCACTACAGAGGGATGATGGCTTTGACTGAGGAAGATCAATGCCAGGATCAACCTGGTCCCAGCAAGGTAAACAGCTTATCTACAGTTTCTGATTATTATACTGTATCAGAATCAGAAGCATCAGCATCAAGGGATGAGGGTGGTTTTGAATCTGAAGGGAATGTTCATCAACTTATTGATGTGTATGATGATCTGTTGCAAGCACTTAATAGAAGCAGAAACCTTGCCAAAAACCAGGCTAAGGAAATTGTATCCCTTAAACTGGCTGCATTAGATTCAGAAAAAATGTTGGATCTGAAGATGAATGAAGTTGCCAAACTGAAAAATATAACTTTATTCAGATAGGTACATTACATTCAAAAATGATCAAATCAAGAGTCTGGAAGTCAGACTTCAAAGAGAAAAGGAACTTGTGGCTAAATTCGCAATGCCAAAGTCAGTCTTACCCTTAATTGATGACTTCATTCTCCAAAAGGGTGAGATAGGATTAGGTTTCAAGGGAAGAACTAGGGCAGCTAATTCCAAAAGAAAAGTCAAAGCCCCAGTTCAGCCACTGGCCTCCAAATCCCCTATTGCTTTCAGGAAAGTAATGCATTCTACTAACAAGTATGACCATGACATTACTCATGGTCACTGTAAGTCTGGAAATCTAAATGACAAGGGTGTAAATGTCAATAGGGCAGCCCATATACAAACACATTATGATCATCAGGAATCATTAATGTTTGATGCAGCAGCCCCAGCACTCAAGAAAAGGACTACTATACCTATTGTTTTAAGGTCTGCTGATAGCAATGATGTTAAGCCTGTATCTAAGAAAAGATACAATAGATATGAGTGCTGGTGTTGGATCCCTAGTTTGATTTGGGCTAGGTTCACTAAGTTAGGATATTGTGAACCATCTTGTATAGCTAGGGTCATAGTTGTGTCCTAGAGTCTAGGCCAAGTCCTTAGAGTCAACACTGCATGGACCAGCCATCAACAGCCTGCCAGAGACTCAAGACTTTGACAGATTTCAAACTAAGTAAAATGAGTTCGACATTCGTCGAACTCAGGTCGACAAAAGTCGTGCTCAGCTCGACGATCTCAGAGATAATTCTCTTAGCTGAGCTCGACGAACTTGGTACTCAGGTCGACGAATTTTGGATATTATATTTCAACACTCCAAAGCCAGGATTCTTCACTCTGAACTCCAGTCGACGAACTTAGTTCTCAGCTAGACGATCCCAGGGTATTCTACTTCAGCACCACAAGACCAGAAACAACAAATTCTTCTAAGTCCAGATTCAAACTTAAGTTGACGAATACATCTTCTTTGTTCGACGAACTTGGACCACAGTCTAGGCAAAACTGATCTATCAGTTAGAAGTTCTCAACTCGACGAAATCTAGTTCTCTGGTCAACGAACTTAATTCTCAGGTCGACGATTTCTGGATACTTCACCTCAACACTTCATTACAGAAGCATCTAAAATATTCTAAGTCCAGAAATACTTTGCTGAACTTCAGTCGACGAAACCAGTTATCAGCTCGACGAACTCCATACACAGAATTGTCAAAGTTTCGAGAGAATGCAGTTCTACTCTCCTCTCGATGATCTTGGAACTCAGCTCGACGAACAGAAGCCATCTGGTCGACGAACACAGCTTCTCAGCTCAATGAACTGTGAACTCAGCTCGACAATTTCAGTTCTCTATTCGACGAATCCAGACTTAGTTACTTCCTTCATTATGTCCCATTCCTATTGCAATAATTCCTGAGTAATCAATACTAAAATATTCTCTGAATATAACTGTTAGACAGAGCATTAATTATGGTCTTCTCCAGGATTATTGCTTGCTATTTTTCCATGGGACAGTTGGGGAAATAAATCGATGCAGTTTATTCTCAAGGCCGTCAGCAATTAATGCAGAGGATTTCAAATTTCGAAAGAGAATTCTTTGACAGGAAATATAAAGGGGATTTTCTCTCTTTTCCTGGAGAGACATATACACATACACACAAAGATATACAGAAAAACACAGATAGACAGACAGTGAGTAACACAATCAGTCTGAATCAAGGATTTCTCTACTCCCTCTCAAGACAGAACTCTGATACAGAAAAGAAGCCCTAGGCCAGAAAAACATCAGCTATCTGAAGAAGAAGAACAAAAAATCAAAATCAAGATTCTTCTTTCTTCAACACTCCAGGACACTTCAAAGGACAACAACAAATTCATCTGTCATGAAGTTCCTGAATACTTCCTGGTCAAGGCTGAAAATGACTGAAGACCTATCACCCTGAAGCAAAAGCTCCAGTTTTTCCTGAACCATTTTATATCTCTGGGGGAGCTCTTTGCTAAAATAATATCCACTTAAGTCTTCTCAGTTGTATATTGTTAAAGAGAAGACAATATCATCTCTCATCCCCCACTGTATAAAGGGTTATAAATCCCTTCAAAAGTTATTCCTGGATGCAAGTCACCTGACCAAAAGACTTGAGGTTTGGTTTTTGAGCACCTGATCAAAAGCTCATTGGTGTTAGGCACCTGATCAAAAATCTGAGTGGATTTCTGCCAGGGTGGTAGAAGAGTGGATGTACCCAGGTTGGGGAACCACTATAATTTCTTATGTTGTCTGGTTGGCCTTTCTTTTTGTTCTTGCTGTGTTTGTGCCTTTTTAGGATGGCTATGTTTTTGCTTTATTAATTTTAGTCTGCAGTTATTATTTACAGCAAAAGCTGCAAAGAATTTAAGAATACTCTATTCACCCCCCCCCCTCTAGAGTATTTCTGATATAACACCTCACTTTCAATTAGTATCAGAGTCTGGATTCCTTGGTTGTACAAGCTAATCCTTGAACAAAAGATCTTGAGTTAGATCTAATATTTACTTTACTAGAATTAAACACACAGTATGGCACAGAATATGGATTATGCAAGCACCAGGCCTCCAGTTTGCAACCTAAATAGGTTTGCCATCTGGAAGGAAAGAATCAAATTATACATGAATTCTATTGATGAGGATATTTTCAATTCTATTCTGACAGGTCCTCCTCAAGCCACTGCCTCTACATCTACAGTAGTTTCAAGCACAAATGCAGTTCCACCACCTGAGTGGACTGAAGCCCAGAAAAAGGTAAAAATTACTGATGCCAAGGCCATGAATATTCTGGCCCAAACAATGTCTGATGACATTTTTCAAAAGGTGGCTGAATGCACATCAGCCAAGGCCAACTAGGATTCTCTAAATCAAATGGTGGCTGGATCTGCAGATGAAAGGAAGGATAGGAGATCCAATCTCATATCCCTATATAAGAATTTCAAGGAGGAGGAAGCTGAGACTTTAGCTGATATGTACAACATGTTAAGCTCAATCATCAATGAACTAAAAACCTTGGACAAAGACATCACCCTCACTGAAGTGAATGATAAGATCCTTATGTGCCTCCCAAGCTCATGGGATTCAAGGATCTAGACCATCAAGGAGGCCAGAAGCCTAAATGAGATTTCCACTGAATCTCTTTTAGGAAAGCTTAAGTCCTATGAACAGCTGATCAAATCCAGAGAGGCAGCTGAGCAGAAAATACATCCTCCAGCAAGAAAAGAGCACAGCATTGCTTTCAAGGCTGCTGTGGAGATAGAGACTCCAACCATGAATGAAGAATTGATGTCTCTATTTGCCAAGAGATTTTACAAGATGGCAGGGAAAGACTTCAGGAGAAAGTCATCCAAGCAGGATGACAAGCCAAGGTATGACAAAACACCAACTAAAGAAGTGGTGTGTTTTGGTTGCAGGAAACCTGAACACTTCACCTCTGAGTGTCCAGAGAATCAGAAGAAGGAGAAGAGAAGAGAGAAGGACACAAGAAGACAGCACAACAGTAGGCCTTCCTCCAGCAAATACAAGAAGAAGTAGAAAGGTTTTGTGGCTGAATCCTGGAGTGAAACTGAGGATTAATCAACATCTTCCAGCTCCAGTGAAGATGAAGAAGAGGCAAGGGCCAAAGAAGTCTGTCTAATGGCCATTGATGCCTCTAGGAGCCATTCAGAAGAAGAAGATTCTGACAATAAAGCAGTTTCAGATTCTGAAGCTGACAAGGTACTATCTTCTTTTGATTATAATTCTGAATCATTTAAATCTGAATTCAAAACAATGTGCATAGATCTAATTAATTCAGAAAAGGAAATTAAAACTCTTAGGGAAAAACTAGGAAACCTAGAGAATGTTAACTCTGAAAACAATAGGTTAAAGGATGAATTAATCTTAGCTAATGAACAAATTATAATGTTAAAGACTGAGCTATGTGAGGCTAAACAACTTGAGGAATCTCTCAATGGGAGAAGCCTCAAGCTGATGGACATTACAAGCACAGTCAATGACAGATTGAATGGCAAGCTGGGCTTGGGTGCTTCATCAAGTTTGCCCCCCATTCTCAAGAAAAACATCTTGACAACCCCCATCAAATTTGTTTCAGCTAAGGGGAAAGATATAATAAATCATAAACAAACCATAGAAGAAATTTCTAAATCAACAAGTCAAAATAACAAAAATAAAAAACCCTTAGGCAAAAACAAAGTTCAGCAGATTTTGTCAAACTCCGATCGATGAAATGTGGCAAGTTCGTCGAACTCTAATCGACGAATGTTGAACGCAAACTTCAGCTATAATCATTCGTCTAACTGCGATCGACGAACTCTGTATAGTTCGTCGAGCAGAGGTCGACGAACGTGGGGCACAGAAAATGAACATGTTCATTCTCTGGGCAGAGATTGACGATCTCATCCCAATTCGTCGAACTCTGGTCGACGAACTCACAATAATTCATCGAACCCAGAAAGACTTAACAAAAATTATAACTATAACAGAGACTTAAATAAACCTAGGAAACCATTTAATCCTATAGCTGATTGGGTAATACCACCTAGAAGATATCAGCCTCTAGGATATAAGCCTCAACCTAAATTTTCTGTTATATCTAGCTTTTCTTACAAGCAAAACAAAGGACCCAAGGTAACCTGGGTCAAGAACAATTAATTATTTTTCATTGCAGGTGAAGAGCTGTTCAGGTGTGAATCAGCCTTGGTACCTGGACAGTGGTTGCTCCAAACACATGATTGGAAGCAAGGACATCTTACACAACTACAAGTCCAAGCTGGGACCAAAGGTTATCTTTGGTGATTCAAAATGTGGCAAGTCTGAAGGCTATGGAGAAGTAAGAATTGGAGCAGTCACCTTCAAGAAAGTAACCTATGTAAGTGGACTCGGTCATAACCTCATCTTAATAAGCCAATTATATGATGAAGGTTATCAGGTACATTTCAACTCAACTTCTTGCATTATTTATAATAAATAAAACCAAAATGTTTTAATTGGAAATAGGCAAGGAAACATATATTTAGTTGATTTTCTTTCTACCAAATCAGACATTTGTTTGCTTAATATTGTTTGCAATCAAAATGAGTTGTGGCATAAAAGGACAGGATATGTTAATATGAAAAACATTGCTAGGCTATATAAAGACAGTCTTGTAAGAGGCTTACCTTCTGGTCCCTACAAGAAGGAAGGCCTTTGCAGGACATGTCAACTAGGCAAGCAAACTAAATCTATGTTTAAGTCAGTAAATAAAAGTGATTCACCTAGGATTTTGTATTTGTTACACATGGATCTCTTTGGACCCATTGTTGTACAAAGCCTAGGAGGGAAATCCTACACCTTAGTTATTGTAGATGACTTCTCAAGGTTCACTTGGGTGTCCTTTCTGAGATCTAAGTCAGATACCTTTAAGGTTCTTACAGATTTTCTCAAGACCATACAGATAGAGTACTCTACTCATGTTGCATTGATCAGAAGTGATCATGATACAGAGTTTGAGTCTCTTCTTATGCATGAGTTCTGTGAGAAGGAAGGTATCAGACACTGCTTCTCAGCTCCTATAACTCCCCAACAAAATGGGGTAGCTGAAAGGAAAAAAGGACCCTAATTGAAGCTGCAGGTACATTACTTGCAGATGCTTACATGCCACTATCTTTTTGGGTAGAGGTTATCAACACTGCAAATTATGTCCTGAACAGAAGCCTAATACATAAACTGAAGAATATGACTCCCTATGAATTACTTAAAGGGAAGAAACCTAAAATCAACTATTTTAAAGTATTTGGATGTGTATGTTATATACATAACAACAATAAGAAGTATATTAGAAAGTTTGAAGTTAAGGCTGAAGAGGGAATTTTTCTAGGATATTCCCAAGTAAGCAAAGCTTATAGGATCATTAATAAATCATCCTTAAAAATTGAGGAATCCATTCATGTTATATTTGATGAAACTAACATGTCTTGCAAGGAGAAAGAAGTTTCTACTAGTAACCCTTTGCAGGTACCTCACTTGTGTGAGAGTATGGATGGACTAAGCCTCACTCAAGAGGTTCCAACTCATCCTTCTCCACAGGATGATGAAGACAGTGAAGAAGATTCTTTGGAAGAAGCTCAACCTCATCCAACAGCAAACTCAATTCCACAAGAGGAATTAATTCAAAATGTTGTTGCTGAACCAACTCCACCAAATAATCTTGTCATACTAAGGGATCATCCTAGATCTCAAGTGATTGGAGAGATATCAGTTTGTGTATAGCAATACATTAACTCAACCAAGATTTGATGCATGCATGTTTTCTCTCTCAGGTTGAACCTCAATCCATAAAAGATGCTGAGCAGGATCCCCACTGGATCATTACAAAGCAAGAGGAACTCAACCAGTTTGAGAGATGTAGAGTTTGGGATTTGGTTCCAAGACCCCAAGACTACCCAGTCATTGAAACCAAATGGGTATACAGAAACAAGCTGGATGCCCAAGGAGTGATTGTGAGAAACAAGGCTAGTCTTGTTACTCAAGGCTATAGACAAGAAGAAGGGATAGATTATGACCAAACCTTTGCACCTGTTGCAAAGTTAGAGGAAATTAGAATATTCCTTGCCTATGCAGCCTACAAGAAATTCAAAGTCTATTAGATGGATGTGAAGAGTGCATTTCTAAATGGAGTACTAAAAGAAGAGGTTTATGTTGAACAACCTCTAGGTTTTATTTCTCCAACTCACCCTTATCATGTTTTTAAACTGCATAAAGCCCTCTATGGTCTAAAGCAAGCTCCAAGAGCTTGGTATGAGACTTTAGCTAGCTTTTTGATAGAGCATATGTTCATTAGAGGCATAGTATATAAGACACTTTTCACTAGACATCATAAGGACCAAACATTATTAGTACAAATATATGTGGATGAAATCATATTTGGGTCTACTAGTTCCAAATTATGCAAGAGATTCTTTGACCTCGTGCATTCAAAATTTGAAATGAGTAGCATGGGTGAGCTCTCCTACTTCCTTGGTCTCCAAGTGAAGCAGCTCCCTGATGGCATCTTCATTTTCCAAGCCAAATATGCAAAAGAGCTTATCAAAAAGTTTGGGATGGCTGATGCCTCAGTAAAGAAAATACCCATGGCTACAAATGCTGTAATAGATTCTGATCCACATGGAAAATCTGTTGACCAGAAATTATATAGGGCATTGTTGGGTCCCTATTATATCTTACAGCTAGCAGACCTGATATCATGTTTGTCACATGTCTTTGTGCTAGGTTCCAAGTGAACCCTAAAGAATCTCATCTTATTTTTCTAAAAAGGATTTTGAGATATATAAAGATTTGTCCAAGTCTAGGCCTATGGTATCCTACTGAATCAGAATTTGAGTTAATTGTATACTCAGATGCTGATTTTGCTGGATGAAGAGTGGACAGGAAAAGTACTTCAGGAACCTGCCAATTCCTGGGTATGACATTAGTGTCCTGGTTTTGTAAGAAACAGTCATATGTGTCTACCTCAACTGCTGAGGCAGAATACATTGCAGCTGGCAGCTATTGTTCCCAGATGCTGTGGATTCAAAATCAACTCCTAAACTATGGTCTCAACTTAAATAATTCAACTCTACTATATGATAACACAAGTGCTATAGCCATAGCACAAAATCCAGTTCATCACAGTAGGACTAAGCATATAGATATTAGGCATCATTTCATAAGAGAGTGTGTAGACAAAAACAAAATTAAACTTGTTTATATCTACACTGATTTACAAAGAGCTGACATTTTCACCAAACTTCTGGATGAAAAAAACCACATGTTCTTTATAAATCACCTTGGAATGATCAATGGAGAAGACTTAGTTTAGTTTCTGTCTGCACTCGACGAATTTTCCAAAGTTCGTTGAACGGAGTTCGACAAACTGGGGAAAGTTCTTGAGATATTCGTCGTACGGAGGTCGACGAACTCTCTGTGAGTGAAGTTATTTTCGTCGAACGGAGATCGACGAACCTACTTCAGGAAAACTTTCGTCAAACGGAGCTCGATGAAATGTCTTCAAATCTTCAGGCTGAGCTCGATGAATTATTTAACTATCAATTATTTTGTCGATCTCAGGTCGAAGAATTTCTTACTTTTCATGGAACGGAGTTTGTCGATTCGTATTCTAGAAAACCTTATATCTAGGTTTCCTTCGACCTCCGTCCCACGCTTTCTGTTCCTTTGCACTTGATCGTCGTGTTTCTCTTGCAGGTACTCTAATGGCGATTCCAGCAGGAACCCTGACCGCGATGAAGTTCGATACCAGATTTGATGTCGACTTTGATTCGTTCCAGTACTTAGACCCAATTTTTTTGAATATTCTACAACTTCTAGATGACCAACAACTGAAGACCTTGATGACAACAAGGATTAAGCTATCTGGAATTGAAATCAGAGAATGGGTTTATACATCTTTGACAACAGAGGAAAACACAATGGTTGGATCAATTGCGTGTAACACCATTTCTCTCTCTCCCATTGTTTTGACTGAGATATTTGGATTGAGAAATGGAGAAGAAGATTTAGAGGTTGACAGTGAGGAGTATGACATGATGTTGAACATGATGGGGTTACTCTGGAGATAACCCTAATAAATTGCTGAAGAAACATTTGTCTACAGAATTTAAGTTTCTTGCAAATATTGTTAGGAAAGTCTTGCTGGGCAAGAATACTGTACACGATTATATAACTAGGCATCAATTTCTGGTTATGTGTGCAGTAGTCAACAAGAAACAAGTGGACTGGGCACAGATCATCTTTGATCTGATCAAGAAAAAGAATAACAAAAAGAAAGTTTGTTTTGGAAGGATCCTGAGGATTGTTTTGAAAGAAAAAGCTGTTGAATCACTGGTCTCCCCGACCATATTCATCAATGCCAGCAAAAGGATTACATGTGCCTTGTTTGGTAGGTGGGAGAGGACAATAACAAAGCCTTCTAAGGCCTCATCCTCTGCCACCAAAGCTTCTGAGAGCACAATGGCTTTTACAGCCACTCCCCACCCTTCTGAAGAGATCACTCATTCATCCCCATCTCTTCCAGCACTCCAAACCCAACTACCCTCTACACCATATACAACAGTCCTCCCTCCTCAACATCAGATTCTACAATAACCCTCCTCCACCATTTCCACTACTCCACAACCATAACAACAACCCCAACACCAATCACAACCACAACCATCTATACATGTTACTACTCTAGCTACATCACCTGCCACCTCTCCACCCATAGATCTCACAGATATCCCATCTTCCCCTATTCAGGAATATCATAAACCCTCCCCTTCTCTAACACCACCTTCATCTCCTCTTCCACCCCACTTGTCCTCCATACCATCTTTCCATCTACTGTCATCTCCTCCCACTACTCCCTCTCCTCCGCATGAATCCATACAGGATGCCCACATGCAAGATGCTCCTTCTCCAACTCCACCAACTACCATCCCTCCATCCTCTAAAACATCTTCTGTCACTACACCTTTGGATCCCTCCACAATTTGTTCTGTCATTTCCCTCATCACACCCCTCCTCAAAACAATAATAGCATAGGCCATCATACCTCTTGCTGCTTCTATATCCTGCCTCTCTGCCCAGATTTCTACCCTCATTGCTGCCTCCTCTTCAGTAAGGGGCCTAGCTCCAGTTCACACTGAAACCAGGCAGGGGGGATGCTTGATGAAGAGGCTGCAGCAGAACTAGTAGCAGGTGCAGCAGCAGACACAGCAGTAGCAGATGCAGCAGTAGTTCCAGCAGAAGTACCAATAGATGTAGATGTTGAGTTAGATTTAATTGATTTTATTCATTTTATTGAAACTAACATGGACATAGATGAGTCAGTACCAGAAGAAATTCATACTGCTGGTGATTTTATTATTAATCTCACAGTTGATTTATTAAATCTTTTGAGAATGTTTGACACAAATTATTTCAACATACTTACAGCAGACTATACTAAGCCATCTTTGGCTATTGCTCCATATTCTTCTCCTATAAGTCCTAATGTTGCCAAGCAACTCAGAGACAGTTTTGCTGCTCCAGAGCTTATAGTCATTCCATCCCCTCTAGAAACTTTCTCTGCACCAAGTTTTGTAACGGATGACTCTCCTATGCCAGATCTTGATGCTTTGATCTTGGCTGATATTGAAGAAGAGAACAAGACAGTTGCTGAAAGCACTGTCATAGACAGCTCTCCAGTTCCAGTTCCAGCTCCAGATGAAGTTCCTCTTCCAGTACCCCCTCAGGCTAAAAAGCCAATTGACAAGTCTGTACTAAAGGCCATTGATGCCTTATTTGATGCTCCTCCAGATTCTGATGATGAGGATGATGATGAAGATGAGGATTCAGATGAGGAACCAAAGAAGAAGAAAGTATCTAAGAAAAAGAAAGCACCTCCTCCTCCTGCTCCAAAGCTCAATCCAGCCAATTACACCCCCGACTATATTCTTCAAAAGATAACTCCGTATAAGGGGATGCCTGCTTGGATATGGTTATCTAAGAATGAACAGAAAGAGAGAAAGAGAAGCAAAAGATACTACCCTCCTCCAACTCAGAAATACAGAAGGGACCCTCATCCTCCTCCTCCAACTGCTGGTGCTTCCAGTTCAACATCTCAAAGGACTACCCAATTTCAAACTTATCAAAGACATCAGGGTAGATCCTCATCCTTAGGAAGCAGCCAGCAAAGACAGTATCCATCTGGCAAGCAGCACCAATATCAACAACAATGTCAACATCAAAAACAGTAATAATTCCTTGAACATCAACAAGCTGAGAGCCCCAAGAGACCAATTTCTCCTCCTGTACACTTTGAGGATCCAGAAACAACAACAACTGCTAGGATGGCCAGGTTCCAAGAACTTGTTGGTCTTTCAATGATAAACAAAGCCAAATCTGAAGGAAAGGATCCCTTAGAATATACTACTATGTCTAAATACAGGAAGGAAGAGCTCAAAAGGCTTGAAAAAGATAACAAATTTTTCAATGTTGATGATTACATGAAATTGCACCGAAAAGCAGTAATGCCCAGGGCCACATCTTTGAAAATCATAGGGGCTGCTGATATGACAATGACTAAAGTGCAAGCTGCTGATCCCAACAGGGAAATTGTTTTTACCAAGCCTGGAGATAAAGGTAAAGAGGAGAAGCCCAAGGAAAAGAAGCAGAAGAAATGATCTCTGAACTATTTAGTTTCTAAAATATTTTATAACTGCTTTTTATTTCTGATACAAAGCCTTTTTGTATATATATATTTGCTTCATGTGTTAATTTTTCCTGCCAGATATATGTTTTTATGCTTTGTACATTTTTGATTTTATTATGAGTCTGTAATTAGTGACCTCACCCAAATAGGGGGAGATTGTTGGATACCTAGTTTGATTTGGGCTAGGTTCACTAAGTTAGGATCTTGTGACCCATCTTGTATAGCCAGGGTCATAGTTGTGTCCTAGAGTCTAGGACAAGTCCTTAAAGTCAACATTGTATGGACCAGCCATAACCAGACTGCCAGAGACTCAAGACTTAGACAGATTTCAAACTAAGTAAAATGAGTTTGACGTTCGTCGAACTCAGGTCGACGAAAATCGAGCTTAGCTCGACGATCTTAGAGACAATTATCTGAGCTGAGCTCGACGAACTTGGTACTCAGGTCGACGAATTTTGGACACTATACTTCAATACTCCAAAGCCAGGATTCTTCACTCTGAACTCCAGTCGACGAACTTAGTTCTCAGCTAGACGATCCCAGGGTATTCTACTTCAGCACCACAAGACCAGAAACAACAAATTCTTCCAAGTCCAGATTTAAACTTAAGTCGACGAATACAGCTTCTTTGTTCGATGAACTTGGACCACAGTCTAGGCAAAACTCATCTATCAGTTAGAAGCTCTCAGCTCGACGAAATCTAGTTCTCCAGTCGACGAACTTAATTCTCAGGTCGACGATTTATGGATACTTCACCTCAATACTTCATTCCAGAAGTATCTAAAATATTCTAAGTCCAGAAATACTTTGCTGAACTTCAGTCGACGAAACCAGTTATCAGCTCGATGAACTCCATACACAGAATTGTCAAAGTTTCCAGAGAATGCAGCTTTGCTCTCCGCTCGACGATCTTGGAACTCAGCTCGATGAACAGAAGCCATCTGGTCGATGAACATAGCTTCTCAGCTCGACGAACTGTGGACTCAGCTCGACGATTTCTGTTCTTTGTTCGACGAATCCAGACTTAGTTATTTCCTTCATTCTGTCCCCTTCCTATTGCAATACTTCCTGAGTAATCAATGCTAAAATATTCTCTGAATATAACCGTTAGACAGAGCATTTATTATGGTCTTCTCCAGGATTATTGCTTGCCGTTTTTCCATGGGACGGTTGGGGAAATAAATCAATGCAGTTTATTCTCAAGGCCATCAGCAATTAATGCAGAGGATTTCAAATTTCGAAAGAGAATTCTTTGATAGGAAATATAAAAGGGATTTTCTCTCTTTTCCTGGAGAGACATATACACATACACACAGAGATATACAGAAAAACACAGATAGACAAACAGTGAGTAACACAATCAGTCTGAATCAAGGATTTCTCTGCTCCCTCTCAAGACAGAACTCTGATACAGAAAAGAAGCCCTAGGCCAGAAGAACATCAGCTATCTGAAGAAAAAGAACACCAAATCAAAATTAAGAGTCTTCTTTCTTCAACACTCTAGGACACTTCAAAGGACAACAACAAATATATATGTCAAGAAATTCCTGAATACTTCCTGGTCAAGGCTAAAAAAGACTGAAGACCTATCACCCTGAAGCAAAGCTCCAGTTTTTCCTGAACCATTCTATATCTCAGGGGGAGCTCTTTGCTAAAATCATATCCACTTAAGTCTTCTTAGTTGTATATTGAGAAAGAGAAGACAATATCATCTCTCATCCCCCCACTGTATAAAGGGTTATAACTCCCTTCAAAAGTTATTCCTGGTTGCAAGTCACCTGACCAAAAGGCTTGAGGTTTGGTTTTTGAGCACCTGATCAAAAGCTCATTGGTGTCAAGCACCTGATCAAAAATCTGAGTGGATTCCTACCAGGGTGTTAGAAGAGTCGATGTACCCAGGTTAGGGAGCCACTATAATTTCTTGTGTTATCGGGTTGCCCTTTCTTTTTGTTCTTGCTGTGTTTGTGCCTTTTTAGGATTGCTGTGTTTATGCTTTATTAATTTTAGTCTGTAGTTATTATTTACAGCAAAAGCTGCAAAGAATTTAAGAATACTCTATTCACTCCCCCCCCCCCCCCCCCGTCTAGATTATTTCTGATCTAACACCTCACTTTCAGCTGGTGTTGTGGCAAAGTGGGACATTATGCCTTAGATTGTTGGCACAACACTACTGTCAAGAAGAATACTAGCTTACCTGTCAGAAATGCTGCAGGCAAGTATGACAAGTTTCAGTCTAACCTGAACCTAGAACCCAATAATTATTGGGGTTATAAGGCTAAGTAATTTTATTTGATGCAGGTGAGTCCAAGTGGCCATACCCCAATATGGTACTTGGACAGTGGATGCTCCAGGCACATTACTGGAACAAGAAGGATGTTGAAGGATTACACTCCCATAGAGGATGGACCCAAAGTGATCTTTGGTGGATTTGAAAAAGGGGTCATCAAAGGGTTTGGTAACATTTACAATAGCTCAATCATTATCACCCAAGTGGCTTATGTGAAAGGTCTGAAACATAAACTAATAAGCATAAGTCAACTGAGTGATCTTGGTTATGACACTTCTTTTATTAAAAATGGGTGTCAGATTAGAAGGACATGTGATCAAAAGGTCATCTTGTCAGGATATAGAAAAGGAAATATTTATTGTCTAAGTTTTGTGAGTGAGAATATAGATTCTCATGTTTGTCTTGTTGTAGATGAGAAAGCTTCTCATTATGTCAAATGGCACAAGAGGCTAGCTCACCTTAACTATAAGACTATAGGTCAACTCTTTAGTAAAGAGTTAGTGAGAAATGGACCCCAGGTCAAGTGCATCAAGGAGGGTGTGTGTTCAGCTTGTCAAAAAGGCAAACATACCAAATCCCCTTTACACAGTCTTGATACCAAAGACTCGGTGAGGTGTTTGTACCTCCTGCATATGGATCTATTTGGTACTATGTCAATTCATAGTCTAGTTAGGAAAGTCTATACATTTGTGGTTGTGTATGACTATTCTAGATTTACATGGGTTTTCTTTCTGAGGCAGAAATCTGAAACCCCAACTGTTTTCCATAACTTTGTTAGGCAAATTCAGAATGAACTCAATAATTCAGTGGTCAAAATCAGAAGTGACCATGGAACTGAATTTCAGTCTGAATGCATGACAAGGTTTTGTGAAGAACTAGGGATTCATCAAGAGTTCTCCACACCAAGAACTCCTCAGCAAAATGGTATTGCTGAAAGATAAAATAGGACTCTTATTGAGGCTGGTAGAACACTACTAAGTGACACTTCTCTCCCAGAATTTTTCTGGGCTGAGGCAGTAAACACTGCATGTCGTGTTCTCAATAGAGTATCCATCACTAAAAGCCACAAAAAGACACCCTATGAGATTATGAAAGGCAGAAAACCAAACATGTCCTATTTTAGGATCTTTGGTAGCAAGTGTTATGTTCTTAATAATGGCAAGCACTATTTAACTAAGTTTGCTGCCAAATCCCAAGAAGGGATATTTGTCGGGTACAGCAACAGCAGTAGGGCATATAAAGTCTACAACTTGACTATTCAAGTTATTGAAGAGTCTGTCCATATAGTTTTTGATGAAACTAAACTAATAAACTGTGAGCTGTCTAGTATTTCTTGTAGCTCTGCAGGTCTGAAGGAAAAGATGGACAAGCTAACCATTAGTGAAGACCAACCTGCAAGGCAGGATGAAGAAAATGATGGATGCTGTGCAGGGGGAGTACAAGACCCACAAGCTGATGATGAAGAAAATGTAGTACAACTTGATGGGGAGACTGAAGTAAATCAAGTTATGGATAGATTGCCTCCTGCAATAAGACATCTAAGGGATCATCCAGCACACCAAATAATTGGTGATCCAAGATATGGTGTCCAGACAAGGAGCAGGAACTTGAACACAGTTCTTTGCTCCAGTTTCCTATCCCAGATGGAACCCAAGAATTTTGAAGAAGCCATACAAGACCCAAACTGGATTAATGTCATGCAGGAAGAACTAAATCAATTTATAAGATGTAAAGTCTGGAAGTTGGTTCCTAAACCAAAGAATCACAATGTCATAGGGACAAAGTGGATATTCAGGAACAAGTTAGATGAAAATGGCATCATAGTCAAAAATAAAGCAAGACTGGTGGCAAAAGGTTACAGGCAGGAAGAAGGAATAGACTATGACCAGACATTTTCTCCAGTTGCAAGGTTGGAAGTAATAAGGTTGTTCCTAGCCTATGCAGCATATCAAGGGTTCAAGATATTCCAGAAGCATGTCAAGTCAGCATTTTTGAATGGTGACTTAAAAGAGGAAGTTTATGTTGAACAACCCTCAGGTTTTGTAGATTCTCTCTATCCTAATTATGTGTATAGGCTTAAGAAAACAATATATAGTTTGAAACAAGCCCCTAGGGCTTGGTATGAAACTCTATCTACATTCCTCATTGAGAATAAATTCTCAAGGGTGAAAATAGACAAAACTCTATTCCTAAGGGAATCAAAAGGCAAGATCATCCTAGTCCAGATATATATTGATGACATTATCTTTGGATCAACAGAAAATAACCTTTGTAGAAAGTTTGCTAAACTTATGCAAGGGAAGTTTGAGATGAGCAGCATGGGTGAACTGAAATTCTTCTTGGGACTCCAAGTTAGACAGACTAATGATGGCTTGTCCATATCCCAGTCTAAGTTCACCAAGGAGTTGATTAAGAAATATGGTATGGAGTCAGCCGCCACTATGAGAACTCCAATGGGGTCAAGTATGCCTATATGCAAAGATGATACAGGGAAACCTGTAGATGAGTCTTTGTATAGAGGGAAAATTGGCTCCCTTTTATACTTAACTGCTAGTAGACCAGACATCATATATGCTACATGTGTCTGTGTTAGGTATCATGCAAGCCCAAAAGAATCTCATTATACTACAGTCAAAAGAATTTTGAGATATCTTAAGGGAAGACCTAATCTTGGCCTTTGTTACCCTAAGAATAGAGATTTTCTACTAACTGGCTATTCAGATGCAGACTTTACAGGATGCAAAGAAGATTGGAAAAGCAAAACTGGCACATGTCAGTTCCTAGGTGGAAGACTGGTGTCTTGGAGCAGCAAAAAGCAGACAAGTGTGGCAATATCCACTACTGAGTCTGAATATGTTGCTGTAGGCAGCTGCTGTGCTCAACTATTATGGATTCAACATCAACTTGAAGATTATGGCATCCAGGTAAGTAGAACTTCATTATTTGGTGATTCTACTAGTGTCATTTCTATTACTAGAAATACTGTTTCACATAGCAGAACCAAGCATATAGAAATAAGATTTCATTTCCTTATAAATCATGTTGAAAAGGAAAACTTAAGTTTAGAATTTATCAATACTAATTTTCAATTTGCTGACATGTTCACCAAACCAATAGATGAAACTAAATTCAATTATTTTAAAATTGAATTAGGAATGCTGAACTTAGAATAAGAATGACAAATTTGACTAAGTAAATGTGTGTCGACACATAATGACATAGGTGTCGACACTTAGTTGAAAGAATTGGTTCCTAAACACCTAGAGGGGGGTGAATAGGTGCAATTTTTTTTTACACTAAGGCAGAATATTAATTCAGATATTCAAACTAATTTTATCAGTTCTACAGCTACCACAATCACAGAATTCACAGAATTACACACAGTCACAAATTGCACACAGTTTTATAGTGGTTCCTCAAGGTCTAGGTACATGCACTTTCCCCCTTCGCCTATCTAGCAGTGTGCTAGATTCGGCCTAACTTCTTCTCATCACCTCAGATCCGCAGATCTTATAGCTCAGAACCCAAACAAGGCTCCTACAACTCAGAGTGAGTCCACACTCCTACAGCTCAGGCAATCTGCCCTACCTCAGCCTTCAACAAGGCCTACAACTCAGAGATAACTGTTGGGTTTCTCTATGAGGATGGCACAACGCTTGTGCACACAGCGGAAGAATAAAACATCAAGAAAAACCCAAAAGAGATGGGATCGGGCCATGATAATTGAATCAAGAAGTTAACAAACAACTAGGCAAAAATTACCTCGGTGGCGTTGAGTCACAACTCAACGGAGATGCTCCAAGATTTGTCTTCTTGCTAATGGCGAGTTCTACGTGGAATAAGGTCCACGTCTCTGCAGAAATCCACACGAGCGGGAGAACGCCGATCTTTCCGTCGCACGGAAAATCGGGAAGGAGAAAGACCGCACCTTGCTTTCCCACGGACTGCTAGGTCCGCGCCAGGGATTGCAGCGCCAGCGACGATCGCCGGAGAGAAGGAGGTCGACGGAGCGAACACGGCTGCGGAACCCTTCCGTCGGCGGGACTCGGGATCGGCGGAGCGAACGAACTGCGAGCGGAACACTTCTGTCGATTTCGATCGGCTGCCAAAAGCTAAAAGCCTGATTCCCGAAAACCCTAAGTATTCTATTTATACCTAAAGTATAAAATAGACTTAGGAGTGTCGCTATCCGCAGACCACCCAAGAATAAGGGTTCCAGAATCGGCGAGAATTACCAGCCGCTCGACGAGAATCGATCGTCGAAAATCACTAAGGATCGGCGAGTATCGGCTAGGATCGGCGAGAACCAGTCAGCGAGAATCGGTCGGCGAGAATCACCAGCAGATTCAGCGAGAATCAATCGGCGAGAATGCCCGATGATTCAAGTCGAATCGTAGGTTGACGATTCTCATCGATCGTCGAGAATCACCGACGATACACGTCGAACAGGGTCGACGATTCTCGTCGATCGGCGAGAATCAGAGTACACTACTCGACGATTCTCGTCGATCGGCGAGAATCCGAGCACCAATCCACCAAGGCAACACTTTGCCCAACCTGATGATCCTTTAAGGCAACACTTTGCCCACAACCCCATTCAGGTCGGTGATTGGTAACCTTTACCAACACAGTCAATCATCCAACTTCTCCATATCTCTTATGTGCGACCCTGCAGGCTCATATCGCGTTGGCAGTGAGATTACATGTTTGACCACTTCCAGATCACAATGGTAACTCCAACAGACTCCCACTTGATCTCGAAAGTATCAAAGCAAAAACCTCACAAACAATGAGCGGCATCTAGCAATGCATCATTGCTCCCCAAGCAATAAGAGTTTATAACTCATAAGCCTTTATGACCAATGTATCAGCGTTGTCTTTGTCCCTTTGTCCCTTACATCCGGAAAGAACTAGAGGCATGGACCGTGTCACCCTCGTAATAGCTCAATCCAAGTTTTCTTGATCCAGGACGGACTTCCAGAGAATGGTGAGTCCAATATCACATATTGACTCAACCAAGCATGGCCATGCATTTCTTAGTCCAGTTCCATCAAGGGGCCCATGAATGCAACTCCTGTCATACAGAAGGACAAATCCCATGTCTTCTCACACACAAACACTCAAATGATTCGTAAGATGCCCAACAACCACCCTTATCATCAACCTTTCTCAAGGAAGACTTTAGATGGCATCAAAGCACGCTCTTCCTCACTTGATGAATGTTGTGACTTCAGGTCAAAGGACCACAACACCATTGTCAATTGAGACCTACTCGTGACACGATTGGATGACAATCCATAGAGCAGTCTCAGGTTGGGTCTGTCCAGTACAACTTGTTCACTAACAAGTACCCACGTGATGACTTGATATCACAATATCATGACCTGTGAGAACCGATCATCAGTCAACGCACGTGCTAGCCTTCATGTACCATCATCACCCTTAGCTTCTATGACGATACTCGACCAGGGACCTTTTAAGAATGAAGCTTCAAATAAATCATAGGCTCTCACATTCAAGTCACTTACTTGATGTCCCATGCAAGCGAACATTCTAAGGGTATCTATTACGTTAACATTTAACTATCATATAGAAAAACTCATAATAAAAGAACTTGTCATTAATTGTAAGAGAAAAACTAGGTATAATGTTCATCATATGAACAAATGGCCAACAAAATACATGTTTACATGCAATCCACAAGATTCTCACTAGAGTTGATCATTTAGGTATCGTATACCCATCGATCTAGTATGACCATCATGCTTTCTTTGCGCGAGAGGCTTTGTCAGTGGATCCGCAATATTCTCCTCAGTCGACACTCTGCAAATGTTTACATCTCCTCGTTCGACAATCTCACGAATAAGATGAAACCGTCGAAGTATGTGCTTGGAGCGCTGATGAGATCTAGGTTCCTTAGATTGTGCAATTGCACCATTGTTATCACAGTAGAGAACTACGGGATCAACAATGCTAGGAACTACATCAAGCTCGACGATGAATTTCCTAATCCATACAGCCTCCTTCGCCGCATTAGCTGCTGCGATATACTCGGCCTCTGTTGTAGAATCAGCAACGGTCTCTTGCTTGGAACTCTTCCAGCTCACAGCTCCTCCATTTAGGCAAAACACAAAACCTGACTGAGACTTGGAGTCGTCTCTATCAGTTTGGAAGCTAGCATCCGTGTAACCACTTACAACGAGCTCTTACTCTCCACCATACACCAAGAACGCATCCTTAGTCCTTCTCAAGTACTTCAGGACATTCTTGACTGCAATCCAGTGACACTCACCGGGGTCTGACTGATACCTGCTAGTCATGCTCAAAGAAAAGGAGACATCGGGTCGAGTACATAACATCGCGTACATGATTGATCCAATTGCTGAAGCATATGGAATCAACTTCATGCGGTCCTTATCTTCACAAGACTTTGGACACTGGTCCTTAGAGAGATTCACACCATGAGACATGGGCAAAAATCCTTTCTTGGACTCAAGCATGTTGAACCGCTTCAACACCTTTTCGATGTACGTACCCTGGGTCAAACCCAGCAACTTCTTCGATCTATCTCTATAGATCTTAATACCAAGTATATAAGTCGCTTCACCCAAATCCTTCATTGAAAAGCAGTTCCCTAGGTTGTTCTTAACAACTTTTAGGGTAGGAATGTCATTCCCAATCAACAGTATGTCATCTACATACAATATCAGGAAGACAACAATGCTCCCACTGATTCGCTTGTAAACACAAGGCTCATCTTCATTCTTGATGAAACCAAACTCTTTGATTTTCTCATCAAAACGAAGATTCCAACTTCGAGAGGCCTGTTTCAGTCCATAGATGGACTTATTTAGCTTGCATATTTTAGTGGCTTCATCTGGGGATACAAAACCCTCGGGTTGTGTCATATACACTTCCTCAAGGAGGTTTCCATTAAGGAAAGCCGTTTTGACATCCATCTGCCAGATCTCGTAGTCATAATACGCAGCAATAGCAAGCAATATCCTTATGGACTTTACCATGGCAACAGGGGAAAAGGTCTCATCATAGTCAATACCATGAATTTGCTTGAAACCCTTAGCCACCAGTCGCCCTTTGAATGTTTGTACATTCCCATCCATGTCGGTCTTCTTCTTGAAGACCCACTTGCACCCTATGGGTCGTACCCCTTTAGGTGGTTCCACCAAGTTCCAAACTTGGTTTGCATACATGGAGTCCATTTCGGATTTCATAGCCTCAAGCCATTTGTCGGAGTCCGGTCCATTCATAGCCTCTTGGTAGGTTGCTGGCTCATCATCATGATCCATAAGCAACACATTACCTATTTGAGATACGAGAAATCCATATCTCTCCGGCTCAAACCTCGGTCTACCAGATCTACGTAGGACTTGTGTTCCCTGAGCAGGTTCTCTAGCTACAACATCTTGTAGTCCTGTCTCAGAATCCAATTCCGGTTCATTCATTACATGTGGTTCTTGAACTTCTTCAAGCTCTACCTTTTCAGTCTTTCTTGATAAGAACTCTTTCTCCAAGAAGACACCAGTCCTTGCGACAAACACTTTGCCCTCAGACGGTAGGTAAAAGTAATACCCTTTCATTTCCTTAGGATATCCCACCAGATAACATTTATCCGATTTGGGTTCCAGCTTGTCAGGCATTTGACGTCTCACGTATGCCTCACAGCCCCAAATTTTAATGAACGACATACTATGACGCTTCCCAGTCCATATCTTATATGGTGTCTTCAGAACCGTTTTCGTTGGAGCGCGATGCAATGTCATTGCAGCAGTCTCTAAAGCAAAACCCCAAAAGGAAACAGGCAAGTCTGCATGACTCATCATAGAACGTACCATGTCTAACAGTGTACGATTTCTCCTCTCAGACACGCCATTATGTTCTGGTGTTCTAGGTGGAGTGAGCTGTGATACAATACCGCACTCTTTCAGATGATCACGGAACTCATGACTCAGGTATTCGCCACCTCGATCAGATCGGAGTGCTTTAACCCTTTTACCCAACTGGTTTTCTACTTCATTCTTGAACTCTTTGAACTTTTCAAAGGTCTCGGATTTGCACTTCATAAGATACACATATCCGTATCTACTGAAATCATCAGTAAATGTAACAAAGTAGAAATACCCACCTCTAGCCATGGAACTCATGGGTCCGCATACATCACTATGTATAACACCCAAGAGATCCTCAGCCCTCTCAGTATAACCAGTGAAAGGAGCTTTAGTCATCTTGCCTAACAAACAAGATTCGCATCGCTCAAATGATTCATAATCAAATGAGTCCAAAAGTCCATCTCTATGGAGCTTGGATATGCGCTTCTCGTTGATATGGCCCAAACGACAATGCCAGAGAAATGTAGGGTTCAAGTCATTTGTTCTTAGT
Organism: Platanthera guangdongensis; assembly: GCA_039583875.1. Classification (NCBI taxonomy): domain Eukaryota; kingdom Viridiplantae; phylum Streptophyta; class Magnoliopsida; order Asparagales; family Orchidaceae; genus Platanthera; species Platanthera guangdongensis. The sequence continues at coordinate 35,489,568 of CM077167.1, read as the reverse complement.
CTTTTATTATTTTCAACATTACAGATCAGATGGTCCAAGTTCAAAACATAAAGACCATTAAACAATTGGGCTACAGCATAACAAACATCATTCTTAAATATAGAACAACAGTTGTTCTTAATTATAAAAGAAAATCCAATCATGTCCAAACATGAAATAGATATAATGTTTCTAGTTATGGACGGAACAAAATAACAATTATCTAGTTCTATTACAAACCCACTGGGCAAAGAAAGACGGTAAACCCCTACGGCTACAGCAGCAACTCTTGCTCCATTGCCGACGCGGAGGTCCACCTCCCCTTTACTCAGCAATCTTCTCCTTCCCAGTTCCTGCACATTTGTACAAATGTGAGAACCACATCCGGTATCCAATACCCAAGATGAAGGAGCAGAAAGGTTTATCTCTATAACGTAAACATTTGAAGCGGAAGTCATACCTCCCTCCTTTTTCTGCAGACCTTCAATGTACGAAGGACAGTTCCTCCTCCAATGACCAGCCTTGCCACAATGGTGGCATTTCCCTTCCTTCACCATGCTTTTCTTTTTCATCAGTGCTGAAGACTTGGGCTCAAGATATGACTTAGGTCCCACCTTTGTCTTCTTAGAGCCCTTGGCTTTGCCCTTGCCCTTATGCACCATCAGTATGGGGCTGGCAGGCTTGGCCTTCTTCATATTGATTTTGGCAGTTCTCAACATGCCTAGGAGTTCGGGCAGTGTCTTGTCTATCTCATTCATGTTGTAGTTCAAGACGAACTGCTCATAACTGTCCGGCAACGATTGCAGGATCAGATCTGTGGCCAACTCTTGACCAAGAGGAAAACCCAGCCTTTAAGGTTCTCTATATACCCAATCATCTTGAGTACGTGAGTCCCTACTGAGTCTCGAACTCCCATCTTGCACTGAAACAATGCTTTTATGATGTCGAACCTCTCTTGACGAGCCTGCCCTTGAAACATTTTATTGAGATGCTCGTCAATCTCCTTGCACCCCATGCTCTCATGTTGCTTCTGAAGCTCAGAGTTCATAGTGGCAAGCATAAGGCATTCGACATCTAAAGCATCATCAGTATATTTCTTATAAGTATCCTTCTCAGCACGGGAAGAGTTCCCGGTCGGCACCTCGGGGGCTTCTTCTTCCAAGACATAGAGCTTTCGCTCTTGCCTGAGAACAATTCTCAGGTTTCTATACCAGTCCATGTAATTTGTCCCACTGAGCTTGTCCTTCTCAAGGATGGCTCTCAGAGACAAAGTGGAGTGTGAAACACTTGCCATGGAATTCTACAAGAATTTATGCAGAATAAAATCAGTACCAAAATTTCAAATACAATTTATTTTAATTTGGACTTCAATTAAAACACTCCCACTATTTTATTCGAAATGATAGCCCTCACTAACAATTCGGAGAGTTCATGCGAGCTGCTCTCTTAGTGGACAACATCCGTATTTCACCAACACAATGAGTCAGCTTTGGCTTTCCTCTCACGATGCGGTTATTTAGGTAGGCAACGCTTACCAATTGCATCCTCATGCAATTCTTGTATGGTTGGTGAATAACTCCTTACTCGCATCCATCATATGGTGCATGCCAACCCTATGCCTCTAGGCACTCAACCTTTGAGGTCACCTAGTTAAGCTGGACCTGATGTCGACAGTGGGATATCACAATTATCCGCTCGCACCCTTACCAAGATAGATTAATGCACCTTGCTTTGGCAAGCCCACACTTCATCGATCGAGGCAGGAAGAGTGTCATCCATCGGAAGGCATCCGAACACTTAATATTTGATGAAGGGATTTTAATTATAGGTTAACAGCTAACCATGATCAACATTTGATCAATGTGCACATCCAAGGGAAAAATAATTCTAAAACCACATGCATCCCTTATGTGCACAACCTGACACCATCAACATTTGATAGAAGGAAGGGCTAAATCTGAACATCCGGAAATTTCCAAATCCTCAGATTTACATGCATTGGACAAAGGCAAAGACAACTCAACTTAAAGCAGTAGACAAGCTCATCTCTCTTTGTTGGATTCAAAATCCAAAACAAACTCGAGGGATGGTTACTGCTAAGGAGACTGCAATTTCTAACAATTAGAAATTCCCACGCAATTCCAGAAGTTCTTGGCGAGGTGCCAAGACTAAATCTAGACATTTAGAATACTTCTAAATCCCTAGGTTTACACGCACTGGAATAACAAAACTTCCAATACAACAATCATGGCCGAAACCTGGCTCTAATACCACTGTTGGGTTTCTCTATGAGGATGGCACAACGCTTGTGCACACAGCGGAAGAATAAAACATCAAGAAAAACCCAAAAGAGATGGGATCGGGCCATGATAATTGAATCAAGAAGTTAACAAACAACTAGGCAAAAATTACCTCGGTGGCGTTGAGTCACAACTCAACGGAGATGCTCCAAGCTTTGTCTTCTTGCTAATGGCGAGTTCTACGTGGAATAATGTCCACGTCTCTGCAGAAATCCACACGAGCGGGAGAACGCCGATCTTTCCGTCGCACGGAAAATCGGGAAGGAGAAAGACCGCACCTTGCTTTCCCACGGACTGCTAGGTCCGCGCCAGGGATTGCAGCGCCAGCGACGATCGCCGGAGAGAAGGAGGTCGACGGAGCGAACACGGCGGCGGAACCCTTCCGTCGGCGGGATTCGGGATCGGCGGAGCGAACGAACTGCGAGTGGAACACTTCCGTCGATTTCGATCGGCTTCCAAAAGCTAAAAGCCTGATTCCCGAAAACCCTAAGTATTCTATTTATACCTAAAGTATAAAATAGACTTAGGAGTGTCGCTATCCGCAGACCACCCAAGAATAAGGGTTCCAGAATCGGCGAGAATTACCAGCCGCTCGACGAGAATCGATCGTCGAGAATCACTAAGGATCGGCGAGTATCGGCTAGGATCGGCGAGAACCAGTCAGCGAGAATCGGTCGGCGAGAATCACCAGCAGATTCGGCGAGAATCAATCGGCGAGAATGCCCGATGATTCACGTCGAATCGTAGGTTGACGATTCTCGTCGATCGTCGAGAATCACCGACGATACACGTCGAACAGGGTCGACGATTCTCGTCGATCGGCGAGAATCAGAGTACACTACTCGACGATTCTCGTCGATCGGCGAGAATCCGAGCACCAATCCACCAAGGCAACACTTTGCCCAACCCGATGATCCTTTAAGGCAACACTTTGCCCACAACCCCATTCAGGTCGGTGATTGGTAACCTTTACCAACACAGTCAATCATCCAACTTCTCCACATATCTTATGTGCGACCCTGCAGGCTCATATCGCGTTGGCAGTGAGATTACATGTTTGACCACTTCCAGATCACAATGGTAACTCCAACAATAACAATCTCCTACAACCCAGGCTCACAGCCCTACCTCAGCCTTCAACAAGGCCTACCACTCAGAGAAAATAATCTCCTACAACTCAGCCTTTATAAAAATAGTTTACAACTCATATCTTATAAAGATCCTACAAAAAATAGATTTAAGTTTGTGACATTCCACCACCCTGGTATAGAGAGAAAGGATGGAAGGTTTCTTGATCAGTTCTTGGAAGAATCTGATGGCAGAGAACAACCACTCTTAGCTTTCTTGAAAGCTTCTTGAATCTGAACTCAATAGGGTTGAACTCCTTTGAAGTTGATTTTCAATTAGCTTCTTTCTTGAAACTCAGATCTCAATCTGAATCCTTCTTGGCAGACTGGTTCAGAATCTGCACTTGAGGGACTTGTTGATGTAAGTCCCTTTCCTCACTTCAATAGATGGAGCTCTCTCTCTCCAACTTCTTCTTGGATCTTCTGATGAAAATCTTCTTCTATTTTTATGTAACTGTATGTGTATACTCTTTCATGTATCTGTTGATGGAGAATGACTTTTTATATATTTCCTCCATGGTAATCGGCTGATCCGGTTTCTAACAAATTTCTGACAGCACTGACACTTGCAGTAGACCAGTTGGTAATGACAACTATCAAGTCATCCAATCACTTCTTGAAACTCTGTCTCTGTCAGCAAAGTGTCGAGACTGAACTTCATCATGTGTCGACACAAGTAGACTAAGTGTCGACACAAGCCTTGATGGTGTCAACACAGCTCCCTTGGTGTAGACACTGCTTCTCGACACAGCTTCTGTAGAATGTGTCGACACTAGTTCTGTGTGTCGACACAGTCACTTCTTCTCTTTACAGAAATATTAACTTTGTTGAAACTCAGCTGTGCGTCGACACAAGTCCTGTGTGTCGACACAGTTGATGTCGACAAAGTTTCCTGTGTGTCGACGCTGCTTCTGTATGTCGACACAGTTTCTTCTGGTGTCGAAACAGCCTTTCTAAGTGTCGACATAATTAACTCCAGGTGTTGACACAGCTTTTCTCTAGTGTTGACACAAGCCTTCATAAGTGTCGACACAGCTTCTTCTGGTGTCGACTCATGGACTTAGAAACCTTTTCCTGCATTCCTGCATTTACTTAACCTGCACATATAAACTCAAAATAACATCAAATACACCTTGATGCATATCATTGAGTAAGGTGAGGCTTCTTCAAATCTGGTACACATTTTCCAATGTACTCAACAATCTCCCCTTATTTGGAGAAGTCATAACCCTTAGTCAATGATATACACCATTCATAATAAACACACATGATGATGTATAACAACATTATATGACAGAGTAACTTCTAAACAAAACATATATAAAAAATTATCACAGAATAATAATGCAATAAGCATTAATCATTATTTTGTTTCAACTTTCAAAAGTTTCTTTAATAATAGTTTACATAGAGTTTTAACACTAAAGATTACAATGTTGTAAAATCTAGTAAATCTATCCTAAGGCTGCTCTAGCTCCTTGATGACTATGTCTTTGCCTGATTGGATCTTGGCTTGTACAGGAGCATCAGTATCTTCAACAGGCTTTTTCCCCTTTAGATCTTTCTTCTTTTGTTCTTCAGCCCTTATTCTTTTCCTTTCAAAATAGTGAAAAGGCTTTGGGAAATATTTGTTAGGCTCCTGAGCATTAGGAGGTAGCTTCCCAGCTTTTGCCTTTCTTCTATACTGTATAATGGCTTCCTGTCTAGCTTCATGCTTTTGTCATTCTTGCTTAGTGTACCATTTGCCCCTATCATGGGTCTTGTCCTTCACAGCCTTCCAGGCAGTCAAAATAATATTCCTATAAGTAGGACTCCACTGCTCAAAATCAGGCTTCAACTCAGTCTGTTCTCTGAATCTTTTCTTAGATAATAGAGCTTTCTTCTGAGCTTCCTTGTCAGCCCCTAACATTTCCACTTTCTCAATAATAATATTTTTAGTATCCTCTGGAGGGTTGTACATTGACTGTACTTCTTGGTGAATCATATCAAAGTCTGCTGGAGTGTAAATGACCTGAGTAACTTCAGGTTGATCACCTCCAAAATAAGCAGGGTGCACACCTGACTCACCTACATTATCATCATCACAGAGGGGTGGATATCCAAGGGTGGCTCTGATGCTATTAGATATCTATTTAGCATGATCTGAGCCAGCTTTAACTAACACTCTCTCCCCCTTTATGACTTCTTTTGCAATATGATCCCTGAGGTCATCTTTTTGAAATCTTACCTGTTCATCTAGATAATTTACACCATCTTTATAAAAGGACTTTAACTTTAATAACTGAGCAGAAATAATCTTTTGAGAATTCTTAATAGCTGTTTGGACAGTAGCTAGTCCTTCCTGTAATTGCTTGTCAAAATCTGACTTGGCTTTAGCTCTTGCCTCAGTCTGGGAAGCAACAGTATTCTTTAACTCTGTAACAATCACATTATGTGATTCAGTCAGATTATCATTCATTCTAAGTTGATTCTCTAGGACATAGCCTTGCTTAATAGCTATATCATCAACTTGAGTCTTGATTTTTTCTTGATGTGTTGCTAGGAAAACCACAGCATTGCCTCCTTTGTGAAAGCAGTCTGTCATCTCCTTCTTGTGCTGGTTTACGTCAAATCTTATGGATTTGATATCTTGAGCCAAGGAGAATTGTAAATCCTTATGGCTTTCATCCATATATTTTTCCATAGCTGCTCTTTGTTCATCCAATTTAATTCGCAAAGATACCAACAAAGAGCTATAATCAGTTGCTGGGGCAGGTTGAGGAGCAGTTTGCAGTGCCCTTTTATAGCTTTGGCTTCTTCTTTTGAAAACCATCAGTTTTCTCTTCTTTGCTTGTATTTCTGCTTCATCTTCAGAAGATGAGGTACTAGCAATATCAACTCTTTCCTTAGGACTAGGAGGCAATTCCTGATCAGTCCTAGGTAGCTCCCCCTGAGTCCCTTGCTCCTCCCTTTCAGGACTTACTTGCTCCCCCTCAATGTTAATTGGCTCCCCCTCAATTTCTGTTTTCTCCCCCTCAAATTCAGTTTGCTCCCCCTCAGTTCTTGCTTGTACTATATCAGGAAACAACTCTTCAAGGGTAAACTCTGGTTGAGTAGGGACTTGAGGTACCACCAACTCAGGAGCATCTGCAGATGTAGATGTATCCTCTATGATAACATCTTGTGCTTGACAGTTTAGTTGTGTGGTCTGGTCAGCATCAATCAAGGACTCAGTTAGTATTTCATCCTCATTATTGAAAATTGATTGATTAACTTCTTGAATTACCTCAAGAATAGTCTGTGTATCCATTTCACTTTCCAAGTGGGTTGGCTCTTCATCATGATGAGGCTCCCCCTGCACCTGAGAACCATCTGTAATATCTTGTGCAGGAGATTTTTCAGGAATCTCTGGCCTCTCTTCATCAGGCATGTCCTTTGTTAGGACTCTATCCCATCTGGAGATTATCCTTATGTCCATTCTTCTTATATGGTTGATCTTAGAACTAGTAGTTTGTTCCATTACTTCAGGAATTGTTCTAGCCAAGTACAGACTCATAATTCTTCCTAGATTTGGCTTCTTCATACTTTCCTTAATCTTTTCAAAAATTACTGCAGACCAATCTGTGTTTAGTCTGTAGATAATCCTGGTCATCAGGCTGAACATATAGGTTGAAACCCTATCATGTCCCCCTGGCTTGAAGAGAATGACTTTGTCAACCACTTCTGAAAGGAATTTGCCTTGTAGATTCATCCCTTTTCTATTCATTGCAGATCCAATCTTCATGGTGGGATCCAATCCACACCACTGAAGTGCTTCCCTAGTCTTGGTTGTGGGTACTTATTCTTCTTCTTGAGTTCTTGGAAGTTGAAGAGTTTTCCTCAAGATCTTCAAGGTAAGTTTAACTTTAGCTCCCTGAACTATAGATTTGATCTTAAGTCCAGTTGAATCTAAAGTAGCTCCGCCATAGAATTCCAGTATTTCTTTCTTCCAAATCTTTGTAAGTTCAGATACCAGAAATTCCAAACCATTTTCTGCAATTAGGGTTACTACTGCTTTAATTTCGGGTTCTGTATTATCAAAGGCATTGCGTACGAGTTCATAACCTTCATTGACATTATCTTCTAGCTTTGGCGCCATTGGGGTTGAGAGAAATCTTGAATTGAGAAGAGAGAATTTGTCGACACAAATTTTTAGTCTCGAAATGGAGAGTGTGTCGACAGGGTTTCTTGTTGACCTATTTATACCCTTCTATATAATGAAGGTGAAAAGGCACGTCATAATTCTTTTAATGTGTCGACACTGTTGAAAAGTGTCGACACAGACTTCTAATGTCTCAACATCAATTCTATTTGTCTTGGTCGAGTTCGACGAAGACCCCGTGAAGTCTTCGATCTGAGGTCGACGATTTGAAGTCGACGAAATGTTGTTGAATCTGCGCTCGACGATCAGTTGATTTTTAGTATCAACACAACTTCTGGATGTGTCGACACAACTTTTCTGAAGAGTCAACACCTATTCTCTAGATGTGTCGACACCACTTTCCTGGAATGTCGACACCAACTACTATATGTCGACATAGACAACTTCTTGTGTTGACACAATTTTACTTAGCCAAATTTTGTTAAACTAATTTATGTTCAACATACCTAATTCAATTTTGAAATTATTGAATTTAGTTTCATCTAAAGGCTTAGTGAATATATCAGCTAGTTGTAAATCAGTATTAACAAATTCTAAAGAAATATCTTCTTTCTCTACATGATCTCTAAGAAAATGGTATCTTATTTTTATATGTTTTGTTCTACTATGAGAAACAGGATTATGAGCAATAGAAATAGCACTAGTAGATTCACATAATAATGGAGTTCTACTTACCTGAATACCATAATATTCTAACTGATGTTGTATCCACAACAGTTGTCCACAGCAACTTCCTGCAGCAACATACTCAGACTCGGCTGTGGAAATTGCCACACTGGTCTGCTTCTTACAGCTCCAAGACACCAATCTTCCTCCTAGAAATTGACAGGTGTCTGTTGTGCTTTTCCTATCTACTTTGCAACCTGCAAAGTCTGCATCTGAATAGCCCATTAGTAGAAAATCTCTATTCCTAGGATACCAAAGGCCTAGATTAGGGGTGCCCTTAAGATATCTCAAAATCCTTTTGACAGCAGTAAGATGAGATTCTTTAGGGCAGGATTGGTACCTAGCACAGACACATGTAGCATACATGATATCTGGTCTACTAGCAGTCAGATATAGGAGGAAGCCAACTATCCCTCTATACAAAGTTTCATCTACAGGTTTCTCTGCATCATCTTTGTTAAGAGATACACTTGTCCCCATTGGAGTTCTCATGGTAGTGGATGACTCCATACCATACTTCTTAATTAACTCCTGGGTGAACTTAGACTGGGATATGGACAAGCCATCATTAGTCTATCTTACATGGAGACCCAAGAAGAACTTAAGTTCTCCCATACTGCTCATTTTAAATTTCCCTTGCATAAGTTTTTCAAACTTTCTACAAAGGTTACTTTCCGTAGAACCAAATATTATGTCATCAACATATATTTGGACTAGGATGATCTTTCCTTTGGATTCCGTAAGGAATAGAGTCTTGTCTATTTTCCCCCTTGAGAATTTGTTCTCAATGAGGAAAGTAGACAGGGTTTCATACCAAGCCCTTGGGGCTTGTTTCAACCCACACAAAGCTTTCCTAAGTCTATAGACATAAGTAGGATTGAGTGGATCAACAAAACTTGAGGGTTGTTCTACATAGACCTCCTCTTTTAAGTCTCCATTTGAGAATGCAGACTTAACACCCATCTGGAACACTTTAAAGCCTTGATATGCTGCATAGGCTAGAAATAGCCTGATAGCTTCCAGCCTTGCCACAGGGGCAAAAGTCTGATCAAAGTCTATGCCCTCCTCTTGTCTGTATCCTTTGGCAACTAGTCTTGCCTTGTTCTTCACTTTGATCCCACTCTTATCAAGCTTGTTTCTATAAATCCACTTTGTCCCTATGACATTGTGGCCCTTCGATTTTGGAACCAAATCCCAGACCTTACACCTTCTGAATTGATTTAACTCCTCCTGCATAGCATCAATCCAGTGAGGGTCTTGTATTGCTTCTTCAAATCTCTTGGTTTCCACTTGAGATAAGAAGCTAGAGCAAAGAACTGTGTTCAAGTTCCTGCTCCTTGTTTGTACTCCTTGTCTTGGATTACCAATGATCTGATGTGCAGGATGATCCTTCAACTGTCTAACTGCTGGAGGTAATCTATCAACAATTTGACCTTCTCCAATCTCTTCATTATGCTGCACCTCATGGTCTTCATCAACATCTTGAGTGTCTTGTACTCCCCTTGGACAACAACTACCATTTTCCTCATCCTGCTTTGCAGTTGGAACTTCTCTGGTAGTAAGCTGGTCCATCTTCTGCTGTATACCTGTGGAGCTACAAGAACTACTTGGCAACTCACTGTTAATAAGTCTAGTTTCATCAAAGATGACATGAACTGACTCTTCTACAACTTGAGTAGCCAAATTGTAGACCTAATAAGCCTTACTATTGTTGTTGTACCCAATAAATATCCCATCTTGGAATTTGGCAGCAAACTTAGTTAGGTGAGATTTGCCATTGTTAAGCACATAACATTTGCAACCAAAGATCCTAAAATAGGATAAGTTTGGTTTTCTACCTTTCATAACCTCATAGGTTGTCTTTTTGTGGCTTTTGGTGATGGAAGCCCTATTGAGCACATGGCATGCAGTGTTTACTGCCTCAGCCCAGAAATATTCTGGGAGAGAAGTATCACCTAATAGTGTTCTTCTAGCCTCAATCAATGTCCTATTCTTTTTTTCAGCAATGTCATTTTGTTGAGGTGTTCTTGGTGAGGAGAATTCCTGATGAATCCCAAATTCTTCACACAACCTTGTCATACTTTCAGATTGGAATTCAGTTCCATGGTCACTTCTAATTTTGACTACTGAACTATCTAATTCATTCTGAATTTGTTTGACAAAATTATAGAAGACCTTTGGAGTTTCAGATTTCTACCTCAAAAAGAATACCCATGAAAATCTAGAATAGTCATCTACAATCACAAAAGTGTAGACCTTCCTACCTAGGCTCTGAACTGGTATAGGGCCAAATAAATCCATATGCAAGAGGTATAAGCACCTCACTGAGTCTTTGGTTTCTAGGCTATGAAAGGAGGATCTAGTCTGCTTGCCTTTTTGACAAGATGAACATATTCCATCCTTATAACACTTAACTTGAGCACCATTCCTCACTAACTCTTTACTAAATAGTTGGTCAATAGTCTTGTAGTTAAGATGGGCTAGCCTCTTGTGCCATTTGACACAATGAGAGGCATTCTCATTAGCCACAAGACAGATAGGAGAATTTTTATTCTCACACTCAAAATTTAGGCAGTATACATTTCTTTTTCTATATCCAGTCAATATGACTTTTTGATCACTTGACCACTTGATATGACACTCATTCTTGATAAATAAAATGTCATATTGTAGATCACTCAGCTGGCTTATGCTTGTTAGGTTGTGTTTCAAACCCTTCACATAGGCCACTTGAGTGATAGTGATTAAGTTGTTAGACATGGTACCAAACCTTTTGATGACTCCTTTTTCAGAGCCACCAAAGATTACTTTAGGCCCATTCATTATTGGTGAGTAGTCCTTCAGCAATCCTCTTGTTCTAGTCATGTGTATGGAACATCCACTGTCCAAGTACCATATAGGAGCATGGCAACTTGGACTCACCTGCAACAAAGATTACTTAACCTTAGAACCCAAATAACTTTTGGGTCCTTGGTTCAAGTTATCCTGAAACTTAACAAATCTGCATGCAGCTCTTCTAACAGGCAGACTGCTATTCTCCTTGACACTGGTGTTGTGCCAACAGTCTAAGACAAAATGGCCTATCTTGCCATAGCACCAGCACTCAAACTTATTATACCTCTTTTTAGGTACAATCTTAGCTGTATTGTTGACATCAGATCTTTTGTTTTGTGTTGGAGCTTTGCCTTTATTATTGGACTTAGCATCCCATGCAGTTCTCTTAAAGCCTATTCCTGCCTTACCCTTTTGTGACACAAAGTCATCTATTAAGGGTAGGATAGATTTTGGCTTAGAGAAACTAGCCACAATCTCCTTCTCTTTCTGAAGTCTGTTTTCTAGACTTTTAATCTGATCATTTTTTAATGTGATTGTTCCCATTTGAATTATAGTTATGTTCTTCAATTTGGCAATCTCATTCATCTTTTGATCCAGCAGCTTCTCTGAATCAGATGCAGCCAACTTAAGAGCTACAATTTCCTTAGCCTGATTTTTGGCCAGGTTTTTGCTTCTCTTGAGTGCCTGCAACAAATCCCCATATTCATCTATCAGCTGATGAATATCTCCTTCTGATTCAGACCCATCTTCATCTCTTGATGGAGATGCATCTGATTCTGGCCCAGTGAAGTAATCAGAATCTACAGATACACTTTTTACCTTACTGGGGCCAGGCTGATCCTGGCACTGGTCTTCTTCAGACACTGCCATCAATCCTTTGCACTGATGGTCTTCTTGCTCATAGATAGAGTCCAGTAATTGCATGAACTCATCCTCTTCTTCTATTGCAAACAAACCAATATATGCATCAGCCTCAGATTCAGATTCTGAAGTCGATTGATCTGTCCAACTTTTCTCTTTCTCAGCAACCAAGGATTTCTCCTTCTTGCTCTTGTGCTGAGACTTCTTTTTGTTAGTTGACTCCTTCCTTTTGTCTGGACAGTCAGCCACAACATGTCTAGGTTTGTTGCAGCAATAGCAAATAATCTTTGATGTAGTTGACTTGTCAGGGTTTGTCCCACTCCTGTCCTTCTTGGATGATTTTCTCTTCTGATAATAGTCATCTTTGGACTGAGATGAGGATGGCTTAGATTTCCACTGCTTCTTCTTTAAGAACTTCTATAACTGTCTTGTGAATGTTGCAAAGTCTTCATCAGAATTACTGCTATCTGTAATGTGATTATCAGAATTTTTTGAAAACACTTCCGCATCTTTATTAGGAGAAGATGGAGACATTCTCCTATTTTTCCTTGTGGCTTTTACCTTAAAGGTCACTGACTTTTCTTTGTAGTCACCCTTTGTATTTTTCTCTTCCTCCTTTCTGGCTAACAGCTGCATCTCATAAGACAGCAATTTTCCAAACAGTTTTGGAGGTGAAATCTCTGCCAGTCTGGCCACTTCCCTTATGGCACAGATATTTGTATCCCAATCCTTATTCAAAGACCTAAGGAATTTGTCATTCAGTTCATATGTACTGAATATTCTTCCATAAGACATTAACTCATTTACAATCTTGTAGAACTTCTTATAACATTCAGTTATACTTTCAGACTTGGCTTGTCTGAAACTCTCATATTCTTGATTAAGCATAGACTTTCTATCTTGCCTAACCTCTTCAGAACCATCCATGTAGACAATCAATGTGCCCCACATCTCCTTGGAGGTTTTGTAGTGAATTAGATTCTGGAATGTTGAATCATCAATGGCACACACTATAATATTTTGTGCTCTTTTATCCATTGTAGCCAAGATGATCTCATCCTTAGTCATCTCTGAAAACTCATTTGGAATTCTTTGATTGGCATCAAGAACAGAAACTTTCATTGGAACATATGGTCCTTCCTTAACTGTTATATAGATTTTAGGATCAGATGCCTCCATAAATAATCTGACCCTTTCCTTCCAAATTCCAAAGATTTCCTTCCTGCAAATAGGCAATTTCATTGCACCAAGTTCTTTATGGTTTTCTCCTGAACCCATTTTCTTGAACTGATTCTGCCTCAAAGATCTCATTCAGACTGTTAAGTCTATCTTTTGAGGAACCGCCCTCTGATACCACTTGAAAGAATTGGTTCCTAAACACCTAGAGGGGGGTGAATAGGTGCAATTCTTTTTTTACACTAAGGCAGAATATTAATTCAGATATTCAAACTAATTCTATCAGTTCTACAACTACCACAATCACAGAATTCATAGAATTACAAACAGTCACATATTACACACAGTTTTATAGTGGTTCCCCAAGATCTGGGTACATCCACTTTCCCCCTTCGCCTATCTAGCAGTGTGCTAGATTCGGCCTAACTTCTTCTCTTCACCTCAAATCCGCAGATCTTACAGCTCAGAACCCAAACAAGGCTCCTACAACTCAGAGTGAGTCCACACTCCTACAGCTCAGGCAATCTGCCCTACCTCAGCCTTCAACAAGGCCTACAACTCAGAGATAACAATCTCCTACAACTCAGGCTCACAGCCCTACCTCAGCCTTCAACAAGGCTTACCACTAAGAGAAAATAATCTCCTACAACTCAGCCTTTATAAAACAGGCTTACAACTCAGATCTTATAAAGATCCTACAGAAAATAGATTTAAGTTTGTGATATACCACCACCCTGGTAGAGAGAGAAATGATGGAAGGTTTCTTGATCAGTTCTTGGAAGAATTTGATGGCAGAGAACAACCACTCTTAGCTTTCTTCAAAGCTTTTTGAATCTGAACTCAGTAGGGTTGAACTCCTTTGAAGTTGATCTTCAATCAGCTTCTTTCTTGAAACTCAGATCTCAATCTGAATCCTTCTTGGCAGACAGGTTCAGAATCTGCACTTGAGGGACTTGTTGATGTAAGTCCCTTTCTTCACTTCAATAGATGGAGCTCTCTCTCTCCAACTTCTTCTTAGATCTTCTGACGAAAATCTTCTTCTGTTTTTATGTAACTGTATGTGTATACTCTTTCCTGTATCTGTTGATGGAGAATGCCTTTTTATTGACTTCATCCATGGTAAACGGCTGATCCGGTTTCTAACAAACTTCTGACAGCACTGACAGTTACAGTAGACCGGTTGGTAATGGCAGTTGTCAAGTCATCCAGTCACTTCTTGAAACTCTGTCTCTGTCAGCAAAGTGTCGAGACTGAACTTCATCATGTGTCGACACAAGTAGACTATGTGTCGACACAAGCCTTGATGGTGTCAACACAGCTCCCTTGGTGTAGATACTGCTTCTCGACACAGCTTCCTTAGAATGTGTCGACACTAGTTCTGTGTGTCGACACAGTCACTTCTTCTCTTTACAGAAATATTAACTTGGTTGAAACTCAGCTGTGCGTCGACACAAGTCCTGTGTGTCGACACAGTTTATATCGACAAAGTTTTCTATGTGACGACACTGCCTCTGTATGTCGACACGGTTTCTTTTGGTGTCGACACAGCCTTTCCAAGTGTCGACACAATTAACTCCAGGTGTCAACAGAGCTTTTCTCCAGTGTCGACGCAAGCCTTCATAAGTGTCGACACAGCTTCTTCTGGTGTCGACTCATGGACTTAGAAACTTTTTCCTGCATTCCTGTATTTACTTAACCTACATAGATAAACTCAAAACAACATCAAATACACCTTGATGCATATCATTGAGTAAGGTGAGGCTTCTTTAAATCTGATACATATTTTCCAATGTACCCAACATTAGTAGATGGTGTCGACATATAAGAAAAATTCTGTCGACACATCCAGAAGATTGTGTGGATACTCAGAATTTGGTGTCGACACATGGCTATCCTGACACTTAAATGTTAGTGTCGACACATACAGTCATCCGTGTCGACACGCAGGAATTAGTGTAGACTCTTAAGATTATTTGTGTCGACACATCGTAATTGGTGTCGACATATAGCATAGTAATTCTCTGTCGAGACTTTAGTAGTATGTGTCGACACAATCCCAACAGTGTCGACACAATAGGTTTATTTCAACCCGCATGTTGACCTTCTTTGTTTAGACACATATAAATAGGTGGAAGTAAAACCCTGTCAACTACGCTCTCCACATTCTCGAGACCAAAATCCTTGTGTCTACAAACCTTCATCTTCCTTTCTCTCTCTCTCTCTCATCCCACATGGCGCCAAAGCTGGAAGACAACATCAATGAGGGCTATGAACTTGTTCGCGATTCGTTTGAAAACGCCACATAAGAAATCAAAGCTGTGATTACCCTAATCACAGAAACTGGTTTGGAGTACTTAGTCTCAGAACCTACCAAGATATGAAAGAAGGAGGTTCTTGAATTCTTTACAAAGGCATCACTGGATTCAAAAGGATTGAAAATTGAGTCATCTGTTCACGGAACAAAGATCAAACTCACCCAGAAAAGTTTGAGTAAGTCACTTCAAATTCCCAAGGTTAAAGATGAAGATGAAATAACATCTTCCATGACAAAAGAAGCACTGCACTGGTGTGGAATGGATCCCATAACCAAAATTGGATCTTCAATGAACAGAAAGGGGATGAATTCCCCGAGTAAATTTCTTTCTGAAATTATAGGGAAAGTTATTCTATGCAAATCAGGGGGACATGATAGGATTTCAGCCTACATGTTCAATCTAATGACCAGAATTATATTCAAGGTGAAAACAAATTCGTCTGCGGTTATTTTTGACAAGATCAAAGACATTCTTAAGAAACCTAATCTAGGCAGAATCCTGAGTTTATATCTGCCTGAGAATATTCCTGAAGTTATGAATCAGATTGCAGGATCTAAAATCAATCATATGAGAAGAATGGATTTGAGAATACTATCCAGATGGGAAAGGGTCCTGGCCAAGGATGTTTCTACTCCACATAAACAAACAAAACAGATACACCCAAAGAAGAAACCAACCCACAAGACAGCTGAATCTTCCAGTGATTCAGAAGAAGAAGTGGTCTTCAGCCCAAATGAAGAAAGACCGGAGACTGCTAGGAAATCACCTGCTCCAGAAACTGTAGATGATGGTCAGGTGCAGGGGGAGGAGATTCCTGCAGTCAACATCCATTTGGATCAAGTCCAGTAAGTGCCTTATCAAGGGGGAACCAATGAGCTTTCTCCAGTTTCAGCTCAACAAGAGGCATTACCCTCAGGGGGAGTTCATGAACAAGAGCCAACTGTTCACACAGTTGCATTGGCCAGTGAAGCAGCTACATAATCTATACTTAAGTTACTACTTGATATCAATCAAGATGATATAAATACTGAAAATGATACACTAAATGTGCATATGAATGATGTTGATCAGATTAACAAAGACAATGTCCCTGAAAATGACATTACTATGGAAGAATCCTTTGTATTTAAAGGTGAACAATTTGCTGAGAAAGAGAAATCTATTCCTCCAATTCAAATAAACCAAAAGTTCACTCTAAAAGAGTTATTTCCTGACATACAAGATGCAAGGACTGAGGGGGAGCGGCCAAGGACTGAGAAGGAGTTGCCCTCTAGTCCAAAAGACACGGTGGACTTAGCAAGTTCATCTGATTCTTTTGAACAAGAAGAAGCCTCCAAGGCTAAGAAGAGAAAAATTGTGGAGCTTAGGAAAAGGAGCTCAACCTATAAGAAAGCCTTACAGGCTGTTCCACAAACTGCAGCTCCAACAGTAGATTTCAGTTCACTTCTGGTGCAACTGCAAGTAAAGTTGGATGAACAAAGAGCAGCTCTTGAGAAATATGTAGATGAGAGCCATAAAGAACTGCAATCTACATTGGCCCAAGATATCAAGTTCATCAGATTTGAAGTGAATTTACATAAAAAGTAAATGACAGATTGCTTCCATAAGAGAGGTAATGCTGTAGTCTATTTAGCCAAGCAATAAGTGGAAGCCAAAACTCAGATAGATGACATAGCAGTGAAACAAGGCTATATACTGGAAAACCAAATAAGAATGAATGATAATCTCACAGAGTCACACAATGTTATTGTAACAGAACTTTAAAATAAAGCCACTACTTTAACTGAACTATTTGTTAAAGAAAATACTGAGTTTGATAAACAACTCAAAGCAAATTTGACTGATGTTAACACTGCTATCCAAGCCTCTCAAAAGGCCATTGCTGATCAGCTACTGAAGTTCAGATCATTCTACAAAGAAGGCACCAATTATCTGGCAGATCAGGTAAGGTTTCAAAAGGATGATCTAAGATACCATGTTGAATGAGAAGTCATAAAGGGGGAGAGAGTGTTAGTCAATGCAGGCTCAGAACATGCAAAATGGATCACTAATGCTATCAAAGCAACTCTTGGTTATCCACCCCTTTGTGATGATGACAATACTGCTGAGTCAGGCATTCACCTTGCTGCCAATGAAGGGGTTCAGCAGGAAGTGGCTCAAATCATTTATCCACTTGCTGATTTTGAAGGAATTCAATCTGTTGTTCAACAATTGTATAGTCCTCCACCGGAGGTACAAAATGTCATTATTAAAAAGGTTGAAATGTCTGAGGCTGCTTTAAAAAGAGAGCAAGAAGCTCAACTTTCTAAGAAAAGGTTTAGAGAGTGGGCTGAATTAAAACCTGATTTTGAAAGATGGAGTCCCACATCCAGGAATATTATTCTCACTTCCTGGCAAGCTGTTAAAGATAACATACATGATAGGGGCAAGTGGTACTCTGCACAAGAATGGAGCAAGTATCATAAGCGGCACGATGTCATTTTTCAATTCAGAAGAGATATCAAAGCTGGAAAAATACCTGCTAACGTTGTGGAGCCTAGCAAGTACTTTCCAAATCCTTTTTATTATTTTGAACGGCAAAAGATCAAGGCTGAAGAGCTCAAGAAAAAGGATCTTAAAGGGAAAAAGCTAGCTGAAGACACTGAAGATAATGTACAAGCAAGGATTCAGTCTGGCAAAGGCATTGTCATCGAGGAGCCTGATCAACCTTAGATTAGATTGACTAGATTTTAGAAATATGAACTCTTCTCTTTTAAAATCTATGTAATCTGTTGTTTCAAAAATTCTTGTAATTCAACAAAACTTTGATTCATTTTCACTATATTTTATCATATTTTATGATGATATAATATGTTATTTTTGTTTATGTGTTACCCTATCAAATCATGCTTTTATACATCATATTTTATGTTTTATTATAAAGTGATATATATCATTGACTAAGGGTTATGACTTCTCCAAATAGGGGGAGATTATTGGGAACATTGGAAAATATGTACCAGATTTGGAGAAGCATCACCTAACTCAATGATATTCTTCAAGGTGTATTTGATGTTGTGTTGAGTTTGAATGTGCAGGTTAAGGAAATGCAGAAAAACGTTTCTAAGTACAAGTGTCGACACTTGAGAAGAATTATGTCGACACATGGGAAAGGCTGTGTCGACACCCGGTGCCAGATTGTGTCGACACACAGAAAATCTGTCGACAACAACAGTGTCGACACACAGGACTTATGTCAACACACACCAGAATTCTGTCGACACCAACTTTGTCGAGACTAGGAGTTATTGTGTCGACACACAAGACTTGTGTCGACACATTCCACTGTAGTTGTGTCAAGAAGATATAGAAGGGCTGTGTCGACATTGTGAGGGCTGTGTCGACATCATCAAGAGTTGTGTCGACACATGATCTATTTGTGTCGACACATTTTGAAGTTTTGTTCGATACTTTGCTGCTAAGTTGAAGTTCAATGAAGCATCAAATGTCATGACTAGAGACTTGACAGCTATCACAACCAACAATGCAGTTGCATCTGTCAGAGCTATCAGAAGACTGTTAGGAATCAGATCAGCCGATAACCTCGGATGGACTCTATATAAAGATATGTTCTATCATCAAAAGAGTATGAACAACTAAGAAGAAGGAGAGGAAGTCTTCATTCAGAAATCAACAAGTCCCTGGCAGATCCTGAACAAGTTTGTAAGAAGAATTCAGAGCCACATCTAAAAAGGAGAAGGAAGCTGGATTGAGGATCATCTCTAACTTCACGAGAAGATCAACCTTACTTTGTTCAAATTCAAGAAGCTTTGAAGAAGCTAATATAGGTTGGATCTAAAGCAGTCAGATCTATCAAGAACTGACCAAGAAACCTTCAACCCTTTCTCTCTCTACCTAGGTGAAGGTTCTATTTGTTTTTTAATCAATTTCTCTGTAGGATCTTATATATATCTGAGTCTAGGAGAGTTAACTCTCTGAGTTGTAAGCCTAAATTTATAAAGGCTAGGGTAGGGCTGAGTGCCTGAGGTAGGGGAATCATTTCTCTGAGTTGTAGGCCTGGGAAAAGGCTGAGGTAGGGCTTAATTGCCTGAGTTGTAGGAGTGTGGACTCACTCTGAGGTAGGGTTCTCTGGAAGAATCTGAGTTGTAGGACTTGCTGAAGTCTGAGCTGTAGGGACCTTTCAAGGTTCTAAGTTGTAAGATCTGAGGATCTGAGAAGAAAGAAGGGAGTTAGGCCAAATCTAGTACACTACTAGATAGGCGAAGGGGGAAAGTGGATGTACCCATCACTTGGGGAACCACTATAAATCTGTGTGTCTTTTGTGTTGCTGTTTTGTTTAAATCTATGTTGTGAACTGTGTTGTGATACATATTGCATAAGTGATCTAACAGTGATATAATTGTTATCTGCCTAAGTAAAAAGAATTGAACCTATTCACCCCCCCCCCCCAGGTGTGTTTAAGGTATCTTAAAATCAATTCTTTCAATTGCACTAGTAGAATCACAGAACATAATAGATTTACTTAGCTGAATACTGTAGTTCAGTAGTTGATGTTGAATCCATAATAGTTGTGCACAGCAACTTCCAGCAGATATGTACTTTGATTCTACTGTAGAGATAACAACACTTGTTTGCTTCTTGCTACTCCAACTGATAAGTCTTTTCCCTAGAAACTGGCAAGTTCCAGAAGTGTTTTTTTGTCTTCTTTACACCCTGCAAAATTTGCGTCTGTGTATCAAGTAAGTTCAAAATCACTATCCTTAGGATACCAAAGCCCGAGATTGGAAGTACACTTAAGATATCTTAGTATTCTCTTAACAGCAGTATAATGAGACTCTTTGGGGCATGCTTGGTACCGAGCACAGACACATCTTGAGAACATAATATCTGACCTACTAGCAATTAAATACAGGAGTGATCCAATTATGCCTCTATACAAGGTTTCATCAACTGGTTTTCCAGATTCATCCTTGTGTATTGACACTGTAGAACCCATTGGAGTTATCATGGTAGAAGAATTCTCCATACCATATCTCTTAATCAACTCCTTAGTGAACTTAGACAGAGAGATGGATATTCCATCCTCGGATTGTCTAACTTGGAATCTCAAGAAGAACTTTAGCTCACTCACGTTGTTCATCTCAAACTTGCCTTGTATAAGCCTTGCAAATTTGCTACACAGCATCTCATTGGTAGACCAAAAAATTATGTCATCTACATAAATCTGGACTAATATGCTTGAACCTTTGATGCTCCTAAGGAATAGTGTCTTGTCTATCTTTCCTCTAGAGAACTTGTTCTCTATAAGAAAGGTAGAGAGAGTTTCATACCAGGCCCTAGGTGCCTGTTTTAACCCATACAAAGCCTTATGTAATCTGAAAACATAGTTTTTGTGTTTAGGGTCAACAAAACCTGGTGGATGCTCTACATAGACTTCTTCCTTCAGTGTACCATTTATGAATGCTAACTTTACATCTATTTGGTAGACTTTGTATCCTTTGAATGCTGCATGGGCTAAAAACAATCTAATGGCTTCTAGCCTAGCTATAGGTGCAAAGGTTTGGTCATAATCTAATCCTTCCTCTTGTCTATATCCTTTAGCCACTAATCTAACTTTGTTCTTGACTATAACCCCATACCCATCTAATTTATTTTTATAGATCCACTTAGTGTCTATGATATTGTGACCACTAGGTCTGGGAACTAGACACCAGACTTTTTATCTCTAAAATTGATTTAACTCTTCTTGCATATCCATAATCCAGTTGGGATATGAATTGGAATCTTCAAACCTTTTAGGTTCTACCTGTAGGAGAAAATTGGTGTATAGAACCTCATTGTGATGTCTACTTCTAGTAGTCACACCTAATCTATCATCACCTATTATTTGATCTACAGGATGATCTCTAAGGTGTCTAATAGCTACAGGAAGGTGTCTATTATCACCTAGTACTGCATGAGGATTAGGATGATTCTCTTCCTCCCCCTGAGCTGATGCAGTAACTTTTAAAGGAACTTTTATATTGTCCCTAATGTCTAACTCTATGTTAGGTGAGTCACTGATATATAGTTTTTCCATTCTAGACATTACACCACCTAGACTAGAACTGTTAGACATATCATTACATAAAACAGATGATTCATTAAATACTACATTAATAGATTCTTCCATAACTTTATGTTTCAAGTTGTAGATCATGTATGATTTGCTATGATGACTATACCCTACAAAGATTCCTTCATAGGATTTCTCTGAGAACTTGGTTAGATAAGTTTTCCCATTGTCCAAGACATAGCACTTGCTTTCAAAAAATTTTGAAGTAGGACAGATTTGGTTTTCTGTCTTTCATTAGTTCATAGGGAGTCTTATTGTAATACTTGTTGATCAATGCTCTATTTTCAACATGGCATGCTGTGTTTATAGCCTCAGCCCAAAAATATTCTAGGAGAGATGTATCACTTAGCATTGTTCTAGCTGCCTCAATAAGAGTTCTATTTTTTCTCTCAGCAACTCTATTTTGTTGTGGTGTTCTTGGAGAGGAGAACTCCTGAAGGATTCCTAGTTCCTTACAAAAATTTGTCATCTTTTCAGATTGAAATTCTGTACCATAGTCACTTCTAAGTTTGACCAAAGTACATCTCAACTCATTCTGAATTTGTTTGACAAAATCAGCAAGGATGCCTAGTGTTTCAGACTTTTTCCCTTAAGAAGAACACCCAAGCAAACCTAGAGTGATCATCCACAATCACATAGGTATAAGACTTCCTTCCCAAACTAAGAACTTGCATAGGACCAAATAAATCCATATGAAGTAAGTACATACACCTCTCAGTGTCTTTGGACTGAATACTCTTAAAAAAGACTTTTGTTTGTTTGCATTTTTGACAAGCAGGACATATGTCTTCTTTGAAGCATTTTAGTTGTGGGCTATTTCTAACTAAGTCCAAAGAAAATAGTTTACTCATAGCTTTATAGTTTAAGTGAGTCAGCCTCTTGTGCCACTATACACACAAAGTGTCTTTCTCACTAGCTACAAGACATACTGGAGATTGTTCATTTATACTAAGGAAATTTAGAAAATAAATGTTCACACTCCTAGTTCCTGACAAGATGATCTCTTGATCACTTGAATTCCTTATCAGACACTTGTTATTGTGGAAAACAATTTCGTATCCTATATCACAAAGCTGACTTATGCTTATCAGATTGTTGTTCAATCCTTCCATATAAGCAACTTTAGTGATCATAACTAGGTCATTAGAAATGTTACCATATCCCTTGGTGAGTCATTTATCTGACCCTCCAAAGATGACTTTTGATCCATTCTTAACTGAAATGTAGTCTCTTAGTAAACTCCTTAATCCAGTCATATGTTTGGAACATCCACTATCCAAGTATCAGATTGTCCTATTAGTGGTACTTGGCTCCACCTGCAAACACAAATTTAGTTCACTTTAGGCACCCAACAAGTTTTGAGACCTTGGTTCCTGTTAGTCTTTGCTGTGTAAAACACAACAGTCTTTCTAAATAAAGGTGGTTGAAATCTATATGAAAGACCTGTTGGATTATACCAATAATCTAGGGCAAAATTCCCAACCTTCCCACAACACCAACACTCAAATCTGGTGTATCTTCTCTTTGTTTGCACATCTGAAGTGGTTTTCTTGTGCAACATAGAATTCTCATCCAATTTTCAAGGTAGAGGTGCATAATTCACACCCTTATCTTTCAGATTTGAGTGAGCTATACTGGGATCAGCCTCAAGAATTCCTTGGCTTCTTGGATTGATCTCCTTCTATGGTGGTTCTTGGCCTATATTGTCTTTTGACATCTGATCCTTCCAGCAAGGCTCTTTATTGACCTTGCTGGTAGAGCACTTAGACATCATATGTCCGGGAACACATGATCTCAATCATCTGTTAGAAGACAGATACTTAACAGGTTGCCGATCTGAACCACTTGGAATTTTATCTTTAGATACAAACTTCTTTTTAAATTTTTTATTCTTACCAAACCCTACATCACTTATAAATGGTGCGGAGAAGGTATCTATGATAGGTAACACTGACTTAGGCTTTGAGAACTGAGTTAGGAGTTGTCTTTCCTGAGCAAGCTTTGCTTCCAGGTCTTTGACAGTCTTGACCTGTTCAATTATCACCTCTGCCTGGCTATCTATCTTGTTGGTTAATTCAATTAGTTTCAGTTTTTGTAAATCCAACTTTGTATTGGCACTTATCAACTGAGAAGATACTCCTCTCAAGGAATCTAACTCTTTGGCCTGATCCTTAGCAAGCTGTTTGCTTGTAATTAAGGCCTTTAGTACCTTCCCATACCTGTTGATAAGGGAGTTAAAATCTGCTTCAATGTCTGAATCATGTTCTTTACTATGTGAACATGATTCATTTTCTGATGCAGAAATAGAATCTGAGGGAAAACTATTAGAGATTGATTTTACCTTAGCAGGATCTGAACAATCTTAATCTTCTTCTCCTAGTTGAGTTTCCTCAATGGCCATCAGGCCCATAAGAGCCTCCTCCTCTTCTGATTCAGATGAATCAGGCTCACTGTCAGACAGTGTTAACTGACGTTTTGCCAATAGGCTTTTGTCAGCCTTCTTGTGTTGTCCATCCTTCAAGTTTTCAAACTTTTTCTCCTTCCTTTTTGCTGGGTAATCAGCTATAACATGGCCTTTCCTGTTGCAACAATAGCACACTATATTAGTTTTAATATATTTATTCTGAGAAGAGTCATACCTGTCACCAGAATTCTTCTTCCTGGGTTTCTCAGGATGATTGATCTTTTTGTGTGAAGAGTCTCCTGCTGAACTCTTCCATCTTCCTGGTTTTCTTCTCTTAACATCTTCTTGAATCATCTAGAGAAGAGTGATAGTTCCTCCTCAGTTATTTCTCCTTCAGTTGAGGATGATTCTGAGCACTCAGAGTGTAACGCCCCGAAACTCAAAAGAGCGACGGGGGAAGTTTTGGGCCAGATTTGGAATCTGGCAGTAGGCACACGGCCTGGGACACGGGCGTGTCCCAGGGCGTGTCAGATTGGAGTCGACGACTTGGCCGCAAAGTCGATGAATTTCGGTCGACGAAGTGTCGAGACAAGGCACACGGCCTGAGACACGGGCGTGTCTCAGGGCGTGACGAGCCCGTGTCGACGATCGGCCTGGGGTGTCGACGATTTTCGCTCGACGAAGTGTCGAGACAAGGCATACGGCATGAGACACGGGCGTGTCTCTGGGCGTGTCGAGCCCGTGTCGACAACCGGCCCAGGGTGTCGACATTTTCGCTCGACGATGTGTCGAGACAAGGCACACAGCCTAGGATACGGGCATGTCCAAGGTCGTGTCGTGAGGTCGACGAACTTCGCTCGACGAAGTGTCGAGACCGTGAACACGGCCTAGAGCTCAGGCGTGTTCGAGTGGACACGGGTTAGGACATGGGCGTGTCCAGGAACCCGTGTTGTTCTCGGGTTGTTTTCGGGATAAATCGATGGGGGCACACGGCCGACCACGCGGCCGTGTCAGTTGGAACACGGGCGTGTCAGGTCGAACACGGGCGTGTTTGATGCCCGTGTGTTGTTCCAGGCGTCGATTTTGACGGCGAATGGGGGATACGGCCCTGGACACGGGCGTGTGCCAGGCCGTGTTCGGCCCAGGTTTTACTTTTCAGGCCCGAATCGAAGTTGTTCGTTTCTTTAATTTGGGATCCAACGGCTGGGGGTTGTTCCTGATGGGATATACATGGGATTGGACCCTTGAAACCCTCATTCTTACTTGAGTGGTTCTCTTTCTAAGTTAAGAGAGAGGTGAGAGCAAAGGAAGAAGAAGAAGCTCGATCCGGCCATTAGAGGAGCTTCAAAGCTCCAAATCGCGAGCCGACTTCGGATCTATGGAGGCAAAGAGAGTGCGGTGCTTTTCATCCGCTTACTTTTCCATGGCGCCAAAGAAGAATGCTAGGGTAACGATTCTCTTCTTGAGCATGTGAAGCTCTCCTTCTTTGCATAGGAAGCCCGCTCTCGCGAGTTTGCGGTGAGTTGGAGGCGTTCCTACGGGTATACATGAATAGTCCCCGTTGTGTAGAGTCCGTAAACGAGAACGGACATAGGCATGATGTGTGAAGCCTACCCGGGCATGCTGGTCTGGATCGGTGATGTTGCATTGCATAAATGCCGGAGAAGACTACGTGCGATTGGGTGTTTTTCGGGTTTTCTACATGGTAGATTGCAACAGGGAGCCTTGGGGATTAACCCTAAGGTGCACCCGGAAAACTGGGCAGATGCGTGATTTTGCCAACTTGGTGGCCTGAGAGCCAGCTTGAACATAACCGGGTTATGTGAATTGTGACGGAAATGGGACTCGGGAGAAGTTTGACCCGCGCATATGGCTTAAACTGTCGTTGCGATGTGAGCACGGGTTAGATGGAACCGTACATGTTCTATATCGTTCGGTTAAAGAGACCTAAGGGTACGTGGCACTTGTCGTTGGCATAGATTAGGGTCTTCGGCGGTCTATGGCTTAAATTGTCGTGCCCAGGCCAAGAAGACAAATTGCTCATCAGTTTGGCCGTCAAAGTGGCGGTGGTGAGTCCAGAATGTCTATGGCTTTAATTGACGTGACATTGGCCGGTTCACCGAGAATGTGCCTTGAGAGCACGGGGCGTGTGGCCGTGCGAGCCAACACCTGTGATGAAATGTATATTGTTATACTGCTTGGTTGTGCTAATAAGTGCAGGGAAGGAGCATCGTCGCCCCGAATTGGGGCATGATCGTTATAATTTGGTCAGCATTGCTGACCGTTGCCTTGTTTTGCCACCGTGCGGTGGTTTGTTGCTTGCAGGTGCTGCCGGACCAAGCGGTCAATAGCGGGCCAAAGCCCAAATTGCGAAGCCGGCCCTCAAAGGCCTAATTGGAGTGTTTACTGCTTTTATTCATGTATGACCGGCCTTCGTGCCGTGGTTTGTAAAACATGTAAGATCAATTAAACCATTTTGTAAGGCCTTAAGGCCTGTACTTGTGTATGTACAACATTCCTATTTGGTATTAGTGGACATTCATGCTTTTGTGCTGGGTTCTTTATTACAACTTATTAAACTACTTCCGCTAGAATGCTCTGCGTAGGACGTTATGATTGGTTGGATGGTTTCCATGAGTAACCACCCGGTCTGTCTGTGGTATATGCCGTCGGGCCCCGGCCGGACCTACTGCTATATGCTATGCGACGGATAGGGGGGGTTACACAGAGGCAGTTTCCAGTTTTTCTATGAGTATAGACTTCTCTCTGACTTTTCTAGATGACTCAGCATTTAGAGCTAAGGTTTTTTCTCTATTGAGTGCTCTAGCTGATTCTTCTTTAGACTTTTTTATATTAAGTCGTAACTCATAAGACAACAGCTTTCCAAATAGGGATTTGACGTCTATGTTGGCTAAGTTTTTCATTTCTCTTATTACATAGATCTTGATGTCTCATTCCTTATTCAGGGACCTCAAGAACTTATCATTAAGTTAATAATTAGTAAAACTTCTGTCATAAGTCCTCAGGTTGTTAACAATTCTGAAGAATTTTTCAAAACACTCAGCCAGTGAATCCTTTTTATCTTGTCTGAAGGCTTCATACTGTTGATTTAGCAGAGATTTTCTATCATCTTTGACTTCTTCGGTACCTTCCATGTATACTATCAAAGACTCCCACATTTCTTTAGTTGTTCTGCAATGAATCAGACTCTGAAAAGTGGAATCATCTATTGCACTAACTATAATATTCTAAGCTCTTTTGTCCATAGAGGCCAGTATGATTTCATCTTTATCCATTTCCATGTAAGTCTTGGGTGTCTTGATGTTTGTATCAAGAACTGATATTTTCATGGGTATGAATGGTCCTTCAACCACAGTAATGTATATTCTTGGATCTGTTGTCTCCATGAATAATCTGACTCTTTCTTTTCAAATTCCAAAGTTTTCTTTGGAGCAGACAGGAAGCTTAATGGAATTATTTTCCCTCTAGGCCATGATATTTCTTTCTTTGCAATCCTTTTGGATTATCACTAGGCTGTTATGCCTTTTTCAGTGAACATCCCTCTAATACCAATTGTAAATGTTTACTTTAGTATTGGAAGTGACCTAGAGGGGGTGAATAGGTCCAATTTAAAAATGGTCCCCCTTTTCTTTAACCAGAGTATTACTTTAATTGAAATGATTAACTCAGATCAGATAATCAACAAAAACCCAACAGCAAATAACCAAATTAACATAGCACATCAAAACATCACACACAGATTTATAGTGGTTCCCCAATTTATGGGTACATCCACTTTCCCCCTTCGCCTATCTAGCAATGAACTAGATTCGGCAAAACTTCTTCTCTTTCCTTTACTCAGATCAATAGATCTTACAGCTCAGAGCCCACCCGGCTCCTACAAATCAGACTTCACAAGTCCTATCACTCAGATCACCAAGATCCTACACCTCAAGTTATTCCCCAGAACTCTACCTTAGAATGAATCCACACTCCTACTTCTCAGCCAACAAATGCCCTACAACTCAAAGAATTTTCAACTTCTCCTACTTCAGGCTATTCTAGCCCTACCTCAGGCTATTCTAGCCCTACCTCAGCCTTTATAACGCAGGCTTACAACAACAAGAGAATAAATCTCCCCAACTCAGATCTACAGACAAATCTTACAACCTGAATATAATAGAGAAATGAATCAGAAAATGTCACCCAGTATGAGATTTGAGTAACTGCTTCTTGATCTGATCTTGATGATTGTGCTTCCTTTGATTCTGACAAGACAGATCTAATCAAACCCTTCTTATCTTTTCAAAGCTTCTTGAAGTAGAAATTAGGGTTAATCTAGGCTGGAGAGATGTTGTAGATGATTCTTGATCAGACCTCTCTCCACCTTCTTAATTGTAGCTGAAGCTTCAAGGTTGCACTGCTTCTTTTTTCCTTCTCTTTTTCTGTGTATATCCTTTCTTCTGAAGACTACATCCCTTTAAATAGGCTCTGATAGGAGTAACCTGTTGATTCGGTTAATAACTGACAGTTTTGACAGCTGTCAGTACCTCAGTCTAGATATCTATACTTTGGAAATAAATCAGCTGAAGTGTTGAGACTTGGCTGTGAAATATGTTGACATAAGTCCTGGGTGTCGACACAGCTCCTATAGTGTGGTCGACACACTTTTGAATGTGTCGACAAAGCTCTTCAACTTGTCTCGACACAAATTCTGTAGAATGTGTCGACACAAGTCCTGTGTGTCGACACAGTTGTCTTCAGTCTTGTTACAACTTGATTATAGTGTGTCGACACTAGTCCTGAGTGTCGACACAGTTGTTTTTAATCTTGACACAGTTAGAATAGAGTGTGTCAACACTAGTCCTGAGTGTTGACATAGTTGTCTTTTGTCTCAACACAGCTTGAATAGAGTGTGTCGACACTAGTCCTGAGTGTCAACACAATTGTCTTTAGGCTCGACACAGCTTGAATAGATTACGTTGACACTAGTCCTGAGTGTCAACACAGTTGTCTTTAGTCTCTACACAGCTTGAATGGTGTGTCGACACTAGTCCTGAGTGTCGACACAGTTGTCTTTAGTCTCGACACAGCGTGTCGATACAGTTGTCCTAAGTGTTAACACAACTTTTCCTTGTCTCAACATAACTTATTAAGTGTGTGTTGATACTAGTCCTAAGTATCGACACATTGTACTTAGCTTTATTAACATGCACAAATAAACATAACATCCATCAAATACAATAATGTGTATATCATTGAGCTGAGAAGACTTCTTCAAATCAAGTACATTAAGACCAATGTACTCAACAAGGAGTCCTCTCGCGGTAAGGGACTCGTCACCTTCGTCCAAGACTCCCGAGTCCCGCAGCACATCGATCACCATTTCGCACTCCTTCTGTGCGTTCTCCTGCATCATCACCTCAATATCATATTCAGAGAAGTAGCGGCTTTTGAGCCTCTCGTCCAGGGAGGGCGGGGGTGACACCTTGACCCCTTGCGCAACTTTGAGGTCCTTCTTTAACAGCTTATTCTTGCATTCGAGGTTGGCCACCTTTGCCCGCAAAAACTGGGCCTTAGCAGAATCGTGCGAGGACTCCAAGCTTAGAACCAGTAAGAGATCATGGTAAGAGGGAAGGCCAATGAGAGCTTACATACCTCTATTGTCAGGCGCATGGCGAGAAGCTGTTGGGAAGACGCCAATTCGGCCTTCAAGGTGGCCACTTCAGCCGCAGCGGCATCCCTCACCTCGAGCATGTCGACAAGATTGCGCTCGATGGTGAGGGTGGGATGCCTAGCCATATGCGAGAGCTAGACTGCGCGAAGATGGGCTTGGGCGACGTCGTAGACGAGGGCCTGGGTAGTCGTCCGATCGAACGTGTTGGCGTCCTCCCGACCGTAGAGCCCATATCCCAGCACGAAGGCATCATCAGTGATCGTGTCCTGCTCCCTCCATGAATGGAGAAGTGTGGAGACCGCGATGTAGTTAGAGGTATGGTCCCATTGGATCAAAGGCTTGCCCTCCGCATCCAGGTACTTCTCAATGAAGCAAAACTTTTGGTGCCCTTTCGGCATCGGCTTGGGTGGGATCTCAGCAGGGATCTTTGTGGCAGGCCCAATGGTACCCGTCTTGTCTGCGACAGACGGGGTCTCGGCAGTGATCTCGGCAACTTCCCCTGCCGTAATCGTTTCGCCGGTAGAGGGAGTTTTTTCGGTCGGAGTTAGTGTCGGAGTCTTGGCAACGGACTCGCCCTTGTCCGCCGCACTTAACTTCTTGGTGGGAGCAGGAGGGGGGTGTTGGGCTTCCGCTTTCAGCTGCTGGGCACGGATGAGGAGTCGGGCTCCTTTTGGTAGGCCTGAGCGGCAGACTTAGCGAGAGCCAGGGTGCTGGAGAAATCCCTGGCCTCGTCGAAGAAATGGCGGTGAGGAATTTCTCGTTCACCTGCGAATGGCCTTAATGATTAAAAGTTCATAATTTGTGTCGAAGGGTGGCGTGAGAGGGCTGTAAAGGTACCTTCCCCGGGAGGAACTTGCTGAAGATAGTCTACGTCTCACCGCATGAACAGGATGTTGAAGGCTTTCGTCCCGAAGAACTCGACCAGAGAGCTCTCTCTCCCCCAAGGGTGGGGGCTTATAATTAGCCTCATCATACTGGATGGGCATGAGCGGTATGTTGTTGAAAGGGCTGGAGATGAAGACGAACCTCTGCGCCCAGTGGTGATGTTTGTTCGCGAGACCCTCTGTCTTCATCAACTGCCCAGAAAGGAAGACTGATCCTCCCTTGGCCCTGAAGTTGAACAGCTTTCGAAATACTGGCAGACTAAATCCGATCCTCTCCACCCGCATGTAGCAGGTGAAATCCACGAGGATGGCGACAAAGTTAGGATTGAGCTGGGCCGGCACCACCATGTAATAGCGCAGGGCCTGGCGCACTTCCGGCAAAAGAGGTAGGTGGAACCCTACCTCAAAGTGCTACAAGGGGATGGCGAGCTCCCCTTCGGACGCGATGTTTACCCTGTCATGGTTCCCAGGGTTTCGCGTGACAAACCCCAGTGGGATGTAATTCTCGGTTATTGTGAGGAATTCCTCCTGCATAAGCCGGCAGGAGGGAAGCTGTGATCCAAGAAGGTCTGTGCGCACCTTGAGCGGCCCTCGGTCTTGTCAGGCATGGTGATGAAGGGAAAGAGAAAGAAGGGGTTGACAGGCGAGAAGATCTAAGTTGCAGAGGATAACGCGAGCAGGGCACGGGGGAAGACGAAACGTGGAATCAGGAAGGAGTAAATGCAGTGGGTGGAGTCATCTATTTATAGAAAGAGAAGTAATAATTAGGAAGATCTTATGGGGCGGCGGTTGGCAGATTTTGACAGTTTTCTCTTCGTTTTCCACCCCGCCTCATCGACGTCTCTTGCACCTATAGATAACGAAGAGCCTCCGGGATGGATCCCGGGTAAGAGCAAGGTAGCATAAATATAACAAAAAGAAGTGCGAGAACCAAGCACTCGGCAGACAAATAAAAGAAAAACATATAGAAAAGTGTCAAGGGGGTCTCGCCGGACGAGAACCCTACAAAAGCAAAAGTCAAACAACATTACACAAATGTCTTGTGGATACAGCGGAGGAAGGGTAGGCTGAGGGTGTAGGGATGGGTAATGCGAGATCCTTTGCGGTTCAATATTGCTCCCAGCGCCATCGGCCGCGACCTCGCCTCTCCGATCTGGGCAGCACCCGCGGGTAGTGGTAGGCGGTGAGGGCGGTGAGCCCCTGGTTGGCCAAGCGCAATTGATCTTACACTCGCGCAATGTGCCGCCCATGGGAGGTCTACTCACACTCCACCTAGTGCTCCTGCTCGTCGAGAAGATGGGTGTAGTCCCTCTCGATCACCGACATCCACCGCTCTATTGACTTTTCAAAGTTCGACAACGCCAGTGAGTCGGCTTGGCGCATCGCAACGAGCTTCGTAAATACTTTGGTAATCCTCCTTCGCCGGATTCTGTTGTTCCCCTCGGCATCAAGATAGTCCTATAGGTTGCTGGGGTAGGGCAGGGGCAAGATCGCCTCTCCCTCTTCACTCGCTTCCTCCTCTTCATCCTCTTCCACCTCTGTAGTTGCTGGATCTAGAAGGGAAAATTGGGTCAAAGACAAATTAGGCGAGGGGCCGCTTTCCTATAACAGGGGGTGGGCTCTCGGAGACAGATTGGCGAGAACGGCCAGGCTGCCCTTCCGCGCCCTTCGCGTCTTACCCAAAGAGCAGATGAATTGGCTTACCCCATCCCGGACGGTGCCACGTGTGCTCCCGAGTGTTGCTCACGACCACCTGGAGGGGGGCGGTACCTTCTTCCACCAACTGTCGATACCCTGGTGCGGGAGCATCTAGTATGGTTGTAACCCTCCCTAGTGAGAAGGGTTGGTCGGCTATGTCGTTAATGGGAGCATTGGGCATTGAATCTTGGGGGCTCTGTTGGATGAGCCTGGGGCTGTCGATGGAGGGATCTGTAAGGAAATGAGTCAGCAAGAGAAAGGCGAGCCATGCAGGATAAATTAACGGGAAAAGTTACCGAGCTGGATCGGGGTAGTCGGGGGGATGGCCTCTGAAACCAGCGTCAGGTTCACGCTCGGGGGATGGATCAGCTCGGTATCTACCAGAGGGTTCTCGACAGTAGCTTTTGGGACCTATCAGCAAGAAGGAAAACTTGTCGAACATAACAAAGCGGAATACACCAAAAAGTGAGGAGTGATCAAAACCTCTCACATGAAGGGACTGATGCTCGGCGCGGTCAGGGGTCGGGGTGGGCGGGGCAAGAGCTTTCTTCGAGTGGTCTCCGCCTGGGATGGAGCACTGGTTGTCTTCTCGCGCATGAGCCATGGGGCAACCTCGGTGCAGTTGGCACAGGATTTCGCCGGAGCCGCTACAAGACGGGCTTGGAGTTCTTTCGAGAGCGTCTTCTCCTTGCTCTTGGCGTACATTTTGACAAACTTGCAGGGGTGAAGTGCAAGACGATAACAGCGATAGTGGCCTGGAAACTAGTCTAACGGCATATATACACACACCGGGCCAGAGTGGGGGGCCCACCCAAGATTCCCTGCCAGGTCAGGAAGCACCCACAGAATATTAGGGGTTGGACATGTCTTTCCGAGCACAAGGCTAGCTCACAAAGAGTGGGGATTGTGTACAACCCCATATTCGATGGGTGGGACCGAGATGCCCCAAGGACCCGAATTGGGCTAAGCTTTGGGCTAAAATTGGATTAGATAAGAAAGTGGGCGGGAGGGTTCTCTCCATAAGTGGGCGGGAAGGCTCTCGCCCAGGGGCCGAGTAACGCCAATTCGTCGAACACCAATTCGTCGAACGCCATTTGTCGAACCCCATTTGTTGAATGCTATTCGTCGAACGTTATTCGTCGAACGTTATTCGTCGAACGCAAATTCGTCAAACTGAGCCTCCGACTTAAGTTATTTTCATCGAACAGACTTAGGTTTACTCCATAGCTGAACCATGGTAGGCGGGAAGGCTCCCGCACGGGGCAGGCAACAGGGCTTGCACCTCAGCCGGCGGAAGCCCTCAGTGTTGAGTAATGCTTCTCTACTCAACGCTCCTGCTAGCCCTTGGCATTGAGTGATGCTTCTCCACTCAACACTCCCACCAGCACTCGGCATTGGGTGAAGCTTCTCCGCTCAATGCTCCTGCCAGCCCTTGGCATTGAGTGATGCTGCTCTACTCAACACTCCAGCCAGCCCATGGCGTTGAGTGATGCTTCTCCACTCAATGCTCCCGCCAGCCCTTGGCGTTGAGTGATGCTTCTCCACTCAACTCTCCCGCCAGCCCTTGGAGTTGAGTGATGTTTCTCCACTCAACGCTCCTGCCCAACGTAGACCTGAAATTACCTAAATACCCCTGGGCCTGCATTATCTCCTCAGAACAGCGGAGTTTGGATATTGGCAGACCAGTACAGGGGCATTTTAGTAATTTTAGGGTAGCAGAATTATACTTTTTGCAGACCAGACATTGAAAATCTATAAATAGACCCACAAGATACCTCAGAAGGCAGATTTTTTGATACTCTCAATTTTCCTTCTAGAGCTTTCTAAGGTACCCCTAGCCCAGCAATTGGCTTTGGAGGGGAAGCGCTCAGAGAACTTTCAAGTTAGAGGAGGGACCTCACAGCTAAGACTTTGGGTCAGTTCTTAGTCCTTTATCACTAGTCAGGAGTTGAGGTTTAGGATAAATAGGTGTCAGCTATACCCCTAGGTTCGAACTCTCGTTGAGGCCAGTTTTTGGCTTCAACAGGTAGAATTATCTAAACAAAGAAAATTCAAACAGCAAATATTTCTGCTCTGATTGCCTGTTAAGACCGTCTCCAAATTTGCAGACGATTTTATCAAACACTTGTCCTTACAGAACTCAATTATGTAACCATTGTCACAAAGTTGACTTATGCTTATGAGATTATGGTGTAATCCCTCAACATAAGCAACATCTGTAAAAGAGACTACGACGTTGGAAATCATACCATAACCTTTTGTTGTTCCCTGTCTGAACCTCCAAAAATGACCTTTGGTCCGTCTTTGACTGGGGTGTAGTCAAACAGAAGGCTTCTTGTCCTGGTCATGTGCCAAGAGCATCCACTATCCAAATACCAGATTGGTGTTCTATTGTCCTTTGGACATACCTGCAAAAATATATCATTTTACCTTAGGAACCCAAATGTATTTGGGTCCTTGGTTCCTAGTCAGCTTACCACCACTAGGAACATTAACTTTACGAGTGTTGTCTCGCACATCTAACCTATGGGGTTACAAAGTTAGCGGGGTTGTAGCAGCAGCCGGCGCCAAAGTGACCAACTTTGCCGCAACACCAACAGTCAAACATGTTGTACCTTCTCAGGTATTCTCGCTTTACCTTTTGAAATTTAGGTCTAGCAGAGGAACCGTACTTTGAGGTGGAGGCCTCATGATTACAGCATACATAAGGTTTCTACATCTCCTTTTTTCCTTTTGTACAACGGGCTTGCCTTTAGGGGTCTTCTTGTTGTTATGGTCATGTACATATGGACCATAACTCTTCATTTGAATCTCTTTATAAGATGCTTTGAACACACTAGCACTAAAGTCATGGGGACAGGTCCATCCCTGGTATCTGGTCTTGGGCTCTACATGAGTAGCACTTACATGATGATCATAGGATGCCTCAAGATTAAACTTATTCGTTGGGAAGATTACCTTCCTGAAAGATGGTTGACTTATGGGTGTTTTCCCCTTTTCTTTGGCGCTAGCCTTCTTGGCAGCCTTACCCTTTCCACTGACGTGGCCAAGACCACTACCCTTCTTTTGAGCTGAGAACTCATCGATGAGAGGGAGAACAGTCTTCGGCTTGGAGTAACTCTCAACGAGTTTTCTCTCGACCGCGAGCTTTTCTTCCAACTCATCAAGATACTTTTCTTTCAGCTTTAACGTCTCAGCAGAGTCCTTGAGTTCCTCTTTCAAGGAGTGGACTTCATCTCTGAGAGGAAGTAACTGTGCAATTTCTTCCTTTAGATTTGCTTCCACTGCTTTGAGGGAGGAAATCTCTTTTACTTGCTTTCGGACTACCTTTTGGCATTGGTCGAAAGCCTTTAACAAGTGCTCGTGTTAAGCCATCAACTCTGATTCGTTCTCATCAGAAGAGTATTCTTCATGACCATTGGAGGAAGTTTCAGATTCTGAAAGAATGGTGTGCGAGTTTACCTTCCCATAGTATTCAGAGTCGCCCATTTCCTCGTCAAACTGAGTCATAAGCCCAAAGTAGGCTTCTTTGTTTTCGGAACTTGACTCACTCGAGTCACTGTCACTGAGAGTCTTCGTCTTTTTGACGACGAAGCTCTTTTCTTCTTTCTTCTTCCCTTTGAAGGATCTTTTCTCGTCCTTCCGGGAGCTATCCTTCTTCTTTTAAGGACACTCCGCAATCATGTGACATGATTTGTTACAACAGTAGCAAACAACGCCAGAAGAAAACTGCTTGTTCGGGTTGGACTTATACATGTCTTCCTTGTTGTAGTTTTTCTTGATTCGATCACCGTCACGTCGTGATCTTCTGGAGTCTGAATAAAAGGACTTATTTTTCATCTGTCTCCTCTTGCTTAGCAGCTTCTTGAACTGCTTGGAGAGGAGGGAGAATTCTCCATCTGATAGCTCGGAGCCAGACGTGCTAGGCTCAGAGTCTTCGGGAGTGTCAGGAGCTCGTGTCCTTACTGGTGACACAGCTTTAGATTTTCTTGAGCCTTCTACCTTCAGGGCCACATACTTATCTCTGCTGGAAGTTCTGTTGTTCTGCTCCTGCTTCTTTCATGTATTCAGTTGTAGCTCATATGAGAGCAGCTTTCCGAGCAGGTCCTGCGGGTTTATCTCTGATAGCTTCCCGAATTCTCTTATGGCAATAACCTTTGTGTCTCAGTCCTTTGTCCAGGATCTAAGGAACTTGTCATTTAGTTCACCATATGTGAAGATGTGGCCGTAGTTTCTGAGACCGTTCACTATCTTGAAGAACTTCTCAAAACTGTCAGCTACGGAGTCATCAACACCTTGCTTGAAGGCTTCGTAATCCTGGTTCAACAACGATCTATGATTGTCTCTAACTTCTTATGTACCTTCCATAAGGATAATAAGACAGTCTCACATCTCTTTCGCAGATTTACAGTGGAATAAGTTCTGGAGCATTGAATCGTCCACTGCACTAGTTATGATATTCTTAGCCTTCTTGTCAAGGGAGACTAAGGCAATCTCATCCTTAGTGAGATCTATCATCTTCTTTGGAATCATAATTGTTGGATTTATTGTTGAAGCCTGTGTAGGGATGTGAGGTCCTTCTTCCACTATTTGGAAAATCCTCGGATCAGCTGCTTCCATGTAGAACCGAACTCGTTCTTTCCACGTGGGAAAGTTCCATTGTGCATGCCGGTAGCTTCATGGATGACATGTCTTTAGTTTTTCCATGGTGAATGTGCGGAATCTCTGAAAGCTAGATCAGGGATTGTGATCAAGG
Source organism: Platanthera guangdongensis (assembly GCA_039583875.1). NCBI lineage: Eukaryota > Viridiplantae > Streptophyta > Magnoliopsida > Asparagales > Orchidaceae > Platanthera > Platanthera guangdongensis. Next base: position 35,452,595 of record CM077167.1, on the reverse strand, counting down.
TGTTAACCTTATTTGACCAACCTCCCTGTGATATTAATTGAAAGTATCTAGCGTCTACCTAAATCACCTAAAGGGGGTGAATAGGTGATGTTTGTGTCTTTTTACGGAATAAAAATTATCCAAAGACAAGCACACAAAAAATAGAGATTTTTATATTGGTTCCCCATATTGGGTACGTCCATTGTCCCGCCTCTCATATCTATCACAAAGGGTACGATTTGGCTACTTCACCTTTCTCAGATTATCACAATCTTACACCTCGGAGCAACGCTCCAACACCTCGTAGAATAAGATCTCTTACACCTCGATCCATAACCGAATCTACAATCTCGATCCACAAACCTGATATACAATCTCGATCCACACACGGATCTATAAACTCGGAGATAAAACTCCTACAAAATCGGACACAAAGCTCCTACAAATGAAAAAACAATTTACAACAATAATGAAAAGTTTTGCTCTTCCAGATCTGAATTCTTCAGGAATCTTCCTTCTTGAAACTTAAAAAACTTGATGAAGAAGGTTGGGGAAGAAAACCGAGAAGGCTGATCTGAAATCAAGGATCCGACCCGATCGAATAGATGTTAAAGAATCTGTTGATCTTACATCTGTCGAATCTTGTCTTGGATTTAATCGCTGGATCTGGAGAGAGCGACATAGACGATTGGCGATGAAGACGTGCAGCTTTTCTCCCGAAAATGAAAAGTGTTAAAGCGATTCTAATTCTATAAAAATTATTCTTATTGTGATTGATTAGTGTTCGTGAATCCTTGAAATTATTTTATATATATCATCGTCCAACGGTCAAATGTCATTAAGGAATGATCCACGTGATTAAGGAAAGATCAATCATATTAAACTTAGGCTAGTTTGAATTCCTGTCAGAAAATTTGAAACGAAAATTCTGCAAGTCCATTTCTCGAGAAGAAGTAGATTTCTCGAGAAATGAATAGCTTTCTCGAGAAAAAGATTTGGCTTCTCGAGAAAGGACTTGAAGAAAATTTTCTGTGAAGTAAACTACTGATTTCTCGAGAAGGACATTATTTCTCGAGAAACGATTTGATTCCTCGAGAAACAATACGGCTTCTCGAGAAATTTACTTAACGAAAAAATTATGAAGTGACGAACTTATTTCTCGAGAAAAACATGATTTCTCGAGAAAAGAATTTCTTTCTCGAGAAATAATATGGCTTCTCGAGAAATTACTTAACACAAAATCTGTGAAGTAGAATGATGATTTCTCGAGAAGGAATTTATTTCTCGAGAAAAAGACTTGGCTTTCTCGAGAAATGGTTCGGCCTTCTCGAGAACTTCTTGGCATCTCGAGAAATCTTAAAGGCATTTCTCGAGAAAAGAACTTAGTATATGTTCTGACAATTTCCCGAGAAGTCTTGTGGTTTCTCGAGAACAACAATACTTTCTCGAGAAATAGACTTAGACTTCTCGAGAAACGGTCTTCAATTTCTCGAGAAAAAGACTTATAAAATTTTCAGAGAAACTTTTCTTTTCTTCTAAGTTGAAACCAACAATCATTCCTTTCTTCCATTTTTTAGTACTTTGAAAAAGAAGTGCATCATAATAGAGAGGTTACATATGAGTCAACATCATGGATCACACAATGAGAGATTACATTGCATGATCATGTATTTGGTGACTCATTGTAAACTGACATTGGTCTACACTTAGCAATAATAACCTGCAAGCATTCAACTAAAAAATGGCATCAAATACAAACTTAATTCATCTTAGTTAAAGAGTGACTTCATACAAATCTGGGTTATTGTAGATACCCAACACAAGGTTCTCCCACCCTTGCACTAATGATGGGGGGATCTTGATGTGGCATGCGTACTCCCTTCAGGTCCTCACCCCCTAAGCGGATGGTGTTGTCTACGTGCACATTTTTGTTTGTGGTTTTCTTTGTGTCGTGTGATGGAGAAAACTAGGTCTATGCTGGCAGGGGACCCTTCAATTGTCCCGACTTCCCTACATGCAATCCTACCCCCTATACCCCGAAGCGCACCCAAGTCGGGAGCTTGCCCAAACCGGGGTGACAGACACCTTAGCGTTTTGTAATGCTCTTTTGATAGGAGTCATCACGCGGGTCGTGTGAAAGTCCTCTTTTGCGGTAGTGTTATAGATCGGGAGCGCTTGCATTATACGAGCATCGTCCTCGAAAATTCTTTTAAGCTTTGGTAATACCTTCTCGCAGACGACACCAAATTACAGGTCGCTCGGTTTCCCCCAATCTAGAGAATCAGACCGTCTTAACACGAAAGTGAGACGAGCATGCAAATAGTCAAAGAGATCCAACAACAATGACAAGCGTGACACTTTAGCTTGAAAAATCTGAAAATGGGGAAAATCCACGTGGCTGAATCTTTGTTGGGACGAAATCTACTAGTTTTCTTATTGTTGCAAGAGTCGAGATCCTCTGAGGGTGATCAACTACCTCTTCATTTACAAGCCTTGGAGGTGAAGAGGGGAGGAAAAAAGGCCAAGTCCACGGAGCTGGAGTGTGCACGAGAGTATTCTTCTATTCATTCTCTTGTGCTTGTTGAAGCGTTCCCACCATCGTTGAGAGCAAGTAGAGGGAATTTGGAGTGAAGGAACGATCTAAGTCTCATGTCCTCGCCAGAAAACCTCGGGTTTCTTTCTAATCTCTCTGGTTGCTTGTCATCAAATGAAGGTCTAAGAGCCCCTTTATAGCTTTTTTGAAGGGGTGCATCGGTAATTACGCCCGACTAAATCCTAAGTTGATGAATGATGTCGCTCTATTCCGGTTATTTGGATCACCAATTTTTCCAAAATGACGAACATACCCCCCCCCCCCCCCCACGGTCCAAGCGGCACGAGCAAGTTGCCGACGACGATGGCAGTCGGAGGCGGCCATTGGCAGAGGCGGCGCGCCGAAGGCTGGTGACCGGCTTGGGGGTTGTGCACGCACAAGGGATGGTCACGCACGCGAGCTGACGGACTGCACATGTTGGCTTGTCGGGCACGAGCGTTGGCCACGAGTGTGTGCGTTGCTCAAGCGTGTGTATTGCGCACACGCACAAGCCGTGTGTGGTGCGCGCACGCACAAGCCGTGTGTGGTGCGCGCACGCACAAGCCATGTGTGGTGCCCGTACGTGCTTGGTTTCCTCCCCACTTTCAGGGTGATTCTGGTCCATTCAAGCAGGCGCAGGTCACGTGTGTTATTTACTCGGCCAGGTCTTTTTGCTTGAGTATTTTGATCGAATTACTACTGATTTGGGTCGAAAATCTTTGGGGGAATCACATCAATACATATACGTGCATATATACACATACATATATATCCTACACATACAAAAATACTTATTGATCATATAAAGTATAGGAAATTGTTATTTACACCCTACAATTGGATATTCATACCCAAACTAATATAAATTTTAGTATTTTTTTTAAACATACCTGATATTTGTACTCAACACAAATTTCGTTTTTGTTTCTCTCAAACTTTAAACTCCCGCAGCTGTACTTTCGCCTCTCCGCTCGCAGTCTCTCTCTGACGGTTCGATAATATCTCGCTGTCCGTCGCGCCCTCTATTCCATCGTGCCTTCCGCACATCTCCTCGTCGGCGCTTCTTTTCTCCTTCGACGCCAGACGCCCCCTATATTTTATCACAACCCTCCGACCATTCTTGACTCCCAATGAACATGTGAAAATAATTTTCTTAATATGAGAGAAATACATACATGAGAGAAATACAAAGCACATGTGTTTGACGAGAAAGAGTGCAATGATTATTGGCACAAAAACAAACAAACAGTTCTCATGTGTACTAAAATGGTTATTTTTACGACGACAATGCTCTGAGAATAGTCGCACGACGAGCAACTCATATGGTCATGTGCAATGAATACAAAACTTGGTCGATCAACCTTTAAATAGTTTGTTTTAGTCCGTTTGTGTATGTTCTATCATAACAACAGATTAGGCTAGGTCCAATAACCCACTCACAAGTGGACGAGTTAGAAGTCGAAGACACATGATACCGGTTGGCGCGGCGGCGGCGGCGATGGCGGTTGACCCGGCGGAGGTGATGACGGTTGACGCGCCGGCGGTGATGGCAGTTGGCACGGCGGTGGCGATGGCGGCTGGTGCGGCGGCGGCGGTGGCGGTTTCGATGCGGCGTCGGCGATGGCGGTTTGCGGGGACGGTGATGACGGTTGGCACGGTGGCGATGTTGGCTGTTGGCGCGGGGGCGGCGATGGCGGTTTGTGGCAACGACGATGATGGTTACGTCGGGGGAGGTTCGGATATCCACACCCTATGCAGGGGTGCGGCTAACGCCTCTCAGGAGACCCCATCGGTTTTCCTAATATTATTATGTACAATTATTGGTACAAATATCTATTTTGGATACAAATATTAATGAGTTACAAATATCTATTTATGAGCTATCAATAACAATTCCCAAAATATATCATATTTATTGGCAATTGTTAACCGCGACCCGTTTTGGCTATCTGCACCCCCAAAACGTTTTAAAAAACCCTTTTACCAAAACTTTAATCGCATCCCTATTTCATCCCCTTCTTCTCTCCCGGTTCACGGAAGCAGACGTCCCCCCAACTCGCAAACGCCGCCTCCCGTTTCCGTACTCGCCGAGCCGCACCCCTTTCCGGTAAACGATCGCGGCAGCCGCTCCCGTCTCCGACATTAGATCGAGGAAGCAGCAGTCCCCCAGATCGAGGAAGCTCCGTCTCCGACATCAGATCGCGGAAGCCCTCAGATGTTCAGACAACCTCCCAAGGTAAACAACCGTCTATGCAACCTCTACACCTCCGCATGTTTCATTCCTCCTTCTGGTAGCATGTATTGCAATGAAGAGAACATGTGAAGATTAGGCCCAAAATTTGGAAATGAAGATCTGTCCCAAAATTTTCTCCTCAAAGCGAGATAGTGTCTGGTTTTGATTTTGAGATCATTGAAAGATTTCCAACTCTACATCTATCCACTCTGCAAACAACTCCGCTCCAAAAGAAACTTCTTTTTTTGAGGGTGTCCTGCAAATCATTTTCGCATATCATGACCGAGTTCGGGATGTATGGAGCTTAATACAGCACCGACACTATCCAGAAACAGCTTAAAATGCTGATTTTGAGAGCGATTAACAATGGGGCGTGGCAAGCTAAATATCGGAGTGCGATTATATTTTTGGATTGCGGTTAACAATGTGATACGGATAGTCAAAACGGAATTGCGGTTTAACAAGGCGATTGTTATTAGCACTACACTTTTGAATATTCACACTATATTTACTCTTATTTTTCGGCGTCTTTTGAAAATATTTCTTGTACATGCATTTTTAGAAAAAGTGTTCAACACGAAAGTTGTAGAGATCTACAACTTTGTAGAGATTCTTGTTGAACATTTTTCCTAAAAATGCATATACAAAACGTACATTAGGAAATACGCTCAGATTTCGAGTGTTTTAGAAATACGCCTTATACATGTATTTTTAGGAAAAGAGTTCAACACGAAAGTTGTAGATCTGATCTACAACTTTCGTGTTGAACATTTTTTCCTAAAAATACATGTATAAAAATTATTTTAAAAAAATACAAAAAATTTAAAATAAATATAATGAAAATATTCAAAAATATAGTGTGAATAACAATTGTCTTTAACAATCGCCTTTCATTGATTGCTCGTTATCATTATCATGCAAAGCCGTGCGGTAAACTAGTGTGCCACGCCACGAATCCCTGATCCCTAAACCATTCTTCATTATAACCACCAATCCCTGATCCCTAGACCATCGTCACCGACCATTACGATGGAACCGTACACCGCCGGCGAGTCGGTCCACCTCCTCGACGAGTCCACCCAGCCCCACCGTCCCCTCTGCCCCCCTTTGTCATCCCTCTCATCCAGCTTCTGCCTCAAAACCACCATTTGGTCGGAACTTAGCGGCGCCGTCGGAGACCTCGGCACATACATCCCCATCGTCCTCGCCCTTTCCTTAGTAAACGGCCTTGACCTCGGAACCACCCTCATCTTCACCGCCCTCTACAACGCCATAACCGGCCTCCTCTTCGGCATCCCCATGCCCGTCCAGCCCATGAAATCCATCGCCGCCGTCGCCATCTCTCCCTCATCCCGCCTCTCCCTTCCACAAATCATGGCCGCCGGCCTCTCCACCGCCTCCGCTCTTCTCCTCCTCGGCGCCTCCGGTCTCATGTCTGTCTTCTACCGCCTCATCCCCCTCCCCGTCGTTCGCGGCGTGCAGCTTTCCCAAGGCCTGTCCTTCGCCTTCTCCGCCATTTCTTACATCACTCTCAACCAAGACCTCTCCTCCGGGAAGACCGCCGGCTCCCGCCCCTTCTTAGGCCCCGACGGGCTCCTCCTCGCCCTCTCCGCCCTTCTCTTCATCCTGCTTTCCTCCGGCGCCGGTAACGAAAGGCGCCTACTTGTTCCCTCCGCCCTCATCGTCTTCTTCCTCGGCTTCATCCTCTGTTTTGCCAGCGACCCCTCTGTTATCAAAAATCTCAATCTCGGACCTTCTCCTCTTCGCTTCATGGCGATAACGTGGGAAGATTGGAAGATCGGATTCATTCGCGGGGCAATCCCTCAAATCCCGCTATCCGTCCTGAACTCGGTGATCGCGGTCTGCAAGCTCTCCGGCGATCTGTTTCCAGATCGGGAGGCTTCGGTGGCGGCCGTATCGATCAGCGTGGGGCTGATGAACTGGGCGGGATGTTGGTTCGGGGCCATGCCGGTATGCCATGGGGCCGGCGGTCTGGCCGGGCAGTACAGGTTTGGCGGGCGGAGCGGGCTGTCGGTTCTGTTTCTGGCGGCGGGGAAGATGCTGCTGGGTTTGATGTTTGGGAACTCGTTTGTGAGGATACTTGGGCAGTTTCCGGTGGGGATACTGGGGGTTCTGCTGCTGTTTTCTGGGGTGGAGCTGGCTATGGCGTCGAGGGATATGGGGAGCAAGGAGGAGTCGTTTGTAATGCTGGTGTCGGCTGCGGTGTCTATGAAATCGAGCGCGGCTGCCGGTTTTGTCTGCGGTTTGGTGATAGTCTTGGTGCTTAGGATCAGGGAGGTGGAGTTCTTCCATTTACTGAGAGAAAGGCTTTGTTCTACAGCTAGGTCTGGCTCTGCCCACCAACAACCATAGGATCGGGCAGATTGTATCCATTGGTCAAATATGAGTTCAATTAAGATTTGTTTTTCCGGAGTACCAAAAGCAAGCATGACGTCGTTATGAACATAAATGCCCAAAGTATGGAACCCCAGAAAAAGGCTGGCCCAACTTAAATGAGATATTATAGCTTCTTTATGATCTAACATTCTTACCAATACATTATCCTCATTCTGTTCCGGATTATAATCCCTTATGAAGAATATAGCCCCATGAGCAAAGGCTCCTGTCATGATAAAACCAGCGATGTATTGGTGATGAGTATATAACGCAGCTTGAGTAGTAAAGTCTTGTGCTATGAATGCATAAGCAGGTAGAGTACATGTGTGGTATGTGGGAGGAAAACGGGTGGAAGGGGGAGGGAAGAGAAAGAAAAAGAGGGGGAGGAGAAGAAAAGGGGGGAGAGAGAGAAATCATGAGCGAAACCTGTGCAGACATGCCCAGAGCCTCTACCACCATGACTGCACCCGGAGAAGTTGAGTTGTGGTCTATCAATCTCCTTGCAGTTGCATGATTACTCAGAAAAGCCATGAAATTCTTATCATTTGACCAAACTAGCACGCAATCCTCGCCAAATCTCAGGACGAGAGCTCTTATATCAGCATCAATCTAGTGACGACGAAAACCCGGAAACTGGGAAGAAACCATTTGAACCCTATATTTCCAACCAAAAATCAGGGGAGGTGGCTTTGCTACCTGGATAAAGAGCTTCCACAACTCAGAAACTGTTGCAGTCGAACACTCGAACTAAACATTGAATTTTTTTTCAACTGCAATTTACTAGAAAACTTCACATTAAATTTGTGGTTATGAAATGTATAAGATATGTGAACATTTCCTCATGCTATATCCTAACAAGGAAAAAAAAAGTTAAGTCCCCGTTTGGGAGAGCTGCCATGCTCCGGTAGGTAAAAACGCAGTTTCTACCAATCCTTGCATTTTGCTCTTGTTGTAGTCAAAAATATAATCAATTAAATATATATTAGTCATGATCAATTAAATAAGGGTAATGTTATAAACAATCATTCTTGGCGATGGTCTTAACCATTGTCATGCATGCCAAACATACATTCTATGACGTTGACAATTTTGACCAAACTCATTGGAGTAACAATGTCTCGCTAAATGGAGTCTTGTTGGTTCCTAATAACTTGGGAATTATAAGCAATAAAGTGGACCATTTGCATAAGAGATCAGCTCAAGACGATACATGAGATTGAAAAATCTCTTCAATCTCATTTTTATTTGGTGAGAATGACCTAAATCTACTACAACATAAAGAGATCTTTCAGCATATAAATGTTCAGTACATGAGATGCTTTTAACACAACTAAAATGTTCTCCTACATCACTAGAATTCCCCTTCGTTCCCCCTCAACATTTTTCTCACTTCATTTGCTCAAAATAACCCACATGAAGTCAATCAAATAGCTTCAGTAGACTTGAACAACACAGGCCCATACATGATTTTCGCACAAACATTTTATGTCATGCCCAAACTTTTCAGGAAGCTCAAATTTTTGGATCATAACGGGAGGTCAAACCTTCAAGTGCCTCGTGCGACATCAATACTCACAAAATGAACATATTTAAATATTAAAAAAATTCAAAAAAACATTAAACATTCCACGGCTGATTCATGAAATATAATACACATTCTGGAAAACAAATGGCACCTCACCCGCATCCTCAAAGAAGATGTTTATCGCCTATAGTTGAGAAAACATAGTTGTGTAAATAGAGGTTATATAAGATTGACCCACTTCTCTGGTTCGATAAATTTGCTCGAAATAAGCAAGCTTTTCTATGTCTTTATTATCAATCTGCAAAAAAAAAAACTTTTTTAAATTGAAATTTGTGACAATTGTTAAAAAGATCATGATCAACCCCAATCAAACTGAGGTTAAACCACTAATAATAGTAGTCGAAACAGTATTGTTGTCCATATCCAGTTAATGAATATGAGTGGATTGATTAAATAGTCATAATATATATGTTAAAGCATAAAAATTGATGCTGACCGGCTTTGCCATAGGACACGAGATGGAGACTACTGTCGGGCTGCAGCCCAACCACCCCACCCATGACCGTACCTATTCTCAGCGCGGCGGGATGTTGAGGCGAGGTCTCGAACCCAGCCCCCTTGATAAAGAGCTTTCCTAACAGCTCTCATCATCAACTGAGCTGCAGCTCAGTTGATGATGAGAGCTGTTAGGAAAGCTCTTTATCAAGGGGGCTGGGTTCGAGACCTCGCCTCAACATCCCGCCGCGCTGAGAATAGGTACGGTCATGGGTGGGGTGGTTGGGCTGCAGCCCGGCAGTAGTCTCCATCTCGTGTCCTATGGCAAAGCCGGTCAGGGCTCACCATGGCGGGTCGGCCATGGGCTGCTGCATCAAAAATACAGGCATATAAAATCAAATTGGTGATTGCATTATATCTATATGAACCTAGATACTGGCATCATTCAACATCAACAATGATACTAACCTAAAAAACAAGTGAAGGAGGCTTCAAATAACGCAGGACCATGAAGAGCGTGATGGTTCCCAGCCATTGCAATGTTTACAATGTCATGCAATTTATAAATGTCGCTGAATTTGCTTGTTGACATCTTTAAATAAGATATACTAAAGGATTTACTAAATCAATGACATCAAATGATTTGTGTATTATATCTATGTGCTTGCAGTGACATGAGGTTGTTGTAGTTTGCAATGCAGTGCAATTTATTTGCTGCACTACATTGCACTTTTGCAATTTTTTATAATTTCTCAAATTGAGAATTGCAATTGGGAGGAGACCCAGAATCCACAGAAAGCTCGTTCGCAACCCATAGAATTTGTGCAACCCACGGATGTTCGCAATCAAAGGCATCGAGCTTGAGGAAACATGCATGCACAAAAATACCTCTCTCATGTAAGTTTACATTTCATAACATGCATGCACAAAAATACCTCTCGCACGCTTTCCTCGATGGGGGTATTTTCGTGCATGCATGTTATGAAATGTAAACTTGCATGAGGATGAGTGCTTTTTGGGGCAATCTGCAATTTTGCAAATTTGTAAGGGAGATTGTGGTAAACGGCCCAATGAAATAATTACAACACTAATTTACAAAAAGGATTAAATGCAGCCAGCGCACGCACAATGTTGAAACTGTCAGCATGGGGCGACTGCAAATGAGCAATCACTGACGCGGCCTGATTTAGGGTACGATAAGGAGGCAGAGCACGATGTGATTAATTTAACATTCAAAAGCTTCTTTCATTCACTTATGTAAGGGTATACATGGACCCCTTGCAAAATTACACATAGGCTCAAGTATAAATTGTTACATAAATTATCAAACGAAAATTAAAACACTTGGAATTATAAAACTAAATAAAATACGAAACTAGCACTAATAATGCATAGTGATCAACATTTCTCATGTGGGTATGCCCTTTTCAGGCTTTCCCGCAGTGTGTATAGACTCTTCCCCAACATGAGTCTGAATCACTATGTTGGGTGGACCCTATTTAGGTAGTGCATCAACTCTAATACTATGTTCATGCAATCAAAATACGAGTGTGTAATGGCAGTGGAAACATTTAGTAGTAAACAATCTACCCATAGTACAAAAGAATAAACATCCAATCATACAAACTTGAGCACATTGCAACTGAACAATATCCAATAGTATATCTATTGAAAATAGGACATGACCCGAAGCAGAGCAACAAACTTAGGCTTCGTTTGAGGGGGCTTATTTTACGCAGCATGCAAGATTGAGAAGTAAATGTTTATAAAATAGAACTAATGGGTGGTAAATTACATTCAATGGATTTTAAAGAGATTAAATATGGGCGTTTATATTGGCAGCCCGCATATCGATATTGGCAGCCCAATTATAATGGCAGCCAAGTAAATCGATATTGGCAGCCCAATGGCTATTGACAACCCATTTTTTTTAATAAAACAACTAATATTTGTAGACTAACCAAACAAAATACAAAATAAGTTTCATAATTTTTTTCAACAACATAACGATCAAAATATACATCAAGAGTCCATTGTTTTTTAAAACACAAAATAGTCAAAATTCACGTCTTCGTGATGATCGAACTGGCATGTCTCAATATAAGTTGCACCTGCATGTACAACCTCGGGCTCGCGAGAGGGCCTCAAAAGCGCGAGATAGAAGGGGCAGGGCAAGTGAAAGTGATGGGCGAGTGGGACCATGTGGTCCACTCGCAGTTGGCGAGTCGGGAGGTCTCTGCAGTAGGCGAGACGCCCCCTCTGGGGTGCGAGTAGGCCGTTATAAGCGAGAGGGTCCCCTAGCAAAGGATACCCGCGAGATGAGCGGGAAGGCCTGTCTCGCCACCAGGTGCTCTCCCACTCGCATTACGGTAAAAGGCCTTTTTCACATTTCTATACCCAAGGGGGTTTTTACCCTTCTACCCCGGGTATTTTTCCCCTTTTGTCCTTGATGGTCTGCATATAGCTCCTCAGAACAGCGGAGTTTGGCTGTTGCCAGACCCAACCAAGGGTACTTTGGTAATTTCAGGCCAGCCTAGTATGGTTATTTGCAGATCCAACTCAGAAAACTATAAATAGACCCATAAGGGCTCCTTAGGAAGCGAGCTTTCATAATCTTCGAATTTCCAGCACTTTCTGAGGAGCGCCTAGCATAGCTTTTGGCTTTGGAGGGGAAGCTCTTAGAGATCTTCCGAGTGTGAGGTGGGACCTCCCTGCTGAGGCTTTGGGTCAGTCTTAGGTCCTTTGAATCTAGTCGAGGGTTGAGGCTTGAGAGAAGTGGGTGTTGGCTGCACCCCTGTTTCGAACTCCCGTTGAGGTCATTTCTGGCTTCAACAGTTCTGGTGCGGTGAGCGTGGAAAATAGCTGATACAAGAAAGCCTTGAGTTTTGTCCCATGGCTGGAGGTGAAGGTGAAGGGTCTGGTTCTAGAGGCCCCCCAACCCGGGAAGAGGAAGCGATGAGGAAGATGCTGGATGAATTCAGGCGAGAAGTCCTGCAGACCATCAACTTGGCCTTCTCGGCCCGAAGCGAGTGGGCCACACCTCAGGTTCCGATAGAGGAGGTCCCACACTTGGGCGAGAACGCCCCTGGACAGCGCCCAGGGAAGGAGGTCCCAGCGGAGGCTAGCGAGAGGGACGTGGCCGCGCGGGAGCTCTTCCCAGGCCAGCGCCTGGGCAAGGAGGCTTTGACAGATTTGGGCGAGAAGGAGGTGGCAGTGCGAGAGCTGTTCCCTGGGCACGGTCTCGCGGATCGGGCCAGCCAGCTGAGGCCGCGGGACGTGCCCTCTCGCCAGGCAGGAGGCGAGAGCCCATTCAGCGAGCTCATCATCTCAGCTCCAGTACCGGAGGGGTTCCGGGAGCCTGACTGTTGGGTACATTGGTAAAATGTACCTGATTTGAAGAAGCCTCACCCAACTCAATGATATACATCATAATGTATTTGATGTATGTTTGAGTTACTTGTGCAGGTTAGGTATTCACTGGACTGAAGCTAAAAGTTTCGAAGTCCATGTGTCGACACCCAGAGGGAAAGTGTCGACACTTGGGAAAGCTTGTGTCGACACCCAGACAAGCAGTGTCGACACTTGGAGTCATTGTGTCGACACCTGGGATGCAGAGTCGACACCAGACAAAGTGTCGACACTTGGAGCAGTGTCGACACTCAGTAAAGGAAAGTGCAGACAGAAAGTGTCGACACAAGGAGCTGTGTCGACACCCAGCAAGGCTGTGTCTACACCAGAAAGTGTCGACACTTGGAGCCGTGTCGACACTCAGCAAAAGTCTGCAGAGTCTAAGTACAAGTGTCGACACTATGCAGAAGAGTCAACATTTGAAGAATGTGTCGACACTCAGCACATTGTGTCGACACACTATCAGAAGAGTCAACATTTGAAGAATGTGTCGACACTCAGCACATTGTGTCGACACACTATCAGAAGAGTCAACACTTGAAGTAAGTGTCGACACCCAGCACAATGTGTCGACACTTAGCTAAAGAGTCAACACTTGAAGTAAGTGTCGACACCCAGCACAATGTGTCGACACTTAGCTAAGGACTCAACACTTGAAGAAAGTGTCGACACATGGAGCAGTGTCGACACTTAGCAAAGAACAGAAAAGAACAGAAAATTATTCTAAGTACAAGTGTCGACACTAAAGGAATGTGTCGACACTCAGCTGAAGTCTCAACAACAAAAAGGTGTGTCGACACAAGGAGATGTGTCGACACTCAGCAAGATTCAAGATAGAAGTCTATGTGTCGACACTTGACAGTTTCAACACATGAAGATGTGTCGACACAAAGGAGATGTGTCGACACTTCGAAGAATTCAGCAAAAACTAGAAGAACAAGTACTTGTGTCGACACTCAATTTCAGTGTCGACACATGCAGAAGAATCTGTGTCGAGACATACAATGAATTGTGTCGACACCTTGTAGACTTGTGTCGACACTTACACAACATGTGTCGACACTTGGACTATAAGTGTCGACACTTAAAAACAGAAAGTCTCGACACTTATAAACAGTTAGAGATTTTCAAGAAGTGACTGGTTGACATGACAGCTGCCGATCCAGCCGGTCTACAGCAACTGTCAGAGATGTCAGAAGTCAGTTATGAACCGGACCAGCCGGTTACCATGAAGAAGGCCTATAAATAGGCACAGACTGTTTACAGAAACTAATGTTGATAATATTGTTAAGAGTTAACAGAAGAAGATTAAGTTCTGATTGAGTTCAGATTAATCTAAGAGATTTGTTCAAGTGGTTGCTGATCAAGTTATCCAAGTGATACAAATCAAGAAGATCTTGCTGTTCATCGACAGATCTAAGAAGTTGGAGAGAGATAGCTCCAATCAAGATTTCAGTCTTTGAAACTAGGCTGAGAAGAAGGATTCAGAAGCATCTGGATCTTAAGAAGCAGAGGTCAAGGAACAACTGCAGAGGATTCAGACTTATTCAGTTCTACTCAAGAAGCTTTGAAGGAAGCTAAGTCAGTTTGGATCTATCTGAGTTCTTCCAAGAACTCAGCAAGAAACTCTCAACTCCTCTCTTATTTTCTGAGTTGTTGAGTTAGTTGTTGTAATTCTATTTTAACTTGTAGGATCTTTGGATCTGAGTGCATTGTAAGCCTAAATTTATAAAGGCTGAGGGTAGGGTTTGAAAACCTGAGTGTAGGAGTTGGAGAACTCTGAGTGTAGGCCTTGATTGGCTGAGAGTAGGCCTTGATTGGCTGAGTGTAGGCTTTGGAGAAAGCTGAGTTGTAAGGCTTTGGGCCTGAGGTAGGAACCTATTTGGGTTCTGAGACAGTGGAGAAGTTTGGCCGAATCTAGTACACTGCTAGATAGGCGAAGGGGGAAAGTGGATGTACCCAAAGATTGGGGAACCACTATAAATCACTGTGTGCTGTGCTGTGAATGTGCTGTGTATGGTTGATTATTACTGATTGCTGTAATAGACTACTTAAAAATCTGTAATATAACTGTTTGGCTGCCAACAAATTAAGAAAAGGATTAGGTCACCTATTCACCCCCCCCCCCTCTAGGTGTTTAGGTACCATATCTTTCAAGTGGTATCAGAGCCAGGTTCCTCAAAACAAGGACTAACAGTCTAAGGAGATCCTGTTTGGCAAAAACAGTGTAAGTCAGAAAACAGCTTCAAGAAAATCAAGAACCATGGGTTCCTTTGAAAATCATAAAGAATTGGGTTCCATGAAATTACCTATTTGCAGAAAGGAAATTTTTGGGATCTGGAAAGAGAGGGTAAGGCTATTCATGGAGGCCTCAGACCCTAGAATATACATCATAGTAAAGGAAGGGCCTTATGTGCCAATGAAGATCTCAGTATTGGATGCAAATCAGAGGACTCCAAAGGATTTCTCTGAGATGACCAAGGATGAAATTGTCCTAGCCACTATGGACAAGAGGGCACAAAACATAATAGTGAGTGCCATTGATGATGCAACTTTTCAGAACTTAATTCACTGTAAAACAACAAAAGAAATGTGTGATACCCTCATTGTCTATATGGAAGGTTCTGAAGAAGTTAGGCAAGATAGGAAGTCCTTGCTTAATCAAGAGTATGAGAGCTTTAGGCAAGGCAGGGGAGATAGCATCACTGAATGCTACAAGAAGTTATATATAATAGTTAATGAACTCATGTCTTATGGAAGAGAGTTCAGCAACTATGAACTAAATGACAAATTCCTAAGGTCCCTAACCAAAGATTGGGACACCAAGATCTGTGCCATAAGAGAAATGGCAAAGTTGGGAGAAATTCCTCCTCCTACACTATTTGGCAAGTTGTTGTCATATGAGATGCAGCTGACAGTGAGGAAAGAGGAGGAGAAATCAACAAGGACTGAGCACAAGGAAAAGACTGTTGCCTTCAAGACAGAAGTTCCCAGAAAATGCAGAACTAAGTCATCAACTCCACCTCCAGAGGTAGTTGAATCTGAGTCAGAAGGGTCTGTCAGTACAAAGTCTACAAGCAGTGAAAGTGATGAAGACTTTGCTATCTTCACTAGACACTTTCAGAAATTCCTGAAAAAGAAACAGTGGAGGTCCAGACCATCTACTTACAAGGGAAAAGAAGTCTTGTATCAGGAGAAAAAGCCTTCTAAGAAGGACAGGAAGAAGACAAAGACAAGCAAGACAACTGGATCAAAGATTGTGTGCTACTGCTGCAATAGACAGGGTCATGTCATTGCTGATTGTCCTGAGAAAAGAAAAGAATCCAGTGACAGGAAAAAGACTCACCTCAAAGGGAAGAAAGAGAAGTCTTTTGTTGCCAAGAATGAGAAGACTCTTTCAGATATTTCTTCTTCAGACACTGATACTGATGCTGAAGCCTACATAGGGCTATTTGCTGAAGAAGAAGAATTTATGCAGATCTTGGAGTCAATCTATGAACAAGAAGACTGCCAGTGCCAAGGACTGATGACATTGACTGAGAGTACCAAAATCCTAGAGCAGCCAGGACCTAGTCAGGTACAAAGTCCAACTCTAAGTTCAGTTTCTTGTTCTAGTTCAGAATCAGAATCATCTACATCAAATGATGGAAGTGGTTCTGAGTCTGAGGATGATATTCATCAGCTCATAGATGAATATAAGGTGCTGTTACAGGCTTATAAGAAAAGCAAGTCCCTTGCCAAAAGTCAGGCAAAGGAGATTGCTGATCTCAAGGCTGCTGTAACAGAATTTGAGAAGCAATTTGATCAAAAACTGAATGAGGTAGCTAGGCTGAAACACATTACAGTGATTCAGATGGGTACTATCACATTTAAGAATGATCAAATTAAGAGACTGGAGACAAATCTTCAGAAAGAGAGAGAACTGGTTGCAAAGTTTTCAAAGCCTAAATCTGTCCTACCTTTGATTGATGATTTTACTCATCACAAAGGTAAGGCTGGACTGGGTTTTGTTAAACCTGCCAGGACTGTTCAGGATCAGTCCAAGTCCAAGGGCAAGGCCCCAACATTCAATAAGTCAGCTGCAGATAAGACAGCAAAGTCTGTACCTAAGCAAAGGTACAATAAGTTTGAATGTTGGTGTTGTGGCAAGGTTGGCCACTTTGCTTTGGATTGTTGGCACAATGCAAGTGCCAAAGTGAGTAGCAAGCTACCTGGTGGAAAGCTAGTAGGTAGTCTTGTTAAAATGCAAACTAACAGTCACCAAGGACCCAAGAAACCATTGGGTTCTAAGGTTCATTAATTTGTTTTGCAGGTGAGTCCAAGTGGCCATACCCCTACATGGTACTTGGACAGTGGATGTTCCAGACATATGACTGGAACTAGGGGACTACTGAAGGACTACATTCCAATCAAAAATGGTCCTAAGGTGACCTTTGGTGGTTCAGAAAAAGGAATCATCAAAGGGTTTGGTAAAATTTCTTCAAACCTTGTTACCATTACTCAAGTGGCTTATGTTAAAGGGTTGAAACACAACCTTATAAGTATAAGTCAGTTAAGTGATGTAGGGTATGACATCTCATTTGTTAAAAATGGTTATCATATCAAGAGGTCAAGTGATCAAGAGATCATTTTGACAGGATATAGAAAGAGGAATGTCTACTGTCTAGACATTATGATTGAGAACAATGGTTCTCCTGTTTGTCTTGTAGCTGATGAGACAGTCTCTCATTGTGTCAAGTGGCACAAGAGGCTAGCTCATCTTAACTACAAGACTATTAACAAACTCTTTAGTAAAGAGTTAGTGAGGAATGGTCCTCAAGTTAAGTGTGTTAAAGATGGCATTTGCTCAGCTTGTCAAAAGGGCAAGCAGACTAAATCCACCTTTAAAAGCATAGATAACAAAGATGTTGTGAGGTGTTTATACCTCTTGCATATGGATCTATTTGGTCCAATGCCAGTTCACAGCTTAGGTAGGAAGGTCTATACCTTTGTAGTTGTTGATGACTACTCAAGGTTTTCCTGGGTGTTCTTCTTAAGGCAGAAATCAGAAACACCTAGTGTCTTCCTTAGCTTTGTCAAGCAAATTCAGAATGAATTGAACTGTACAGTGGTCAAAATTAGAAGTGACCATGGTACTGAGTTTCAGTCTGAAAGCATGACAAAACTGTGTGAAGACATTGGGATATTTCAAGAATTCTCTTCACCTAGAACACCTCAGCAAAATGACATTGCTGAGAGGAAAAATAGGACCTTGATAGAGGCTGGAAGGACCCTACTAAGTGATACATCACTGCCAGAGTATTTCTGGGCTGAAGCAGTTAACACTGCATGCCATGTTATAAATAGGGCTACCATCACTAAAAGGCTAAACAAGACCCCCTATGAAGTTGTGAAAGGCAGGAAACCAAATCTATCCTATTTCAGGATCTTTGGTTGCAAATGCTTCATACTTAACAATGGGAACTCTTACATAACTAAGTTTGCTGCCAAGTCCCAAGAGGGAATTTTTGTTGGGTACAACAACAATAGTAAGGCTTATAGAGTATACAACTTGACTACACAAGTTGTAGAGGAGACTGTGCATGTAGTTTTTGATGAGTCAAAACCTATTAACAATGAGTTGTCTAGCAATGTATGCAGCCCCACAGGTTTGACAAAGAGATTGGACAAGCTTACTATAGAAGAGATGCCTGCTACAAGACAGCAAGTAGAAGGCAATAGCAGTTGTCCAGGGGGAGAACTACATGTACCAATAGCTGAAGAAATACAAGAAGTACAGCATGATGCAGATGCTGAAGAAGTTCAACCTGAAGTTAGGATGCCACCATCCAACAGGCATCTAAGAGATCATCCAGTAGAGCTGATTATTGGAGATCCAAGACAAGGAGTTCAGACAAGGAGCAGAAATCAGAATGCTGCAGTATATTCTAGTTTTCTGTCTCAAATAGAACCTAAGAAATTTGAAGAAGCTATACAAGATCCACAGTGGACTGAAGCTATGCAAGAAGAACTTAATCAGTTCAAAAGGTGCAAGGTTTGTGAACTGGTTCCTAAACCAAAAGACCACAATGTTATAGGAACTAAGTGGATCTACAGAAATAAGTTAGATGAACAAGGGGTTATCATTAAGAATAAAGCAAGACTGGTTGCAAAAGGATATAGGCAAGAAGAAGGTATTGATTTTGATCAAACCTTTGCCCCAGTAGCCAGACTGGAGGCCATAAGGATGTTCTTGGCCTATGCAACCTATCAAGGATTCAAGGTTTACCAGATGGATGTCAAGTCAGCATTCTTAAATGGTAATCTTAAGGAAGAAGTCTATGTGGAGCAGCCTTCAGGTTTTGTTGATCCAACTCAACCTCATTATGTCTATAGACTTAGGAAAGCATTGTATGGGTTAAAACAAGCTCCTAGAGCTTTGTATGAAACCCTATCTAGTTTCCTCATTGAGAACAAGTTCACAAGGGGGAAAATAGATAAGACTCTATTCCTTAGGGAATCTAGAGGCAAAGTCATACTTGTCCAAATATATGTAGATGACATTATATTTGGGTCTACTGAAAGTAGCCTTTGCAAAAAGTTTGCAAAGCTTATGCAAAGTCAATTTGAGATGAGTAGTATGGGAGAGCTAAAGTTTTTCTTGGATCTCCAAGTTAAACAGACTGAAAGTGGCCTGTCCATATGTCAGTCCAAGTTCACCCTAGAACTCATAAGGAAATATGGTATGGATTCATCCAGTACCATGAAGACTCCTATGGGGTCAAGTATTTCTCTTAGCAAGGATGATGCAGGGAAACTTGTAGATGAAACCTTGTATAGAGGGATAGTTGTCTCCTTACTATACTTGACTGCAAGTAGGCCTGACATTATGTATGCTATATGTGTTTGTGCCAGGTATCAAGTCTGCCCTAAAGAGTCTCACTTGACTGCAGTCAAGAGAATTTTGAGATATCTAAAGGGCACTCCCTATCTAGGCCTCTGGTACCCTAGGAATGGAGATTTTGATCTAACCGGTTATACAGATGCAGACTTTGCAGGATGCAAAGAGGATAGAAAGAGCACAACTGGAACCTGTCAATTCCTAGGTGGAAGAATAATTTCATGGAGCAGCAAAAAGCAGACTAGTGTGGCTATCTCCACAGCTGAGTCAGAATATGTAGCTGCAGGAAGTTGCTGTGCTCAACTTCTATGGATTCAACATCAGCTAGAGGACTATGGATTTCAGGTAAGTAGAACTCCACTTTACTGTGATTCTACAAGTGCTATTTCAATAGCTAACAACCCTGTATCTCATAGTAGAACAAAACATATTGAGATTAAATATCACTTTCTTAGGGAGCATGTAGAAAGAAATGATATTGCACTTGAATATGTTAAAACTGATAATCAGATAGCTGACATGTTTACTAAGCCCTTAGAAGAAGCTAAGTTCAATAGATTCAAAATTGAACTAGGTATGATAAACTTAGACTAAGTTTACAGAATAGAAAATTGGCTAAGTAACAAGGTGTCGACACATAGACAAGTCTATGTCGACACAGAGTAAAAGTGTCGACACTTCAGGAAAAAGGTGTCGACACATCTAGAATGTTGGTGTCGACACTTCAGAATGTTAGTGTCGACACATGTCGAGTAGGTGTCGACACATCCAATGTGGTGTCGACACTTAAGTTTTACTCAGAATTTTCTAAGTAAAGTCTCGACTATTCGTCGAGTAGAGTGGTGTCGACACATAAACATGTGTCGACACATAAAATCTGTTGACTAAACTTGTGTCGACACATATGTGTCGAGACATTATCAGTAAGTGTCGACACTTATTTCCAGTGTCGACACATGTTAAGCTAGATATCCCGCCTGTTCATCTTCAAAATTAGACAGGTATAAATAGGGTTCTGTCTGTGTTTGTCGACACGCTTTCAAAGTTTCGAGAGCAAAACTCCTGTGTCGACATTTCTCTTTTCTCAAGACTAAATCTCCAAACCCTAATGGCTCCCAAGCTCGAGGAGAATGTTAACGAAGGCTATGAGCTCGTGCGAGGTGCATTCGATGAAGCTGATCAAGAACTCAAGGCGGTAGTAACCCTAATTACCGATTCTGGATTGGAATACTTGACTTCAGAACCAACGAAGATTTGGAAAAAGGAAGTTCTTGAATTCCTCCATGGAGCTGCTGTAGATGACTCTGGATTCAGGATCAAATCCAGAGTTCATGGGACTAAGGTCAAAGTTTCACCAAAGAATCTGAGAAAGGTACTCCAGCTACCTAAAGCACATGATGAAGAGGAAGTAACTGCTTCAAAGACCAGGGAAGCTCTTACTTGGTGTGGACTGGATCCAAAGATGAAGGTAGGATCAGTCTTTAACAGGAAAGGCATGAATAATCAAGGGAAATTCATGTCTGAAATAGTGGGAAAGGTTATTCTCAGCAAGACTAGAGGGCATGACAGGGTGTCTGCCTCCATGTTTGAAATTATGACTAGAATCATCTTCACCCTGAAAACAGATTGGTCTCAAGTGGTGTATGAGAAAATCAAGGAGAGCTTGAAGAAGCCCAACCTGGGCAGAATACTAAGTCTCTTCCTTGCTGGTACAATACCAGAGGTGATGAGCAATGCAGCTGGAAGTAAGATCAATCACATGAGGAAGATGGATTCAAGGATATTCTCTAGATGGGAAAGGGTGTTGTCAAAGGACATGCCTACCCCTGAGAAGCCAGTTTCTGAGAAAGTTACTCCTCCCAGGAAGAAGAGAAAGACTGCTGCTGTGACACAAGAGTCCTCCAGCAGTTCTGATAGTGAAGAACAGGTTGTTTTCACACCTGATGACCATGAAGAAGTGGCTGCAGAGAAGTCTCCTGCTCCTCAAGATGTAGCTGAGATCCAGGGGGAGCTGCCTCACGCTAGCCCCATCCATAGGGATCACAGCCAGGGGGAGCTTCCAGTAGTAGAAGAAACATCTACTCTGGACAGTGAGCAAGCTACCCTCATTATCCAAGAGGTACTCACTGACTTAAAAACTTTAGACTATATTATAGAAGATGCTAATTTGTTTGATGTTCATCAGCAAACTCAGCTAGACAAATCAGTTCCAGATGTTATTTTAGAAGACAAATCTGATGACCAAGAAGTGGTACCTGAGTCAGTGGTTGAAGAACACAGACTATCTCCAGCTCCATCCCCTCATGAATATACTATGGAAGATTTGTTTCTGAATTTAGATCAAGAGGACTTTGACATGGCTAAGGTTGCTGCTGCTGAAGAGAAGGGTGCTGCTGCTGAGGGGGAGCACATGACAGTTCTGGAAGAGCCTTTAAGGCTAGAAACTGAGAAGGCACTAGATGTGCAAGCTGAAAAACCACAAAGCCCTAAGGATAGGGTTGAGATTGCCAGCACCTCTGCCTCTGAAGATGAGGAGAGTGCTAGGCTAAGAAGAAGAAATTGTTTGTATTCAAAAGAAGAAGTCAGAGCTACAAGAAGGCTCTACAAACTGTTGCTCAACAATCCTTAGTCACCCAAGCTCCATCACCTGATTACAGTGCCTTAATGGTAGCCATGCAAATCAAGCTGGATGAGCACAGGAAAGCCATAGAGAAGTATGTGGATGAAGGGCACAAGTCCCTACAGTTTGATCTTGCACATGACATAAAGTCTATCAGGTTTGAGATGAACCTTAATAAGAAAGAGATGACTGACTGCTTCCACAAGGGTGGGAATGCAGTAGTCTATCTAGCAACTCACCAGGAGAAGATAAAAGTACAAGTTGATGATATAGCATTGAAGCAGGGATATGTGCTGGAAAACCAACTAAGAATGAATGACAATCTAACTGCTTCACATAATGCTATAATCACTGAGCTGAAGAATAAGATTGCTGAACCTTCAACATCTGCTGCTGCAGTCAAGGCTGATTTTCATAAAGTCTTTCAAGCTGAGATTTCTGCTGTCAAAACTGCTATACAAGATTCCCAGAAAGCCATCTTTGAACAGCTTACAAAGCTTAAACCTTATTTTAAGGATGGAATCAGGTACTTGGACAGTCAGATAAGATTCCAAAAGGATGATGTGAGAGATCATGTGGCTCAAGAAGTCATAAAGGGGGAGAGGGTGTTAGTCAAAGCAAGCTCAGACCATGCTAAGTGGATATCAAATTCCATCAGGGCTACCCTTGGATATCCTCCCCTGTGTGATGATGATAATGTTGCTGAATCAGGGATTCAAAGTGCATATCTTGGAGGTGAGCAACCAGAAGTAGCTCAAGTGATTTATCCACCTCCAGATTTTGAAATGATTCATGCAGATGTAAGCACCATGTATAGCCCAACTGCTGGAAAGTCAAATGTTGTTCTGGAAAAGGTTGTTCAACCTATTACAGCAGCTATGCAAGAGGCCTTAGACAAAGAAGAAGAGGCAAGGTTGTCAAAGAAGAGGTTTAGGGAACAAGCTGAACTAAAGCCAGATTTTGAACAATGGAGCCCTACCTCTAGAAATATCATTCTAACTGCCTGGAAAGCTGCTAAAGACAACACTACTGATAGAAACAAGTGGTTCTCTGAAGCAGAATGGAGGAAGCATGAGATCAGGCAAGAAGCCATTGTTCAGCACAGAAGGAAGGCTAAGATGGGAAAGCTAGCTCCTACAGCTGTGGAGCCTAGAAAGTACTTTCCTAAACCCTATCATTATTTTGAGAGACAGAAAATCAAGGCTGAAGAACAAAAGAAGAAAGACTCAAAAGGCAAGAAGCCTGCTGATGCTGAGCCTACTGGTGCTGCTGCTGTCAAGGCTAAAGTCCTAGCTGGCAAATGAATTGTTATCAAAGAACCTGATCAGAAATAGATTAGGATTAATTTGAAGATTGTTGTAATCCTTTGTATGAGAAACATTCTTGTAAATCATTAAAGATGTATTAGAAAAATGTTAGAACAATTTATGATTAATATAGTATAATTGTTCTGATATGTGTCTATTTTTTGATTATTCTGGAATGATTAATGTGTATACATGTGTGCATTATTACATGTTTAAATTTACCCTGTTGAAATATACCTACTTTACATCATTTTATAATTTTTAATTATGAGTGGTGTATATCATTGACTAAGGGTTATGACTTCTCCAAATAGGGGGAGATTGTTGGGTACATTGGTAAAATGTACCTGATTTGAAGAAGCCTCACCCAACTCAATGATATACATCATAATGTATTTGATGTATGTTTGAGTTACTTGTGCAGGTTAGGTATTCACTGGACTGAAGCTAAAAGTTTCTAAGTCCATGTGTCGACACCCAGAGGGAAAGTGTCGACACTTGGGAAAGCTTGTGTCGACACCCAGACAAGCAGTGTCGACACTTGGAGTCATTGTGTCGACACCTGGGATGCAGAGTCGACACCAGACAAAGTGTCGACACTTGGAGCAGTGTCGACACTCAGTAAAGGAAAGTGCAGACAGAAAGTGTCGACACAAGTAGCTGTGTCGACACCCAGCAAGGCTGTGTCTACACCAGAAAGTGTCGACACTTGGAGCTGTGTCGACACTCAGCAAAAGTCTGCAGAGTCTAAGTACAAGTGTCGACACTATGCAGAAGAGTCAATATTTGAAGAATGTGTCGACACTCAGCACATTGTGTCGACACACTATCAGAAGAGTCAACATTTGAAGAATGTGTCGACACTCAGCACATTGTGTCGACACACTATCAGAAGAGTCAACACTTGAAGTAAGTGTCGACACCCAGCACAATGTGTCGACACTTAGCTAAAGAGTCAACACTTGAAGTAAGTGTCGACACCCAGCACAATGTGTCGACACTTAGCTAAGGACTCAACACTTGAAGAAAGTGTCGACACATGGAGCAGTGTCGACACTTAGCAAAGAACAGAAAAGAACAGAAAATTATTCTAAGTACAAGTGTCGACACTAAAGGAATGTGTCGACACTCAGCTGAAGTCTCAACAACAAGAAGGTGTGTCGACACAAGGAGATGTGTCGACACTCAGCAAGATTCAAGATAGAAGTCTATGTGTCGACACTTGACAGTTTCAACACATGAAGATGTGTCGACACAAAGGAGATGTGTCGACACTTCGAAGAATTCAGCAAAAACTAGAAGAACAAGTACTTGTGTCGACACTCAATTTCAGTGTCGACACATGCAGAAGAATCTGTGTCGAGACATACAAGGAATTGTGTCGACACCTTGTAGACTTGTGTCGACACTTACACAACATGTGTCGACACTTGGACTATAAGTGTCGACACTTAAAAACAGAAAGTCTCGACACTTATAAACAGTTAGAGATTTTCAAGGAGTGACTGGTTGACATGACAGCTGCCGATCCAGCCGGTCTACAGCAATTGTCAGAGATGTCAGAAGTCAGTTATGAATCGGACCAGCCGGTTACCATGAAGAAGGCCTATAAATAGGCACAGACTGTTTACAGAAACTAATGTTGATAATATTGTTAAGAGTTAACAGAAGAAGATTAAGTTCTGATTGAGTTCAGATTAATCTAAGAGATTTGTTCAAGTGGTTGCTGATCAAGTTATCCAAGTGATACAAATCAAGAAGATCTTGCTGTTCATCGACAGATCTAAGAAGTTGGAGAGAGATAGCTCCAATCAAGATTTCAGTCTTTGGAACTAGGCTGAGAAGAAGGATTCAGAAGCATCTGGATCTTAAGAAGCAGAGGTCAAGGAACAACTGCAGAGGATTCAGACTTATTCAGTTCTACTCAAGAAGCTTTGAAGGAAGCTAAGTCAGTTTGGATCTATCTGAGTTCGTCCAAGAACTCAGCAAGAAACTCTCAACTCCTCTCTTATTTTCTGAGTTGTTGAGTTAGTTGTTGTAATTCTATTTTAACTTGTAGGATCTTTGGATCTGAGTGCATTGTAAGCCTAAATTTATAAAGGCTGAGGGTAGGGTTTGAAAGCCTGAGTGTAGGAGTTGGAGAACTCTGAGTGTAGGCCTTGATTGGCTGAGAGTAGGCCTTGATTGGCTGAGTGTAGGCTTTGGAGAAAGCTGAGTTGTAAGGCTTTGGGCCTGAGGTAGGAACCTATTTGGGTTCTGAGACAGTGGAGAAGTTTGGCCGAATCTAGTACACTGCTAGATAGGCGAAGGGGGAAAGTGGATGTACCCAAAGATTGGGGAACCACTATAAATCACTGTGTGCTGTGCTGTGAATGTGCTGTGTATGGTTGATTATTGCTGATTGCTGTAATAGACTACTTAGAAATCTGTAATATAACTGTTTGGCTGCCAACAAATTAAGAAAAGGATTAGGTCACCTATTCACCCCCCCCCCCCTCTAGGTGTTTAGGTACCATATCTTTCACTGACATGTCCTACTACTCAGGAAAGGATGAACCCGTACAACACGTGTAGTGGTTTGAAGATGTCGTTTCGATAAGGCAGATGACGGATGCCTTCAAGTGTCGGCTATTTGCCATCACGTTGAAGGAGAAGGCTCGGGACTGGTTCCACCAGTTTCCAGCAAGGTCGATCTACTATTTTGAAGATCTGCGAAGAAGTTTCCTGTTGAGGTTCTCAACATCGAAGAAGCGGAAGAAGGAGGAGGAGTGCATGTTTGTAGTGAGGCAGAAGCTGAATGAGACACTGGGTCACTATGTCAACCGGTTTCATGAAGAGATCCTCGTGGTCCAGGAGGTCCTAGGGTACGCGTTGATGCTCGTCTTTACCCTGGGGCTGAGGCCGGGATTTTTCAGTATGGAGTTGAAGAGATTGCTCCCCTCTCCTTTGAGGTGCTCATGTAGAGGGCGGTAAAAAAGAGATAGACTTCGAGAGAGAAAACCCAGCGTTCTCCAGGAAGTTGGACAGGCTGGCGTAGGATGATGTGAAGGACCCTGCAGTAGGAAGGCAGAAGGAGCCGAGGGAGCAGAGGGAGCAAAGAGAAGAAAGGAGGAGGGAAGAGCCCCGAAGGCAGGGACAGCAGCAGGGATGGGGGGCCCGGGAGCCGAACAACCGGTTGGGTTGGAGGCCCCAGGAGGGTCGCCCTCAGGGCCAAGGAGGATGATATCAGGGAAGAGATTATCTACGGGAACCCAGGAGGTTCGACCAACCGGCGTGGAGGCAGGAGCTAAGGGGTCGTGTCCCGCCGCCGTAAGAGGCCATGGAGGTGGGCAGAGGAAGAGGAGCGAGGAGAGGAGTTCGAGGAGCAGGGAGAAGAGGAGGAGGAGAAGGAAGAACGGGTAGGGTGGCGTTGCTCTTTTGTGACTTCCACCAGGAGGAGGGTCACGCAACGGCCACCTGCCCTGAGTTCTTGGAGATGAGGGAAGCAAGAGGAGCAGGGAGGCATGATCTGCCGGTTAGGATCGTGGAAGTACAGCATGGGGAGATGGAGGATAAGTGTGAAGATCGGGTAGACGTGGGAACCCAGGGAGGAATCGGGGTGATCCACGGAGGAGTGGGGATCGAGGCAACTCGCAAGGCGATCCTTCAAACCATGTACCGAAGGGGGGTCGCGTCTACCTCCCAGGCTCCCCCACCGGAAGAAAAGATCACTTTCTCATCAGCGGACATGCCGGACTATGAAGATCCATTCTGTGATGCCCTGGTGATCCAGACGGCGGTGGAGAATTTCACGGTCTCAAGGATACTGGTGGATAACGGGAGCTCGGTAAATGTTATCTTCAAGAAGGCCTTCGATAAGATGAGGGTTGAGGGGAAAAGGATCTTGGCTTCGGATGGACCGCTGTTCGGGTTCTCTGGAGAGAGGAAGGAAGTGGAGGGGGGAGTAGGGCTGCACGTGAAGTTGAGGGTGTGTCACGGAACTGCAGGTTCGTGATCGTGGACGCCCCAAGCAGCTATAATGCCATCTTTGGGCGCCCCCTCATCAGCGCCTTTCGCTGCATCCACTCCTCGTTTCATCAGTGCCTCAAGTTCAACAATGGAGGGGTGCAGGTCAGGGTCAGAGGGGATCCGAAGGTGGCAAGATAGTGCTATGTTACGGCAGTCAACACCATATCTTGGATGACAGAGGCAGAGGAGTTGGAGCAGGGGATGGCGACGCATGGAGAGGTTGTCAGAGAAGAGGAGGTGAGCCTAGAGGAGGCGAGAGAGGTAGCTGAAGAGGAAGTCAGAGGGGAGGAGATTGAGGAGGAGCAGCAGGGAGGAGATGTGTAAGAGGTCCAGAGGGACGAAGAGCAGGAGAGCCCGACGGGGGTGATGGAGGTAGAAGAGCAAGAAGCAGGAGGAGCTGAGAGAGAGGCCCAGAGGGGTGTGGAAGCCGAGCAGCAGCATGATGGGCCGGAGGAGGCAATGGAGATCGAGGAGGAAGTAGGAAGGGAGGAGCTGGAGCTGGAGGAAGAAGCAAAGGTCGGCTGGGAACAGTCGCGGCTGGAGCCGGCGGAGGAAGTAGTGGAGATGGAGGTCTTCACCAACGCAGGACAGGTGCAGAGGGTGCGAGTCAGCGGGGGCTTGAGTGTCAAGGACCGGGAGCGAGTGCGGGCCTGCATCCAAAGCAACATCAACATCTTCGCTTGGAGCATGACATACATGCCAGACATCGACGCGGGCGTGGCCTGCCACCGCCTGAACCTGGACCCCCGCACTCGCCCCATACGCCAAAAGATGAGAGTCATCGCCACCAAGCTGGAGGAACCCATCCGCGAAGAGGTCAGGAAGCTCCTGGAGGCCGGCTTCATCTCAAAGATCCAGTATCCAGGCAGGATCTCCAATGTGGTAATGGTTAAAAAAGGGAGTGGTAAATGGAGGATGTAACATCCCATTTCCAACTAGACCCCTAGGAGTGGTTTTGTCCATGACTAGGTCATGACAAACCCTAGGAAGCCAGGAATGGGCCAAGAGATCGGAGACAAAATGTGGAAAATCATCATGGTCTGCAAATAGTAGAACTCTGAACAATGGTTTAGGATGACCATGGGCTACACCTTGACCCCAAGACCCTACCACAACACCCCCACTAATACCTTGGGAGGCCCATTAGAGCCATAAGGACCCATTGGGGTCAACCAAAGAGGCTCAGTTGACCAAGGTCAACCCTAGCCCTAAATGGGTCAGACTAGCCTACTTAGGGTCAATTGACCTACTCCTAGCCTAGAGTGTAACACCCCGGATTTTTTATTGCGTACGCTTGATGGGCGTTACGTTGGCTTTGACCGTTGTTCGAGCATGGTTTTTCCCGCGGGCTTGCGAGTGGCTGTTTTGGTAGCCGAGTTGCACGATTCCCCAGCAAACCGGAGTCCAAATTGGGGACTCGGTGAGGCCTCTTAGGGAATGCTTGCACTTTTTCGCGTCCGGGAAATGTCGCTCAAAATGAGTTGCTGGTACAGGAAACAAAAAAGGGTAAAAAGTTCTTAAGGCAAAAATGGTCTAGGACGACACAGAAACATTTTTCAAAACAGGGAAAAATAGTCATTTTTGTGCGTGACACGCCCCCCGACACGGGCGTGTCAGGGCGTGACCCAGGGCGTGACCTCCTTGACTCGACGATTTTCTTGTGTCGAGTTGAGCTCGACGAATGGGGTACACGCCCCGTGACACGGGCGTGTCACAGGCCGTGTCCCGCAGTGTCGAGTGTCGAGTGTCGAGTGTTGAGTGTCGAGTGTCGGGTGTCGAGTGTCGGGTGTCGACACTTTTGGTCGACGAGGTGTCGAGACACGGGCTACACGCCCTAGGTCACGGGCGTGACCGACCCATCACGGGCGTGTACCCGGCCGTGTATCGTGTGGATCAACTTGAAATTGCCGACTTTCTGCGCCGCTTAAGGTACACGCCCTGCGTCACAGGGCGTGACACAGGGCGTGACCGGCCCGAAAATCGACTTTTTCCAGTTTTTTTGTGTCATTCATTTCCTTGATTCTGCATCTAACGGTCCAGCTCTGTTCTGGAGAAAATAAGGCCGAAACAGAGTTTCTCCTCCTCATTTTACCTTCTCTTCATCTTCTTCTTCATTCTCAAAGAGAAAGCTAGGGAGCAAGGGCTAAAGCAAGACAAGGAAAGAGAGGAGCAGCCGTCGCGGCATCGTCTCGGTTCAGGCAAGCGGTGTTCTTCACCCTTGCCAATCTTCTTTCTTGTTTTTGATTGTGCAAAATAGCTAGTTTTTCTCTTTCACTTTTCCTAGCTTGTTCTTCTTGTTTTGGGTTCTTCCTCACTAGCCTTATTATGCTCTTAAATTTCCCTATGCTGAATGACTTTGATCTTCCATGCTTAGTTTTGTTTAGTTATCAAGTCTATGCTATGTAGTTCTCTTGTTCACGTGATTCATGTAGCTAATTTGATTCATGTTCATGTAGCCTTTCAAATTTATGTGATTCTTCCTTGATCAAAAGCATGTGATTCTTGTTCCAAACATGTGATTTATGTGGTACTCGTTGAGGAAATGCGGGTTGTGACATAGAGGACCCCACCTATGCCCTCCTAACCCTAAAGTGAGGTCAATGGGTCACTAAGGACACATTGGGGTCAGCCCTAGAGGCCAGGTTGACCCAAGTCAACTCAAGCCCCTAATCTGGTCAAAGTACCCTTACTAAGGGTATGTGACCTCCAAAGTGCAAGGTAACCCTACATAACCCTACCTAGACCTTAGGGGAAGCCAATGGGTCACTAAGGACACATTGGGGTCAACCCAAATGGTCATGTTGACCCAAGTCAACTCTAGCCCTAAAATGGTCAAAGTGCCCTTACCAAGGGACATGTGACCCCCAAGATGCCCAACCAACCCTACATAACTCTTCCTAGACCTTAGGGGAGTCCAATGGGTCACCAAAGACCCAATGTGGTCAACTCAGAAGATCAAATTGACCCAGGTCAACCCTGACTTAAACCAAGTCAAACCTAGCCCAAAAGGGCTAACCCAAGCCCAAGCCACTTATTCCTTGGGCTAACCTCACTTTCATGATCCTCATGACTAAGTGGGATGCACTTAGCCTATGGGGTTGACCAGTCAACCAGGGGTGACTAGGAGAGAGAAGGGAGCTTCCCTTCACGTTAATGGTGGAGAGAGAAGATGGGGAAGAGGAAGGGAGAGAGTGGAGCCGGCCAAGGGAGGCTAACAACCACCTTTAATGGCTTCAATCAACTCCTCTAGGGAAGAGGAGTTGATTCCAACCGTTTTCCGGCCACCAAGGGGTGGATTCAGCCCCCCTCCACTCAACCCGAGCCTCACCATAAATGGTGTTGACGGGCATTGAAGAACCAGCCGCCCCCATCCCCAATTGCCATTTAAACACCATCAGTGGGCAGAGGGGAACATTTTCGAGCTTTTACCTGGAGGAGACAGGCCGTCCCACTGTACTGTTGCAGAAGCCGAGCGCCGCCGCCGTCAACAATGGCATCCCGCCGCTCCACCCGCATTCAAGCCGCCAGGAAGGTCCTCCCCCTCTCCTTAACTCACGGGTAGATCATAGGATTCCTTAGGTTTAAGTTTCGGGCTCAATTGAGCCCGATCAAAACCAGGATTTTCATGGTTTTCGGTAAAAAATGATCCTGCTATAACCGCCGGAAAACGCCTCTCCGGCGGCAGAGCCGCCGCCTGGCGATAGCCACCACCTCAACGGAGGTGGTGGTGGCGGTGGCCGGCCGGGGAAGGGGCTGGATCACCGGCGGCAGGGCTTGGAAACGGCTCCAGGCGGGATGGATCCTGGCCGTTGGCTCAATGTAGAAGATGACGAGATTCCGTCGAATCTGCATCAAGATTCGTGCTACTCCTGATTCTAAACTATAGGATATTAAATTTTGATATTCTGATTTATGTCACAGTTTTAGTATTATTTGGTTTTAATTTTTAAAAATACCTAGGCTCACCTGGTGGGAAAACCTCCAACATGAAAGTTGTAGTCCTTTGTGTCTACTTTATTTTAAAATTTGTTTGAACCCATGTGGGTGCATGGTCTGACCAGGGCACCCATTTTGGTGAGACATGTACCTAGGGCTAGGCAGTCATTAAACTGAGTGCCCACACCTCATCCCTAGTCCACATCACTTGAAATTTTGGCAGGGAGCCTAACCTAGCTATACCTAGGGCCTGCCCAAAACTCAGAATTTTTGGACACACATTTCCTAAAGTGTTTGCTTTTATTTAATAAATCTAGGGTAATTTAATTAAGTGGTCAAATGACCTCCAAACCCTCCCAAATTTTGGAGAGTGGTCCCTGTCATCAAGACCTAGTTTGGCCTTAAGAGGGTATTTTTGATTCCAAGTGCCCTATGGACTTAGGGTGGTCCCCTCCCCTCAACAGAAGCTGAGGTTTTGGACACTGACTTGGCATGACTAATGTCACCCTCTTATGGAAAATGGGATGATTTAGTCTTGATTCACCCTAGGGTTCAACCACAAACCCTAAGGAAGGACTTTTGAGGGTTGTGAAGGACATGGGGGCAAATGCCCTTGTATGGCCTTGGAAATCCAGAAGACCTGAGGGTAATGTAACTTAAGATCTCTGGTAGGATCATTAGAAGAATTGGAGCAAGGTAGACACATCAAAACCCTAACCCTAGTTTTAGGGTAGGAGAACAAATTTGAAGATTTAGCCACTAAACCTTTCTCAAATGTATTGAAACTTGGGTAGAGTAGGTTTTAGGCCACCTAGAACCTCTGGTAATTTTTGTAGAATTTTATGGATTATATTTTTGGTACTTCATTTGTTAATTACCAAAAGGCCCAAAATGATTTTTGACTTTCTTATGGATATTATTTGCTTTACAATATGATAAAATTTGGTCAGAGGTTAGTCTAGGGCTAGTTGAACATCTCTGAATTTTTATCACAATTCTTAATTAATTTTATTTGGTACTTCCTTCATTAATTTCAGTAAGGGGCTTTGATAAAGAAAATTCATTATTGATGATATATCTGTTGAAAAATCATGAGACTTAGGTTTTGATGTTTTTAGGCCAAAATATACTTGTAGAAATTTATTTATAATTTTTAGAGGTCTGTTTTCAGAACTTTCTTTACAAGGCCATATTTTTGAGAATAGGATAATTAATTAATTTAGGGAATAATTCTTTCAAACAATTTATGAAAGTTTACTTATAGGTTTTATGTGCCCTTATAATCATCCTGAAATTTTATCTGAATTTTTGGAAGTATTGTTATTGTGCATCCCCCTTTAATGATTTATTTTGGAATAAATTGGAAATGAAATTTAAGGGCTAAAATCTTGCTGGAAAATTTGGAGATTCTGGATTTTTAGATTATTACCAATCTTGCATTTATCATAATTTTAGTGGAGCTTTATCTTGCATAAATGTTGTACTTCCTGTTCAACCTTGGAACTTTTGACTTTTAAAATAAATAAATAAATTAGCATTTAAATTATGAAAATTAAGAAATTATGGATTCAGGCTAAGTATGCCAATATAGACCTCTAATAATTATTATATGAGCATTGGATGATCATATGGCATACTTCCCTTTTACGGGTCATATAGCTTAAGTGATCTGCATTTAGCAAAACTGCAGGAAATCATTTGGGATATGAACTAGAACACATGTGTTGGATGTTGTTGGGTTGCTAGAAATGATAAATAGAATTAGGTGCATCTTTGAAAGATAAGTGAGTGGGGTGTTGTTTTGTCTAGGGTTTAGAGGCGCTCGGGCCTGACGAAAGATCGTCCTCCCCGAGGTCAGTGGAGTCAAATCACCTTAGGATTAGCCTATCGTAACATGAGGAAGTAAGGGGTGGGGGATGATAGGACTTAGTCTTTTAGACTAACGGTTTTCGAACCGCATCATTTAGGGGATCGTGGAGTCCAGCATGGAGGAGCAGCCCCAGAGACCGGTGCGCTTGGAGGTGGGGCAGTCTAGCTCCGGAGTTCATACAGCCGGGACCGTGAGTCTCGACCTTGAGTAGTTTTTCTGCTTTCTCTTCCGCATGAGTGATTTTGTAGTGAGGATATGATGTACCTGGCATAAGCCCGTAGTTTACTACTCTGATGTATTCTTCTGTGGACACTCCCTTCGTGGAGATATATTTACTATGATATGTGATTTTCTGTGGACTGATAGTTTCCATTTACTCCTTTATGCTACTTTTCTGTGATCGAATTGGCCAGCAGAATCAGCGCTTTGTGGTGATGACCCTTCAGGGCATGAAGGGGTCTCCGCAAAACGGCGGTTCTGGGCCTAAGACCCCGGTGTCGAAATAGAAAAAAAAGGGGGTCTTACAAGTGGTATCAGAGCAGACCTCGATCGAAAAGTAGCAGTCCACAACCCTGGGTCACCCCCGCGCGAGTTCAGTTTGGGGACAAACTAAGCAGCGGAAGCAGTGGTGTGCCCATATGGGGGATCACATGTAAATTGTCCACTTCTTATTAGGTATTGAGTCAATTACCTACTAATGTAGTTCGTTTTGCAGCCCCCAGCTCAGCCCACCCCACAAGGTGGAGCTCAGCAGACTCCAGACATTGCACCACCTCCTATGGTCCCCACACCTTTCCTTCAGTCATACATGGGGCAAACTCTTACAGCTATCCTTGAGGCCTTCCGGGCTCAGCAGGCTCCAGCCCAGCAGCCAAACCCAGGGGCCAACTAGATGAGTACCTTACGAGGACTCTCTCCCCCGTCCTACTTGGGGACAGAGTCGGCAGTGCGGACAGAGGAGTGGCCGGATGTTATGTACGAGATGTTGACTGGGATATGGTGCCCCTGGGAGGAGAGGGTGGCTCTGGTGGTATCTTGCTTGGAGTCCCATGCCAAGAGGTGGTGGAAGACGCTGTTGGACACGACGTTTGCCGATAGGGAGATTGCAGAAATTACTTGGGAGGAATTCAGGGCCACGCTACTGGAACACTTTGTTCCGCAGTCGGCCATGGACGAGTTGGAGGAGCGGTTCTTACAGCTGAGGCAGGGCACCAGGACGGTGGTGGAGTGTTGGGTACATTGGTCTAAATGTACCTGGTTTGAAGAAGCCTCACCCAACTCAATGATATACATCAAAATGTATTTGATGTGTTTTGAGTTTACTTGTGCAGGCTAAGTTTTTACAGGAAAGAAGAAAAAGTTTCTAAGTCCATGTGTCGACACCCAGAGGGAAAGTGTCGACACTTAAGAAGACTTGTGTCGACACCCAGGCAAGCAGTGTCGACACTTGGAGTATTTGTGTCGACACCAGGGATGCTGAGTCGACACCAGACAGAAAGTGTCGACACAAGGAGCTGTGTCGACACTCAGTGAAGAAAAGACAGTGAAGCTGTGTCGACACTTAGCAGATGTGTTGACACCCAGAAAAACCGTGTCTACATCAAAAAGTGTCGACACTTGGAGGCTGTGTCGACACTCAGCAAAAGTCTGTAGAGACTAAGTACAAGTGTCGACACCCAGAACAATGTGTCGACACTCAGCAGAAGAGTCAACACTTGAAGTAAGTGTCGACACCCAGAGCAATGTGTCGACACTCAGCTGTAGGCTCAACACTTGAAGTAAGTGTCGACACCCAGAACAATGTGTGGACACTCAGCTGAAGACTCAACACTTGAAGAAAGTGTCGACACAAGGAGCTATGTAGACACTTAGCAAAGATCAGCAAAGATCAACAAAATATTCTAAGTACAAGTGTCGACACTAAAGGAATGTGTCGACACACAGCCAGAGTCTCGACTGAAGAAGAAAGTGTCGACACCCAGAGCAATGTGTCGACACTCAACAAGTATCAACACTGAAGACATGTGTCGACACCAAGAAGCAGTGTCGACACTTAACAGATTCAACACATGAAGGTGTGTCGACACAAAGGTGTTGTGTCGACACTTAGAAGAATTCAGCAAAATACTGAAGTACAAGTACTTGTGTCGACACACATTATCAGTGTCGACACATGAAGAAGAAACAGTGTCGAGATAAAGAATCAACAACACAAGGAGTTGTGTCGACACTTTGTAGACTAGTGTCGACACTTAGACAACATGTGTCGACACTTGGTCTATAAGTGTCGACACTTAAAGATAGAAAGTCTCGACACTTTCAGACAGTTAGAGAATTTTCAAGAACTGACTGGATGACTTGACAGCTGCCATTCCAGCCGGTCTACAGCACCTGTCAGAGTTGTCAGAATTCAGTTATGGATCGGACCAGCCGGTTACCATGAAGAAGGCCTATAAATAGGCTTATACAGTCTACAGAAACTGTGGTTGAGATTGATGAAGTGGTTCAAGTGATCATTCACAAGAGAAACACACAAGAAGATCTAGCTATCAAGTGAAGATCTAAGAAGTTGGAGAGAGAGAGCTCCATCCAAGAAATCAGCTGTTGGAACCCAGCTGAGAAGAAGGATTCAGATTGGTCTGAATCTTAAGAAGCAGAGATCAAGGATCAACTGCAGAGGAATCAGTCTTATTGTGTTCTACTTTCAAGAAGCTTTGAAGAAAGCCAAGTCAGATTGATTTCAGCTGAGTTCTTCCAAGAACTCATCAAGAATCTCACAACTTATCTCTCTTTCATCTAAGTTGTTGAGTTTATACATTTTGTATTCATTATAACTTGTAGGATCCTTAGGGATCTGAGATTGTAAGCCTGCAATTATAAAGGCTGAGGGTAGGAGAGTTAAATCTCTGAGTGTAGGCCTTGGTGGCTGAGTGTAGGCCTTGGTGGCTGAGTGTAGGCCTTTGTGGCTGAGTGTAGGCCTTTGTGGCTGAGTGTAGGCTTTGTGGAAAAGCTGAGTTGTAGGGCCTTGGGCCTGAGGTGTAGGAGCCTGTTTTGGGTTCTGAGATAGTGGAGGAGTTTGGCCGAATCTAGTACACTGCTAGATAGGCGAAGGGGGAAAGTGGATGTACCCAAAGCTTGGGGAACCACTATAAAACTCTGTGTCTATTGTGATTGTTATTGGCTGTGATTGTTGCATATGTGCTGTGAAATAGTAGATAGAAATCTGTGTTAAATACTGATTGCTGCCATAAAAAGTTAAAAAGAATTTGGTCACCTATTCACCCCCCCCCCCTCTAGGTGTTTAGGTACTATATCTTTCAAGTGGTATCAGAGCCAGGTTACTCAAAAGAGGACATAACTGTCTGAGTAGATCCTGTTGGCAGATTCAGTCTAAGTCAATAACAGCATCAAGAAAATCAAGAACTATGGGTTCCACTGAAAATCACAAGGAATTGGGATCCATGAAGCTACCTATATGCAGGAAAGAGATCTTTGGGATATGGAAGGAAAGGGTGAGACTTTTTATGGAAGCCTCAGACCCTAGGATTTACATCACAGTAAAAGAAGGGTCATATGTGCCCATGAAGGTATCAGTCTTGGATGCCAATCAGAGAACACCAAAGGATTTCTCTGAAATGACAAATGATGAGATTGTTCTAGCCACCATGGATAAGAGGGCTCAGAACATCATAGTGAGTGCCATAGATGATGCAACTTTTCAGAATCTAATACACTGTAAGACAGCCAAAGAGATGTGGGATACTCTTATTGTGTATATGGAGGGTTCTGAAGAAGTAAGGCAAGACAGAAAATCCTTGCTAAATCAAGAGTATGAAAGTTTTAGACAAGGAAAGAGTGATAGCATAACTGAGTGCTATAAGAAATTCTACAGGATAGTGAATAAACTCATGTCCTATGGCAGAGAGTTCAGTAATTATGAACTCAATGACAAGTTTCTAAGGTCCCTAACAAAAGATTGGGACACCAAGATCTGTGCCATTAGAGAAATGGCTAAGTTGGCAGAAATTCCTCCACCTACACTGTTTGGCAAACTGTTGTCTTATGAAATGCAGTTGACAGTGAGGAAAGAAGAGGAGAAATCAACAAGAAGTGAACATAAGGAAAGGACAGTAGCCTTCAAATCAGAAGCCCCCAGAAAGTACAGAGGTAAGTCACCTACTCCACCTCCAAAGGTTGCTGAATCTAAGTCAGATGAGTCAGTCAGCACAAACTCTGAAAGCAGTGAAAGTGATGAGGACTTTGCTGCCTTCACAAGACATTTTCAGAAATTCTTAAAGAAGAAACAGTGGAGGTCAAGGCCATCTACTTCACAGGGAAAGGAAGACTCTTATCAGAAAAAGAAGTCTTCAAAGAAAGACAAGAAAAAGTCAAAGTTTAGCAAAGCTACACTATCAAAAATTGTGTGCTATTGCTGTAATAGACAAGGTCATGTGATAGCAGATTGTCCTGAGAAGAGAAAGGAGTCTAGTGACAAGAAAAGGACTCAATACAAGGGCAAGAAAGAAAAGTCTTTTGTTGCCAAAAATGACAAGACCCTGTCAGATATCTCTTCATCAGAAACTGAGTCAGATGCTGAGGCATATATAGGGCTGTTTGCTGAGGAAGAAGAAGAAGAGTTCATGCAGATTATGAATTCTATATATGAACAAGAAGACTGTCAGTGCCAAGGACTGATGGCATTGACTGAAAATGACAGAATCCTGGAGCAGCCAGGACCTAGTAAGGTACAAAGTTCAACTTTAAGTTCAGTTTCTTGTGCCAGTACAGAATCAGATTCATCCTCATCAAATGATGAGAGTGCATATGAGTCTGAAGAAGATATTCATCAGCTGATAGATGAATACAAAGTACTGTTGCAAGCTTACAAGAAGAGCAAGTCCCTAGCCAAAAGTCAGGCAAAGGAAATTGCAAATCTCAAAGCTGCAGCAACAGATTCTGAGAAATTGTTTGATCAAAAGCTAAATGAGATAGCCAGACTGCAGCACATAACTGTGATTCAGATGGGGACTATCACATATAAGAATGATCAAATCAAGAGTCTGGAGATTAATCTTCAGAAGGAGAAGGACTTAGTTGCTAGGTTTTCTAAACCTAAGTCAGTACTGCATTTAATTGATGAATTTGTTCATCACAAAGGCAAGGCTGGACTGGGTTTTATTAAACCTGCAAGGACTGTACAGTCTAAGTCCAAGGGCAATGCCCCAACACTCAACAAGCCAGCTGTGGATAAAATAGCAAAGACAGTACCTAAGCAAAGGTACAATAAGTTTGAGTGTTGGTGCTGTGGTAAGGTTGGCCACTATGCAATGGACTGTTGGCACAATGCTAGTGCCAAAGTGAGTAGCAATCTGCCTGTTGGAAAACCAGCAGGTAGCCTTGTCAGAATGCAAACTAACAAGTACCAAGGACCCAAGAATTCTTTGGGTTCTAAGGTTCATTAATCTGTTTTGCAGGTGAGTCCAAGTGGCCATGCCCCAATATGGTACTTGGACAGTGGATGTTCCAGACATATGACTGGAACAAGGGAATTGCTAAAGGACTACACTCCAATCAAGGATGGTCCAAAAGTCACCTTTGGTGGTTCTGAAAAAGGAATCATCAAAGGGTTTGGTAATATTTCTAGTAACTTAGTTACCATTACTCAAGTGGCTTATGTTAAAGGGTTGAAACACAACCTAATAAGTATAAGTCAATTAAGTGATGTAGGGTATGACATCTCATTTGTTAAGAATGGTTGTCATATCAAGAGGTCAAATGATCAAGAGATCATTTTGACTGGCTATAGAAAGAGGAATGTCTACTGCCTAGACATTATGTGTGAGACCAATGGTTCTCAAGTGTGTCTTGTAGCAGATGAGAAAGTCTCTCATTGTGTCAAATGACACAAGATGCTAGCTCATCTAAACTACAAGACAATTGGCAAACTCTTTAGCAAAGAGTTAGTGAGAAATGGTCCTCAAGTTAAGTGTGTTAAAGATGGTATTTGCTCAGCTTGTCAAAAGGGCAAGCAGACTAGATCCACCTTTAGAAGCATAGAAAACAAAGATACTGTGAGGTGTTTATACCTCTTGCATATGGATCTCTTTGGTCCAATGCTAGTTCACAATCTAGGTAGGAAGGTCTATACCTTTGTAGTTGTAGATGACTACTCAAGGTTTTCCTGGGTGTTCTTTCTTAGACAGAAATCTGAAACACCAAATGTCTTCTATAGCTTTGTTAGACAAATTCAGAATGAACTAAATAGTACAGTGGTCAAAATAAGAAGTGACCATGGTTCTGAATTTCAGTCTGATAGTATGACAAGACTATGTGAAGACTTTAGGATATTTCAAGAGTTTTCTTCACCAAGAACACCTCAGCAAAATGACATTGCTGAGAGGAAGAATAGAACCTTGATTGAGGCAGGTAGGACCCTATTAAGTGACACATCACTACCAGAATATTTCTGGGCTGAAGCAGTAAATACTGCATGCCATGTTATTAATAGGGCTACCATAACTAAAAGCCTCAACAAGACCCCCTATGAGGTTGTGAAGGGCAGGAAACCAAACCTATCCTACTTCAGGATCTTTGGTTGTAAGTGCTTCATACTTAACAATGGAAAGTCTTACTTGACTAAGTTTGCTTCCAAGTCCCAAGAGGGAATTTTTGTTGGGTACAGCAACAATAGTAAGGCTTATAGAGTCTACAACTTGTCTACACAAGTTGTAGAAGAATCTGTACATGTAGTATTTGATGAGACTAAACTTATTAATAATGAGTTGTCTAGTAGTGTATGCAGCTCTACAGGTATAACAAAGAAGTTGGACAAGCTTACTATAGAAGAAGAACCTGCTGCAAGACAGCAAGTAGAAGATAGTGGCTGCTGTCCAGGGGGAGTACTACATGTACCTAGTGCAGAAGAAGTACAAGGAGTGCAGCAAGATGAAGGAACTGAAGAGGTTCAACCAGAAGTCAGGATGCCTCCAGCCAATAGGCATCTTAGAGATCATCCAGTAGAGCAGATTATTGGAGATCCAAGACAAGGGGTACAAACAAGGAGCAGAAATCTGAATGCAACAATCTACTCCAGTTTCCTATCCCAAGTTGAACCTAAGAAGTTTGAAGAAGCCATTCTAGATCCACAATGGACTGAAGCAATGCAAGAAGAGCTGAATCAGTTCAAGAGGTGCAAGGTCTGGGAACTTGTTCCTAAACCTAAAGACCACAATATAATAGGAACCAAGTGGATCTACAGGAATAAGATGGATGAACAAGGAGTCATCATTAAGAATAAAGCAAGGTTGGTTGCTAAAGGATATAGGCAGGAAGAAGGTATTGATTTTGATCAAACCTTTGTTCCAGTAGCCAGACTGGAAGCCATAAGAATGTTCCTGGCCTATGCAACCTATCAAGGATTCAAAGTTTACCAAATGGATGTCAAGTCAGCATTTCTAAATGGTAATCTTAAAGAAGAAGTCTATGTGGAACAACCCTCAGGTTTTGTTGATTCAACTCTACCTAATCATGTCTATAGACTTAGGAAAGCTTTATATGGGTTAAAGCAAGCCCCTAGGGCTTGGTATGAGACCCTATCTAGTTTCCTCATTGAGAACAAGTTCTCAAGGGGGAAAATAGATAAGACTCTATTCCTTAGGGAATCTAGAGGCAAAGTAATACTAGTCCAAATATATGTAGATGACATAATATTTGGGTCTACTGAAAGTAGCCTTTGCAAAAAGTTTGCAAAGCTAATGCAAGGTCAATTTGAGATGAGTAGTATGGGAGAGCTAAAGTTCTTCTTGGGTCTCCAAGTAAGGCAGACTGAGAGTGGTTTATCCATATGCCAGTCCAAGTTCACCCTAGAACTCATAAGGAAGTATGGTATGGATTCATCCAGTACCATGAAGACTCCTATGGGTTCAAGTATGTCTCTTAGCAAGGATGATGCAGGGAAACCTGTAGATGAAACCTTGTATAGAGGGATAGTTGGCTCCCTATTATACTTGACTGCAAGTAGACCAGATATCATGTATGCTACATGTGTCTGTGCAAGGTATCAAGCCTGCCCTAAAGAGTCTCATTTGACAACAGTCAAAAGAATATTGAGATATTTAAAGGGCACTCCTTATCTAGGCCTCTGGTACCCTAGGAATGGGGATTTTGATCTAACAGGTTATTCAGATGCAGACTTTGCAGGATGTAAAGAAGACAGAAAAAGCACTACTGGAACCTGTCAATTCCTAGGTGGAAGACTAATTTCATGGAGTAGCAAAAAGCAAACAAGTGTGGCTATCTCCACTGCAGAATCAGAGTATGTGGCTGCAGGAAGTTGTTGTGCTCAACTTCTGTGGATACAACATCAACTAGAGGACTATGGATTTCAGGTAAGTAGAACTCCACTCTTCTGTGATTCTACTAGTGCTATTTCAATAGCCAATAATCCTGTATCCCATAGTAGAACAAAACATATTGAAATTAAATATCATTTTCTTAGGGAGCATGTAGAAAGAGAAGATATTTTACTTGAATATGTTAGAACAGATAATCAACTAGCTGATATGTATACTAAGCACCTAGAAGAAGCTAAGTTCAATAGGTTTAAAATTGAACTAGGAATGATAAACTTAGAATAAGTTTATAATATTGGCTAAGTAAAATAGTGTCGACACACAGAGTTGTCTGTGTCGAGACAGTATAGTGGTGTCGACACTTCAAGGAAAAGGTGTCGACACATCTAGGAAGTTAGTGTCGACACTTCAGAATATTAGTGTCGACACATAACTAGTTGGTGTCGACACAACCAAGGTGGTGTCGACACATAGTGTTTACTCAGAATTATCTAAGTAACGTCTCGACTATGTGTCGAGTTAAGTGGTGTCGACACATAAACAAGTGTCGACACATATAATCTGTTTGACTAAACTTGTGTCGACACATAGGTGTCGAGACATTATAAGTCAGTGTCGACACTTATTGCCAGTGTCGACACAATTTTAGTTGGCTGCCCGCCTTTTCATCTTCAAAATTAGAAAGGTATAAATAGGGTTTTGCCTTAGTCTATCGACACGCTTTCAAAAGTTTCGAGACCAAACTACTGTGTCGACACCTCTCTTCTCTCCAGTCAAAATTCTTTAAACCCTAATGGCGCCAAAGCTTGAGGAGAACGTCAACGAAGGATACGAACTGGTGCGCGACGCATTTGGGGATGCTGACCAGGAAATCAAGAACGTTATAACCCTAGTTGCAGACTCGGGGTTAGAATATCTTGTTTCAGATCCTACAAAGATCTGGAAGAAGGAAGTCTTGGAATTCCTCAATGGAGCTAAGGTAGATGAAACTGGATTCAAGATCAAATCCAGGGTTCATGGTGAGAAGGTGAAGGTATCACCTAAGAGCTTGAGGAAGATTCTAAATCTGCCTAGAACAAAGGAAGAAGAAGAGGTAACTGCTTCCAGGACCAGAGATGCATTGGCATGGTGTGGTCTGGATTCTAAGATGAAGATTGGATCAGTGTTTCTTAGAAAGGGCATGAACAATCAAGGGAAATTCCTTTCTGAGATTGTTGGCAAAGTAATTCTCAGTAAGCCAGGAGGGCATGATAGGGTATCTGCCTCTATGTTCAGCATTATGACCAGGATTATCTTCACTCTGAACACTGACTGGTCTGTTATAGTGTTTGAGAAAATCAAGGAAAGCCTGAAGAAGCCCAACCTAGGCAGAATTTTAAGTCTTTACCTTGTTGGTGTTATACCTGAAGTTATGGGTCAAGCTGCTGGAAGCAAAATCAACCATATGAGAAAAATGGATATGAGAATTTTCTCCAGATGGGACAGGGTGTTGTCTAAAGAGCTGCCAACCCCTGAGAAGATAGTTCCTGAGAAAGTATCACCTCCAAAGAAGAAGAGGAAAGCTGCTCCAATGGCTCAGGTTCCAACTAGCAGCTCTGAAAGTGAAGAGCAAGTGGTTTTTACACCAGATGAGAATGAGGAAGGAACTGCTGTAAAGTCTCCTGCTCCTCAAGATGTTGCTGAGATCCAGGGGGAGCTACCTCAAGCTAGCCCCATACACAAGGATCACATCCAGGGGGAGTCTCTAGTTGTAGAAGAACCAACTACACTAGAAAGTGAACAAGCAACCAACGCCATACTAGAGGTAATCACTGAACTAAATGCTTTAGATTTTCCTATAGAGGATACTGATTTGTCTGATGTTCATCAGCAAACTCAGCTGGATAGGCAAGTCCCAGATGTTGTCATGGAAGCCACATCTGTTGAAGTTGTTGTTACTGATCCAGTTGTTGAAGAGCCAAGACTTTCTCCAGCTTATTCACCCCAAGAATTTACAATGGAAGATTTATTCCTAAATCTGGATCAACAAGACTTTGACAAGGACACTGCTGCTGCTGAAGTGGAGAATGCTCCAGTTGAGGGGGAGCAAGTAGTTCATGTTGCAGAACCTGAGAAGGCCCCAGATGTGCAGAAGGAGTTACCCCCAAGCCCTAAGGAGAGGGTAGAAATTGCTAGCTCCTCAGCTTCTGATGATGAGGAGACAACAAGAGCTAAGAAAAAGAAGATTTATGTATTCAAGAGAAGGAGTCAGAGTTATAAGAAGGCCTTACAATCTCTTGCACCACAGCCTATATCACTGCCAACACCAACTGTTGATTATAGTGCTTTAATGGTGGCAATGCAAATTAAACTGGATGAGCACTGGCAGGCTATTGAGAAGTATGTAGATGAAGGGCAGAAATCTTTGCAATTTGATTTGGCCCAGGATATTAAATCCATAAGATTTGAGATGAATCTCAATAAGAAAGAGATGACTGACTGCTTCCACAAGGGTGGGAATGCAATAGTCTATCTTGCTACACATCAGGAAAAGATAAAGGCTCAAGTAGATGACATAGCACAGAAGCAAGGTTATGTTCTTGAAAATCAGATAAGAATGAATGACAACCTTACTGCATCTCACAATGCAATAGTCACAGAACTGAAGAATCTAGCTGCAGGG
Source organism: Platanthera guangdongensis (assembly GCA_039583875.1). Taxonomy (NCBI): domain Eukaryota; kingdom Viridiplantae; phylum Streptophyta; class Magnoliopsida; order Asparagales; family Orchidaceae; genus Platanthera; species Platanthera guangdongensis. Next base: position 35,408,352 of record CM077167.1, on the reverse strand, counting down.
CAGACTCCAGCTATAGCAAAGGCAGATTTTGACAAAGTATTCCTAGAAAAAATCACTGCTCTTAAGACTGCCATCCAAGATTCTCAAAAGTTGATAACTGACAAACTCCAAAGGTTAAAACCTTTCTTTAAAGATGGAGTTAATTTTTTGGATAATCAAGTAAGATTTCAGAAAGATGATGTCAGAGATCATATAGAAAGAGAAGTCATAAAGGGGGAGAGGGTTTTAGTCAAAGCTAGCTCTGATCATGCCAAGTGGATATCTAATTCCATCAGAGCTACACTGGGTTATCCTCCTCTTTGTGATGATGACAATGTTGCTGAATCTGGAATTCATCCTGCATATTTAGGAGGGGAGCAACCAGAAGTGGCTCAAGTTATCTACCCTCCTCCAGATTTTGACATGATTCATGCTGACATACAGTCCATGTATAGCCCACCTGGGGGTAAGGACAATGTCATTATTGAAAAAGTTGTTCAGCCAATTTCTGAAGCTATGCAAGAGGCACTGCAGAAAGAAGAAGAGACTAGATTGTCTAAAAAGAGGTTTAGGGAACAAGCTGAACAAAGACCAGACTTTGAGCAGTGGAGCCCTACCTCAAGAAATATTATTTTGACTGCCTGGAAAGCTGCCAAAGATAACCTTCAAGACAGGAATAAGTGGTTTTCTGAAACTGAATGGAGAAAACATGAGTCCAAGCAAGAAGCAATAGTCCAATATAGAAGAAAGGCCAAGATGGGAAAGCTACCTCCTACTGCCCAGGAGCCTAGCAAGTACTTTCCCAAGCCTTATCACTACTTTGAGAGGCAAAAGATTAAGGCTGAGGAACTCAAGAAGAAGGAGCTGAAAGGTAAGAAGCCTGCTGAAACAGAAGATGCTGAAGCCCCTGTACAAGCAAGGATAAAATCTGGAAAAGGGATAGTGATCAAAGATGCTGATCAAGAATAAAATTAGAATTTTCTTAAAGTTTACTATGTAATCTTTTTGATGATAAACATTCTGTAAACTTTTGAAAATGAATATGACAAAGTATTGGAACAATGTGTTGTGTGATAAATTAGCTATGTGTTATATTTATTTCATAATTGTTCTGAGATGTTATCTGATTATGCATGTTTGTTTAATACATATGATGTACTTTCCTGTTTACATAATCCTGGTTTACATCATTTTGTAATTTTATTATGAATGGTGTATATCATTGACTAAGGGGTATGACTTCTCCAAATAGGGGGAGATTGTTGGGTACATTGGTCTAAATGTACCTGATTTGAAGAAGCCTCACCCAACTCAATGATATACATCAAAATGTATTTGATGTGTTTTGAGTTTACTTGTGCAGGCTAAGTTTTTACAGGAAAGAAGAAAAAGTTTCTAAGTCCATGTGTCGACACCCAGAGGGAAAGTGTCGACACTTAAGAAGACTTGTGTCGACACCCAGGCAAGCAGTGTCGACACTTGGAGTATTTGTGTCGACACCAGACAGAAAGTGTCGACACAAAGAGCTGTGTCGACACTCAGTGAAGAAAAGACAGTGAAGCTGTGTCGACACTTAGCAGATGTGTCGACACCCAGAAAAACCGTGTCTACATCAGAAAGTGTCGACACTTGGAGGCTGTGTCGACACTCAGCAAAAGTCTGCAGAGAATAAGTACAAGTGTCAACACCCAGAACAATGTGTCGACACTCAGCAGAAGAGTCAACACTTGAAGTAAGTGTCGACACCCAGAGCAATGTGTCGACACTCAGCTGTAGGCTCAACACTTGAAGTAAGTGTCGACACCCAGAACAATGTGTCGACACTCATCTGAAGACTCAACACTTGAAGAAAGTGTCGACACAAGGAGCTGTGTCGACACTTAGCAAAGATCAGCAAAGATCAGCAAAGATCAACAAAATATTCTAAGTACAAGTGTCGACACTAAAGGAATGTGTCGACACACAGCCAGAGTCTCGACTGAAGAAGAAAGTGTCGACACCCAGATCAATGTGTCGACACTCAACAAGTATCAACACTGAAGACATGTGTCGACACCAAGAAGCAGTGTCGACACTTAATAGATTCAACACATGAAGGTGTGTCGACACAAAGGTGTTGTGTCGACACTTAGAAGAATTCAGCAAAATACTGAAGTACAAGTACTTGTGTCGACAGACATTATCAGTGTCGACACATGAAGAAGAAGCAGTGTCGAGATAAAGAATCAACAACACAAGGAGTTGTGTCGACACTTTGTAGACTAATGTCGACACTTAGACAACATGTGTCGACACTTGGTCTATAAGTGTCGACACTTAAAGACAGAAAGTCTCGACACTTTCAGACAGTTAAAGAATTTTCAAGAACTGACTGGATGACTTGACAGCTGCCATTCCAGCCGGTCTACAGCACCTGTCAGAGTTGTCAGAATTCAGTTATGGACCGGACCAGCCGGTTACCATGAAGAAGGCCTATAAATAGGCTTATACAGTCTACAGAAACTGTGGTTGAGATTGATGAAGTGGTTCAAGTGATCATTCACAAGAGAAACACACAAGAAGATCTAGCTATCAAGTGAAGATCTAAGAAGTTGGAGAGAGAGAGCTCCATCCAAGAAATCAGCTGTTGGAACCCAGCTGAGAAGAAGGATTCAGATTGGTCTGAATCTTAAGAAGCAGAGATCAAGGATCAACTGCAGAGGAATCAGTCTTATTGTGTTCTACTTTCAAGAAGCTTTGAAGAAAGCCAAGTCAGATTGATTTCAGCTGAGTTCTTCCAAGAACTCATCAAGAATCTCACAACTTATCTCTCTTTCATCTAAGTTGTTGAGTTTATACATTTTGTATTCATTATAACTTGTAGGATCCTTAGGGATCTGAGATTGTAAGCCTGCAATTATAAAGGCTGAGGGTAGGAGAGTTAAATCTCTGAGTGTAGGCCTTAGTGGCTGAGTGTAGGCCTTGGTGGCTGAGTGTAGGCCTTTGTGGCTGAGTGTAGGCCTTTGTGGCTGAGTGTAGGTTTTGTGGAAAAGCTGAGTTGTAGGGCCTTGGGCCTGAGGTGTAGGAGCCTGTTTTGGGTTCTGAGATAGTGGAGGAGTTTGGCCGAATCTAGTACACTGCTAGATAGGCGAAGGGGGAAAGTGGATGTACCCAAAGCTTGGGGAACCACTATAAAACTCTGTGTCTGCTGTGATTGTTGTTGGCTGTGATTGTTGCATATGTGCTGTGAAATAGTAGATAGAAATCTGTGTTAAATACTGATTGCTGCCATAAAAAGTTAAAAAGAATTTGGTCACCTATTCACCCCCCCTCTAGGTGTTTAGGTACTATATCTTTCATGGAGTACCACCGAGAGTTCGACCATTTGGCTCGACATGTAGGTTCTTACCAGCTGGACGAAGCAGGATACGTCAAGAGATTCTATAAGGGCCTAAAAGAGGAGTTGAGGGAGGCCTTGCTGTTTGTATCTGACGGGCCTATCTCCTGGATTTTGGAGATGGCAAAGAGGATTGAGGCTGATTGGCACACCACTCGGGGCCGGAAGCGGCAAGCGGAGGATCAGGGCCGGAGGGCCCGAAATGATCAGCGGCGAGGCACCATACCAGATGGGAGAAGGACAGAGGAGCAGCCTCGTCAGGAGGTGAGGCAGGAACCGAGAGAGCAGGTGGTTTTGGCCCCTCAACCTCTTCGGATACATGAGATGCCGAGACCCGGGGGTATGGCGTATCCCCCGCCGGAGTGCTTCCATTGTCATCTGGTGGGACACCTCCGGAGAAACTGCCCCATGAGGGGGGCACCACCTCCAGCACCACAGGGTGGCCCACCTGCCCAGCATTTCGGAGGCCGAGGACGCGGCCGAGGACGTGGTTACCAGGGAGGAGACCAAAGACAGGAAAGGGAGCAGGCATATGCCTTGGATCTGGCACAACCTCGAAATCCAGAGCGGGTCATCACAGGTAAGCTAAGATGTTTTAAATTGTTTAAACTAAATTCCCGTTCTCAATTGCCCAACAAGTAGAACTGCCCTAGGTAGAATAAATAGGAAAGAAAACGTGTTATAAAATACTAAGATCTTTAATCATCTCAGGTATAGTCTTCATCAGCGGCAAGCCCGCCTATACTCTGTTCGACACGGGTGCCTCGCACTCGTTTGTGTCGGAGGCCTTTCTGGAAGGGCTGGAAGGAGTGGAACGGTTCACAGGCTGGATGAGGAGGGTGCGTCTACCCGACAGATCGGAGATACTCACCTCAGCCCACTGCAGTATGGAGGCGGAGATTGGTGGAAAGTCGTTCGAAGTTCCGGCAACGGTCCTGAGGATGTCAGTCTTCGAGCTGATCCTGGGCATGACTTGGCTACACTGGAATCATGCCCAGATTGATTGTCAAGCGAAGAGGATCACCGTGAGGCACGGGGACTCTACCATCATCATCGAAGGTATAAGACCTACCTCACGTATACCCTTATCTTCAGTATAGGCCGTTAAGGCCCATTTACAGGGGGAGGAGGTCTTCGAGGTGCTGTTTGAGATGGCGGAGGCCACGAGTTCTATATCAAATATTCCGGTGGTGCGGGAGTTTGAGGACGTCTTTCCAGAGAAATTACCCGGATTACCCCCGCGCAGGGAGCAGGACTTCCAGATACAGCTTGTGCCGGGGGCTAAGCCAGCATCCAAGGCACCTTACCGGATGGCCCCAAGGGAGTTGACAGAGTTCCGGAGCCAGCTTCAGGAGCTAGTGGAAGCCGGATTTGTCCGGCCAAGCTCTTCACCATGGGGAGCCCCGGTATTGTTCGTCAAGAAGAAAGACGGGACCCTCAGATTGTGCATCGACTACCGAGCACTAAATCGACTGACAGTCCGGAACACCTATCCACTGCCAAGGATAGACGAGCTGTTCGACCAGCTGTAGGGAGCGCAGTTCTTTTCGAAATTAGATTTGAGGTCGGGATACTACCAGCTTCGGATTCGGGAGGAGGACATTCAGAAGACTGCTTTTAGTAGCAGATATGGTTTATTTGAGTTTACGGTGATGCCCTTTGGGCTCACCAATGCACCCTCAGTATTCATGACTCTCATGAACCAAGTTTTCAAGGAGTACCTAGACGTTTTTGTCATTGTGTTTATCGATGACATCCTCATCTACTCGAGGACGGAGGAGGAGCACACTCGACATCTGGCACTGACCCTGCAGAGACTGCGGGAGAATCATTTATATGTGAAGTTTAGTAAATGTCAGTTCTGGCTGAAGGAGGTGGGCTTCTTAGGCCATATTATCAGTGGAGCCAGGTTGGCAGTGGATCCGGCAAAGATTTAGGCTATTCGGGATTGGCCGCAGCTGAAGACAGCCACCGACGTATGAAGTTTTCTAGGACTTGCCGGTTACTACCGGAAGTTCGTGGAGGGATTCTCTCGAATCGCCCTCCCGCTCACATCCTTGACGAAGAAGGAGGTACCGTTCGTGTGGACCCCGCAGTGCCAGGCAGCTTTCCAGGAGCTGAAGGATCGGCTAACCTCGGCTCCTATTCTTACTCTCCCCTTGGGGAGGGAAGGATTTCAGGTCTACACTGATGCTTCCTACCAGGGTATGGGAGCTGTACTGATGCAGAAGGGCCATGTGATTGCATATGCATCTCTCCAGTTGAAGAAGCACGGACAGAACTATCCGGTGCACGACCTTGAGATAGGGGGCGGTCGTTTTTGCTTTGAAGGTCTGGCGCCATTATCTTTATGGAGTCCACTGCGATATCTATTCCGACCACAAGAACCTGAAATAGGTGGACACGCAGAAGGAACTAAACATCAGGCAGAGGCGCTGGGTGGAGTTCTTAGCAGATTATCAGTATGAAATGCACTACCATCCAGGGAAGGCAAACGTGGTGGCAGACGCATTGAGTAGGAGAGCTGCCACTTCCGAGGTCGGGCCCCAGATTATGTCCATGGAGCTGGTGAGGAGATTGGGGGATATGCACATCACACTGGTGTCATCCGAGGACCCCGAGCTTTACATGGAGTATTTAGCTGCGGTGAGTGTTACAGACGATATCCGGGACTGAGTCAGAGAGGGACAGAGGCGAGATGTCAAATTGGAGCCGATATTCTAGGCCTTGGAAAACGGAACAGCAGGGGATTACACGATGAGGGACGGCGTAGTATGCTTCAGAGGTCGGACTTATATACCGGAAGGAGGCCAGGTCCGGGAGTATATTATGGCGGAAGCCCACCACAGCAGATACTCGGTGCACCCGGGCATCACGAAGATGACTGTGGATTTGAAGAAGACTATGTACTGGCCTGGCATGAAGAAGGATATCACTCGGTTTGTGACCCACTGCGAAGCTTGCCAGCTAGTGAATGCAGAGTGCAAAAACCCTACGGGTTTGTTGCAACCACTCCCGGTACCAGAGTGGAAGTTCGAAGACATCGCGATGGACTTTATTCACGGACTTCCCCGATCACGAACAGGAAATGACTCGATTTGGGTCATCATCGATCGGTTGACAAAAGTAGTCAGGTTCATTCCGATCAGGAAGGATGACGCTGTGGGAGTATTAGTACGGAGATTTGTGGAGCAGTTCGTTCGATATCACGGGGTGCCCAAGACGATCGTGTCGGATCGGGATGGTCGGTTCACTTCCAGGGAGTGGAGATCCGTGCAAGCTTACTTAGGCACGCGATTGACCTTCAGCACTGCATTCCATCCTCAGACGGACGGGCAGACAGAACGCACCAACCAGACGCTGGAAGATCTTTTGAGGCTATGCATCTTGGACCGTGGGGAACTGTGGGAGAAACTCTTACCCCTGGTCGAGTTCTCCTATAACAACAGCTACCAGTCCAGCATCAGGATGGCGCCTTACGAAGCCTTGTATGGAAGGAAATGCCGGACCCTGCTTTCTTGGGTTCAGGACGAAGATTCGAAGGTGTTGGGATCAGAGTTTGTTGAAGACACCGAGTCTCAGGTGAGGCTAATCAGAGACAGGATGCTAGAGGCGCAGAGCAGACATGCTAAGTACTATGACGCCCGACATCGGCAGGTGGAGTTCCAGGTGGGAGACCGTGTGTTTTGAAGATCCGGCCCATGCATGGAGTCTCGCGGGTGCGTGGTCGGAGGAAGAAGCTCAGCCCTAGGTACATGGGCCCTTACAGGATCCTGGAGCGGATCGGGCCCCTAGCCTACAGGCTGGAGTTACCACCAGAGCTGGAAGCTCTGCACGACGTCTTCCATATTTCTTCGCTGAGGAGGGCTCTGCTACGCCCGGAGTAGCAGATTTTGACCACCGAAGGGCCGGTAGCTTCCGACCGGTCAGTTCGTTTGGAGCCGGTTAGGATCGACGACCGAGGAGTACGGGTCTTGCGTCGCAAGAAGGTCCCACTAGTCAAGGTCCTGTGGAGGAACCACGGCCAGGAGGAGCATACCTGGGAGCCGCAGGACCTGATGCGACAAAGATACCCAGAGCTATTCAGCCAGGTATACCTCACAAACCCCTCAAGATGTTTCATTTATTTTCCTACGTTAAACTAGCAAGGGCTGCTTTAGGCAGGTAGATGCTTATCTTTTGTTTATTGAGGGCTTATCTTTTGTTTATTGGGATCTTGGCTTCATCAATTGGGTGGAATGGTCATAGATTTAGGTTTCCCTTAAAACCTAGTTTAGCAAACATGGCATCGTGATGGGATGTTACAAGTTTCTCTCTTCGGTAGGAATTCCCGTAGGCTTAACCTTGATTTCGGGGACGAAATCTTTGTTTTGTTTATTGGGATTTGTAACATCTCATTTCCAACTAGACCCCTAAGAGTGGTTTTGTCCATGACTAGGTCATGACAAACCCTAGGAAGCCAGGAATGGGCCAAGAGATAGGAGATAAAATGTGGAAAATCATCATGGTCTGCAAATAGTAGAACTCTGAACAATGGTTTAGGATGACCATGGGCTACACCTTGACCCCAAGACCCTACCACAACATCCCCCTAATACCTTGGGAGGCCCATTAGATCCATAAGGACCCATTGGGGTCAACCAAAGAGGCTCAGTTGACCAAGGTCAACCCTAGCCCTAAATGGGTCAAACTAGCCTACTTAGGGTCAATTGACCTACTCCTAGCCTTGAGGACCCCACCTATGCCCTCCTAACCCTAACGTGAGGTCAATGGGTCACTAAGGACACATTGGGGTCAGCCCTAGAGGCCAGGTTGACCCAAGTCAACTCAAACCCCTAATCTGGTCAAAGTACCCTTACTAAGGGTATGTGACCTCCAAAGTGCAAGATAACCTTGCATAACCCTACCTAGACCTTAGGGGAAGCCAATGGGTCACTAAGGACACATTGGGGTCAACCCAAATGGTCATGTTGACCCAAGTCAACTCTAGCCCTAAAATGGTCAAAGTGCCCTTACCAAGGGACATGTGACCCCCAAGATGCCCAACCAACCCTACATAACTCTTCCTAGACCTTAGGGGAGTCCAATGGGTCACCAACGACCCAATGGGGTCAACTCAGAAGATCAAATTGACTCAGGTCAACCCTGACTTAAACCAAGTCAAACCTAGCCCAAAAGGGCTAACCCAAGCCCAAGCCACTTCTTCCTTGGGCTAACCTCACTTTCATGATCCTCATGACTAAGTGGGCTGCACTTAGCCTATGGAGTTGACCAGTCAACCATGGGTGACTAGGAGAGAGAAGGGAGCTTCCCTCCATGTTAATGGTGGAGAGAGAAGATGGGGGAGAGGAAGGGAGAGAGTGGAGCCGGCCAAGGGAGGCTAACAGCCACCTTTAATGGCTTCAATCAACTCCTCTAGGGAAGAGGAGTTGATTCCAGCCATTTCCCGGCCACCAAGGGGTGGATTCAGCCCCCTCCACTCAACCCGAGCCTCACCATAAATGGTGCTGACGGGCATTGAAGAACCAGCTGCCCCCATCCCCAATTGCCATTTAAACACCATCAGTGGGCAGAGGGGAACATTTTCGAGCTTTTACCTGGAGGAGACAGGCCGTCCCACTATACTGTTGCAGAAGCCGAGCACCGCCGCCGTCAACAATGGTATCCCGCCCCTCCACCCGCATTCAGGCCGCCAGGAAGGTCCTCCCCCTCTCCTTAGCTCACGGGTAGATCATAGGATTCCTTAGGTTTAAGTTTCTGGCTCAATTGAGCCCGATCAAAACCAGGATTTTCATGGTTTTCGGCTAAAAATGATCCTGCTATAATCGCCGGAAAATGCCTCTCCGGTGGCAGAGTCGCCGCCTGGCGATAGCCACCACCTCAATGGAGGTGGTGGTGGTGGTGGCGGTGGCCGGCCGGGGAAGGGGCTGGATCGCCGGCGGCAGGGCTTGGAAATGGCTCCAGGCGGGATGGATCATGGTCCGTTGGCTCAATGTAGAAGATGACGGGATTCTGTCGAATCTGCGTCAAGATTCGTGCTACTCCTGATTCTAAACTATAGGATATTAAATTTTGATATTCTTATTTATGTCACAGTTTTAGTATTATTTGGTTTTAATTTTTAAAAATACCTAGGCTCACCTGGTGGGAAAACCTCCAACATGAAAGTTGTAGTCCTTTGTGTCTACTTTATTGTAAAATTTGTTTGAGGCATTTGGGTGCATGGTCTGACCAGGGCACCCATTTTGGTGAGACATGTACCTAGGGCTAGGCAGTCATTAAACTGAGTACCCACACCTCATCCCTAGTACAAATCACTTGAAATTTTGGCAGGGAGCCTAACCTAGCTATACCTAGGGCCTGCCCAAAACACAGAATTTTTGGACACACGTTTCCTAACGTTTTTGCTTTTATTTAATAAAGTTAGGGTAATTTTATTAAGTGGTCAAATGACCTCCAAACCCTCCCAAATTTTGGAGAGTGGTCCCTATCATCAAGACCTAGTTCGGTACAAAATTTGAGCACATTAGGATGAGTTTTGGTTAGGGAATCACCAAACCCTAGTTTGGCCTTAAGAGGGTATTTTTGATTACAAGTGCCTTATGGACTTAGGGTGGTCCCCTCCCCTCAATAGAGGCTGAAGTTTTGGACACTGACTTGGCATGGCTAATGTCACCCTCTTATGGAAAATGGGATGATTTAGGCTTGATTCACCCTAGGGTTCAACCACAAACCCTAAGGAAGGACTTTTGAGGGTTGTGAAGGACATGGGGGCAAATGCCCTTGTATGGCCTTGGAAATCCAGAAGAACTGAGGGTAATGTAACTTAAGATCTCTGGTAGGATCATTAGAAGAATTGGAGCAAGGTAGACACCTCAAAACCCTAACCCTAGTTTTAGGATAGGAGCACAAATTTGAAGCTCAGCCACTAAACCTTCCCCAAATATAATGAAACTTGGGTAGAGTAGGTTTTAGGCCACCTAGAACCTCTGGTAATTTTTGTAGAATTTTATGGATTATATTTTTGGTACTTCATTTGTTAATTACCAAAAGGCCCAAAATGATTTTTGACTTTCTTATGGATATTATTTGCTTTACAATATGATAAAATTTGGTCAGAGGTTAGTCTAGGGCTAGTTGAACATCTCTAAATTTTTATCACAATTCTTAATTAATTTTATTTGGTACTTCCTTCATTAATTTCAGTAAGGGGCTTTGGTAAAGAAAATTCATTATTGATGATATATCTGTTGAAAAATCATGAGACTTAGGTTTTGATGTTTTTAGGCCAAAATATACTTGTAGAAATTTATTTATAATTTTTAGAGGTCTGTTTTCAGAACTTTCTTTACAAGACCATATTTTTGAGAATAGGATAATTAATTAATTTAGGGAATAATTCTTTCAAACAATTTATGAAAGTTTACTTATAGGTTTTATGTGCCCTTATAATCATCCTGGAATTTTATCTGAATTTTTGGAAGTATTGTTATTGTGCATCCCCCTTTAATGATTTATTTTGGAATAAATTGGAAATGAAATTTAAGGGCTAAAATCTTGCTGGAAAATTTGGAGATTCTGGATTTTTAGATGATTACCCATCTTGCATTTATCATAATTTTAGTGGAGCTTTATCTTGCATAAATGTTGTACTTCCTGTTCAACCTTGGAACTTTTGACTTTTAAAATAAATAAATCAATTAGCATTTAAATTATGAAAATTAAGAAATTATAGATTCAGGCTACGTATGCTAATATAGACCTCTAATAAGTACTATATGCGCATTGGATGATCATATGTCATACTTCCCTTTTTACGGGTCATATAGCTTAAGTGGTCTGCATTTAGCAAAACTGCAGGAAATCATTTGGGATATGAACTAGAGCACATGTGTTGGGTGTTGTTGGGTTGCTAGAAAGGATAAATAGAATTAGGTGCATCTTTGGAAGATAAGTGAGTAGGGTGTTGTTTCTTCTAGGGTTTAGAGGCGCTCGGGCCCGACGAAAGATCGTCCTCCCCGAGATGAGTGGAGTCAAATCACCTTAGGATTAGCCTATCGTAACATGAGGAAGTAAGGGGTGGGGGATGATAGGACTTAGTCTTTTAGACTAACGGTTTTCGAACCGCATCATTAAGGGGATCGTGGAGTCCAGCATGGAGGAGCAGCCCCAGAGACCGGTGCGCTTGGAGGTGGGGCAGTCTAGCTCCGGAGTTCATACAGCCGGGACCGTGAGTCTTGACCTTGAGTAGTTTTTCTGCTTTCGCTTCCGCATGAGTGATTTTGTAGTGAGGATATGATGTACCGGGCATAAGCCCGTAGTTTACTACTCTGATGTATTCTTCTGTGGACACTCCCTTCGTGGAGATATATTTACTATGATATGTGATTTTCTGTGGACTGATAGTTTCCATTTACTCCTTTATGCTACTTTTCTGTGAATGAATTGGCCGACAGAATCGGCACTTTGTGGTGATGACCCTTCAGGGCATGAAGGGGTCTCCGCAAAACGGCGGTTCTGGGCCTAAGAACCCGGTGTCGAAATAGAAAAAAAGGGGGTCTTACAGAGGATGCGTATCGATTTCTCTTTATTAAATAAATCATGCCCTAAAGATTGCTACCTTCTGCCTCGGATCAACGCGCTGGTTGATTCAGCCATCGGTTTTTCTATTATGAGCTTTTTAGATGCTTTTTCAGGTTATCACCAGATCCGGATGCACCCTCCCGATGTCAAGGATGTTTTCTTCATCACGAGGGAGGGGTGCTTCAGTTATAAAATGATGCCCTTTGGGTTAAAAAATGCAGGGGCTACATACCAACGCATGATTGATCGGGTCTTCCGAGATCAAAGGGGGAGAAACTTGGAGGTCTATGTCGACGACCTGATGATTAAGAGCAAGTGTGTAGATTCACACCTACGGGATCTTGAAGAGACATTCGCCACCCTGTGGAGATTCAAGATGAGGCTGAACCCCTTGAAGTGTGTCTTCGGGGCTAGCCGCGGGAAGTTCCTTCGGCACCTCTTGACTCCGGCAGGGGTGGAACCGAACCCAGACATGGTGAAGGTCATCCTGGATTTGGAATCACCTCGCGATGCCAAGGAGGTCCAGCTCCTGACAAGAAAACTGGCTGGGCTGAGCAGGTTCCTCTCCGGGTCAGGAGACAAGTGTTCTTCATTCTTCAAGGTGCTACGAGGGAACAAAAAGTTTGAATGGACCGCCGAGTGTGAAGAAGCCTTCCAATGGCTGAAGAGAAAGCACTTTTAGGCTCCTCTACTTCAGAGCCCAAGAGGAGGGGAGGACCTGACCTTGTACCTTGGAGTGGGAGTTGAGACGGTGAGCTCCGTTCTAGTAAGGGAAGAGGGGAGGAAGCAAGTGCCAATCTACTATGTCAGCCGGATCTTGAAGAAGGCAGAGCTCCACTATCCCATCCTTGAAAAGCTGGCTTACGCTTTAGTCATCTCTGCAAGGAAACTCCGGCCGTATTTTCAAGCACATTCGATTAGGGTGGTGACCGACCATCCTCTTTGCAAGATCTTTGAGGGGGTAGAGCACTCGGGAAGACTCGCCAAATGGTCCATCTAACTCAGCGAGTTCGACATCTCTTTTGTTCTGAGACTCTCCATTAAGGCGCAAGCAGTGGCAGAATTTCTGGCAGACTATGTTGTTGAAGTCGAGGAGGGAGAGCCGCAGCCACAGGAAGCGTGGAAAATGATGGTTTATGGGGCCTCGGGAAAACATTCCCTCAGGGGAGGAGTGGTGCTGATAAGCCCCCAAGGAGTCGCGATAGAGCTGGCGGTGGCTTTTCACTTTCCAGTGACCAACAACCAAGCAGAGTACGAGGCCGTGATCGCCGGCCTTCGCTTGGCAAAGGAGCTTGAGATCCAGGATGTGGAGGCCTTCACTGATTGTTGGGTACATTGGTTTAAATGTACCTGATTTGAATAAGTCTCACCCCACTCAATGATATACATCAAAATGTATTTGATGTATTTTGAGTTTAGTTGTGCAGGTCAAGTATTCACAGGGAAAGCTGAAAAGATTCTAAGTCCATGTGTCGACACCCAGGAGCAAAGTGTCGACACTTAAGAAGACTTGTGTCGACACCCAGACAAGCAGTGTCGACACTTGGAGTAATTGTGTCGACACCAGGGATGCAGAGTCGACATCAGACAGAAAGTGTCGACACATGAAGGCTGTGTCGACACTCAATGAAGAAAAGTCCAGTGAAGCTGTGTCGACACTTAACAGCAGTGTCGACACCTAGAGGAAATGTGTCTACATCAGAAAGTGTCGACACTTGGAGGCTGTGTCGACACTCAGCAAAAGTCAGCAGAGTCTAAGTATAAGTGTCGACAAGAAAGAATGTGTCGACACTCAGCAGAAGACTCAACACTTGAAGAAAGTGTCGACACAAGAAAGAATGTGTCGACACTCAGCAGAAGACCCAATACATGAAGAAAGTGTCGTCACTAGGATGCTGTGTCGACACTCAGCAAAGTTCAGAAAATTCTAAGTACAAGTGTCGACACAAAGGAAATGTGTCGACACTCAGCCAAAGTATCAACAGAAGAAGAATGTGTCGACACAAGGAGCAGTATCGACACTCAGCAAGTATCAACACAGAAGGCATGTGTCGACACCAAGAAGGTGTGTCGACACTGAATAAGTTCAACACATGAAGATGTGTCGACACAAAGGAGTTGTGTCGACACTTACAAGAATTCAACTAAGTACTGAAGAACAAGAAGTTGTGTCGACACACAATATCAGTGTCGACACATGATGAAGAAGCTGTGTCGAGAAGTGAATTCTACAACACAAGGAGTTGTGTCGACACCTTGAAGGCTAGTGTCGACACTGAGTCAACTTGTGTCGACACTTAGTCTACAAGTGTCGACACTTAAAGACAGATTGTCTCGACACTTTCAGACATTTACAGTTATTTCAAGAACTGACTGGATGACTTGACAGCTGCCATTCCAGCCGGTCTACTGCACCTGTCAGAGTTGTCAGAAATCAGTTAGGAACCGGATCAGCCGGTCACCATGAAGAAGGCCTATAAATAGGCTTATACTGTCAACAGAAAGAGATGATTCATTGATGATCAACACATCAAGTGATACACAGAAGATCTAGCTATTCATTGAAGAATCAAGTGAAGATCTAAGAAGTTGGAGAGAGAGAGCTCCATCCAAGAAGACAGCCGTTGGAACCAGGCTGTGAAGAAGGGTTCAGACTTAGTTCTGAATCTTAAGTTGCAGTGATTGAAGATCAGCTGCAGAGAATTAATCCTATTGTGTTCTACATTCAAGAAGCTTTGAAGAAAAGCCAAGTGAGATTGTTCTCAGCAGAGTTCTTCCAAGAACTCATCAAGAACCTATCAACTCATCTCTCTATTCAGAGTTGTAGGTATATACACTTTGTATTCTTATTTTCTTGTAGGATCCTTAGGAATCTGAGTTGTAAGCCTGTAATTATAAAGGCTGAGTGGTAGGGCCTGTGTGCCTGAGTGTAGGAGATTCTTATCTCTGAGTGTAGGCCTGTTGTGGATGAGTGTATGCTTGTTGTGGCTGAGTGTAGGCTTTGTGAAGAAGCTGAGTGTAGGTCTTTGGAGAAGACTGAGTTGTAGGGCCTTGGGCCCGCCAACCCATGATCTCAAAACCCAGGTGATGAGATGAAGGGTGGCTGTAGGAACCTGTTTTGGGGTTCTGAGTGTAAGATCTGAGGATCTGAACACAAAGATAGGCGATGGAGGAGTTTGGCCGAATCTAGTACACTACTAGATAGGCGAAGGGGGAAAGTGGATGTACCCAAACCTTGGGGAACCACTATAAATTTGTGTGTTCACTGTGTGCTTGATTGATTGCTGCGATTGCTGATTGACTGTTGTGTAGAATTAGTTATAAAGCTGTGATATAATCTGCAATCTGCCTAAAAAGTTTTAAAAAGATTAAGTCACCTATTCACCCCCCTCTAGGTGATTAGGTACAATTTCTTTCAAGTGGTATCAAAACGAGGTTACTCAAAAAGGGACATAACTGTTTGAGTAGATCCTGTTGGCAGATTCAAACTAAGTAAAGTGCAGAATCAAGAAATTAAAAACCATGGGTTCAACTGAGAATCATAAGGAACTTGGATCCATGAAGTTGCCCATTTGCAGAAAAGAAATATTTGGCATCTGGAAAGAAAGGGTGAGACTATTTATGGAATGACAAAATATGAGATAGTTCTAGCCACAATGGACAAGAGGGCTCAAAATATCATTGTGAGTGCCATAGATGATGATACCTTTCAGAACTTGATACACTGTAAGACATCTAAGGAGATGTGGGATACTCTTATAGTGTACATGGAGGGTTCAGAAGAAGTGAGACAGGATAGAAAATCTTTGTTAAACCAAGAATATGAAAGTTTTAGGCAAGGTAGGTCTGATAGCATCACATAATGCTATAAGAAGTTCTATAGGATTGTCAATGAGCTAATGTCCTATGGAAGAGAGTTTAGTAATTATGAGCTTAATGATAAGTTTCTGAGGTCCCTAACAAAGGATTGGGACACCAAGATCTGTGCCATAAGGGAAATGACAAAATTAGCAGATATCCCTCCACCAACACTATTTGGAAAACTGTTATCCTATGAGATGCATTTGATGATGAGAAAAGAAGAGAAGACTACAAGAAGTGAACATAAAGAAAGGACAGTGGCATTCAAGACAGAAGCCACCAGAAAATACAGAAGTAAGTCACCAACTCCACCTCCTAAAATAGCTGAGACTGAGTCAGATGATTCAGAAAGCAGAAAGTCTGAAAGTAGTGAAAGTGATGAGGACTTTGCAGCATTCACAAGACACTTTCAGAAATTTCTAAAGAAGAAACAGTGGAGGTCAAAGCCATCCACTTCATAGGGCAAAGATGACTATTATCAGAACAAGAAGTCATCAAAGAAAGACAGGAAAAATACCAAGTCAAGCAAAACAACTTTATCAAAAATTGTTTGTTATTGCTGTAACAGACAAGGACATGTTATTGCTGGCTGTCCTGAGAGAAGGAAAGAGTCTAATGATAAGAAAAAGACTCAATTCAAGGGCAAGAAGGAAAAGTCTTTTGTTGCCAAGAAGGACAAAGGCTTGTCAGACATGTCTTCTTCAGAAACTGAGTCAGAAGTTGAAGCTTACATATGACTATTTGCTGAAGAAGAGGAAGAAGAGTTCATCCAGATCATGAACTCCATATATGAGCAAGAGGACATCCAGTGCAAAGGACTGATGGCCTTAACAGAATGTGACAAAATCTAGGAGCATCCTGAACCTAGTAAGGTACAAAATTGTTCATTAAGTTCAATTTCTAGTGCTTGTTCTGATTCAGTTACATCAACATCAAATGATGCTAGTGAATCTGAATCAGAAGGGGATATTCATCAACTGATTGATGAATATAGATTTCTGTTGCAAGCTTTTAAGAAGAGCAAGTCACTAGCCAAGAGTCAAACAAAGGAAATTGCTAGTCTCAAAGTTGCTGCAACTGATTTTGAGAAAATGATTGATCAAAAACTAAATGAAATAGCCAGACTGAAGCACATAACTGTGATTCAGATGGGGACTATAACATTTAAGAATGATCAAATCAGAAGTCTAGAGATTAGTCTTCAGAAGGAGAGAGACATTGTTGCAAGGTTTTCTAAACCTAAGTCTGTTTTACCTTTGATTGATGAGTTTATACCTCACAAGGGTAAAACTGGATTGGGGTTTACTAACCCTGCTAGGACTGTAAAGTCCAAGTCCAAGGGCAAAGCCTCAGCTCTCAACAAGCCAGCTGTAGATAAAACAGCTAAGAATGTACCTAAGCAAAGGTACAATAGGTTTGAGTGCTGGTGCTGTGGCAAGGTAGGCCACTTTGCCATGGACTGTTGGCACAATGCAAGTGTCAAAGTGAGTAGCAAACTGCCTGTTGGAAAATCTGCAGGTAGCTTTGTTAGGAAGCAAACTAACCAGTACCAAGGACCCAAGAATTCTTTGGGTTCTAAGGTCAACTAATCTGTTTTGCAGGTAAGTCTAAGTGTCCATGCCCCAATATGGTACTTGGACAGTGGATGTTCCAGACACATGACTGGAACTAGGGGATTGCTAAAGGACTTCACACCAATCAAGGATGGTCCTAAAGTCACCTTTGGTGGTTCTGAAAAAGGAATCATCAAGGGTTTTGGTAATATTTCTAGCACCCATATTACTATTACTCAAGTGGCTTATGTTGAAGGTTTGAAACATAACCTTATTAGTATAAGTCAATTGAGTGATCTAGGATATGACATCTCATTTGTCAAAGATGGTTGTCATATCAGGAGGTCAAATGATCAAGAGATCATTTTGACAGGTTATAGAAAAAGGAATGTCTATTGCCTAGACATTATGTGTGAGACCAATGGTTCTCCAGTGTGTCTTGTAGCTGATGAGACAATCTCTCATTGTGTCAAATGGCACAAGAGGCTAGCCCATCTAAATTACAAGACAATTGGCCAACTCTATAGCAAAGAGTTAGTGAGGAATGGTCCTCAAGTTAAGTGTATTAAAGATGGAATATGCTCAGCTTGTCAAAAGGGCAAGCAGACTAGATCCACCTTTAGTAGCATTGAAAACAAAGATGCTGTGAGGTGCTTATACCTCTTGCATATGGATCTCTTTGGTCCTATGCCAGTTCACAGCCTAGGTAGGAAGGTCTATATCTTTGTGGTTGTAGATGATTACTCAAGGTTTTCCTGGGTGTTCTTCCTTAGACAGAAATCTGAAACACCTAGTATCTTCTATAACTTTGTCAAACAAATTCAGAATGAACTAGACAGTACAGTGGTCAAGATAAGAAGTGACCATGGTACTGAATTTCAGTCTGATAGCATGACAAAACTATGTGAAGAATTTGGTATATTTCAGGAGTTTTCTTCACCAAGAACACCTCAGCAAAATGGCATTGCTGAGAGGAAAAATAGAACCTTGATTGAGGCTGGTAGGACCCTATTAAGTGACACATCTCTACCAGAATATTTCTGGGCTGATGCAGTTAATACTGCATGCCATGTAATTAATAGGGCTACCATTACTAAAAGCCACAATAAGACCCCCTATGAGATTGTGAAAGGCAGAAAACCAAACCTATCCTATTTCAGGATCTTTGGTTGTAAGTGGTTTATACTTAACAATGGAAAGTCTTACTTGACTAAGTTTGCTGCCAAGTTCCAAGAAGGGATCTTTGTTGGGTACAACAACAATAGTAAGGCTTATAGGATCTACAACTTGACTACACAAGTTGTAGAGGAGTCAGTTCATGTAGTATTTGATGAAACTAGACTTATTAACAATGAGTTGTCTAGTAGTATTTGCAGCTCCACAGGTGTGACTGAGAAGATGGACAAGCTCACTATAGAAGAAGGACCTACTGCAAGACAGCAAGTAGAAGATATGGGCTGTTGTCCAGGGGGAGTACTACATGTACCTAATGCAGAAGAATACCATGGAGTGCAGCAAGATGAAGAAACTGAAGAAGTTCAACCTGAAGCCAGGATGCCTCCAGCTAATAGGCATCTAAGAGATCATCCAGCAGATCAAATCATTTGTGATCTAAGACAAGGGGTACAAATAAGGAGCAGAAATCTGAGTGTAGCACTCTACTCCAGTTTTCTATCCCAAGTAGAGCCAAAGAAGTTTGAAGAATCCATCCTATACCCTCATTGGATTGAGGCAATGCAAGAAGAGCTGACTCAGTTCAAGAGGTGCAAAGTCTGGGAGCTTGTTCCTAAACCAAAAGACCACAACATAATTGGAACCAAGTGGATCTTTAAGAACAAGATAGATGAACATGGAGTAATTGTCAAGAACAAAGCAAGATTGGTTGCTAAAGGATATAAGCAGGAAGAAGGTATTGACTTTGATCAAACCTTTGCTCCAGTAGCCAGACTGGAAGCCATAAGGATGTTTCTGGCCTATGCAGCCTATCAAGGATTTAAAGTATACCAAATGGATGTAAAGTCAGCCTTTCTGAATGGTAATCTAAAGGAAGAAGTCTATGTGGAACAGCCATCAGGTTTTGTTGATTCAACTCAACCTAATTATGTCTATAGACTTAGGAAGGCTTTGTATGGGTTAAAACAAGCCCCTAGGGCTTGGTATGAAACCCTGTCTAGTTTCCTCATTGAGAATAAATTCACAAGGGGGAAAATAGACAAGACTCTATTCCTTAGGGAATCTAGAGGCAAGATAATACTAGTCCAAATATATGTAGATGACATCATATTTGGGTCTACTGAAAGTAGTCTTTGCAAAAAGTTTGCAAAACTAATGCAAGGACAATTTGAGATGAGTAGTATGGGGGAACTTAAGTTCTTCTTGGGTCTCCAAGTTAGACAGACTGAGAATGGATTATCCATATGCCAGTCTAAGTTCACCCTAGAACTCATAAGGAAGTATGGTATGGATTCATCCAGTACCATGAAGACTCCTATGGGGTCAAGTATGTCTCTTAGCAAAGATGATGCAGGGAAACCTGTAGATGAGACTTTGTATAGAGGGATAGTTGGCTACCTACTCTATTTGACTGCAAGTAGACCAGATATCACGTATGCTACATGTATCTGTGCTAGGTACCAAGCTTGCCCTAAAGAGTCTCATTTGACAGCAGTCAAAAGGATACTGAGATATCTAAAGGGCACACCTTATCTAGGCCTTTGGTACCCTAGGAATGGAGACTTTGATCTAACAGGTTATTCAGATGCAGATTTTGCAGGCTGCAAAGAAGACAGAAAAAGTACAACTGGAACCTGTCAATTCCTAGGTGGAAGACTGATTTCATGGAGTAGCAAGAAGCAAACAAGTGTGGCTATCTCCACTGCAGAATCAGAATATGTGGCTGCAGGAAGTTGTTGTGCTCAACTTCTATGGATACAACATCAGCTTGAAGATTATGGTATTCAGGTAAGTAGAACACCACTGTTTTGTGATTCTACTAGTGCTATATCTATTGCAAACAATCCTATTTCCCATAGTAGAACTAAACATATTGAAATAAAATATCATTTTCTAAGGGAACATGTAGAAAAAGAAGATATTTCACTAGAAAATGTTAAAACAGATAATCAACTAGCTGATATGTATACTAAGCCTTTAGAAGAAACCAAGTTCAATAGGTTTAAAATTGAATTAGGTATGATAAACTTAGAATAAGTTTACAGAAATGGCTAAGTAAAATAGTGTCGACACACAGAGTTGTCTGTGTCGAGATAGAAAATTAGTGTCGACACTTCAGAGAAAAGGTGTCGACACATCTAGGAAGTTGGTGTCGACACTTCAGAAAATTAGTGTCGACACATGATAAGTAGGTGTCGACACATCTAAGGTGGTGTCGACACTTAGGCTTTACTCAGTATTAGTAAAGTAAAGTCTCGACTTTGTGTCGAGCTAAGTGGTGTCGACACATAAACTTGTGTCGACACATATATTCTGTTGACTAAACTTATGTCGACACATAGGTGTCGAGACATTATAAGTTGGTGTCGACACTTATCAACAGTGTCGACACAATTTAAGTTTGATAGTGCGCCCTTTCATCTTCAATCCTAGAAAGGTATATATAGGGTTTCAACATTGTCTGTCGACACGCTCACAAAAGTTTCGAGACCAAACTTGTGTGTCGACACCTCTCTTCTCTCAATTCAAATTCTTCAAACCCTAATGGCGCCAAAGCTCGAAGAGAACGTAAATGAAGGCTATGAACTGGTGCGGCATGCATCTGATGATGCAGAATCGGAGATCAAGGATGTGGTAACCCTATTGCAGACTCACGGTTAGATTTTCTTGTTTCAGAGCCAACCAAAATATGGAAGAAAGAAGTATTGGAATTTCTGAATGGCGCCACCCTAGACGACTCAGGATTCAAGATCAAGTCAAGGGTTCATGGAGAAAAGGTGAAGGTCTCACTAAAGAGTTTAAGAAAGGTTCTAAACCTACCAAGGACAAAGGAAGAAGATGAAGTTACTGCTTCTAAGACCAGAGAAGCTTTAACATGGTGTGGACTGGATTCCAAGCTGAAAATTGGATCAGTATTCAATAGAAAGGGGATGAACAGCAAAGGAAAATTCCTCTCTGAAATTGTTGGCAAGGTGATCTTAAGTAAGCCTGGAGGGCATGACAGGGTATCAGCCCATATGTTCAATCTTATGACCAGGATTATCTTCACATTAAAAACTGATTGGTATGTAGTAGTCTTTGAGAAGATTAAGGAAAGTCTGAAGAAGCCCAATTTGGGTAGGATACTAAGTCTTTACTTGGCTGGTAGTATACCAGAAGTAATGAGTCAAGCTGCAGGCTCTAAAATCAATCATATGAGGAAGATGGACATGAGACTCTTCTCAAGATGGGATAGGGTCTTGACCAAGGAATTGCCTACTCCTGAGTAAATAACTCCACAAAAGAAGAAGAAGAAGATAGCTCCTGTGGCACAGGATTCATCTAGCAGCTCTGAGAAGCAAGTTGTCTTCACTCCTGATGAAGAAAACACTGGAGATGCTGGGAAGTCTCCAGCTCAACAAGAAGTTGCAGAAAGGTAGGGGGAGCTACCTCAAGCTAGCCCCATTCACCAGGATACTATCTAGGGGGAGCCACTAGTAGTGGAAGAGCCAACTCCACTAGAGAGTGAGCAAGCAACCCACACTATCCTTGAGGTAATCTCAGAAATCAATCAATTAGATTTCCTTATTGAGAGTGAAGTTATAATTAACAACTTATCTGATGTTAATCAGCAACCTCAGATTAATAGTCAACCAACAAATGTTGTCATGGAGGACACATCTATTGAAGCTCAAGTGGAACCACATCAAGTAACTGATGAGATAAGAGAATCTCCATCTCAACCTCAACAAGAGTTTACTATGGAAGATCTCTTCCTTAATCTGGATCAGACAGACTTTGAGAAGGAAAGTGCTGCTGCTGAGGGGGAGAATGCTCAAGTTGAGGGGGAGCATGTGGAAATTTTAGAAGAAACAACAAGAAAATAGCCTGAGAAGGCCAAGGAAGTTGAGGAGCTACCTAAGGAGAGGGTAGATATAGCAAACACATCAGCTTCTGAAGATGAGGAGGCTACAAGAGCAAAGAAAAGGAAATTTCAAGTCTTCAAGAGGAGGAGCCAGACTTATAAGAAAGCTCTGCAAACTATAGCACCATAGCCTGCACTACAACCAGCACCAACTATAGATTACAGTGCTTTGATGGTTGTTATGCAGATAAAGCTTGATGAGCACAGGAAAGCCATTGAAACATATATGGATGAGGGGCATAAGTCTCTACAGTTTGATCTGGCCCAAGACATAAAGTCTATTAGATTTGAGATGAATCTAAATAAGAAGGAGATGACTGACTGCTTCCACAAGGGAGGGAATGCAGTAGTCTATCTAGCTACTTATCAAGAGAAAATAAAAGCTCAAGTAGATGAACTTGAAGTTAAGCAAGGCTATGTACTGGAGAATCAAATCAGAATGAATAATAACTTGACAGCTTCTCACAATGCTATTGTAACTGAGATAAAGAATATAGCCACTGCACAGTCTGCAGAAAGTGCCACAGCCAAAGAAACTTTTGATAAGCACTTGCAAGAGAGCTTAACTGCTGTTACAACTGCTATACAAGACTCTCAGAAGTTGATCACTGAAAAACTCCAAAGTTTGAAACCTTTTTACAAGGATGGAGTCAATTATTTAAATGCCCAAATTAGATTTCAGAAAGATGATCTAAGAGATCACATGTAAAGAGAAGTCATAAAGGGGGAGAGGGTGTTAGTCAAAGCCAGCTCTGATCATGCAAAGTGGATTTCTAATTCTATCAGAGCAACTCTTGGTTATCCTCCTTTATGTGATGATGACAATGTAGCAGAATCTGGGATACATCATGCATATCTAGGAGGGGAGCAACCTGAAGTGGCTCAAGTCATCTACCCTCCTCCAGATTTTGATATGGTTCAAGCTGATATACAATCAATGTATAGCCCACCTGAGGGATAGCAAAATGTTATCATAGAGAAGGTGGTTCAGCCAGTATCTGAGGCTTTACAGGAAGCTATCCTGAAAGAACAAGCTGAACAAGAAGCAAGACTGTCTAAGAAGAGGTTCAGAGAGCAAGCTGAACAAAGGCCTGACTTTGAACAGTGGAGCCCCACTTCAAGAAATATTATTTTGACTGCTTGGAAGGCTGCCAAAGATAATATTCAAGACAGAAACAAGTGGTATTCTGAACTAGAATGGAGAAAGCATGAAAACAGGCAAGAAGCCATAGTGCAATATAGAAGAAAGGCAAAGATGGGAAAGCTACCTCCTACTGCCCAGGAGCCTAGCAAGTACTTTCCCAAGCCTTATCATTACTTTGAGAGGCAGAAGATTAAAGCTGAAGAGCTAAAGAAGAAGGAGCTGAAAGGGAAAAAGCATGCTGATACTGAAGATGCTGAAGCCCCTGTACAAGCTAAGATACAAGCTGGAAAGGGAATAGTGATCAAGGATGCTGAGCAAAAATAGCATAGAATTTTTTCTTCAGTTTACAATTGTAATCTTTTGATTTTAAATACTTTGTAAACTTTTGAAAAATGAATATGACAAAGTTGATAGAACAATGTGTTGTGTGATAAATCTATTTCATTATTGTTCTGAGATGATATCTGTGTATGCATGTTTGTTTAATACATGTTATGTACTTTCCCTGATTGTATAATCCTGTTTACATCATACTGTGATTTTGTTATGTATGGTGTATATCATTGACTAAGGGTTATGACTTCTCCAAATAGGGGGAGATTGTTGGGTACATTGGTTTAAATGTACCTGATTTGAAGAAGCCTCGCCCCACTCAATGATATACATCAAAATGTATTTGATGTATTTTGAGTTTAGTTGTGCTTGTCAAGTATTCACAGGGAAAGCTGAAAAGATTCTAAGTCCATGTGTCGACACCCAGGAGCAAAGTGTCGACACTTAAGAAGACTTGTGTCGACACCGAGGCAAGCAGTGTCGACACTTGGAGTAATTGTGTCGACACCAGGGATGCAGAGTCGACATCAGACAGAAAGTGTCGACACATGAAGGTTGTGTCTACACTCAATGAAGAAAAGTCCAGTGAAGCTGTGTCGACACTTAACAGCAGTGTCGACACCTAGAGGAACTGTGTCTACATCAGAAAGTGTCGACACTTGGAGGCTGTGTCGACACTCAGCAAAAGTCAGCAGAGTCTAAGTATAAGTGTCGACAAGAAAGAATGTGTCGACACTCAGCAGAAGACTCAACACTTGAAGAAAGTGTCGACACAAGAAAGAATGTGTCGACACTCAGCAGAAGACTCAATACATGAAGAAAGTGTCGACACTAGGATGCTGTGTCGACACTCAGCAAAGTTCAGAAAATTCTAAGTACAAGTGTCGACACAAAGGAAATGTGTCGACACTCAGCCAAAGTCTCAACAGAAGAAGAATGTGTCGACACAAGGAGCAGTGTCGACACTCAACAAGTATCAACACAGAAGGCATGTGTCGACACCAAGAAGATGTGTCGACACTGAACAAGTTCAACACATGAAGATGTGTTGACACAAAGGAGTTGTGTCGACACTTACAAGAATTCAACTAAGTACTGAAGAACAAGAAGTTGTGTCGACACACAATATCAGTGTCGACACATGATGAAGAAGCTGTGTCGAGAAGTGAATTCTACAACACAAGGAGTTGTGTCGACACCTTGAAGGCTAGTGTCGACACTGAGTCAACTTGTGTCGACACTTAGTCTACAAGTGTCGACACTTAAAGACAGATTGTCTCGACACTTTCAGACAGTTACAGTTATTTCAAGAACTGACTGGATGACTTGACAGCTGCCATTCCAGCCGGTCTACTGCACCTGTCAGAGTTGTCAGAAATCAGTTAAGAACCGGATCAGTCGGTCACCATGAAGAAGGCCTATAAATAGGCTTATACTGTCAACAGAAAGAGATGATTCATTGATGATCAACACATCAAGTGATACACAGAAGATCTAGCTATTCATTGAAGAATCAAGTGAAGATCTAAAAAGTTGGAGCGAGAGAGCTCCATCCAAGAAGACAGCCGTTGGAACCAGGCTGTGAAGAAGGGTTCAGACCTATAAGTTGCAGTGATTGAAGATCAGCTGCAGAGAATTAATCCTATTGTGTTCTACATTCAAGAAGCTTTGAAGAAAAACCAAGTGAGATTGTTCTCAGCAGAGTTCTTCCAAGAACTCATCAAGAACCTATCAACTCATCTCTCTATTCAGAGTTGTAGGTATATACACTTTGTATTCTTATTTTCTTGTAGGATCCTTAGGGATCTGAGTTGTAAGCCTGTAATTATAAAGGCTGAGTGTAGGGCCTGTGTGCCTGAGTGTAGGATATTCTTATCTCTGAGTGTAGGCCTGTTGTGGCTGAGTGTAGGCTTTGTGAAGAAGCTGAGTGTAGGTCTTTGGAGAAGACTGAGTTGTAGGGCCTTGGGCCTGAGCTGTAGGAACCTGTTTTGGGGTTCTGAGTGTAAGATCTGAGGATCTGAGATAGTGGAGGAGTTTGACCGAATCTAGTACACTACTAGATAGGCGAAGGGGGAAAGTGGATGTACCCAAACCTTGGGGAACCACTATAAATTTGTGTGTTCACTGTGTGCTTGATTGATTGTTGTGATTGCTGATTGACTGCTGTGTAGAATTAGTTATAAAGCTGTGATATAATCTACAATCTGCCTAAAAAGTTTTAAATAGATTAAGTCACCTATTCACCCCCCCCCCCTCTAGGTGATTAGGTACAATTTCTTTCACTGATTCAAAGGTAGTAGCATCGCAGATCCGAGGAGAGTTTGAAGCTCGGGAGCCTACCCTCATAAAATACCTATCCAAGGTAAGGGCGATCATCGGTGGGTTCCGGTCATTCTCAATCCAACATGTTCCAAGGGAAGAAAGTATAGCTGCCGATCGATTGGCTAAGTTTTGACCTCAGGGAGGAGGGACCTTGACGGAGCTATTTCGACCGACTATCGAGGAAGGAGAGTTGATGGTGGTGGATCGGCAACCCTCGTGGGTGGATCCATTGGTGACCTTCCTAACCACCGATGAACTTCTTGAGGGGGCCAAGGATGGGAAAAGCTTCAGGCACAAGGCAGCTCACTACCTGATACTGGGAGGAGGGTTTCACCGGAAGATGATGTCAGGGCTCCTGGCAAGTTGTGTGACCGAGCAGGAGGTCCCGAAGATCCTGGAGGAGGTTCATTCAGGAGAGTGCGGCAGTCACTCAGGAGGAAGGACGTTGGAAACTAGGGTAATAAGGCAGGGGTACTTCTGGCAGACCCTAAGGAAGGATGCAGCAGAGTTCGTGAAGAGGTGCCAAAAGTGCCAGCTGTACGCCCCCTCCAACTTTTACCTGCTCAAAGACTTATGAGCATAATGTCGCCCTGGCCTTTCGCCATCTGGGGGATGGACTTGGTCGGACCTTTTCCCCCGGCTAGTAGGCAGAGGAGGTTCCTCCTGGTCATGGTCGATTACTTCTCAAAGTGGCTGGAGGTTAAGGCCTTGGCCAAGGTCACCTCGCAAGTCATAAGGAACTTCATCTGGGGGGAGATCATATGCAGGCATGGGCTGCCCCAAGCAATAGTGACAGATAACGGTCCCCAGTTTGCCAGTGAAGAGTTCATCAGCTCCTGCGCCCAACTGGGGATAGACCTCAGATTTTCCTCTGTCCACCACCCCCGGAGCAACAGCCAGGTGGAAGCGGTAAATAAAATTATTGTAAACCTACTGAAGAAAAAAGTGGAGAACTTGAGAGAAAATTGGGTGGTGCAGCTCCCCTCGGTCTTGTGGGCCTTGCGAACGACCCCGAACACGGCCACCGGTGAGACCCCCTTCAAGCTTTCTCACGGGTGTGAGGCGGTCCTACCAGTGGAGTTCGAGGTTCGGTCCCCGCGGGTCACAGCCGCGGGAGAAGGATATGAGACTTGTAGGTTGGAGAACGAGGAGGGGTTACGCCTCTCGCTAGACATGGTGGAGGAGTTGCGGGACGTGGCAGCCATCAGGCAAGAAGAGATCAAGCGGCGGATGGCCAAGTATTTTGATAAGCATGTCAGGGTTAAGCAGTTTGCCGAAGGAGATCTGGTGCTGAGAAAGGTTGACACGGCAGGAAGGTCGGCTCCCGTAGGCAAGCTCAACCCGAATTGGGAAGGACCTTACATAGTGAAGGAGGTTCTTGGAACAGGAGGTTACTACCTCCAGGACGTGGAAGGGAGGACCTTAAGCCACACCTGGAGCGGCGATGACCTGAAATGCTTCTACCCATGAAATGGGGAAGATGTAATTATGTATTCAAAATCAAGTTTGTTATAATATATCAATTGACTTATTTTTCTCTTGCCTGTTGCAAAAGTTTTATGATAGGATGTACTTATGTGTTTTATAACACCCCGAGCTCGGCTCGGCCCCAGGTAGACCCGCTGCACAGGCTCTCATCTAGCTGGCAGGTCCTAAGGCTCGCCTGTGGGGGATAGGTTTGGTTTGAGGAAACTTCATCGGCAACCCGAGCTCGGCTCGGCCCCAGGTAGACCCACTGCGCAGGCTCTCATCTAGCTGGCAGGTCCGAAGGCTCGTCTGTGGGGGATAGGCTTGGTTTGAGGAAACTTCATCGGCACCCAGAGCTCAGCTCGGCCCCAGGTAGACCCGCTGCGTAGGCTCTCATCTAGCTGGCAGGTCTGAAGGCTCTCCCGTGGGGGATAGCTTTGGTTTGTGGAAACTTCATCGACACCCCGAGCTCAGCTCGGCCCCAGGTAGACGCGCTGCGCAGGCTCTCATCTAGCTGGCGGGTCCGAAGGCTCGTCTGTGGGGGATAGGTTTGGTTTGAGGAAACTTCATCGGCATCCCAAGCTCGGCTCGGCCCCAGGTAGACCCGCTGCGCAGGCTCTCATCTAGCTGGCAGGTCCGAAGGCTCGCCTGTGGGGGATAGGTTTGGTTTGAGGAAACTTCATTAGCACCCCGAGCTCGGCTCGACCCCAGGTAGACCCGCTGCGCAGGCTCTCATCTAGCTGGCGGGTCCGAAGGCTCGCATGTGGGGAAAGGTCTAGTTCTTGAAGGTTGAGTCCAAAGTTCTTGGGAATAGGTCTAAACCTGGGAAATTCTACACCACTTCGAGCTCGGACTGGTCCCCGGTGGACTTGTTGCCAGAGCTCACCAAGCTAGCAAGACAGTAAACTCACTCAATGCCGAAATGGTTGGGAAAAGTTCCTTAAAACAACATCCCAGCTTAAACTTAGGAGGAAAGAAATAAACTAAGGCAAAACTTGAAGCAGTGCAAGTGGAGGCACTCACAGCTGGCAGTTACAAGGATGGTCTCTCTTAGGCGAGTGGGCACTCGCGCGAGACAGAAGTCTCGCTCTAATAATCAGAGTGCAGGTTGCATCACCAAGAGCCGCTCGTGCGAGGAGTACCTAAAGGCAAGGCGAGAAGATTGTACTAGTCAAATTTTACGCGCAAAGGTAAAGGAAACGACGACTCGCGCTCTTTGAAAAGCCAACTCTCTAGTAAGGTAGCAAGATAGGACACAGAACCGTCTCGCGGGCGTAAGCGCGTCAGGGGGTCATCTCACATTGAGCAAAGTAAAGCAAAATAAAGAGGGTAAAGGCAAGTCGGCGAGGCGGCAAAATAACATCGCCTCACAAGCGAAGGCATGCAAAAAGAAAAAGCGTGCAAGTGGATAAAAGGACAAAAATATACATTTTATCGAAGAACAGTTCGTTACAGAGGTCAGATTTTTTATCACAAAAAATAGTAATAAGTTTTACAAGTAGCAGCAAAAAGAGGAGGAGAGAGGGATTCTGGATCTTGGAGGTGGCGCGTCATTCCTCCTCGCCGGATGAAGAATCCTCGCTCTCCTCGCTATAGAGCTGGGGGACTAGGTCTCGGACTGTCACGGTCTCAGAGTCATCCTTCACAACCCCTAGGTCTTTCATCATCTTCAATATTAGCTCCGCAGCCCTGATGCCGGCATCTCGGCACTGCTCCTCGACCTCGTCAAAAGAATAGTGCGGCGGAGGTGTCCGAAAGGGCTCGCGGTGAGACAATGATGCCACGTCATCCTGGAGGTGAGTATTCTGGGCTTTCAAGTCCTTCACCTCCTCCTCCAGGGCCGCTGCTCGCGAGCGCAGCCGTTCCGCCGTCTCGGCATCCTGCGAGACGTCAGGTTTTTTAGTTAGCAGCTCCTAAATAAGAAGAATAAGGGTAAGGATAACGCTTTACCACTCCGCCTTGGGCTTTGGCGAGGAGGCTCTCAGCATCAAACAACCTCTTAGCGAGATCTTCTGACCGCTCCCGCTCCGCTGCCAGGCTCGTCTCTCTCTCTGACCATTTTTTTTGATGTATATCAGATGGCGAGCGGCGCGGTTCAAGAACTCCAAAGCCCGCATCTGGGTATGGGAGGACTTCATAACGAGGTCTCGCGTATACTCGCTCTCAGGGGAGACTGCGTTGAGACCACCGTAGAGGCCGTATCCCACGGCAAAGGCATGGCTGGTGGGCTCCTCCTGCTCCTTCCAAGGGGGAAGGAGGGTGGAAATGTAGACTCAGTTGGCGTCCCGCCCCCACAGCAGAACAGGGTCCCCAGCTGCATCGGAAATCACGGGGCCCAAGTTATAGTTCATGTGGGAACAGGGGGCGGGACGACTGAAGGAAGTGCCTTCGCGAGAAGCAGCAGTAGCTGGATCATTGATGATAGTGGCTGGTTGGTTGGAGGCGGCCGCAGGTTGATTTGGGGGTGCCGTCTCGCGAGTAGGCGAGATGGCCTATTGACGAGGCGAGCGGGGCGACGGAGACCCATCCAGAGAGATGGGGCTCAGAGACCTTGCTATCCCCTTCTCCTTTGGGGTCACCTTCTTCTTCCCCTGGGAGACCACCACACCCTTCTTCATTTTCTTTGGAGGGCTGGAGCGAGAGGGGGTCATGTCGCCTGAAGGCCTTTTGAGAGGGGCAGGAGTCAAGGACTCTCTTGCCGCCTCAGCTGCCGCGTAGGCGAGATCGAGGCCCTTGGAGGCGTGGATGTTACTTTTGTATGGGGGATGGCGCGACACTACTCGCTCCCCTGAAAGGCAAATAATGGCGGTGAGAAGGCGAGACGGATAAACAATCAGACACAGCGAGACAGAAAAGAGAGTACCTTCACCAAGGAATACAGGAGGCAGCGAGTCGAGGCCTCGCCGCAGGTAGTTGATCTCGAAGTTCTTGTCGACGAAATATTCATACAGCAGCTTCTCTGGGCTGCTGACCTGCGGGGTGGCATAAACGATTTCTGGGGGAGACACCGGCGCGAGCGGGATGCCCCCGAAGAAACCACGGTCGCCGCGGATGAAGATGAACCGCATGAGCCAGTGGTGATTTTTGTTGGGCGTTTCGCACAACTTGATCCCTTGGTCGGTAAAGTACGAGACGCCATCTGCATTGGCGTGGTAGATAAAGAGCTTGCGGAAGACCGTCAAGCTGAACTCGATGCGCTCCCGGCGCATATAGCAGGCGAAGGAGATCAACACCGAAATAGCATTCGGGTTGAACTGTGTCAGGACGACGTCGAAGTATTTGAAAACTTGTTTTACCTCAGGCCATAGAGGCAGCCTCAACCCCGCCTCAAAGTGTAAGACGGGGAAAGCGAGCTCTCCCGGGTAGTAAGTGTTGATGGACTCGCCAACTTTTGGAGGCCGCGAGTCGATCCCCTCCGCCAGGTACTCGCGGACGAACCTGCGGTAGTCTTCTTGGGGAAGCCTGCCGAGCAGGAAGTCATGGTCCGTGAACCGCTTCCTGTAGCGGCTGCGCCCCTCGCCTTCCTCAACCCTCTTGTTTCCCATCCTTGGCAAGACGAAGTTGGCGAGATGGCTTTATGCGAGAAGGGGAGGGAATGAAGTAACAAGAAAGAAGACCGGCGAAAGGGTCGGGTGAGAAACGCGAGAAGAATTGGCGAGACGGCTAAAGCAAAGAAGCAAGAACTTGGGCAGCAAGAGAAATAGACGCGGGTATCCATCTTATACAAGGTCGGGATATTTATAGCAAATATGGTGAAATGATTAATAGGCGGGAAAAAGTACAAGGGAAGGGGAAGAGTCGGCGGTAGGCTCTCTCTCTCCTGAGCCTCGATCGGCGCGACCCGTCACAATCTCAAGGTGATTAAATAAGGGAATTTAAAGAAAAATAAAGTTAAAACAGCAGTAATGAATAAATCAAAAACACCATCCAACGTTTTAACGACAACGGTTCTGACAAATACCGGCGAGACGACAACAAACAGTATTATTTAATTATTATTACATCACTCAGAGAAAATAGAAGAAGGGAGAGACGGACGTCCTTCAATACGGGTGCCATTACCAGCGTCCACCGCGAGCTCCCACGCAGGCAGGTCTACTGCGCGAGTGGAAGGCGTGAACGGACTCAAGCCCACGACGCGCGAGACGGAGCTGCATATCAGTCTCATTAATGATGGCGTCAGGGTTGGTGCCATCAACATCTAGCTCAACATTGGCCTCAGAGGATAGACGAGCGCATTCATTCTCCAGCCATTCGATGCGTTGATCCGCTGCCTGCTTATCCAGCGCCAGCGAGTGGATGATGCGCGCGTGCTTCCTAAACAGCTCGGCAGTCTTGCGCCTCATCTCCACCGGGTCTGCAGGGTCGCCAAGAAAATCTTCAATCCCATCAAGAGGAGGTGGAGGCGGGACGACAGATTGCCCATGGTGCTGCTCAGCAGGCGAGTCGGTCTGGGCGCCTGCAGAAGAGGTAAAGGAGCAAGGTGAGAGCGGCTCCCGCAGGAGTGTGTGGGAATAGCGAGTGGGACATAGAAGCGAGAGGACAGATTCCTTACCAAGGGGACGAGAGGTCCCGGCGGCCTGGGAGGGATCGTCTCTCCTCTCGCATGGAGGAGTAGATAGGGTAGTGGAAGTCAATTGCGAGTCGGAATCTTCACGGTGGCCGGTACAATCATCTCGCGGGCTTTCCGGTAGATGAACAGCCGCGGGAGCTCCCTATAGAGAAACCATTAAGAAAGCAGACACGGTGAAGGAGTAATAAGGAGAAAAGTGAGAGCTCACCCCTTTCTCTTTGGGAGATGCGGGAGGAGGGGGAGGGCAGGTCTCCAGCACCACGCGAGAAGGCCCCTCGGTAAGGGAAAAGGGGCCACCATTTTTATCCCCTTCAGGCGAGAGGGAGGGGATGGAATAGAAGGTAGGGGAGGACTAAGGATGAGGTGTAAGCAGCCACGACAGCCTTGTTCTGCTTACACACTTTGGCAAGGCGCTCGCGAAAGCTCTGACTGTGAGACATGATGAAGAGTTCTGCAAAAAAGGAGGGGATATTCAAAAGGGCAACCTCCATTCAAGATAGCAATCCTATATTTATATGTTTCTATGAGGGGACTCAGAAGATTCCCTGATAAATACGGCCATAAATACGTATTAGCAGCGAGCCTCGGTTGGATGTTCTTTCCGAGCTTAGATTAATCTCGAAAAGAGCAGGGATTATGTACAATCTTGGGCTCGCGAGAGGGCCTCAAAAGCGTGAGATAGAAGGGGCTTGGCAAGTGGAAGTGATGGGCGAGTGGGACCATATGGTCCACTCGCAGTTGGCGAGTCAGGAGGTCTCTGCAGTAGGCGAGACGCCCCCTCTGGGGGGCGAGTAGGCCGTTATAAGCGAGAGGGTCCCCTAGCAAAGGATACCCGCGAGATGAGCGGGAAGGCCTGTCTCGCCACCAGGTGCTCTCCCACTCGCATTACGGTAAAATGCCTTTTTCACATTTCTATACCCAAGGGGGTTTTTACCCTTCTACCCAGGGTATTTTTTCCCCTTTTGCCCTTGATGGTCTGCATATAGCTCCTCAGAACAGTGGAGTTTGGCTGCTGGCAGACCCAACCAAGGGTACTTTTCATAATTTCGGGCCAGCCCGGTATGGTTACTTGCAGATCCAACTCAGAAAACTATAAATAGACTCATAAGTGCTCCATAGGAAGCGAGCTTTCATAATCTTCGAATTTCCAGCGCTTTCTGATGAGCTCCTAGCCCAGCTTTTGGCTTTGGAGGGGAAGCTCTCAGAGATCTTCCGGGTGTGAGGTGGGACCTCCCTGCTGAGGCTTTGGGTCAGTCTTAGGTCCTTTGAATCTAGTCGAGGGTTGAGGCTTGAGAGAAGTAGGTGTTGGCCCCCCTATTTCGAACTCCCGTTGAGGTCATTTTTGGCTTCAACACTGCATAATCCAATTAAAAAAATATTGTAAATTATATTTTATTAAAAAGGAGCTTTCAAATTTATCAAATGCTAAAGAACTTACAATGTCTTGCACTTGTGAAATAAATGTAGTTGGAACAATCTCCAAAAGTTTGTAATTTATACCTGTGATATAAATGTTTCATTACAACTAAATGTATTGTCAACAAATTGTAAGAAAAAAAAGATAACTATGCATACCATTCTAATCTTGCAGACGCGTAATGTACGGTATGTCCCATTGTTCTGCAACCACCGTATGAAATCTTGCCCAAACAGGGAATACCGGTGGTAATGGACATTCTTCACTCAACTTCAATTGTATGTAATGATTTCCATTTATAAAACCAATGGAAATAATCCTTTGAGATTCAGTAGGAGCTGAATATAGTGGAAGGAAAGTAAACGATTGCTCGCATGAGACATGCACAAGCTGAACGTTGTAGCAAGAAGCAATTACCAAACCCATGTCCGGCATAGACATCCACTTTTCCACCGGTGCTGGAACAATTTGACAGTCTAGTGAGCTCAACAATTCACCTCTCCTAGACATTCCAAAGATGTCAGTATACAACTCCCTTTGTTGTTCTATCTCTTGATAAAGATCATGCCGGACTTGATGCCAATTATAATCCATGTAAACTGAAGCACTAATGACCCTGTATCCGCAATGACCATCACCAATCACATCAATGACATCTAAAATATGTGGAGAGATGTATATAGGCATTTCTTCTTTGATCCTTTCTAGAAAATTTCTTCCTCTAATTCTCCGTACCTTTCTTGCTGCCCTCTTTATGTTGAGATTTTTTGTTTTATCTTCAAGCATTAGGACATGTTCAAAGTGCGATGGATCTCTCTATGTTGATTTGTAGTCATCCGTGAATTTTTTCCAACTACCTTTAGGAGGACCCTTTGATTTTCCCGGCATTTTGGGCTCCAACGTTTGTGTAATTGGGGGTTAATAAGATCTCGCAACTTGGATTTCATTTCCTTCCTTTGTAGTTCGCTAGTGTTATTGTACCTTTTTAACAAACCGTCAAATTCAATCTCTATATCATTAGCCTCATTTGCTTCCGGCGTAGATGCATACTTTTCCGTATACTCGTTCAAACATAAAACTCGCCAATGTTTATGAATTAAACATAATGGAATCGGAGAACACTGAGTTATATATTGAGCAAGTTCGTGTGCACATGGAAGACCATGTGTATAACGTATGTTATGCTGACATAAATGTTGTTCGCACTTGAAGATTTAAGTGAGAGTTCCTCTTTCTTAATAATCTCCAACGCCGCTACAGAGACTTTGCCAATCAATTTGGAGTATAACAAACTCTTATAATCGGTGCGAACATGAATCTGACTCTGCCCTAACATTTTCTTAATCTCTGTATGTTGTATCACAATCATCTGGTTGAAAGTTTTCCATACAGTGGAAAGACTACCAATAGAAACTTCGAGGAACTTCTTCAACAAACTATGTCCGCCTTCGACCTGATTTGTGCTTGTGTTGCCCAAATGTAAATACATATTAATCCAACAAGAGACAAAATACTCTTTGTATGGATCCAACCATGTAGACGTAACATATGCAATAACGGAAGAATATTTCGCAGCATAATCATTCACCATTTTATTAAATCGCATGTTGTACTCATTTTCGGTCTCCGAATCAACCAAATGTTGTTATTCACCCAAAAAAATGTCGCAATCCTTACCGGCTGTGAAAAAATTCTTGCAAAGCGCAAAAATATTTCTACGGAGACTTTGCGAAAATATTTTCGGTCTCCGAATCATTCACCATTTTCTTAGATCTCTTTTAATGAACCCCTTATTTTGACTTGTTCTTACAAAGCCAGACCGGTCACAACCAAGCATAACCCTAGGTCTTGCCCTTGAGTCAATTTTATCGGCCTTGGTGATGATTATGACAAAATCCAAATCTTTACCAATTTTTCTCGCTCATTCAATCATCTCCTCTTTGCTACTAAATGACCGATTTGTAATGAAATGTGAACCAACATCGATTGAAGTTTGTTCTGAACAATCTTCATACGTCAATAATTTCATTTCTCCATCGGAACTCATTTTAATCTAAATAGTAAGCGAAAACAATTTATAAACCACACAATGTATATGCATAGTCCATATATCTAAAGTTTGTAATTATATCTTGAGCGAATTAGAAAAAAGTGTTTCTGCTTGAAGAGGAGACTGCAGCAGCACGGGGCATGGGGGTTAGATTGTGTTGGCGTTCCTCAATCTGCAGAAAGAAATCAAAAAATTAGGAGAAAAAACCAAAAAACTCATGATTTGTGGTCCGATTGAATGATGCTCCAGTTTTATACGATATAATATGCAATTGCTGATCTTGATATCAGTTATAAAAAGAAATAAAGTAAGAAATCAAAACTTATCAAGACTTTAGTAAATCTAAGTGGAGACAATCAAGTTCTGCTCAGCAAGTAGGATCAGTCAGCATGAAGTTATTGCATACCTAAATCATTGATTTATTGGCAGAGAACAACACCCAAATCAAAGACAAAGCTAAAAAACAGAGCTCAAATGGCCTCCTACTGATAGAAAAACTCCAAAGAAATTCGCAAAGGACAGCCCAGAGGATTCATGGAGCAATATTTGAAGGAGAAGAAACAGTAGAAGAGAGATTTGAGGCGTTACCTGACATAATTGTCTAGCCCTACACAATTCAAAATTATGCTTTCTTATTCGGTTCCCTCTACCTCTGTAACTTTATTTTTGTTTCTTTTCAATTTGCAATTTAGCACAAATTCTATCGGTAATGCTACAAGATGTGCCAATTTCTTCAATAAAACTAGTGGAAGTTGGAGAACTTGGTCATATTTAAGTTATACATCCCCAACCTATTCTGATTCTTCTAATTAACAAAATGATCTGAGAGATGCTAAGACATGTAACTTTCCTAACATAATGTTCAGTGATATGATTCTTCTAATTAACAAAATAATCTCTGGTTGTCTGCTCCAATCGTATCGTAATCTGTTGCGGTTAATGCATACACCACGAGATTACATAGTCATTGGATGTGATTTTTAATGTTATATCTTGCTACTGGCCATTGGCAAACACTCAAACCTCCGTTTCTTTGTTTATTGTCATTTACCAGTAAATTACTAATTTAACTGTTGGAACCATTCTAAATTAGTAGCCAAAATAATATTTCCCAATAATTTCTTTCAGCTAGTCGTTCGACTTGTTTCTGGATCGGTTGCTTCCCCTAGATCCTGTCGGTCGACCAACGATGAACTGGAGTTCCGAGACTTGCAGCGGCTTCCTGGGTGGGACGTCGTTGGCTTGCGAGAGGTGAATGGCAGTGAAGCAGGATGCCGACGAAGAGCACGCCTGTCCTGGGCGCTGGATGTGTGATTGTCTTATCGCTGCAGCCCTTGTTACGAGAGGAAGTGGGGTATTTCACGGGGAGTGCCAAATAATTCAACGATGATCCGATAAAAATGCCACGTAAATAAAACCAGAGAAAAATTCATGGCGGAAACAAAACCCTAAAACTCCGGAAGAGAGGAGAAGAACGGACTCTAAAATAGTGCAAAAGACTTTGGGAGAGAAGATCCAACCTTTCAGAGTTGCTCGTCGGCGTCCAACATGCTCCTCCGGCGGTTTTTTCCGGTCGGGGTCGGGGATTTGCGGTGGCGGAAGAAGGGAGGCCAGGCATATCGTGCTGGATTGCGGAAAAAAGAGGAGGGCTGCTATTAAAGAGAGGATAAGGTTATAAGATTAGGTTTTGTTTTAAAAGTTTGGGCTGCCAATATCAATATGCGGGCTGCCAATATAAACTCCCTTAAATATTAATTTCATATAATATGAAAAATAATGATTGCATGTATCTCTTGATGATTTCTTCACATGATTGAGCTTATCCTCAGGCTTGAGATTGCTATAACTTCATCCACTTTTATGTCCAAACGGATGATGTTTGTTAGGTGATCTCCCATGATTAATGGGCTTCTGCCATACTGCAAGATCACCCTTCTCAATCACCTTCTTCCAGCAAAGTTGTTTTGCCAGATCCTCTATTGAGTCTTGTTCATGCTTCAGATCTTCTGCGGTTCTTTCCCATCCTCTATAATACACCTTCCAATTGATCGATGGACCGGAGAGGATCCAGTATCCTCCTGGTCTCAAAACTCTATCTACCTCTAGTAGATATAGGCCATCTGTAGTAGAAATTTGTTGGTGAAACAATGCTACATAAATACATAATCAACATTTTGGAGTTTTTGCTTTGATAGCATGCATCAAACCTAAATGCAATTTGTTGTAAGGGGGACAATAATTTATATTAAGTGCACATGTCTTCAAGAGTTTTACAACAAACTACACCACTCTATTGATAATCTCGATAACTGCTCTTAAATTTCTCACAAAACATCATAAAGAACAACACTTTTAAGAGAAGAAATATACGTTTGCATAGTAAAAAAGCTCCCAAATTTGGTATACAGAAATGCTCACCGGTTGTATGAAGTTCTCCTTATTGATTTAGAGTTGAAGGAGCCGTGGATGTGTGCGATTGAAATCAAAGGAGTCAATTGTTCAAAATAACTAAACCAATAACAAATACCTGATGTAAATTTGTAGTCAATAATGTGGTTAATATTCCTACTTTGATCAGGTTTTTGTTAAAAGTAGCGAACATACAACAACAAACGGATAGAATTTTGAATAATTGAAATTTTATTATCCAAAAAAGATATCATTTACAAAGGTATAACCTCCCTTTTATAGAATGGAGGAGATATGAGAGAGTATAAACAAACAATGTGGGACTAAACATGTACAGGGCTGAGCGGCTAGAAATAAAGGAGACCGCACAGGCCGCGCGGTTAGACAGATGGGTTAACCGCTCGGCAACTCCAGCAGGATAAGAACAAGCCGCAATGGGAGACCGATAGACCGCCCGGTCTCCAAGCTCCTGAGGAAGACCGCCAGACCACTCGGTCAACAAACCGCCAGACAAGACCGCAAGGCCGCCCGGTCTAATACTTCAACACTCCCGCTCAAGCTGGAGCATAGATATCAATCATGCCCAGCTTGTCACAAATGTAGAAGAAGAAAGTAGAGACCGGCTTTGTGAAGATATCTGCCAATTCCTTGTCAGAGGTGACAAACGGAGTACAAATCTGTTTCATTCAAAATCTCTTCCTGAATGAAGTGGCAGACAACCTCTATATGCTTTGTTCTCTCATGGAAGACCGGATTTCTGGATATGTATATAGTGGCCTTGTTGTCACTGAACATAGGAAAAGGATAGTCATAGACCTCTCCTAGGTCAAGCATGAGAGCCCGCAACCACTTTAACTCACACGTAGTTGACGCCATACTCCGGTATTCGGCTTCTGCACTGGATCTGGAGACAACAGACTGTTTCTTGCTCTTCCAACTCACAAGATTTCCTCCAACAAAAGTACAAAAACCTGATGTGGACTTACGATCGCCTTTATCATCCGCATAGCTTGAATCTGAGTAGGCCTCAACCCTCAGATGACCATTCTTCTGAAAGATTAGCCCTTTGCCTGGTGTTGCTTTGACATACTCTAAAATCCTCAAGGCAGACTGAAGATGGCACTCCCTGGGAGCTTGCATAAACTGACTGACCTTACCTACAGCATAGGAGATATCGGGTCTAGTCACTATGAGATAGATGAGTTTGCCTACCAAACGTCTGTACCTTGTGACATCAGATAGAAGAGGCGAGTCGTCCGTCCACGTTTTGTCTTCTCCAATAGCCATGGGAAACCGAGTCGGTTTGGCACCTGTCAATCCTGCTTCTTGTAGAAGATCAAGGGCATACTTCCGTTGGGAGAGAACCAACGAGTCAAGTTTCCGAGAGATTTCTATCCCCAAAAAGTATTTCGAGGAGCCCATATCCTTCGTGACCAAGTGTTGATGGAGGTGCTTTTTCGTCAAGTCCACCCCATCTTGGTCATCACCAGTAAGAAGAATATCATCCACATATAATGCAAAAACCACCAGTCCCGAGGCCGTTTTGCGAATGAATAAGGAGTGATCAGCCGAACTCCTTGTAAAGCCGATGGTAGGCACAATACCACTGAATTTGTCGAACCATGCCCGAGGGCTCTGCTTTAGGCCATAAATGGCCTTCTTCAAACGGCATACGCATGTCTCCCCCTGAGCAACATACCCAAGAGGTTTCTCCATATAGACGTCCTCCTGAAGATCGCCATAGAGAAAGGCATTCTTGACATCAAGCTGGGAAATAGCCCAATCCCGGTTAACAGCCACAGAGAGAAGAACCCGGATGGTGCTGAGGCGAGCAACCGGAGAAAAAGTGTCAAAGTAATCAACGCCGTAAGTCTGAGTGAAGCCTTTGGCCACCAGCCGGGCCTTGTAGCGATCCACAGTGCCGTCGGGGCGAAATTTCACAACAAAGACCCAGCGACAGCCAACCACATCAGTGCCCGCGGGAGGAGGAACAAGGGTCCAGGTACCCCGTTCAGTAAGAGTAGCCATCTCTTCATCCATGGCAGATTTCCAATAAGGGATAGCAAGAGCCTCCTGGTAGGTGCGGGGAGTAGAAGTAGCGGAGATAGCCAAGGCAAAACACCTGCGAGAAGGAGAAAGCCGATCATAGGAAACAACTACCGCAAGCGGGTGTTGAGTACACGCCCGTACCCCTTTGCGAAGAGCAATGGGAAGATCCAGGTCGACGGGTGCGTCAGCGACCGGAGCGTCCGTGGCGGAGAAGGCTGGCCCGGGACTAGAGAGACGGTGCCGGAGAAGAGGGAGGAGGGGTGGGTGGGGAGACGGACAGGGAAGGAGACGGTGGAGGAGAGGACGGAAGGGGGGATGGCGAGAGGCATGGAGGGAATGGAGAGAGGTGGTGGAGAAGCAGAGACATCAGGAGGAAGAGAGGAGGTAGGAGAGAAGTAGGAAGCATTCTCGAAAAATGTCATATCCGCGGAGACAAATTGCTTGCGTAGAAGGGGGTCAAAACAGCAATAGCCTTTTTGAGTGGTAGAGTACCCCAAAAAGATACACTTGGTGGAACGGGGGGAAAGCTTGTCGCAGGTAGCGGAGGGAGCGTGAACAAAAGCCGTACAGCCAAAGATACGGAGAGGGAGAGGAAAAGGTTCCTTGCAGGGGTAGAGAATGGAGAAGGGGGTCCGGCCGTGGAGAACCGTGGAGGGAAGATGATTGATGAGATAGCAGGCGAGGAGCACAGCGTAGCCCCAGTAGGAGCGAGGTACGTGCATCTGCGTCATGAGAGTACGAGCAACATCAAGGAGGTGACGGTTTTTACGCTCCGCCACCCCATTCTGCTGGGAGGTGTAAACACAAGTAGTTTGATGAAGAAGACCATGTTGTTGAAAGAAAGAGGAGAACTCATGATTAAGATATTCCTTAGCATTATCAGAGCGTAAAACTTTAATAGAAATGTCAAACTGATTCTTAATCATAAAATAAAATGATTGCCAAACAGAAAAGAGTTCAGAGCGATCTTTTAATAGATACACCCAGGTACATCTTGAAAAATCATCTATAAAAAGTGACAAAATAGGAACTACCCCGACCAACAGTGAGGGTAGGAGCAGGACCCCAGACATCAGAATTAATGAGATCAAACGGGCGAGAGGAGCCACGTCCTTGCTTCGGTGGGAAGGAGGAGCGATGATGTTTGCCAAGCTGACACGCATCACAGTTGAGCGGAGGACTGGTCGGAGGTAAGTGGGGCAGAAGCTGTCAAAGAATCCAAGTAGGAGGATGTCCAAGGCGAAGATGCCATTGAAGCAGATCTGTAGAGGAGGAGTAGGCGGACAGAGCAGAAACGTCGTCGCGGAAATAGAGGCCGCCGCTCTCAGTCCCAGTAGCAATCGTCCGCTGGGTCCTCGGGTCCTGAAAAGAACAAGAAGTGGGAGTTAATAAGACAGAGCACTGTAGTAGCCGGCATAAAGTGGTAACAAATAATAAATTGCACGGGAACTTCGGGACATAGAGAGTTTCCTCCAAGCGAAGCGACGTGGTGACTTGAACCATGCCCGTCCCGAGCACCGGGGACTGTGAACCATCCGCCACATGAACCGGGGGTAGGCGGTCATGCGTTTCCAGGAGAGAGAAGCAATGAGGGTTGCTAGTCATATGATTTGTAGCACCCGAGTCAATAAGTCATTTACCTTGGGTAACAATGTGGGCACTACCTGAAGTCGTAGCCACAGAGGCAGACGGCCGAGAGGAGGCAGAGGTCGAGGAAGGATCATCACCAGAAGGGCGAAGACGAGGATGCTTCTGCCAGCAGTAGTCAATAGAGTGGCCGGTACGACCACAGTAAGAGCAGAGGAACTTGGACGAACCACGCCCTCCGGAGTGGCTATGGCCACTAGGACCCCCTTGCTGAGCTTGGTGAGCATAGGAGTCCTGGGAAGGGGGGAGGCCAACAGAGGCCGTTGGAGCAGCGAAGTAACAGCGGCAATGCGAGTCGCAGTGGCATCCAAAGTAGGAGATTCCGCCTCACCCAAGATCTGCTGGCGGATCATATCATAGGAATCGGGAAGACGGAGAAGATAACAAACAACCAAGAGTTCCTGGAAGTGTTTGTGCTGGTCAGCCAAGTCTGCGGAGAAGGGACAATTCTGTAGGATCTCGGCGCCAAGATCCTGAACTTGCTGGTAAGCTGCAGCAGGAGACATGGAGGGGCGGGCAAAGAGGTCCGCATAAAGAGTATAAATGCGCGACGTCTGGCCCCCCTTCAAATAGAGAGCAGCAAGGTGAAGCCAAGCGGCCTTGACCATCTCATCATGGCGAATGACGGGAAGGCACTCATCAAAGAGGCTGTTGGCGAGCCAAGTGCGGACAAGGGCATCACTCGCATCCCAATCATCAAATTCAGGCGAGGTACGAGGAGGAGGGTCATCGGTGAGGTGATGACGCTTGCGCTGAGAGCGAAGAAGAAGGTGAAAGAAACGCTCCAATCGGGATAGTTGGAGTAAACAAGCTTAGAAAGCGTGTCAAGGTTGCCTGAATGAGTAGGTGGAGGAGGAGCTGCGGGAGTGGTGGAGATAACGGGGTTGGAGAGACTGGAAGTAGTCATAGGAAACCATGCGAGAAGAAGAGAAGTCGCGGGGAGAGGAAAAAGGAGTGCAACCCGCGCGAAACTGCAGCGGTTTAAAGGGAAGAAGCCGCGCGAACACTAGCGGCCAG
This sequence comes from Platanthera guangdongensis, assembly GCA_039583875.1. Taxonomy (NCBI): domain Eukaryota; kingdom Viridiplantae; phylum Streptophyta; class Magnoliopsida; order Asparagales; family Orchidaceae; genus Platanthera; species Platanthera guangdongensis. The sequence continues at coordinate 35,365,495 of CM077167.1, read as the reverse complement.
GAAGCAGACCAAGGCACAGCGGGGAAGAGGTCGCGCGTACTGAAAAGTCTGAGCAAACAGAAGAGAAGAGGAAGCAAGAAGCAGCGGCGACAACAACAAGTCGCAAGCCGGGCGAACAGAATCAGGCCGCACAGCTAGGGGAAAACAGGCGGCTAGAAGGAAACAGGTCGCTGCGACAACTAAACAGGTCACGGCGACGAAGAGCAGCTAGAGAAGAGAAGCAACAAGGCCCGCGAACAGGGCAGCGGGCAGAAGAGAAGGCAAGCCGCGAAGACAGGTCGCGTGAAGCAGAAACAAGCCGCAAGAATCAGAGAGCGCACACAATCAGGAGGAAAAGACTGTGTGCTCTGATACCATGTTAAAAGTAGTGAACATACAACAACAAACAGATAGAATTTTGAATAATTGAAATTTTATTATCAAAAAAAGATATCATTTACAAAGGTATGACCTCCCTTTTATAGAATGGAGGAGATATGAGAGAGTATAAACAAACAATGTGGGACTAAACATGTACAGGGCTGAGCGGCTAGAAATAAAGGAGACCGCATAGGCCGCGCGGTTAGACAGATAGGTTAACCGCTCGGCAACTCCAGCAGGATAAGAACAAACCGCAATGGGAGACCGATAGACCGCCCGGTCTCCAAGCTCCTGAGGAAGACCGCCAAACCGCTCGGTCAACAAACCGCCAGACAAGACCGCAAGGCCGCCCGGTCTAATACTTCAATAGTTTTCAATTGATATATTAGCATTCACAGCATGACGTCTAGAATTTTTCTCAAATGTGCAGTAAATCCAAAATTTTTTGCTCAATATGTATCAATCCCTAAACTCTTTGAAGGAAGACAAGAGGAAAATGTACTAGACACTCACCCGATTTCGCCCGTTGAGCGCGCCTAGCAGTGAAGGTATACTGCTATAGGATATTGCTTAAGCTTGGACAAGTAAAGGACAAACGGTATGAGCTTAAGTAAGGATTGCTCCACTAGTTCAAAGTCCATTAGAGTGATTTGAGTTGAGAATGAGAGTTGAAGAAAGAAATACAGCACAACAGAGCTTGTACTTTGTATTTTAGTTTTATAGAGATTAGAAGCGGCGGGATGGGCCCATACTGACGACTAGATGATCGATGTTGATGATGTAAAATTTAGCTAAATATTACTTTCAATCTTTGGTGGATATTTATGCTGTAGTAGAGGTTTGAGTTCAGTTTTAATGACAGTTTTTACCTAACATATACAAAGACAGATTTTGGCAAGGATTGTGTGGCTACGACCCTAGCAAGGGATTTTGAGGAGTTCCATTGACGGCTTATGTGGAGGAAATAATTTGAAATACTGTGAAGTAGTCGTGTATAAAATTTCAGTCGGAGAGTGAATCATGGCTTTACTGTCAGAAGGAGGGTACTATGCACAATTTACTTGTTTTGGTAAAATAATGAATACCACAGCCAACCACTGGTACTTAAAGGATCATGATCGTTGAGTTTGGACATCTCAAAGAAATGATCAGAAGCTAGCTACAGATCATGCTTAAGAATATGATCAGGTCGAAGAAATCTATACATAATACGTTTACTAGATTGAGATCTATGAGCAAATGGAATAATCTAAAGAAAAGACTCAATACCTGGGATAAAAAAAAGGTTGGGATATAGAAAACTATGAATGAAGATCAAAGACATGATTTTGATCAAGGGAGCCTAAAAAAACTTTAAATAATTATCAAAGCTTGGTCTTCATCATGGACATAAAGTGATTGGATCAAAGCAGTTTGGTTAGAATCCAGTGGTTAAAACAATATCTAAGGGTATATCAAGATCCAATGGCTAAATTTTAATTTTATGGCTAGATTTTAATCTAAGATTAAGCTTTCTAGTCTGCTAGATAAAGGATCAATGGAAATGCATATGAAAATTGCTTTCCTTGAAGAGGAAATAAGCAATTCTGATTACTTTAGCTCGCTGGGGGGTTGCAGGGGGCAGTGCGCCCCCTGCTCAGGGGTTTGGGGGCGAAGCCCCCGCCCGAAATTTTCGTTGACACCATTTTTGTTGCAAATTCAAGGAGGGTGATTCACAAAAACTATAGGGGAGCAATTCATTGTGGGAATACCTCAGGTTCATTACTGTCGGAGTTGAAGATCCTCATAGATCGAGTAATCAGTGTCGTTGAGCCCTGGTATCGCAAAGATCACACCATCGACACCAACGCCAAAATTGCGATTGCAGATCTTCATCGCCTGCTTGGGAGTAACCCAATGTTCCAATGAGTCCCTGTTATCCACCTTACTCACGACAATTTTGAAACAAAAACATAGAAAATGACATGATTTTGATTCAAAAAGCATGACTTCAGTGAGCTAATGTTGGGAGGAGTTTATGTCAATGATAGTTTATTTAATTTGACTGAATCTCCTAATTGGTTGATTCATCTTCGGCCAAAACCGGTGAAGGCATTCTTAATGAGTCTGAAACAGCAATGGCCCCTGGAAAATTTGGCATAGAGGCTACAGGAGTAGTTGATGTAACTGAGCCAGCTGGTGGCCTTGATAGTATGAAGGGAGAAGTAGTTCGAGAACCACCAGATGCTTGCATCCCAACCATAGGTCCTGAAGATGCAAAAGGAGACGGTTTCAGTGAATTGGTTTGAAGGAATGGACCTGGTCCGCCACTCTCACAGTGCTCGACGTTTCTCCGGGACCGGAAGCCCTCCCGTCCCTGATCAGCGTTTGATTACAAAGCTCTGTCCATTTGAAGTCCGGCTGCACTTTAACAGAACTCTGTTTTTACTGTAGCTTCTGAAAATTGCTCTGTTTTGGGAGATCTGCCGAACTTGAAGAGGAGCGGGGTGGCCATTGGTTGCGGGATGTGGTGGATGAGGCGGATGAGAAATAGGATCGGGAGTTTGGAGGTGCGGGATCAGGAGTCGGGGTGGCGGTGGCGCGTCTTGGAGTGGGGCGTCGGATCGCGGCTGGAAAGCGTCAAAATCATGGCAGAAGAAAAATAGGAGGAAGGAGAGAGGAGGAAGAGAAGAAGAAGAGGGAGGTACCTGGCGGCGTCGGCGAATAAACTCCATATTCGGAAGAAGGAATCGGGCAGATGGCGAGAAAGAATAGCGCTGGGTTCCTGTTTTTGTGAGGAGGGGAGAGCGTATTTTCGGAAGAGGGAATCTTCAGTCCGATTCAGTGTTGGAGTTTGACTTGGTTGACCAGGTCAACATGTCAAAAGTCTTTTTGAGAGTTTATTTTAATATGTATAGTTGTATTCATTTAATGAAGAGAGAGAGTGGTTGCATTTATGGGGTAGTTGGAGAGTTTTCTTTTTGCCTATATAAAGGCCCCCCTTGTACATGTTTGTGGTTGTTGAAAAAAGTGAAAAACCCTCCCAACTTTAGACATTGTAAGAGTGTGAGAGCGCTGCAGCGCTAGGAGTGTCTTGTGAGGACAAACCAGGCGGTTAGGACGAGAGGCCGGGCGGTTTGTTTGATCTCGCTGCGAGAAGAAGCGGTTGCGGTTTGATCTCGCCGCGAGAAGGTGGTCTCGCGGCTTGTGTGCAAGCAGGGGTGTACTCGCCGACGGTGGACTCGCGGTTTGGCGGCCTCGCTGCGAGTGGTGTGTTTGGGTTTTTGAGCGCCCGCGTGTGGAGGTCTCGCCGGGTTGGTCTCGCAGTGCCGGACTCTCCTTGGTGTAGCTCGCGCGTGGAGTTAGGAGCTCGTCGTGTGGGTGGTAAACCGCGCGGGTAGGAGGTTGGTGTGGTAGTCTCGCTGGAGGTCGGTCTCGCGAGTAGGCTACTCGCCTGAAGGGGGGGACAGACCGCGCGAACTGTGGCGGTTTAGAAGTGGCCTGGTGGTGTTGAGTTGAACTGGGCCTGTTTCACGTTTCCAACAAGTGGTATCAGAGCCAGGTTCGAGACCCTCGGAAGGTTTGAAGTAGGGGAGAGATGGAGTTTGTAGGTGCCGTGCCGGGGCAAGTCCCCAAGTTGACGAAGACCAACTATGGGAACTGGAGCATCCAGATGAGGGTACTACTAGCCTCCAAGGAGTTGTGGGAGGTAGTAGAGGATGGTGTGGAGGTGCTGACTGCCGAAGCAAAAGCCGCGTTAACGAACGCACAGAGGACAACATTGAGAGAAGCTAAGAAGAGGGACAAGAAGGCGTTGTTCATTTTGTATCAAGGTGTAGATGAAGCTACGTTCGAAAAGATCTCGGACGCCGAGACTTCGAAGGAGGCATGGGAGATCTTGCAGCGCTCCATGCAGGGAGTAGACAAGGCCAAGAAAGTTAAGTTGCAATCCCTCCGAGGCCAGTATGAGATGATAAGGATGCAAGGGTCGGAGAAGGTTGGCGACTATGTGACCCGCCTACGGACGCTCACAAATGAGATGAAGAGAAATGGGGAGACCATAGACGAGGTTAGCTTCATGGAGAAGCTCCTACGCTCTATGACAAAAAAGTTTTGACACGTGGTGGTGGCCATCGAAGAATCGAAGGACCTCACGGTGATGATGGCGGATGAATTGATAGGCTCACTGCAAGCCCATGAGTACAGAATGGCGCAAGACGATGAAGAAGTGAGTGGCTTGGGAAAAGCACTCCAGACTCAGCTGAACTTCGGAGAGAGCTCAGGAAGAGGTGGTGGCCAGCGTGGCCGTGGCTACCAAGGAAGAGGTAGAGTAGGAAGAGGTGGTAGAGATCAAGGGAGAAGTCAACCACACCAGAAGGAGTTCGAGCAGAACCAAGGTTGGAACGCCGGAGGTAGAGGAAGAGGCCAAGGCAGAGGCCAAGGCAGAGGAGGAAAAGACCAAGGCAGAGGCCAAGGTATAGGAGGTAGAGGAGACATGTCCCAGACTCAATGCTACAACTGTGGCAAGTTCGAGCACATGATCTATGATTGTTGGGCTCCTCGGAAGGGAGGAGAGGCCAACCACTATGCGGAGACAAGCAACACGGGAGGCGACCCGATGATGTTCCTTACTATCCAAGGTGCTGGAGGCAGAAGGAATGGAGTGTGGTACTTAGACACCGGAGCCAGCAACCACATGTGCGGTGAGAGGGAGCTGTTTACGAGCCTTGAACCAAATGGTGGTGAGGTGAGTTTCGGCGACGCCTCAAAGATAGCAGTGGAATTAAGAGGAGTTGTGGCGGTTGTGTTGAGTGGAAAGGAGGTTCTCATCAACGACGTCTTTTATGTGCCGGGCTTGAGGAGTAACATCCTAAGTCTTGGGCAGCTGGTGGAGAAGGGCTACCGGGTCTTGTTGCGGGATGGCACCCTGGCCATGAAGGACGGTCATGGGAAAGAAGTAGTGAGGGTAAAGATGACGGCGAACCGTCTCTTCACTTTGAGCATGGATGTAAAGGAGACGGCATTTCTCGTGAGGAATGAAGAAGAGGAGGAAGCTTGGCTGTGGCACCACCAGATGGGGCATCTGGGGTTCACAGGCCTGAAGTTGTTGTCTGGATCAAAGATGGTGGAAGGACTGCCTATGATCACACCTCCTCATAGGGTCTGTGAGGCATGCACCAAGGGGAAGCAGAGAAGAGAGACATTTGAGGGTGGCAAGTCCCGAAGGGCGACGAGGCCATTGGAGTTGGTTCACTCGGACATCGCTGGTCCATTTGAAATAACTTCAATCGGTGGAAGCAAGTACTACATCACATTCACCGACGACTTCAGCAGAAAGTGTTGGGTGTATTTTCTGAAGGAGAAGGCTGAGGCGCTGGAGAAGTTCAAGGAGTTCCGGGCGATGGCTGAGAAGGAGAGTAGTCAACCGCTGAAAGTACTTAGAACGGATAGAGGTGGGGAGTACACCTCTAGGCTGTTCGACGAGTACTGTAGGCAATGGGGAATCTCTCATCAACTAACGGCGGCTTACTCGCCTCAGCAGAATGGCGTGGCAGAAAGGAAGAATCTCATAATCATGAACATGGCACGGAGCATGGTAAAGGGTAAGGGACTACCGAAGAAGTTCTGGGCGGAAGCAGTACAGATGGCTGTGTACGTGCTGAATCGGTGCCCTACCAAGAGTGTGAAGTTCAAGACACCGTTTGAGTCTTGGAGTGGTTGGAAACCAAGTGTGAAGCACCTAAGGGTCTTCGGGTGTGTGGCTTATGCCCACGTCCCGGACCAAAGGAGCAAGAAGCTGGACGATCGAAGCGAAAAGTGTATTTTTGTGGGCTACGCTCCTGCAAGCAAGGCTTACAAGTTATACAATCCTGAGACGGAGAAAGCCATCATCTCACGAGATGTGGTATTTGAAGAAGGAAGCTGCTGGAGCTGGGATGAGGCGGTGAAGAACATCAAGGGGATGTTTTTCGAGGATGATGAAGAAGGTGGAGGAGAGGCCGAAGCGGAGATGGGTGGAGCGGAGCCACCATCACCACCAAGCGGAAGTTCAGGGGGAGCTCTCACCCCTTACTCTAGTGGTGCGAGCACGAGTGGAAGCAGCCCTGGAGGAACAAGTACCAGTGGGAGCAAGGACTACCGTCCTCAGCCCAGGATGCGGAGGCTGGATGAGATATATGAGGAGACGACACCGGTACTTAACAATTTTTCTTTGTATTGTCTATTAGCAGATGTCAAGTCGTGCTCCTATGAGGAAGCTACCAAGGAGAAGAGTTGGAGGAAGGCGATGGATGCGGAGATCGCTTCCATAAAGAAGAACGAGACCTGGAAATTGGTCGACCCTCCTGCTGGCCACAAACCCCTCGGGGTGAAGTGGGTATACAAAATAAAGAAGAACAAGGATGGCGGAGTGGAGAAGCACAAGGCCAGGCTAGTGGTGAAGGGCTATCGCCAAGTCCAAGGCGTGAACTATGATGAAGTGTTTGCCCCCGTAGTGCGAGTTGACACCATCCGGTTGATCATAGCGCTAGCGGCTCACCATGGCTGGAGAATCATGCAGATGGACGTGGTCTCGGCATATTTGAACGGGTACTTGGAGGAAGATGTGTACATCGAGCAGCCTCCAGGGTACGTTGTGAAGGGGCAGGAGAGAAAAGTCTGCAAGTTAGATAAAGCACTCTACGGACTGAAGCAAGGGGCAAGAGCGTGGAACGGAAGAATAGATGCTTACTTGCAAAAGCATGGCTATCAGAAGAGCCCGCATGAGCACGCCCTCTACACCAAGGTGGACCAGGAGGGCAATATGATGATTGCGTGCCTCTACGTGGACGACATGATTTTCACGGGAAACAATGCTGCTATGTATGAGGAGTTCCGGGGCATGATGAAGAAGGAATTTGAAATGACAGACTTGGGAGAGTTGAGCTACTTCCTGGGAGTGGAAGTGAAGCAGGGAGAAGATGGGATCTTCATATCCCAGAAGAAGTACGCAGAGGAGATCTTGAAGAAGTTCAGGATGGAGGATAGCAAGCCTATCTCCACTCCTGCTGACCCAGGGTTGAAGCTGAAGAAAGATTCTAAAGAAGGAGCGGTGGATTCTACCCTATTCAAGAGTTTGGTGGGCAGTCTACGCTACCTTACCTTCACCCGACCGGACATCATGTATGCGGTCGGAGTGGTGAGCAGGCATATGGAGGAGCCAAAGGAAGACCACTTCACAGCAGCGAAGAGGATCCTGAGGTACATCAACGGGACCAGAGGCCATGGGCTGAAATATGCTACTGGAGAAGAGCTGACACTGGTAGGATACTCGGATAGTGACTACGGCGGGGATGTGAACGATCGGAAGAGCACTTCTGGATATGCCTTCAGCATGGGAACGTGGGTGTTCTCTTGGAGCTCGAAGAAGCAGGCAACGATAGCTCTATCGTCCTGCGAGGCTGAGTATATTGCAGCAGCAGCTGGCACCTGCCAAGCCATCTGGCTAAGGAATCTGTTGGAGAGTTTGCAGCATGGAGTGGATGGGCCAACGACTATGATGGTGGACAACATGTCGGCCATCCAGCTCGCGAAAAATCCCGTGCTACATGGACGTAGCAAACATATCGAGACAAGGTATCATTTCCTAAGGGAGCAAGTAGAGTTGAAGACAGTGGAAGTGAAGTATTGCCCGACCGAAGAACAAGTTGCGGATATCTTCACCAAGGCTTTGAAGGTGGAGATGTTTGTGAAGATGAGGAGCAAACTTGGCATGAGCTGCCAAGTTTGAGGGGGAGTTTGTTGGAGTTTGACTTGGGTGACCAGGTCAACATGTCAAAAGTCTTTTTGAGAGTTTATTTTAATATGTATAGTTGTATTCATTTAATGAAGAGAGAGAGTGGTTGCATTTATGGGGTAGTTGGAGAGTTTTCTTTTTGCCTATATAAAGGCCCCCCTTGTACATGTTTGTGGTTGTTGAAAAAAGTGAAAAACCCTCCCAACTTTAGACTTTGTAAGGGTGTGAGAGCGCTGCAGCGCTCAGAGTGTCTTGTGAGGACAAACCGGGCGGTTAGGACGAGAGGCCTGTTGAAATTTGTGAAGTGGAAGTGGGTGACGGGATAGGCCGCGCAGCCTGTGCGGACAGCTTTGGCGGACTGGGCGGACTGTGGGTTGCGGCCTGGTGAGAAGTCTGGTGGAAGCCGGCTGTGTTCTGAGCGGGTTGTTGCATGGTGTCCGCGGTTTGGTGCGGCCTGGTATCTGCGGATAGAGAGGCTTGCGGACTGGTGCTTTGCTCAGTGGTCGCTGGTGCAATTTTGCGCTGTTGGCGGGTTGGTTCAAGTTCGCGGGAAGCCTTGCGGACTGGTGTGTCCGCGGTTTGGGCTGTTGCGGACTAGGCCTTGAGCTTGGCTGAGGCCTTGTCGAGCTCAGGTGTTACAGCAGGTCTTGCTGTGGAGACTAGTTGGCGGACTGATGTTTGGAGTCCGGGAAGTAGCTGCTGTGTTGGACAAGTGTGAGGAGCTCGCGGACTGGTTGCGGTCTGTGCTAGGGTGTTTGGCGGACGGGACTTTGTGTCCGCCATGCTCGCACTGGCCCTTGTTGGTTTTGGACTTGGTCACACATTGTGCCAAGTTCATGGTGTCCGCCGTATCCGCGAAGTCCGCTGTGACCGGGCGGACTGTTGCGGTTTGCCTTTGGTCGTGGACTTGTGGCGGATTGAGGTGTGAGTCTTGCGGACTGCCTCGGGTTGGTGCGGACTGCCATTGAAGAGGTTGCTGTCCTGAAGCAGTTGGAGCTTTGCGGGCTGGTGCCTTGTCCGCTTAGCTTGGGCGGACTGCAGAGGGTTCGTCAATGGTTGCCTTGCTCCTGGCGGTTTCCCTTGGTGACTGGCTAAGTCCTCGCGGACTGAGCGGACGGTCGTTTGTATTCGCGCGGGCTGGGGCGGTGTCGCTATCTCATGGGCGGTGACCACACTCCTCACCTGGCCTATAAATAGGACCCCCCTGGCACATCTACAGTAACCTAAGTAACGTGAGTGAACAGTAAATTGGGTTGGGCGAGTGCTGCGGTCTGTGTTTTTCAGTCCGCGCGGATTGTTTCAGGCTGACGGTTTGCTGTGTGCAGGTCGCGCGGATAACTTCAAGGAGCCAGGAGTTTGGCTGTGACTTCGGTCAGTGCTTGGAAGTGTGCGGTCTCTGCGGACTCAGCAGGAGGTCGCTCTGCGGCTTGTCAGTTCTGTTTCAACTTTCCCAGCTTCAATAACCTGTCCGCCGGCTTCAGGCGGGTAGGGGAGTTCCTCAGTTCGGGTTCAGCAGGAGGCGAATAACGGTCTGTCCGCGCGGCCTCGCGGTCTCGGCGGACTCCGTGGTATTCGGCGGATTGCAGCATAGCTTGGGCGAGCTCAGCGGTCTCGGCGGTCTCGGCGACCTCGCGGTCTCGGCGGACTGGAGTGCTGTCCGCCCGGCTTGTTTTTTGATTCTTTCTGTTTACAGCTGTAATACTAGCGAAATCATGTCTCGCTATGTATGCCTCGGATTATAAAGAAGTGAATGCATAATAAGACCTTCTTGTGCTTCCATTGTTTTGTTGGGTGCAACCTCTAGTCCTTGGGTTTTCCGCAGGTTCAGCGTGCGAACTGGGTAGTTCCGAAGATATTAATTTGGTGTTTGGGCTATCTTGCTGACCACGTTGAGAAAATTTAACAAGGCCGGGCGGTTTGTTTGATCTCGCTGCGAGAAGAAGCGGTTGCGGTTTGATCTCGCCGCGAGAAGGTGGACTCGCGGCTTGTGTGCACGCAGGGGTGTACTCGCCGACGGTGGACTCGCGGTTTGGCGGCCTCGCTGCGAGTGGTGTGTTTGGGTTTTTGAGCGCCCGCGTGTGGAGGTCTCGCCGGGTTGGTCTCGCAGTGCCGGACTCTCCTGGGTGTAGCTCGCGCGTGGAGTTAGGAGCTCGCCGTGTGGGTGGTAAACCGCGCGGGTAGGAGGTCGGTGTGGTAGTCTCGCTGGAGGTCGGTCTCGCGAGTAGGCTACTCGCCTGAAGGGGGGGACAGACCGCGCGAACTGTGGCGGTTTAGAATTGGCCTGGTGGTGTTGAGTTGAACTGGGCCTGTTTCACGTTTCCAACATTCAGCAGGATTGAAGTGAGACCCGACTGGGGGGCTTATATTAGCTGCTCGCGAATCACTATTAGGCAATAGCAGCCCGCACTTTTATGAAAATACAAAATAAAAGTCCTTCTCACCTAAAAATTTTAGGTGCGTAACTTTCACCTAAAAATATGTAAATTGCAATCAACCTGCTTCTGTTAAAGACTCAATGGGGATGAAAAAACTGCTCCTCAAAGCAATGATTCATCAGCCTGGAAACACGATTAGTTCATTCTTTTTCAAAATCTTGAATGTAAGAAGACTTAATCTTGAAATGGTAAATCCTACTGCTTGTGATAATGTGCTTTGGGGTGGACTTGGTTTATCTACTGGTTTGTGACTGATGTTTGGTCTCCTAACTTCAATCCTTACTCTATAATATTATTAGCTTCTTTTGATTATTGCGTATTTTTGAATGTTTTAAAAAAATTGGGCTGCCAATATCTCGTAGGTGGCAAATATCACTTGGTTTGGCTGCTAATATATATATATATATATATATATATATATATATATATATTTTGTTTGACAGACACGTGTCTCCGGCCCTCGTACACTGTGCGACAGTATTTGACTGCGGAGGCCACCCAGGCATCGCACGATAATATCTGGACTGCGGCAGCGGGTTCCACCCGCCCTAGCGGTTTTCATAAATATAATATAATTTTAAAATTAATGAAACACTTTGAAATTTTAAGAGAAATATTTATTATTATAATGTTAGAAATAATTATTCTTCTTATAATTTTTAAAGATAAATATTATTATGAAATAAAAAATTATTATAATTAATTATAGTTCACGGATGTTCAACTGCATGTTTATTTAATTAAAAATAAATAAATATTATAATTATTGGAAGAAATAATTAAATAGTTTATTAAAAATAAATAATGATTATAATTATTGTTGACGGTTGAACGAGCCACTGTTCAATCGCCGATTTTAGCATTTTATATATTATAATTATTAGAAGAAATATTATAAGTATTGTATAAGAAATATATTTTAATATTATATAGGTGATGGGATTCTTTAATATTAGTCTCACATCGTCTGTTTTATAATTCCATCATTGTTTAAATAGTAATGGAGAAGCTTTTTGTACAGAAAATTAACATAAAATGAGATGGCTTTCTATAGTGGGCTGGGCTAGATTTGAGCGGAGCTATTTATATTAATTTTCGCGAGCGTATGGATGGACTCGTCAAAATTATAGTCGAACTTTTTTCAAAGTTAGGATGATAAAATAAAAATTTCACATTGTAGGGTAGGAGTTCTACAAAATTCTTAGGTTTAAGACACCCTATTGTTCTAGATTTAGGAGCCCTATGAAAATGTCAATGAATAGTCGTGATTCACTGATTTGATCGAACGGTGTGACCTAACTAGATCAACAGGCTGGAGTTGTTTGATGGCTTTTAAAAGCATTGCTTTTAAAAGTCATCCATATTTCTTTATAGGCTCTCTCTCTCTCTCTCTCTCTCTCTCTCTCTCTCTCTCTCTCTCTCTATATATATATATATATATATATATATATATATATATATATATATATATATATATATATATATATATATATATATATATATATATATATAGGGGACCCCGTGCGGACAACATTCGTCGTGGGTGCGACATTTGTCAAGGGTGCGACATTTGTCGAGGGAGCGACATTTGACTGAGGCGGCAACATTGGTCGTGGGTGCAACATTTGTCGAGGGGGCGAGATTGGTCTGGGACGACGACATTTGTCGGGGGCGGCGACATTGATCGGGGGCGGCAACATTTGTCGGGGGCGGCGACATTGGTCGGGGACGGCGACATTGGTCGGGGGCGGCGACATTAGTCGGGGGCGGTGACATTGGTGGTAGGGGCGACATTGGTCGGGGCGGCGACATTGTTCGTGGGCGGCGATATTTGTGGTAGGGGCGACATTGGTCGGGGCGGAGACATTGGTCGTGGGCGGCGACATTGGTGGTAGGGGCGACATTGGTCGGGGCGGCGACATTGGTCGTGTGCTGCGACATTGGTCAGGGGCGGCGACAATTGTCGGGGGAGGCAACATTGGTCGTAGGAGGCGACATCTGTCTTGGGGGCGACATTGATCGTGGACTGCGACATTTGTTATGCGGGTCACATTGGTCGTGGGCGGGGACCTCGTGCGGGGGCGACATCATTCGGTGGAGGCGACAATATTCGCCGAGGTCGGCGACAATCACCGGCGTAGGCGACAATCACGGACGGCGACAATATTTTGGGAAAAATGTATGAAATTACCTCAAAATTCACAGATGCACACCGAAAAGCGCCTCCTCCCTCTCGCTTCGGCCTCCCCAAAACCCTACCCGCATTCCCATCCCCCGGCATCCCTCTTGAAAACCCTGATCGACGACATTGTTGAGCAGCTCGCTGAGCTTGGAAGCAACAAAAAAAGGAACGGGTCTTGGCTGTCGATACTTCCAGCCACCAAACCTCCGGAGCCATCCGGAGCGAAATGAAGTTTACAGCGATACGAAGAGAAGAACCCCACTCATAATCATTCACATTTCTCTGTCTAAAATTAGACAAAAATAATGGCTATGTCATTAACGATAAAAAAATCATGTTAAATACTCACACTCTTCTTCCCCATTCAGCACAGAAAACTACTGTTGTATAACAAAAAAAAACATAATAAATTTCGACCGGAATATAAAAGGCGAGGCAAAACTCTGAGGCTTCGATGGTTGATGGCCGGCCAGATAGCGCTTTAGCCGTTGCAAAAGAAAAAATGACTGGAATAAAAAAAATAACACTCACACTCTCTTCTTAGGACACCTTGAATTAAAAAAGGAAATCAAGAGGAAGAAGAGAGAGAGTTTTATCCCTCGACAGTCACAAAACTATAACTTTTTGATGGCTAAAGCAGCAAGCACAAAATTGGCAATCAAAGAAAATCCTTCTCTCGGGGCCATCCTCACTGCATTGGCCCTTTCAAGGTAGAAATCCAACAATGACAATCAAGCAACAGTCACAAATTTTTTGATGGCTAAAGCAGCAATCAAGCAGTAGTCAACGAAGGAGGAAGGAACACGTACTGGGAGTGGCAAGAAATTACGGCGCAGGGACTTGTAGCAGAGTCGCGGGAAAGGTGCGTATATCCAGTCATAGAAATTTGTGTTGGCTAAAGCTTCCAGCGGCGGCGAAGAAGGGTGCAGATTCCGGCGGTAGCGAAGAAGGGCGCAACTTCCAGCGGAGTCGAAGAAGGGCGCAGCTTCCGGCGGCGTCAAGAAGGGCGCAGCTTCCGGCGGCTTCCAAGAAGGGGTTTGTCGAGGATGCGTGGTCGAAGCTCTGTAGAGGAGGAAGCTCCGCCGAGGATGCGTGGTCCAAGCTGCGTGATATGACCCATTTGGCGGGAGGGCAGCAGGAGAACATAAAGAGCCGTGAAATAATGGTTTTTGGGGAGGAGATAAATATTTGTTTGAGCGTTTCGATGCTCCGTTTTGGGCAAACGCCGCCGGAAGGCGGGTAAACAAATGAACCTCCGGCGGCGTTTGCTCCGTTTCCACCCGCCCGTCTTGAGAAACGCCTCCAAAAAGCTCAGTTTGGAGCAGCCACCTCCCCCCTCCGTTTCGAACAATCCGTTTCCTCCCGCCGGATCGACCCGCCACCGCCAAAACAAATGAAGCCAAAGTGGCTCAGCTTTTGCTGTGGTTGCTTTTGGCGCTTTTGTCATGTGCAGGATTTGATGATTAAAAAAAAAGATAAACAAAAGACCAAAAACCACAGAAATGAAGTAGAGAGCTTAAAAGAATGAGGTGGGTATTTTGGGATTAAATGTTACACCAAGCTACCTTTTGTCTTCCCTTATATAATAAAGATATATATATATATATATATTCATGGAGATTTGCAACTTTTATGTTGATCATTTTTTTATTTAAAGCCGTTTAGACCCCTGATTTGGGGCCCGAAAAATGTCACGCCCGCAACGAGTTGTTCGTACAGATTTTCGCCCGCAACGAGTATGGGTGGGCTCCTTGTCAAAATTATATTCGAAATTTTTTCGAAGTTAGGAGGGTAAAATAATAATTTCACATTGTAGGATATGACTTCTACAAAATTCTTAGGTTTAAGACGCCCTATTGTTCTAGATTTAAGAGCCCTATGAAAATATAAATGGATGGTCGTGATTCACTGATTTGATCGAACGGTGTGATCTAACAAGATCAACAGGCTGGAGTTGTTTGATGGCTTTTAAAAGCATTGCTTTTAAAAGTCATCCATATTTCTTTATAGACAATATATATATATATACAAACAGTCGTGCACGGGGGACCCCGTGCGGGCAACATTCGTCGTGCGTGCGACATTTGTCAAGGGTGCGACATTTGTCGAGGGAGCGACATTTGGCTGAGGCGGCAACATTGGTCGTGAGTGCAACATTTGTCGAGGGGGCGAGATTGGTCTGGGATGACGACATTTGTCGGGGGCGGCGACATTGGTCGGGGGCGGCGACATTGGTCGGGGGCGGCGACATTGGTCGGGGACGGTCGGGGACGGCGATTGGTCGGGGGCGGCGACATTAGTCGGGGGCGGTGACATTGGTGGTAGGGGCGACATTGGTCGGGGCGGCGACATTGTTCGTGGGCGGCGATATTGGGGGTAGGGGCGACATTGGTCGGGGCGGAGACATTGGTCGTGGGCGGAGACATTGGTGGTAGGGGCGACATTGGTCGGGGCGGCGACATTGGTCGTGGGCTGCGACATTGGTCAGGGGCGGCGACAATTGTCGGGGGAGGCAACATTGGTCGTAGGAGGCGACATTGGTCTTGGGGGCGACATTGATCGTGGACTGCGACATTTGTTATGCGGGTCACATTGGTCGTGGGCGGGGACCTCGTGCGGGGGCGACATCATTCGGTGGAGGCGACAATATTCGCCGAGGTCGGCGACAATCACCGGCGGAGGCGACAATCACGGACGGCGACAATATTTTGGGAAAAATGTATGAAATTACCTCAAAATTCACAGATGCACCCCCGAAAAGCGCCTCCTCCCTCTCGCTTCGGCCTCCCCAAAACCCTACCCGCATTCCCATCCCCCGGCATCCCTCTTGAAAACCCTGATCGACGACATTGTTGAGCAGCTCGCTGAGCTTGGGAGCAACAAAAAAATGGAACGGGTCTTGGCTGTCGATACTTCCAGCCACCAAACCTCCGGAGCCATCCGGAGCGAAATGAAGTTTACAGCGATACGAAGAGAAGAACCCCACTCATAATCATTCACATTTCTCTGTCTAAAATTAGACAAAAATAATGGCTATGTCATTAACGATAAAAAAATCATGTTAAATACTCACACTCTTCTTCCCCATTCAGCACAGAAAACTACTGTTGTATAACAAAAAAAACATAATAAATTTCGACCGGAATATAAAAGGCGAGGCAAAACTCTGAGGCTTCGATGGTTGATGGCCGACCAGATAGCGCTTTAGCCGTTGCAAAAGAAAAAATGACTGGAATAAAAAAAATAACACTCACACTCTCTTCTTAGGACACCTTGAATTAAAAAAGGAAATCAAGAGGAAGAAGAGAGAGAGTTTTATCCCTCGACAGTCACAAAACTATAACTTTTTGATGGCTAAAGCAGCAAGCACAAAATTGGCAATCAAAGAAAAATCCTTCTCTCGAGGCCATCCTCACTGCATTGGCCCTTTCAAGGAAGAAATCCAACAATGACAATCAAGCAACAGTCACAAATTTTTTGATGGCTAAAGCAGCAATCAAGCAGTAGTCAACGAAGGAGGAAGGAACACGTACTGGGAGTGGCAAGAAATTACGGCGCAGGGACTTGTAGCAGAGTCGCGGGAAAGGTGCGTATATCCAGTCATAGAAATTTGTGTTGGCTAAAGCTTCCAGCGGCGGCGAAGAAGGGTGCAGATTCCGGCGGTAGCGAAGAAGGGCGCAACTTCCAGCGGAGTCGAAGAAGGGCGCAGCTTCCGGCGGCGTCAAGAAGGGTGCAGCTTCCGGCGGCTTCCAAGAAGGGGTTTGCCGAGGATGCGTGGTCGAAGCTCTGTAGAGGAGGAAGCTCCGCCGAGGATGCGTGGTCCAAGCTGCGTGATATGACCCATTTGGCGGGAGGGCAGCAGGAGAACATAAAGAGCCGTGAAATAATGGTTTTTGGGGAGGAGATAAATATTTGTTTGAGCGTTTCGATGCTCCGTTTTGGGCAAACGCCACCGGAAGGCGGGTAAACAAATGAACCTCTAGCGGCGTTTGCTCCGTTTCCACCCGCCCGTCTTGAGAAACGCCTCCAAAAAGCTCAGTTTGGAGCAGCCACCTCCCCCCTCCGTTTCGAACAATCTGTTTCCTCCCGCCGGATCGACCCGCCACCGCCAAAACAAATGAAGCCAAAGTGGCTCAGCTTTTGCTGTGGTTGCTTTTGGCGCTTTTGTCATGTGCAGGATTTGATGATTAAAAAAAAAGATAAACAAAAGACCAAAAACCACAGAAATGAAGTAGAGAGCTTAAAAGAATGAGGTGGGTATTTTGGGATTAAATGTTACACCAAGCTACCTTTTGTCTTCCCTTATATAATAAAGATATATTCTTGGAGATTTACAACTTTTATGTTGATCATTTTTTTATTTGAAGCCGTTTAGACCTCTGATTTGGGGCCCGAAAAATGTCACGCCCACAACGAGTTGTTCGTACAGATTTTCGGCGAGAACGTGGAACTTAGATCGTTCCTCTGCTTGGAATTTGCACTGCTCCCTCTCTAGGCCGCTTAGTGCCCAACGCTCAACGCACAACGCTTAGCACTTACGTGGATGCCCCCGTGAGTACAAAAGAAGATGCCAGAAGAATACTCTCCTGGACGTTCTCTTTACAGCTCCACAAACTTCAAAACTTCAAGGACTTGGCCAATTCTCCGCTCTAGAGAAAGGCGAAGGGGAACTCTTCAGATAACGCTCTCGTCAAAGATTCGTGGAATTAGATTTTTTACTTGCTCCTCCTATATTTAAAGCTTATAACAGAGAGGTCTGTCACCCTCCGAGGAGGAGACTTCCAGAATTTGTAACCACAAAATTTATAGTGAATTTTGGTCTGTCACACATCTGGCCACATGGTTTTTCACCCTTTTTGGGTTTTCCATGGTAATAAAATATCATGTCATTATTATTGTTTTTTATTGACTGTTTGCATGCCTCAGTCCAACTCCGAGCTAAGGCGGGCCAATTCTCTGCACTGCAGGAAAACCAAGTGACCCACAAAAAATTGACGTCGTATGTGGAAAGTTGTTCTCAAAAGCCCTAAGGAATCTCAGAGGATAACACTTGTGCTATTAAAGCGCTCACAACCAGCAGTAGCAACGCAGGAAAGGCATGTCGCTTGACCCGTGCCACGCTTTCCGTTGGAGGTGTATCACAAGGCGCGAAGGGGGATGCTTGCACACATGAAGGTTGAGACCATTGTGGGATCCTCGACCTTGGTCACTCAAGTTTTCACTGCAACACAGTGTGAGGAGAACCACCTTGACAAAAGGTGTATCGGGATACCACCATCTGTTTCAGGGATGAGGATCCCCTCATCATCTGTGCGTGGATTGAACCTTGCCTCAGGGTCAAGAAGATTCTTGTGGACAACGAGTTCAGTCAGCGTCGTTTTTATGTCTGTATTTTGAAGCATGAATATCCATAAGGAATCTTTTTGTCTGGCAAACAGACCCATCTACGGATTCAACAACCAGCCCGTCTCAATGCAGGGAATGATCTTTCTCCCAGTAATTATGGGGTGTTGGAACCAATGTGTTTGATCCCTATTTTGATTTGGGCTAGGTTCACTAACTTAGGATCTTGTGACCCACAATGTATAGCCAGGGTCATAGTCGTGTCCTAGAGTCTAGGCCAAGTCCTTAGAGCTAACATCACATGGACCAGCTATCAGCAAGACTGTTAGAGACTCAAGACTTAGAAGATTTCAAGACTCTGTAAAGTGAGTTCGCTGTTCGTCGAACTCAAGTCGACGATTGTCGTGCTCAGCTTGACGATCTCAGAGAAAATTCTCTGAGCTGAGCTCGACGAACTCTATTCTTTGGTCGACGAATCTTTGGACTACTACAACATTCTGTCAAGACTATGTTCTCTAGTCTCAGGTCGACGAACTCAGTTCTCAGCCAAAAAATACTGGATTATCTACTTCAACAACTTAGAACCAGAAGACTTGTGTAGACACTCAGAGTATATGTCGACACCAACTGAGTCGACGCTAGAAGAACTTGTGTCGACACCCAGATCATCAGTCGACACTTTGGAAAGTTTGTGTCGACACCACACAGAATATTTTACAACTCCAGAAACTCAGCTCGACGAACTTCAGACACAGAAAAGGCAAAGTTTCTGAAGCATACAGTTCTGTTATCAGATCGACGATCTTGGAACTCAGCTCGACGAACAGAAGTTATCTGATCGACGAACACAGCAACTCAGCTCGACGAACTGTGAACTCAGCTCAACGATTTCTGTCATCTGTTCGACGATTCCGGACTAAGTCATTTCCAGCCCTGTCCCCATCATTAGTGCAATAATTCCTAGGTAATCAATGCTCTAACATTCTCTGAATATAACCGTTAGAGGAGCATTGATTAGGATATTCTCCAGGATTATTGCTTGTCATTTTTCCATGGGACAGTTGGGGAAATTATTCAATGCTGCTTATTCTCTAGGCCGTCAGCATTGAATGTAGAAGGAATTCAAAATTCGAAAGACCAATTTCCGCAGAAAATATAAAATAGATTTCTCTCTTTTCTTATAGAGACAGATAGAAAGAAAGTCAGAAACATATACAGAGAGAAGATTACTGAATCAGACAAGAAAAACACAACCTGTCTGCTCTCAATCTGACACAAGATTTCTGATATAGAAGAAAGCCCTTGACCAGAACATCATCTGCCATCTGAAGAAGAAGAACAATCATTCAAATATCAAGAGTCTTCATTCTTAAAACTCTCCAGGACACTTCACAGGACAACAAATCTTCCATCTATCAAAGAAGTTCCTGAAGATCTCTCTGATCAAGGCTGAAAGCTTGAAGACCTATCACCCTGTGCAAAGCACCAGTTCTCCTGAACTCTTCTACATCTTAGGGGGAGCTTTGAAAACATCACTAAATCCACTTAAGTCTTCATAGTTTATTGAGAAAGAGAAGACTTCATCACTCTCTCATCCCCACCTCTGTAAAGGGTTTTAATTCCCTTCAAAATTATTCTGCTTCACAAGTCTCCTTCCAAAAGACTTGAGGTTGGTTTTTGAGCACCTGATCAAAAGCTCATTGGTGGCAGTCACTTGATCAAAACCTGTAGTGGATTCCTACCAGGGTGGTAGAAGAGTGGATGTACCCATGTTGGGGAATCATTATAAAATTTCTTGTGTCGTCTGGTTGCCCCTTTTATTTTTTGTTCTTGCTGTGCTTGTGTTTTTAGGACTGTTGTGTGCTTATTTATTTTATTTTAATTCTGCACCTTTTAATTACAGCAGATGCTAGAATAGTTTTATAAGGACCTACAAATACTCTATTCACCCCCCTGATGTAGGCCCGTCCTAAACGACACTAAAACGGACGGAGTAACATCGACTCTCGCTACGCTCAATGCCCTCTTGCTCACACACTAACGAAACGCAGCAACTAAAATTTTGTTATTTATCTCTCGCGCTATCGTACGGGTAGCCGAACCGCAAGTGGATCGGAGATTGACTATAGGCCAAAATCCTCTCCGGCTAAAAGGAACAATATTGGTTCCGACGAGCTTGGAGTTGTACCAAAATAGATCCACCAAGAAAATCACGATTTCGAAAGTGGTAGGATCTATCCCAACTAAAGAAAACAACGAGGATCGCCAATCCTCTCGAGATTATTCGGAAAACCAAACGGAAAATCACAAATCTATTAAAGTAATACCGCGAAAATTAATGCTTTGAAAGTTCACGCAAAAATTGTCCACCACAAGAACAATCTAAGAGGGAAAATTTCTTGAGTAGGAATTTTGTTACCCCTCTCGGAATAGTAGATCCAAGATTTTTTTGGATCCACACAAATGATCGCCCTTCCCTCACAATCCACGGGAGACGCCCCACGGATGAAGACCTCGTCCTTCTTCCCCGCTTCACGCCGTAGAAGTTCACCCAAGCCGTTCTTCCTTGCACTTGCTTCTCCTCCTCCAAAGTTGGCCGACCACCTTTGAGAGAAAAGGGATGGACACATAGAGGAGAGGATGTAGAAAGAAGAGGGATGAGGGTGGAAATGAGAAGAAGAAGAGAGAGAGGGAGGGGGCGGCCAAGAAGAAGAGGAAGGAGAGGGGGGCCGGCGGCTATGAGAGAGGGAGGGGAGATAGAAAATTAGGGTTGGAGGGATTCTCAAATTGATTTCAATATTAGTCTAAATGAAAAATACAATAGTCATGGCCTTATATAAGGCTTACATCAAAAAGGCTATGAGCAGCCCAATAACAGTGGCTAAACGCACACCAACATGAACAATGTCACAAATTAAAAATTAGCTCATAAACTAGCAAACTAAAATTAATATTAATAATAAGTCTTTTTGCATTGGCGAAGATTGTAGCCATGGCCGCTGCAGCGCCGTAAATCCTTGGCTGGTGGATCATCATCTTCATCTTCCGCTAATATCCCGCGATCACCATGAACACCAAGTGCGTCATCGTCGTCATCTTTACCACCATGAACACCAAGTGCGCCATCGTCGTCATCTTTACCACCAATTAGGCCGTCATGATGGCCGTCGCCATCAATCCTCCCCCGCTCAAAAGGGCTCATCACCGATGAGTGGGCGGGAAAGTAACGGCGCAAGAGATCCGCATCTAGAAGATCCTCCTGTGCAGCAGAGAGCCAAGAGTCGTCTAAAGCAGGACAACCACGCCATCGAATCAAAAACCTGTGAATGTCACCGTCGGGAGTGGGAAACATCGCGTCCTGTAAGATCCTGTCAGGCAAGAAATCGGTCTGGGGGAACCTTGGAAATGCGTTAGTCGAAGAAGAAAAACAAGTTGCATCATCAGTAGGCAACATACCTCCCAGAGAATCCGAAGGAGAGAGCGATCCAGAAACAATCTCACCCCCACCCCATTAGACGATATAGTGGAAATATTAAATGGAGAGATAGATAGTTCAGGCGGTGGAGCGACATAAAGCGTTAAATCCGAAATGTTAAAAACAAGAGAGATTCCCCAATCAGTTGGCAACTTTAATAAATATGCATTTTCGAGTAGCTTCTTCAAAACCCGAAAAGGACCGGCTCTCTTATTCGCTAATTTCTTTATGGTGCCCGAAGGCAGCCGTTCAGGGATAAATCGAACCATTACCAAATCACCAATATTCAAGGAGACTGCTCGCCTATGTATGTTAGCATTCGATTGATAAATATCATATTTTGTAGCTAACGTTTTGCCAATGTGCTCATGGAGAGCATGAACGTGCGAGGCGAAGTCCTATGCAAATTGACTGGATTTAAAAGATGGAGGTAACGGAACCAAGTCAAGAGGCACGGGCGCCTTATATCCATGCACTATCTCATTCGGAGATAAATCGGTGGACCTATTTTTAGAATTATTGTACGCTAATTGAGCATGTGGAAGAATAAGGTCCTACGTACCCTTATGATCACCCACTAAACAACGAAGCAAACCTCCCAAGCTACGGTTAACTACTTCCGTTTGCCCATCCGTTTGGGGATGATAGGCTGACGAGAACATAAGTTTTGTACCCAAGAGCTTCCAAAGTATTTTCCAGAAATAACTAGTAAATTTAACGTCCCTATCACTCACTATCGTTTTGGGGACGCCCCGATGTGCCACGACCTCTTTCAAATACAATTTTGCGACATGTGAAGCATCGTTAGTGTTATGACACGCGATAAAATAGGCCATTTTGGAGAAATGGTCCACGACGACCAGAATGGAATCATGTCGCCTAAAAGTCAGAGGTAGGCCCAATATAAAGTCCATGCTAACGTCCATCCATGGTACTGACGGGATCGGAAGGGGTGTGTAAAGACCCGTGTTGGTCTTGTTACCCTTTGCTAATTGACATACGCGACAACTCCGCATTATGTTATTGACCATTGGTTTGAGGCCCGACCAAAAGAATTTGTTCTCTACAAGTGCTATCGTTTTGTCTCGATCGAAATGTCCGTCAAGCCCTCCACTATGTAACTCCCAAATAATAAAATGACATAACGATGAGCGGGGAAGACATAACTGCATATGTTTAAATAAATACCCGTCACGGAGGTAGAATGCCGAGATAGTGGACGGGGAATTGTCCTGAGCGGCGAAGTATATATCCTTAAATTCCGGGCATTGAGCATATTCATCTTTAATTCTTTCAAATCCTATGACCGTTACCTCCATGGTAGATAGTAATAAGGTGACCCGACTAAGAGCGTTCGCCACACGATTTAACGTACCCTTAAGGTGCTTGATAATGAATGTGTACTCCTGTAGGTAGGAGACCCATTTGGCATGCCGAGGACTGATTTTTCTTTGGGAGTTTACGAATTTTAGCGCCTCATGGTCAGATAATATCACGAATTCTTTCGCAATTAGGTAGTGTCGCCAATGTTGGAGACAACGTATTACAGCATAGAACTCGCGATCATAATTGGAATAATTTAACTTTGGACCGACTAATTTTTCGCTAAAATATCCTAGCGGATGTCCCCCTAGCTTAAAACTCCTCCGATTCCTATCCCCTATGCGTCACAGGATAATTCGAACACCTTATTAAAATCCGGCAACCGGAGTAGTGGGGCTTCGGACATCCGTTCCTTAATCGTCTGAAAGGCACTAGTGGCCGCTTTTGTCCAACTGAAATCACCCTTCTTCATGCATTCAGTGATTGGTGTCATGATACTACTAAAATTACGAATGAACCTTCGATAAAACGTGGCCAATCCATGAAAACTTCGAACTTCCCGAATATTTTTAGGTTCCGGCCATTCTCTAATAACTTGGACCTTTTTTGGGTCAACATGAATACCTTCGGAACTCACTATGCATCCTAGGAATTCCACGGAAGTCACACCAAACACGCACTTTTTAAGATTAATAAAAAAAATTTCTTGGCGCAATGTTGTAAGGATGGTCCTTAGGTGAGTTTCATGATCCATCTGCGTGAGGCTAAATACTAATATATCATCGAAATAGACCACTACCAATTTACCTTTGTATGGTTTAAATACTTGGGTCATCAATCGTGAGAATGTACTTGGTCCGTTGGTAAGCCCCTCTCCAAGCACTAACCACTCATAGAGTCCATCCTTAGACTTAAATGTCGTTTTCCTTTTGTCTCCTTCCCGTATCCTTATTTGATGATAACCGCTTTTAAGATCCAATTTTGAAAATATGGCGGCTCCTGATAGCATATCTAATAAATCGTCCAAACGGGGAATGAGAAACCTATATTTGACAGTTATTTTGTTTATGGCCCGATAGTCTACACATAATCGTCAAGATTTATCTTTCTTTGGGACCAAAAGGGCAAGGACGGCACACGGGCTCTTACTATGGCGGATAAATCCCTTTGCTAGTAAGTCTGAAATCAAGATTTGTAGCTCGTCATGCACGGAGGGATTGAGCCGGTAATGGGGAAGGTTAGGCAAAGAGGAGCCTGGGACGAAATCAATTTCGTGATGTATATCCCTCATGGGTGGCAACTCAGATGGTAAGTCCACCAGATAGACGTCCGTATATTCTTCCAATAACGTTCGCAAAGATAACGGCAAATTCTCTAAAGAGGGTGAATCTTCCTTAGCTTGGAGGCATACGAGCGCATAGATGACGCCATCCAAGAAGGTCTCGCGCTCTAACTCTTTCTTGCTTATTAGGCTTATAGTTTTCTTTTCCGCAGGCCCAATTGTGTCTTTGGAGGCACTCGACGGATCCTTAGGCGGTGTGGGTTTAAGAACAATGGTCTTACCGTTGAACTTGAACTCGTAGGTGTTGGCTCGTCTGAAATGGGTCACATCGTAATCATAAAGCCACGGGCGCCCTAGTAGGACATGACAAACATCCATGGGGATGACGTCGCACCACACCTTATCGCTATAGCTCTTCACCGTAAGTGGAACTAAACACTGCTTAGATACCGCGATTGACATTTTGTTTACCCATGCTATTTTATACGGATGGGGGTGCGGTTCGAGGACTAAGTGCATACGAGTGACGACATTTTCCGAAATGACATTCATGCAACTTCCGCTGTCTATTATTAATTTGCACCACTTTTCACCGCTTTTAAAATTTAATGAGAAGATGTTCGTCCTATTATATTCATTCAACGCACGCGGTGTGGCCAGAATACACCTCATAACCATCATAAAAGAATCATCTTCGATATCACTCGGCTCGGCATCCGATTCACCGCCAGCTTCATAGACGAGCTCGGCAGGCTCAGACGTGGAATCTAAAAGTGCCAGTGGTTTACTCCTAGTGGGGCACTCACTAGAGTAGTGTTGGGTACATTAGTTTAAATGTACCTGATTTGAAGAAGCCTCACCCAACTCAATGATATACATCAAAATGTATTTGATGTGTTTTGAGTTTACTTGTGCAGGCTAAGTATTTGCAGGAAAGAAGAAAAAGTTTCTAAGTCCATGTGTCGACACCCAGAGAGAAAGTGTCGACACTTAAGAAGACTTATGTCGACACCCAGGCAAGCAGTGTCGACACTTGGAGTCATTGTGTCGACACCAGGGATGCTGAGTCGACACCAGACAGAAAGTGTCGACACAAGGAGCTGTGTCGACACTCAGTAAAGAAAAGTGCTGTAAAGCAGTGTCGACACTTAGCAGCAGTGTCGACACCTAGAAGAACTGTGTCTACATCAGAAAGTGTCGACACTTGGAGGCTGTGTCGACACTCAGCAAAAGCTAGCTGAGACTAAGTACAAGTGTCGACACCCAGAACAATGTGTCGACACTCAACAAAAGAGTCAACACTTGAAGTAAGTGTCGACACCCTGAACAATGTGTCGACACTTAGCTGAAGACTCAACACTTGAAGAAAGTGTCGACACAAGGAGCTGTGTCGACACTTAGCAAAGATCAGCAAAGTTCAAGAATATTCTAAGTACAAGTGTCGACACTAAGGGAATGTGTCGACACTCAGCCAGAGTCTCGACAGAAGAATGATGTGTCGACACAAGGAGCTGTGTCGACACTCAACAAGTATCAACACTGAAGACATGTGTCGACACCAAGAAGCAGTGTCGACACTTAACAGATTCAACACATGAAGATGTGTCGACACAAAGGTGTTGTGTCGACACTTAGAAGAATTCAGCAAAATACTGAAGTACAAGTACTTGTGTCGACACTCAATTTCAGTGTCGACACATGAAGAAGAAGTAGTGTCGAGATACAAAATCTACAACACAAGGAGTTGTGTCGACACCTTGTAGACTAGTGTCGACACTTAGACAACATGTGTCGACACTTGGTCTATAAGTGTCGACACTTAAAGACAGAAGGTCTCGACACTTCTAGACAGTTACAGAATTTTCAAGAACTGACTGGATGACTTGACAGCTGCCATTCCAGCCGGTCTACAGTACCTGTCAGAGTTGTCAGAATTCAGTTATGGACCGGACCAGCCGGTTACCATGAAGAAGGCCTATAAATAGGCTTATACAGTCTACAGAAACTGTTGTTGAAGTTGTCAAAGTTCAGATCAAGTAATTGTCTAAAGAAGATCTAGCTATCAAGTGAAGATCTAAGAAGTTGGAGAGAGAGAGCTCCATCCAAGAAATCAGCTGTTGGAACCCAACTGAGAAGAAGGATTCAGATTGGTCTGAATCTTAAGAAGCAGAGATCAAGGATCAACTGCAGAGGAATCAGTCTTATTGTGTTCTACTTTCAAGAAGCTTTGAAGAAAGCCAAGTCAGATTGATTTCAGCTGAGTTCTTCCAAGAACTCATCAAGAATCTCACAACTTATCTCTCTTTCATCTAAGTTGTTGAGTTTATATATTTTGTATTCATTATAACTTGTAGGATCCTTAGGGATCTGAGATTGTAAGCCTGCAATTATAAAGGCTGAGGGTAGGAGAGTTAAATCTCTGAGTGTAGGCCTTGGTGGCTGAGTGTAGGCCTTGGTGGCTGAGTGTAGGCCTTTATGGCTGAGTGTAGGCCTTTGTGGCTGAGTGTAGGCCTTTGTGGCTGAGTGTAGGCTTTGTGGAAAAGATGAGTTGTAGGGCTTTGGGCCTGAGGTGTAGGAGCCTGTTTTGGGTTCTGAGATAGTGGAGAAGTTTGGCCGAATCTAGTACACTGCTAGATAGGCGAAGGGGGAAAGTGGATGTACCCAAAGCTTGGGGAACCACTATAAAACTCTGTGTCTAATGTGTGATTGTTGTTGGCTATGATTGCTGCATATGTGCTGTGATATAGTAGATAGATTTCTGTGATATTATCTGATTGCTGTCATAAAAGTTAAAAAGATTTAAGTCACCTATTCACCCCCCCCCCTCTAGGTGATTAGGTACTATATCTTTCAAGTGATATCAGAGGCAGGTTACTCAAAAAGGACTAACAGTCTGAGGAGATCCTGTTGGCAGATTCAGTCTAAGTGAATTACAGAATCAAGAAAATCAAGAATCATGGGTGCCACTGAGAATCACAAGGAATTGGGATCCATGAAGCTACCCATATGTAGGAAAGAGATCTTTGGGATCTGGAAGGAAAGTGTAAGGCTGTTTATGGAGGCCTCAGACCCTAGAATTTACATCACAGTAAAGGAAGGGCCATATGTGCCCATGAAGGTGTTAGTCTTGGATGCAAATCAAAGAACACCAAAGGATTTCTCAGAAATGACAAAGGATGAGATTGTCCTAGCCAACATGGACAAAAGGGCTCAGAACATTATAGTGAGTGTCCATAGATGATGCAACTTTTCAGAATCTAATACACTGTAAGATAGCCAAAGAGATGTGAGATACTCTTATTGTGTATATGGAGGGTTCTGAAGAAGTGAGGCAAGACAGAAAATCCTTGCTAAATCAAGAGTATGAAAGTTTTAGACAAGGAAAATCTGATAGCATAACTGAGTGCTATAAAAAGTTCTACAGGATAGTGAATGAGCTCATGTCCTATGGCAGAGAGTTCAGTAAGTATGAACTCAATGATAAGTTTCTAAGGTCCCTAACTAAAGATTGGGACACCAAGATCTGTGTCATTAGAGAAATGGCTAAGTTGGCAGAAATTCCTCCACCTACACTGTTTGGCAAACTGCTGTCTTATGAAATGCAGTTGACAGTGAGAAAAGAAGAGGAGAAATCCACAAGAAATAAACATAAGGAAAGAACAGTGGCCTTTAAATCAGAAGCCCCCAGAAAGTATAGAAGTAAGTCACCTTCTCCTCCACCAAAAGTAGCAGAATCTGAGTCAGATGAGTCAGTAAGCACAAAGTCTGAAAGCAGTGAAAGTGATGAGAACTTTGCTGCCTTTACAAGACATTTCCAGAAGTTCTTAAAGAAGAAACAATGGAGGACAAGGCCTTCTACATCACAGGGAAAGGAAGACTCTTATCAGAAAAAGAGGTCTTCAAAGAAAGACAAGAAAAAGTTAAAGTCTAGCAAAGCTACACTATCAAAAATTGTGTGCTATTGCTGTAATAGACAAGGTCATGTGATAGCAGATTGTCCTGAGAAGAGAAAGAAGTCTAGTGATAAGAAGAAGACTCATTTCAAAGGCAAGAAAGAAAAGTCATTTGTTGCCAAAAAGGAGAAGACCCTGTCAGATATCTCTACTTCAGAAACTGAGTCAGATGCTGAGGCATATATAGGGCTGTTTGCTGAAGAAGAAGAAGAAGAAGAGTTCATGCAGATTATGGAGTCTATATATGAACAAGAAGACAGTCAATGCCAAGGGCTAATGGCATTGACAGAAAGTGACAAAATCCTGGAGCAGCCAGGACCTAGTAAGGTACAACATTGTTCTTCCAGTTCAGTTTCTTGTGCCAGTACAGAATCAGATTCATCTTCATCAAGTGATGAGAGTGTATCAGAGTCTGAAGAAGATATTCATCAGCTGATAGATGAATATAAAGTTCTGTTGCAAGCTTATAAGAAGAGCAAGTCCCTAGCAAAAAATCAGTCAAAGGAAATTGCTAATCTCAAAGCTATGGCAACTGATTCTGAGAAATTATTTGATCAAAATCTTAATGAGATAGCCAGATTGAAGCACATAACTGTGATTCAAATGGGGACTATCACATATAAGAATGATCAAATCAAGAGTCTTGAGATTAATCTTCAGAAGGAGAGAGATCTAGTTGCTAGGTTTTCTAAACCTAAGTCAGTTCTACCTTTAATTGATGAATTTGTACATCACAAAGGTAAAGCTGGACTAGGCTTTACTAAACCTGCAAGGACTGTCCAGTCCAAGTCCAAGGGCAAAGCCCCAACACTCAACAAGCCAGCTGTGGATAAAACAGCTAAGACTGTACCTAAGCAAAGGTACAATAAGTTTGAGTGTTGGTGTTGTGGCAGATAGGCCACTTTGCAATGGACTGTTGGCACAATGCTAGTGCCAAAGTGTGTAGCAAACTGCCTATTGGAAAACCAGTTGGTAGCTTTGTCAGGATGCAAACTAACAAGTACCAAGGACCCAAGAATTCTTTGGGTTTAAGGTTCACTAATCTGTTTTGCAGGTAAGTCCAAGTTGCCATGCCCCAATATGGTACTTGGACAGTGGATGTTCCAGACATATGACTGGAACAAGGGGTTTACTAAAGGACTACATACCAATAAAGGATGGTCCAAAAGTCACCTTTGGTGGTTCTGAAAAAGGAATCATCAAAGGATTTGGTAACATTTCTAGTAACTTAGTTACCATTACTCAAGTGTCTTATGTTAAAGGGTTGAAACACAACCTAATAAGTATAAGTCAATTAAGTGATGTAGGGTATGACATCTCATTTGTTAAGAATGGTTGTCATATCAAGAGGTCAAGTGATCAAGAGATCATTTTGACAGGTTATATGAAGAGGAATATCTATTGCCTAGACATTATGTGTGAGACCAATGGTTCTCAAGTGTGTCTTGTAGCTGATGAGACAGTCTCTCATTGTGTCAAATGGCACAAGAGGCTAGCTCATCTAAATTACAAGACAATTGGCAAACTCTTTAGCAAAGAGTTAGTGAGGAATGGTCCTCAAGTTAAGTGTGTTAAAGATGGTATTTGCTCAGCTTGTCAAAAGGGCAAGCAGACTAGATCCACCTTTAGAAGCATAGAAAACAAAGATGTTGTGAGGTGTTTATACCTCTTGCATATGGATCTCTTTGGTCCAATGCCAGTTCACAGCCTAGGTAGAAAGGTCTATACCTTTGTAGTTGTAGATGACTACTCAAGGTTTTCCTAGGTGTTCTTCTTAAGACAGAAATCTGAAACACCTAGTGTCTTCTATAGCTTTGTCAAGCAAATTCAGAATGAACTAGACAGTACAGTGGTCAAGATTAGAAGTGACCATGGTACTGAATTTCAGTCTGAGGGTATGGCAAAACTATGTAAAGACTTTGGGATCTTTCAAGAGTTTTCTTCACCTAGAACACCTCAGCAAAATGGCATTGCTGAGAGGAAGAATAGAACCTTGATTGAGGCAGGTAGAACCCTATTAAGTGATACACCACTACCAGAATATTTCTGGGCTGAAGCAGTTAATACTGCATGCTATATTATTAATAGGGCTACCATTACTAAAGGCCTCAACAAGACCCCCTATGAGGTTGTGAAAGGCAGGAAACCAAATCTATCCTACTTCAGCATCTTTGGTTGTAAGTGCTTCATACTTAACAATGGAAAGTCTTACTTGACTAAGTTTGCTGCCAAGTCCCAAGAGGGAATTTTTGTTGGGTACAGCAACAATAGTAAGGCTTATAGAGTCTACAACTTATCTACTCAAGTTGTAGAAGAGACTGTACATGTAGTATTTGATGAAACTAGGCTTATTAACAATGAGTTGTCTAGTAGTGTATGCAGCTTCACAGGTATAACAAAGAAGTTGGACAAACTTACTATAGAAGAAGAACCTGCTGCAAGACAGCAAGTAGAAGATAGTGGCTGCTGTCCAGGGGGAGTACTACATGTACCAAATGCAGAAGAAGTACAAGGAGTACAACAAGATGATGAAACTGAAGAGGTTCAACTAGAAGTCAGGATGCCTCCAGCCAATAGGCATCTTAAAGATCATCCAGTAGGGCAGATTATTGGAGATCCAAGACAAGAGGTACAAACAAGGAGCAGAAATCTGAATGCAGCAATCTACTCCAATTTTCTATCTCAAGTTGAACCAAAGAAGTTTGAAGAAGCCATTCTAGATCCACAATGGACTGAAGCAATGCAAGAAGAGCTGAATCAGTTCAAGAGGTGCAAGGTCTGGGAACTTGTTCCTAAACCTAAAGACCACAATATAATAGGAACCAAGTGGATCTATAGGAATAAGATGGATGAACAAGGTGTCATCATTAAGAATAAAGCAAGATTGGTTGCTAAAAGATATAGGCAGGAAGAAGGTATTGAATTTGATCAAACCTTTGCTCCAGTAGCCAGACTGGAAGCCATAAGAATGTTCCTGGCCTATGCAACCTATCAAGGATTCAAAGTTTACCAAATGGATGTCAAGTCAGTATTTCTAAATGGTAATCTTAAAGAAGAAGTCTATGTGGAACAGCCATCAGGTTTTGTTGATTCAACTCTACCTAATCATGTCTATAGACTTAGGAAAGCTTTATATGGGTTAAAGCAAGCCCCTAGGGCTTGGTATGAAACCCTATCTAGTTTCCTCATTGAGAACAAGTTCTCAAGGGGGAAAATAGATAAGACTCTATTCCTTAGGGAATCTAGAGGCAAAGTAATACTTGTCCAAATATATGTAGATGACATTATATTTGGGTCTACTGAAAGTAGTCTTTGCAAAAAGTTTGCAAAACTAATGCAAAGTCAATTTGAGATGAGTAGTATGGGAGAGCTAAAGTTATTCTTGGGTCTTCAAGTAAGACAGACTGAGAGTGGTTTATCCATATGCCAGTCCAAGTTCACCCTAGAACTCATAAGGAAGTATGGTATGGATTCATCCAGTACCATGAAGACTCCTATGGGGTCAAGTATGTCTCTTAGCAAGGATGATGCAGGGAAGCCTGTAGATGAAACCTTGTATAGAGGGATAGTTGGCTCCCTATTATACTTGACTGCAAGTAGACCAGATATCATGTATGCTACATGTGTCTGTGCAAGGTATCAAGCCTGCCCTAAAGAGTCTCATTTGACAACAGTCAAAAGAATATTGAGATATCTAAAGGGCACTCCTTATCTAGGCCTCTGGTACCCTAGGAATGGGGATTTTGATCTAACAGGTTATTCAGATGCAGACTTTGCAGGATGCAAAGAAGACAGAAAAAGCACTACTGGAACCTGTCAATTCCTAGGTGGAAGACTGATTTCTTGGAGTAGCAAAAAGCAAACTAGTGTGGCTATCTCCACTGCAGAATCAGAGTATGTGGCTACAGGAAGTTGCTGTGCTCAACTTCTGTGGATACAACATCAGCTTGAGGACTATGGATTTCAGGTAAGTAGAACTCCACTCTTCTGTGATTCTACAAGTGCTATTTCAATTGCACATAACCCTGTTTCACATAGTAGAACTAAACATATTGAGATAAAATATCATTTTCTTAGGGAGCATGTAGAGAAAGAGGATATTTTACTAGAATATGTTAAAACTGATAATCAACTAGCTAATATGTATACTAAGCCCCTAGAAGAAGCTAAGTTCAATAGATTTAAAATTGAACTAGGAATGATAAACTTAGAGTAAGTTTATAGTATTGGCAATTGGCTAAGTTAAAAGGTGTCGACACATAGAGATTTCTGTGTCGACACAGAAAGTAGGTGTCGACACTTCAGGAAAAAGGTGTCGACACAACTAGGAAGTTGGTGTCGACACTTCAGAATATTTGTGTCGACACATGTCAAGTAGGTGTCGACACATCCAAAGTGGTGTCGACACTTAAGTTTTACTCAGTATTTTCTAAGTAAAGTCTCGACTAAATGTCGAGTTGAGTGGTGTCGACACATAAACAAGTGTCGACACATATTATCTGTTGACTAAACTTGTGTCGACACTTAGGTGTCGAGACATTATGAGTCAGTGTCGACACTTATTGCCAGTGTCGACACAATTCAAGTTGGCTGCCCGCTTTTTCATCTTCAAAATTAGAAAGGTATAAATAGGGTTTTGCCTTAGTCTGTCGACACGCTTTCAAAAGTTTCGAGACCAAAACTTGTGTGTCGACACCTCTCTTCTCTCCAGTCAAATTCATCAAACCCTAATGGCGCCAAAGCTTGAGGAGACCGTCAACGAAGGATACGAACTGGTGCACGACGCATTTGGGGATGCTGACCAGGAAATCAAGAACGTGATAACCCTAGTTGCAGACTCGGGATTAGAATTTCTGGTTTCTGAGCCTACAAAGATCTGGAAAAAGGAAGTCTTGGAATTCCTAAATGGAGCTAAGATAGATGAAACTGGATTCAAGATCAAATCCAGAGTTCATGGTGAGAAGGTGAAGGTATCACCTAAGAGCTTGAGGAAGATTCTACAGCTACCAAGAACTAAGCAAGAGGATGAAGTAACAGCTTCCAGGACCAGAGATGCATTGGCATGGTGTGGTCTGGATTCTAAGATGAAGATTGGATCAGTGTTTCTTACAAAGGGCATGAACAATCAAGGGAAATTCCTTTCTGAGATTGTTGGCAAAGTAATTCTCAGTAAGCCAGGAGGGCATGATAGGGTATCTGCCTCTATGTTCAGTATTATGACAAGGATCATCTTCACTTTGCAGACAGATTGGTCTGTTGTGATATTTGAGAAAATTAAAGAAAGCCTAAAGAAGCCTAATCTGGGCAGGATCATAAGTCTATACCTAGCTGGTACCATACCAGAGGTTATGCAATAAGCTGCTGGAAGCAAGATCAACCACATGAGAAAAATGTATATGAGAATTTTCTCCAGATGGGACAGGGTATTGTCTAAGGAGATGCCAACCCCTGCGAAGATAATTTCTGAAAAAGTATCACCACCAAAGAAGAAGAGGAAAGCTGCTCCAGTGGCTCAGGTTCCAACTAGCAGCTCTTAAAGTGAAGAGCAAGTGGTTTTTACACCAGATGAGAATGAAGAAGAGACTGCTGTGAAGTCTCCAGCTCCTCAAAATGTTGCTGAGATCCAGGGGGAGCTACCTCAAGCTAGCCTCATACACAAGGATCACATCCAGGGGGAGTCTCTAGTTGTAGAACAACCAACTACACTAGAAAGTGAACAAGCAGCCAACACAATACTAGAGGTAATCACTGAACTAAATGCTTTAGATTTTCCTATAGAGGATACTGATTTGTCTGATGTTTATCAGCAAACTCAGCTGGATAGTCAAGTTCCAGATGTTGTCATGGAAGACACATCTGCTGCAGCTCAGTTTGTATCTGATCCAGTGGTTGATGAGCATAGAGTTTCTCTTGCTCATTCTCCACAAGAGTATACCATGGAAGATTTATTTCTAAATCTGGATCAAGAAGATTTTGATAAGGAAACTGCTACTGAAGAGGAGAATGCTCCACTTGAGGGGGAGCAAGTGCCAATTAATGAAGAACCTGCAAGGGAAGAGGCTGAGAAGGCACCAGAAGTACAGAAGGAGCTACCTAAGGAGAGGTTAGAGATAGCAAGTACATCTGGATCTGAAGATGAGGATGCTTCAAGGGATAAGAAAAGAAAGTTTCAAGTTTTCAGGAGAAGAAGCCAGAGTTATAAGAAGGCTCTCCAAACTGTTGCTCCACAGTCTGCACTACAGCCAGCCCCAGCTTTTGATTATAGTGCACTAATGGTTGCTATGCAGATCAAGCTGGATGAGCATAGAAAAGCAATAGAGACTTATGTGGATGAAGGGCAGAAATCATTACAGTTTGATTTGGCCCAGGATATTAAGTCAATAAGATTTGAAATGAATCTTAACAAGAAGGAGATGACAGACTGCTTCCACAAAGGAGGGAATACAGTGGTGTACTTAGCAACACACCAAGAAAAGATTAAGGCTCAAGTAGATGACATAGCACAGAAGCAGGGGTATGTACTAGAGAACCAAATAAGAATGAATGACAATTTGACAGAATCCCACAATGCTATTGTCACAGAAATGAAGAACATTGCTGCTGGCCTGACAACTTCTACTGCTACTGTTATAACAGCTTTTGATAAAGCACTGCAAGAGAGCTTAACTGATATTACAACTGCTATTCAAGACTCTCAGAAGCTGATCTCTGAAAAACTCCAAAGGTTAAGACCTTTCTACAGGGATGGAGTTAATTATCTCAATGCCCAAATCAGATTTCAAAAAGATGACTTAAGGGATCATATTGAAAGAGAAGTCATAAAGGGGGAGAGGGTCTTAGTCAAAGCTGGCTCTGACCATGCAAAATGGGTTTCTAATTCCATCAGAGCCACTCTTGGTTATCCTCCTCTTTGTGATGATGATAATGTAGCAGAATCTGGAATTAACCCTGCCTATCTTAGAGGTGAGCAACCAGAAGTAGCTCAAGTGATCTATCCTCCACCAGATTTTGACATGATTCATGCTGACATACAGTCCATGTATAGCCCACCTGGGGGTAAGGACAATGTCATAATAGAGAAAGTTGTTCAACCTGTCTCTGAAGCTTTACAGGAAGCCATCTTGAAGGATCAAGCTGAAGAAGAAACTAGATTGTCAAAGAAGAGGTTCAGGGAGCAAGCTGAACAAAGACCTGACTTTGAGCAGTGGAGCCCTACCTCAAGGAACATTATATTGACTGCCTGGAAAGCTGCCAAAGATAATATTCAAGACATGAATAAGTGGTTTTCTGAAACTGAATGGAGGAAACATGAATCAAGGCAGGAGGCCATAGTTCAATATAGAAGGAAGGCCAAGATGGGAAAACTACCTCCTACTGCTCTGGAGCCTAGCAAGTACTTTCCTAAGCCTTATCATTATTTTGAGAGGCAAAAGACTAAAGCAGAAGAACTTAAGAAGAAAGATCTGAAAGGCAAGAAGCCTGCTGATGCAGAAGTTGTTGAAGCTCCTGTTCAAGCCAGAGTTCAAGCTGGAAAAGGAATAGTCATTAAGGAGGCTGAACAGAAATAGCTTAGAAAATTTCTTAAGTTTACTATGTAATCTTCTGATATGAAACATCCTGTAAACTTTTTGAAATATGAATATGACAAAGTATTGGAACAATGTGTTGTGTGATAAATTAGCTATGTGTTAAATTTATTTCACATTTGTTCTGAGATGTTATCTGTATATGCATGCTTGTTTTATACATGTGATGTACTTTCCTGTTTACATAATCCTGTCTTACATCATTTTGTATTTTTATGAATGGTGTATATCATTGACTAAGGGTTATGACTTCTCCAAATAGGGGGAGATTGTTGGGTACATTGGTTTAAATGTACCTAATTTGAAGAAGCCTCACCCAACTCAATGATATACATCAAAATGTATTTGATGTGTTTTGAGTTTACTTGTGCAGGCTAAGTCTTTGCAGGAAAGAATAAAAAGTTTCTAAGTCCATGTGTCGACACCCAGAGAGAAAGTGTCGACACTTAAGAAGACTTATGTCGACACCCAGGCAAGCAGTGTCGACACTTGGAGTCATTATGTCGACACCAGGGATGCTGAGTCAACACCAGACAAAAAGTGTCGACACAAGGAGCTGTGTCGACACTCAGTAAAGAAAAGTGTTGTAAAGCAGTGTCGACACTTAGCAGCAGTGTCGACACCTAGAAGAACTGTGTCTACATCAGAAAGTGTCGAAACTTGGAGGCTGTGTCGACACTCAGCAAAAGCTAGCCGAGACTAAGTACAAGTGTCGACACCCAGAACAATGTGTCGACACTCAACAAAAGAGTCAACACTTGAAGCAAGTGTCGACACCCTGAACAATGTGTCGACACTTAGCTGAAGACTCAACACTTGAAGAAAGTGTCGACACAAGGAGCTGTGTCGACACTTAGCAAAGATCAGAAAAGTTCAAGAATATTCTAAGTACAAGTGTCGACACTAAGGGAATGTGTCGACACTCAGCCAGAGTCTCGACAGAAGAATGATGTGTCGACACAAGGAGCTATGTCGACACTCAACAAGTATCAACACTGAAGACATGTGTCGACACCAAGAAGCAGTGTCGACACTTAACAGATTCAACACATGAAGATGTGTCGACACAAAGGTGTTGTGTCGACACTTAGAAGAATTCAGCAAAATACTGAAGTACAAGTACTTGTGTCGACACTCAATTTTAGTGTCGACACATGAAGAAGAAGTAGTGTCGAGATACAAAATCTACAACACAAGGAGTTGTGTCGACACCTTGTAGACTAGTGTCGACACTTAGACAACATGTGTCGACACTTGGTCTATAAGTGTCGACACTTAAAGACAGAAGGTCTCGACACTTCTAGACAGTTACAGAATTTTCAAGAACTGACTAGATGACTTGACAGCTGCCATTCCAGCCGGTCTACAGCACCTGTCAGAGTTGTCAGAATTCAGTTATGGACCGGACCAGCCGGTTACCATGAAGAAGGCCTATAAATAGGCTTATACAGTCTACAGAAACTGTTGTTGAAGTTGTCAAAGTTCAGATCAAGTAATTGTCTAAAGAAGATCTAGCTATCAAGTGAAGATCTAAGAAGTTGGAGAGAGAGAGCTCCATCCAAGAAATCAGCTGTTGGAACCCAACTGAGAAGAAGGATTCAGATTGGTCTGAATCTTAAGAAGCAGAGATCAAGGATCAACTGCAGAGGAATCAGTCTTATTGTGTTCTACTTTCAAGAAGCTTTGAAGAAAGCCAAGTCAGATTGATTTCAGCTGAGTTATTCCAAGAACTCATCAAGAATCTCACAACTTATCTCTCTTTCATCTAAGTTGTTGAGTTTATACATTTTGTATTCATTATAACTTGTAGGATCCTTAGGGATCTGAGATTGTAAGCCTGCAATTATAAAGGCTGAGGGTAGGAGAGTTAAATCTCTGAGTGTAGGCCTTGGTGGCTGAGTGTAGGCCTTGGTGGCTGAGTGTAGGCCTTTGTGGCTGAGTGTAGGCCTTTGTGGCTGAGTGTAGGCCTTTGTGGCTGAGTGTAGGCTTTGTGGAAAAGCTGAGTTGTAGGGCTTTGGGCCTGAG
This sequence comes from Platanthera guangdongensis, assembly GCA_039583875.1. Lineage (NCBI taxonomy): Eukaryota > Viridiplantae > Streptophyta > Magnoliopsida > Asparagales > Orchidaceae > Platanthera > Platanthera guangdongensis. The sequence continues at coordinate 35,327,778 of CM077167.1, read as the reverse complement.
GTGTAGGAGCCTGTTTTGGGTTCTGAGATAGTGGAGAAGTTTGGCCGAATCTAGTACACTGCTAGATAGGCGAAGGGGGAAAGTGGATGTACCCAAAGCTTGGGGAACCACTATAAAACTCTGTATCTACTGTGTGATTGTTGTTGGCTATGATTGCTACATATGTGCTGTGATATAGTAGATAGATTTCTGTGATATTATCTGATTGCTGCCATAAAAGTTAAAAAAATTCAAGTCTCCTATTCACCCCCCTCTAGGTGATTAGGTACTATATCTTTCAAGTAGTGCCCTTGGATTCCGCACGAATAACATGTGGCATTAGTCTTATTAATTCTTCCTACCGGAACTCTCTCGCCATTTGGGTTTTTGTTGTTCCTAGCAGTAATTACTATGGAGCTTGAGTCAGTCGATCGGAACTTTCCTTTGTCCCGCATGGAGGACGAGGGTGGGGGTCCTAAAATAGATTTTCCTTTTTGGAAAGCTCGTCCCTTTGGACTTGTAGGCATTATGCTTTTCAATATCCAAAGCTGCATTGAAGGTCGTGTTAAGGTCCGTGTGACCATAATGCAAAAGCTTGCCTTGGATGTTCGGATTGAGTCCCTTACGAAAACGGGAGAGTGTCACTTCGGGTATTTCTCTAACGTCGCAACGTACCATCATGTCCTTAAGGAGACCCATGTATTCCGCTACCGAGAAGCCCCCCTGGCGAAGGGTGGCTAACTCGTCGAACATTTGAGTTCGGTGATACGCTGGGACACATTGGTCAGTCAAAAGTGCTTTCGTGGCAGTCCACCCAATTGGGGGTATTCCGTTCACGGTACCTAATCGTCTCTCTTCATTCAACCAGAATGTTTTGGCCCTACCCATAAGCTTCATCCGTGCAACTCACACCTTCTCACCGTCCGTCAGGTTGCGCCATTCAAAATAACACTCTATCTCCATGATCCAGTCTAAAAAAATTTGGGGTTCACCCATGCCATCGTATGATGGTGGGTCAATCTTAACGGCCCTAGCTAGATCAAACTCATAAGGGGCTCGAGGCGTGTGCTCATCGTCCTGATCCTGAAATTGGTTGTCTATCATCACGTTGGTGGGCGGCCTGGAGTTGTGGACCCGGCCGGTTTATCCCAACGGCGGGATTTCGAGGCGCCGCTTGATTTAGAGCCAACCCTTGTATTAGTTGGGTGAGTGCATCGAACCTAGCGTTAAACTCTTCCCGTAGCTCCGCGATGGTGGCCAGAGTGTGGTCGTCATCATGGTGGTCAGCCATACGTGAAGTGGATGGGTGATATTCTGTGCCACGCCTAGTGCGCATGAACAACAGAAATTTTGGGGCTTTGTCCAGATTAATTTTATAATGTTGGAATTTTTAAACACTTTAACCGTTGTGCGAGCAAAAAAACTTTTTTAGACTTTTATTCTTAGAAAAATATGGAGAATTTCCAGAATTGTTTTTTTAATTTTCTGCAAATTTTTTTTTGTTTTACTAATTGCAGACCAATTTCAGATTTTGCTTGTGGTTTTTACAGGCTGTGCACACCCAAGTGAGAGTCGCAAATCCTACTACAGAGAGAGAAAGGGATGGTGTTGATTGAGGAACCAGCACTACCTGACTCTGATACCAAAATTTGATGTAGGCCCGTCCTAAACGACACTAAAACGGACGGAGTAACGTCGACTCTCGCTACGCTCAATGCCCTCTTGCTCACACACTAACGAAACGCAGCAACTACAATTTTGTTATTTATCTCTCACGCTATCGTACGGGTATCCGAACCGCAAGTGGATCAGAGATTGGCTATAGGCAAAAATCCTCTCCGGCTAAAAGGAACAATATTGGTTCCGACGAGCTTGGAGTTGTACCAAAATAGATCCACCAAGAAAATCATGATTTCGAAAGTGGTAGGATCTATCCCAACTAAAGAAAACAACGAGGATCACCAATCCTCTCGAGATTATTCAGAAAACCAAACGGAAAATCACAAATCTATTAAAGTAATACCGCGAAAATTAATGCTTCGAAAGTTCACGCAAAAATCGTCCACCACAAGAACAATCTAAGAGGGAAAATCTCTTGAGTAGGAATTTCGTTACCCCTATCGGAATAGTAGATCCGAGATTTTTTTGGATCCACACAAATGATCGCCCTTCCCTCACAATCCACGGGAGACGCCCCACGGATGAAGACCTCATCCTTCTTCCCCGCTTCACGCCGTAGAAGTTCACCCAAGCCGTTCTTCCTTGCACGTGCTTCTCCTCCTCCAAAGTTGGCCGACCACCTTTGAGAGAAAAGGGATGGACACATAGAGGAGAGGATGAAGAAAGAAGAGGGATGAGGGAGGAAATGAGAAGAAGAAGAGAGAGAGAGGGAGGGGGCGGCCAAGAAGAAGAAGAGGAAGGAGAGGGGGGCCGTCGGCTATGAGAGAGGGAGGGGAGATAGAAAATTAGGGTTGGAGGGATTCTCAAATTGATTTCAATATTAGTCTAAATGAAAAATACAATAGTCATGGCCTTATATAAGGCTTACATCAAAAAGGCTATGAGCAGCCCAATAACAGTGTCTAAATGCACACCAACATGAACAATGTCACAAATTAAAAATTAGCTCATAAACTAGCAAACTAAAATTAATATTAATAATAAGTCTTTTTGCGTTGGCGAAGATTGTAGCCATGGCCGCTGCGGTGCCGTAAATCCTTGGCCGGTGGATCATCATCTTCATCTTCCGCCAATATCCCGCGATCACCATGAACACCAAGTGCGCCATCGTCGTCATCTTTACCACCATGAACACCAAGTGCGCCATCGTCGTCATCTTTACCACCAACTAGGCCGTCATGATGGCCGTCGCCATCACCCCCCTCTAGAGTATATTAGATCTAACACATCACTTTCAATTGGTATCAGAGCGGGTTCCTTTGGTTGTACAAGCTAAACCTTGAACCAAAGATCCTTTGTTAGATCTAAACATTATTTCATTTTCATTTAGATTATAAACACAGCCATGACACAGAACAAGGATTATGCAAGCACCAGACCTCCAGTTTGCAACCATAATAGTTTTGCCATCTGGAAGGCAAGAATCAAGTTGTACATGAACTTTATTGATGAAAACATCTACAACTCTATTTTAACAGGTCCCTCGCAGACATCTACATCTACAGCATCTTCCAGCAACAATGCAGTCCCACCACCTGAGTGGACTGAAGCCCAGACGAAAGTAAAGATTGCTGAAGCCAAAGCCATGAACATATTGGCTCAGACTATGTCAGATGACATCTATCAGAAGGTGGCTGAGTGCAACTCTGCAAAAGCAATCTGGGATTAACTCAATCAAATGGTTCCTGGCTCAGCAGATGAGAGGAAAGATAGAAGATCAAACCTCATCACACAATATGAAAACTTCAAGAAGGATGAGGCAGAAACAGTTAAAGTGATGTACAACAGACTTAGCTCCATCATTAGTGAGCTAAGGACCTTAAATAAAGAAATCACCTTGACTGAAGTGAATGACAAGATCCTAATGTGCTTCCCAAGCTCATGGGACACCAGGATCCGGCCAATCAAAGAGGCCAGAAGCTTGAATGAGATTTCAACTGAATCTCTCCTGGGAAAGCTCAAATCTTATGTGCATCTAATCAAGTCCAGAGAAGCAGTGGAACACAGGACTCCTCCTCCAGCAAGGAAAGAACAATCCATTGCATTCAAGGCTGCTGAAGAAACTGAATCCCCAATAGTGAATGAAGAGCTAATGAGTCTCTTTGCCAAGAGATTCTTCAAAATGACAAGGAAAGACTTCAGAAGGAAGTCATCCAGAAATGACAGCCAACCAAGGTATGACAAAACCCCCCACTAAAGAGGTTGTGTGTTTTGGGTGCAGGAAGCCAGGACCTTTCATGTCTAAATGTCCTGAAAATTAAAAGAAGGATAAACGAAGAGAGAAGGAATCAATAAGCAAGCATTACAGCAAGCCCTCTTCCAGCAAGCACAAAAATAAGGACAAAGGATTTGTGGCTGAAACATGGAGTGACACAGAAGATGAATCCACATCTTCCAGCTCCAGTGAAGAAGAAGAGGAGGCCAAGGCAAAGGAGGTTTGCCTCATGGCAACTGATGCAAGCAGTAGCAGATCAGATACAGATGAATCTGATAATGAAGAAAACCTATCAGCTGAAGATCAGGTAATAGCATCTTATGATTTTGAATCTGATGAATTTAAATTTGAATTTAAAAACCTATGCTTAGATTTGATAAGCTCGGATAAGGAAATCAAACTTCTCAGAGATAAATTGAATGATCTAAATAAAATCACTTCTGAAAATGCAAATCTATCAAGTGAACTGAAATATGCAAATGAACAAATTACTTTTCTGAAATCAGAACTTAGCAAAGCTAAGATATTAGAAGAATCATTAAATGGGAGAAGCTTGAAATTGCTAGATATAACCAACACAGTAAATGCTAGAACAAATAACTGCAGATTAGGATTAGGAGCCACATCCAGTGAACCAACCCTAATCCAAAGGAATCATCTTTCAAAACCTGTAAATTTTATCTCTGATAAAGGAAAGAAAAACACTGAACAAGTAAAGAAGGTTAATAAAATTATAGAACAAATTGAATCTAAGGACAAAATTAAAAACCAAAAGAATGATAAAAATAACAATGTTCAGCAGTTATCGTCGAACTCAGATCGACGATATAGGAACAGATCATCGAACTCAGAACGACGATCTCTGAACGCAAACTTCAATAATAATCATTCGTCTAACTGCGATCGACGAACTTTGTATATTTCGTCGAGCAGAGGTCGACGAACATGGGACACAGAAAATAAATATGTTCATTCTCTGGGCAGAGATCGACGATCTCAACCCAATTCATAGAACTCTGGTCGACGAACTTACAGAAATTTGTCGAACCCAGAAAGACAACCAAAATTTTAACTGTAACTGCAACTTAAATAATTCTAGAAAAGCTTTTAATCCTATAGCTGATTGGGTTATACCACCTAGAAGATATCACCCTCTAGGATATAAATCCCAACCAGAATTTTCAATTATTTCCAGCTTTTCATATCAACAAAATAAATGACCCAAGGTAACCTGGGTCAAGAATATTTAACTGCTTTCATTGCAGGAGAAGAGCTGTCTATGAGTGAATCAACCATGGTACCTGGACAGTGGATGCACCAAACACATGACAGGTAGTAAGGACAATCTCACCAATTACAAGTCCAAGCTAGGGCCAAAGATGATCTTTGGTGATTCAAAAAGTGGTCAGTCTGAAGGATATGGAGCAGTGAAGATTGGAGCAGTTACATTCAAGAAAGTAACATATGTAAGAGGACTCAAACATAATCTCATCTCAATAAGTCAACTTTGTGATGAAGATTATCAGATAACTTTTAACTCTAGCTCTTGTATTATTTCATCTAAAGGAAACAAACCTGTTTTAATTGGAAATAGACAAGGTAACATATACATAGTTGATTTTCTATCTGCCACTTCTGATATCTATTTACTTAATTTAATTAGTAATCAGAATGATTTATGGCATAAAAGACTAGGTCATGTAAATCTGAAAAACATTGTTAGGCTATCTAAAGACAACCTTGTTAGAGGTCTACCTCCTGGTCCCTACAAGAAGGAAGGCCTTTGCAGGGCTTGTCAATTAGGCAAGCAAACTAAATCTAGTTTTAAATCCATTAATAAAAGTGATTCACCTAGAATTTTGTATTTGCTACACATGGATCTATTTTGATCCATTACTGTACAAAGCCTAGGAGGGAAATCCTACACTTTGGTTATTGTAGATGACTTCTCCAGGTTCACTTGGGTATCCATTCTGAGATCTAAGTCAGATACCTTCAAGGTTCTTATAGATTTTCTCAGGACCATACAGATTGAGTTCTCTACTCATGTTGCATTGATCAGAAGTGATCATGACACAGAGTTTGAGTCTCTTCTTATGCATGAGTTCTGTGAGAAGGAAGGTATCAGGCACTGCTTCTCAGCTTCTAGAACTCCCCAACAAAATGGGGTAGCAGAAAGGAAAAATAGGACACTCATTGAAGCTGCAGGTACATTTCTTGCTGATGCATACATGCCACTAACCTTTTGGGTAGAGGCTGTCATACTGCAAACTGTCCTGAACAGAAGCTTAATTCACAAACTAAAGAACAGGACTCCCTATAAATTGCTTAAAGGGAAGAAACATAAAATCAACTATTTTAAAGTATTTGGTTGTACCTGTTATATACATAATAACAACAAGAAATACATTAGAAAGTTTGAGGCTAAGGCTGAAGTGGGTATTTTTCTCGGATATTCCCAAGTAAGCAAAGCCTATAGGGTCTTTAATAAGTCATCACTAAAAATTTAGGAATCAATTCATGTAAGCTTTGATGAGACTAACATGTATTGCAAGGAGAAAGAAGTTTCTACCAGTAACTCTCTGCAGGTACCTCACTTGTGTGAGAAGTTGGATGACCTAAACCTTACCCAATGGGTTCCAACTCATCCTTCTCCACAAGTCAATGAAGATAGTGAAGAAGAAAGCATTGAAGGGAATGACTCTCCTCCAATAGCCAACATAATTCCACAAGAGGAATTGGTTTCAAATGCTGTTGCACAACAAACTACACCCACTGATCTTATCACACTTAGGGATCACCCCAGATCTCAAGTGATTGGAGACATATCAGCAGGTGTACAGACAAGGCATCAACTCAATCAAGATGTGATGCATGCCTATTTTCTCTCTCAGATTGAACCTCAATCCATTCATGATGCAGAGCAAGATCCCCACTGGATCATTGCAATGCAGGAGGAATTAAATTAGTTTGAGAGATGTAGAGTTTGGGATTTGTTTCCAAGACCACAAAACTACCCAGTTATTGGAACCCAATTGGTGTACAAAAATAAGCTTGATGCCCATGGAGTTATTGTGAGAAACAAGGCTAGGCTTGTTGCTCAAGGCTACAGACAAGAGGAAGGAATAGATTATGATCAAACCTTTGCTCCTATTGAAAGGTTAGAAGCCATAAGAATATTCCTAGCCTATGCAACCTACAAGAAATTCAAGGTCTACCAAATGGATGTGAAGAGTGCATTCTTGAATGGAGTATTAAAAGAAGAGGTTTATGTTGAACAACCTCCAGGTTTTGTCTCTCCAACTCATCCTTTGCATGTATTCAAGTTGCATAAAGCCCTCTATGGTCTAAAGAAAACTCCAAGAGTTTGGTATGAGACCCTAGCAAGCTTTTTATCATAGCATAAATTCATTATAGGCATAGTAGATAAAACACTTTTCACTAGACATCATAAGGACCAAATCTTGTTAGTACAAATATATGTGGATGACATCATCTTTGGGTCTACTGATTCAAAATTATGCAAGAGGATTTCTGACCTCATGCATTCCAAATTTGAAATGAGTAGCATGGGTGAGCTTCCCTATTTCCTTGGTCTCCAAGTGAAACAGCTCCCTGATGGCATCTTCATCTCCCAAGCTAAATATGCTAAAGAGCTAATAAAGAAGTTTGGGATGGCTGATGCCTCAGCAAAGAAAACACCTATGACTACAAATGTTGTGATTGACTCTGATGCATCAGGGAAACCTGTAGATCAGAAACTATATAGGGGCATTGTTGGGTCCCTACTATATCTCACAGCTAGCAGACCTGATATCATGTTTTCCACATGCCTTTGTGCTAGATTCCAGGTGAACCATAAAGAATCTCACCTAATTTTTCTAAAAAGGATTTTGAGATATATAAAGAGTTGTCCTAGTCTAGGCCTATGGTATCCAATATAGTCAGAATTTGATTTATCTGGATATTTTGATGCTGACTTTGCTGGATGTAGGGTGGACAGAAAAAGTACCTCAGGAACTTGTCAGTTCCTTGGTATGAGATTAGTGTCCTGGTTTTCTAAAAAGCAATCATCTGTGTCAACCTCCACTGCTGAGGCAGAATACATTACAGCTGGTAGCTATTGCTCTCAAATGCTGTGGATACAAAACCAATTACTAGACTATGGTCTCAACTTAAATAATTCAACTCTACTCTGTGATAACACAAGTGCTATAGCAATAACACAAAATCTAGTCCATCACAGTAGGACTAAACATATAGACATTAGGCACCATTTCATTAGAGAGTGTGTAGACAAAAATAAAATTAATTTTGTCTATATCTACACTGATTTACAAAGAGCTGATATATTCACCAAACCTTTGAATGAGAAAAATCATGTATTCTTTATAAATCAGCTTGGAATGATAAATGGAGAAGATTTAGTTTAAGTTCTGTCTGCACTCGATGAATTTTCCAAAGTTCGTCGAACGAAGTTCGACGAACCGGGGAGAGTTTGAGAGATCTTCGTCGAATAGAGGTCGACGAACTCTCTGTGAGTGAAACAATGTTCGTCGACCGGAGATCGACGAACTTGCTTCAGAAGATATTCGTCGAACGGCGCTCGACGAATTGTCTTCAATTCTTCAGGATGAGATCGACGAATTATTTACTTCTAAATCATTTCGTCGAACTCAGATCGAAGAATTGTTTTTGTTTTCGTGGAACAGAGTTTGTCAATTCATATTCTGGAAAACCTTATATCTAGGTTTTCTTCGACCTCCGTCCCGCGCTTTCTGTTCTCTTGCACTTGATCGATGTTTCTCTCTTTTGTAGGTGATTCCATGGCGATTCAAGCAGGAGCACTAGCCGATATTATAACACCCATCCGTCACATAGCATATAACAGAAGGTCCAGCTGGAACCCGATGCCATATACCACGGACAGTCAGAAGGGTTACATAAGAATATCCAAACTATCTAATTAAGACTACACGTCCTAACACAGAGCATTCTAGCGAAAGCTTTTAAAAGTGGAAAGAACCCAAACTGAATAATCAATTTACATGAATGTCCACAATCACTACCACTGGAATGAAATAACAATACACTGAAAGATACATGGCCTTATGACCTTACAATAGTTCACTTAACAAATAGTGTCTTACATACATTGGCTCGCAGGCCGGACACACATGACAAAATAAAAACAACTATTCGCTAAGGCCTTTGAGGGCCAGCACGACAACATGGGCTCCAGCCTGCTATTTTGCACTCGGATCCGCAGCACCTGCAAGCAACATTCCACCGCACGGTGGCAAACAGGCAACGGTCAGCTAAAGACAACCAAATTATAACGACCACGTCCCTTTCTCAAGACGGCGGTGCTCCTTCCCTGCATAACATTAGCCCAGCTAAACAATTATGTAAAAACATACTTCGCCACAGGTGTAGGCTCGCACGGTCAAACACCACGTGCACTCAAGGCACATTAACAGTGAATCCTGACACTTCAGCGTCTTCACCACCACCACCAAGATGGCAACCACGTGAGCATTTTGAAAGTGCATGTTAGATCTGAAATACTCTAGAGGGGGGGGGGGGTGAATAGAGTATTTTGCTCACTACAAACTTTTTACAACTTTTGTTGTAAGCCTAGGTGAACAATTCAACAAATAAAATAAATAAACACAGCAACCTAAAAATCACAGAACAACACTGCCAAAACACAAAGAAGGGCAACCAGACGACACAAGAATTTTTATAGTGGTTCCCCAACCTGGGTATATCCACTCTTCTACCACCCTGGTAGGAATCCACACAGGTTTTTGATCAGGTGCTTGACACCAATGAGCTTTTGATCAGGTGCTCAAAAACTAAACCTCAAGTCTTTTGGAAGGGAGACTTGCAACCAGAATAATTTTGAAGGGAATTAAAACCTTGTACAGGAATTGGAAGAAAAGGGATGGTGTCTTCTCTGTCAACAATCTGAGAGAAGACTTGTGGATTGATTGTAGCAGATCTTGCTCCCCCTGAGATCTTGAACTGATCAGGAATGCTGGAGCAATGCTTCAGGGTGATAGGTCTTCAAAGACCTAGAATGCCTGGACCATAATATGTTTCAGGAACTCCTTTGACAAATTGAAATTTGTTGTCCTTTGAAGTAGTCCTATAGAGTTAGAAGGAAGAAGACTCTTATAGTGATTGATTCTTCTTCTTCTTGAAAATGTTCTCTGGTCAGGCTGATTGCAGTAGAACTTTTGATTTTAGTGTGATTGTTCTTCTGTGTAATCTGAGAGTGTCTGTCTGATTGTCTTGCTTGCTGTACTATTGCTTTGTACTACTGATTGATTGTTTTCTTTTCTGTGTATATCTATCTGACTGAAGAACATTCAAAATTTGAATGTTTGAGCAGTAATGGCAGTCGGCCTTGGAAGGAATCGACAATCAATGATTTCCCCAACTGTCCCATAGAAAAACGGCATGAAATAATCCGAGATTAATTGCACGTTCTAACGGTAACATTCCGAGAGGATCTGGCATTAATAACTCTGGAATCATCGCCAAGAAACGGGACGGGAAACTGAAGAAAACCTAGTCTGGAATCGTCGAACGGAGAACACAATTTGTCGAGCTGAGTTTGAGTTCGACGAGCTGAGCTTGAGTTCGTCGAGCTGAGCTTGAGTTCGTCGAGCTGAGCTTGAGAGAGTTCGTCGACCAGGTAGTCTTCATTCGTTGAACAGATAATCTTCATTCGTCGAGCTAAGAATCAAATTCGTCGAGCGAAGAAAGATTGTGGACTTAGCCAAATATTCTGCATCTGTTGATATCCAGTGTCGACAGAAATCCTCTGGTGTCGACATAAGTCCTCTAAGTTCAGAATTCGTCGAGTAGAGTACAACATTTGTCGACCTGAGAAGCTGAGAACTTGAGGTCCAAGTTCGTCGAGCTTAGAATCCAATTCGTCGACCAAAGCTTGAAGCAGGACTTAGAAAAATTCCAAAGTTGTCCTGACTTTAGCTTGAAGTAGAAACTGAGTCTTTGTCGAACATAGAACCAAGATCATCGAGCTCAGCACTAAGAATTGTCTCACGATCGTCGAGCGCAGAACTTCTTTCGTCGATCTGAGTTCGACGAACGTCGAGCTCATTTAACTTAGTCTTGAAATCCTTTAAGTCTAAGGTCTCTGATGGTCTTGATGATAGCTGGTCCTTCTGAAGTTGAACCTAAGGACTTAGCCTAGACTCTAGGACACAACTTGACCCTGACTATACAAGATGGGTCACATCCTAAGTCAGTGAACCTAGCCCAAATCAACTAGGGATCCAACAATCTCCCCCTATTTGGGTAAGGTCACTAACAGAGACTCAAAACAGAAAAACAAAGCAAGAAAATAAATATATCTGGCAGAGAATTACCAACACATGCAACAGATATATATGTACAAAGCTTTGTTTAAACAGATAGCACAGTTTGAAAAACAAAAACCGATAGAAAATGAAATAACAAGAAGATTACTTCTTTTGCTTCTTCTGCTTGGATTTGTCTTCAGATGTTTGCTCTCCTGGCTTCTTGAAGATAGTTTCTCTATTAGGATCTTGAGCTTGAGCTATTGTCATGGTCATATCAGCTGCCCCAATAACATTCAATGAAGTAGTCCTGGGGACAACTGCTTCTGGATGAAGCTTCATGTAATCATCAACATTAAACAATTTATTACCTTTGTCAAACCTTTTCAGCTCTTCCTTTCTATACTTTGACATTGTTGTATATCCAGAAGTATCTTTTCCTTCAGCCTTGGCTTTATTGATCAAGGATAGTCCAATCAATTCCTGATATCTAGCCATTCTTGCTGTATTAGCAGTTTCAGGATATTAAAAAGGAGTTGGAGGAGAGTAAGGTCTCTTTGGACTTTCAGCCTTTTGAACTTCGGAACTTTGTTGCTGCTGCTGCTGATGCTGTTGTTGACTACCTGAGGATGGCTGTCTATGCTGGCTGCTTCCAGAAGATCTCCCTGACTGTCTCTGGTATGTTTGCATTAGGACAGATCTCTGGGAGCTAGAGCCACTGGCACCAACTGCTGGAGGAGGAGGAGGAGGTGGATCCTTCTTGAATCTGTGCACTGAAGGAGGAGAGTATCTCCTGCTTCTCTTACTTTCTTTCTGTTGGTTCTTGGACAACCACATTCATGCAAGCATCCCTTTATATGGAGCAACATTGTGCAGAATATAGTAGCGGGTGTCTGCAGTGGGAATTGACTTGGGAGCTGGAGGAGGAGGAGCCTTTCTTTTCTTAGACAACATCTTCTTTTTCTTATTTGCAGCATCTTCATCAGAATCATCATCATCATCATCTTCTTCTTCACTATCTGAACCCTGAGGGTTATCATACAAGGCATTCAGAGCTTTTAAATCTTTTTCAGAAATAGTAGCCTTTTCTGGAGGAGGGGCAGAAGGTTCAGGAAGTGAGGTTTCAGCAACAAGAGAGGAGGGAGCTGCACAGGAAACAGAAACAATAGGGACAGAGCTTTCAGCTGCTGTCCTATTCTCTTCTTCAATGTCAGCCTGAATCAGCTCATCCAAATCTGGTAGGGGAGAGTCATCCATAACAAAAGTTGGGACTGGAATGTCTTCTGAAATGTCCTCTGAACTGGAAGCCGAGATGGAAGCTGAAGTTGAGATAGTAAAACTTTCACAGAGTTGCTTAGCAACATCTGGACTTACTGGAGAGGTGTATGGTACAATAGCCAAATGTGGCTTAGTATAGGGTAGCTGTACAGAAAGAGTATCAAAACTTTTCAACAAAGCAGATAAATTAACTGTGGGATTTAACTGGAAATCACCAACAGGTTTTATTTCCTCAACTTACTCATCTAGATCATTGTCAGTATCCATAAAATGAATTAGCTCAATCATTTCAGAATCAAAAACTGTCAAAACTTCTGTATCCTCATTTGAGTCTGCATCTGCTGGAGAGAGAGCTGCTGCTGTGACTGCTGCTGCTGTATCTACATCTGCTGCAACTTCATCACTGAGCATCTCCCCCTGCCTGGGTTCAGGAGAACCTGGAGCCAAGCCCATAGATGAAGAGGGGACAGCAGATAGAAGAGAGATTTGGGCAGATAAAGAATTGATGGAGGTCACAAGAGGTGTAATGGCCTCTTGGATTAGAGATTTGATGAGGGGAGTGAGCAAGGAGATGATGGTGGATACAGTGGGGGTTTCCAATGATGGAGAGATGGTGGTGGAAGGTAGAGAAGTAGATGATGGAGGAAGAACAGATGGAGGGGATAGAGGGGGAATAACATCTGGTGTGACAGAATCTGATGTTATGTTGTAGGAGGGAATGGATGACAAATGAGGGGGAAGAGGAGACTGAGGATGTGTGGGGACAGAGGTCTCATGAGGTGAAGCTGGAGGTGTAGGAATGTTGGTAATGTCCATAGGTGGAGATGGAGGAGGAGTAAGCACATGAGTATGTGGTGGAGATTTAGGTGTGGTAGCAGGAGTGGTAGGGGAGGGAAGTTGTTTGGCTGGAAGTGCAGGAAGAGATGATGGAGATGGACAGACCTCTTCTACAGGGTGGGGAGCGAATTTTACAGCCCTGGTTCTCTCAGAAGTTTTGATGGAAGAGGAGGAAGCCTTTGAGAGCTTAGAGATTGTCCTCTCCCACCTGCCAAACAGAGCACAAGTGAGGCGCTTGCTGGCGTTTATGAAGATGGTCGGGGAGACCATGCATTCAGCAGCCTTCTCCTAGAGGAAGATTCCCAAAATTCTGCCAAAGAAGACTTCCTTCTTGCTGTTCTTTTTCTTGATCAATTCAAAGAAGATGGTGCCCCAGTTAACCTGTCTCTTATTCACCACAGCGCACATAACCAGAAATTGGTAGCGGGTTATGTAATCATGCGCAGATTGCTTTCCCATCAACACTTTTCCTACTATGTCTGCCAGAAATTGGTAGGCGGCAGACAGTTGCTTCTTCAGCAGCTTATTAGGGTTGCTTCCTGAAAAATCCATTAGTTTCAGCATGTCACCAAACTCTTCAGAATCCATTTCTATGTTGTCTTCTCCATTGACTAGACCAAAAATCTCAGACAGAGTTGCGGGAGAGAGGGAAACAGCAGTACTCCCGATAGTTCCTATCACGGTATCATCTTTAGAAGCGGTAGATGTATATACCCATTCTCTTATTTCAGTTGAGTGCAATTTAATTCTCCGGGTCATGAAATCCTTCAGATTCAGTTCCTCTAGCAGTTACAAGATATACAGAAAAATAGGGTCAAAATACTGGAAAGACTCAAAATCCATATCGAATCCAGTATCAAACTTCATCGCAACCAAAGCTCCTGTGGGAATCGCCATTGATGTCCTACAAGAAAAACATAGAGAAAAACGGCGTTCAAGAGCAAAAGAACAGAAAGCGCGGGACGGAGGTCGAAGAAAACCTAGATATATGATTTTCAGAATATGAATCGACAAACTCCGGTCCACGAAAAAGAAAAATTCTTCGAACTGAGCTCGACGAAATAAATTATCGACAGATAATTCGTCGATCTCATTCAGAAGAATCGAAAACATTTCGTCGAACTCCATTCGACGAAATGTCTTCTGAAGCAAAGTTCGTCGATCTCCGGTCGACGAAAGTTGTTTCCACACACAGAGAATTCGTCGATCTCCGTTCGACGAGAATCTCTCAAACTCTCCCTAATTCGTCGAACTCCGTTCGACGAACTCTGGAAAATTCGTCGAATGCAGGCAGAAACTAGGTTAACTCTTCTCCATTAATCATTCCCAGTTGATTTATAAAGAACATATGGGTTTTCTCATAAAATGGCTTGGTGAAAATATCTACTCTCTGTAAATCAGTAGGAATATGGATTAAGTTAATTTTCTTTTTGTCTATATTATCTCTGATGAAATGATATCTTATTTCAATATGTTTAGTCCTAGAATGGTGAAATGGATTCTGTGCTATAGCAATAACACTAGCATTATCACAAAATAATGTTGAATTATTTAAGTTGACACGATAGTCTAAGAGTTGATTTTGTATCCATAACATCTGTGAACAGCAGCTGCCAGCAGCCATGTATTCTGCTTCTGCAGTTGATGTGGACACAGATGTCTGCTTTTTACAAAACCAGGAGAGAAGTCTCATACCAAGAAACTGGCAAGTTCCATAGGTACTTTTCCTGTCCACTCTACATCCAGCATAGTCAGCATCTGAGTATCCAGTTAACTCAAACTCCGACTCTATAGGATACCAGAGTCCTAGATTAGGGCAACTCTTTATACATCTCAAAATTCTTTTTAGAAAAATAAGGTGAGATTCTTTAGGGTTCACTTGGAACCTAGCACAAAGGCATGTGACAAACATTATATCAGGTCTGCTAGCTGTCAGGTATAATGGGAATCCAACAATTGCCCTATAATTTTTCTGATCTACAGGTTTCCCTGCTGCATCAGAATCCACAACAGCATTTGTAGCCATATGGGTTTTCATTCCTGTAGCATCACCCATCCCAAACTTTTTGATAAGCTCTTTAGCATACTTAGCTTGGGAGAGGAAGATACCATCTGGGAGTTGTTTCACTTGGAGACCAAGGAAGTAGGAAAGCTCACCCATGCTACTCATCTCAAATTTAGAATGCATGAGGTCAGCAAACCTCTTGCACAATTTGGGATCAGTAGACCCAAAAATAATATCATCCACATATATTTGTACTAACAAAATTTGGTCCTTATGATGTCTAGTGAAAAGAGTTTTATCTATGGTTCCTCTTGTAAATTTATGCTCTAAAAGAAAGCTTGTTAGGGTCTCATAGCAAGCTCTTGGAGCTTGCTTTAAACCATAGAGAGTTTTATGCAATTTAAAAAAAAAGAGGGTTAAGTTGGAGAGATAAAACCTGGAGGTTGTTCTACATAAACCTCTTCTTGAAGTACTCCATTCAGAAAAACACTTTTGACATCCATTTGGTAGACCTTGAATCTCTTGTGAGCTGCATAGGCAAGGAATATTCTAATGGCCTCTAACCTTGCAACAGGGGCAAAGGTTTGGTCATAGTCTATTCCTTCCTCTTGCCTGTAGCCTTGAGCAAAACGCCTAGCCTTGTTCCTCACTATGTTGCCTTGAGCATCCAACTTGTTCCTGTAGACCCATTTGGTTCCAATAACTGGGTAGTTATGGGGCCTTGGAACCAAATCCCAAACTCTACATCTCTCAAACTGATTTAGTTCCTCTTGCATTGCAATAATCCAGTAGGGATCTTGCTCTGCCTCATGGATGGTGAGAGGTTCAATTTGAGAGAGAAAACAGGCATGCATCAAGTCTTGGTTGAGTTGATGCCTTGTCTGTACACCTGCTGAAATGTCTCCAATCACTTGAGATCTGGGGTGATCTCTAAGTGTAACAAGATCAGTTGGTGGAGTTGGTTGAGCAACAGCTTCTGTAATTAATTTCTCTTGGGGAATGGTACTAGCTGTTGAAGGAAGTTCAGCCACTTCCTCTTGAATTTCTTCTTCAATTTCTTCAGCAACCTGTGGAGTAGGATGGTTTGACACCTTTTGGGTAAGGTTTAGTCCATCCATAGACTCACACAGTTGTGTTGAAGCCAAATATGACCTCAACTAGAGTTCGAAGAAAAAGGGGGTGCAGCCAAAACCTACTTCTCTCAAGTCTCAACCCTCGACTGGATTCAAAGGACCTAAGACTGACCCAATAGCCTCAGCAGGGAGGTCCCACCTCACACCCGGAAGATCTCTAAGAGCTTCCCCTCCAAAGCCAAAGCTGGGCTAGGAGCTCCTCAGAAAGCACTGGAATTTGGGAGATGATGATAGCTTGCCTTCTAAGGAGCCCTTATGGGTCTATTTATAGCATCTTGCTGTCCTGAAATTACTGAAAAGCCCCTAGTTGGTCTGCCAATAGCTGAATCTCGCTGTTTTCCTGAGGGTACTGAGGTAATTTCTCCTGAGGGCAATTGGGACATTCTACCTAAGGCCCTGGGCCCCCCTCGGCGAGAGCAGAGCCGAGGACCTCCTTTCCAGAGCCTGGCGCGAACGCTCTCGCCTGCTTACAGGCGAGAGCCCTTTGGGATTGGAGCCTGGCGCAAGCGCAAGCGTTTCCGCGCCGGCCGCGCTCGATGATCTTGGCCCGCTGTTCTCCGTTCGACGATTCGGTTGTGCTCGCCGATCTTGGATCGACGATCTGGAGCGATCGTTCCCGCCTACTTGGGCGAGATCTTCCTTAGGGCGGGAACTCCTTCGGCTAGCCCAATTGTGACCATTGTGCCTCCTGGTCTGACTCAGCGAATATGGGGTTGTACACAATCCCCGCTCTTTTTGAGCTAGCTCTGCGCTCGAAAAGACATGTCCAACCCAAAAATATTCGCTGAGCACGTGTCAACATCAGGGAATCTTTCGGTGGGTCGTACGGTGCCTATAAATATGTGTGCTGATAGACCGCCATAACACTTCCCTCGAGTCGTCATTCTCCGCCAGAGCTCTCGCCTCCTATCGCGATGCCTTCCAAGCGCGCCGACAAAACGCTTCTGCAGGATCTGCAAGACCGCATCAACGCAGCACAGGCGTGAGCCAGGGCTAACAGCGCCCTGGTTGCCCCATGGCTAGCGAGACATTCGTCGGTCGCTGAGCCTTCTCTGCCCAAGAAGAAGAAGAAGAGGGCGAAGGTGGTTCAGCGGGACCTGCCCCGCGAGAACAGGAGCCCGCCTACCCCAACCCCTAGCCGCGCGGACGGCCCCTCGCCGCGGAAGGTATGCCCGATTTGCCAATTATCGAAAACACCAGCTGCTCAGTAGTTGACGTGATACCTCTCGCATGAGACGGTTCCCGATGCTGCCGCGTCCCCGCGAGAACCCCTGGATCCATCCTCTAGCCATCACGAGGATCAACCGCGGGTTCCAGAGGTGGCCCCTCCACCTGACCCGAACACCGCAGGTAACGGTTTCCCCTCTCGCCCTTAACTTAAATCTTTGAATGCTGAACTGTTTTCTCGCAACGCCAGTTTTCGCACCGCCGGATCTCGCCACCCGGGAGAGCGGGGCGAGAGCTGCGAATCAGCCTGCCCTCGCGGTTGATTCCTCCCTACCGGCGGGAGGAAATACTGCCGAGTCCTCCGCACCTCCGCTAGACGCCAGCCCTCCTACGGGAGAGGAGACCCACTCCCCCACTCTCGACCAAGCCGGGATCACCATTCGCAAAGTTTACCCCCCCCCCCCCCCCGAAAAAGGAAAGCCAATCCACCTGCTCTTTGGAGCTCGGGGGGGGGGGGGGGGGGGGGCTGGGCCTTCTCGCCTGTCGTCGACCGGTGGGCCTCGTCATGCTGCAGGTATATGGAAACTTTATCACAGCTACCCTTTAGCTCTCACTATAACCGGAACTCTTTTGCCAGGGGACATGGGCTCGCGGCTTGGAGCTGAGGTAGAGGAAGAAGAAGAAGAAGAAGAAGATGAAAGAGAGGGGGAAGATGGCGAGAGCTCTCCCTTCCCCTCGTCTGGCGAGATGGAGGAGATCTTGACTGGTGCCGGGAGAGCTAAAAGACGGGGGAAGAAGGTCGCCGCCGTCCTATCGAAGCTCATCCGGCGAGAACGGGTCCGCGACCTTGCGGCGAAAGAGTTTCGCCAGTCCGTGGAGAAGAGGCTAGAGACTCTGGAGCCGGATTATCTCATCGGCGAGATGGATCGGTCGGGGGGAGCTACCGCCGGATCCTCACCCGAGAGGTGCATCGAGCGAATCCGGGACTTGTCTCGCCGGGTTGACCTGGGATGCAGTGTTCTGTCGTCCTACTTCAACCCGCAGGCGCCACCCCGGACCAAGCTGCGGGAGTGAGGGAAATGGCGGTGGGAGCAAGGGAAATGGCACTGGGAGCCTTATTGAAGCGCGAGACCCCCCCCCCCCTTCTCTTCCCCAAGCCTTCCCCTTCTCAGATGTACCCTTATTTATTCGCTTAGAACTGTAACTAATAATTCTGCGCTTATCGCTCACTTTTTATCCCGTTCTCGCTCAACGAGAGCTATAACTCGACATTTGTTACTTTTTTATTATTGTATGCGTATATATGTTATTTTCCTGGGCTCTGGGGTGGCGGTAGCCACCTTGCTTCCGCCTATCTTGCCTGTCGCATGTCATCTCGCAACGTTTGCGCTAGTCACTTAGTCAATCGGTCACTGTCAAACTCGGGCGGGAAAAACGAAGCGTCGCTGACCTAGGACGCGCCGGCTGTACCCCCGCCGCCTTTCTGAAAACAGCCATCATTATCACGGTTTTCTATAAATAGGGAAGCTCACCTACCACATTCATTTCTCCGATTCCAGTCTCTCTCCTCTTTTGTTGCTTTCGCGGTCTCTCCAAAGCTCTCGCCTGTCTCCGCATCCTCCTTCCGTTCCTGTACCATTCTCGCTCTCGCCTTCTTCTTGAAGCTCTCGCCTTTACATCCTTCATCGCGATGCCGGGCGGAGGTGAGGGACGATCCAACTGCGCGGAAGCTTTTCAGAAGCATCTTTTTCCTTCCTGCACTCTCACCGTGGATGAGTTCAACCTAATCAAGACTCAACACGTTCCTGCCGGCTTCACCGCACGGAACCCGGGCAATCACGACAAGGTAAACACCGCAGGGGAGGGGGAGCTCGCCATCCCCATCGAGCACTTCGAGGTGGGCTTCCGCCTCCCGCTGTGGCCCGAGATGCGGCAGGCCCTCCGGTATTACGGGGTGGTTCCCGTGCAGCTGAACCCAAATTCAGTTGCGATTCTCGTGGCATTCATATGTTACATGCGGTCCGAGAGGATCGAGTTTAGCTTGCCGATCTTCCGCAAGCTGTTTACTTTCCGCGTGAAAGGAGGTGTGGTATTCTTCTCATGGCAACTGCTCAAGACAATCGGTCTCGCCAACAAGCACCATCACTGGGGAGAGAGGTTCATCTACGTTTCTGGCGACTTCGGGAACGTACCTCTTGCCCCCATCCAATACGAGGATGCCGCCTACAAGCCCCCTCCTTGGGCTCGCGCGAGAGCGCCCTCCTTGAGTTCTTTGGAACCAAGGACTTCGACGTCCTCTACCTTCGGCGAGACGTCGATTCTCTCCTCCCTGTGCTTCCAGGAGAAGGTAAAAGTCTCGCCTTTATCTTGCTTTTCCTTGTCTTCTTCAAGGTTGGAACTTAGTGTCATTGTTTTCGCAGGAGAGCGTGAGATCCCCTTACGCCAGCCTTTTGAGGAGGCTCGCGCCGGAGGGAGCCAACCTCCTAAAGACCCGCTGGCTCTCGCGAAGGCCGCTGCGCAAGCCTGCCGGAAAGAGTCGGCCCCTCCTCCTTCAGGTGGTGCCGTGAAGTGAAAGCCCGGTGCCCCCGCGCCTCAACCAATCAAGAGACCCAAAACAACCGATACCGAGAAGGGCAAGGCCGTCGTGGTGCCGCCCGCCCAACCTCTCCCTGCAGGCCGCTCCTTTAAGGAGGTCTTGCAGGCCGTTAGCAAGATTGCGGCCACCAGGGGCGGCCCTGAGACCCCTGCCGAGAACCCTCAGGCCCCTGGTGCCGCAAAGAGCGAGGGTGCCGCCTCCGGGACCTCCGGCCAGCCCCTGTCTGGAGAGGTGCCGCGGGGCCATCGCAATTTTGGTCTCGGCATGAGGTGCCTGGACGCGAAAAACAAGCCGCTGCTGCAGTGGGATCCTGACGCCAACAAGGTCTCGATCTCGTCCCTCTTGCCAAGTTGGGCAGAGCGAGACGAGGTCACCAGCGAGGCTTTCGCCTTAGGCTACTGCCTCTACAGCCGGGAGGATGCTAGCGTCTACGACAGGATGTCGACCCGGTTGCTGGCCTACGACTCCACTCGCGCCCTGATGCGTGGGCTGGAGCTTGCGCACATGTGTGCTCGCTGGAGCATCACAATAGACCGCAATTTTCAGGACATGTTCAAGGCTAGGGATGATGCGGTGGCTCAGGCGGCCACTCTGGCCAAGGAGCTGGCCGAGGCCCAGCAACTGCTATCCTCGCGCCAGGCAGAAGGGGTAAGCGAGATCTTTCACAGCGCTTGCTCTCGCTACTTTATCTCTTCTCTTTTATGCTAACCTTTTGTTGCTCAGGACTCCGCCCAAGCCACGCTTTGCGAGGAGCTATACCAAGCCCGATACGACAGCATTCTCATGCGGGAGCAGATTGCGCGTCTCGAGGCGAGTGCGGCCCCCCCGCTGGACGAGAGACTGAAGAGCCGGTATTACTCGATTTATGATATCGACAAGCTGCTCCAGGGGAACGTGCAAGCTACAGTAAGGTTGACGCTGGAGACGCTGCGAGACGTCAACTGCTGGGATGGGAGGGGCAAAGACATCACTGCTCAACAACTCGTTCCATGGCTTTTCGAGCCCATTCCAAAGCCCCCTGGGCGCCCCGGATACCCCACCCTCGGACGTCCCGAAAGCTCCTGCAGTGGGTGGCGTGACCTCTAGGGAGAGCTCCGGCGAAAGCTCCAACGGGAGTTCGAGCGGGAGCTCGTAGGGATACAGCTTGTCTCCATAAGGGGGCCCCTCTTCCTTTTCTTTCCGCCTCTGCTTTTTCTTTCCGCCTCAATGTAAAGCGCGAGACGCTACCAGTTTGTTCTTATATATAATATATTTAATGCAAACGTTTTTATTGTAAATATTTCGCCCTGTTATTGTGAATGTGCCCGATGTAATTGTTGTGGTCGAATGTTTCCTGCTTGTGCTTCCGCCGAGGCCCTTGGCCTTCCTAGGATAGCCTTCCTTAGCGATGGATCGGCGGGAACCTGCTGCAAACTACCAGCCGGAAGCGTGGCTCACGAACCCTTAGGATGGAACCATCCCCTTTAGCTTGCGCGAATCCCTTCAGGCCAGTCGCATAACGATTCCGCCTGTTTGTTCGAGAAAATTAAGAGGAGGCTTCTCGGCGAAAGCCCCCCCCCCACTGCGAGACCTCTTTGACGGGGACTTCCCTGTCGAGATCTATCCCTGCCGAGACCTTTCCTATCCTTTCCATTTTGTATTCCTGATGCACTTCCTGCCTTGTCCAAGCCAACCAAACCAAACCTATCCCCCATAGGCGAGCCTTCGGACCTGCCAGCCAGATGAGAGCCTGCACAGCGGGTCTACCTGGGGCCGAGCCGAGCTCGGGGTGCCGATGACGTTTCCACAAATCTATCCTAACCTATCCTAACCTATCCCCCCACAGGGGAGCCTATGGACCTGCCAGCTAGATGAGAGCCTGCACAGCGGGTCTACCTGGGGCCGAGCCGAGCTCGGGGTGCCGATGAAGATCTCAAACCAACCAAACCTATCCCCCACAGGCGAGCCTTCGGACTTGCTAGCTAGATGAGAGCCTGCGCAGCGGGTCTACCTGGGGCCGAGCCGAGCTCGGGGTGCCGATGAAGATCTCAAACCAACCAAACTTATCCCCCATAGGCGAGCCTTCGGACCTGCCAGCTAGATGAGAGCCTGCGCAGCGGGTCTACCTGGGGCCGAGCCGAGCTCAGGGTTCCGATGAAGATCTCAAACCAACCAAACTTATCCCCCACAGGCGAGCCTACGGACCTGCCAGCTAGATGAGAGCCTGCGCAGCGGGTCTACCTGGGGCCGAGCCGAGCTCGGGGTGCCGATGAAGATCTCAAACCAACCAAACCTATCCCCCACAGGAGAGCCTTCGGACCTGCCAGCTAGATGAGAGCCTGCGCAGCGGGTCTACCTGGGGCCGAGCCGAGCTCGGGGTGCCGATGAAGATCTCAAACCAACCAAACCTATCCCCCACAGGCGAGCCTTCGGACCTGCCAGCTAGATGAGAGCCTGCGCAGCGGGTCTACCTGGGGCCGAGCCGAGCTTGGGGTGCCGATGAAGATCTCAAACCAACCAAACCTATCCCCCACAGGCGAGCCTACGGACCTGCCAGCTAGATGAGAGCCTGCGCAGCGGGTCTACCTAGGGCCGAGCCGAGCTCGGGGTGCCGATGAAGATATCAAACCAACCAAACCTATCCCCCACAGGCGAGCCTACGGACCTGCCAGCTAGATGAGAGCCTGCGCAGCGGGTCTACCTGGGGCCGAGCCGAGCTCGGGGTGCCGATGAAGATCTCAAACCAACCAAACCTATCCCCCACAGGCGAGCCTACGGACCTGCCAGCTAGATGAGAGCCTGCGCAGCGGGTCTACCTTTGGCCGAGCCGAGCTCGGTGTGCCGATGAAGATCTCAAACCAACCAAACCTATCCCCCACAGGCGAGCCTACGGACCTGCAACCTAGATGAGAGACTGCGCAGCGGGTCTACCTGGGGCCGAGCTGAGCTCGGGGTGCCGATGTAGATCTCAAACCAACCAAACCTATCCCCCACAGGCGAGCCTTCGGACTTGCCAGCTAGATGAGAGCCTGCGCAGCAGGTCTACCTGGGGCCGAGCCGAGCTCGGCGTGCCGATGAAGATCTCAAACCAACCAAACCTATCCCCCACAGGCGAGCCTACAGACCTGCCAGCTAGATGAGAGCCTGCGCAGCGGGTCTACCTGGGGCCGAGCCGAGCTCGGGGTATTACAAAACACACGATTACGTTATGTTATGAAAAATTTGACAATAGTTAAGAGAAAATCAATCGATGTAGCATAATAAGTTTATTCTTGAGATACATGGTTACATCCTTCCCCCTTCACGGGTAGAAGCGTTTTAGGTCATCACCGCTCCAGGTGTGGCTTAGGGCCCTCCCTTCGACATCCTGGAGGTACTATCCTCCTGTTTCGAGGACTTCCTTCACTATGTATGGACCTTCCCAGTTCGGGTGGAGCTTGCCCACGGGAGCCGACCTTCCTGCTGCGTCAACCTTTCTCAGCACCAGATCCCCTTCAGTGAACTGCTTGACCCTGACATGCTTATCAAAATGCTTGGCCATCCGTCGCTTGATCTCTTCTTGCCTGATAGCCGCCACGTCTCGCAGTTCCTCCACCATATCTAACGAGAGGCGCTGCCCCTCATCATTCTCCATCCTCCAAGTCTCGTCTCCATCGCCCGCGGCTGTGACTCGCGGGGACCGGACCTCGAAATCCACTGGTAGGACGGCCTCACACCCGTGAGAGAGCTTGAAGGGGGTCTCACCGGTGGCCGTGTTTGGGGTTGTTCGCAGGGCCCACATGACCGAGGGGAGCTGTTCCACCCAATTCCCCTTTAGGTTCTCCACTTTTTTCTTTAGTAGGTTCACAATGATTTTGTTTGCTGTTTCCACCTGGCCGTTACTCCGGGGGTGGTGGACGGAGGCAAACCGGAGATCTATCCCTAGTTGGGCGCAGAAGCTGATGAACTCCTCGCTGGCAAACTGGGGGTCATTATCAGTCACTATTGCTTGGGGCAACCCATGTCTGCAAATGATCTCCCCCCAGACGAAGTTCCTTATGACCTGCAAGGTGACCTTGGCCAAGGCTTTAACCTCTAGCCACTTCGAGAAATAATCGACCATGACCAAGAGGAATCTCCTCTGCCCACTAGCCGGAGGAAAGGGCCCAACTAAGTCCATTCCCCAGATAGCGAAGGACCACAGTGCCGTGATACTTCGGAGCCTCTGAGCTGCCAAGAGCTGAAGGGGGGCGTAGAGCTGACATTTTTGACACCTTCTTGCAAACTCCATGGCATCCTTCCTTAGGGTGGGCCAGAAGTACCCCTGCCTTACCACCCTTGCCTCCAACGTCCTTCCTCCCGAGTGACTGCCGCACTCGCCTGAGTGCACCTCCCTCAATATCTTCGGGATCTCTTCTTCGGTCACACATCTAGCTAGGAGCCCTGACAACATCTTACGATGCAGGCCCCCCTCCATCATTAAGTAGTGAGTTGCTTTGCGCTTGAAGCTTCTCCCGACCTTGGTCCCTTCAGGAAGTTCACCGGTGGTTAGGAAGGTCACAAATGGATCCACCCACGAGGGTTGCCGATCCACCACCATCAACTCTCCTTCCTCGATAGCCAGTCGGAATAGCTCCGTCAAGGTTCCTCCCCCCCGAGGTCCAAACTTGGCTAATCGATCGGCGGCTACGCTTTCTTCCCTTGGAACATGTTGAATCGAGAATGACCGGAATCCTCCGATGATCGCCCTTACCTTGGAGAGGTATTTGATGAGGGTAGGCTCCCGAGCTTCAAACTCTCCCCGGATCTGTGATGCTACTACCTTTGAATCAGTGAAAGCTTCCACATCCCGAATCTCCAGCTCCTTTGCCAAGCGGAGGCCGACGATCATGGCCTCATACTCCGCTTGATTGTTGGTCACGGGGAAATGTAAAATGACTGCTTGCTCTATGGTTACCCCCTGAGGACTTGTCAATACCACCCCTGCCCCGATGGAGTGTCTTCCCGAGGCCCCATCAACCATCAACTTCCATGCTTCTCGGGGTTGTTGCTCTCCCCCTTCGACTTCAATGATGTAGTCTGCTAGGAAGTCCGCCACTGCCTGTGCCTTGATGGAGAGCCTTGGGACAAAGGAGATGTCGAACTCGCTTAGCTCAATGGACCACTTAGCCAGTCTCCCCGAGTGCTCCACTCCTTCGAAGATCTTGCGAAGAGGGTGGTCGGTCACCACCCTAATGGAATGTGCTTGAAAGTAAGGCCGGAGTTTCCTTGCCGAGATGACCAAGGAGTAAGCGAGCTTTTCCAGGATGGGGTAGCGAAGCTCTGCTTTCCTCAATATCCGGCTGACGTAGTAGATGGGCAGCTGCTTCTTTCCTTCTTCCCTCACTAGGACGGAGCTCACCACCTCCGCTCCTACTACGAGGTACAAGGTCAGGTCCTCTCCTTCCTTTGGGCTCTGAAGCAGAGGAGCCTGATAGAGTTGTCTTTTCAGCCCTTGGAAGGCTTCTTCACACTCGGCTGTCCATTCGAACCTTTCATTCCACAACAGCTCCTCATCCCCCCGGACCACCTTCACATCTCCTTGCAGCTTCTCAGTCTCCTCTTCTCCGACTTCCTCCCCAGCTATCTCTCTTGCCTCCTGTAGGACCATCTCCTCTTCCTCAACAACCTCCTCTAGGGCCGCCATCTCAATCTCCAACTCCTCTGCCTCTGCCATGCACGACACGGTGTTGACTGCTGTAACGTAGCATTGTCTTGCCACCTTCGGGTCCCCTCTTACTCTGACTTGCACCCCCCCCCCCATTGTTGAACTTGAGGCATTGGTGGAACGAAGAGGGGACGCAGCGAAAGGCGCTGATGAGGGGGCGCCCAAAGATGGCATTATAGATGCTTGGGGCGTCCACGATCACGAACCTACAGTTTCATGACACGCCCCCCAACCTTACGTGCAGCCCTACTCCTTCTACCTCTTTCCTCTCTCCGGAGAACCCGAACAGAGGTCCATCCGACGCCAATACCCTCTTCCCTTCAACCCTCATCTCATCAAAGGCCTTCTTGAAGATGACATTTATCGAGCTCCCGTTATCTACCAGTATCCTCGAGACCGTATAATTTTCCACCGCCGTCTGGATCACCAGGGCGTCACAGAATGGATCCTCATAGTCTGGCATGTCTGCTGATGAGAAAGTGATCTTTTCTTCTGGTGGGGGAACCTGGGAGGTAGAGGCCACCCCCCCCCCCCTTCGGTACATGGTTTGCAGGCTCCCCTTGCGGGTTGCCTCAATCCCCACTCCTCCGTGAATCACCCTGATTCCTCCCCGGGTCCCTACATCTACCCGATCTTCGCACCTATCTTCCACCTCGCCCTGCTGCATCTCTACTATCCTTACCGGTGGATCCTGACTCCCTGCTCCTCTTAACTCTAAGAACTCCGGGCAGGTGGCCGTTGCGTGACCTTCCTCCTGGTGGAAGTCACAAAAAAGCAACGCCTCCCCGCCCCTTCTTCCCTCTCCTCTCCCTCTTCTCCCTCCTCCTCGAGCTCCTCTCCCAGCTCCTCTTCCTCTTCCCACTTCTATGGCTTCTTGCGGTGGTGGTGGGCGACCTCTCGGCTCCTGCCTCCATGCCGGTCGGTCGAACCTCCGGGGCTCCCGCAGGTTATCTCTCCCCTGGTAGCCTTCTCCTGGGCCCTGGGGGCGACCCTCCTGTGGCCTCCAACCTAACATGTTGTTCGGCTCCCGGGCCCCCCATCCCTGCTGCTGCCCAAACCTTCGGGGCTCTTCCCTTCTCCTTTGTTCCCTTTGTTCCCTCTGTTCCCTCGGCTCCTTCTGTCTTCCTGTTGCTGGTTCCTTCCCGTCGTCCTCCGCCAGCTTGACCAACTTCCTGGCGAATGCTGGGTTTGCCCTCTCGAAGTCAGTTTCCTTTGCCGCCCTCTCCATGAGCTCCTCAAAGGAGAGGGGAGGCACCCTTTTCAACTTCATGCTAAAGAATCCCTGTCTCAGCCCCAGGGTGAAGGCCAGCATCAGTGCGTACCCTGGGACCTCCTGGAACAGGAGGATCTCCTCCTGAAATCGGTCGACATAGTGACCCAGCGTCTCATCAGGCTTCTGCCTCACCGCAAACAGACACTCCGCTTCCTTCTTCCGCTTCTTCGAGGTTGAGAACCTCAACAAGAAACTTCTTCGTAGATCCTCAAAACAATAGATTGATCTTGCTGGCAACTGGTGGAACCAGTCCTGAGCCTTCTCCTTCAGCGTGATGGTAAATAGTCAGCATTTGAAGGCATCCCTCATCTGCCTGATCGATACAACGTCTTCAAACCACTATACGTGTTGTACAGGGTCATCCTTCCCCGAGTAGTAGGACATGTCAGG
The DNA here is from genome assembly GCA_039583875.1 of Platanthera guangdongensis. NCBI lineage: Eukaryota > Viridiplantae > Streptophyta > Magnoliopsida > Asparagales > Orchidaceae > Platanthera > Platanthera guangdongensis. The sequence goes on along the minus strand of CM077167.1, from coordinate 35,300,229 downwards.
CTCCCGGAACCCCTCCGACACCGGAGCTGAGATGATGAGCTCGCTAAATGGGCTCTCGCCTCCAGCCTGGCGAGATGGTACGTCCCGCAGCCTCGCCTGACTGGCCCGATCCGCGAGACCGTGCCCCGGGAAGAGCTCCCGCACTGCCGCTTCCTTCTCGCCCAGATCCGTCAGCGCCTCCTTGCCCGGGCGCTGGCTCTGGCCAGGGAAAAGTTCCTGCGCCGCCACATATCTCTCGCCAGCCTCCCCTGGGACCTCCTTTCCCGGGCGCTGCCCTGTGGCGTTCTCGCCCAAGAGCGGGACCTCTTCTATTGGGACCTGAGGGGTGGCCCACTCGCCTCTCGCCGAGACGGCCAAACTGATCGTCTGCAGAACCTCTCGCCTGAACTCATCCAGCATCCTCTTCGTCGCTTCCTCTCCCCGGGTGGGGGAGCTTCCAGAACCTGACCCTTCACCTTCACCTCCAGCCATGGGAAAAAACTTAAGGCTTTCTTGAATCGGCTGCCTTCCACGCTCACCGCACCAGAACTGTTGAAGCCAAATATGACCTCAACTAGAGTTCGAAGAAAAAGGGGGTGCAGCCAAAACCTACTTCTCTCAAGTCTCAACCCTCGATTGGATTCAAAGGACCTAAGACTGACCTAATAGCCTCAGCAGGGAGGTCCCACCTCACACCCGGAAGATCTCTGAGAGCTTCCACTCCAAAGACAAAGCTGGGCTAGGAGCTCCTCAGAAAGCACTGGAATTTGGGAGATGATGATAGCTTGCCTTCTAAGGAGCCCTTATGGGTCTATTTATAGCATCTTGCTGTCCTGAAATTACTGAAAAGCCCCTAGTTGGTCTGCCAATAGCCGAATCCCGCTGTTTTCCTGAGGGTACTGAGGTAATTTCTCCTGAGGGCAATTGGGACATTCTACCTAAGGCCCTGGGCCCCCCCTCGGCGAGAGCAGAGTCGAGGACCTCCTTTCCAGAGCCTAGCGTGAACGCTCTCGCCTGCTTACAGGCGAGAGCCCTTTGGGATTGGAGCCTGGCGCAAGCGCAAGCGTTCCTGCGCCGGCCGCGCTCGACGATCTTGGCCCGCTGTTCTCCGTTCGACGATTCGGTTGCGCTCGCCGATCTTGGATCGACGATCTAGCGCGATCGTTCCCGCCTACTTGGGCGAGATCTTTCTTAGGACAGGAACTCCTTCGGCTAGCCCAATTGTGACCATTGTGCCTCCTGGTCTGACTCAGCGAATATGGGGTTGTATAAGTTGAGGTACCTGCAATAAGCTATTGGTAGAAATCTCTTTCTCCTTGTATGATATGTTAGCTTCATCAAAAGATACATGAATAGATTCTTCAATTTTAAGGGTTGATTTATTAAAAACCCTATAGGCCTTGCTTACTTGGGAATATCCTAGAAAAATCCCTTCTTCAGCCTTGGCCTCAAACTTTCTAATGTATCTCTTGTTATTAGTGTGAATGTAACAAATACAACCAAAAACTTTAAAGTATGTGATTTTAGGTTTCTTCCCTTTAAGTAATTCATAGGGGGTCTTATTTTTTAGCTTATGCATAAGGCTTCTATTTAGGATATAGTTGGCAGTATTTACAGCTTCTGCCCAAAAGGAAAGAGGCATGTAAGCATCTGCCAATAATATACATGTAGATTCAATGAGTGTCCTATTTTTCCTTTCAGCAATCCCATTTTGTTGGGGAGTTCTAGGAGCTGAGAAGCACTGCCTGATACCTTCCTTCTCACAGAACTCATGCATAAGAAGAGACTCAAACTCTGTGTCATGATCACTTCTGATCAATGCAACATGAGTAGAGAACTCAATTTGTATGGTCCTGAGAAAATCTGTAAGAACCTTGAATGTATCTGACTTAGTTCTCAGAAAGGCTACCCAACTGAATCTAGAGAAGTCATCAACAATCACTAAAGTATAGGACTTCCCTCCTAGGCTTTGTACTGCAATGGGTCCAAATAGATCCACATGAAGCAAATACAATATCCTAGGTGAATCACTTTTATTAATAGATTTAAAGCTAGTTTTGGTTTGCTTGCCTAATTGACAAGCCCTGCATAGACTTTCCTTCTTGTAGGGGCCAGAAGGTAAACCTCTAACAAGGTTGTCTTTAGATAACCTAGATATGTTCTTAAGATTTACATGTCCTAGTCTTTTATGTCATAACTCATTTTGATTACTAGTAACATTCAGTAAGCAGATATCAGTTGTGGCAGATATAAAATCTACTAAATATATGTTACCTTGTCTAAGTCCAATTAAAACAGTTTTGTTTGTATTATCAATAATAGAACAGGAAGTAGAGTTGAAATGTACCTGATAACCTTCATCACATAATTGACTTATGGATATAAGGTTATGTTTGAGTCCTCTTACATAAGTTACTTTCTTGAAAGTCACTGCTCCAATCTTCACTGTCCCATATCCTTCTGATTGACCATTGTTGGAATCTCCAAAAATCACCTTTGGTTCTAGCTTGGGCTTGTAATTGGATAGATTGCCCTTGCTGCCTGTCATGTGTTTGGAGCAATCACTGTCCAAGTACCATGTCTGACTCACCCTTGGACAGCACTTCACATGTACCTGCAAAGAAAAACAAAATTCAATTGTTCTTGACCCAGGTTACCTTGGGTCCTTTATTTGGTTGAAAGGTAAAGCTGGAAATAACTGACAAAGCAGGTTGAGATTTATACCCTAAGGGGTGGTATCTCCTAGGTGGAATTACCCAATCAGCTACTGGATTAAATGTCTTCTTAGTTGGTTTAAGGTTTCTGTAAGAGAAGTAGTTTAGGTTTGGTCTTTCTGGGTTCGACGAATTGTTGTAAGTTCGTCGACCAGAGTTCGACGAATAGGGTTGAGATCGTCAATCTCTACTCAGAGAATGACAGTAGTCATTTTCTGTGCCCCAAGTTCGTCGACCTCTGCTCGACGAACCATACACCGTTTGTCGATCGCAGTTAGACGAGTTGGTATATATGAAGTTTGCGTTCAGAGTTCGTCGATCTGAGTTCGACGAACTGGCCACATTTCGTCGATCTGCGTTCGACGAATGCTGCTGAACTTTGTTTTTATTTGCTGTTTTCAGATTTTGGTTTCTCTTGTCTATAGGTTTTGGATTTTTTTCTGACCTTAGTTTGTCTATTAGTTTTTCTTTTCCCTTTGCAGAAATAAATTTGATGGGGGTTGAAAGAATATTTTTCTTGATTATGGGGGGTAAGCTTGATGAAGCACCCAAGCTCAGCTTGCCATTTAATCTGGCATTCACTGTGCTTGTAATGTCCATCAGCTTGAGGCTTCTCCCATTTAGATATTGCTCAAGTTGTTTGGCCTCACATAATTCAGATTTTAGTTTAATTATTTGTTCATTAGCTAAAGTTAATTGATCTGTTAGCTTTATGTTCTCTGAATTAACTGATTTAAGATTTTCTAATCTTTCTCTAAGAGTTTTGATTTCATTTTCTGAATTGATTAGGTATAAACACATAGATTTGAATTCAGCTTTAAATAAATCAGAACTAAAGTCAAAGCTAGAGATAACTTGATCTGCCTCTGAGTCTGAGGCAGCTTCCTCTTTAGAATCTTCTTCTGATCCAGAATTGCTCTTGGAGGCATCAATTGCCATTAGGCACACCTCCTTATATCTTGCTTCTTCCTCTTCTTCACTTGAACTGGAGGAAGATGTTTCTTCTTCTGTGTCACTCCAAGTCTCAGCAACTAATCCCTTGTCCTTCTTTTTATATTTGCTGGAGGAGGGTCTGTTGCTGTGCGTTCTCCTTGAATCCTTTTCTCTACTCTTATCCTTCTTCTGATTTTTTGTACATTCTGAGATGTAATGTCCAGGCTTTCTACAGCCAAAGCATACAACCTCCTTGGTTGGTGTCTTGTCATACTTGGGCCTATCATCTTGTCTGGATGACTTCCTCCTGAAGTCCTTCCTTGCCATCTTGTATAACCTTTTGGCAAAGAGGCTCATGAGTTCTTCATTTGAAGTTGATGTCTCACTCTCTTCAGAAGCTTTGAAGGCTATGCTGTGCTCCTTTCTGACTGGAGTTATTGCCTTTTGTTCTGCTGCTTCTCTTGATTTGATTAGCTGCTCATAGGACTTCAATTTGCCTAGCAGAGACTCAGTTGAGATCTCATTGAGGCTTCTGGCTTCTTTGATTGGCCAGATTCTGGAATCCCAAGAGCTTGGGAAACACATCAGAATCTTATCATTCACCTCTGTCAAGGTGATGTCCTTATCCAGGGTTTTGAGTTCATTGATGATTGAACTCAATCTGTTGTACATCTCTTCCACTGATTCATTCTCATCCTTTTTAAAGTTCTCATACAGGGATATGAGATTGGATCTTCTGTCCTTTCTTTCATCTGCAGAGCCAGCTACCATTTGGTTGAGGGAATCCCAAATGGCTTTGGCTGAGGTGCACTCAGCCACCTTCTGGAATATGTCATCTGACATAGTCTGGGCTAAGATATTCATTGCCTTAGCATCAGCCATTTTGGCTTTCTTGTAGGCATCATTGTTTTCTGGAGGGGGCACTGCAGTCATGTTTGTTGAAGTGTTGGTGGAAGCTGCAGGTGCTGGAGGTACACCTGTCAAAATAACAGAAAAGATATCATCATCAATAGAATTCATGTATAATTGATTCTTGCCTTCCAGATGGCAAACTTGTTGAGGTTGTACACTGGAGGTCTGATGCTTGCATAGTCTTTGTTTTGGGCCATGTCTGTGAAGAGATAAATCAAAAAAAATCAAAACAAACAGATCTAATAAGAGAGATCTTTGTGGTTCAGGTGTTCGCCTGTGCAACCACTAAGGTGTGGTATTTTAACCAACCTCGCTTTGATACCAATTGAAAGTGCAGGTTAGATCTGAAATACTCTAGAGGGGGGTGAATAGAGTATTTTGCTCACTACAAACTTTTTACAACTTTTGTTGTAAGCCTAGGTGAACAATTCAACAAATAAAATAAATAAACACAGCAACATAAAAATCACAGAACAACACAGCCAAAACACAAAGAAGGGCAACCAGACGACACAAGAATTTTTATAGTGGTTCCCCAACCTGGGTACATCCACTCTTCTACCACCCTGGTAGGAATCCACTCAGGTTTTTGATCAGGTGCCTGACACCAATGAGCTTTTGATCAGGTGCTCAAAAACCAAATCTCAAGTCTTTTGGAAGGGAGACTTGCAACCAGAATAATTTTGAAGGGAATTAAAACCCTGTACAGGAATTGGAAGAAAAGAGATGGTGTCTTCTCTGTCAACAATCTGAGAGAAGACTTGTGGATTGATTGTAGCAGATCTTGCTCCCCCTGAGATCTTGAACTGATCAGGAATGCTGGAGCAATGCTTCAGGGTGATAGGTCTTCAAAGACCTAGAATGCCTAGACCAGAATATGTTTCAGGAACTCCTTTGACAGATTGAAATTTGTTGTCCTTTGAAGTAGTCCTGTAGAGTTAGAAGGAAGAAGACTCTTAATAGTGATTGGTTGTTCTTCTTCTTCTTGAAAATGTTCTCTGGTCAGGCTGATTGCAGTAGAACTTTTGATTTTAGTGTGATTGTTCTTCTGTACAACTGAGAGTGTCTGTTTGATTGTCTTGCTTGTTGTACTATTGCTTTGTACTACTGATTGATTGTTTTCTTTTCTGTGTATATCTATCTGACTGTGGAACATTCAAAATTTGAATGTTTGAGCAGTAATGGCAGTCGGCCTTGGAAGGAAGCGGCAATCAATGATTTCCCCAACTGTCCCATAGAAAAACGGCATGAAATAATCCGAGATTAATTGCACGTTCTAACGGTAACATTCCGAGAGGATCTGGCATTAATAACTCCGGATTCATCGCCAAGAAACGGGACGGGAAACTGAAGAAAACCTAGTCTGGAATCGTCGAACGGAGAACACAATTTGTCGAGCTGAGTTTGAGTTCGTCGAGCTGAGCTTGAGTTCGTCGAGATGAGCTTGAGTTCGTCGAGCTGAGCTTGAGAGAGTTCGTCGACTAGACAGTCTTCATTCGTTGAACAGACAATCTTCATTCGTCAAGCTAAGAATCAAATTCGTCGAGCGAAGAAAGATTGTGGACTTAGCCAAATATTTTGCATCTGCTAATATCCAGTGTCGATAGAGATCCTCTGGTGTCGACATAAGTCCTCTAAGTTCAGAATTCGTCGAGTAGAGTACAGCATTCGTCGACCTGAGAAGCGGAGAACTTGAGGTCCAAGTTCGTCGAGCTTAGAATCCAATTCGTCGACCAAAACTTGAAGCTGGACTTAGAAAAATTCTAAAGTTGTCCTGACTTTAGCTTGAAGTAGAAACTGAGTCTTCGTCGAACAGAGAACCAAGATCGTCGAGCTCAGCACTAAGAATTATCTCACGATCGTCGAGCACAGAACTTCTTTCGTCGAGCTGAGTTCGACGAACGTCGAACTCATTTAACTTAGTCTTGAAATCCTTTAAGTCTGAGGTCGCTAATGGTCTTGATGATAGCTGGTCCTTCTGAAGTTGAACCTAAGGACTTAGCCTAGACTCTAGGACACAACTTGACCCTGGCTATACAAGATGTGTCACATCCTAAGTCAGTGAACCTAGCCCAAATCAACTAGGGATCCAACACATTTAGCCTTTCAGACCACTGTCTAAGGATCCCGACTATGCCAATGGCCAGTCCCCTTTTCGGGTCTCTCGCACCGAACCACATAGCCTAGGTCTGATTCCACTTGCTCGTTGCTCACAACGCGTAGTACACCTTAAGACGTACGAACGAGCCAAGCTTCTCTCGGATCCTGCCATTTTCAAACAATCACATAACCTAGTTATGTTCAAGGCCGGTTCCCAGACCGCCAAGTTAGCAGAACAATGATTCCGCTCAGTTTTTCGGGTGCACCTTGGAGCTAACCTCCAAGGAGCCCTGCTGCAATCTACCGCATAGAAACCCGAAAACCCAAAGCACGGAGTCTTCTCCGGCAAATCATAACAAATGCAACATCACCGATCCAGACCAACATGTCCGGGTAGGCTTCACACACAATGCTTATGCTCGTACTTCGATTCCGGACTCTATATTCAACACAAGGGGGACTATTCACATCAACCCCAAGGAACACAACGCACTCACCGCACACTCGCGGGAGCGGGATTCCCTATGAAGAAAGGAAGAGCTTCACATGCTCAAGTGGAGAATCGTTATCCTTGTAGTCTGCTTTGGCGCCATGGAAAAACTACACGGATGAAAATCTTCGCAATGAACTTTCCTCCACGGATCCGCTCTCAGATCTCAAAATAGTGCTCTGATGCTCCGCAGGCGGCCGGAATCCTCCTTCTTCTTCCTCCTCTCTCTAACTCCTTGGAAAGAGAAAGCTTTGGAGAGAAATGAAGGATTAACTCCCCTATTCCCGGCCTTAACAGAGCAGGAAACCATCTGGGTCGTTGGATCTTATTTAAAGAAAACGAACGGCTCAGATCCGCTCAAAAATCACCAAACCTGGGCCGAACACGGCTTGGCACACAGCCGTGTCCCAGATCGTGTGCCTCGATCCAGGCACGATCGTCGAACACAGAGAATCGCATGGGCTCAAACACGCCCGTGTCTCACTCGACACGCCCGTGTCGGGTTCCTCGACACGCCCGTGTCAGGGGGCGTGTCACACATAACCGCCACACCAACCAACATGACCCTGCTGAACACGGGTACTGACACGGGTTGGCACACGCCCGTGTCAAATTACACGCCCGTGTCATTAAGCCGTGTTCCTTGCCGTGTCCTTCTCAGGATGAAAACGGCCAAAAAACCAACCAGACACGGCCTTGGACACGCCCGTGTCCTAGGCCGTATACCCCTATACAGGCACCCAAATCCCTTTTTACGCGACCAACTCAAATATAATTTTCGGGGCGTTAGAAATCTCCCCCACTTAAGGAATTTCATCCTGAAATTAAGTAAAGGTATGTTGAGAACCAAGGTCCAGCGGGATTGGGTGTGTGTGGGACCGCATATTTGGGCTTCCCCATCGCGCTCCTGGTCTGGGTGTTGACCACGGTGGGTCCCCCGTGTGGCGGAATATCTCCGCCATCCCGTGGTTGGATTAGTCCCACATTGCCTGCAGCGGGTGGTCCTTGGTGTTTATGTACCCCCGTCGCCCCTTACCATTACCTCGGGGTTTTGGGAAGATGTGTGGTGACCGGTGGTTTCCACATGGTATCAAAGCCATCCCGCTGCAGGGGTTTGTTGAGAACCAAGGTCCAGCGGGATTGGGTGTGTGTGGGACCGCATATTTGGTCCTTGGTGTTTATGTACACAGATATTCAAAATGGTCCCACAGATATGCGGAGATGACCACAGATATTTAAAATTCATCTCAACACAAAGGAGAGAAGTCTGCAGGCGGTGTGGGATTAACCCCAACCACAAGACCGCGGGGATATTCCGCCACAAGGGGGACCACCGGGGTCAACACCCAGACCTGGAACGCGATGGGGAAGCCAAACATGCGGTCCCACACACACGTGTCCTGCTGGCTAATATAATCTCAACACACCCCCTGCAGCAGGACAACCCGCTCTGATACCAAGTTAGAACCCATCAACCCATTAGTTCATCTCAAAACCCAGGTGTTGAGATGAAGGGTGGCGGGATACTTGAACACAAAAGAGAGAAGTCTGCAGGTGGTGTGGGACTAACCCCAACCACAAGACCGCGGGGATATTCCGCCACAAGGGAGCCCACCGGGGTCAACACCCAGACCTGGAACGTGATGGGGAAGCCAAACATGCGGTCCCACACACACGTGTCCTGCTGGCTAATATAATCTCAACAATCTTTGCTATGGGCTAGCTCTCAGAGCAGTAAGCATGCATTGATTGTAGTTGCAAGGAGGTCAGTTGGGAGCTAGTCGTGAGATGGCATTTACGGGCGTGAAAGGGGTCGAGCAAGATGTTGACGTCTGCCCCTCAGGTGATTAAGGCAGTTCGGTCTGGGGCAGAGCGGTTTGTCACTCTAGTGCAGGCTTCAACGCCTAGGCCTAGTTTGGACAGTGTCCCAGTTGTGTCTGAGTATCCTGATGTGTTTCCAGATGATCTCCCTGGAGCCCCTCCTCAGCGGGAGATTGATTTTACTATTGAGCTGGTACCAGGTGCCAAACCGGTGTCACGCTCTCCGTATCGGATAGCGCCAAGAGAGATGGAAGAGTTGAAGGTTCAACTTCAAGAGTTGTTAGAGCAAGGTTAAGTGCGTCCAAGTTCGTCGCCTTGGAGCGCACCGGTTCTCTTCGTTAAGAAGAAAGATGGGAGCTTGCAGCTTTGTATCGACTACTGGAAATTGAACAAGCTTACGAAAAAGAATAAGTATCCGATCCCGAGAATGACGATCTATTTGATCAGTTGGTTGGGTCAACGGTATATTCGAAGTTAGATCTGAAGTCCGGTTACTACCAATTGAGGATAAGGGAGAGCGACATTCCAAAGACAGCATTCAGTACGCGGTTTGGGCATTACGAGTTCACGGTCATGCCGTTTGGTTTGACCAATGTTCCATCTATGTTTATGGATCTGATGAACAGAACATTCAGAGAGTAACTGGACGATTTTGTGATAGTATTTATCGACGATATCCTAGTCTACTCACAGTGTGAAGAGGATCACTACAATCACCTGCACATGATGTTGGAGACGTTGAGGAGAAACCAATTGTATGCTAAGTTCTCCAAGTGTGAATTCTGGTTATCCTTGATAGCATTCCTTGGTCATGTTGTTAGTGGAGAAGGGATAGTTGTGGATCCGGCGAAGATAGTGGCGATACGGGCGTGGCCTGCTTTGACTACAGTGGCGGAGGTCCGAAGCTTTCTGGGGCTTGCTGGCTACTACAGGCACTTCGTAGAGAACTTCTCGCGGATAGCGCTACCACTCACGACTTTGACTAGGAAGAATCAGAAGTTTGTGTGGTCTTCGGAGTGCGAACAGGCTTTTGAAGAGTTGAAGAGGCGGTTGACCACAACGCCTATTTTATGTTCCCCAAGAGGAACTGAAGGGTTCGAAATCTATAGTGATGTTTCAGGCAGTGATTTGGGCTGTGTTCTGCTATAGCATGTGAGTGTGATAGCCTACGGTTCACGACAATTGAAGGCTCACGAGAGAAATTATCTGGTCCATGACTTGGAGTTAGCGGCCGTGATATTTGCTTTAAAGCTATGGAGGCACTATCTGTACGGTGTAAAAGTCGATATATACACCCATCATAAGAGCTTGAAGTACCTGTTAGATCAAAAGGATCTGAACATGAGGTAGCGGAGATGGATGGAGTTCCTAGGGGACTATACCTTCAAGATACATTATGTGCCAGGGAAAGGTAATGTAGTGGCGGATGCGTTGAGTTGTAAGATCCCTGCACATGCCAACTGGTTATTAGTACATGATGAGAGATTGGTCCGTGAGTTGGACGCTTTGGGGATATCCTGCGTCGACAAGCAGTCTAATACTGAGGCGAAACTGTTTTGGACCGAGGTGCAGTGTGACCTAGCTGATAGAGTTCGGCGGGCTTTGATTCAGGATAACAGCATGGAGCAGATCTTGGATGAATCATTGGATGGGTCAAATTCCCAGTTTGTTGTTGAGGATGGGTTGCTAAGGAAAGACGGTCACATATGTGTTCCTAGTGCGGATAATCTTCGGGAGGAGTTGATGTACGAGGCTCATCATACCAAGTACTCAATCCACCTGGGAAGCACGAAGATGTATAGAGACTTGAAGAAATTGCTTTGGTGGCCAGGATTGAAGAAGGATGTAGCACTCTATGTGGCCAAGTACCAAACTTGTGCCTTGGTTAAGGCGGAGTGACAAAAGCCCGGAGGTTTCCTAAAGTCCTTGCCTATCCCGGAATGGAAATTTGACGACATATCTATGGATTTTGTGCATGTTTTGCCGAGGTCGCAGAGGGGAAACGACGCCATCTGGGTGGTTGTAGATAGGTTGACAAAGATGTCGCACTTCATCCCAATCAGGAAGGAAGATCCGGTAGAAAGGTTGGCCAAACTCTATGTGGAGAATATTGTACGGTTGCATGGTGTGCCCCGCAGTATTGTTAGTGATCGAGATGGACGCTTCACGTCGAATGACTGGAAGTTGGTGCATAGTCTATTGGGTACTAAGCTAAAATTCAGCACAGCCTTTCACCCGCAGACGGATGGCCAAACTGAGAGGGTCAACCAGACGTTGGAGGACATGCTTCGCATGTGCGTTCTAGATTTTGGAAAGCAGTGGGAAGATCACTTGTACATGGTGGAGTTTGCATATAATAACAGCTTTCAGGCGAGTACTGGAATGGCACCTTTCGAGGCCTTGTACGGGAGAAAGTGTCGCACGACGTTGTCTTGGTTGGAGACGGGCGAGTCTAAGCTTTACAAACGTCAAGCGGTGGAAGATGTCACTTCAGTGATACGGACAATTCAGGAACGGTTGAAGATCGCTCAGGACAGACAATCGAAGTACTATAACGCCAAACATAGGAACATGGAGTTCAGTGTTGGTGACTGGGTGTACTTGAAAATCAAACCGTTCAAGGGTGTCTCGCGGGTTCGACGCTTGAAGAAGCTGAGTCCGAGATACCATGGACCATTTGAGGTCTTGGAACGTGTTGGCGAAGCAGCATATAGATTGAAGCTATCGGTAGAGTTGACTGGGCTACACGATGTGTTCCACGTATCGGTGTTGCGTAAGGCGGTGCAAGAGCCTTCGCAGATAGTTGCAGTTGATCAAGTTCCAGTTGACTACGAGTTGACGACAAAGGTCAAGCCTATACGTATAGAAGATGTTGAAGTCAAGTGACACCGCAACAGGGATATTCGAATGGTTAAAGTCCGTTGGGATAATTGCGGACGCGAGGAGCTTTCTTGGGAGCGAGAGCAAACTTTGTTGGAAGAATACCCCGAGTTGTTCCATTCAGGCAACTTGTAATTTTGTGTACCTTGTTGAAATCACCCGTCACCACACATCTTCCCAAAACCCCGAGGTAGTAGGAAGGGGGGACGGGGGTACATAAACACCAAGGACCACCCGCTGCAGGTAATGTGGGACTAATCCAACCACGGGATGGCGGGGATATTCCGCCACACGGGGGACCCACTGGGGTCAACACCCAGACCAGGAACGCGATGGGGAAGCCCAAATATGCGGTCCCACACACACCCAATCCCGCTGGACCTTGGTTCTCAACACACCCCCGCAGCAGGATGGCTCTGATACCATGTTGAAATCACCCGTCACCACACATCTTCCCAAAACCCCGAGGTAGTAGGAAGGGGGACGGGGGTACATAAACACCAAGGACCACCCGCTCAACCCATTAGTTCATCTCAAAACCCAGGTGTGAGATGAAGGGTGGCGGGATACTTGAACACAAAGGAGAGAAGTTTGCAGGCGGTGTGGGATTAACCCCAACCACAAGACCGCGGGGATATTCCGCCACAAGGGGTCCCACCGGGGTCAACACCCAGATCCTGGAACGCGATGGGGAAGCCAAACATGCGGTCCCACACACACGTGTCCTGCTGGCTAATATAATCTCAACACACCCCCGCAATAGGACAACCTGGCTCTGATACCAGCTGACGGCTCTTCATCATCAGTCCATGGGACGGGGCTAGTTCATGTCACTCCGTCTCTTCATTTGGCGGATACTCTCTACGTGCCGAAGTTCCCGTGCAACTTATTATCTGTTACCTCTCTATGCAAGCAATTGCAGTGTTCCATCACATTTACTTCTACTTCTTGCTCTTTTCAGGATTCAGACTCCCAACGGACGATTGCTACTGGGACTGAGAGTGGCGGCTTATACTTCCAGGACAACATTTCTGCTTTCTCCACCTTCTCCTCCACATCCACAGATATTCTCCAATGGCATCTCCGCCTTGGTCATGCTCCTCCACGTCTTCTTCGTCAACTTCTGCCCCAACTTCCTCCACAAAGTCCTCCACTCAACTGTGAGGCCTGTCAGCTTGGCAAGCATCACCACTCCTTCCCTCCAAAGCACGTTCGTGGATCTACCCGTTCGTTTGATCTCATCCACTCCGATATTTGGGGTCCTTCTCATACTCTTACCATTGGTCGCGGTAGTTCATATTTTGTCACATTCATTGATGATTTCTCTCGCTGTACGTGGGTGTATCTGTTAAAAGATCACTCCGAATTATTCTCTGTATGGACGTCCTTCTATCTCATGATCAAAACTCAGTTTAATGTTTCTATCAAAGTTTTTCGATCTGATAATGCCAAAGAATATATCAGTCATGACTTTTCTACATTCTGCATGCAAAATGGGATTATTCATCAAACTAGTTGTGTCTATACTTCACAATAGAATGGTGTGGCCGAATGCAAAAACCGTCACCTCCTCGATGTCGCTCGCATCTTGATGACCCAGATGCATGTTCCTCGCTCCTATTGGGGCTATGCTGTTCTCCTTGCCTGCTACCTTATCAATCGCATTCCCTCCACGGTTCTCCACGGAAAAACCCCATTCTCCATTCTGTATCCGGGCAAGAAGTCGTTTCCTCTCCCTCTCCTAATCTTTGGATGCACTGCCTTTGTGCATGCCCCTTCTGCCACCAGTGATAAGCTCTCCCCTCGCTCCACCAAATGTGTCTTTCTGGGGTACTCCACCACTCAGAAAGGCTATTGTTGCTTTGATCTCGTCCTTCATAAGCAGTTCATCTTTGTTGATGTCACCTTCTTCGAGAATACCTCCTACTTCTCGGATGACTCCTCTCCTCTTCTCACAGCTTCTGATCCTCCTGTCGTTCCCTCGTCTCCTACTACGATCTCCACCCCTACACTGTCTCCAACCACTCCTCTCCCTCCACCTCTCTCTATCCCTTCTCCGCCACCATCTCCCTCATCTCCGCCACCGTCTCCCTCATCTCCACCGTCGTCGCTCTCTACTCCGGGCCAGCTTTCTCTGCCACGGATGCTCCGGATGCCGAGGGACCCGCTGACCTGGATCTTCCTATAGCTCTTCGCAAAGGGGTGCGGACGTGTACCTTACACCCCCTTGTTGCTGTTGTTTCATATGATCGTCTTACCCATTCTTGTAGGGCATTTGCACTGGCTATCACTTCCACTGCCACACCCCGCTCCTACCAGGAGGCCCTTGCTATTCCTCATTGGAAGCTGGCCATGGATGAGGAAATGGCGACCCTAACTGAGCGGGGTACATGGACTCTTGTTCCTCCTCCCTTCGACACTGATGTTGTTGGCTGTCGCTAGGTCTTTGTGGTCAAATTTGGCCCCGACGGCACTGTGGATCAGTATAAGGCTCGCCTTGTTGCTAAGGGCTTTACTCAGACCTATGGGGTTGATTACTTTGGCACCTTCTCCCCCGTGGCTCGTCTCAGCACTATCCGAGTCCTTCTCTCTGTGGTGATAAATCGGGATTGGCCGATCTCCCAGCTGGATGTCAAGAATGCCTTCCTTTATGGTGATCTTCAGGAGGCTGTCTACATGGAGCAACCTCCTGGGTATGTTGCTCAGGGGGAGACACGAGTATGTCGGCTGAAGAAGGCAATCTATGGCCTCAAGCAGAGCCCTCGAGCTTGGTTTGACAAGTTCAGCGGCATCGTGGCGGTCGTTGGTTTTGCGCGAAGCTCTGCCGATCACTCTCTATTTATTCGCAAAACCCCTTCGGGGCTGGTTGTTCTTGTTGTGTACGTCGATGATATTCTTCTCACTGGCGATGACCAGGACGGGGTAGCCCTGACAAAGCGACATCTTCGTCAACATCTGATCACGAAAGATATGGGCTCTCCAAAGTACTTTCTGGGAATCGAAATCTCTCGGAAGCCCGACTCCTTAGTTCTCTCTCAGCGTAAGTATGCCCTTGATCTTTTAAAAGAGGCAGAATTGACTGGAGCAAAACCTGCCCGATGTCCCATGGCAACTGGAGAAGACAAAACCTGGACAGATGATTCGCCTCCTCTTTCAGATAGTTCGCGATACAGGCGTCTGGTTGGCAAGCTCATATATCTCACAGTGACCAGGCCCGACATTTCCTATGCTGTGGGCAAGGTAAGTCAATTCATGCAAGCACCTAGGGAGTGCCATCTACAGTCCGCCTTGCGGATCTTGGAGTGTGTCAAAGCAGCGCCTGGGAAAGGATTACTTTTTTAGAAGAATGTTCATCTGAGGGTTGAAGCATACTCAGATGCAAGTTATGCTGATGACAAAGGGGATCGCAAGTCAACCTCAGGTTTTTGCACCTTTGTTGGGGGAAATCTGGTGAGCTGGAAGAGCAAGAAGCAGTCTGTTGTCTCCAGGTCCAGTGCAGAAGCTGAGTATCGCAGTATGGCGTGGACCACTTGTGAGTTAAAATGGCTGCGGGCTCTCATGCTAGATTTATGAGAGGTCTACAACCATCCTCTACCTATGTTCTGTGATAACAAGACTGCCATATACATCTCCAAAAATCCGGTCTTCCATGAAAGAACAAAGCACATTGAGGTCGACTATCATTTCATTCGTGAAGAGATCTTAAAGGAACAAATTTGCACTCCCTTTATCACGTCTGATAAAGAGCTGGCTGACATCTTCACCAAGCCAGTTTCCGCCTCGTTTCTAAATATTTGTGACAAGCTGGGCATGATCGATATATATGCTCCAACTTGAGGGGGAGTGTTGAAGTTGGTGACCGGGCGGTCTGGCGGTCTGTCTTGGCGGGTTGGAGACCGCGCAGTCTGGCGGTTTCCCTTCAGCAGGTTGGTTGCTGTGCTGTTGCTGTTTGTTAGCCGGGCGGTCTGGCGGTTTGTCTCAGCCGGCTTGGAGACCGGACGGCTTGTGCGGTTTGTTCTTTATAGTCCGCTTAGTCCTGTAAATTTTTAGTCTCACATCTCTTATTTGTATTCTCTCATCTCTCATCCATTCTATATAAGGGAGGGCATACCTTTGTAATAGATATCTTTTTTGGATAATAAAATTTTGCATTATTCAAAATTCAGCAACAAGGGGGCCCACCGGGGACCAAATATGCGGAGATGATGGGTGGTGGGATGAAGGGTGGAGGGATGAAGAGAACCGGTGCGCTCCAAGGCGACGAACTTGGACACACTTAACCTTGCTCTAACAACTCTTGAAGTTGCACCTTCGACTCTTCCATCTCTCTTGGCACTATCCGATACGGAGAGCGTGACACCGGTTTGGCACCTGGTACCAGCTCAATAGTAAAATCAATCTCCCGCTGAGGAGGAGCTCCAGGGAGATCATCTGGAAACACATCAGGATACTCGGACACAACTGGGACACTATCCAAACTAGGCCTAGGCATTGAAGCCTGCACTAGAGTGACAAACCACTCTGCCCCAGACCAAACTGCCTTAATCACCTGGGGGGCAGACGTCAACGTCTTGCTCGACCCCTTTCACGCCCGTAAATGCCATCTCACGACTAGCTCCCAACTGACCTCCTTGTAACTACAATCAATACATGCTTGCTGCTCTGAGAGCTAGCCCATAGCACAGATCACATCGCACGCAACTATCAGCAATAGTGACGCTCACAAGTCATCGACATGACTCCCACGCCTTACCCTAACGCCACAAGCTCTATCCGCACGCATAGGGCATCCGTAGGCAGCAGCCCATCCAATTTGACCTTTGCCATCGAAGGAAGGACTCTGACGCGCGATAGAAACTCTTCGGACAGAAAGGATGCGAAACTTCCGCACCGAACAGTGCTCTCGCCGGACAATCGACAATTTAAACAAGCCTAACACAATCAGTCATGGGCTAAACTGCATAGGGAAACAAACATTTAAAGCTAACCTGCTATACATACCCGTCACCACGTCAAACTGCTTTGTGCCTTCATGCTGGCTAAGGTTGTACACTTTTGGCTGGGTTTGGGCATAGTACGATGCGGTTGCCTCCGACCCTGCCCTTCTCCTCGTAGATATCTCCAGATTTCTTCCCAGACTTCCGTCGTCCGCGCCAACAGTTTCGGGCAAAATGTCCTGGCTTCGCACAGTTAAAACATGTAATTACCTTCCTCCCAATGGTTGCTGCTGTCTTAGCTTTCCTTATCTTCTGTGCGCCATTACGACAATCTTGGGCAAAGTGGTCTTTCTTGCCACAAGTATGACAGTTGTAAGTAACCTTGCCAGTCGATGATCTAACCCTCTTTTTCAGCGTTCTGCGAGATGCAGCCCTCATAGGGCTTGAAGAGTTCGATACCCTACTCACTGGTATCTAGTGAATTTTCCCCATATCTACTTCCAAAGATCTAGCCGACTCGACCAAGGCTCGGAATCCCAATAGTTTTGGTCCTAGCAGTAGAATTCGCAGTTCGTCATGCAGACCATTATAGAATCTATCAACTATAGACTACTCGTTCTCCAACCCAAAGCATGGGTAGCGGCTTATCAAAAGAAATGCCTGCAAATACTCATCAACCGAGTGCATACCCTGCACTAAGCACATGTTTAACGGCTGACCTGATGGCCTTCTAAATGTCACTTGATCCAACACACCACCCGACATTGAAGTCATCTCAGGGACAAAGGGTTGCGCATTGCTTCCCTGTTGTGCACTAGTCACAGCGAGCACCACTTCAAAAATCCTTCTTATGGTTTCAAATGATGGAGGGGTCTCAAGCACGTCGCTGGGTGCACTATAATCCTCAGAAACCAGATGTTCTGTCAGCTCTGAGCCACTCCCGGTCACCTATAGTCGTACAAAACACCAATAAGTGACCAAACGGAATTGCAAAAAGCAATTATAGGAACATGCAGGTTCCTCAAACACGTGTATTTTTCATTCCTAAGGGGACATTCATGGGTTCTTTTTGATGTTATAACGATGACGCACACATGTGCTCACCACCCCTTAAAAGAATTCGCCCACGAATTCATTTAAGCCTGACCGTAACCAGAAGTCTGATACCAAATTATAACACCCCCATCTGTCACATGACATATAACAGAAGGTCCAGCTGGAACCCGACGCCATATACTAGGGACAGTCGGAAGGGTTATATAAGAATATCCAAACTATCTAATTAAGACTACACGCCGTAACACAGAGCATTCTAGCGTAAGCTTTTAAAAGTGTAAAGAACCCAAACTGAATAATCAATTTACATGAATGTCCACAATCACTACCACTGGAATGAAATAACAATATACTGAAAGATACATGGCCTTATGGCCTTACAATAGTTCACTTAACAAATAGTGTCTTACATACATCGGCTCGCAGGCCGGCCACACATGACAAAATAAAAACAACTATTCGTTAAGGCTTTCGAGGGCCAGCACGGCAACATGGGCTCCAGCCCGCTATTTTGCACTCGGCTCCGCAGCACCTGCAAGCAACATTCCACCGCACAGTGGCAAACAGGCAACGGTCAGCTAAAGCCGACCAAATTATAACGACCCCGTCCCTTTCTCGGGATGGCGGAGCTCCTTCCCTGCATAACATTAGCCCAGCTAAACAATTATGTAAAAACATACTTTGCCACAGGTGTAGGCTCGCACGGCCAAACACCCCGTGCACTCAGGGCACATTAACGGTGAATACTGACACTTCAGCGTCTTCACCACCACCACCAATATGGCAACCACATGAGCATTTAGCCTTTCTGACCACTGTCTAAGGCTCCCAACTATGCCTGATGAATTGTAAATATACCTATTTTTATGTACATTACTTAAGTCGTTTTAATTAATTTTTGTCATTTCTACTTGTTTTTATTCAATAAAATGCTCCTATTTTTGTAAATATTATACTAACTTGTTTTATTTTATTTGTCAGGAAAAAAATCAAAATCTGCAAAAAATGACATGTCACGCCCGTGACATATTGGTCACGCCCGTGACCAGGGCGTGACAGCTCAAAATCCCGAAAAGAAGCCAATTTTGAAGAGAAAAGCCTGACATGCCCGTGTTCCATGATTCGACACGCCCGTGTCAATCCGACACGGGGCGTGACCAAGCCGTGTCCATCCCGCTCGACGATTTCAACTCGACGTTCGTCGACCCAAGAGGGACACGCCCGTGTTCGATGGGCGACACGCCCGTGTCAGCCCGACACGCCCCGTGCCAGCCAGGTCACCGTTTCGCGCTCAACGTTCGTCGAACCCAAGAGGGACACGCCAGTGTCCGATGTGCGCCACGCCCGTGTTAGCCCGACAAACTGCCGCCGGTGAATCCCGAAGTCAACAACGCCTTTAAGCGCCGAACGACACGCCCACCGTCACGCCCGTGACTTGGGGCGTGACCGCCGCGTTTTCGGCCGGAAAGTCAAATCGCCGTCAAATCCGTCAGATCGCTGAATTCTGCTGTAAAATAGTGCTGACACGCCCCCCGACACGCCCGTGTCGGAGGGCGTGTACTTGGAAATTTTTGCCTATAAAAAGGCAGCTGCTGTATGAGTTCAGGGTTCCAAAAATCCGAACCATTTTGATGTATCAGGGCTGCCGTTAGAGGTTCTTTAGTGCTATGTAAGGATTCTCTTTCCCCCCTTTTTGAATTTAGTTTGTTTAAGCTCCTGTAATCAACTTCTTTTATTAATAAAATAGATATTTTTCTCATCCTTATATGCTCTGAATTTTCTCTAAAGGCCTCCTTTTCATCAATCTTATACACTTTCATGTTTTAAAATGAAAATGTTCTCGTTTTCTTTTCAAATATAACAAAATATATAGCCGTTATTATGGCCGATTTCATTCTCATACTTTAAAATTGATTAGACTTAGGATTTTCATGCTTTAAAATACGCTCTTATGAACTTGTAAAACATTAAAAAGGTAGTTTCCATCCCTCTCAACTTAGCTTTTACTTTGTTTTAATTATAAAACTACTGCTTCTTTTTAGCTTACTCCCACCTTTTAAACCATTTTACAAGGCTATAGTAATGTATAAATTATTATTTTTATTTTTCATCAACTTTCATTTTAAGTAATTACAAAAAATATTTTCGCTCGAACAATTTTTATTTTCACTTTTTAAGCATTTTTATCAAAATCTAACGGTAAAAATGTAAACGTTTTAATTTTTCGGGCACTTGCCTTTCTCACTTTAATTTGAAAACTTTTTGCTCAAACAATTTTTATTTGGCTTTTTTATGCATTTCTACTGCATTCCAGCGGTAGAAATGCAGTCATTTTAATTTTTCGATAACTTTGATTTTTGCAATTATTTTAGCACGAGGGTGTGCGTGTATGAGATATTTTTCAGCTCCTAAGTTAAATTATGCAAGTGTGTGTGTGTGTGTTTATTTATGTCGAGTGCGTGAGTAGTTACTTTCAAGTAGAGTGTGTGTGTTGTTTTTATTTTTCCGCCTACTCATTTGAGTTAATTGGCTGGATTTTATTCAAGTAGAGTGCGTGTGTTGTTTTTATTTTTCCATCTACTCATTTGAGTTAAATGACCGGTCTGTATTTTCAGTCCTACTCGTTTGAGTAGGACTTGTAATTTTCATTCTTTATTTTTCCGCCTACTCACTTGAGTTAAATGGCTGGATTTGATTTTCCGCCTACTCGCTAGGAGTTAAATGGTCGGACTTTATTTTGATGTAAATATTTAAGAAAGCCCTGTAATCGCATTTATTTTCTCCTACTCGTTTGAGTATGACTCGCTTTCATTTCAGTACTACTCGTTTGAGTAGGACTTGCAATTTTCAGCTTTAATTTTCCGCCCCACTCGTTTGAGTGAGACTTGCAAATTTCAATTATGCACTTTTCAGCTTTTATTTCCCGCCCCCACTCGTTTGAGTGGGACCTGCAAATGTCAATTATGCAATTTTCTCTTATGTGTAACTTAGTTTTATTTCTTCCTTTTGTTATATGTTTGAATGAGTGCGGGTGTGTTTATTTGTAATAACTTTTCTAAAATTAGGTTATTTTGCTTTTCTTTTTATTTTCTTTATAACCTTTTAGTGAATAGTTTAGGACGCTCGCATAACCAAACATATAAGTTATCCCCATTCTGATGAGTGGCTAATTGCTTTTAGCCCTCGGTATCGAAGAGCTTTGGGATCTAAAATGTTTTAAATAACCAAATGTCTAATTTTTCAATTTAATTAAAAACTTAAGGTTTACCCCGGGTTAACGACGCATAGACCCACATATCGATGTGTGGGCTCTATTTCTGTTATCCATACGCTAGCTAGCCGAGAGGCCGTGCATATGGACAGATCACCCCTGGGTAGATAGAGTTCCGAACTAACCCTCGAGAGAGGAGGCGCGCTAACTCTACCGGATTGGGTTCCCCACCCAATAGCGGGGTTCTTAGCGTACTGCGGGCATTAAGGGGAATCCTTCGTCGGACGAGAGCCCGGTCGAATAGCCTTAATGTCTAGGTGAGCGATATTCCTAGAGATAGGTGAGCTCATTATTTTGAACCTCCACGGCCAAGTTTCCGCATTAATTAAATTGAAACCTTAGATATCTAGTTATTCAAATCTATTTTTAATCCTAACGCAATTCGATACCGGGAGTTATCTCTTCATCGACTATTTTCTTAAAATTTATTTTCGTTCCTATTTTACTTAAAACCCTAAACTTCTATTTCGGTAAAATAATAGTGTTTTCGGAGGAGTAGGGGTAATCAACCCGTTCCCGGGAATAATACGACCTCGGAATTCTCCCGAATATCGAGTACTACTTGCGATAGGTGCACTTGCCTACCCTAGCAAGCCCGCGGCAATCGACTCATCGAACCAACTACAGTAAGAGTTTGTTCGCCGGCCAATCAAGTTTTTGGCGCCGTTGCCGGGGATCGAACCCGGGTCACCCGCGTGACAGGCGTGTCCTTCAGCGATGCGAGGACACGCATCTTGTTTTAAATTGGGAAAATGTAACTTTATGGTTCGAGAAGGTTTGGTTCTCGGCCATATGATTTCGTCTGAGGGGATGGAGGTCGATAAGGCCAAAGTTGAAATTATAGAAAAACTTCCCCCGCCTTCCAACGTTAAATCTATTAGGAGTTTCTTAGGGCACGCGGGCTTTTATAGACGTTTTATTCAAGATTTTTCAAAAATAACAAAGCCGCTAACTCGCCTCTTGGACAAGGAATCAAATTTTGTCTTTGATAGCGAATGCGAGTCTGCATTTAATTTCATAAAACAAATACTTATCAATTCACCTATTTTAGTGGCGCCCGATTGGACCCTTCCGTTCGAAATTATGTGCGATGCTAGTGATATTGTCGTAGGAGCCGTTCTTGGCCAACGTATAAACAAATATTTTCATCCTATTTACTACGCTAGCAAGACACTCACTTCCGCACAAGGAAATTACACGACAACGGAAAAGGAACTTTTAGCCGTCGTATTTGCTTTTGATAAGTTTCGCTCGTATATAACGCTATCCAAAGTTATCGTATTTACCGACCATTCCGCCTTAAAATATTTGTTAGCGAAAACGGACGTCAAACCTCGCCTTCTTCGATGGATCCTCCTCTTGCAGGAGTTCGATTTAGAGATCCGGGATAAGAGGGGTGCGGAAAATTTAGCCACCGATCACCTGTCCCGCTTAGAAAATCCCACTGCGGAAGCGCTCGTCGAATCTGACATAAATGACAGATTCCCCGAGGAACGCCTCCTAGCCATAACTACTAGTTCTTCTTCCCCGCCTTGGTTCGCAGATTTTGCAAACTATTTAGTTGCGAGGATACTTCCAAAAGACTTTTCAAGCCAGCAAAAGAAGAAATTCTTTTCTGACTTGAAATATTTCTTTTGGGAGGACCCTTTTCTTTTTCGTATCTGCGCGGACCAAGCGGTCCGAAGATGTGTCGCGGGTGTGGAGTGCACGCAAATCCTTAGGCACTGCCACGAGGGTCCGGCTGGTGGGCATTATCAAGCTAACCGGACCACACGGAAGGCGCTAGAGGCGGGCTTCTTTTGGCCCACTCTATTCAAAGACACTCACAATTTTGTGCGCGCATGCGATAGCTGTCAGCAGTCGGGTAACATTTCTCGTCGCGACGAGATGCCCCAAAACATGTTTTTAGAGTGCGAAGTCTTCGATTTATGGGGCATAGATTTCGTCGGCCCCCTACCTCCGTCTTTCAAAAATCTGTATATTTTAGTAGCGGTCGACTACGTATCGAGATGGGCGGAAGCGCAAGCTCTCCCCACCAATGATGCGCGAGTCGTCGTTACATTTCTTAAAAAACTATTTTCTCGCTTCGGCACTCCGCGGGCTATTGTAAGCGATAGGGGGACGCATTTCTGCAATACCCAGATGGCTAAGACGTTAACTAGATACGGCGTCACGCACAAACTTGCCACCACTACCACCCGCGAACTAGTGGCCAAGTAGAGGTAGTCAATCGAGAGATAAAGCGCATATTAGAAAAAACTGTTTCACTTAATAGGAAAGATTGGTCCATCAAACTCGACGATGCGCTGTGGGCTTATCATACCGCATACAAAACCACAATTGGTTGTACGCCGTATCGATTAGTGTACGGCAAAGCGTGTCATCTACCCGTAGAATTAGAACATCGCGCACTTTGGGCTTTAAAACTTTTAAATCTCGACGCTAACTTAGCCGCCCAAAATAAAAAACTGCAACTAAACGAGCTCGATGAATGGCGTGCCAACGCTTACGAGAGCAATAAGTTCTATAAGGAGCGTTCTAAGTTTTATCACGACCAAAAACTCAAGCCCCCAAAAATATTTTCTCCGGGCGATCTTGTCCTTCTTTATAACTCACGACTTAGACTTTTCCCCGGGAAACTTAGATCACGTTGGTCCGGCCCCTTCAAAATTGAAGAGGTTTGGCCTTATGGGACCGTACTCGTCTCCCACCCGGATAAAGACTCATTTAAAGTGAACGGTCATCGCTTAAAATTATACATAACAGGCGATCATGTGGACGGTAATTTCGAATCCATAACCCTCCTAGATATATAAACCGCCAACATAGTCAAGCTACGCGACTATAAACAAAGCGCTCCTGGGAGGCACCCCATGTTTATCTTTTTCTCTATCTCTTTACCTTTTTCTTTGCTATCTTTCTTCCTAATGCAGGGTTCCTAAACTGCGCCTTCCCCGCCTCCTATCAGGGAAGCTTCTACCCCCCCCCCCCCATTTCTTTCTTTTCTTTGTATATATTATCTTACCTGTTTTGTTCCACATACTTACGTTACAACATTGGTGACAATGTTGGACTTAAGTATGGGGGTGTTTTCTCGCTTTCTTTTTCATATTTCTATTTTCTGCACTGTCTTTCTATTTTCTTCACGGTCTTTCTATTTTCTGCACTTTAAACATAAAAAAATTATGAACAAAAAAACTATAAAAATAACAAAAACTTCAAAAAAAAAATTTGAAAATGAAAACAAAATCCCAAAAACCTAAGTTTTTTTTTCTTTTCTGTCTTTAAAATGTTTTTATTTTATGTCTTTTTAAACCAAAAATCCCAAAAAAATTGTAAAACACAAAACAAAAAAATTCAAAACAATATATAAAACAAAAACTCCAAAAACATTATAAAACCAAAATTCCAAAAACATTTTTAGTTTCATTTTGTAAAAATCTGTGTAAATATTTTTGTAAATAATCTTCTCTCTTCCCCTTCCTTTTCTCTCTCATTCTTGTAAATACCGTCTCTTTTTCTCCCACTTTCCGCAAAACCTTAAAAAAATCTAAAAAAATAATAAGTTCAAAATAAAAATAAAAAAAATTCAAAAAAACATGTTTTGAAAAACTAAACAAAAATTCAAAAAAAATTGAGAGTAAACCAAAACCAAAAACAAAAACAAAAAAAGAGATAATAAATAAAAAAAAACACACAAAAAAAATGAAGATGAAAAACCTCTAAAAAACCAAAAAATATTTTGAAACAAATAAATCAAATATACCATCCTTAATTTTCTTGTCATCCAAAAATTTTGCTTTGAGTTTATTTATATGTGAATTTTATTAATTCTTTGTTTGTTATTCGTTTGTTAATTATTGATTGAAAAATTTAAATATTCGGGGTTAAGTTTTAAAGAATTCATTATGCTTTGTTAAAAATAGCGAACTCGTTTTAGGCACTACTTCTAATTTTTCATTGATAGGAGCACGTGTATTATGTTAGAAAATAACGATTATAGGATTCAATTATGTTTACTTTTAGCTTTCTGAAAAATTGGAACTTACAATTTATTAAGGTTGCTCTCAAAATTTTTTAATAAAAAATCTAGTTTTCTTTTCTCACCGTCCTTATCATGACCGACTTGGCATGATAAAATTGTTATCCTTAAAAGATCCTATGTTAATGGGAATAAGATTTCGTTCCATAAACATAGGCACCCAATAGATTAAAAAGATTATATGTTATGGAGTAAGAGGATAAAATTCATTACTCCTACACATATACATTGGGTTAAAATTTACTATGAAGTTGAAAAAATCGATATTAGGAAAATATGATTTCGTTTTCCTAATAATCCAAAAAAAACATGGAGGTTCGAGAAAAAATTACCTCGCCTCAAAAATCAAAACCCTCTTCATAAACCAACATCAACCCTCTTACCCAATTTCACGATTCTAGATTTAATTCAAAAATCTTTTTGAGAGCATAATTTGTAAATTGCATTATTTCCAATAAAACTCTTATAGGCTAAAAATTCATATAATTCCAAACTATTCTTGTTAATCTAACCATTACACTTATTGCTTTCTATTTGATTATACCTAGAAGTCTTTTGGCCAAAACTTTTGCGCTATTTAAATCATCTTCATAAATTTAGGACTTAACTCTTACACCACGTTTCTTTATTTAGATCTCTCTTATAATTAATTAAGCGGTAGCTAAACTTAGAGTTTTTTTTATTCTTTATAAGTTCATCTCAAACTTTTGCTCTGGAATAGCAAAAGCTTAAGTATGGGGGTATTTGATGAATTGTAAATATACCTATTTTTATGTACATTACTTAAGTCGTTTTAATTAATTTTTGTCATTTCTACTTGTTTTTATTCAATAAAATACTCCTATTTTTGTAAATATTATATTAACTTGTTTTTTTTATTTGTCAGGAAAAAAATCAAAATCTGCAAAAAATGACATGTCACGCCCGTGACATATTGGTCACGCCCGTGACCAGGGCGTGACAGCTCAAAATCTCGAAAAGAAGCCAATTTTGAAGAGAAAAGCCTGACATGCCCGTGTTCCATGATTCGATACGCCCGTGTCAATCCGACACGGGGCGTGACCAAGCCGTGTCCATCCCGCTCGATGATTTCAACTCGACGTTCGTCGACCCAAGAGGGACACGCCCGTGTCCGATGTGCGACACGCCCGTGTCAGCCCGACACGCCCCGTGCCAGCCAGGTCACCGTTTCGCGCTCAACGTTCGTCGAACCCAAGAGGGACACGCCCGTGTCCGATGTGCGCCACACCTGTGTCAGCCCGACAAAATGCCGCCGGCGAATCCCGAAGTCAACAATGCCTTTAAGCGCCGAACGACACACCCACCGTCACGCCCGTGACCTGGGGCGTGACCGCCGCATTTTCGGCCGAAAAGTCAAATCGCCGTCAAATCCGTCAGATCGCCGAATTCTGCTGTAAAATAGTGCTGACACGCCCCCCGACACGCCGTGTCGGAGGGCATGTACTTGGAAATTTTTGCCTATAAAAAGGCAGCTGTTGTATGAGTTCAGGGTTCCAAAACTCCGAACCATTTTGATGTATAAGGGCTGCCGTTAGAGCTGCTTTAGTGCTATGTAAGGATTCTCTTTCCCCCCTTTTTGAATTTAGTTTGTTTAAGCTCCTGTAATCAACTTCTTTTATTAATAAAATAGATATTTTTCTCATCCTTATATGCTCTGAATTTTCTCTAAAGGCCTTCTTTTCATCAATCTTATACACTTTCATGTTTTAAAATGAAAATGTTCTCGTTTTCTTTTCAAATATAACAAAATATATAGCCGTTATTATGGCCGATTTCATTCTCATACTTTAAAATTGATTAGACTTAAGATTTTCATGCTTTAAAATGCTCTCTTATGAACTTGTAAAACATTAAAAAGGTAGTTTCCATCCCTCTCAACTTAGCTTTTACTTTGTTTTAATTATAAAACTACTGCTTCTTTTTAGCTTACTCCCACCTTTTAAACCATTTTACAAGGCTATAGTAATGTATAAATTGTTATTTTTATTTTTTATCAACTTTCATTTTAAGTAATTACAAAAAATATTTTCGCTCGAACAATTTTTATTTTCACTTTTTAAGCATTTCTATCAAAATCTAACGGTAAAAATGTAAACGTTTTAATTTTTCGGGCACTTGCCTTTCTCACTTTAATTTGAAAACTTTTTGCTCAAACAATTTTTATTTGGCCTTTTTATGCATTTCTACTGCATTCCAGCGGTAGAAATGCAGTCATTTTAATTTTTCGATAACTTTGATTTTTGCAATTATTTTAGCACGAGTGTGTGCGTGTATGAGATATTTTTCAGCTCCTAAGTTAAATTATGCAAGTGTGTGTGTGTGTGTTTATTTATGTCGAGTGCGTGAGTAGTTACTTTCAAGTAGAGTGTGGTGTGTTGTTTTATTTTTCCCTACTCATTTGAGTTAATTGGCTGGATTTTTATCAAGTAGAGTGCGTGTGTTGTTTTTATTTTTCGCCTACTCATTTGAGTTAAATGACCGGTCTGTATTTTCAGTCCCTACTGTTTGAGTAGGACTTGTAATTTTCATTCTTTATTTTTCCGCCTACTCACTTGAGTTAAATGGCTGATTTGATTTTCCGCCTACTCGCTAGGAGTTAGTTAAATGGTCGGACTTTATTTTGATGTAAATATTTAAGAAAAAGCCCTGTAATCGCATTTATTTTCTCCTACTCGTTTGAGTAGGACTCGCTTCATTTCAGTCCTACTCGTTGTTTGAGTAGGACTTGCAATTTCAGCTTTAATTTTCGCCCCCACTCGTTTGAGTGGGACTTGCAAATTTCAATTATGCACTTTTCAGCTTTTATTTCCCGCCCCACTCGTTGAGTGGGACCTGCAAATGTCAATTATGCAATTTTCTCTTATGTGTACTTAGTTTTATTTCTTCCTTTTGTTATATGTTTGAATGAGTGCGGGTGTGTTTATTGGTAATAACTTTTCTAATTAGGTTATTTTGTTTTTCTCTTTTATTTTCTTTATAACCTTTCAGCGAATAGTTTAGGACGCTCGCATAACCAAACATATAAGCTATCCCCTTCCGATGAGTGGCTAATTGCTTTTAGCCCTCGGTATCGAAGAGCTTTGGGATCTAAAATGTTTTAAATAACAAATGTCTAATTTTTCAATTTAATTAAAAACTTAAGGTTTACCCCGGGTTAACGACGCATAGACCCACATATCGATGTGTGGGCTCTATTTCTGTTATCCATACGCTAGCTAGCCGAGAGGTCGTGCATGTAACATCCCATTTCCAACTAGACCCCTAAGAGTGGTTTTGGCCATGACTAGGTCATGACAAAACCCTAGGAAGCCAGAAATGGGCCAAGAGATAGGGGACAAAATGTGGAAATCATCATGGTCTGCAAATAGTAGAACTCTGAGCAATGGTTTAGGATGACCATGGGCTACACCTTGACCTCAAGACCCTACCACAACACCCCCTAATACCTTGGGAGGCCCATTAGAGCCATAAGGACCCATTAGGGTCAACCAAAGAGGCTCAGTTGACCAAGGTCAACCCTAGCCCTAAATGGGTCAAACTAGCCTACTTAGGGTCAATTGACCTACTCCTAGCCTAGAGGACCCCACCTATGCCCTCCTAACCCTAAAGTGAGGTCAATGGGTCACTAAGGACACATTGGGGACAGCCCTAGAGGCCAGGTTGACCCAAGTCAACTCAAGCTCCTAATCTGGTCAAAGTACCCTTACTAAGGGTAGGTGACCTCCAAAGTGCAGGGTAACCCTACATAACCCTACCTAGACCTTAGGGGAAGCCAATGGGTCACCAAGGACCCATAGGGGTCAACCCAATTGGTCATGTTTACCCAAGTCAACTCTAGCCCTAAAATGGTCAAAGTGCCCTTGCCAAGGGACATGTGACCACCAAGATACTCAACCAACCCTATTCAAGTAATCCTAGACCTTAAGGGAGTCCAATGGGCCACTAAAAACCCAATGGGGTCAACCCAGATGGTCAAATTGGCCCAGGTCAACCCTCATTTAGGTCAAGTCAAACCTAGCCCAAAAGGGCTAACCCAAGCCCAAGCCACTTCTTCCTTAGGCTAACCCCATTTCCATGACCATCATAACCAAGTGGGCTGCATTTAGCTTGTGGGGTTGACCAGTCAACCAGAGGTGACTAGGAGAGAGAAAGGAGCTTCCCTCCATGATAATGGAGGAGAGAGAAGATGGGGGAGAGGAAGGGGAGAGTGGAAAGGCCGGCCAAGGAGATCAACAGCCACCATTTATGGCCGCAATCAACTCCTCTAGGGAAGAGGATTTGATTCCAGTCATTTCCCGGCCACCAAGAGGAGGATTCAGCCCCCCCCCCCCCCCCACCAACCGAGCCAAGCCTTCAAGGGCATTAATGGTCATTGGTGGTTGGCCTCTCCCCTCCCCCAACTGATGATATACACCCATCAGTGGCATGAGAGGATCCCTTCCCATCATTTACCTTAGGAATTCAGGCGACTTGACTGCACAGTTGCAGAAATCCGGCCGGCGGCACCACACCATGGCAACCCGAAGATCGACTCGCATTCAGGCCGCCAGGAAGGTCCTCCTCCACTCCTTCTCTCATGGATAGTTCTTAGCAATCACTAGGTTCAAGGTTCGGGCTCAATTGAGCCCGAATCCATTTCGAAATTTCATGGTTTTTCCATGAAATCCTCCTCTCGGGATCGCCGAAAAACGGCCCTCCGGCGGCCAAGCCGCCGCCTGGCGACGGCCACCACCTCAACGGAGGTGGTGGTGGCGGTGGCCGGCCGGGGAGGCGGTCGGATCGCCGAAGGTGGCGTTTGGAAGTTGCTCCAGGCGGGATCAATCGGGATCGTTGGCTGAACGGAGAAGATGACGGGATGCCGTCATTCGTTCCTGCGTCAAGATTCGTGCAGTGATAAATTAAACTATAGGATCAGTATTATCATTTTTTGTGATTTCTGTCACACTATGACATTTAATGTTTTAAATTTTAAAATAGATAGAAGCACTGTATGAGAAACTGATCAACACATGATTTGTAGCCCTTTTAGTCTACTTTATTTTAAAATTGGTTTGAACCATTTGGGCTTGTTTTGACCAGGGCACCCATTTTGGTGGGGCCTACTCATAGGGCTAGGCAGAAATTCAATTGAGTGCCCACACTTTATCATTGCCCAAATGAGCTGTAATTTTGGGGTATAGTCAGCCTAGACCATATCTAGGAGTAGACCAAAAATTGGAATTTTTGGGGGCACGTTTTCTATAATTTTGGAAATTATTTAATTTATCTATGATAATTTAATTAGGTTGTCTAATGACCTCCAAACCCTCCCAAATTTCGGTGAGTGGTCCCAGGACTCATGTTATGTATCTGTATAAAGTTTCACCTAATTTAGGTGTGTTTTGAATAGGTATTGACCCAACCCTAACTTTACCTTAATAAGGGTATTTTGGTCAAAAAGTGCACTTTTGATTTTGAGTGACCAAATCACCTCAACAGAGGCTGATTTTTGGACCACTGACTGGTTATGGCACTTAGCACCTCCCCATGGAATGTGGGGTAGTGTGGAATTGATTTGCCCTAAGATCCTAGGCCAAACCCTAAGAAGGGACCTTTGTGCCTTGTGAAGGGCATGAGCCCTAAACACCTTGGATGAACATCAAATATTGTATAGAGGGTCCTAGGGTATATAAAGCCCTCTGGTAAAAGTGTTAATTAATTTTGAAAAGGGTAGGGTCCACAAAACTCTAACCCTAGCTTAGGACCTAAAACTTGTAGTGTTAGCTTAGGTTAGCTAAACATCTTGAAATTTAACCAAATTTGGGTAGTGAGGGAATAAGGATATTTTGAGCCTCTGGTAATTTATTGGGAAGTTTTGATCAATATTTGTAGCACTTCATTTGTAACCAATAGGATTGCCCTAATTAATAATTTGGCTATTGTGGTCTCACTGCCCATTGAAAGGGCATGGAACATTGGCAGAGGTAGTTTTAGACTATACTAATCATGTATGAATTTTGATAGAATTTTTGGATATCTAGTTAGGGCATCTACTTCACAAGTGCATTACTTTGGTTGCATAATAATAATTCTTACAAGAGCTCAATACTTGTTGGAAAATTATGAATCTTGATACATAGTGTTCCTAGTTCAATATTATCATGTGGGAATTTTTGTGGAAATTTTTGATGGCTAATTAGTATACTTTGTTCATTAACCCATAAACTTGAAATTTCATGAGAAAATCAAGTATAGCCTTATTTTTAAATGATAAATTATGAAACTTTTTCTAGGGTATTTGTAGGACAACATAATCATCCCTGAATTTTCTCTGAAGTTTTGGAGGTATTATTACTGAAAAATCTTTTAAAATGACTTTTTATGAGATATCTTTGAAATTAAATTTAAGGTCCTAAACCTTGCTGAAAAATTTGAAGACTTAGGCTTTAGAGTTGATTATGCATTTTGTAATTACCATAAATTTATTGGAATATTATCTTGTCTGAAATTGCTACTTCATGTTCAAACTTGGGCTTTTTGGATACTAGAATAAATAAATTAATTATCAGACAAATTAGGAAAATTATGGATTTCTGGATTTATGCTTCAAATTTCATTTTAGCCCCCTAATAATTATCATAGGGGTACTGGATGAATATTTCATATACTTCCCTTTTTACGGGTCATGTAGCTTAAGTGGTCTGCATATAGCAAAACTGCAGGAAATCATTGTGGATATGAATTAGAGCACGTGTGATGGGTCTTGATGGTTTGCTGGAAGGATAAGTAGAATGGGTTGCATCTATGGAAGATGAGTGAGTAGAGTGTGGTTTTGTCTAGGGTTTAGAGGCGTTCGGGTCCGACGAAAGATCGTCCTACCCAAGGAGAGTTGGAGTCAAATCACCCTAGGATTAGCATAGCGGAACATGAGAAAGCAAAGGGTAAGGGAATCAACCAATAACAAAATAAGTACCTTGCGAAAGGGAACGCTGGGCGTAATCCCAACACAGTTCCTAGTGCCCCTTGAGAGCCCTTCACAGGGAATACCGGGGGCAGTCCTGGGTTAACGTAAACTGTTTTAACAAGCTGAAAAGAGTAACATAGTAATTAGGGTTGCATATTTCACAAACACTGTTGGTACTGTAAGTTAGCTGGGATCTTCGGCTCGGATGGTTAAAATACGGACTTTGGGTC
Organism: Platanthera guangdongensis; assembly: GCA_039583875.1. Taxonomy (NCBI): domain Eukaryota; kingdom Viridiplantae; phylum Streptophyta; class Magnoliopsida; order Asparagales; family Orchidaceae; genus Platanthera; species Platanthera guangdongensis. Next base: position 35,267,900 of record CM077167.1, on the reverse strand, counting down.
CGGGGAGCTTCGGCTCGATTGTTTGAGACGGACGTGTTTGTCCGAGGAGCTTCGGCTCGGGTTTGATTACGCTAAATTTGCATGTGCATAAAAGGAAGGAAAAATTAAGGTGGTGGGTCTTCGGTATTGGAGGGTCGATGCACCGACGCCAATACGTTGACTCGGCAAGTGTGGTTAGCACTTCGCCAACAGAAGTCCGGTGCGCCAGCCGGCAAGAGTACGCAGGAGTTCGCTTCGTGCACCAAGCGTTGAGGCGTACGATAGGTCTGACCGGTAGTGCTTTACTGGTTTAGAGGTGGGCGAGGCCCAACCCACCGCTTCCGTCTGCCACTACGGAGGTATCCTGGGAGGTTACGGCTCCAAAAAGGGGGAACTAAAGGTCTGTGTGCACAGAGTCGGGTGTGTGCGTTGCACTTGCATGTCCATCATACCCACTTGCATGTCATAGCATAATCGTTTCCTTTAACCTTGACACCTAAAGTATAAGTGGAATGGGACGTTTATACTTTAGGACCTGCAAAACGACCCCTTGGTCTATAAGCTTGTGTGGGCAAGTTTATAAATTAAGGTTAATTTGGATATATATATATATTTACTGCTGTTTGATAACCGACACCCCAACGTATAAATTGGTATGAGACTTTTTATACGATGGGAGCCTTGCAGAAGACCCCTTGGCTTATGTGTTTTCACATAAGTGAAGGTTACTTTTCATATTTTTCATTATTGTATTTACATGCTATAGAATTTGCTAGTATAGGACCGCTGCCATCTGCTTTTGATATTCTCCACCTTCAAGTCCTCCCTTTCTTCCTCTCCGCTAGGTGCCTAGGAGCCGTGGGGGAAGGGGCGGGGGATGATAGGACTTAGTCTTTTAGACTAACGGTTTTCGAACCGCATCATTTAGGGGATCGTGGAGACCAGCATGGAGGAGCAGCCCCAGAGACCGGTGCGCTTGGAGGTGGGGCAGTCTAGCTCCGGAGTTCATACAGCCGGGACCGTGAGTCTCGACCTTGAGTAGTTTTTCTGCTTCCGCATGAGTGATTTTTGTAGTGAGGATATGATGTACCGGGCATAAGCCCGTATTTTGCTACTCTGATGTTTTATTCTGTGGACACTCCCTTCGTGGAGTTATATTTATTATGACATGTGATTCTCTGTGGACTGCAAGTTTCCATTTACATTATAGTGCTACTTTTCTGTGATCAAAATCGGCCGGCAGAATCGGCGCTTTGTGGTGATGACCCTTCAGGACGTGAAGGAGTCACCGCAAAACGGCGGTTCTGGGCCTAAGACCCCAGAGTCGAAAAGGAAAAAAAAGGGGGTCTGACAAGTGGTATCAGAGCAGACCTCGATCGAAAAGTAGCAGTCCACAACCCTGGGTCACCCCCGCGCGAGTTTAGTTTGAGGACAAACTAAGCAACGGAAGCAGTGGTGTGCCCATATGGGGGATCACATGTAAATTGTCCACTTTTATTGGGTGTTGAGTCGATTACCTGCTAATGTAGTTCGTTTTGCAGCCCCCAGCTCAGCCCACTCCACAAGGTGGAGCTCAGCGGACCCCAGATATTGCACCACCTCCCATGGTCCCCACACCTTTCCTTCAGTCAGACATGGGGCAAACCCTTACAGCTATCCTTGAGGCCTTCCGGGCTCAGCAGGCTCCGGCCCAGCAGCCAAACCCAGGGGCCAACTGGATGAGCACTTTCCGAGGACTCTCTCCCCCATCATACTTGGGGACAGAGTCGGCAGTGCGGACAGAGGAGTGGCTGGATGTTATGTACGAGATGTTGACTGGGATACGATGCCCTTGGGAGGAGAGGGTGGCCCTGGTGGTATCTTGCTTGGAGTCCCATGCTAAGAGGTGGTGGAAGACGCTGTTGGACACGACATTTGCTGATAGGGAGATTGCAGAAATCACTTGGGAGGAATTCAGGGCCACGCTGCTGGAGCACTTTGTTCCGCAGTCGGCCAGGGATGAGTTGGAGGAGCGGTTCTTGCAGCTGAGGCAGGGCACCAGGACGGTGGTGGAGTACCACCGAGAGTTCGACCATTTGGCCCGATATGCGGGCTCTTACCAGCTGGACGAAGCAGGTTACGTCAAGAGATTTTATAAGGTCCTAAAAGAGGAGTTGAGGGAGGCCTTGCTGTTTGTATCTGACGGGCCTATCTCCCGGATTTTGGAGATGGCGAAGAGGATTGAGGCCGATTGGCACACCACTCGGGGCCGGAAGCGGCAAGCGGAGGATCAGGGTCGGAGGGCCCGAAATGATCAGCGGCGAGGCACCATACCAGATGGGAGAAGGACAGAGGAGCAGCCTCGTCAGGAGGTGAGGCAGGAGCCGAGAGAGCAGGTGGTTTTGGCCCTTTCTCAACCTCTCCGGATTCAGGAGATGCCGAGACCCGGGGGTATGGCGTATCCCCCGCCGGAGTGCTTCCATTGTCATCAGGTGGGACATCTCCGGAGAAACTACCCTATGAGGGGGGCACCACCTCCAGCACCACAGGGTGGCCCACCTGCCCAGCTTTTCGGAGGCCGAGGATGCGGCCGAGGACGTGGTTACCAGGGAGGAGATCGAAGACAGGAAAGGGAGCAGGTATATGCCTTGGACCTGGCACAGCCTCGAAACCCAGAGCGGTTCATCACAGGTAAGCTAAGATGTTTAAGTTGTTTAAATTAATTTTCCGTTCGCAATTGCCCAACAAATAGTACTGCCCTAGGTAGAATAAATAGGAAAGAAAATGTGTTATAAAATACTAATACCTTTAATCGTCACAGGTATAGTCTTCATCAGCGGCAAGCCCGCCTATACTCTGTTCGACACGGGTGCCTCGCACTCGTTTGTGTCGGAGGCCTTTCTGGAAGGGCTGGAAGGAATGGAACGGTTCACAGGCCGGATGAGTAGGGTGCGTCTACCCGACGGATCGGAGATACTCACCTCAGCCCACTGCAGTATGGAGGCGGAGATTGGTGGAAAGTCGTTCGAAGTTTCGGCAACGGTCCTGAGGATGCCAGTCTTCGAGCTGATCCTGGGCATGATTTGGCTACAGTGGAACCATGCCCATATTGATTGTCAAGCGAAGAGGATCACCGTGAGGCACGGGGACTCTACCATCATCATTGAAGGTATAAGACCTGCCTCACGTATACCCTTATCTTCAGTACAGGCCGTCAAGGCCTATTTATAGGGGGAGGAGGTCTACGAGGTGCTGTTTGAGATAGCGGAGGCCACGAGTTCTATATCGAATATTCCGGTGGTGCGGGAGTTTGAGGACGTCTTCTCGGAGAAGTTACCCGGATTAACCCCGCGCAGGGAGCAGGACTTCCAGATACAGCTTGTGCCAGGGGCCAAGCCAGCGTCCAAGGCCCCTTACCGGATGGCCCCAAAGGAGTTGACAGAGTTCCGGAGCCAGCTTCAGGAGTTAGTGGAAGCCGGATTTGTCCGGCCAAGCTCTTCACCTTGGGGAGCCCCGGTATTGTTCGTCAAGAAGAAAGACGGGACCCTCAGATTGTGCATCGATTATCGAGCACTAAATCGGCTGACGGTCCGGAGCACCTATCCACTGCCAAGGATAGACGAGCTGTTCGACCAGCTGCAGGGGGCGCAGTTCTTCTCGAAATTAGATTTGAGGTCGGGATACTACCAGCTTCGGATTCGGGAGGAGGACATTCAGAAGACTGCTTTTAGTAGCAGATATGGTTTATACGAGTTTACGGTGATGCCCTTCGGACTCACCAACGCACCATCAGCGTTCATGACCCTCATGAACCAAGTCTTCAAGGAATATCTTGATGTGTTTGTCATTGTGTTCATCGATGACATCCTCATTTACTCGAGGACGGAGGAGGAGCACACTCGTCATCTGACACTGACCCTGCAGAGACTGCGGGAGAATCATCTATATGCGAAGTTTAGTAAATGTCAGTTCTGGCTGAAGGAGGTGGGCTTCTTAGGCCAAATTATCAGTGGAGCCAGATTGGCAGTGGACCCGGCAAAGATTCAGGCTATTCGGGATTGGCCGCAGCTGAAGACAGCCACCGATGTACGGAGTTTTCTAGGACTTGTCGGTTACTACCGGAAGTTCGTGGAGGGATTCTCTCGAATCACCCTCCCGCTCACATCCCTGACGAAGAAGGAGGTACCGTTCGTGTGGACCCCGCAGTGCCAGACAGCTTTCCAGGAGCTGAAGGATCGGCTAACCTCGGCTCCCATTCTTACTCTCCCCTCGGGGAGGGAAGGATTTCAGGTCTACACTGATGCTTCCTACCAGGGTATGGAGCTGTACTGATACAGAAGGGCCATGTGATTGTATATGCATCTCGCCAGTTGAAGAAGCACGAGCAGAACTATCCGGTGCATGACCTTGAGATGGGGGCGGTCATTTTTGCTTTGAAGGTCTGACGCCATTATCTTTATGGAGTCCACTGCGATATCTATTCCGACCACAAGAACCTGAAATACGTGGACACGCAGAAGGAACTGAACATCAGGCAGAGGCGCTGGGTGGAGTTCCTTGCAGATTATCAGTATGAGATGCACTACCATCCAGGGAAGGCAAACGTGGTGGCGGACGCATTGAGTCGGAGAGCTGCCACTTCCACAGTCGGGCCTCAGGTTATGTCTATGGAGTTGGCGAGGAGATTGGAGGATATGCACATCACACTGGTGTCATCCGAGGACCCCGAGCTCTACACGGAGTATTTAGCAGCGGTGAGTGCTACAGATGATATCCGGGACAGAGTCAGAGAGGGACAGAGGCGAGATGTCAATCTGGAGCCGATATTCTGGTCCTTGGAGAATGGTACAGCAGGAGATTATACGATGAGGGACGGCGTGGTATGCTTCAGAGGTCGGACTTATATACCGGGGGGAGGCCAGGTCCGGGAGGATATCATGGCGGAAGCCCACCACAGCAGATACTCGGTACACCCGGGCATTACGAAGATGACTGCGGATTTGAAGAAGACTATGTACTGGCCTGGCATGAAGAAGGACATTACTCGGTTTGTGACCCACTGCGAAGCTTGTCAGCTAGTGAAGGTAGAGTGCAAAAACCCTGTGGGGTTGTTGCAACCACTCCCGGTACTAGAGTGGAAGTTTGAAGACATCGCGATGGATTTTATTCACGGACTTCCCCGATCACGAACAGGGAATGACTCAATTTGGGTCATCGTCGATCGGTTGACTAAGGTAGCCAGGTTCATTCCGATCAGGAAGGACGACGCTGTGGGAGTATTAGTATGGAGATTTGTGGAGCAGTTCATTCGATATCACGGGGTGCCCAAGACGATAGTGTCGGATCGGGATGGCCGGTTCACTTCCAGGGAGTGGAGATCCGTGCAAGCTTACTTAGGCACGCGATTGACCTTCAGCACTGCATTTCATCCCCAGACGGACGGGCAGACAGAACGCACCAACCGGACGCTGGAAGACCTTTTGAGGCTATGCATTTTGGACCGCGGGGAACCGTGGGAGAAACTCTTACCCCTGGTCGAGTTCTCCTATAACAACAGCTACCAGTCCAGCATCAGGATGGCGCCTTACGAAGCCTTGTACGGAAGGAGATGCCGGACCCTACTTTCTTGGGTTCAGGACGAAGATCCGAAGGTGTTGGGATCAGAGTTTGTTGAAGACACCGAGGCCCAGGTGAGGCTGATCAGAGACAGGATGCTAGAGGCGCAGAGTAGATAGGCTAAGTACTATGATGCCCGGCATCGGCAGGTGGAGTTCCAGGTGGGAGACCGGGTGTTTCTGAAGATCCGGCCCATGCATGGAGTCTCGCGGGTGCGTGGTCGGAGGAAGAAGCTCAGCCCTAGGTACATGGGCCCTTACAGGATCCTGGAGCGGATCGGACCCCTAGCCTACATGTTGGAGTTACCACCAGAGCTGGAAGCGCTGCACGACGTCTTCCATATTTCTTCGCTGAGGAGGGCTCTGCTACGCCCGGAGCAGCAGATTTTGACCACCGAAGGGCCGGTAGCTTCAGACCGGTCGGTTCGTTTGGAGCCGGTGAGGATCGACGACCGAGGAGTACGGGTCTTGCGACGCAAGAAGGTCCCACTAGTCAAGGTCCTGTGGAGGAACCACGGCCAGGAGGAGCATACCTGGGAGCCGCAGAACCTGATGCGACAAAGATACCCAGAGCTGTTCAGTCAGGTATACCTCACAAACCCCTCAAGATGTTTAACTTATTTTCCTGCTTTAAACTACTAAGGGCTGCTCTAGGCAGATAGAGGCTTATCTTTTGTTTATTGGGGGCTTATCTTTGTTTATTGGGATCTTGGTTTGCCAACTGGGCGAAATGGTCATAGATCTAGGTTTCCCTTTAAACCTAATTTAGCAAACATGGCGTCATGACGGGATGTTACAAGTTTCTTTTCTTCGGTAGCAAGTCCCGTAGGCTCAACCTTGATTTCGGGGACGAAATCTTTGTTTTGTTTATTGGGATTTGTAACATCCCATTTCCAACTAGACCCCTAAGAGTGGTTTTGGCCATGACTAGGTCATGACAAAACCCTAGGAAGGCAGAAATGGGCCAAGAGATAGGGGACAAAATGTGGAAAATCATCATGGTCTGCAAATAGTAGAACTCTGAGCAATGGTTTAGGATGACCATGGGCTACACCTTGACCTCAAGACCCTACCACAACACCCCCTAATACCTTGGGAGGCCCATTAGAGCCATAAGGACCCATTAGGGTCAACCAAAGAGGCTCAGTTGACCAAGGTCAACCCTAGCCCTAAATGGGTCAAACTAGCCTACTTAGGGTCAATTGACCTACTCCTAGCCTATAGGACCCCACCTATGCCCTCCTAACCCTAAAGTGAGGTCAATGGGTCACTAAGGACACATTGGGGCCAGCCCTAGAGGCCAGGTTGACCCAAGTCAACTCAAGCTCCTAATCTGGTCAAAGTACCCTTACTAAGGGTAGGTGACCTCCAAAGTGCAGGGTAACCCTACATAACCCTACCTAGACCTTAGGGGAAGCCAATGGGTCACCAAGGACCCATAGGGGTCAACCCAATTGGTCATGTTTACCCAAGTCAACTCTAGCCCTAAAATGGTCAAAGTGCCCTTGCCAAGGGACATGTGACCACCAAGATACTCAACCAACCCTATTCAAGTAATCCTAGACCTTAAGGGATTCCAATGGGCCACTAAAAACCCAATTGGGTCAACCCAGATGGTCAAATTGGCCCAGGTCAACCCTCATTTAGGTCAAGTCAAACCTACCCCAAAAGGGCTAACCCAAGCCCAAGCCACTTCTTCCTTAGGCTAACCCCATTTCCATGACCATCATAACCAAGTGGGCTGCATTTAGCTTGTGGGGTTGACCAGTCAACCAGAGGTGACTAGGAGAGAGAAAGGAGCTTCCCTCCATGATAATGGAGGAGAGAGAAGATGGGGGAGAGGAAGGGGAGAGTGGAAAGGCCGGCCAAGGAGATCAACAGCCACAATTTATGGCTGCAATCAACTCCTCTAGGGAAGAGGAGTTGATTCCAGCCGTTTCCCGGCCACCAAGAGGAGGATTCAGCCCCCCCCCCCCCCCCACTCAACCCGAGCCAAGCCTTCAAGGGCATTAATGGCCATTGGTGGTTGGCCTCTCCCCTCCCCCAACTGATGAATATACACCATCAGTGGCATGAGAGGATCCCTTCCCATCGTTTACCTTAGGAATTCAGGTGACTTGACTGCACAGTTGCAGAAATCCGGCCGGCGGCACCACCACCATGGCAACCCGAAGATCGACTCGCATTCAGGCCGTCAGGAAGGTCCTCCTCCACTCCTTCTCTCATGGATAGTTCTTAGCAATCACTAGGTTCAAGGTTCGGGCTCAATTGAGCCCGAATCCATTTCGAAATTTCATGGTTTTTCCATGGAAATCCTCCTCTCGGGATCGCCGGAAAATGGCCCTCCGGCGGCCAAGCCGCCGCCTGGCGACGGCCACCACCTCAACGGAGGTGGTGGTGGCGGTGGCCGGCCGGGGAGGCGGCCGGATCGCCGGCGGTGGCGTTTGGAAGTTGCTCCAGGCGGGATCAATCGGGATCGTTGGCTGAACGGAGAAGATGACGGGATGCCGTCTATTCGTGCGCCAAGATTCGTGCAGTGATAAATTAAACTATAGGATCAGTATTATCATTTTTTGTGATTTCTGTCACACTCATGACATTTAATGTTTTAAATCTTTAAAAATAGATAGAGGCACTGTATGAGAAAATGATCAACACATGATTTGTAGCCCTTTCAGTCTACTTTATGTTAAAATTGGTTTGAACCAATTTGGGCTCCTGGTTTGACCAGGGCACCCATTTTGGTGGGGCCTACTCATAGGGCTAGGCAGAAATTCAATTGAGTGCCCACACTTTATCATTGATCCAAATGAGCTGTAATTTTGGAGGAGAGTCAACCTAGACCATATCTAGGAGTAGACCAAAAATGGGAATTTTTGGGGGCACTTTTTCTATAGTTTTGGAAATTATTTAATTTATCTATGATAATTTAATTAGGTGGCCTAATGACCTCCAAACTCTCCCAAATTTTGGTGAGTGGTCCCTGGACTCATGTTATGTATCTGTATAATGTTTCACCTAATTTGGGTATGTTTTGAATAGGTATTGGCCCAACCCTAACTTTACCTTAATAAGGGTATTTTGGTCAAAAAGTGCACTTTTGATTTTGAGTGACCAAATCACCTCAACAGAGGCTGATTTTTGGACCACTGACTGGTTATGGCACTTAGCACCTCCACATGGAATGTTGGGTAGTGTGGAATTGATTTGCCCTAAGATCCTAGGCCAAACCCTAAGAAGGGACCTTTATGCCTTGTGAAGGGCATGAGCCCTAAACACCTTGGATGAACATCAAATATTGTATTGAGGGTCCTAGGGTATATAAAGCCGTCTGGTAAAAGTGTTAATTAATTTTGAAAAGGGTAGGGTCCACAAAACTCTAACCCTAGCTTAGGACCTAAAACTTGTAGTGTTAGCTTAGGTTAGCTAAACATCTTGAAATTTAACCAAATTTGGGTAGTGAGGGAATAAGGATATTTTGAGCCTCTGGTAATTTATTTGGGAAGTTTTGATCAATATTTGTAGCACTTCATTTGTAACCAATAGGATTGCCCTAATTAATAATTTGGCTATTGTGGTCTCACTGCCCATTGAAAGGGCATGGAACATTGGCAGAGGTAGTTTTAGACTATACTAATCATGTATGAATTTTGATAGAATTTTTGGATATCTAGTTAGGGCATCTACTTCACAAGTGCATTACTTTGGTTGCATAATAATAATTCTTACAAGAGCTCAATACTTGTTGGAAAATTATGAATCTTGATACATAGTGTTCCTAGTTAAATATTATCATGTGGGAATTTTTTTGGAAATTTTTGATGGTTAATTAGTATACTTTGTTCATTAACCCATAAACTTGAAATTTCATGAGAAAATCAAGTATAGCCTTATTTTTAAATGATAAATTATGAAACTTTTTATAGGGTATTTTTAGGCTATCATAATCATCCCTGAATTTTCTCTGAATTTTTGGAGGTATTATTACTGAAAAATCTTTTAAAATGACTTTTTATGAGATATCTTTGAAATTAAATTTAAGGTCCTAAACCTTGCTGAAAAATTTGAAGACTTAGGCGTTAGGGTTGATTATGCATTTTGTAATTACAATAAATTTATTGGAATATTATCTTGTCTGAAATTGCTACTTCATGTTCAAACTTGGGCTTTTTGGATACTAGAATAAATAAATTAATTATCAGACAAATTAGGAAAATTATGGATTTCTGGATTTATGCTTCAAATGTCATTGTAGCCCCCTAATAATTATCATAGGGATACTGGATGAATATTTCATGTACTTCCCTTTTTACGGGTCATGTAGCTTAAGTGGTCTGCATATAGCAAAACTGCAGGAAATCATTGTGGATATGAATTAGAGCATGTGTGATGGATCTTGATGGTTTGCTGGAAGGATAAGTAGAATGGGTTGCATCTATGGAAGATGAGTGAGTAGAGTGTGGTTTTGTCTAGGGTTTAGAGGCGTTCAGGTCCGACGAAAGATCGTCCTACCCAAGGAGAGTTGGAGTCAAATCACCCTAGGATTAGCATAGCGGAACATGAGAAAGCAAAGGGTAAGGGAATAAACCAATAACAAAATAAGTACCTTGCGAAAGGGAACGCTGGGCGTAATCCCAACACAGTTCCTAGTGCCCCTTGAGAGCCCTTCACAGGGAATACCGGGGGCAGTCCTGGGTTAACGTAAACTGTTTTAACAAGCTGAAAAGAGTAACTTAGTAATTAGGGTTGCACATTTCACAAACACTGTTGGTACCGGAAGTTAGTCGGGAGCTTCGGCTCGGATGGTTAAAATACGGACTTTGGGTCCGGGGAGCTTCGGCTCGATTGTTTGAGACGGACGTGTTTGTCCGGGGAGCTTCGGCTCGGGTTTGATTACGCTAAATTTGCATGTGCATAAAAGGAAGGAAAAATTAAGGTGGTGGGTCTTCGGTATTGGAGGGTCGATGCACCGACGCCAATACGTTGACTCGGCAAGTGTGGTTAGCACTTCGCCAACAGAAGTCCGGTGCGCCAGCCGGCAAGAGTACGCAGGAGTCCGCTTCATGCACCAAGCATTGAGGCGTACGATAGGTCTGACCGGTAGTGCTTTACTGGTTTAGAGGTGGGCGAGGCCCAACCCACCGCTTCCGTCTGCCACTACGGAGGTATCCTGGGAGGTTACGGCTCCAGAAAGGGGGAACTAAAGGTCTGTGTGCACAGAGTCGGGTGTGTGCGTTGCACTTGCATGTCCATCATACCCACTTGCATGTCATAGCATAATCGTTTCCTTTAACCTTGACACCTAAAGTATAAGTGGAATGGGACGCTTATACTTTAGGACCTGCAAAATGACTCCTTGGTCTATAAGCTTGTGTGGGCAAGTTTATAAATTAAGGTTAAATTTGGATATATATATATATATATTTACTGCTGTTTGATAACCGACACCCCAACGTATAAATTGGTATGAGACTTTTTATACGATGGGAGCCTTGAGGAAGACCCCTTGGCTTATGTGTTTTCACATAAGTGAAGGTTACTTTTCATATTTCAGCTTATTGTCTTTACATGCTATAGAATTTGCTAGTATAGGACCGCCGCCATCTGCTTTTGATATTCTCCACCTTCAAGTCCTCCCCTTTCTTCCTCTCCGCTCGGTGCCTAAGAGCCGTGGGGGAAGGGGCGGGGGATGATAGGACTTAGTCTTTTAGACTAACGATTTTTGAACCGCATCATTTAGGGGATCGTAGAGACCAGCATGGAGGAGCAGCCCCAGAGACTGGTGTGCTTGGAGGTGGGGCAGTCTAGCTCCGGAGTTCATACAGCCGGGACCGTGAGTCTCGACCTTGAGTAGTTTTTCTGCTTCCGCATGAGTGATTTTTGTAGTGAGGATATGATGTACCGGGTATAAGCCCGTAGTTTGCTACTCTGATGTTTTATTCTGTGGACACTCCCTTCGTGGAGTTATATTTATTATGACATGTGATTCTCTGTGTACTGCAAGTTTCCATTTACATTATAGTGCTACTTTTCTGTGATCGAAATCGGCCGGCAGAATCGGCGCTTTGTGGTGATGACCCTTCAGGACGTGAAGGAGTCACCGCAAAACGGCGGTTCTGGGCCTAAGACCCCAGAGTCGAAAAGGAAAAAAAAGGGGGTCTGACAGTGCATATGGACAGATCACCCCTGGGTAGATAGAGTTCCACACTAACCCTCGAGAGAGGAGGCGCGCTAATGCTACCGGATTGGGTTCCCCACCCAATAGCGGGGTTCTTAGCGTACTGCGGGCATTAAGGGGAATCCTTCATCGGACGAGAGCCCGGTCGAATAGCCTTAATGTCTAGGTGAGCGATATTCCTAGAGATAGGTGAGCTCATTATTTTGAACCTCCACGGCCAAGTTTCCGCATTAATTAAATTGAAACCTTAGATATCTAGTTATTCAAATCTATTTTTAATCCTAACGCAATTCGATACCGGGAGTTATCTCTTCATCGACTATTTTCTTAAAATCTATTTTCGTTCCTATTTTACTTAAAACCCTCAACTTCTATTTCGGTAAAATAATAGTGTTTTCAGAGGAGTAGGGGTAATCAACCCGTTCCCGGGAATAATACGACCTCGGAATTCTCCCGAATATCGAGTACTACTTGCGATAGGTGCACTTGCCTACCCTAGCAAGCCCGCGGCGATCGACTCACCGAACCAACCACAGTAAGAGTCTGTTCGCGGGCCAATCAATGCCAACGGCCAGTCCCCTTTTCGGGTCTCTCGCACCGAACCACATAGCCCAGTTCTGATTCCACTTGCCCGTTGCTCACAACGCGTAGTACACCTTAAGACGTACGCACGAGCCAAGCTTTTCTCGGATCCTGCCATTTCCAAACAATTACATAACCCAGTTATGTTCAAGGCCGGTTCCCAGACTGCCAAGTTAGCAGAACAACGATTCCGCTCAGTTTTCTGGGTGCGCCTTGGAGCTAACCTCCAAGGATCCCTGCTGCAATCTACCGCGTAGAAACCCGAAAACCCAAAGCACGGAGTCTTATCCGGCAAATCATAAAAAATGCAACATCATCGATCCAGACCAACATGTCCGGGTAGGCTTCACACACAATGCCTATGCCCGTACTTCGATTTCGAACTCTATATGCAACATAAGGGGGACTATTCACATCAACCCAAAGGAACACCACGCACTCACCGCACACTCGAGGGAGCGGGATTCCCTATGCAGAAAGGAAGGGCTTCACATGCTCAAGTGGAGAATCGTTACCCTTGTAGTCTGCTTTGGCGCCATGGAAAAACTACACGGATGGAAATCTTCGCAACGAACTTTCCTCCACGGATCCGCTCTCAGATCTCAAAACAGTGCTCCGATGCTCCGCCGGTGGCCGGAATCCTCCTTCTTCTTCCTCCTCTCTCTAACTCCTTGGAAAGAGAAAGCTTTGGAGAGAAATGAAGGATTAACTCCCCTATTCCCGACCTTAACAGAGCAGGAAACCATCTGGGTCGTTGGATCTTATTTAAAGAAAACGAACGGCTCAGATCCGCTCAAAAATCCCCAAACCTGGGCCGAACACGGCTTGGCACATGGCCGTGTCCCAGGCCGTGTGCCTCGATCCAGGCACGATCGTCGAACACAGAGACTCACACTGGCTCAAACACGCTCGTGTCTCACTCGACACGCCCGTGTCGGGTTCCTCGACACGCCCGTGTCCGGGGGCGTGTCACACATAACCGCCACGCCAACCGACACGACCCTGCTGAACACGGGTACTGACACGGGTTGGCACACGCCCGTATCAAATTACACGCCCGTGTCATTAAGCCGTGTTCCTTGTCATGTCCTTCTCGGGATGAAAACGGCCAAAACACCAGCCAGACACGGCCTTGGACACGGCTGTATCCTAGGCCGTGTACCCCTATACAGGCACCCAAATCCCTTTTTACGTGACCAACTCAAATACAATTTTCGGGGCATTACAGTTATGAAGTTTGACACCGGATTTGATGTCGACTTCGAATCATTCCAGCACTCGGATCCAATCTTTCTATATATTCTGGAACTTCTGGAAGAGTAGAATTTGAAGAACCTGATGACTACAAGGATAAAGTTGGCAGGAATAGAAATCAGAGAATGGGTCTATACTTCATCCACATCTGAAGACAATACTATGACAGACTGTTTCCTTAACTCCCACAGTTTTAACTGAAATCTTTGGTTTGACAAATGGAGAAGAGGAATTAGAAATTGATTCTGAAGAGTTTGATATGATGCTAAGTCTGATGGGTTATGCTGATGACAACCCAAATAAATTGTTGAAGAAACATCTGTCTGCAGCATACAAGTTTCTGACAGACATTGTTGGGAAGGTCTTGCTTGACAAGTATACTGCCCATGACTACATCACAAGACATCAGTTCTTGGTCATGTGTGCAGTGATAAATAAGAAGCAAGTGGATTGGGCTCAGATCATCTTTGATCTGATAAAGAAGAAAAATATAAGAAAGAAGTGTGTTTTGGAAGGATCCTAGGGATCTTCCTAAAGGAGAAGGCTGCTGAATCCCTGGTCTCCCAGACCAAATTCATTAATGCCAGCAAAAGGCTTACCTGTGCCTTGTTTGGCAGGTGGGAGAGGACCATAACTAAGCCATCCAAGGCTTCTACCTCTTCCACCCCAGCTTCTGAAGGAACCAGGGCTGTTATAGCCACTCCCCAACCTACTGAAGAGATTCATCCAACACCACCATCTCTTCAAGCCCACCTTCCAGCAACACAAATCCATCCCTCTCCCACACCTCCATCATCCCCTACTCAACTTCCTACTCCACCAGAATCTCAATATACTTCATCAGCACCAACTCCTCCATCATCTCCACTTCCTCATTTATCCTCCATACCATTTTTCAACATACCTCCATCACCTCCCAATTCCCCTTTTCCTCCAAACAACCACATGGAAGATGTCACCCATCCATCCCCATCAACATCTACCATCCCTCCACATGCATCCCCTCCAGATGCTCACATACCATATGCTCCACCTCCTATCCCTCCCATAGTTCCCACTTCAACACCTTCTGCAACATCATCTACCACTCCACAATTGGACACCTCAACAATTGCTTCTCTCATTGCCCTCCTCACTCCCCTTCTCAAAACACTAATAGTAGAGGTCATTACACCTCTTGCTACTTCAAGTACTACCCTATATACACAGATCACTGCCCTCACTACTGCCCCCATCTTCAGTCAGGGGCTTGGCTTCAGGTGTTACTGAAATAATGTAGGGGGAGATGTCTGATGATGAAGCTTCAGTAGTTCCAGCAGTAGCAGCTCCAGCAGCAGAGGCAGCAATAGTAGCAGCAGATTGTATAGAGTATATTGATACAGATGATATTGATTTTATTAATTTTATTGATACTGACATGGACTTGGAAGAGTCAGTCTCTGAGAAAATAATTACTGGTGATTTCATCATTAATCCCACAATTTATTTAGAGAATTTGTTGAAGAATTTTGAATTTGCAGTTTTGAGATGTCTTACAGCAGAACATACCATTAAGTCATCCTTGGCTATTGTACCATATACATCCCCAGTAAGTCCACAAGTTGCAAGCAACTTAGTGATAGTTTTGTTGTTCCTGAGCCCATAGTTATTCCAGCTCCTTCAGCAATTTCTTCTGCTCCTAGTTATGTCATGGATGACTCTTCATTGCCAGATCTAGATGATGTGATCTTGGCTGACATTCAACAAGAGGTTAAGGCAGCTGCTAAAAGCACTGTCAGAATTGATGACACTCCAGCTTCTTCTATGGCTTCTCCTCCAGCTCCTGTTGATATTCCTGCTCAAGCTCCTTCTTAACCTGATAAGCCTATCATTTTTGCTGAGGCACTGAAGGCTCTGAATGCTTTATATGATAATACTCAAAGATCTGATGATGAGGATAGTGATGATGAGGATGATGATGATGAATCTGATGATGAACCAAAGAGGAAGCCAGTATCCAAGAAAAGAAAAGCTCCTCCTCCTCCTGCTCCTAAGCCTAATCCAAACAATGACACTCCTTATTATATTCTCCAAAAGATAACTCCATACAAAGGAATGCCAGCCTGGATGTGGCTATCTAAAAATCAGCAGAAGGAGAGAAAGAAAAGCAGAAGGTACTCTCCTCCTCCAGTTCAAAGATACAAAAAAGATCCACCTGCTCCACCTCCTCCAGCTGCTGGTGCTTCAGGTTCTAGTTCTCAAAGATCTGCCCCTATTCAAACATATCAAAGACATCAAGTGAGATCTCATCATGAAAGCAGCCAGCATAGGCAATATTCTTCAGGAAAGCAACATCAGCAGCAGCAACAACATCAACAATAACAGCAATAATCCACTGAAAATCAACCAGCTGAAGGCTCTAAAAGACCATCCTCTCCTCCTGTTCCTTTTGAAGATCCTGAAATAGCTACTACTACTAGAATGGCCATGTTCCAGGAACTTGTAGGCCTTTCTCTGATTAATAAGGCCAAAGCTGAAGGAAAGGATCCCTCTGAATATACTACCATGTCAAAGTACAGGAAAGAGGAACTTAAGAGATTTGATAAAGCTAACAAGATTTTCAATGAGGATGACTATATGATGTTGCACCCAGAAGCAGTTGTCCCCAAGGCTACATCTCTGAAGATTATAGGGGCTGCTGACATGACCATGACCAGTGTGCAAGCTTCATATCCTAACAGAGAAATAATATTTACAAAGCCAGGAGACAAGAGCAAGGATGCAATGCCAAAGGAAAAGAAGCAGAAGAAGTGATTTTGAACTCTCTTTATCTTTCTGCATTATTTATAACTGTTTTATATTTTCTGAACAAAGCTCATGTATATATATATCTGTTGCATGTGTTATCTATCTCTGCCAGATATATGCTTTTTCTGCTTTGTTTATTTTCAGTTGAAGTCTGAGTCTGTGGTTATTAACCTCACCCAAATAGGGGGAGATTGTTGGATCCCTAGTTTGATTTGGGCTAGGTTCACTAACTTAGGATCTTGTGACCCACAATGTATAGCCAGGGTCATAGTCGTGTCCTAGAGTCTAGGCCAAGTCCTTATAGTCAACATCACATGGACCAGCTATCAACAAGACTTCTAGAGATTCAAGACTTAGAAGATTTCAAGACTCTGTAAAGTGAGTTCGCCGTTCGTCGAACTCAGGTCGACGATTGTCGTGCTCAGCTCGACGATCTCAGAGAAAATTTTCTGAGCTGAGCTCGACGAACTCTATTCTTTGGTCGACGAATCTTTGGACTACTACAGCATTCTATCAAGACTATGTTCTCTAGTCTCAGGTCGACGAACTCAATTCTCTGCCCGACGAATTCTGGATTATCTACTTCAACAACTTAGAATCAGAAGACTTGTGTCGACACTCAGAGTATATGTCGACACCAACTAAGTCGACACTAGAAGAACTTTTGTCGACACCCAGATCATCAGTCGACACTTTTGAAAGGTTGTGTCGATACCACACAGAATATTTAACAACTCTAGAAACTCAGCTCGACAAACTTCAGACACAGAAAAGGCAAAGTTTCTGAAGCATACAGTTCTGTTATCAGATTGACGATCTTGGAACTCAGCTCGACGGACAGAAGTTATCTGATCGACGAACACAGCAACTCAGCTCGACGAACTGTGAACTCAGCTCAACGATTTCTATCATCTGTTCGATGATTCCAGACTAAGTCATTTCAAGCCCTATCCCCATCATTAGTGCAATAATTCCTGGGTAATCAATGCTCTAACATTCTCTGAATATAACCGTTATAGGAGCATTGATTAGGATATTCTCCAGGATTATCGCTTGCCATTTTTCCACGGGACAGTTGGGGAAATTATTCAATGCTGCTTATTCTCTAGGCCGTCAGCATTGAATGTAGAAGGAATTCAAAATTCGAAAGACCAATTTCCCCATAAAAAATAAAAAGAGATTTCTCTCTTTTCTTATAGAGACAGATAAAAAGAAAGACAGAAACATATACAGAGAGAAGATTACTGAATCAGACAAGAAAAACACAACCCGTCTTCTCTCAATCTGACACAAGATTTCTGATATAGAAGAAAGCTCTTGACCAGAACATCATCTGCCATCTGAAGAAGAAGAACAATCATTCAAATATCAAGAGTCTTCATTCTTCAAACTCTCCAGGACACTTTACAGGACAACAAATCTTCCATCTGTCAAAGAAATTCCTGAAGATCTCTCTGATCAAGGCTGAAAGCTTGAAGGCCTATCACCCTGTGTAAAGCACCAGTTCTCCTGAACTCTTCTACATCTCAGGGGGAGCTTTGACAACATCACTAAATCCACTTAAGTCTTCTCAGTTTATTGAGAAAGAGAAGACCTCATCACCCTTTCATCCCCACCTCTGTAAAGGGTTTTAATTCCCTTCAAAATTATTCTGGTTCACAAGTCTCCTTCCAAAAGACTTGAGGTTAGTTTTTGAGCACCTGATCAAAAGCTATTTGGTGGCAGTCACCTGATCAAAACCTGTAGTGGATTCCTACCAGAGTGGTAGAAGAGTGGATGTACCCAAGTTAGGGAACCACTATAAAATTTCTTATGTCGTCTGGTTGCCCCTTTTCTTTTTGTTCTTGCTGTGCTTGTGTTTTTAGGACTGCTGTGTGCTTATTTATTTTATTTTAATTCTGCACCTTTTAATTACAGCAGAAGCTAGAATAGTTTTATAAGGACCTACAAATACTCTATTCACCCCCTCTAGAGTATATTAGATCTAACACATCACTTTCATAATGGTCTGCATCTATTTAATTTGACAATATCAAATCTCAAGTTGTATTTGATCATACTTGTGTTGGGTATAGTATGCAGATTTACAGGTAATGAAGAACGAGCTTTTCAATCTATGTGACTACTGTCGGGCATTAGTTGTACCGGCTGGACTAGTGACGCAGTATTAAAATGAGTGCGCAATGATGTCTCTCTGTGAACTACGACCAGGCACTAGCCCTACCGCTGGGTGTTAGCCATTTTGACGTCCGTCGAATTAATTCATCGAGAAGAAACTGCTACCACTAGGCGTTAACCTTATTACGCAGCGGTAACCAAAAGTGGCGTGAATATTATTTTGGATATTTTTCCTAATTTAATGGACAACTGGCGACATCGCATGAGAAGACCTACCGATGGGCGCTAACTCTACTGTCGGCGGTAACGTTTTTTTAAAAAAAATGAGTATAAAAGCGCGTGTTTCTTTTTATGAGAAGACAAGAATGAGGATTTCACGTCTAGGGTTTAACTATTGTCTCTGTTGGTACGAACCACCGCCTCCAAGCAAGAAAAAGCGAAATTTCTCCCTCTCGTTCGTGATCGAAAAACTCTAAAGAGTGATGTCTCCAACGACCATCAACGGTTGATCGAGTGCATGAAGAACGACATTCAGAAGCCTGGATCGTGCACTGTTCTACGGATGATTTCTTATTTTGAGTGATCAATAATTTCAAACTCTTTTATTCATATTTGTATTTTCACTTTTCTATTCAGTCCGAGTTTGTGAGAAATTGGTCTGGGAGGTCGTCGGATTCCTGGGAGGAATTTGTGGGAAATCATCCTGGAAGGACGTCTAGATCTGGGAGATCTAGTGGGCTCTAAGACCCTTCCTGGGAGGAAGGTGAAGAGTTGGCTTGTCAATATTCTTGGGAAGATGAGAGAGTCAACCGATTCTGGGAGGGTCGGTATAGAAACCAATAGAGATTTGTTTGATTCATCGCCACCGATCTTCGGCGTCACGGAGATCTAGTCATTTTGTTGTAAACACTTATTTTAGTTTTAAATAGAATTAAAGTTCTTTTATTTAATTTATTATGAATTCGTGGTTGGATGTTGCTAGAGTTTTAAGGGTTGTTTGTAATTCAGAAAATAACACTTTGCAGGGGAAGTTGTTCACTGTGACCTACCAACGTGCAGTAGTATCTTACCGCCCTGCGGTAGCTTCCAAAACAGGTTGCCCTTGGTGAAATTTATTTTTAATTCTAAATTTACTTTAAAACCGTATTCACCTCCCCCCCCCCCCTCCTCTAAGGTTGGCCACCAGATCCAACATGGGAAAGTACCCAAGGCAAGCAACCTATAACATCTAGTTCGTGGTCGTGGAATGCCTTTCTAACTACAATGCCAACTTCGTAGGCCTCTGTAAGCTGCGTTCAGAGCGATTCCCTTCGTCCTACATCTAGCAATGAAGTTCTTAACACCCGACGGGGTGGGTGTATTTTGTGGAAATCAAGCAATGATGTAGATTTATTATCTGAACCAGACTCAACCACTACAGGACACAACTTATCATGTTGATAACTTTGATCTGCAGGATGAAGCCATGATATAGTGAGCAATCCCCAGTAGAGGGCCTAATTGAGGTTTCGCTCCGCGCAGGGGACCTTACTCGCATGGTGTAGATCGGGTCACTCTTTTACCTAAGGGAGCAAGAAGAGTGCATGGAGCCCCAATGACATGCTAGGAGTGGATCTGCGGGTCATCGCACACTCGTTGAACGTTAACCCAGCATGTAGACCCATAGTACAAAAAAGCACACCTTTACGACTAAGCAACTCCAATCCATAGAGGTGGAGGTGCACACATTATTGATTGCATAATTCATCTGGGAGGCGGAATGTGACGACCCAGGCCCGACACCAATCGGGACCACGTCCACTGAGGGAGACCTAGCGGGACCCAGGTGGCATCGTCTGGGCTGCAGCCCAAGCGCTTCAACCCCTCTCCATCCATAGGTGGATTGTTGGTGGCCACAACCTCCCTTCGATGAGCGGAACTCTCCGATTAAGAAGACAGTACGGGGACTTCTCAGGAGGTCACTCATCCCAGTACTACTCCAGCTCTAGCATGCTTAACTATGAAGTTTTTCCACTTCTCATCACCAATTGAGCTGCAGCTCAATTGGTGATGAGAAGTGGAAAACTCCATAGTTAAGCATGCTTGGGCTGGAGTAGTACTTGGATGGGTGACCTCCCGGGAAGTCCCTGTGATGCGTGCTTTACTATCGAGTTTGCCTCATAAATGGGAGGTTGTGGCCACCAACAACCTGCCTTTTGATGGAGAGAGGTTGGGTGCTTGGGCTGTAACCCGTACGACGCCAAGTAAGGCCACATTGATCCTTGTGAGATCTAGAGTATCAGGCTTCGGGAAAATATAGAATGTGCATCGGCTACAACAATCTCAACCAAGCCTACCCGAGCGACAGCTTCCCGCTCCCTCGCATCGATTAGCTTATGGACGCAACGATCTGGGATGAGACCCTTATCTTCATGGATGCCTATTCAGCAAACAACCAGATCCGGATAAACCCGGCGAATAAGGAACACACTGCTTTGCGAACTTGAAAAAGGGATATTCTGTACAAACTGATGTCGTTCAGACTAAAGAACATTAGAGCTACTATTAGTGGCTGATGAACCAAGTGCAAAAAGATCTCATCGGGCAATCTATGAAAGTGTATGTTGACGACTTGCTAGTTTAGAGTGACTGGCCAAGCAACCACCTGAAAGATCTGAACAAATGTTTCCATGTGATTAGTTCGATGTCTGTCAAACTTCATTATTTTCAGAGGTTTACAAAGCTTTAAATGAATTCAAGGGCGACATGCCGCACCTCATTATAACTCTAGGGTAAGAGAGAATATCGATTGCTTGGAGGGTGACATGCCACCACTCACGAAACTCAATATTTGTCTTTTGTTGATAGTGTAGAGCATTCTTTTTCGTTGTCCAGACACAAAACTCAGGAGGGTAGCTTGTAGGAGAATTGAGAAGGAAGGCTGGCAGTACGCTTTGCACGTATGAGAAATCCTGGGGAGGTCACCAGAACACCTTGCGCGCGGAAGTGTCGTGGACTTAGACAAATTCTTGAAGCGCTCGAAGGTAGGCTGCTCGTAGGAGGAATTCGGTAGAGCTCTGACATGTAGAAGGACAAGACTAGGAGGTGAAAGTTAGAAATGAGATGGGGTCTGGGGTCTTATTTATAGGCTCCAAAGCTGGTTACTATGGTTACACAGTTATCCGAAAACTGTAACACCTAAATTATTAATTGTATATTGTATTTAATATAGATCAAGGCCCGTATTTTTTTTTATAATTTTACTATGCTTAAAACCATGATTCTTTTAGTTATTAGCACCTACCCATGATGGTGGTTACCCTTGTGGTTACACGGATGGCTACCCATGAAATGAACAACGGTGTTCGAAGAGGGAAGATTAGACGGCAGAGGGGGCCTCCATTAGCGGTTCCAATACGATGAGTCTCCTAGCGGCAGGCGGTCGCCAAATGAGGAAAGAGAGGCGCAGCCGGTGGGGAGGCCGATTATAGGTGCTCTGGACGGGGAGACCTGGCGTGCCTAGTAGACGCGACTGACAAGGGAAGTCAATCACGGTGATGGCTGCAGTGCACGACCGCGGTCGGCCAAGGAAGCTGACCTTCGCGCTAGTCATGTGCTACGGTCGTGGGTTCGTGGCCGTGTAAAAACCGAATAGAAACAAACTGAAATGGTTTTAAGTAGAACTTTATTATCCAAAAAAGGTATCTATTACAAAGGTATGCCCTCCCTTATATAGAATGGAGGAGAGAAGAGAGAATACAAATAAGAGATGTGGGACTAAAAAATTACAAGCTAAGCGGACTGTACAAGGTAAACCGCACAAGCCGCGCGGTTAGACAGAAGGGCTAACCGCACGGCTACCACAAGAGAAGCAGATAGGTCGCCGGTGAAGATCGCTAGACCGCCCGGTTAACAGACCGGCGAGTCAAGCCGCCAGACCGCGCGGTCTCCAACCCGCCAAGACAGACCGCCCGGTCTCCAACTTTAACACTCCCCCTCAAGCTGAAGCATATATATCAATCATGCCCAGCTTGTCGCAAACATGCAGAAACGAGGCGGAAACTGGCTTGGTGAAGATGTCAGCCAGCTCTTTATCAGACGTGACAAACGGAGTGCAAATTTGTTCCTTTAAAATCTCTTCATGAATGAAATGGCAGTCGACCTCAATGTGCTTGGTTCTTTCATGGAATACCGGATTTTTGGAGATGTATATGGCGGCCTTGTTATCACAGAACATAGGTAGAGGATGGTTGTACACCTCTCCTAAATCTAGCATGAGAGCCCGCAGCCATTTTAACTCACAAGTGGTTGACGCCATACTGCGATACTCAGCTTCTGCACTGGACCTGGAGACAACAGACTGCTTCTTGCTCTTCCAGCTCACCAGATTTCCCCCAACAAATGTGCAAAATCCTGAGGTTGACTTGCGATCCCCTTTGTCATCAGCATAACTTGCATCTGAGTAGTCTTCAATCCTTAGATGACCATTCTTCTGAAAAAGTAATCCTTTCCCCGGCGCTGCTTTGACATACTCCAAGATCCGCAAGGCGGACTGTAGATGACACTCCCTAGGCGCTTGCATGAACTGACTCACCTTACCTACAGCATAGGAAATGTCGGGTCTGGTCACTGTGAGGTATATGAGCTTACCAACCAAACGCCTGTACCGCGAACTATCTGAAAGAGGAGGTGAATCATCTGTCCAGGTTTTGTCCTCCCCAGTAGCCATGGGGCATCGGGCAGGTTTTGCTCCAGTCAATCCTGCCTCTTTTAAAAGATCAAGGGCATACTTACGCTGAGAGAGAACTAAGGAGTCAGGCTTCCGAGAGATTTCGATCCCCAGTAAGTACTTTGGAGAGCCCATATCTTTAGTGATCAGATGTTGGCGAAGATGTCGCTTTGTCAGGGCTACCCCTTCCTGGTCATCGCCGGTGAGAAGAATATCATCGACATACACAGCCAGAACAACCAGCCCAGAAGGAGTTTTGCGAATAAAGAGAGAGTAATCAGCAGAGCTTTGCACAAAACCAACAGCCGCCACAATGCCGCTGAACTTGTCAAACCAAGCTCGAGGACTCTACTTGAGGCCATAAATTGCCTTCTACATATAACGGTCCAGGCCCATCCCATGGGAACCCGCTGGCACCGCCGGCCAACCAGGGTCCAGACCCGGGCCCACCACTGGTAGTCAGCCTTTCACATTCAAGCCTGCAGGCCATGCACCCCAACCCCTCTCCGCGCCTGTTTATCAGCAGCGGTAGGTTGTTGCCACTGGGTCTCGAACCCAGGACCTTGATAAGAGAGCTTTCCTCCACTCCCTCATCACCAACTGAGCTGCAGTAACGTCCCGAATCGCTCTAGGCCCCTAGTGTGTGTGTTTTGAGTCAGGAGGGTTGACTCGAGTCCTGAGAAGTGCAGGGAATTGGGCTGCACTTGTGGAGAAGGGGAGAAATCAGTGCAGAGAGAAGTGACACGGGTAGAGACACGGCCGTGTCCCTACCCGTGTGCGTCGAGATGATCTCGACGAGCCGTGTCGAGATCGTCGAGAATCGTCGAGAGTCGTCGAGATCAAGTGACACGGGTATTGACACGGCCGTGTCCCTACCCGTGTGCGTCGAGATGATCTCGACGAGCCGTGTCGAGATCGTCGAGCGGGGTCGACACTAAGTGACACGGGTAGTGACACGGGCGTGTCCCTACCCGTGTGCGTCGAGTTGAGCTCGACGAGAAGTGTCGAGATGTAACTGAAGATGCACACGGCCAATGACACGGCCAGGCACACGGCCGTGTCATGTGAACACGGGTTTGGACACGGGCGTGTCCCGACCCGTGTCAAACACTGAACCGACATGGAAACTGTCGTTGCCGTTTCGCCAGGCAGGACACGGGTAAGGACACGGCCGTGTCCCTACCCGTGTCACATTTTGCATATAAGGGGCAGAGAAACCCTAGCCGTTTTTCATTCTCATTTCCTTCCCCTATTTCCTGTGAGAACTCCTGGTGAGAGGAAAACCGCTGGAGCAAGTTCTACCGGAGGAGTTCCGCCATCGCCGCGAAAGAGAAGATGCCGCCAAGGAGAACTACGCGATCCATGGCCGGAAATGGTGGTACCGCTGGAGTCAATGTGAGTTTCCTACCCTCTCCCTTGGTGCTAGATCTATAGTTATGCCTTAGGAGAGACATCGACTCAAGAGAGTCTTGATGGAGAGGAGAAGATCTCTAGGTTAGGCCATGTTAGAACTTGTGTTCTAGACTTTAGATCTCTTCAACCCTTCCCCTTTTCTTCAATATGACGATGGGTGGATGGTTTCGTGAGGAGTTTATGGCCTTTGAGGTTGAATAAGGGAGGAGAATATTTCTGGAAAATTTAGGGACGATCGCCTTGAGGAGGAAGACGAACCGATGTCGTTCATTTTCCTTTAAGATGCGCGTAGAATCTGTATTCTGCGCGCAGCGATCTTCTATGCAATTTTCATGTAGGATAGGGGCAGATCTGGGCTTTTTGCTAAACACGAAAGTTGTAGCCCTTGGAAATACCTTTCCAACGAGTGGTTGCACGACTTCAGGTGATGTCTGTGGCCCCGGGAAAACCTAATCGAGTTTGCTGTCCGGCAATTTCCTGTACACAGAAATCGTGTTCTGTGCGCAGCGAACTTCGAAGCCGATTTCGAGTAAGTTATTGTCAGATCTGGGTTGTGACCTGAATATGAAAGTTGTATATCATGAAAAGATCTTTCCAACGAGGGGTTACACGCCTCCACCGAATTCCTGTAACTTCGGGAACCTCCGGTCGAAGTTGCTGTCCAGATTAGTGATACACTTAGAATTCTGGTTTTATATAAAGTGCAATTAGAGTCGGTGGAATTCTGTCAAGATTAAATAATTTGTGCTAATCACCGAAGAACTGTGAATGATGGTGTTTATTATTTGGAACGCATACAACTGATTTCTTATTGCAAGATGTCTTGAGGTTTGGATGGTTCCCTTTATGTTTAATCGAATCGAATTGATAAGATGTTGATAGATTATAACATATGCGCATCATATAAGTCTTATGTAGAGTTCATATGGAATGACATATAGCAGATTAAACTATGGCCATGTGTATGTTGATTGGTGAAATGAAATTCGTTAGTCCAATACTTAGAGCGTCGTCTCCCTACGGGTAGTATTGTGAAGGGATGTAAGTGCGGGGTTGACCGCCACTTGTTTTGGTTGTGTTGAGGTAAGGTATGGATGGATGGTTGGGCTGTGTCCTCGTGTTTACTTCCGAGGCCCCTTCCATGATATGTTGATGTGGTATGTGCATGTGGTGTGAGTCGACACGCGGTGTCGTAATCCTGGGTTAAGGATAGTGTAGCAGGTCTACGGGCTCGCCAGTCGTCACACCGACGGGAGTTGGCAGTTAGACTTGGTCGGGTTGGGCTGTGTCCTCGGTGTTCACGTCCCGAGGCCCCTCCGGCCATGTGAACGGTTGGGCTGTGTCCTCGTGCTTTCTTCTGAGGCCCCTTCCGGGTCACGCAAGGCCAGTTCGGGCTGTGTTCTTGGTGCACATCTACCCAAGACCCCGCTGGGCCATAGTACGCATGGGCTCCGCTGTTGTGTTCTTAGCGTTGAGGCGTACGGAGGCCTAGGTGAAGTAGTGTGATACCCGCCTAGTAGTAGAAGTGCCCGTTCTACTGTCACCGCCTGGCCACGGCGGCTGATGCCTGAGAGGTTAGCTACCTGCTCGAAAAGTGGGAACTATAGTCTGTGTCGACATAGCAGTTGCATGGGTGTGCATGGGTGAGTCATTGCATAGCATTCATAGCATTCATAACATTGCACAACAAGATCCTCATCGTATAAGTTTGTATGGGCACTCTTATACGATGAGTTACTTTTATGTAACCCGATCCTTAACTTATAAGTTTGTATGGGCATTCTTATAAGTTAAGTTACTTTCCTGCTGATACTTATACTTGCTAGTTTAGTGTAGCTCTTTCATATATGCTGACAATGATGCTGTTACTCTTACACTACTGCCACTTGCTTGTACTTCCTTTACTTGCTTACTTATATATATTGTACCCTTGTTCTCTTTCTCCGCCCGGTGCCGAGGAGTCGCCGGGGGAGCGGATGTGAAACCACTTAGTCGTTTCGACTAACGGTTGCTACGTCTTCCTTTTTAGGAGGTCACGCCGCAGGTAGAGCAGCCGCAGACTACGCAGCAGGACAGCCAGGCCAGGACGACAGGGCCTGATGTGACGGTGTCGTCGATACCGTCTGTTACTGATGTTAGTGTTTTGCTTACTCTGATGTAGCCCGTTTGGGCAATGATTAGCTGTACTCTGATATTTTGTAGAAGCATGTTTAGCTTCTCTTTATTGATGTTTTGGACTTTATATACTTAGTGTGGATTTTGACTTCTCTTGCTTATTTATTTGGTTGGGTTGGCATGATATATTGATATGGTTTCAGCCGGCGGAATAGGCGTCTTGTGGTACAGGTTAGCCCGTGTGCTAATGCTACCGCAAGGCGGCTGTTCCGGGCATAAGACTCCTCCTTCGTGCCGTGTTTTGGGATCCGGGGAGGGGGGGTCTTACAAATGGTATCAGTTTGCCACGATCCTCAACTAAGAAGTCATTCAACAATGGTGCCACCCCCGTTTGATTAGTCAGTTTGGGGACAAACTGACTTAGCGGAAGCAGTGGTGTGCCCATATGTAATTCACATTAAGTTTTGTACAACTTTGACCTTAAGTTTAGCCAACCTGACCACAAATTTGTCGTGTACGTGTAGGTTCCACTGCATGTTGAGCCGATGAGGGGTACTCCTACCCCTCCCATACCCACTCAGTTCCAACAGTCTGAGTTGGGGCAAACACTCACCGCCATTCTTGATGCTTTTAAGGCACAATAGGCTCCGGTGCAACAACAGGCCCCGAGCTCCAACTGGCTGAGCACCTTCCGAGCTCTCTCCCCTCCCGTCTACCTTGGGACAGAGTCAGCCGTACGTACAGAGGAATGGCTAGACACGATACAAGAGTTGTTGGCTGGTATCCGTTGCCCGGCCAACATGGCAGTAACATTGGCAGTGTCCGTCTTGGACTTACATGCGAAGAGGTGGTGGAAGTCCCTCATGGGCTCTACCTTCCAAGGCCGGATCTACACTGAGATAAGTTGGAGTGAATTCTCGGAGGTTTTCTTGGAACACTTTATCCCTACATCGGCCCGAGATGAGCTTGAGCAGAGGTTCCTTCTACTAAAGCAGGATCAAAGTCGGTTACAGAATACCAGCGGGAATTCCAGCATCTCGCAAGGTTTGCGGACTCTTATGAGTTGGATGACAGAGGTTATGCCAAGCGCTTCTATAAAGGGCTGCGAGATCCCCTAAGGCAGTCCCTTTTGTTTATAGCAGATGGTAGCTTGGCGGAGATCATTGATATGGCGAAAAGATTGGAGGCGGACCACCTGGGATGTAGTAAGAGGCCTGCGGAGGACGTAATGGAAGCCGGCCCAAGTAATAGAAGGA
Source organism: Platanthera guangdongensis (assembly GCA_039583875.1). Classification (NCBI taxonomy): domain Eukaryota; kingdom Viridiplantae; phylum Streptophyta; class Magnoliopsida; order Asparagales; family Orchidaceae; genus Platanthera; species Platanthera guangdongensis. The sequence continues at coordinate 35,239,916 of CM077167.1, read as the reverse complement.
GACGGGACTTCAGAGGAGGAAGAGGTTATCAAAGAGGTGGAGGGCGTGTCCACCGAAACTATAGGGTGGAGCATCCAGTTCCACAGCCGCCTGCGTTGCCTCCACCCCCACAGCCTCAGTGATTTCAACAACCTGAAGGGCGTCGTGGTCTGGTGTGCTTCGAATGCAACCAGCCGGGCCACATCCGGCGTTTCTGCCCGCAGCTATATGGGAACGCCCCTCTTGCTCTCCCTCCTGCTCTCCCTCCAGCAGCTCCACGAGGGCGGGGATACATGCGTGGTCGAGGACGAGGACCGCCAAGAGGTAACCCCGGCCCTGCTAGGGATCAGGTGTACGCGCTTGACATGGCGCAGGAACGGAACCCACAAGATTTGATTGCAGGTATGATTTAATTAGTTTACATACTTGCATGGTTTAACATGAATTGCTTAGAACTTATTAGACACTAGCAATAAGTTTTGGTCGTTGGCACTTAGGCTCCGTGATTATTGGCGGGAAGACGGCATATGCGCTGTTCGATACTGGTGCCTCACACTCTTTTGTGTCCGAGGATTTCATAAAAGACGTGGGGGATGTTCAGTACTTCACGGGAATAGCCCGACGTGTACGCCTTCCGGATGGCTCGGAGATGATCGCAACTGCCAAGTGCGAGTTGGAGTTATTTATTGATGGGAAGGCCTTTGATACGCCGGCCACAGTTCTGAGAATGCCGGAGTTTGACATCATTTTGGGCATGGCATGGCTGGACTGGCACTTCGCGAGGATCGACTGCGCGGAGAAGCGGATCTATTTGAGGCATGGAGACTCTGACGTCATCTTCCAAGGTATTGGCTTCGCGCCACGTATGATATTATCTTCTATTCAGGCTGTAAAAGCTCATATGAAGGGGGACGAGGTCTTCATGATCTGGTTCGAGTTGAAGGAGGAAGCGTTGGAGTTAAAGGATGTACGGGTAGTGCGGGATTTTCCTGAGGTCTTTCCTGAGAAGCTACCAGGATTACCTCCGCATAGAGAGGTTGACTTCCAGATCAATCTAGTACCAGGTGCCAAGCCTGTATCCAAGGCCCCGTACAGAATGGCCCTGAAAGAACTAGCAGAATTTAGAGTTCAATTGCAGGAACTAGTAGATTCAGGGTTCGTTCGCCCCAGTTCATCACCATGGGGTGCCCCTGTGCTGTTCGTAAAGAAGAAGGATGGAACCCTGCGATTGTGCATAGATTATCGGGAACTCAATCGACTAACGGTGCGGAACACTTATCCGCTACCTCGGATCGACGAGTTGTTCGATCAATTAGTGGGAGCACATTGGTTCTCTAAACTAGACCTGCGCTCTGGATACTATCAGTTGAGGATACAAGAGGGGGATATTCAGAAAACAGCCTTCAGTTCGAGATATGGTTTGTATGAGTTCACAGTAATGCCGTTTGGGCTCACAAATGCGCCTTCGGCCTTCATGAGCCTGATGAACAAGGTGTTTGAACCATACTTGGACATCTTCGTCATTGTTTTCATCGACGACATCTTGGTCTACTCAAAGACGGAGGAGGAGCATGTCGAGCACCTGACCTTGGTTTTGAAGAAATTGAAGGAGCATGCCTTGTATGCCAAGTTTAGCAAGTGTGAATTCTGGCTTAAGGAGGTAGCCTTCTTGGGGCATGTGATTAGTGGAGCAGGATTAGCTGTGGATCCAGCCAAGGTGCGGGTCGTGAAGGAGTGGTCGCCCTTGAAGTCGGCGGCCGATGTACGAAGCTTTCTTGGACTTGCTGGCTACTACCGCAAGTTCGTGAAAGGATTTTCCAAGATTGCCCTTCCTCTTACCTCCTTGACGAAGAAGGGTGTGCCATTTGTGTGGACACCTAAATGTGAAGCAGCATTTCAAGAGTTGAAGGATAGGCTTACCTCCGCCCCCATCCTTGCACTTCCGTCGGGGAAGGAAGGATTCCAAGTTTACACGGACGCATCATATCAAGGGATGGGAGCGGTGCTGATGCAGCACGGGCATGTGATCGCTTATGCTTCAAGGCAGTTAAAGAAACATGAAATCAATTACCCGGTTCATGATTTGGAGTTGGGAGCAGTGGTGTTCGCTTTGAAGGTCTGGAGGCATTATTTATATGGCGTCCACTGCGAGATCTTTTCCGATCACAAAAACTTGAAGTATGTTCACACTCAGAAGGAGTTGAACCTGAGACAACGGCGGTGGTTGGAATTTCTATGCGACTATGAGTTCACCATGAACTACCACCCCGGGAAAGCAAACTCTGTAGCCGATGCCTTGAGTAGGAAAACGCCAGGCTCTAGCCCAGAGTCTCGGTTGATGGGTATGGAGTTGGCTCGGATGGTCGAAGAGATGGAAATTACTCTAGTATTCAAGGCTCCTTCGGCAGAGTATGCGGAGTATTTGGCCAACATGAGCATAGTTTGTGATATCCGAGATCGGATTCGGGTGGAGCAAGGTATAGATGCGGCCTTGGCCCCGGCAATTAAGGCAATTGAAGATGGGACCACCGATGAGTACACACTAAAAGACGGTCTCGTTTATTTTCGTGGCCGACTTTATATTCCCAAGGGCGGCAAAATTCGGGAGGATATATTGAGAGAGGCGCATTCCTCTCAATATTCAGTGCACCCGGGTATTGCTAAGATGTACGCCGGACTGCGGAAGACCATGTGTTGGCCGGGAATGAAGAAGGATGTTCGCTACTATGTTACACATTGCGAAGCTTGCCAAAGAGTGAAGGCTGAATGCAGGAGTCCCGGTGGTTTGTTGCAGTCGCTGCCCATCCCCGAATGGAAGTTTGAGGATATCTCCATGGACTTTGTCCATGGGCTACCTCGCTCACGCTCCGGGAATGATTCGGTGTGGGTTATTGTGGATCGACTGACAAAGGTGGCCCGGTTCATTCCAATGAAGAAGGAAGCACACGTGGATGTTTTGGTGCGCCTTTTTGTGAAACAATTTGTACGGTATCATGGCGTGCCCAAGACAATTGTTTCGGATCGGGATGGTCGGTTTACATCCAATGAGTGGAAGGCGGTACAAGCGTATTTGGGCTCACGCCTAACCTTTAGTACCGCATTTCATTCTCAGACTAACGGACAGTCAGAGCGGACCATCAGAACGCTGGAAGATTTATTGAGGTTATGTGTGCTGGACAGAGGAGAGCCATGGGAAAGGCTCTTGCCACTAGTGGAATTCTCCTACAATAATAGTCATCAAGCGAGCATCGGTATGGCGCCCCATGAAGCCCTTTACGGAAGAAGGTGTAGGACTCCCTTGTCTTGGGTGCAAGATGAAGATCCGAAGGCATTGGGAAACGAATACATAGATGATACTGATGTGACTGTCAGATTGATAAGAGACCGCATGTTGGAGGCTCAAAGTCGACAGGCGAAATATTACAATAAAAAGCACCGGATGGTGGAGTTCCAGGTGGGCGAAAAAGTGTTCCTTAAGATTCGGTCGATGCATGGAGTGTCACGGGTGCGGGGAGTGAAAAAGCTCAGCCCAAGGTATGTTGGGCCTTATACTATATTGGAAAGAATTGGCCCGTTGGCCTATCGGTTGGAGTTACCACCGGAACTAGAAAATCTTCACGACGTGTTCCATGTATCGTCGCTTCGAAAAGCACTATTGCGGCCCGACCAATTTATTCCCACTACTGATGGTGTGGTGGCGTCAGATAGGTCTGTGCGACTAGAGCCGGTACGTATCGTTGACAGCGAGACAAGAACATTACGCCGCAAAAGTGTCCCCTTCGTGAAGGTGCTATGGATGAATCATGGGAAGGAGGAGTACACCTGGGAGCCAATGGATTTGATGCAGCAGCGCTACCCGGAGTTGTTTACCCAAGGTAATCTTATTTAAAAACATATGATAAACTTTCTGTTAGGTTTTTCTCCACACAGCCTAAGCCTGATTTCGGGGACGAAATCTTTTATTTTGTTTATAGGATTTGTAACGTCCCGAATCGCTCTAGGCCCCTAGTGTGTGTGTTTTGAGTCAGGAGGGTTGACTCGAGTCCTGAGAAGTGCAGGGAATTGGGCTGCACTTGTGGAGAAGGGGAGAAATCAGTGCAGAGAGAAGTGACACGGGTAGAGACACGGCCGTGTCCCTACCCGTGTGCGTCGAGATGATCTCGACGAGCCGTGTCGAGATCGTCGAGAATCGTCGAGAGTCGTCGAGATCAAGTGACACGGGTAGTGACACGGCCGTGTCCCTACCCGTGTGCGTCGAGATGATCTCGACGAGCCGTGTCGAGATCGTCGAGCGGGGTCGACACTAAGTGACACGGGTAGTGACACGGGCGTGTCCCTACCCGTGTGCGTCGAGTTGAGCTCGACGAGAAGTGTCGAGATGTAACTGAAGATGCACACGGCCAATGACACGGCCAGGCACACGGCCGTGTCATGTGAACACGGGTTGGGACACGGGCGTGTCCCGCCCGTGTCCCGACCCGTGTCAAACACTTAACCGACATGGAAACTGTCGTTGCCGTTTCGCCAGGCAGGACACGGGTAAGGACACGGCCGTGTCCCTACCCGTGTCACATTTTGCATATAAGGGGCAGAGAAACCCTAGCCGTTTTTCATTCTCATTTCCTTCCCCTATTTCCTGTGAGAACTCCTGGTGAGAGGAAAACCGCTGGAGTAAGTTCTACCGGAGGAGTTCCGCCATCGCCGCGAAAGAGAAGATGCCGCCAAGGAGAACTACGCGATCCATGGCCGGAAATGGTGGTACCGCTGGAGTCAATGTGAGTTTCCTACCCTCTCCCTTGGTGCTAGATCTATAGTTATGCCTTAGGAGAGACATCGACTCAAGAGAGTCTTGATGGAGAGGAGAAGATCTCTAGGTTAGGCCATGTTAGAACTTGTGTTCTAGACTTTAGATCTCTTCAACCCTTCCCCTTTTCTTCAATATGACGATGGGTGGATGGTCTCGTGAGGAGTTTATGGCCTTTGAGGTTGAATAAGGGAGGAGAATATTTCTGGAAAATTTAGGGACGATCGCCTTGAGGAGGAAGACGAACCGATGCCGTTCATTTTCCTTTAAGATGCGCGCAGAATCTGTATTCTGCGCGCAGCGATCTTCTATGCAATTTTCATGTAGGATAGGGGCAGATCTGGGCTTTTCGCTAAACACGAAAGTTGTAGCCCTTGGAAATACCTTTCCAACGAGTGGTTGCACGACTTCAGGTGATGTCTGTGGCCCCGGGAAAACCTAATCGAGTTTGCTGTCCGGCAATTTCCTGTACACAGAAATCGTGTTCTGTGCGCAGCGAACTTCGAAGCCGATTTCGAGTAAGTTATTGTCAGATCTGGGTTGTGACCTGAATATGAAAGTTGTAGATCATGAAAAGATCTTTCCAACGAGGGGTTACACGCCTCCACCGGATTCCTGTAACTTCGGGAACCTCCGGTCGAAGTTGCTGTCCAGATTAGTGATACACTTAGAATTCTGGTTTTATATAAAGTGCAATTAGAGTCGGTGGAATTCTGTCAAGATTAAATAATTTGTGCTAATCACCGAAGAACTGTGAATGATGGTGTTTATTATTTGGAACGCATACAACTGATTTCTTATTGCAAGATGTCTTGAGGTTTGGATGGTTCCCTTTATGTTTAATCGAATCGAATTGATAAGATGTTGATAGATTATAACATATGCGCATCATATAAGTCTTATGTAGAGTTCATATGGAATGACATATAGCAGATTAAACTATGGCCATGTGTATGTTGATTGGTGAAATGAAATTCGTTAGTCCAATACTTAGAGCGTCGTCTCCCTACGGGTAGTATTGTGAAGGGATGTAAGTGCGGGGTTGACCGCCACTTGTTTTGGTTGTGTTGAGGTAAGGTATGGATGGATGGTTGGGCTGTGTCCTCGTGTTTACTTCCGAGGCCCCTTCCATGATATGTTGATGTGGTATGTGCATGTGGTGTGAGTCGACACGCGGTGTCGTAATCCTGGGTTAAGGATAGTGTGGCAGGTCTACGGGCTCGCCAGTCGTCACACCGACGGGAGTTGGCAGTTAGACTTGGTCGGGTTGGGCTGTGTCCTCGGTGTTCACGTCCCGAGGCCCCTCCGGCCATGTGAACGGTTGGGATGTGTCCTCGTGCTTTCTTCCGAGGCCCCTTCCGGGTCACGCAAGGCCAGTTCGGGCTGTGTTCTTCGTGCACATCTACCCAAGACCCCGCTGGGCCATAGTACGCATGGGCTCCGCTGTTGTGTTCTTAGCGTTGAGGCGTACGGAGGCCTAGGTGAAGTAGTGTGATACCCGCCTAGTAGTAGAAGTGCCTGTTCTACTGTCACCGCCTGGCCACGGCGGCTGATGCCTGAGAGGTTAGCTACCTGCTCGAAAAGTGGGAACTATAGTCTGTGTCGACATAGCAGTTGCATGGGTGTGCATGGGTGAGTCATTGCATAGCATTCATAGCATTCATAGCATTCATAACATTGCACAACAAGATCCTCATCGTATAAGTTTGTATGGGCACTCTTATACGATGAGTTACTTTTATGTAACCCGATCCTTAACTTATAAGTTTGTATGGGCATTCTTATAAGTTAAGTTACTTTCCTGCTGATACTTATACTTGCTAGTTTAGTGTAGCTCTTTCATATATGCTGACAATGATGCTGTTACTCTTACACTACTGCCACTTGCTTGTACTTCCTTTACTTGCTTACTTATATATATTGTACCCTTGTTCTCTTTCTCCGCCCGGTGCCGAGGAGTCGCCGGGGGAGCAGATGTGAAACCACTTAGTCGTTTCGACTAACGGTTGCTACGTCTTCCTTTTTAGGAGGTCATGCCGCAGGTAGAGCAGCCGCAGACTACGCAGCAGGACAGCCAGGCCAGGACGACAGGGCCTGATGTGACGGTGCCGTCGATACCGTCTGTTACTGATGTTAGTGTTTTGCTTACTCTGATGTAGCCCGTTTGGGCAATGATTAGCTGTACTCTGATATTTTGTAGAAGCATGTTTAGCTTCTCTTTATTGATGTTTTGGACTTTATATACTTAGTGTGGATTTTGACTTCTCTTGCTTATTTATTTGGTTGGGTTGGCATGATATATTGATATGGTTTCAGCCGGCGGAATAGGCGTCTTGTGGTACAGGTTAGCCCGTGTGCTAATGCTACCGCAAGGCGGCTGTTCCGGGCATAAGACTCCCCCTTCGTGCCGTGTTTTGGGATCCGGGGAGGGGGGGTCTTACACTACAGCCGGCATACCCGTGTCTCCCCCTGAGCAACATACCCAGGAGGTTGCTCCATGTAAACGGCCTCGTGAAGGTCACCATAAAGGAAGGCATTCTTGACGTCCAGCTGAGATATCGGCCAATCCCGATTGACGGCCACAGAGAGAAGGACCCGGATAGTGCTGAGACGAGCCACGGGGGAGAAGGTGTCAAAGTAATCAACCCCATAAGTCTGAGTAAAGCCCTTAGCAGCAAGGCGAGCCTTATACCGATCCACAGTGCCGTCGGGGCCAAATTTGACCACAAAGACCCAGCGACAGCCAACAACATCAGTACCAAAGGGAGGAGGAACAAGAGTCCATGTACCCCGCTCCGTGAGGGTCGCCATTTCCTCATCCATGGCCAGCTTCCAGTGGGGAATAGCAAGGGCCTCCTGATAGGAACGAGGCGTGGCAGTAGCAGAGATAGCCAACGCAAAGGCCCTGCGAGAAGGGGTAAGACGATTATATGAAACAACAGCAGCCAGGGGGTGAAGGGTACATGTCCGCACCCCTTTTCGAAGCGCCACAGGGAGATCCAGGTCGGCAGCCCCCTCGGGATCCGGAGCGTCCGTGGCAGAGAGAGCTGGCCCGGGAGAAGAGAGCGACGGCGGCGTAGAGGGTGGAGATGGAGGTGGAGAAGTGGGAGAGAGAGGAGGAGCGAGAGGAGGAGACGGAGAGGGCAGAGGAGTGGGTATCTCGGTAGGAGACGAGGGAACGAAGGGAATAGTAGGAGAGTCAGAAGGCGGGGAAGGAGAGGAGGAGGTAGCCGAGAAGTAGGAGGCCTTCTCGAAGAAGGTAACGTCAGCAGATACGAACTGCTGACGAAGAACAGGGTTAAAGCAACAATAGCCTTTCTGAGTGGTGGAGTACCCCAGAAAGACACATTTGGTGGAGCGGGGGGAAAGCTTGTCACGGGTGGCAGAGGGAGTATGGACAAAGGCAGTGCATCCAAAGATGCGGAGAGGGAGAGGAAAGGGTTCCTTGTCCGGATAGAGAATGGAGAAGGGTGTTTGCCTGTGGAGAATGGTGGATGGAAGACGATTGATGAGGTAGCAGGCAAGGAGAACTGCATAGCCCCAATACGAGCGAGGGACATGCATCTGGGTCATTAAAGTGCGGGCCACATCGAGAAGGTGACGGTTTTTGCGTTCCGCCACCCCATTTTGTTGGGAGGTGTAAACACAGCTAGTCTGATGAATAATGCCATGTTGTACACAAAAAGAAGTAAAAGCATGACTCAGATACTCCTTAGCATTATCAGAACGAAGAGTTTTAATACAAATATTGAACTGAGTTTTAATCAACTGGTAAAAGGATATCAATACATCTAAAAGTTCAGAGCGATCTCGGAGGAGATACACCCAAGTACAGCGAGAAAAATCATCTATAAAGGTTACAAAATAAGAACTACCCCGACCAATGGTGAGGGTAGGAGCAGGTCCCTAGATATTAGAGTGGACAAGATCAAAAGGACGAGTAGAGCCCCGTCAGTGCTTCGGCGGGAAGGAGGAACGGTGATGCTTGCCGAGTTGACAGGCGTCGCATTGGAGAGGAGTACTGGACGGAGGGAGGTGCGGCAGAAGCTGATGTAGCACACGGGGAGGAGGATGACCGAGACGGAGATGCCACTGGAGAAGATCCGTACAGGAAGACGAGAAGGCGGATAAGGCGGAAACATTGTCGAGGAAGTAGAGGCCGCCGCTCTCAGTCCCAGTAGCAATCGTCCGGTGGGAGCTCGGATCCTGAAAAGAACGAGAAGTTGGTGTAAATGTCACAGAACACTGAAGCTGTTTGCATAAAGAGGTAACAGACAACAGATTGCACGGAAACGTGGGCACATAGAGAGTGTCCGCTAGGCTTAGTGAGGGAGTAACATGAACCACGCCCGTCCCATGAACCGGGGAGGGAGAACCATCCGCAACGAGAACCGGGGGCAACCGATCATGTTGTTCGAGCAAGGAGAAGCACTGAGGGTTGCCCGTCATGTGATTAGTGGCACCAGAGTCGATAAGCCATTTACCTTGAGTCACCACGTGGGCACTACCTGAAGAAGTCACAACAGAGGCAGACGGCTTGTCGTGCCGGTTTGCTTTCTGTTCGCGCGGCCTGTTCTCTAGCCGTTCGCCTTCTTCTGTTCACACGGCTTGTCCTCTAGCCGTTCGCCCTCTTCTGTTCGCACGGCCTGTCCTCTAGCCGCTCGACTTCTTCCCCTCTGTTTGTGTCTACAGCTAGGTCGTGGCTTTTCTGGCCGCTGGATTTATTCCCTTGAGACCGCTGCCGCCCTTCTTTCTCCTATCCGCGCGGGTTGTTACCTAACCGCCGCCTCCTGTCACCGCGACCTGTTTTGTCCCTGCTCCTGTTCGTGCAGCCTGTCCTCTAGCCGCTCGACTTCTTCCCCTCTGCTTGGTTCTGCGGTTTGGTCGTGGCTTTTCTGGCCGCTGGTTTCTACCCTCGTGACCGCTGCAGCTTTTCTTCCTATCCGTGCGGGTTGTATCCTAACCGCCCGACCTCCCTTGTTTCCAGCTTCTATGGCTTCTTCTGATGCCTCTACTGTCACTCCCTCTGATACCATGTAAAAACCGAATAGAAACAAACCGAAATGGTTTTAAGTAGAACTTTATTATCCAAAAAAGGTATCTATTACAAAGGTATGCCCTCCCTTATATAGAATGGAGGAGAGAAGAGAGAATACAAATAAGAGATGTGGGACTAAAAAATTACAAGCTAAGCGGACTGTACAAGGTAAACCGCACAAGCCGCGCGGTTAGACAGAAGGGCTAACCGCACGGCTACCACAAGAGAAGCAGATAGGTCGCCGGTGAAGATCGCTAGACCGCCCGGTTAACAGACCGGCGAGTCAAGCCGCCAGACCGCGTGGTCTCCAACCCGCCAAGACAGACCGCCCGGTCTCCAACTTTAACAGGCCGCGAGGTGTGCCCGCAGGCACGCCGGCTGGGAGGATGTCCACAGGTGCGCCGGCCGGGAGGCCGCTTGCAAGCACGCCGATCGGGAGGCTGCCCACAGGCGTGCTCGTCGGGAGGCCATTGTCAGGCACACTGGCCGAGAGGCCGCCGTCAGGCGCACTGGCCGAGAGACCTCCCATAGGCACGCCGACAGAGAGGGTTGTCCGCTCAGTGCGACGACGACCGGCCATTTGGCAAGTCGCTGGTGATTGATGATGTGCGTAATGGCGGATGGATCACGTTCGCCAACTACGTATAATTTGGGCATGTGGATCGCACGCAGGGCGATTACTCCCATAACCCCCCACTAGGTTAGTAGGGATTATGGGATTTTGTTAATCACAACCCAGTTTTCCTATAAATTATACGTGACCTCATCAATTCCAATAGGCTTCTCTACCACAAAATTTAAACCAAGGACGCGGAGGGGAAGTAACCCGTACAAAAAAGGAACACACAATAAGTCGTGCTCGACCAGGGACCTAAGAGCACCCCGAAAGGAGGGCAAAGCCAAGCATGCATCCGCATAAATGGTGTGCACACATAGGAAGCACGCCCGCGCACGAACGGCTGACTCACACTACAGATAGACTGCGCACGTGCAGCTTGGGTGCGTGGGACCAACATATGCCCGGCCTACGCGCGTGCCGCACACGTACGCATGGCATCGGTCACTGCCACCGCTGGTCACCTCCGCCACCTCCGGCCGCCGCCAGGTAGCCTGCCCGAGCTGCGGGAGGGGCACTTCCATCATTTCGTAAAAATTGGCGATGTAGTTAGTCGGAACGGAGCGACATCATTCGGCATGTTCAAATCCTCCCAGGAGAAATTACCAGCACGACCCTCCGAAAAACTATAAAGGGTCCCACATGACATCATTTAAGGATAAGTAACCATAAAGGCTAGAGAAAGTTCTGAAGTTTTCTAGCGAGAACGTGCGACTTAGATCGTTCCTCTGCTTGGAATTTGCATTGCTCCCTCTCTAGGCCACTTAAGCCCAACGCTCAACGCACAATGCTAAGCACTCACGTGGATGCCCCCATGAGTGCAAGAGAAAACGTTAGAAGAATACTCCCCTGGACGCTTGCTTTGCAGCTCCACGAACTCCAAAGCTTCAAATACTTAGCCAATTCTCCGCTCTAGAGAAAGGCGAAGCGGAACACTTCAGAGAATTCTCTCGTCAAAGCTTTGTGGACTTAGATTATTTACTTGCTTCTCCTGTATTTAAAGCTTATAATGGAGAGGTAGCCTGTCACCTTTCGAAAAGACTTCCCGAATTTATAACCTCAAAATATATAGTGTATTTTAGTATGTCACACATTTGGCCATGTTATTTTTCACCATTTTGGATTTTCCACAGTAAAAAAAGCCTCTTGTCAATATTATTGTTTTTCGTTGAATGTTCGCGTGCTCAGTCTAACTTCGAGCTAAGGTGGTCCAATTCTCTGGACCGGAGGAAAAATAGGAGACCCACAACAGTTTGACGCCGTCTGTGGGAAGTTGTTCTCAAAAGCTCTAAGGAATCTAAGAGGATAGCACTTGTGCATTACAAGCACTCACAACCAGCAACAGTAATGCAAGAAAGGCCTGTCGCTCGGCCTATACCATGCTTTTTCTGCTGGAGGTGCATCACAAGGCTCGAAGGGGGATGCTCGCGGTTATGAAGGTTGAGACCATTGCGAGATCCTCCGCCTTGGACAACCAAGTTTTCACTATAACTCAGTGTGAGCAGAACCACCTTGACAAAAGGTGAATCGGGATACGACCATCTGTTTTGGGGATGAGGACCCCCTCATCATCAGTGTAGGAATAGAACCTTGCCTCAGGTTCAAGAGGATTCTCGCGGACAATGAGAGTTTGTTCGATATTGTTTTTATGTCTGTATTTTGAAGCATAAATATCCATGAGGAATCTCTTTCTCTAACAAACAGACCCATCTATGGATTCAACAACCAGCCTATCTCGATGTAGAGAATGATCTTTCCCCTAGTAACTATAGGGGAGTACCCAAGGTAAGCAACCTATAACATCTAGTTCATGGTCACGGAATGCCTCACTACCTACAACGCCATCTACGGTAGGCCTCTGCAAACAGCGTTCGGAGCGATTCCCTCCATCCTACATCTAGCAATGAAGTTTTTAACACCCGGTGGCATAGGTGTTGTTCGAGGAAATTAAGCAATGATGCAAATTTGCAATCTGAACCTGATTCAACCACTGCGGGACACAACTCATCATATTGATAACTTTGATCTACAGGATGAAGCCACGATACAGTGAGCAACCCCAGTAGAATTGGGGTTTTGCTCCACGTAGGGGACCCTACTCGTATGGTGCAGATCAGGTCACTCTTGTCCCCAAGGAAGAAGGAAGAGTACATGAGCTTCTTAAGTGCACGCCGGAACATATTTGCATGGAGCCCCAAAGATATGCTATGGGTGGATCCGCGAGTCATCACACGGTTGTTGATCGTTAACCGTACATGTAGACTCGTTGTACAAAAGAAGCTCACCTTTGCGACCAAGCAACTCCAAGCCATAGAGGTGGAGGTGCACAAATTATTGAGTGCATAATTCATCTAGGAGGCGACATACCCCACTTGGCTCGCCAATATGGTCATGATAAAGAAGGCTTTGGAAAAATGGAGAATGTGTGTCGACTACAACAATCTCGACCAAGCCTGCCCGAACGACAACTTCCCGCTCCCTTGCATCGATCAGAATATGGACGCAATGGTCCGGGACGAGCTCCTTAGCTTCATGGACTCCTACTTAGGAGACAACAAAATTCGAATGAAGTCGGCGGATGAGGAGCACACCGCCTTCCAAACAATAAAAATGGATATTCTGCTACAAAGTGATGTCGTTCGTACTAAAGAATGTAGGAGTTACTATCAGCGGATGTTGAACCAAGTGTATCGGGCAATCTATGGAAGTGTACGTTGACGACATGCTAGTGAAGAGTGTCTGACCAAGCAACCACCTGGAAGATCTGAACAAATGTTTCCAACTCCTCCACCGTTTCTAACTATTCAAAATTCTTCCAAGTGCGCGTTCGAGGTTATCGCGGCAATGTTCTTAGGCTTCATGGTGACGGAACACGGAATTAAGGTCAACCCAAATAAACTTAAGGCATTGGAAGACATGTCAACCCCCCCCCCCCCCCGCTCCATCAAGGAGGTTCAATGTCTCAACGAAAGAATAGATGCACTCTCCCGCTTCTTAGCTCGGATTTGGGATAAGTACCTCCCCTTATTCAAAGCACTCAGTGGGGCATGACACACGAGATTTCAGTGGTCCGATGAGTGTCAGGCCGTGTTCGAGCAACTCAAGCAGTACTTGGTTGTTCCCCCTATGCTCTCCAAACCCACCATGGAGAAGCCCCTTTTCCTATACTTGGCGGTCTTACCGTACACACTTAGCTCAGTCTTGGTCAAGGATAAAGGAGGAATTCAACACCTAGTCAAGCTATTACCTCAACAAGGTTCTGTCTGACACCGAGAGCAAATATCCCGTGACAGACGGACGACACTAGCCTTAGTATTATTTGCAAGAAAGCTCTGATCATACTTCCAGGACCACACCATCAAAGTACTCAGGCAGTTGTACTCCACACGATCCTGCAAAAATCAGAGGTGTCGGGGAGGCTAGTAAAATGGGTGGTGGAGCTGGGAGAGTTTGACATCCAGTTCATATCAAGACATGTCATCAAATCTCAAGTCCTTGCAGACTTCATAGTGGAATGCACAATCCCACTTGAGGATGCGCCTAACTCCATTGGCACGACGCCCGCACAGTGGATCTTATATGTCGATGGAGCATTAAGGGACAAGGGGAAGCAGGTATGAGTCTGCTACTAACTAGTCCCTAAGGGTCCACCCTCGAATATGGGCTCAAGTTGAAGTTCCCACCAACCAACAACGCTGCAGAGTCTAAGGCCCTAGTCGTTGGCCTTTGCCTGGCCATCGATTGTAGAGCAAAAAGCTTAACTATCAACACTGACTCTCAATTGGTAGTCTCATAAATTGAGGGAGACTACGAAGCTAAGAACGAGCAACTCGTGTGGCACCTTCTGATGACAAGGTCTCTCCTTGGGAAATTTAAGGCCCACCAAATCCTCCACATTCCCTGGGAGCAAAACACTAAAGTCAATACACTATCTAATCCCGTCAGCTTTGCCATAGGGTACCATTCCAGGCGCCGCCGAGTTTACGATCTACTCGTTCCAGCATTAGTGGCCCATGGGAGATTGCCACCATAACAGAAGGGGAGGCCTGCTAAATGGACATGTCATCACCTACTTGGAGAACAGACAACTGCCCGCGGACCCGGTGGAGGCCTGACATATTCGAGTCCGCATCGCCTCATTCTCCATCATTGTCAGAGAGCTCTTTAAGCATTTTATTCATGGCCCTACCTAAAGTGCATGTGCATGGATGGAGCATTCGAGAGGCAAGGCCTTGGCACTGAAAGTCATATGCCAAGGACTTTCTTGGCCAACACTAAAAAAGGATGCACTTGATTTCGCTCGGAAGTGTGAATGCTACCAGCTTCACTCCAATGTCCTGCATTAACCCCCAGCCGGGATCACCCAGCTCCGGAATGCATGACCCTTCGCCCAGTGGGGGGATTGATTTATTTAGCCCTTCCTGCCGGCATTCAGCAGAGAAAGTTAATCATCTTGGCCGCCGACTACTTCTCTAAATGGGTCAAATTGGAGCCGCTTGCCAAAATTATTGAGGAGAATGCCAAGCGATTCATCTGGAGAAACATCATCTACTGTTCTGGCATCCTGGCTACCATCCTTGTTGACAATGTAATGAAATTCACCTGCAAGGCGTTCACCAAAATGTGTGAGGACTTAAATATAGAGCTTCGTCGCTCGGTTGTGGCACATCCTTAAACAAATGGACAGACAAAGGTTACCAACCACACCATCCTAAAAGGGCTAAAGACCCGCCTCCAGGAGGTCAGGGGGCAATGCGTGGATGCTCTCCCCAATATTATGTGGGCATACAGAACAATGACGAGAACCCTAACATGGGAGATGTCAATCACCTTTGCTACAGATCGAAAGAGGTCATATCGGTGGACATTAATATCCTATGCCCGCACATCAAAACTTTCGACCAAGCAGATAATGAGGCACTCCTTCGGTGAAACTTGGATTTAGCCCAAGAAGTCAGGGATAAAGCAGCTCAAAGAATTACCGCATATCAGAATCGTGTGGCTCACTTCTATGACAGGAAGGTAAAATCGAGTTCTGATGTTTTTAGTTGTCTACCTAAATCACCTAAAGGGGGTGAATAGGTGAGGTCTGCATCTTTTTGTGGATTAAAAACTTGAACAAGCGATCCACAGAAAATAACAAGCAATCACAGACGACACCAAAAATTATAGTACTTCTCCAACCTTGGGTACATCCACTTTCCACCTCACCAATCTAGCAACGCACTTGATGTAATGTCCCGAATCGCTCTAGGTCCCTCGTGTGTGTTTTTGAGTCAGGAGGGTTGACTCGAGTCCTGGGAAGTGCAGGGAATTGGACTGCACTTGTGGAGGAGTGGAGAAATCAGTGCAGAGAAGGACACGGGTAGTGACACGGGCGTGTCACTACCCGTGTGAATGTGACACGGGTAGAGACACAGGAAAGTCCCTACCCGTGTGGCAATGTGTCGAGTTGAACTCAACAGGATGTGTCTAGATCGACGAACTGCGCATCGACATCGACGAATTACATGACACGGGTAGAGACACAACCGTGTCTCTACCCGTGTGGCAATGTGTCGAATTGAACTCGACGAGATGTGTCGAGATCGACGAAATGCGCGTCGACATCGACGAATTACATGACACGGGTAGAGACACGCCCGTGTCTCTACCCGTGTGGCATTGTGTCGAGTTGAACTCGACGAGATGTGTCGAGAGCGATGAATTATATGACACGGGTAGAGACGCGGGCGTGTCCCTACCCGTGTGCTCCAGTAGACGATTTTGATCCAGATCGTCGAAGTGTTGAGATCGTAGAAATGTATCCAGAGAAGAACACGGCCATGTCATGTGGACACGGGTCGGGACACGGGCGTGTCCCTACCCGTGTCAAGTATTGAACCGACACGGAAACTGTCGTTGTCGTTTCGCCCAAGCAGGACACGGGTAAGGACACGGACGTGTCCCTACATGTGTCACTTTTCATATATAAGGGGAAGAGAAAACCCTAGCCATTTTCACGCTCACTTAGTCCCTGTTTTCTGAGAAAACTTTTGTAGAAGGAGAACTGCAGGAGCAAGTTCTAGGGAGGGAAAATCCTCCATCACCGTGAAGGAGAAGATGCCGCCAAGGAGAATTACGAGATCCATGGCCAGAAATGGAGGAACCGCTGGAATCGAAGTGAGTTTCCTACCCTCTCCCTTGGTGCTAGATCTATAGATATTTTCCCTAGGTGAGATATCGACTCAAGAGAGTCTTGATGGAGAGGAGGAGTTTTCTAGGAAAGGCCATGCTAGGACTTGTGTCCTAGGTTTTAGATCTCTTCAACCACTCCCTTCTTCTATGTGAAGATAGGGGATGGTTTCGTGAAGGGTATTGGCCTCTTGAGGTTGAATAAGGGTGGAGGAAGATTCTGGAGGTGATCGGAGAGGATCGACTTGAGGTGGAAGATGAACCGATGTCGTTCATTCCGCCTCAAGATGCGTGTTGAATCTGTATTCTGCATGCAGCAATCTTCTAGGCCATTTTCACGAGGGATAAGGCTTGATCTGGGCTTTCGGCTAAACATAAAAGTTGAAGCCCTTGAAAATACCTTTCCAATGAGTGGTTGCATGACTTCAGGCGACATATGTAGCCACAGGAAAGTCTGAACGAAAATGGTGTTCGATAAATCCTGCATGCAGAAATTGTGTTATGTACGCAGCAGACTTCAAGTCTGATTTCAATTAGGATAATGTCAAATCTGGCCTGAGGTCTGAATACGATAGTTGTAGCCCATGGAAAGACCTTTCCATTGAGGGGTTACACATCTTCACCGGATTCATGTAGCTTCGGGAATCTCTAGTTAAAGTTGCAATCCAGATTTACTCTGCATCTAAATTCTGGGCTTTATATAATATGGATTTGGATTCGGTGGAATTAATATTGCTAGTAACTTGGCTTGGATGAACTCTTTATGGCTAAACATTTTAGTTGCATGATTGATGTAGCTTATTAATCAGATTTCATATAATCAAATTGTGAAGCAAGCTTATTTAAATAAATTGACTTGATAGAAATTGATAGAGTGTTACTGATGCGCATCATGTTTATAATATGTTGTTACCATTTGGAAAGATTGATAGATCTTTATATGCGCATCATGTTATATTATGTTGTTATCATTTGGAAGGTCATGTAGAGGCATAAATTATGGCCATGAGTATGTTTGACTAGTGGAATGGGTATAGTAGTCCAATACTTAGAGTGTCGTCTCCCTACGGGTAGTGTTGTAAAAGGATGTAAGTGCGGTGTTGACCGTCACTTGTTTGGTTTGTGTTGGTATAGAGTATGGATGGATGGTTGGGTTGTGTCCTAGTGCATTCTTTCGAGGCCCCTTCCATGCCATGGTGGTGTGAAATTGCATGAGGTGTGAGTCGACACGCGGTGTCGTAATCCTAGGTTAAGGATAGTGTGGCAGGTCTACGGGCTCGCCGATCGTCACACCGACGGGAGTTGACAGTTAGACTTTGGGCAGTTGGGCTTGGTCCTCGGTGTTCATGTCCCTGGGCTCCTTCCGTGCCAAGTGAACGGTTGGGTTGTGTCCTCGTGCTTACTTCCGAGGCCCCTACCGGGTCACACAAGGCCAGTTCGGGCTGTGTTCTTGGTGCACATCTACCCAAGACCCCGTTGGGCCATAGTACGCATGGGCTTCGTTGTTGTGTTCTTAGCATTGAGGCATACGGAGGCCTAGGTGAAGTAGTGTGGATACCCATCTAGTAGTAGAAGTGTCCGTTCTACTATCACTGCTTGGCCACGGCGGCTGATGCCTGAGAGGTTAGCTACCTGCTCGAAAAGTGGGAACTATAGTCTGTGTCGACATAGCAATTGCATGGGTGTGATCATGGGTGAGTCATTGCAAAGCATTCATAGCATTTTATAACATTGCATAACAAGATACTCATCGTATAAGTTTGTATGGGCACTCTAATACGATGAGTTACCTTTATGTAACCCGATCCTTAACTTATAGGTTTGTATGGGCATTCTTATAAGTTAAGTTACTTTCCTGTTATTTCTTATACATGCTATATTGCTATAGCTCCTAAATATTTGCTAGATTGTGATATTGTTACTCTTACCCTATTGTCACCTGCTCGTACCTTTTATACTTATTATATATTGTACTCATGTTCCTTTTCCTCGCCCGGTGCCGAGGAGTCGCTGGGGTAGCGGATGTGAAACCACTTAGTCGTTTCGACTAACAGTTGCTACGTCTTAATTTTTATGAGGTCACGCCACAGGTAGAGCAGCCGCAGACTACGCAGCAGGACAGCCAGGCTAGGATGATAGGGCCTGAAGTGACGGTGCCGTCGATACCGTCGATTACGGATGTTAGTATTTTGATACTCTGATGTAGCCCGTTTGGGCAATGTTTAGTTGTACTCTCATATATTGTAGAAGCATGTTTTAGCTTCTCCTTTATTGATGTATTTGGACATTATTATTTAGTGTGGATTTGACTTCTCTTATTTATTATATTTGGTTGGGTTGGCATGTTCTATTGATATTGTTGTAGCCAGCGGAATAGGCATCTTGTGGTATAGGTTAGCCCGTGTGCTAATGCTACCGCAAGGCGGCTGTTCCGGGTATAAGACTCCCCCTTCGTGCCGTGTTTTGAGATCCGGGAGGGGGGTCTTACAAATGGTATCAGAGGGAGGTTTTGATCCTCTGACCTGTGGGTTATGGGCCCACCACGCTTCTGCTGTGTGGGGGGGGGTCTTACAAATGGTACCAGTTTGCCACGATGCTCAACTAAAGAAGTCATTCAACAATGGTGCCACCCCCGTTTGATTAGTCAGTTTGGGGACAAACTGACTTAGCGGAAGCAGTGGTGTGCCCATATGTAATTCACGCTAAGTATGTCCAACTTTGACCTTAAGATTAGCCAACCTGACCATACGTTTGCGTTTTATGTGTAGATTCCAGCGCTCGTTGAGCAGGTGGGAGGCACTCCTGTGCCCTCTTTACCCACTCCCACTTAGTTCCAACAATCTGAGTTGGGGCTGACGCTCACTGCCATCCTCGATGCTTTTACGGTGCAGCAGCCCCCGGTGCAACAACAAGACCCGAGCTCCAACTGGCTGAGCACCTTCCGGGCTCTCTCCCCTCCCGCCTACCTTGGGACGGAGTCAGCCGTAAGTACAGAGGAATGGCTAGACACGGTACAGGAGTTGTTGGCTGGTATCCGTTGCCCGGCCAATATGGCAGTGATATTGGCGGTGTCCGTCTTGGACTTACATGCTAAGAGGTGGTGGAGGTCCCTTATGGGCTCTACCTTCCATGGCTGAGTCTATACGGAGATAAGTTGGGGTGAATTCTCGGGTGCTTTCTTGGAGCACTTTATCCCTACATCGGCCCGAGATGAGCTTGAGCAGAGGTTTCTTCTACTAAAGTAGGGGGTCAAAGTCGATTACGGAATACCAGCGGGAATTCCAACATCTCGCAAGGTTTGCGTATTCTTACGAGTTGGATGACAGAGGTTATGCCAAGCGCTTATACAAAGGGCTGCGAGATCCCCTAAGGCAGTCCCTTTTGTTTATAGTGGATGGTAGCTTGGCGGGGATCATTGATATGGAGAAACGATTGGAGGCGGACCAGTTGGGATACAGTAAGAGGCTTGCGGAGGACGTGATGGAAGCCGACCCATGGAATAGAAGGAGTCGAGACTTCAGAGGAGGAAGAGGATATCAAAGAGGTGGAGGGCGTGTCCACCGGAACTATAGAGTGGAGCATCTGGTTCCGCAGCCGCCTGCGTTGCCTCCACCACCTCATCCTCAGCATTTTCAACAACCTGAAGGGCGTCGTGGTATGGTGTGCTTCGAATGCAACCAGCCGGGCCACATCCGACGTTTCTGCCCGCAGCTATTTGGGAACGTCCCTCCTGCTCTCCCTCCGGCAGCTCCTCAAGGGCGGGGTCACGTGCGTGGTCGAGGACGAGGACAGCGAGGAGGTAACCCTGTCCCTGCTAGGGATCAGGTGTACGCGCTTGACATGGCGCAGGAACGGAACCCCCAAGATGTGATTGCAGGTTTGATTTAATTAATTAACATATTTTCATGGTCTAACTTGAATTAATTAAGGCTTACTAGACACCTAGCAATAAGTTTTGATTGTTGGTACTTAGGCACCGTGATTATTGGCGGGAAGACGGCCTATGTGATGTTCGATACCGGTGCCTCACACTATTTTGTGTCCGAGGATTTCATAAAAGACGTGGAGGGTGTACAGTACTTCACTGGCATAACCTGACGTGTACGCCTTCTGGACGGCTCGGAGATGATCGTAACCGCCAAGTGCGAGTTGGAGTTATTTATTGATGGGAAGGCCTTTGATACGCCGGCCACGGTTCTGAGAATGTCGGAGTTTGGCATCATTTTGGGCATGGCATGGTTGGACTGGCACTTCGCGAGGATCGACTGCGCGGAGAAGCGGATCTATTTGAGACATGGAGACTCTGACGTCATCTTCCAAGGTATTGGCTTCGCGCCTCGCATGATGTTATCTTCCGTCCAGGTTGTAAAAGCTCATATGAAGGGGGACGAGGTCTTCATGATCTGGTTCGAGTTGAAGGAATAAGCATTAGAATTAAAGGATGTACGGGTAGTGCGGGACTTTCTCGAGGTATTTCCTGAGAAGCTACCAGGATTACCTCCGCATAGAGAGGTTGACTTTCAAATTAATCTAGTACCAAGTGCCAAGCCTGTATCCAAGGCTCCGTACAGAATGGCCCCGAAAGAACTCGCGGAGTTTAGAGTTCAATTGCAAGAACTGGTGGAGTCAGGGTTCCTTCGCCCCAGTTCATCACCCTGGGGAGCCCCTGTGCTGTTCGTGAAGAAGAAGGATGGAACCCTGCGTTTGTGCATAGATTATCGGGAACTCAATCGGTTGACGGTGCGGAACACTTATCCGCTACCTCGGATCGACGAGTTGTTCGATCAATTAGTGGGAGCACATTGGTTTTCTAAACTAGATTTGCGCTCTGGATACTATCAGTTCAGGATACAAGAAGGGGACATCCAGAAAACGGCCTTCAGTTTAAGATATGGTTTGTATGAGTTCACGGTAATGCCGTTTGGGCTCACAAATGCCCCTTCGGCCTTAATGAGCCTGATGAACAAGGTGTTCGAACCGTATTTGGACATCTTCGTCATTGTTTTATCGACGACATCTTGGTCTACTCAAAGACGGAGGAGGAGCATGTCGAGCATCTAACCTTGGTGCGGAAAAAATTGAAGGAGCACTCCTTGTACGCCAAGTTTAGCAAGTGTGAATTCTGGCTTATGGAGGTTGCTTTCTTGGGGCATGTGATCAGTGGGGCAGGATTAGCAGTGGATCCAGCAAAGGTGCGAGCCGTGAAGGAGTGATCGCCCTTGAAGTCGGCGGCCGATATACGAAGCTTTCTTGGACTTGCTGGGTACTACCGCAAGTTCGTGAAAGGATTTTCCAAGATTGCCCTTCCTCTTACCTCCTTGACGAAGAAGGGTGTGCCATTTGAGTGGACACCACAGTGTGAAGCGGCATTTCAAGAGCTGAAGGATAGGCTTACCTCCGCCCCCATCCTTACACTTCCGTCGGGGAAGGAAGGATTTCAGGTTTACACGGACGCGTCATATCAAGGGATGGGAGCGGTATTGATGCAGCACGGGCACGTAATCGCTTATGCTTCAAGGCAATTAAAGAAACATGAAATCAATTACCCGGTTCATGATTTGGAGTTGGGAGCAGTGGTGTTCGCTTTGAAGGTCTGGAGGCATTATCTATATGTCATCCACTGCGAGATTTTTTCTGATCACAAAAACTTGAAGTATGTCCACAATCAGAAGGAGTTGAACCTGAGACAACGGCGGTGGTTGGAATTTCTATGCGACTATGAGTTCACCATGAACTACCACCCCGGGAAAGCGAACTCGGTAGCCGATGTATTGAGTAGAAAAGTGCCAGGCTCTAGCCCAGAGTCTCGGTTGATGAGTATGGAGTTGGCTCGGATGATTGAGGAGATGGAAATTACTCTAATATTCAAGGCTCCTTCGGCAGAGTATGCGGAGTATTTGTCCAGCATGAGCATAGTTTGTGATATCCGGGACCGAATTCGGGTGGGGCAAGGAATGGATGCGGCCTTGGCCCCGACAATCAAGGCAATTGAAGATGGGACCACCGATGAGTACACACTAAAAGATGGCCTCATTTATTTTCGCGGCCGGCTCTATATTCCTAAGGGCGGAAAAATCCGGGAGGATATCTTGAGAGAGGCACATTCCTCTCAATATTCTGTACACCCGGGTACTGCCAAGATGTATGCCGGCTTACGGAAGACCATGTGCTGGCCAGGAATGAAGAAGGATGTTCGTTACTATGTTACACATTGCGAAGCTTGTCAAAGGGTGAAGGCTGAATGCAGGAGTCTCGGTGGTTTGTTGCAGTCGTTGCCCATCCCTGAATGGAAGTTCGAGGATATCTCCATGGACTTTGTCCATGGGCTACCTCGCTCCCGCTCCAGGAATGATTCAATGTGGGTTATTGTTGATCGACTGACAAAGGTGTCCCGGTTCATTCCAATGAAGAAGGAAGCACACGTGGATGTTTTGGTACGGCTTTTTGTGGAGAAATTCGTACGGTATCATGGCGTGCCCAAGATAATTGTTTCGGACCGGGATGGCCGGTTTACATCCAAGGAGTGGAAGGCGGTACAGGTGTATTTGGGCTTGCGCCTAACCTTTAGTACTGCATTTCACCCTCAGACGGACGGGCAGTCTGAGAGGACCATCAGAACACTGGAGGATTTATTGAGGTTGTGTGTACTGGACAGAGGAGAACCGTGGGAAAGACTCATACCACTGGTGGAATTCTCCTACACTAATAGCCATCAGGCGAGCATCGTTATGGCGCCCCATGAAGCCCTTTACAGAAGAAGGTGCAGAACTCCCTTGTCTTGGATGCAGGACGAAGATCCGAAGGTATTGGGAAATGAATATATAGATGAGACTGATGTGGCGGTCAGATTGGTACGGGATCGCATGTTGGAGAATCAAAGTCGGCAGGCGAAGTATTATAATGCAAAGCACCGAATGGTGGAGTTCCAAGTGGGTGATAAAGTGTTCCTCAAGATTCGGCCGATGCATGAAGTGTCGCGGGTGCGTGGGGTGAAAAAGCTCAGCCCAAGGTATGTTGGGCCTTATACTATACTGGAAAGGATTGGCCCGTTGGCATATCGGTTGGAGTTACCACCAGAACTAGAGAACCTCCACGACGTGTTCCATGTGTCGTCGCTTCGAAAAGCACTGTTGCGGCCCGACCAATATATTCCCACTACTGATGGTGCAGTGGCGTTAGATAGGTCTGTGCGACTAGAGCCGGTGCGGATTGTTGACAGCGAGACAAGAACATTGCGCCGCAAAAGTGTTCCCTTGGTGAAGGTACTATGGTCCAACCATGGGAAGGAGGAGTACACATGGGAGCCAATGGATTTGATGCAGCAACGCTACCCGGAGTTGTTTGCTCAAGGTAATTTCATTTAAAAGCATATGTTAAATTTCCTGTTATGCTTTTCTCCCCACAGCCTAAGCCTGATTTCGGGGACGAAATCTTTTATTTTGTTTATAGGATTTGTAACGTCCCGAATCACTCTAGGCCCCTCGTGTGTGTTTTTGAGTCAGGATGGTTGACTCGAGTCCTGGGAAGTGCAGGGAATTGGACTGCACTTGTGGAGGAGTGGAGAAATCAGTGCAGAGAAGGACACGGGTAGTGACACGGGCGTGTCACTACCCGTGTGAATGTGACACGGGTAGAGACACGGGCGTATCCCTACCCATGTGGCAATATGTCGAGTTGAACTCGACGGGATGTGTCGAGATCGACGAACTGCACGTCGACATCGATGAATTACATGACACGGGTAGAGACACGACCGTGTCTCTACCCGTGTGGCAATGTGTCGAGTTGAACTCGACGAGATGTGTCGAGATCGACGAAATGCGTGTCGACATCGATGAATTACATGATACGGGTAGAGACACGCCCGTGTCTCTACCCGTGTGGCATTGTGTCGAGTTGAACTCGACGAGATGTGTCCAGACCGACGAATTATATGACACGGGTAGAGACACGGGCGTGTCCCTAGCCGTGTGCTCCAGTCGACGATTTTGATCCAGATCGACGAAGTGTTGAGATCATCGAAATGTATCCAAAGAAGGACACGGCCATGGAACACGGTCGTGTCATGTGGACACGGGTCGGGACACGGGTCGGGACATGGGTGTAAGACCCCCCTCCCTGATCCCAAAACACGGCACGAAGGGGGAGTCTTATGCCTGGAACAGCTACCTTGCGGTAGCATTAACACACGGGCTAACTTGTACCACAAGACGCCTCTTCCGCCGGCTACAACAATATCAATATATCATGCCAACCCAACCAAATAAATAAGCAAGAGAAGTCAAAATCCACACTAAGTATATAATGTCCAAATACATCAATAAGGAGAAGCTAAAACATGCTTCTACAATATATCAGAGTACAGCTAATCATTGCCCAAACGGGCTACATCAGAGTAATCGAAACTATCATCGGTAACCGACGGTATCGATGGCACCGTCACTTCAGGCCCTATCGTCCTGGCCTGGCTGTCCTGCTGCATAGTCCGCGGCTGCTCTACCTGCGGCGTGACCTCCTAAAAAAGGAAGACGTAGTAACTGTTGTTCGAAACGACTAAGTGGTTTCACATCCGCTCCCCCGACGACTCCTCGGCACCGGGCTGGGAAAAGGAACAAGAGTTCAATATAAATAAAAGTACAACAGGTACAAGCAGGTGGCAATAGTGTAAGAGTAACAGTATCATGAACAGCAATTATTTAAGAGCTACACTAAACTGGCAAGTATAAGTAACAGCAGGAAAGTAACTTAACTTATAAGAATGCCCATACAAACTTATAAGTTAAGGATCAGGTTACATAAAGTAACTCATTGTATAGGAGTGCCCATACAAACTTATACGATGAGGATCTTGTTGTGCAATGTTATGAAATGCTATGAATGCTATGCAATGACTCACCCATGATCACACACATGCAACTGCTATGTCGACACAGACTATAGTTCCCACTTTTCGAGCAGGTAGCTAACCTCTCAGGCATCAGCCGTCGTGGCCAGGCGGTGACAGTAGAACGGGCACTTATACTACTAGGCGGGTATCCACACTACTTCACCTAGGCCTCCGTACGCCTCAATGCTAAGAACATAATAGCGGAGCCCATGCGTACTATGGCCCAGCAGGAGCCTCTGGTAGATGTGCACCGAGGACCAAGCCCCAAACTGACCTTGTGTGACCCGGAAGGAGCCTCAGAGTGAGCACGAGGACCAAGCCCAACTGTTCACCTGGCACGGAAGGAGCCCCGGGACGTGAACACCGAGGACCAAGCCCAACCGCCCAAAGTCTAACTGTCGACTCTCGTCGGTGTGACGACTGGCGAGCCCGTAGACTTGCCACACTATCCTTAACCCAGGATTACGACACCGCGTGTCGACTCACACCACATGCAAATACCAGATCAACGTAACATGGAAGGGGCCTCGGAAGTAAGCATGAGGACACAGCTCAACCATCCATCCATACCTTATCTCAACACAGCCAAAACAAGTGACGGTCAACACCGCACTTACATCCCTTCACAATACTACCCGTAGGGAGACGACACTCTAAATATTGGACCACTAGACTCATTTCATTAATCAAACATGCTCATGGCCATAATCTATTCATCTATATGACTTTCCAAATGATGACAACGTAATATAAACATGATGCGCATATAAAGTTCTATCACACTTTCCATTTGATAATGTTATATTATAAACTTGAAGTGCACAATTATCAATCTTTCAATTCCTACCAAGTCAATTCGTTTAAATAAGATTGCTTCACAATTTGATTATATGAAATCTGATTAATAAGCTACATCGATCATGCAACAAATGATTAATCATAAGGGTTCATCCAAGCCAAGTATCTTGCGATATTAATTCCACCGAATCCAAATCCATCTTCCATTAAAGCCCAGAATTTAGGTGCAGGTTGAATCTGGATAGCAACTTCGACCGGAGATTTCTGAAGCTACAGGAATCCGATGAAGACGTGTAACCCCACAATGGAAAAGTCTTTCTGTGTTCTACAATGTTCATATTCAGACCTCAACCCAGATTTGAAGTTATCCTATTTGAAATCGGACTTGAAGTCCGCTGCGTACAGAACACAATTCGGCATGCAGGATTTATTGAACACCATATTCGTTTAGACTTTCCCGTGGCTACAGACTTCGCCTGAAGTCGTGCAACCATTCGTTGGAAAGGTATTTTCAAGCGCTTCAACTTTAGTGTTTAGCCGAAAGCCCAAATCTGGACATGTCACACCTAAAATTGGCCACTAAGTTCTCTGCGTGCGGAATACAGATTCTGCACGCATCTTAAGGCGGAATGAACGACATCGGTTCATCTTCCTCCTCAGGGCGATCTTCCCAAATTATTCCAGAATTTTCCTCCACCCTTATTCAACCTCAAGAGGCCAATACCCTTCACGAAACCATCCCCTATCATCACATAGAAGAAGGGCGAGGTTGAAGAGATCTAAAACCTAGGACACAAGTCCTAGCATGGCTTTCATAGAAAACTCCTCTCCATCAAGACTCTCTTGAGTCGATGTCTCGCCTAAGAAAGTAACTATAGATCTAGCACCAAGGGAGAGGGTAGTAAACTCACATCGGTTCCAGCGGTACCACCATTTCCGGCCATGGATCTCGTAGTTCTCCTTGGCGGCATATTCTCCTTCACGGCGATGGCGGATTTTCTCCTGTAGAACTTGCTCCAGCAGTTTTCTCTCTCACCAGGAGTTCTCACAGGAAATAGGGAGTGAAATGAGCATGCAAATGGCTAGGGTTTTCTCTCCCCCTTATATATAAAACGTGACACGGGTAGGGACACGGCCGTGTCTTTACCCGTGTCCTGCCTGGCGAAGCGGCAACGACAGTTTCAATGTCGGTTCAATATTTGACACGGGTAGGTACACGCCCGTATCCCGGCCCGTGTCCACATGACACGGCTGTGTTCCTGGCCGTGTCCTTCTCGGGATACATTTCGACGATCTCAACACTTCGACGATCTCGATCAAAATCGTCGACTGGAGCACACGGGTAGGGACACGCCCGTGTATCTACCCGTGTCATATAATTCGTCGGCCTCGACACGAGTTCGTCGATCTCGACACGCCTCATCGAGTCCCACTCAACCCACACACGGGTAGGGACACGCCCGTGTCTCTACCCGTGTCATACACTTCGACAATCTCGACACAGATCGTTGATCTCGACACGGTCCGTCGAGTGTAACTCGACGCACACGCGCACACGGGTAGGGACACGCCCGTGTCTCTACCTGTGTCCCTTCACAGCACTGATTTCTCTACTTCACCACAAGTACAGTCCAATTCCCTGCACATCCCAGGACTCGAGTCAACCCTCCTGACTCAAAAACACACACTAGGGGCCTAAAGCGATTCGGGACGTTACAAATCCTATAAACAAAATAAAAAATTTCGTCCCCAAAATCAGGCTTAGGCTGTGGGAAGAAAAGCATAACAGACAATTTAACATATGCTTTTAAATAAAATTACCTGGAGCAAACAACTCTGGGTAGCGTTACTGCATCAAATCCATTGGCTCCCACGTGTACTCCTCTTTCCCATGATTCGACCATAGCACCTTCACCAAGGGTACACTTTTGCGGTGCAAAGTTCTTGTCTCGCTGTCAACAATCCGCACCGGCTCTAGTCACACAGACCTATCTGACTCCACTGCACCATCAGTAGTGAGAATATATTGGTCGGGCCGCAACAGTGCTTTTCGAAGCGACGACACATGGAACACATCGTGGAGATTCTCTAGTTCTGGTGGCAACTCCAACCGATAGGCCAACGGGCCAATCTTTTCTAGTATAGTATAAGGCCCAACATACCTTGGGCTGAGCTTTTTCACTCCACGTACCCGCGACACACCATGCATCGGCCGAATCTTGAGGAACACTTTTTCGCCTACTTGGAACTCCACCATCTGGTGCTTTTTATTGTAATATCTCGCCTGTTGGCTTTGAGCCTCCAACATGCGATCCCGTATCAATCTGACTGTCGCATCAGTATCATCTATATATTCATTTCCCAATGCCTTTGGATCTTCATCCTGCACCCAAGACAAGGGGGTCCTGCACCTTCTTCCGTAAAGGGCTTCATGGGGCGTCATGCCGATGCTCGCCTGATGGCTATTATTATAGGAGAATTCCACTAGTGGCAAGAGCCTTTCCCATGGCTCTCCTCTGTCCAGCACACATAACCTCAATAAATCTTCCAATGTCCTGATGGTCCGCTCAGACTGCCCGTCCGTCTGAGGGTGGAATGCGGTACTAAAGGTGAGGCGTGAGCCCAAATACGCATGCACAACCTTCCACTCCTTGGAAGTAAACCGACCATCCCGATCCGAAACAATTGTCTTGGGCACGCCATGATACCGTACGAATTGATCCACAAAAAGGCGTACCAAAACATCCACGTGTGCTTCCTTCTTCATTGGAATGAACCGGGCCACCTTCGTCAGTCGATCAACAATAACCCACACTGAATCATTCCCGGAGCGAGAGCGAGGTAGCCCATAGACAAAGTCCATGGAGATATCCTCGAACTTCCATTCGGGGATGGGTAACGACTGCAACAAACAACCGGGACTCCTGTATTCAGCCTTCACTCTTTGACAAGCTTCGCAATGTGTAACATAGTAGCAAACATCCTTCTTCATTCCTGGCCAGCACATGGTCTTCCGTAAGCCGGCGTACATCTTGGCAATACCCGGATGCACAGAATATTGAGAGGAATGTTCCTCTCTCAAGATATCCTCCCGGATTTTGCCGCCCTTTGGAATATAGAGCCGGCCACGAAAATAAACGAGGTCGTCTTTTAGTGTGTACTCATCGGTGGTCCCATCTTCAATTTCCTTGATTGTCGGGGCCAAGGCTGCAGTCATGCCTTGCTCCACCCGAATTCGGTCCCGGATATCACAAACTATGCTCATGCTGGCCAAATACTTCGTATACTCTGCCGAAGGAGCCTTGAATACTCGGGTAATTTCCATCTCCTCGATCATTCGAGCCAACTCCATACTCATCAATCGAGACTCTGTGCTAGAGCCTGGCACTTTTCTACTCAATGCATTGGCTACTGAGTTTGCTTTCCCGGGGTGGTAGTTCATGGTGAACTCATAGTCGCATAGAAATTCCAACCACCGCCGTTGTCTCAGGTTCAACTCCTTCTGTGTGTGGACATATTTCAAGTTTTTGTGATCGGAAAAGATCTCGCAGTGTACGCCATATAGATAATGCCTCCAGACCTTCAAAGCAAACATCACTGCTCCGAACTCCAAATCATGAATCAGGTAGTTGATTTAATGTTTCTTTAACTGCCTTGAAGCATAAGC
Source organism: Platanthera guangdongensis (assembly GCA_039583875.1). Classification (NCBI taxonomy): domain Eukaryota; kingdom Viridiplantae; phylum Streptophyta; class Magnoliopsida; order Asparagales; family Orchidaceae; genus Platanthera; species Platanthera guangdongensis. The sequence goes on along the minus strand of CM077167.1, from coordinate 35,209,953 downwards.
GATTACGTGTCTGTGCTGCATCAATATCGCTCCCATCCCTTGATACGATGCGTCGGTGTAAACCTGAAATCCTTCCTTCCCAGACGGAAGTGCAAGGATGGGGGCGAAGGTAAGCCTATCCTTCAGCTCTTGAAATGCCGCTTCACATTGAGGTGTCCACTCAAATGGCACACCCATCTTCGTCAAGGAGGTAAGAGGAAGGGCAATCTTGGAAAATCCTTTCACGAACTTGCGGTAGTAGCCGGCAAGTCCAAGGAAGCTTCGTATATCGGTCGCCGACTTCAAGGGCGACCACTCCTTCACGGCTCGTACCTTTGCTGGATCCACTGCTAATCCTGCCCCACTGATCACATTCCCCAAGAAAGCAACCTCCTTAAGCCAAAATTCACACTTGCTAAACTTGGCGTACAAGGCGTGCTCCTTCAATTTCTTCAACACCAAGGTTAGATGCTCGACATCCTCCTCCTCCGTCTTTGAGTAGACCAAGATGTCGTCGATGAAAACTATGACGAAGATGTCCAAATACAGCTCAAACACCTTGTTCATCAGGCTCATGAAGGCCGAAGGGGCATTTGTGAGCCCAAACGGCATTACTGTGAATTCATACAAACCATATCTCGAACTGAAGGCCGTTTTCTGGATGTCCCCTTCTCGAATCCTCAACTGATAGTATCCAGAGCGCAAATCCAGTTTGGAAAACCAATGTGCTCCCACTAGTTTATCGAACAACTCGTCGATCCGAGGTAGTGGATAAGTGTTCCGCACCGTCAACCGATTGAGTTCTTGATAATCTATGCACAACCGCAGGGTTCCATCCTTCTTCTTCACGAACAGCACAGGGGCTCCCCAGGGTGATGCACTGAGGCGAACGAAGCCTGATTCCACCAGTTCTTGCAATTGAACTCTAAACTCCGCTAGTTCTTTCGGGGCCATTTTGTATGGAGCCTTGGATACAGGCTTGGCACCTGGTACTAAATTAATCTGGAAATCAACCTCTCTATGCGGGGGCAATCCTGGCAGCTTCTCAGGAAATACCTCGGGAAAATCCCGCACTACCCGTACATCCTTTAATTCCAATGCTTCTTCCTTCAACTCGAACCAGATCATGAAGACCTCGTCCCCCTTCATATGAGATTTTACAGCCTGGATGGAAGATAACATCATGCGAGGCGCGAAGCCAATACCTTGGAAGATGACGTCAGAGTCTCCATGTCTCAAATAGATCCGCTTCTCCGCGCAGTCGATCCTCACGAAGTGCCAGTTCAGCCATGCCATGCCCAAAATTATGTCAAACTCCGACATTCTCAGAACCGTGGCCGGCGTATCAAAGGCCTTCCCATCAATAAATAACTCCAACTCGCACTTGGCGGTTGCGATCATCTGCGAGCCGTACGGAAGGCGTACACGTCGGGCTATGCCAGTGAAGTACTGTACACCCTCCACATCTTTTATGAAATCCTCGGACACAAAGGAGTGTGAGGCACCGGTATCGAACAGCGCATAGGCCGTCTTCGCGCCAATAATCACGGTGCCTAAGTACCAACAACCAAAACTTATTGCTAGGTGTCTAGTAAGTCTTAATCAATTCATGTTAGACCATGAAAATATGTTAAACAATTAAATCAAACCTGCAATCACATCATGGGGGTTCCGTTCCTGCGCCATGTCAAGCGCGTACACCTGATACCTAGCAGGGCGAGGGATACCTCCTCGCGGTCCTTGTCCTCTACCACGCACATGTCCCCATCCTCGTAGGGCTGCTGGAGGGAGAGCAGGAGGGAGAGCTGGAGGGAGAGCAGGAGGGGCGTTCCCAAATAACTACGGGAAGTAACGTCGGATGTGGCCTAGTTGGTTGCAATCGAAGCACAGCAGACCACGACGCCCTTCAGGTTGTTGAAATTGCTGAGGCTGTGGTGGTGGAGGCAACGCAGGCGGCTACAGAACCGGATGCTCCACCCTATAGTTTCGGTGGACACGCCCTCCACCTCTTTGATGTCCTCTTCCTCCTCTGAAGTCTCGCCTCCTTCTATTCCATGGGCCGGCTTCCATCACATCCTCCGCAGGCCTCTTACTACATCCCAGGTGGTCCGCCTCCAATCTTTTCGCCATATCAATGATCTCCGCCAAGCTACCATCCGCTATAAACAAAAGGGACTGCCTTAGGGGATCTCGCAGCCCTTTGTAGAAGCGCTTGGCATAACCTCTGTCATCTAACTCGTAAGAATCCGCAAACCTTGCGAGATGCTGGAATTCCTGCTGGTATTCTGTAACCGACTTTGATCCCTGCTTTAGTAGAAGAAACCTCTGCTCAAGCTCATCTCGGGCCGATGTAGGGATAAAGTGCTCCAAGAAAACACCCGAGAATTCACTCCAACTTATCTCTGTGTAGATCCGGCCTTGGAAGGTAGAGCCCATGAGGGACTTCCACCTCCTCTTAGCATGTAAGTCCAAGATGGACACCGCCAATGTCACTGCAATATTGGCCGGGTAACGGATACCAGCCAACAACTCATGTACTGTGTCTAGCCATTCCTCTATACGCACGGCTGACTCCGTCCCAAGGTAGGCGGGAGGGGAGAGAACCCGGAAGGTGCTCAGCCAGTTGGAGCTTGGGTCCTGTTGTTGCACCGGGGGCTGCTGCGCCCTAAAAGCATCAAGAATGGCGGTGAGCGTTTGTCCCAACTCAGACTGTTGGAATTGAGTGGGTATGGGAGAGGTAGGAGTACCCCCCCACCCCCCCCCCCCCCCCATCGGCTCAACATGCAGTGGAACATATACATACACGACAAATTTGTGGACATGTTGGCTACACTTAAGGTCAAAGTTGGACAAACTTAATGTGAATTACATATGGGCACACCACTGCTTCCGCTAAGTCAGTTTGTCCCCAAACTGACTAACCAAACGGGGGTGGCACCATTGTTGAATGACTTCTTAGTTGAGGATCGTGGCAAACTGATACCATTTGTAAGACCCCCCCCCCCCTCCCGGATCCCAAAACACGGCACGAAGGAGGATCCTTATGCCCGGAACAGCCGTCTTGTAGTAGCATTAGCACACGGGCTAACTTGTACCACAAGACGCCTCTTCCGTCGGCTACAACAATATCAATATATCATGCCAACCCAACCAAATAAATAAGCAAGAGAAGTCAAAATCCACACTAAGTATATAATGTCCAAATACATCAATAAGGAGAAGCTAAAACATGCTTCTACAATATATCAGAGTACAGCTAATCATTGCCCAAACGGTCTACATCAGAGTAATCGAAACTAACATCGGTAACCGACGGTATCGATGGCACCGTCACTTCAGGCCCTGTCATTCTGGCCTGGTTGTCCTGCTGCGTAGTCCGCGGCTGCTCTACCTGCGGCGTGACCTCCTAAAAAAGGAAGACGTAGCAACCGTTAGTCGAAATGACTAAGTGGTTTCACATCTGCTCCCCCGGCGACTCCTCGGCACCGGGCGGGGAAAAGGAACAAGAGTTCAATATAAATAAAAGTACAACAGGTACAAGCAGGTGGCAATAGTGTATGAGTAACAGTATCATGAACATCAATTATTTAAGAGCTACACTAAACTAGCAAGTATAAGTAACAGCAGGAAAGTAACTTAACTTATAAGAATGCTCATACAAACTTATAAGTTAAGGATCGGGTTACATAAAGTAACTCATCGTATAGGAGTGCCCATACAAACTTATTCTATGAGGATCTTGTTGTGCAATGTTATGAAATGCTATGAATGCTATGCAATGACTCACCCATGATCACACACATGCAACTGCTATGTCGACACAGATTATAGTTCCCACTTTTCGAGCAGGTAGCTAACATCTCAGGCATCAGCCGCCGTGGCCAGGCGGTGACAGTAGAACGGGCACTTCTACTAATAGGCGGGTATCCACACTACTTCACCTAGGCCTCCGTACGCCTCAATGCTAAGAACATAACAGCGGAGCCCATGCATACTATGGCCCAGCGGGAGCCTCGGGTAGATGTGCACCGAGGACCAAGCCCCGAACTGACCTTGTGTGACCCGGAAGGAGCCTCGGAGTGAGCACGAGGACCAAGCCCAACTGTTCACCTGGCACGGAAGGAGCACCGGGACGTGAACACCGAGGACCAAGCCCAACCGCCCAAAGTCTAACTGTTGACTCTCGTCAGTGTGGCGACTAGGGAGCCCGTAGGCCTGCCACACTATCCTTAACCCAGGATTACGACAACGCATGTCGACTCACACCACATGCAAATACCAGATCAACATAACATGGAAGGGGCCTCGGAAGTAAGCACGAGGACACAGCCCAACCATCCATCCATACCTTATCTCAACACAGCCAAAACAAGTGACGGTCAACACCGCACTTACATCCCTTCACAATACTACCCGTAGGGAGACGACACTCTAAATATTGGACCACTAGACTCATTTCATTAATCAAACATGCTCATGGCCATAATCTATTCATCTATATGACTTTCCAAATGATGACAACGTAATATAAACATGATGCGCATATAAAGTTCTATCACACTTTCCATTTGATAATGTCATATTATAAACATGAAGTGCACAATTATCAATCTTTCAATTCCTACCAAGTCAATTCGTTTAAATAAGATTTCTTCACAATTTAATTATATGAAATCTGATTAAAAAGCTACATCGATCATGCAACAAATGATTAATCATAAGGGTTCATCCAAGCCAAGTATCTTGCGATATTAATTCCACTGAATCCAAATCCATCTTCCATTAAAGCCCAGAATTTAGGTGCAGGTTGAATCTGGACAGCAACTTCGACCGGAGATTTCCAAAGCTACAGGAATCCGGTGAAGACGTGTGACCCCACGATGGAAAGGTCTTTCTGTGTTCTACAACTTTCGTATTCAGACCTCAACCTAGATGTGACGTTATCCTATTTGAAATCGGACTTGAAGTCTGCTGCGTACAGAACACAATTCTGCATGCAGGATTTATTGAACACCATATTCATTTAGACTTTCCTGTGGCTACAGGCTTCGCCTGAAGTCGTGCAACCATTCGTTGGAAAGGTATTTTCAAGGGCTTCAACTGTTGTGTTTAGCCGAAAGCCCGGATCTGGACATGTCACACCTAAAATTGGCCACTAAGTTCACTCCGCGCGAAATACAGATTCTGCACGCATCTTAAGGCGGAATGAACGGCATCGGTTCATCTTCCTCCTCAGGGCGATCTTCCCAAATCATTCCAGAATTTTCCTCCACCCTTATTCAACCTCAAGAGGCCAATACCCTTCACGAAACCATCCCCTATCATCACATAGAAGAAGGGCGAGGTTGAAGAGATCTAAAACCTAGGACACAAGTCCTAGCATGACCTTTCCTAGAAAACTCCTCCTCTCCATCAAGACTCTCTTGAGTCGATGTCTCGCCTAAGAAAGTAACTATATATCTAGCACCAAGGGAGAGGGTAGGAAACTCACATCGGTTCCAGCGGTACCACCATTTTCGGCCATGGATCTCGTAGTTCTCCTTGGCAGCATCTTCTCCTTAGCGGTGATGGCGGATTTTCTCCTGTAGAACTTGCTCCATCAGTTTTCTCTCTCACCAGGAGTTCTCACAGGAAATTGGGAGTGAAATGAGCATGAAAACGGCTAGGTTTTTCTCTCCCCCTTATATATAAAACGTGACACGGGTAGGGACACGGTCGTGTCCTTACCCGTGTCCTGCCTGGCGAAGCGGCAACGACAGTTTCCATGTCGGTTCAATATTTGACACGGGTAGGGACACGCCCGTGTCTCTACCCGTGTCATACACTTCGACAATCTCGACACAGATCATCGATCTCGACACGGTTCGTCGAGTGTAACTCGACGCACACGCGCACACGGGTAGGGACACGCCCGTGTCTCTACCCGTGTCCCTTCACAGCACTGATTTCTCTACTCCACCACAAGTGCAGTCCAATTCCCTGCACAACCCAGGACTCGAGTCAACCCTCCTGACTAAAAAACACACACTAGGGGCCTAGAGCGATTCGGGACGTTACAACGGGCGTGTCCCTACCCATGTCAAGTATTGAACCGACACGGAAACTGTCGTTGTCGTTTTGCCCAAGCAGGACACGGGTAAGGACACGGCCGTGTCCCTACCCGTGTCACTTTTCATATATAAGGGGAAGAGAAAACCCTAGCCGTTTTCACGCTCACTTAGTCCCTGTTTTCTGAGAAAACTTCTGTAGAAGGAGAACTACATGAGCAAGTTCTAGGGAGGGAAAATCCTCCATCACTGTGAAGGAGAAGATGCCGCCAAGGAGAATTACGAGATCCATGGCCGGAAATGGAGGAACCACTGGAATCGAAGTGAGTTTCCTACCCTCTCCCTTGGTGCTAGATCTATAGATATTTTCCCTAGGTGAGATATCGACTCAAGAGAGTCTTGATGGAGAGGAGTTTTCTAGGAAAGGCCATGCTAGGACTTGTGTCCTAGGTTTTAGATATCTTCAACCACTCCCTTCTTCTATGTGAAGATAGGGGATGGTTTCGTGAATGGTATTAGCCTCTTGAGGTTGAATAAGGGTGGAGGAAGATTCTGGAGGTGATCGGAGAGGATCGACTTGAGGTGGAAGATGAACCGATGTCGTTCATTCCGCCTCAAGATGCGTGTTGAATCTGTATTCTGCACGTAGTGATCTTCTAGGCCATTTTCACGAGGGATACGTCCAAATCTGGGCTTTCGGCCAAACACGAAAGTTGAAGCCCTTGCAAATACCTTTCCAACGAATGGTTGCATGACATCAGAAGACGTCTGTAGCCACGGGAAAGTCTGAACGAAAATGGTGTTCGATAAATCCTGCATGCAGAAATTGTGTTCTGTACGCAGCGGACTTCAAGTCTGATTTCAATTAGGATAATGTCAAATCTACGCTGAGGTCTAAATACGATAGTTGTAGCCCATGGAAATACCTTTCCATTGAGGGTTTACACGTTTTCACCGGATTCCTGTAGCTTCGGAAATCTCCGGTTAAAGTTGCAATCCAGATTTACTCTGCATCTAAATTCTGGGCTTTATATAATATGGATTTGGATTCGGTGGAATTAATATTGCTAGTAACTTGGCTTGGATGAACTCTTTATGGCTAAACATTTTAGTTGCATGATTGATGAAGCTTATTAATCAGATTTCATATAATCAAATTGTGAAGCAAGCTTATTTAAATAAATTGACTTGATAGAAATTGATAGAGTGTTACTGATGCGCATCATGTTTATAATATGTCATTACCATTTGGAAAGAGTGATAGATCTTTATATGCGCATCATGTTATATTATGTTGTTATCATTTGGAAGGTCATTTAGAGGCATAAATTATGGCCATGAGTATGTTTGACTAATGGAATGGGTATAGTAGTCCAATACTTAGAGTGTCGTCTCCCTACGGGTAGTGTTGTAAAAGGATGTAAGTGCGGTGTTGACCGTCACTTGTTTGGTTTGTGTTGGGATAGAGTATGGATGGATGGTTGGGCTGTGTCCTCGTGCCTTCTTCCGAGGCCCCTTCCATACCACGGTGGTGTGAAATTGCATGAGGTGTGAGTCGACACGCGGTGTCGTAATCCTGGGTTAAGGATAGTGTGGCAGGTCTACGGGCTCGCCGATCGTCACACCGACGGGAGTTGACAGTTAGACTTTGGGCGCTTAGGCTTGGTCCTCGGTGTTCATGTCCCGGGGCTCCTTCCGTGCCAAGTGAACGGTTGGGTTGTGTCCTCGTGCTTACTTCTGAGGCCCCTTCTGGGTCACACAAGGCCAATTCGGGCTGTGTTCTTGGTGCACATCTACCCAAGACCCCGCTGGGCCATAGTACGCATGGGCTCCGCTGTTGTGTTCTTAGCGTTGAGGCGTACGGAGGCCTAGGTGATGTAGTGTGGATACCCACTAGTAGTAGAAGTGCCCGTTCTACTGTCACTGCCTGGCCACGGCGGCTGATGCCTGAGAGGTTAGCTACCTGCTCGAAAAGTGGGAACTATAGTCTGTGTCGACATAGCAATTGCATGGGTGTGATTATGGGTGAGTCATTGCAAAGCATTCATAGTATTTCATAACATTGCACAACAAGATACTTATCGTATAAGTTTGTATGGGCACTCTTATACGATGAGTTACCTTTATGTAACCCGATCCTTAACTTATAAATTTGTATGGACATTCTTATAAGTTAGGTTACTTTCCTGTTATTTCTTATACCTGTTAGATTGCTATAGCTCCTAAATATTTGCTAGATTGTGGTACTGTTACTCTTACCCTATTGTCACCTGCTTGTACCCTTTTATACTTATTATATATTGTACTCTTGTTCCTTTTCCCCGCCCGGTGCCGAGGAGTCGCCGGGGGAGCGGATGTGAAACCATTTAGTCGTTTAGACTAACGGTTGCTACGTCTTCCTTTTTATGAGGTCATGCCGCAGGTAGAGCAGCCGCAGACTACGCAGCAGGATAGCCAGGCCAGGACGATAGGGCCTGAAGTGACGGTGCCGTCGATACCGTCGGTTACGGATGTTAGTATTTTGATACTCTGATGTAGCCCGTTTGGGCAATGTTTAGTTGTACTCTGATATATTGTAGAAGCATGTTTTAGCTTCTCCTTTATTTATGTATTTGGACATTATTACTTAGTGTGTATTTGACTTCTCTTGCTTATTATATTTGGTTGGGTTGGCATGTTCTATTGATATTGTTGTAGCCGGCAGAATAGGCGTCCTGTGGTACAGGTTAGCCCGTGTGCTAATGCTACCGCAAGACGGCTGTTCCGAGCATAAGACTCCACCTTCGTGTCGTGTTTTGAGATCTAGGAGGGGGGTCTTACACTAGACTCGGCTACTCCACTATTTTCTCGGATTGAAAACAACCCTACAACTCGGAACAACGTTCCTACAACTCGGAGCAAAAACCACTCCTACAACAACTCAGAGAATATCTCCTACAACTCGGAGTAAAAATCCTACAAGACTTGGAGAATAACTCCTACAACAGTAAAATGAATTTATAATCAGAAAAACTGTCTTATCTTCACAGATCTGGTTGAACTCGGCTTCTTCCTTCTTGAAAAACTGAACAGCCCTTATCAGAAATGTTAAGGAAGAAATATAAGAAACCTTGGATCTGAGAACTCTAAAATCAGCACGATCAAGCAATAGATATGTCGATGTTGAAGATCTTGATCTCTGAAACTTCTTGATCTGAATCTCTTGGATCGACAGAGAAAATTGGCGTTGAAGACAGAGCGGCGGCAGCGACACTTCTCGATTTAGAAATTTTAAGAATAATTCAGAACTTGCAAAATCTTCTTATTAGGGTTAGTCGATTTTGATAAGACCTTTTATTGGACTTACCTAACGGTCATAATCACATTAAATGATAGCCATGTAGACCAATTAAGTCTTAATGAAATTTGAACTCGAATTCGTTAAAACTAAGGAAATTTCAGAAATCTAAACTACATTTCTCGAGTGAAGAATAGACTTCTCGAGTAGATGATTCTGGTTCTCGAGAAGAGGTACAGAGTTCTCGAGAAAAATACTTAAGAAAAATGTAGAGGTGGAATTCTGGTATCTCGAGAAATAATAGACATGTTACTCAAGAAAAGTTCTTCTGTTTCTCGAGAAGAATAATGTATCTCGAGAAAATATATTTGTTACTCGAGAAATAACTTCTGGTTCTCGAGAAATGATCCTGGCCTTCTCGAGAAACAACTCTAGCCTCTTGAGAAATAATTCTAGCCTTCTCGAGAAAATGACTTAGAAAAAATTTTGACTTAAATTTTGAGTTTACTTGAGAAGGAGTCAGGATCTACTCGAGTATTATATGGCTTTCTCGAGAACAACACTAGGCTTTCTCGAGAATACCTTCTGCAACTCGAGTACATAACTGAGCTTACTCGAGTACTAAGTTCAATTCTACTCGAGTTCAAAGTGTCCTCGAGAATAATACTTAGAAAAATTTATGAACAGATTTTTTTTTAATTCTTCTTCTTGGAGATCAGCAACCCAGAGTTTCTTCCATATCTATAGCACTTGAAAAAGAAGTGTGTCCCAATAGAGAGGCTACACATGAGTCAACACCATGGATCACACAATGAGGGATTACATTGTATGGTCCTGTGTTTGGTGACTCATTGTAGACTGACATTGGTATACACTTGGCAATTATATCCTGCAAGCACTCAACTAGAAAAGGCATCAAATACAAACTTAATACAACTTAGTTCAGGGGTGACTTCATACAAATCTGGGTTAATGTGGATACAATACCCAACAATCTCTCCCTATTTGTAGAAGTCAGAACCCTCTGCACTAAGGTGCATTACATCAAGATAAATAAGTAAAGTAACAAGCAAATAGAGTAATAATGAGAAATGCTATGTTATAGAAAAATCAGATCATCAAAATTAAAAGATTTATATTCATAGATATTGTCCAAGAAAAGTCCAATTCCACAAAATCTCAAAAATGAAATTTCTGATCATCTTCAATTTCTACTTGCTATGCCATTGTTACTGCTTATCCTTCTTCTCTTGTTGCCTCTTCAGATAATTGTATGGTTTAGGAAAGTACTTGGCAGGTTTGGGTGGAGCCTTGGGATTATTCTTTCCATATTCTCTGTCATAAAGTCTCCTTTTGGTAAGAGATTTCTCATATAAGTCTCATTCATAGGAACTATAGTGATCATTTCTGTCTTCATTGAAATCAACAACAAGTTTGAGAGTTTCAAGAATTAGGGATTTGGAGGTTGGGCTCCATACTTCAGCAAATTCTTGAGCTTTTCTCCTTTTAGCTTCTGGATTAGGATTGGACCGGTTGGCAGAAGCACCGTCACCATATTTTCTTTTCTTACGAGCTGGAATTCCTAGAGGACGAATATGAGGCATATCCTGATCTGACCAGACTTAAGAATATTCAGCATGAGGTTCTACAAAGTCTTCAGGTCTTGGAGAAAATGAGGGCATTGGTGCAGAAGGTTGTTGAGCAATAGGATTGAGATGGGAGGAAGAGGAGCATTTGGATCTACTTGAAATTCTGAAAAAATTTGGTTGTGCATCCAAACTGCTATAGCAGATGTGTGAAGTTTTACCTCATGAATATGTTCATGTACTGTTGCATTTATATCTTTCATTTTTTCTTCCCAAAGATTTTTCATGGTATTATCAGATTTTTCTAGATATTCTTTTACTAATTTCTCCCCCTTTCTGACTTCTACGGATATGGTACTGATAGCATCCTCTTTGAACTTTCAAACTTCTTCACATGTTTTTAAGTTGTGACCTTCAGCATTATTTTCCAATTGAATTTGATTATTTGCCAGGGTGACTGATTGGTCCATGACATGACCAATACTAGTGATTGCATGGTCTAAGGTTTTCCCACCTATTTGAAACAGCTGTTTGAGAGAATCAGTATTATGCTATATTTCATCAAATCCTCTGCTCATGTCTTTTTCTAGAGTAGTCATTCTGTTAGTGATAACTTAAAGGGAGTTGTCAAAATATGTTCTTTGTTGGGCAAGCATAAGCTCAATCTTACCCAGGAGGGTATTTGCAGGAGGTGCTTCAGTTGGAGGAGGTGGAGTTGGTATGATAGGAGCAGTCCATGGAGCTACTTCTTCAATAATTACTGAGCTCTGGCCTCTGGAGGTGTGAATCATGACATCTCCTTCCTCACCAAGAATGGTAGGGAGGGATAATTCTAGTTTTTGAGGGGTGGCTCAGCTTCTTCAGCAGGTACATCTTCTTCAGTATCAGAAAGGACTGTTTCTTCATCTTTCTCCCCCTGAACAGGAGACTGGGGCCTTTAAGATGGTTCTGGTTCTGATGTATGTTTTGGATGAGAAGACTTTTCTGGTTCAGGAGAATGTGCTGGATGAGATGGTTCTGGGTGAGAGGAATCATCTTGCTGAGATGGATGGTCTTCTTCTGGCGGAGGGGATAGTGGATCTTTAGAGTTGAGCTCCTCTATCATCCTGCTGATGTCTTCTTTTGTGGATAGCACCTGATCATATACTTGATCATCAGTAAGCATTTCTTCAGCAAGAGCAGAAACTTCTGAAGATATAGCAGCAGGTGGAGTGGAAACATGGGTTGGTGTATCTGTATAGACTGGAGCAGGAGTTGGAGTTGGAGTAGGCTGTACTTGGACAGATGGAGCAGGCTCCCCCTCAATAACTGAATCAGCTATATGATGAGAAGGGGGAGATGCAGTCTCGACTTCATTTACTTGAAGATCATGGGCTTTGGTAGCTTGAGCAGGATTCTGAATGTTGAGTTCCCATCTTTGTATGGAAGAAATGGTGACTTTCTTCATATGATGTAAAGAAATACCTTTAGAGAAATAAAAAATCCTCATGAAGATGAAGATAAACTATTCTGCCAAAGTTTGGAGCCTTAATATTGTCTTTGATTTTATCAAAAATCATCATACCCCACTGAAATTTCTTCCTGCAGATTATAGCTGTCAACATGTCAAAGAAGTCATTTGTGATGTAGCTGATCGAACTGGTGCGGCATAACAGAACTTTTCCGAGAATGTCGACAAGCAACTTGCTCTCTGCATTAAGATTAGGGCGCGAATAGTCCTCACAGCAATGAATACATCACAGAATCCACAGGCGCGATCATAGTCTTTGACAACTAGGTTATCTTCCTCGTCGATGATAGGCAGCCGAAGGAGCTTGGAGACGATTGGGGCGGTCAGCTTGATCTCGAGTCCACGAACTTTGCTCTTGAGAATCCTGCCATTTCTCTTAATTTTCGCATTCTGGAAAAATTCCTCGACTTCAGGAAGTAGAATCTTGCACGGATGTTCCAAAACGAAAGAAAGTCTGGCGGCTTTGAGTAGCAACAGAACGTTGCAGAAATCGTCAGATATTTTGGCAATTCCTATGGAGACTAACTCACTGCCAATACTGACTTTCGACGGAGGAGCCATCGATCAAGATTGATGAGCAGATGTCTTGAAATGATAACAGGAGAATGGCGGTGACAGGGAAGATGAAAGGTTTCTTGTTCTCGAGAAGGGTTTTGAGATTCGGGTTTTGGGACATTTTCAGACTTAATCTATTTATTTAATTCTTAAATTATGATGATTAAGGAAATGATATTATTCACATACCTGTAATATGGCGGTAGGAGGTGCCTGGGTGCCAATATCAGAAATTTGAACTTGGAGAGAAATTTGGCAGCTGATTTAGCGAGAGAAATATCATTTCTTGAGAAGAGATCTACATATTCTCGAGAAGTAGAAAACCTGTTCTCGAGTAGAAGAGAGGTTGTTCTTGAGAAAAAGTCTGAAGTCCTCGAGAATAGACTAAGTACTCGAGTAATATTTCTCGAAAATCTACAGTGGTTATCGAGTAGATTTCTGAGTACTCGAGTAATGATCATTCATCTCGAGAAATGAGGTCCAGACTAGAAATTCTGATTTTTGAGAAGTGTAACCCGATCTTGAACTTTGCTTGAGACCTTTTTCTTCATTCTTCCTTGTTGAGCATACCAAGTTTTGTTTTAAAGAATGAGAACTTGTTGGGTATTGTATCCATATTAACCCAGATTTGATGAAGTCACCCTTGAACTAAGATGAATTAAGTTGTATTTGATGCTCTGTTTAAGTTATGTGTTTGCAGGATTCTAATGCCAAGTGTAGACCAATGTCATTCTACAATGGGTCACCAAACACAGGACCATACAATGTAATCCCTCATTGTGTGATCCAAGGTGTTGACTCATGTGTAGCTTCTCTATTAGGATACACTTCATATTCAAGCACTAGGACTAATTGGAGAAAGGCTTGTTGCTGGATTCACCAAAGAAGAAGAGAATTCTGTTAAAAGGAATTTACTAAGTACTTTACTCGAGTAGATCTCTACATACTCGAGTGAATTGCTTAGTTAATACTCAAGTAAAACTCTTTATACTCAAGTAAGGAAGTTAGATCTCAAGTAGTTAAGTTATACCTCTCGAGTAGCTAAGACTACTACTCGAGTAGATTCCTTCTCATTCTCGAGTTAGCAGAATTTCTTCTCCAGAAATTTTCTAAGTAAATTACTCGAGTAGACATATAAGTACTCAGGTAGTTTAAACCTTTTGTCTCGAGTTACAGAATTCTGGGTTTCGTGTAATTTTTCCTCACTCGAGTAGTCAGTCATGTACTCGAGTAGTCCAGAGTTTATGCTCGAATAACAAGATTTTCTTCCCTCAGAATTTTTCTAAGTCCATTACTCGAGTAGCTATTTTTATATACTCGAGTAGTTTTTATCCTCTCGAGTAGTTCAGTTTCACTACTCGAGTAACCCAAAATTCTATTCCAGAAAATATTCTAAGTCCCTGACTCGAGTAGTTTCTCTACCTCTCGAGTAGTCAATTTCTTTTCACTCGAGTAGAATTTATTGTACTCGAGTAGTCCAACTCCACTTCTCGTGTAACTGATTTAAGCATTCGAGTAAGTCTCTTTGTACTCGAGTAGCTACTTTTCATTTCAGATTTTCTCCAAGTCTTTACTCGAGTAGTTCTCTTCAGTTTACTCGAGTAGTCCTATATAGTACTCGAGTAGCTTTATCTTCACTCGAGTATATCAATTTCCTTTTTCCATCCTTGTGCAGAGACATAGTTGAACTCATTGGAGTCCTCATCGAGGTTGTGTTCTCCATTTTGAATTTCTTAATTAGCTCTTTGGTGAACTTGGTCTGCGATATGAAAATTCCATCTTCAGATTGTTTCACCTGAAGCCCTAAGAAATACTTCAGCTCGCCCATACTGCTCATTTTAAACTTCCCTTGCATAGGTTTTGAAAACTTCTTGCAGAGGTTGTCGTCAGTAGAGCCAAAAATAATGTTGTTGACATAGATTTGCACTAGCAAAATCTTGCATTTTATTTCCCTAAGAAATAATGTCTTATCTATCTTTCCCCTTGTGAACTTGTTCTTAAGTAGAAAGCTAGATAGTGTCTCATACCAGGCTCGAGGAGCTTGTTTCAGACCTGGAGGTTGTTCCACATATACCTCTTCCTTTATGTCATCATTAAGGAAGGTAGACTTCACGTCCATTTGATAGACGGTGAAGCCCTTGAGAGCAGCATATGCTAGGAATAACTTGATGGCCTCCAGCCTTGCCACTAGAGCGTATGTCTGGTCGAAGTCGATTCCTTCTTCTTGACAATATACTTTAGCGATGAGTCTAGCCTTATTCTTTATGATCGTTCCATCCTCATCCATCTTGTTCCTGTAGACCCATTTTGTCTCGATGATGTTCTTACCTTTCGGTCTTGGAACAAGTTTCCATACTTGGCAGCGTTTGAACTGATTTAGTTCTTCTTCCATCGCCATAATCCAAGATGTGTCTGAGTTCGCTTCCTCAAACTTCTTTGGTTCAACCTGTGAGAGAAAACTTAAATATAAATTCTCGTTAGTTGTACCTCTACGAGTTCTGACACCATCTCGGGGATCTCCTATGATCTGGTCCATGGGGTGATCCTTTAGATGTCTGAGCTCTAGGGTCCTTGCATCTGGATTGTCTTCAATCACTGGAGTGACTTCATCAACTTGGATAATTTCTTCATCTTGATCATCAACCTCTCCAATAGGGGTTGGAGTGGTGATCTTGATGAACTTTTCACTTTTATCTTCGGACGGATCATCCAAGCTGAGTTCCTTCAACTTTGTACCTGCATCTTCAATGAGCATACTAGAAGAGTTGTCTTGCAGCAAGCTCGTCTCATCAAATATAACATGTATTGATTCTTCTACAACCAGAGTTTTTCTATTAAATATCATGTATGCCTTACTATGGCTACTGTATCCTACAAAAATACCTTCAAAACTTTTTTCTCTAAACTTAGTAGTATGATACTTGTCATTGTTGAGCACGAAGCACTTACAACCAAAGATTCTAAAATATGAGATAGTTGGTTTCCTGCCCTTTAGAAGTTTGTAAGGTGTCTTATCATGGTTTTTGTTTATGAGTGCTCGGTTTTGCACGTGGCATGTAGTGTTGACGGCTTCAGCCTAAAAGTATTCCGGAAGTGAAGCATCACTCAACATGGTCCTGCAGGCCTCTATGAGTGTTCTATTCCTTCTCTCGGCCACTCTGTTCTGTTGTGGAGTACGAGGAGAGGAAAACTCATGAAAGATACTTAAGTTTTCATAGAATTCTATCATGGCCCCAAACTTGAACTCTGTTCCATTGTCACTTCTGATTTTGACTATGGGGCAGTTGTACTCATTCTGGACTTGCCTGACAAAATTAGTAAGGATGTCGAAGGTATCTGACTTGTGTTTCAGAAAGAACACTCACGTAAAGCGCGAGCAATCATCAACAATTACTAACGTATAATCCTTACCTACCAAACTTCTAATTTGCAGTGGACCAAACAAGTCCATATGAAATAGATGAAGACATCTATTAGAATCCTTGCCAATAACGCTTTTAAAGGTAGCCCTTGTTTGCTTGCCTTTTACACAAGCATGACAAGGTATATCTTTGACGTACTTGACATTTGGGGCATCACGTACTAAATTCATTGAAAATAATTTATTAATAGTTTTGAAATTAATATGTGCTAGTCTCTTGTGTCATTGGTCACCAAGATATGCACTATCTTTTATTAAAAAGCACACTAGTGTAGAAGAGTCTATACAAATGAAATTTAAACAGAAAATATTTCTGCTTCGAGTGCCGGATAGAATCATTTTCATATTATCAACGGATTTTATCAAGCACTTATTAGCATGAAACTTAACTATGTATCCGTTATCGTAGAGTTGGCATGTGCTTATAAGATTGTGTTCCAATCCTTCAACATAAGCTACATCTGAGAAGGATACACTACTGTTAGTAATCATACCATGGCCTTTCGTGATTCCACAGTCTGAACCTCCAAAGATGTCCTTTGGTCCATTCAAGATTGGAGAGTAGTTCTGAAGTAGGCTTCTTGTCCTGGTCATATGCCGAGAGCATCCACTGTCGAAATACCATATTGGCATTTTGGTGGCCTTTGGACATACCTGCAATCATAATCAGTTTTCCTTAGGAACCCAAATATGTTTGGGTCCTTGTTCTCGGGTTAGAATACTCCCCCTATGAGTATTAGCATTATGAGCAGTCTTTCTCATATTGCCAACATGAGGAGTTGTAGCATTTCTGGGATTAAACCAGCAATCGATGGCAAAGTGACCAATTCTGCCACAGCACCAATAGTCAAACCTATTGTATCTTTGCCTTATATTCTCCTGCTTGACCTTTTGCAATTGTGGTCTAGCAGTGGCAGCATTCTTAGAGGAAGAAGCTTCATGATGATGGCAATCACATGATTTCTTCTCCTACTGTGGCCTTTCCACAATGGACTTTACCTTGGGTGCTTTCTTGAAGTTATGACCATGATTGAAAGGGTCATAGCTCTGAAGAATGACTTCTTCGTAAGGCGCCTTAAAGACACTCTCACCAAAGTTTCTGGGGCGAGTCCATCCTTGATAACGGGACTTTGGCTCTATACAGGTAGGTCTGGTCAAGTGACCGTAGGATGAGTCAAGATCAAACTCATTAGTTGTAAATATGACTTTTTGAACGAAGTCTGATCTTGATGGGCTTTCCCCTTCTCTTTGGCCAAGGCCTTCTTGGCGGCCTTATTCTTTCTTTGAGCCTTGTTCCTCGTAGAAGATTTACTAGGAGCTTCTTCATGACCTAATCCAGCACCTTTGGCCTTAACTGAGAATTCAGCAACGAATGGAAGAACAGTCTTAGGCTTCGAGAAACTTTCGACAAGTTTATTTTCAACAGCGAGTTGTTCTTCCAACTCTTTGATTATTTTTTCTTTTAGGTCAAGGTGCTCAAGATACTTGTTGTATTCTTCAATAGCATTATTGAAGTTCTATTTGAGTGAGTCAGTCTTAGCGACTTCCTCTCTCAAGATGCTCTCTTCAGCTTTTAGAGACTTTATCTCTTTAGCCTAAGTTTTCACGACTCGACGACATTTGTCGTAAGCCATGATCAACTCCTTGTACTGGGCCATGAGTTCAGACTCATCATCAGAAGAGTTGTCCTCACAATCATGCTCAGAAGCTTTAGATTTTGAAAGAGGAGTGCGAGAGTTTACCTTCCTAGTGAACTGGGGCTCTTGTTCGTCATCTGTCTGAGCCATAAGCCCAAAGTAGGCTTCTTCTTCTTCACTCGACTCTGATGAGTCGGAGTCACTAAGAGTGTTGCCTTTTTGGCTATTTGGCTCTTCTCTGTCCTCTTCTTATTGTATGAGGACTTCTTTTCCTCTCTTCTTCCACCCTCCTTCTTCTTATGGGGGCAGTCAGCAATGATGTGACCTGGCTTATTACAACAGTAACAAACGATGTCAGTAGAAATATGTTTCTTTTGTTAAGGAGTATACATGTCAAGGCTGCTTGAGCTTTTTCTTTGACGATCACCATCATGCCGTGATCTTCTATAAGAGGCATTCTTGCCTTTCCACTACTTCTTTTTGTTCAAGAATTTCTTGAACTGACGTGAGATTAGTGAGAACTCTCCTTCAGATAGCTCAGAGCCTGAGGTACTTGGATCCGAAGTTTCTTCTTCACTCACTTCTTGTGCTGGGGCAGGAGAGACAGCCTTTGACTTCTTTGAGGTGTCTTCCTTTAGAGCAACAGACTTCTCTTTGAATGCAGACCTGCTCTTCTCTTCTTCAGCCTTTCTGGTGTTGAGTTGAAGCTCATATGAAATATGCTTCCCGAAGAGGTTCTGCGGGTCTGTCTCGGCTTGCTTTCCAAATTTCCTGATGGCACGGACCTTGTTATCTCATTCCTTAATTAGGGATCTCAAGAACTTATCATTTAATTCTCCGTTTGTGAAGACTCTGCCATAGACCCTTAGGTCATTCACTATCTTGAATAAATTCTCAAAGGTGTCAGCAATGGTGTCCTTATTTCCTTATCGGAAGGCTTCATACTTTTGATTCAGAAGGGATCTTCTATCATCCCTAACTTCTTCTGTTCCTTCCATCAAGGTGACTAGGGACGACCACATCTCCTTTGCAGACTGGCAGTGGATCAAGTTTTGCAGCATGGAGTCATCGACTGCACTTGCTATTATGTTCTTGGCCTTCTTATCTAAGGATACAAGTGCAATCTTGTTTTTGTCTAGATCCATTAATTTCTTTGGAACTTTCTTAGTTGGATCTATTGTGGAGATTGTCATGGGAATGTAAGGACCTTCTTCAATGATCATGAAGATCATTTGATCCATAGCTTCCATGAAAAATTTGATTCTCTCTTTCCACATGGGAAAGTTATTCTTGGTGCACAAAGGAAGCTTGGTAAAATCTTTAGCCTTGTCCATGTTTGGTAGATCTCAAAAGACAACTAGAGATGGATCTGATCAAGGTGTTAACCTTTTAGTGATCAACCTCGCTCTGATACCAATTGAAAGTGTTCAGTTGTCTACCTAAATCACCTAGAGGGGGGTGAATAGGTGAGATGTGCGTCTTTTTGCGGAATAAAAATTTAAGATCTATGCACATAACTATCTACCAATCAATCACAGACGACGCAAGATTTGTATTGGTTCCCCAACCTTCGGTACATCCACTTTCCCTCACCGATCTAGCAATACACTAGACTCGGCTACTCCACTATCTCAGATTGAAAACCAATCCTACGCCTCAGAACAAAGTTCCTACAATCTCGATCCACAAAACGGATCTACACTCGGAAGGTAAAACTTTTTATAATCTCGGAGACAAATGCTCCTACACTCGGAGAGAATTCTCCTATAAGAATGAAATAGAAAGAATGTAGAAATACAAACAGTAACACTATCTCAGATCTACAAACAATCGTCTTTGAACTTCCTCTTTTAAACTTTGCGGCTTCATCAGAGAGGTTGAAGAATATTCTCGGCAAAGCTAGATCTGGACTTTCTTGGATTTACAAAATCGGATAGAAGATGAAGAATTGAACGACGATCTCGATCTGTAAATCTTCTTGATCTGAATCCTCTGAAATCAAAAACCCTAGCCGGATGTGAGCGATGAAGGTCGGCGACATCGGCTTTTTCTTTTTGAAGGATTCAGATCAAGAAGGAATATCTAGAAAAATCAGATGCACTCTGTTGGATCCCTAGTTGGATTTGGGCTAGGTTCACTAAACTAGGATATTTGACCCAACATATATAGCAAAGGTCATGTCTGTGTCCTAGAGTTTATTCCATATCCTTAGAGTCCACATTGTATGGACCAGCCAACAACAGACTGCAGAAGACTCCAGACTTAGAGAAAAATCAGTTTCAGGAAAGTGAGTTCGACGTTCGCCGAACTCAGCTCGACGAAAGTCGTGCTCAACTCGACGAACTCAAAGTCAATTCTCTAAGTTGAGTTTGACGAACTTGGTTCTCAGGTCAACGATTTCTGGATGTTCTACTTCAACATTCTAAGTCCAGAATCATTTCTCTGAACTCTAGTCGACGAAGTTAGATTATCAGCTCGACGATCTTAGAGCACAGAATTGGCAAGTTTCTTCAGAAAGCAGTTAGCTGTTCTCTGGTCGACGATCTTGGATCTTAAGTCGACGAACAATAATTATCTGGTTGACGAACATGACTTCTCAGCTCAACGAACTCTGGACCCAGGTCGACGAAATCTGTTCTTTGCTCGACGATTTCTGCGCAAATCCAGACTTAGGATTTTTCCCTTCTTTTCTCCTTATTCCAGGACAGCAATTCCTGAATAATCACTGTTCAACATTCTCTGAATATAACCGTTAGAAGCAGCATTGATTATGGTATTCATCAGGATTATTACTTGCCGCTTTTCAATGGGACGGTTGGGGAAATCCAATTAATGCAGATATTCTATCCAGCCGTATTACATTCTCCAGGCAGTCAGCAATCAATGAAGGAAGGAATTCAAAAACAAATTTCAAAGGAGAAATTCCATTGAGAATATAAAAAGTGATTTCTTCTTTCTTCTCGATACAACACGACAAGTAGTAAGAACATGCAAGTGCAGACCACAAAGAGAATACAGGCTTACAGAGAAGATCAACAGCAATCTGATTCTAATCCTTCTCTGTACAGAAAACAAACTTGTTTTCTCCTTGACATTGGTGAAGAAGAAGAAGGACATTCATCCCAAATCAAGAGTCTTCTTCAATATTCACTCCAGGATTCTTCCAGTACAACTAATTGCTATCAGTCAAGAAGTTCCTGGATCTCTCATGGTCAAGACTAAAGATAGAAGACCTACTCACCCTGAAGCAAAGCTCCAATCTTCCTAAACAACTCAATAACTCAGGGGGAGCTTTGATAACATCAAAGATCCACAAGTCTTCTCAATTAATTTGAGAAAGAGAATACACCATAACTCTCTCACCCCCTCACTGTATAAAGAGTTCTTTAACTCCCTTCAAAAATTATTCCTTGGTTGCAAGTCACCTGATCAAAAGACTTGGGTTGGTCTTTGAGCACCTGATCAAAAGCTCATTGGTGGCAGTCACCTTATCAAAACCTGTTAGTGGATTCCTACCAGGCTGGTAGAAGAGTGGATGTACCCAGGTTGGGGAACTACTATAAAAGTTCTTGTGTTGTCTGGTTACCCTCTTTCCTTTTTTTGTTCTTGTTGTGTCTGTATCAGTTTAGTCTTGTTGTGCTTGTGATAGATTAGTTTAGTTTTGCTATGGCTGTGCTAGGTTAAGATATCTTAGGTTGCTCTTTTACTTATTATGAATATTAGTTGCTTTAGTCTGATAATATTATTTACAGCAAAAAGTTTATAGATACTCTATTCGCCCCCCCCCCCCCCCCCTCCTCTAGAGTATTTCTGGTCTAACCCTCACTTTCAATTGGTATCAGAGGAGGTTCCTTTGGCTGTACAAGCTAACCCTTGAGCCAAAAGATCCAGTATTAGATCAAATCTTTTATTTTCCTAGGATTTATTTTCACAGCATGACACAGAATAAAGATTATGCAAGAACCAGACCTCCAGTGTACAACTTGAATAAGTTTGCCATCTGGAAGGTAAGAATTAAGCTTTATATGAATTCTATTGATGAGGACATCTACAATTCCATTTTGACAGGTCCTCCTCAACCAACTACATCTACCTCAACATCAAGCACACATGCTGTTCCACCACATGAGTGCACAGATGCTCAGAAGAAGGCCAAGATTGCTGATGCAAAGGCCATGAACATTCTGGCTCAGACTATGTCTGATGACATCTTCCAGAAGGTGGCTGAATGCACATCATCCAAGGTAATTTAGGACTCTCTTAACCAGATGGTGGCTGGCTCTATTGATGAGAGGAAAGACAGAAGATCAACTCTCATATCCCAGTATGAGAACTTCAAGAAGGATAATTCAGGGTCAGTTGATGACATGTATAA
Organism: Platanthera guangdongensis; assembly: GCA_039583875.1. Lineage (NCBI taxonomy): Eukaryota > Viridiplantae > Streptophyta > Magnoliopsida > Asparagales > Orchidaceae > Platanthera > Platanthera guangdongensis. The sequence goes on along the minus strand of CM077167.1, from coordinate 35,187,566 downwards.
TAGATTGAGCTTAATAATAAATGAGCTGAAGACCTTAGACAAGGACATCGCCCTTACTGAAGTGAATGATAAAATCCTCATGTGCTTCCCAAGCTCATGAGATTCAAGGATCTGGCTAATCAAGGAGGCCAGGAGTTTAAATGAGATTTTTACAGAATCTCTATTGGGAAAGCTCAAGTCTTATGAGCAGCTGATAAGGTCTAAAGAAGCTGCAGAACAAAGGACTCCTCCACCAGCAAGAAAGGAGCACAACATAGCATTCAAGGCTGCTGGAGAGACTAAAGCTTCAATAGTTAATGAGGAACTAATGAGTCTCTTTGCCAAGAGATTTTATAAAATGACAAGAAAGGAATTCAGGAGAAAATCATCCAGGCAGGATGATAAGCCCAGGTATGATAAAAATCCTACTAAAGAAGTAGTATGTTTTGGGTGCAGGAAACCTGGACACTTCATCTCAGAGTGTCCAAAGAATCAGAAGAAAGAAAGAAGAAGAGACAAGGACTCCAAAAGACATCAAAGTAGCAGGCCTTCCTCTAGTAGATACAAAAAGAAGGAGAAGGGATTTGTTACTGATACCTGGAGTGACATAGAAGATGAATCCATATCTTCCAGTTCCAGTGAAGAGGAAGAAGAGGCAAAGGCCAAGGAAGTTTGCCTGATGGCCATCAATGCATCTAGCAGTCCATTAGATGATGAAGAAGAATCTGATAATGAAGGAGCTTCAGAATCTGAAGTTGATCAGGTACTATCATTTTTTATTATAGTTCTGATAGTTTCAAGATTGAATTTAAAACCATGTGTATTGACTCAATTAACTCTGAAAAAGAAGTCAAAACACTTAGGGAAAGACTGACTAATCAAGAAAAACTAATTTCTGAAAACACTAAGTTAAAAGATGAACTAACCCTAACAAATGAACAAATTATTTCTTTAAAAATAGATCTATATAAGGCTAAGCAACTTGAGGAATGTCTCAATGGGAGAAGCCTTAAGCTGATGGATATCACAAGTACAGTCAATGCCAGACTAAATGGTAAACTGGGCTTTGGTGCTTCATCAAGTTTACCCCGCATACTTAAGAAGAACATATTATCAACCCCTATTAGATTTGTTTCACCTAAGGGTAAAGAGGTAATAAATAATAAACAAACCACATAAGAATTACCCAACTCTAAAAATCAAAAGAACAGAAACCAGAAAACTCTAAGTAAAAACAAAGTTCAATAGATTTCGTCGAACTTAGGTCGATGAAATATGGCTAGTTCGTCGAACTCTGATCGACGATCTATGAATGCCAATATTAGCTATAATAATTCATCTTACTGCGATCGACGAACTGTGTATGGTTTGTCGAGCAGAGATCGACGAACTTGGGGCAGAGAAAATGAATATGTTCATTCTTTGAGCAGAGATCGACAATCTCATCCCACTTCGTCAAACTCTGGTCGACGAACTTACAACTTTTCGTCGAACCTAGTCAGACTTAATAAAAATCAAAATTTAAAAAAAAAACTCTAATCAACCTAGAAAACCTTTTAATCCACTTGTTGATTGGGAAATTCCACCTAGGAGATATCATCCCTTAGGGTAAAAGCTAACATGAATGTTCATATATTTCTAGCTTTTCTTATGAAAAGAAATAAGGACCCAGGATAACCTGGGTCAAGAACATCTAACTTATTTCCTTGTAGGTGAAGAACTATCCTATCACTCAAAATAAGTGGTATCTGGATAGTGGGTGCTCAAAGCACATGACTGGATGCAAGGACAGTCTAATCAACTTCAAGGCAAAGCTGGGTCCAAAAGTAATCTTTGGAGATTCCAGCTTTGGACAAACTGAAGGCTATAGAGACTTCAACAGTGGTGTTGTCACATTCAGAAAAGTGGCATATGTGAATGGTCTCAAACATAACCAGATATCCATAAGTCAGTTATGTGATGTAGGTTATCAGGTTTGCTTTACTAATTCCAAATGTGTTATTTCTTCAAATAATCAAACTATTTTAACAGGCTGTAGATAAGGGAATATATACTTAGTAAACTTTAATTCTGCTAGCTCAGAAATATGTTTATTCAACCAAGTCAGTAATAACAATATTCTTTGGCATAAAAGACTAGGTCATGTTAACCTTAAGAATATATCTAAGCTATGTAGGGACAACCTTGTCAGAGGATTGCCTTCTGATCCCTATAAGAAGGAAAGCCTATGCAAGTCTTTTCAATAAGGCAAGCAAACTAAAAATAGCTTTAAATCAATTAATAAGAGTGATTCACCTAAGATTCTGTACTTGCTACATATGGATCTTTTTGGACCCATTGTTGTACAAAGCTTAGGAGGGAAGTCTTACACCTTGGTTATTATAGATGACTTCTCTAGATTCTCTTGGGTTTTCTTCTTGAGAAACAAGTCAGATAACTTCAAAGTCCTTACAAACTTTCTTAAGGGCATAAGGATTGAGTATACTACTCCAGTTGCATTGATCAGAAGTGATCATGGTACTGAGTTTGAATCTCTTCCCATGCAAAGATTCTATGAGGAGGAAGGTATCAAGCATGTTTCTCTGCTCCTAGAACTCCTCAACAAAATGGGGTAGCAGAAAGGAAAAACAAAACACTCATTGAATCTGTAGGAACATTGCTTGTAGATGCACACATGCCCCTATCCTTTTGGGTAGAGGCTGTGAGCACAGCAAACTATGTGCTGAATTAAAGTTTGATACACAAACTAAAGGGCAAGACCTCCTATGAACTACTCAAAGGGAAGCAATCTAAAATTGATTACTTTAGAATTTTTTGGTGTAGGTGTTTCATTCATAATAATAATAAGAAACACATTAGAAAATTTGAAGCTAAAGCTACAGAGGGAATGTTTCTGGGATATTCCCAAGTTAGCAAGTCTTATAGGATTTTCAACAAATCATCCCTAAAAATAGAAGAATTTGTACATATTTCTTTTGATGAATCTAACATGTACTATAAGGAGAAGGACTCTTCTAGCTCAGATATTTTGCAGGTACCTCACTTGTGTGAGAAATTATGTGAGTTAAACCTTCCACAAGAGGTTATATCACCTCCTCCTCCACAAGCTGATAAAGACAGTGAAGAAGATTTCTTGGAAGTGGCTGAACCTCCCCCAATAGCAGACATTATTCCATAAGAGGAATTAACTCCAAATGCTATTGTTGAACTAACTGCACCCACTGATCTTGTCACACTAAGGGATCACCCTATATCTCAAGTGATTGGGGACATGTCAGTAGGTGTACAGACAAGACATCAACTCAACCAAGATGTGATGCATACCTGTTTCATCTCTCAAGTTGAGCCTCAATCCATAAATGATGTTGAGCAAAATCCCCACTAGATTATTGCAATGCAAGAGGAACTCAATTAATTTTAGAGATGCAGAGTTTGGGACTTGGTTCCAAGGTCAAAAGGCTATCCTGTAATTGGAACCAAGTGGGTATTCAGAAACAAAGTTGATGCCCATGGAGTAATTGTGATAAATAAGACTAAGCTTGTTTCTTAGGGCTATAAGTAAGAGGAAGGCATTGATTATGATCAAACCTTTGCTCCAGTTGCAAGGCTATAAGCAATCAGGATTTTCCTTGCATATGCTGCCTATAAGAAGTTTAAAGTCCATCAGATGGATGTTAAGAGTGCCTTTCTGAATGGAGTACTTAAAGAAGAGGTTTATGTTGAACAACCTCTAGGTTTTATCTCTCCAACTTATCCTTCATATGTCTTTAGATTGCATAAAGCTCTTTATGGTTTAAAGCAAGCTCCAAGAGTTTGGTATGAGACCTTAGCTAGCTTCCTGATCGAGCATAAATTTACTAGAGGCATTATAGATAGAACATTATTCACTAGGCACCATAAGGATCAAATTTTGTTGGTTTAAATTTATGTAGATGATATTATATTTGGGTCTACAGATTACAAACTATGCAAGAGGTTTTCTGGCCTCATGCATTCAAAGTTTGAAATGAGTAGCATGGGTGAGCTCTCCTACTTCTTTGGCCTCCAAGTGAAGCAGCTACCTGATGGCATCTTCATATCCCAGGCTAAGTATGCTAAGGAGCTTCTTAAAAAGTTTGGGATGGCTGATGCCTCAACAAAGAAAACACCCATGGACACTAATGTTGTAATAGACTCTGATGAACATGGGAAAACTGTTGATCAGAAATTATATATGGGCATTGTTGGGTCCCTACTATACATTACAGCAAGCAGACCTAACATAATCTTTGCTACATGTCTTTATACTAGGTTCCAAGTGAACCCTAAAGAATCTCATCTAGTTTTCTTAAAAAAGAATTTTGAGATATATAAAGAGTTATCCTAGTCTAGGACTATGGTATCCTACTGAGTCAGAGTTTGAGTTAATTGGATACTCAGATGCTGACTTTGCTGGATGTAGAGTAGACAGAAAAAGTACCTCTGGAACATGTCAGTTCCTTGGTATGAGATTAGTCTCTTGGTTTAGCAAGAAGCAATCATCTGTGTTTACATCAACTGCTGAAGCAGAATATATAGCCGGTGGTAGTTGTTGTTCCCAAATGCTGTGGATTCAAAACCAACTCCTGGACTATGGGTTCAACTTAAATAATTCAACTCTACTTTGTGACAACACAAGTGTTATATCCATAGCACAAAATCTAGTCTATCACAGTAGGACCAAGCATATAAACATTAGGCATCATTTCATAAGAGAGTGTGTAGATAAAAATAAGATTAATCTAGTATATATCTACACTGATTTACAAAGGGCAGATATCTTCGCCAAGCCTTTGGATGAGAGGAATCATCTGTTCTTCATAAATCTGCTCGGTATGATAAATAGAGAAGACTTAGTTTGATTTCTGTCTACGGTCGATGAATTTTTCAAAGTTCGTCGAACGGAGATCGACGAACTGTGAAAGGTTCCAAAGATATTCGTCGAATGGAGTTCGACGAACTCTCTGTGAGTGAAGTTATTTTAATCGAATTGAGTTCGACAAATTTGCTTCAGAAACCTTTCGTCGAACGGAGCTCGACGAAATGTTTTCACATCTTCTGGCAGAGATCAACGAATTCTTTAGACCATAAAATATTTCGTCAACCTCAGCTTGAAGAATTTTTAAATTTTTTGCTGAACGGAGTTTGTTGATTCATATTCTGAAAAATCTTATATCTAGGTTTTTCTTCGACCTCCGTCCCTCTCTTTCAGTTCTCTTGCACTTGATCTCCTTTGTGTTTGTTGCAGGTGAACTCATGGCGATTCCAGCAGGCAGTCTTGGAGCAATGAAGTTTGATACAGGATTTGACATCGACTTTGAGTCGTTTCAACACTCAGATCCTATCTTCCTAAAAATTCTGCAACTGCTTGAAGATCAACAGTTGAAGAATTTGATGACCACCAAAATAAATATAGTCGGTGTAGAGATAAGAGAATGGGCTTACACCTCCTCCTCCCCAGATGAGAACACCATGACGGGAACCATATCGGGTAATGCAATATCTCTTACCCCTGTCGTCCTGACCGAAATTTTTGGATTAGCTAATGGTGAAGAAGAACTGGAGATTGATTTTGATGAATTTAATAAGATGTTGAATAAGATGGGCTACTCTGGAGACACTCCCAATAAACTGCTGAAGAAACACACGGCCCATGACTACATCACTAGGCATCAATTCTTGGTGATGTGTGCTGTTGTGAAGAAGAAGCCTATGAACTGGGCTGTGATCTTGTTTGAGATGATTAGGAAGAAAAACATCAAGAAAGAGGTGTGTTTTGGAAGGATTCTGGGCATCTTCCTTCAGGAAAAGGCTGATGAATCCCTGGTCACACCGACCATATTCATTAATGCCTCCAAGAGGATAACTTGTGCCCTCCTTGGCAGGTGGGAGAGGACCATCACCAAGCCATCCAAGGCTTCCTCCTCTTCCTCCAGGCCTTCTGAGAGTACAAAGGCTGCTATAGCCACTCCCCACCCTGCTGAAGATGATCCACCTCCTCCAGCCTCCCCAATTCATCTCTCTTCCCTAGTCCATACCACAGTCCATACTCCTACATCTCCATTATCTCCAGTACACTACCCACAAACTCATATTCACTCTCATACATCCCCTCCACACACTCATATTCACTCTCATACATACCCTCCACAAACTCATATTCACCCTCATGCATCCCCTCCACACACTCATATTCACTCTCATACATCACCTCCACCACAAACTCATATTCACTCTCATACACCAACTCTATCACCACCCTCATCTCCTCTACCAGCACATCTAGACAACATACCCCTTTCCAACCTCTTCTCACTCCCCTCTTTTGACCTCCTATCATCCCCCCTTCACACTCCATTCCTTGAAAATGAGCAAATGTCAGACACTCTATATTCCCCTCCACCATCATCTTCCATCCACCCTTCTGTATCCACTCAGACACCTTCTGAGTTCATGCAACTGGACCCCTCCCTCATTCCACTTCTTCTAGCACTTCTCACTCCCCTCCTCAAAAACCTCATAGTAGAGGCTATTTCACCTCTTCCTTCTTCCATCACTTCTCTTGCTGCTCAAGTTTCTGCTCTCTCTGTCCCTCCTTATTCAGTTAGGGTCCTGGCTTCAGTACCCACTGAACCCAGACAGGGGGAGAAACTCTATGAAGAAGTAGCTCAAGCAGCAGCAGTAGCAAAAGCAGCAGTAGTAGCAGAAGCAGCAGCAGCAGTAGAAGCAGCAGATGATTTAATTGATTTGATTAATTTTATTGAATTTGATATGGATTTGGATGAGACAGACATAGATGAAATAAACATTGTTGGTGATTACATTATAAATCCCACAGTAAATATTGGTAATTTGTTGAAAATTTTTGATACAGTTGATTTGAACTCTCTTCCAGGATACAGCATAAAGTCATTCATGGCTATAGTTCCCTACACCTCCCCAATAAGCCCCAAAGTTGCTAATCAATTCAGAGAATTTACTAATCCTTTTACTTAATGGGAAATACCACCTAGAAGATACCATCCCTTAGGATATAAAAATCAACCAAAATTTTCTGTTATTTCCAGTTTCTCTTATCAAAAGAAACAAGGAGCCAAGGTAACCTGGGCTAAGAACACCTAATTTCTTTCTATGAAGGTGAAGAACTGTCCAGTCTTTAATCAACAATAGTATCTGAACAGTGGATGTTCAAAGCATATGACTGGCTGTAAGGACAATCTAACAAACTACAAGTCCAAGCTAGGTCCAAAGGTGATCTTTGGTGAATCCAACTGTGGTCAAACTAAAGGCTATGGAGATGTTAAAGTTGGAGCAGTCACCTTCAGGAAAGTTGCTTATGTGAGTGGCTTAAAACATAACTTAATATCCATAAGTTAATTATGTGATGAAGGTTATCAGGTATCATTTAACTCATCTTCATGTATTATTTCTTGTAAAGAAAACAAACCTCTTTTAACTGGACTTAGACAAGGCAACATATATGTAGTAAATTTTCAATCAGCTAGTTCAGAACTTTGTTTATTTAATAAGGTTAGCAATCAAAATGAACTTTGGCATAAAAGATTAGGACATGTAAATCTTAAAAATATTACTATGTTATCTAGGGACAATCTTGTTAGAGGATTGCCTTTTGGCCCCTACAAGAAGGAAGGCCTCTGCAGGGCCTGCCAGTTAGGCAAGCAAACTAAAAATAGCATTAAATCTATAAATAAAAGTGACTCACCTAGAATATTGTACTTGTTACATATGGACCTTTTTGGCCTTATTGATGTACAAAGCCTAGGAGGGAAATCTTATACTTTAGTGATTGTAGATGACTTCTCAAGATTCACTTGGGTATTCTTTCTGAGATCTAAGTCAGATAACTTCAAGGTTCTTACAAATTTTCTCAAGAACATACTGATTGAGTATTCTACTCCAGTTACATTGATCAGAATTGATCATGGTACTGATTTTGAGTCTCTTCTTATGCAAGAGTTCTGTGAGAAGGAAGGTATCAGGCACTGCTTCTCAGCTCCTAAAAACTCCTCAACAAAATAGGATTGCTGAAAAAAAATAGAACCCTAATTGAATCTGCAGGCACACTACTTGTGGATACTTACATGCCCCTATTTTTTTGGACAGAGGCTGTGAGCACAACAAACTATGTACTGAATAGAAGTCTGATACACAAGCTTAATAATAAGACTTCTTATAAGTAACTTAAAGGGAAGAAACCTAAAATCACCTATTTTAAAGTATTTGGATACTTATGTTATATTTACAATAATGACAAGAAATACACTAAAAAGTTTTAAGAAAAAGCTGTAGAGGGAATTTTTATAGGATATTCCCAAGTCAGCAAAGCTTATAGGGTGTTTAACAAATCCACTTTAAAAATTGAGGAATTTGTTCATGTTATATTTGATGAGTCTAACATGTTTTATAAGGAGAAAGAAGTTTCTACCAATAACATTTTGCAGGTACCTCACTTGTGTGAGAGTTTGGATGATCTAAACCTCACCCAAGAGGTTCCATCACAACCTTCTCCACAAGTTAAAGAAGAAAGTGAAGAAGAAAGTTTGGAAGTGGCTGAACTTCTGATGAATCTAATATTTTTAGGGTTTTTCGGACTCATCTGAGCTGGTTTTCTCACTCGTGCACTGCATTTCAACCGAATTTTGGTTAAATTTTGAAAGAATTAGTTCCTAAACACCTAGAGGGGGGGTGAATAGGTGTAATTCCTTTTTCTTCTAAGGCAGAATATTTATTCAGTTAATTAATCAGAAAGAGTTATTTCTACAGCTAACACAGCACAGAATTCACAGAATCACACAATCACAGATTGCACACAGATTTTATAGTGGTTCCCCAAAGTCTGGGTACATCCACTTTCCCCCTTCGCCTATCTAGCAGTGTGCTAGATTCGGCCTAACTTCTTCTCTTGACCTCAGATCCTCAGATCTTACAACAGCTCAGAACCTAAACAAGGCTCCTACAACTCAGAGTGAGTCCACACTCCAACAGCTCGGGCAATCTACCCTACCTCAGCCTTCAACAAGGCCTACAACTCAGAGATCACAATCTCCTACAACTTAGGCTCACATCCCTACCTCAGCCTTCAACAAGGCCTACCACTCAGAGAAAATAATCTCCTACAACTCAGCCTTTATAAATCAGGCTTACAACTCAGATCTTAAAAAGATCCTACAGAAAATAGATTTAACAATATATTTTACCACCACCCTGGTAGAGAAAGAAAGGATGGATGGCTTCTTGATCAGTTCTTGGAAGAATCTGATGGCTGAGAACAACCACTCTTAGCTTTCTTCAAAGCTTCTTGAATCTGAACTCAGTAGGGTTGAACTCCTTTGAAGTTGATCTTCAATCAGCTTCTTTCTTGAAATTCAAATCTCAATCTGAATCCTTCTTGGCAGACTGGTTCAGGATCTGCACTTGAGGGACTTGTTGATATAAGTCCCTTTCTTCACTTCTATAGATGGAGCTCTCTCTCTCCAACTTCTTCTTAGATCTTCTTCTGTTTTTTATGTAACCGTATGTGTTTATTCTTTTTTGTATATCAGTCACACTTCATTAGTTCCTTGTATCAGTAGTCACTTTCTGTTGATGAAGAATGCATTTATATAGACTTCCTCCATGGTAACCGGCTGATCTTGTTTCTAACAAACTTCTGACAGCTCTGACAGTTGCAGTAGACCGGTTGGTAATGGCAGCTATCAAGTCATCCAGTCACTTCTTGAAACTCTGTCTCTGTCAGCAAAGTGTCGAGACTGAACTTCATCATGTGTCGACACAAGTAGTCTAAGTGTCGACGCAAGCCTTAGTGGTGTCGACACAGCTCCTTTGGTGTTGACACTACTTCTCGACACAACATCTGTAGAATGTGTCGACATTAATTCTGTGTGTGACACAATCACTTCTTCACTTTAACTTGTATATTTCTTTTGTGTTCGACACTATCTCTGTGTGTCGACACAGTTGATGTCTACAATGTCTTTTGTGTGTCGACACTGCCTCTATGTGTCGACACAGTTGATATCGACTAAGATTTTATATGTGTCGGCACTGCCTCTGTGTGTCGACACAGTTGATTCTGGTGTCGACACAGCCTTTCCAAGTGTCGACACAATTAACTCCAAGTGTCGACACGGCTTTTCTCCAGTGTCGACACAAGCCTTCATAAGTGTCGACACAGCTTCTTCTGGTGTCGACATATGGACTTAGAAACTTTTTCCTGCATTCTTGCATTTTCTTAACCTGCACATATAAACTCAAAACAACATCAAATACACCTTGATTCATATCATTGAGTAAGGTGAGGCTTCTTCAAATCTGGTACACATTTACCAATGTACCCAACAATCTCTCCCTATTTGGAGAAGTCATAACCCTTAGTCAATGATATGCACCATTCAAAATAAACACACAATATGATGTATAAGAATATTTCATGACAGGGTAACTTTTAAACAAAATATATATAAGATATCATCACAGAATAATAATGCTAACACAATGAGCATCAATCAATGTTTTGTTTCAACTTTCAAAAGTTTCTTTAGCAATAGTTTACATAGATTTTTAACACCAAAAGTTACAAAGTTATAAAATCTAGTAAATCTATCCTAAGGCTGGACTGGCTCCTTGATGACTATGCCTTTGCCTGATTGGATCTTGGCTTGTACTGGAGCATATGTATCTTCAGCTGGCTTCTTGCCCTTCAGATCCTTCTTCTTTTGTTCTTCAGCCCTTATTCTCTGTCTTTCAAAATAATGAAAAGGCTTAGGAAAATATTTGCTAGGCTCCTGAGCATTAGGAGGTAGCTTCCCAGCCTTTGTCTTTCTTCTATATTGCAGAATAGCTTCTTGTCTAGCTTCATGCTTTTGTCATTCTTGTTCTGTGTACCATTTGCCCCTGTCATGGGTCTGGTCCTTTACAGCTTTCCAGGCAGTCAGGATAATATTCCTAGAAGTAGGACTCCACTGCTCAAAATCAGGCTTTAACTCAGCCTGTTCTCTGAATCTCTTCTTTGACAGTTGAGCTTCTTGCTCTTTATTCACAGCTACTTCTAACATTTCAACTTTCTCAATGATAACATTTTTATTACCCTCTAGAGGGCTGTATATTGACTGTACTTCTTGATGAATCATTTCAAAATCTGCTGGAGGGTAAATGACCTGAGCAACTTCAGCTTGATCACCTCCAAAATAAGCAGGGTGTATACCTGACTCAGCTACATTATCATCATCACAGAGGGGTGGATATCCAAGTGTGGCTCTGATGCTATTAGATATCCATTTAGTATGATCTGAGCCAACTTTGATGAACACTCTCTCCCCCTTTATGACTTCTCTGGCAATATGATCCCTGAGGTCATCTTTCTGAAATCTGATTTGTTTATCAAGATAATTAACACCATCTTTATAGAATGACTTTAACTTCAGTAGCTGTGCAGAAATGGTCTTTTGAGATTGCACAATAGCTGTTTGTACAGCAGCTAGGCCCTCCTGTACTTGCTTATCAAAATCTGCCTTGGCTTTAGCCCTTACTTCAGTCTGGGCAGTAGCAATATTCTTCATTTCTGTAACAATCACATTATGTGATTCTGTCAGATTATCATTCAGTCTAAGTTGATTCTCTAGAACATAGCCTTATTTAACAGCCATATCATCAACTTGATTTTTTATTCCTTCTTGTTATTTTGCAAGAAAGACAACAGCATTGCCACCCTTATGGAAACAATCAGTCATCTCCTTCTTATTCAGATTTACTTCAAATCTTATTGATTTAATATCCTGAGCCAAGGAGAATTGCAGATCTTTATGGGTCTCATCCATATATTTCTCCATGACAATTCTTTGTTCATCTAACTTTACCTGCAATGAGACTAATAAGGAGCTATTATCAGTAGCTGGGGCAGATTGTGGAGTACTTTGTAATGCCCTCTTATAACTCTGGCTTCTTCTTTTGAATACCATTAACTTTCTTTTCTTAGCTTGAATTTCTGCTTCCTATTCAGAAGCTGAGGTACTGGCAATATCAATTCTTTCTTTAAGACTACGAGGTAATTCTTGTGCAGTCCTAGGTAGCTCCCCCTGAGTCCCTTGCTCCTCCCTCTTAGTACTTACTTGCTCCTCCTCAATGTTAACTTGCACCCCCTCAAAGTCTGCTTTCTCCCCCTCAAATTCAGTCTGCTCCCCATTAGTTCTTGCTTGTACTATATCTGGAAACAACTCCTCAAGGGTAAAATCTTATTGAGTATGGACTTGAAGGACCATCAACTCAGGAGCATTAACAGCAGCAGATGTATCCTCCATGATAACATCTTATGCTTGACTGTTTAGTTGTGTGTTCTGGTCAGCATTATCCAAAGACACAGTTAGTGATTCATCTTTATTAATGAAAATTGAGTGATTAATTTCTTAAATTACCTCAAGTATAGTCTGTGTAGCCATTTCACTTTCCAAGTGAGTTGGCTCTTCCTCAAGATGAGGCTCCCCCTACACTTAAGCACTATCTCCAATACCTTGTGCAGGTGATTTTTCAGGAATCTCTTGCCTTTCTTCATCAGGCATATCCTTAGTTAGGACCCTATCCCATCTGGAGATGATCCTTATGTCTATTCTTCTCATATGGTTGATTTTTGAACTAGTAGTTTGTTCCATGACTTCAGAAATTGTTCTAGTCAAGTACAGACTCATAATTCTTCCCAGATTTGGTTTCTGAATACTTTCCTTAATCTTTTCAAAAACTACTGCTGACCAATCAGTGTTAAGTCTGTAGATAATCCTGGTCATCAGGCTGAACATATAGGCAGAAATCCTATCATGCCCCCCTGGCTTGCAGAGAATGACTTTTCCCACTACTTTTGAAAGGAATTTGCCTTGTAGATTCATCCCTTTTCTATTCATGGATGATCCAATCTTCAAGGTGGGATCCAATCCACACCATTGAAGTGCTTCCCTAGTCTTTGATGAGGGAACTTCTTCTTCTTCTTATGATCTTGGGAGTTGAAGAGTTTTCCTCAAGCTCTTCAAAGTAAGTTTAAACTTAGTTACCTGAACTGTAGATTTGATCTTAAGTCCAGAAGAAACTAAAGTAGCTGCGCCATAGAAATCTAGTATTTCTTTCTTCCAAATATTTGTTGGTTCAGATACCAGAAATTCCAACCCATTTTCAGCAATTAGGGTTACTACTGCTTTAATTTTGGGTTCCGCATTATCAAAGGTGTGGCGTACCAGCTCATAGCCTTTGTTGACATTATCTTCTAGCTTTGGCGCCATTAGGGTTGAGATAAATCTTGAATTTAGAAGAGAGAATTTGTCTACACTGGGTTTTGTTCTCGAGAGCGTGTCGACAGACTATATTGTTGACCTATTTATACCTTTCTAAATAACGAAGGTGAAAAGGCATGTCATAATTCTCTTGATGTGTCGACACTGTTGAAAAGTGTCGATACAGACTTCTAATGTCTCGACACCAATTCTATTTAACTTAGTCGAGTTCGACAATCCGAGGTCGACGAATCTGTGCTCGATGAAATCTGCGTGTTTACTCTAAGTGTCGACACCACTTCTGGATGTGTCGACACTACTTCTCTGAAGTGTCGACACAGATTCTCTAGATGTGTCGACACCACTTTTATGGAGTGTCGACACCACTTCTAGATGTGTCGACACCATTTTCTTGGAATGTCGACACCAACTATCATGTGTCGACACAGACAACTCCTTATGTCGACACAATTTTACTTAGCCAAATTTGTCAAACTAATTTATATTCAACATTCCTAATTCAATTTTGAAATTGTTGAATTTAGTTTCATCTAAAGGCTTTGTAAACATGTCAGCTAGTTGTAAATCAGTACTAACAAATTCTAAAGAGATATCTTCTTTCTCTACATGATCTCTAAGAAAATGGTATCTTATTTCTATATGCTTTGTTCTACTATGAGAAACAGGATTATGAGCAATAGAAATAGCACTAGTAGAATCACATAATAATGGAGTTCTACTTACCTGAATACCATAATCTTCCAACTGATGTTGTATCCATAATAGTTGTGCTCAGCAACTTCCAGCAGCAACATACTCAGACTCAGCTGTGGATATTGCCACACTGGTCTACTTCTTACAGCTCCAAGACACCAATCTTCCTCCTATAAATTGACAGGTGCCTGTTGTACTCTTCCTATCTACTTTGCAACCTGCAAAGTCTGCATCTGAATAGCCCATTAGTAAAAAAATCTCAATTCCTAGGATACCAAAGGCCTAGACTAGGTGTTCCCTTAAGATATCTCAAAATCCTTTTGACAGCAGCAAGATGAGATTGTTTAGGGCAGGATTGGTACCTAGCACAAACACATGTAGCATACATAATATCTGGTCTACTAGCAGTCATATATAGGAGGGAGTCAACTATTCCTCTATACAAAGTTTCATCTACAGGTTTCCCTACATCATCTTTGCTAAGAGATACACTTGTCCCCATTGGAGTTCTCATGGTAGTGGATGACTCCATACCATACTTTTTAATTAACTCCAGGGTGAACTTAGACTGGGATATGGACAATCCATCATCAGTCTGTCTTACTTGGAGACCCAAGAAGAACTTAAGTTCTCCCATACTGCTCATTTCAAATTTTCCTTGCATAAGTTTTGCAAACTTTCTACAAAGGTTATTCTCAGTAGACCCAAATATTATGTCATCAACATATATTTGGACTAGGATAATCTTTCCTTTAGATTCCCTAAGGAATAGAGTCATATCTATTTTCCCTCTTGAGAATTTGTTCTTAATGAGGAAAGTAGACAGGGTTTCATACCAAGCCCTTGGGGCATGTTTCAACCCATACAAAGCTTTCCTAAGCCTATAGACATAAGTAGAATTGAGTGGATCAACAAAACCTGAGGGCTGCTCTACATAGACCTCCTCTTTTAAGTCTTCATTTAAGAATGCGGACTTAACATCCATCTGGAACACTTTGAAGCCTTGATATGTTGCATAGGCTAGGAATAGCCTGATAGCTTCCAACCTAGCCACTGGAGCAAAAGTCTGATCAAAGTCTATGCCCTCCTCCTGTCTGTATCCTTTGGCAACTAGTTTTGTCTTGTTCTTCACTATGATCTCACTCTCATCAAGCTTGTTTCTATAATTCCACTTTGTCCCTATGACATTGTGGCCCTTTGGTTTTGGAACCAAATCCCAGACCTTGCACCTTCTGAATTGATTTAACTCCTCCTGCATAGCATCAATCCAGTGAGGGTCTTGAATTGCTTCTTCAAATCTCTTGGGTTCCACTTGAGATAAGAAGCTAGAGCAAAGAACTGTGTTCAAGTTTCTGCTCCTTGTTTGTACTCCTTGTCTAGGATCACCAATGATCTGGTGTGCAGGATGATCCTTCAACTGTCTAACTGCTGGAGGTAGTCTACCAGCATATTGACCTTCTCCAATCTCTTCATTATGATGCACCTCATGATCTTCTTCAGCATCTTGAGTGTCTTGTACTCACCCTGGACAGCAACTACCATTTTCCTCATCCTGCTTTGCAGTTGGAACTTCTCTGATAGTAAGCTGGTCCATCTTCTGCTGTATACCTGTGGAGCTACAAGAACTACTTGGCAACTCACTGTTAATAAGTCTAGTTTCATCAAATATGACATGAACTGACTCTTCTACAACTTGAGTAGCCAAATTGTAGACCTTATAATCCTTACTATTGTTGCTGTACCCAACAAATATCTCATCTTGGGATTTGGCAGCAAACTTAGTTAGGTGAGATTTGTCATTGTTAAGCACATAGCATTTGCAACCAAAGATCCTAAAATAGGATATGTTTGGTTTTCTGCCCTTCATAACCTCATAGGGTGTCTTTTTGTAGCTTTTGGTGATGGAAGCACTATTGAGCACATGGAATGTAGTGTTTACTGCCTCAGCCCAGAAATATTCTGGGAGAGAAGTATCACTCAATAGTATTCTTCCAGCCTCAATCAATGTCCTATTCTTTCTCTCAGCAATGCCATTTTGTTGTGGTGTTCTAGGTGAAGATAATTCCTGAAGAATCCCAAATTCTTCACACAGCCTTGTCATACATTCAGATTGGAATTCAGTTCCATGGTCACTTCTAATTTTGACCACTGAACTATCTAATTCATTCTGAATTTGTTTGACAAAATTGTAGAAGACCTTTGGGGTTTCCGATTTCTGTATCAAAAAGAATACCCATAAGAATCTAGAATAGTC
The DNA here is from genome assembly GCA_039583875.1 of Platanthera guangdongensis. Classification (NCBI taxonomy): domain Eukaryota; kingdom Viridiplantae; phylum Streptophyta; class Magnoliopsida; order Asparagales; family Orchidaceae; genus Platanthera; species Platanthera guangdongensis. The sequence goes on along the minus strand of CM077167.1, from coordinate 35,171,327 downwards.
ATCTACAATCACAAAAGTGTAGACCTTCCTACCTAGGCTCTGAACTGGCATAGGACCAAATAAATCCATATACAAGAGGTACAAGCACCTCACTGAATCCTTGGCTTCAAGGCTATGAAAGGAGGATCTAGTCTGCTTGCCTTTTTGACAAGCTGAACATATTTCATCCTTATAACACTTAACTTGAGGATCATTCCTCACTAACTCTTTACTAAAGAGTTGGCCAATTATCTTGTAGTTAAGATGAGATAGTCTCTTGTGTCATTTGACACAATGAGAGACTTTCTCATCAGCCACAAGACAGATAGGAGAATTCTTATTCTCACACACAAAATCTAGGCAATACACATTTCTTTTTCTATATCCAGTCAATATGACTTTTTGATCACTTGATCTCTTGATATGACACTCATTCTTGACAAATGAAATATCATATCCTAGATCACTCAGCTGGCTTATGCTTATTAGGTTATGTTTCAAACCCTTTACATAGGCCACTTGAGTGATTGTAATTGAGTGGTTAGAAATATTACCAAAACCTTTGATGACTCCCTTTTCAGAACCACCAAAGATTACTTTAGGCCCATTCAGCATAGGTGAGTAGTCCTTCAGCAATCCCCTTGTTCCAGTCATGTGCCTAGAACATCCACTGTCCAAGTACCATATAGGGGCATGGCAACTTGGACTCACCTGTAACAAAGTTTACTTAACCTTAGAACCCAAATAACTTTTAGGTCCTTGGTTCAGGTTAGTCTAAAACCTAACAAATCTGCCTGCAGCTCTTCTAACATGCAGATTGCTATTCTCCTTGACACTGGTATTATGCCAACAGTCTAAGACATAATGGCCTATCTTACCACAGCACCAGCACTCAAACTTATTATACCACTTTTTAGGTATAATCTTAGTTGTATTGTTTGCAGCTGGTCTTTTGTTTTGTGCTGGGGCTTTACCTTTCTTATTGGATTGTGCAGCCCATGCAGTTCTCTTAAAGCCTATTCCTGTCTTACCCTTCTGTGACACAAAGTCATCTATTAAGGGTAGGATAGATTTTGGCTTAGAGAAACTAGCCACAATCTCCTTCTCTTTCTGAAGTCTATTTTCCAGACTTTTAATCTGATCATTTTTGAATGTGATTGTTCCCATTTGAATAACAGTTATGTTCTTCAATTTGGCAATCTCATTCATCTTTTGATCCAGCAACTTCTCTGAATCAGATGCAGCCAACTTAAGAGCTGCAATTTCCTTAGCCTGATTTTTGGCTAGGTTTTTGCTTCTCTTAAGTGCCTGCAATAAATCCCCATATTCATCTATCAGCTGATGAATATCTCCTTCAGATTCAGACCCATCTTCATCTCTTGATGGAGATGCATCTTATTCTGACCCAGTGAAGTAATCAGAATCTACAGATATACTTTTTACCTTACTGGGGCCAGGCTAATCCTGACACTAGTCTTCTTCAGACACTGCCATCAATCCTTTGCACTGATGGTCTTCCTGCTCATAGATAGAGTCCAGTAATTGCATGAACTCATCCTCTTCTTCTGCAAACAAACCAATATATGCCTCAGCCTCAGATTCAGAGTCTGAAGTTGATTGATCAGTCAAACTTTTCTCTTTCTCAGCAACCAAGGATTTCTCCTTCTTGCTCTTGTGCTGAGACTTCTTTCTGTTAGAAGACTCCTTCCTTTTGTCTGGACAGTCAGCCACAACATGTCCAGCTTTGTTGCAGCAATAGCATATAATCTTGGATGTATTTGACTTGCCAGGCTTTGTCCCATTCCTGTCCTTCCTGGATGATTTCCTCTTTTGATAATAGTCATCCTTGTACTGAGATGAGGATGGCTTAGATTTCCATTGCTTCTTCTTTAAAAACCTCTAGAACTGCCTTATGAATGCTGCAAAGTCTTCATTAGAATTACTGCTATCTGTACTGTGATTATCAGAATTTTCTGAAAACACTTCTACATCCTTCTTAGGAGATGATGCAGACATTCTCCTATTCTTCCTTGTGGCTTCAACCTTGAAGGCCACAAACTTTGCTCTATAGTCACCCTTGGTATTTTTCTCTTCCTCCTTTCTGACTAATAGCTGCATCTCATAAAACAGCAATTTTCCAAACAGTGTTGGAGGAGAAATCTCACCCAATCTGGCCACTTCCCTTATGGCACAGATCTTTATATCCCAATCCTTAGTCAAAGACCTAAGGAATTTATCATTCAGCTCATAAGTACTGAATATTCTTCCATAAGACATGAGTTCATTGACAATCCTATAGAACTTCTTATAACATTCAGTTATACTTTCAGACTTGGCTTGTCTGAAACTCTCATATTCTTGATTAAGCATAGACTTTCTGTCTTGTCTAACCTCTTCAGAACCCTCCATGTAGACAATCAATGTGTCTCACATCTCCTTGGAGGTTTTGCAGTGAATTAGATTCTGGAATGTTGAATCATCAATAGCACTTACTATAATATTTTGTGCTCTTTTATCCATTGTTGTCAAGATGATCTCATCTTTAGTCATCTCAGAAAAATCCTTTGGAATTCTTTGATTGGCATCAAGAACAGAAATCTTCATAGGAACATATGGTCCTTCCTTAACTGTTATGTAAATTCTAGGATCAGATGCCTCCATAAATAATCTGACTCTTTCCTTTCATATTCCAAATATCTCCTTCCTGCAAATAGGCAATTTCATTGCACCAAGTTCTTTATGATTTTCTCATGAACCCATTTTCTTGAACTTATTTATACCTTACAGATCTCACTCAAACTGTTAAGTCAATCTTTGAGGAACCTCCCTCTGATATCACTTGAAAGAATTAGTTCCTAAACACCTAGATGGGGGTGAATAGGTGTAATTCCTTCTTATTCTAAGGTAGAATATCTATTCAGTCAATTAATCAGAAACAGTTAATTCTACAGCTAACACAGCATAGAATTCACAGAATCACACAATCACAGATTGCACACAGATTTTGTAGTGGTTCCCCAAGGTCTGGGTACATCCACTTTCCCTCTTCGCCTATCTAGCAATGTGCTAGATTCAGCCTAACTTCTTATCTTCACCTCAGATCCTCAGATCTTACAACAGCTCAGAACCCAAACAAGGCTCCTACAACTCAGAGTGAGTCCACACTCCAATAGCTCAGGCAATCTGCCCGACCTCAGCCTTCAATAAGGCCTACAACTCAGAGATCACAATCTCCTACAACTCAGGCTCACAGCCCTACCTCAGCCTTCAACAAGGCCTACCACTTAGAGAAAATAATCTCGTACAACTCAACCTTTATAAATCAGGCTTACAGCTCAGATCTTAAAAAGATCCTACAGAAAATAGATTTAACAATGTATTTTTACCACCACCCTGGTAGAGAGAGAAAGGATGGATGACAGTTCTTGGAAGAATCTGATGGTGGAGAACAACCACTCTTAGCTTTCTTCAAAGCTTCTTGAATCTAAACTCAGTAGGGTTGAACTCCTTTGAAGTTGATCTTCAATCAGCTTCTTTCTTGAAATTCAGATCTCAATCTGAATCCTTCTTGGCAGACTGGTTCAGGATCTGCACTTGAGGGACTTGTTGATATAAGTCCCTTTCTTCACTTCTATAGATGGAGCTCTCTCTCTCCAACTTCTTCTTAGATCTTCTTCTATTTTTTATGTAACTGTATGTGTATATTCTTTTCTGTATATCAGTCACACTTCATTAGTTCCTTGTATCAGTAGTCACTTTCTGTTGATGAAGAATGCCTTTATATAGACTTCCTCCATGGTAACCGGTTGATCGGGTTTCTAATAAACTTCTGACAGCTCTGACAGTTGCAGTAGATCGGTTGGTAATGGCAGCTGTCAAGTCATCCAATCACTTATTGAAACTCTGTCTCTGTCAGCAAAGTGTCGAGACTGAACTTCATCATGTGTCGACACAAGTAGACTAAGTGTCGACACAAGCCTTGGTGGTGTCGACACAGCTCCTTTGGTGTTGACACTACTTCTCGACACAACATCTGTAGAATGTATCGACACTAATTCTGTGTGTCGACACAATCACTTCTTCACTTTAACTTGTATATTTCTTCTGTGTGTCGACACTGCCTCTGTGTGTCGACACTGCCTCTGTGTGTCGACACTGCCTCTGTGTGTCGACACAGTTGATGTCGACAAAGTATTCTGTGTGTCGACACTGCCTCTGTGTGTCGACACAGTTGATGTCGACTAAGCTTTTCTATGTGACGACACTGCCTCTGTATGTCGACACAGTTGATTCTGGTGTCGACATAGCCTTTCCAAGTGTCGACACAATTAACTCCAAGTGTCGACACAGCTTTTCTCCAGTGTCGACACAAGCCTTCATAAGTTTCGACACAGCTTCTTCTGGTGTCGACATATGGACTTAGAAACTTTTTCCTGCATTCTTGCATTTTCTTAACCTGCACATATAAACTCAAAACAACATCAAATACACCTTGATGCATATCATTGAGTAAGGTGAGACTTCTTCAAATCTGGTACACATTTTCCAATGTACCCAACAAATTTGCATCGTTCCGTCATGGACCATTTTGTGCACGGTTTTGGCCCGAGGGTGTGCAATTGCACATTCTGTTATTGGGGGCATTCACATGGTGCTCCCCGTGGCTCCTTCCTGGTATTTTCTTTACAGTATTTGGTGTTGGCAGCTTGTGTTCTAGCTTTGTCTTTATTGTGCAGGTGGTGCGTTTTCCCCCAAGGTAGGAATTTTGTCTCAAGAAAAACTCACGGTCGTGCGTTTCTTTCACGCACATTTTATGTGAAAGCATGTGTTGTAGTCAGCTGGAAGAACGTCGAGCTGAGCTCGATGAATTTCCTCTCGCATGGTTGACGCACGAAGGAAACACACAGTTTTCCTGTAGTTTTCTAGTTTGTTCCGTCCTATGTCTAATCCTGTGATTTGTTCCCGCATGATCGGCAGCGCCCGTGCGTGAGTAGAACACACGGTTTTCCTGTATGTCCCTGTTTTCCAGCGCTCTGTCACTACCCGTGTGATGGCCTTCACGCACGGGCGGAACTGCCCGTGAGCGAAGGAAAATGCACGGGTCAATGCTTCTCCTTCCTCGTGTCTATCCTGAAAGTTAATATCGCACGGTTTGCGCACGGTCGTGCGTCGAATCGTGTGTGACCATTTTTCTGACTTTTCTATTTAAGTTGCAGATTTCCTCTTTCCAAGGATCCAGCTCTGCTTCCCCCACCATTTCCGGTCCTCTAAGCGGGAAAACTCGCCTCCAGCCGCCATTTTCTCTCTCCTCCTTGGAGAGTTGATCCGGCCATCATTTCTCCTCAGAAAGCTTGCAATAGTTGCGTCTCCGGGCACCTTCATCTTCTCTGACCTCCAAGCTACCGTCCAAACTCATTGTTGCTGCACTTACGGAGTTCTTCGTTCAGAACTAGCCCAGCGATCATTCACGAAGAAGACGGGATATTCGAAGGAAGTGACAGCCCTTCTTGGCTTCCGGACATCATCCGTAGACCGAGCTCGGATAAGGACCGACAACCCTTGACTCTGGTCGTGAATCTCGGAAAGCCTTCGTGCGCTCGGTTGTATTTCTCCACCTCTTCTTGTGGTTACTTCTTTCTGAACTGATGATAGTGGGATTGTTTCTTGAGAACAATGTTTTGCTTAAGGTTCCAGCATGTCGATATGTTGTTATGTCTTAATCATTGCTTGTGTTGTTAACCTTCAGTTTTTTTTCTATGCTTGTTGTGATTGTGTCGTTCTAGCGATTGCTAGAAGCGTATGTTGTGAAGAGGTGATTGCGACCCTCATTAGCTCATTCATCTTCCCTTTTAATCTCTAGAGTAATCCACCCAAGCGACGCGGTGACGGTGACCCGCAATAGTTTTCTTATTGTTGTCAGCTTAGGAAACCAAAGCTAAACCCCCTTTACCACATTAACACTAGGAAACACTTTTCCAATAGCAAAACCACACTCCCTACTTGCACTCCTCGTCAGATTGATATCCGGGGAATTAAACTCCTCACTTTTATTACTTGACAGCGATCGGTACACTTGTCAAGTTTTTGGCGCCGTTGCCGGGGAGTGCAACTGTTGTGTGCATTTTTCTTTTGGAAAAATGTGCAAGTGTTTGACGCTTTGATAGATTTTTCTCGTTGTATGACAGATCCTAACCCTGGTAATATGGGTGAAAATTTGGGAGCTGATCTTGAGACCGCACGAGCAAGGAGAGCTCGCGTGCGTGCTGCTACTGCTGAAGTTAGAATGGAAGACTTGGGCCAAGTAGGAAATGGCCAAGGTGATAGAGTTGTTGAGGGACAGGAGGTGGTCCAACCTCGTGTTAGGACGATGCGTGATTTCACTACCCCGACTGCGGGAAGTGTTTATCCAGGCTTCGAACCAGCCATTGACAACAACCATTTTGAGATAAAGCTCGCAATTCTGAATATGATCAGAAATAATACGCAGTATTCTGGTTTGTCGAGTGAGGACCCGCAACTCCATCTGGCAGAATTCTCAGAGATTTGCGGCACCTTCTGATATGTTGGAATTTCTGATGAGGTAGTTAAGCTGAAGCTATTCCCATTTTTGCTAAGGGATAGGGCTAATACCTGGCCTCACATAATTGCCCCTGGGATCGCTACCACATGGGAGGATCTGTCCTCTAAGTTTTTGGCCAAGTTCCACCCAGTGGACAAAATTGTGAATTCCCGAAGGGAAATTGCTACGTTCCGACAGCTGGACCAGGAGACGTTGTCTGAGGCGTGGGGGCATTTCACTGACCTGCAATGTCGTTGTCCCCAACACGACTGCAAGCCATAGAATCTTGTAGAAATATTCTATTTTGGTGTCGATCCGAACTACCAAGCTATGATCGACGCAGCAGCCGGCGTCATAATTATGAACCTTTCTCCTGAAGAGGCTTTACGGCTTCTTCGAGACACAGCCTCCCATAGCACATACTGGACTGCGGGAAGAAATGCCCCTAGAGGGGTGAAAAATCTTTTAGAAGTGAATGCGGTGGTGCAGCAAGCCGAAGCAAGCCACCCTATGATGGATGGAGGAAGGATGCTGACTAGATCGACTACTCCTCCGGCTCCGGTTGGTGGCATATCATGCCAGGGATATGGAAATCCTGGCCACCACGCTTTTGAATGCCCAGCTGGAGAGTCATTTGCGGAACCGACAGGTATAACCTTTGATGGAAGTGTTAATTTTATAAACAGTCAAAACCGCGATGCGCCCTATAATAATGCGTATAACCCAAACGCGAGAAATCATCCGCATTTCTCGTGAAATCAAAATGCCCCTGGTCAAAGATGGCAGGGGGGCCAGCATCAATTTGATTCTCAAGCCTCCAATAGCCAACCGTGACTGCCACAGTCGGGTTATAATCAGAGAGGGCAAGGGGCACGTAGGAGTGCTCTAGAATAAATGATGGAAAAGTTTGTTGAGATGGCCCAATCTAACATGGCCACTCAAACCGCTTCTATGAGGAACTTAGAGACACAGTTGGGGCAACTTGCCCATGTGTTCTCTGGGCGTACTCGCGACACGCTCCAAAACGACACAGAAAATAATCCCCATGAGCAAGGGAAGAGTGCTGGGGAGGCAGAGGAGTGCAGTATTAATGAAGTGGTTGTAAGGTGTGAGATTAATGAAATTGAGACGGTAGCCCTTTGCGATTCAGGTTTGTCGTGCAACATTCTTGCTCTGCAAGATGTTGAGAATCTTAATTTAAATGTCGAAACTAATACCCAGAAATCACTTGTGCTAGCTAATGGGTCGGTGGTTAAAACCGACTCTAGGTGTTGAGACCCGTAAGAAATAATTTAAAGCCTATTCTTGGGGTTCCATTCCTGAAAGCCAGTGAAGCGATGTTATACTTTAACGCATGCGACATCACCATGGCTTCCAAGGTCGACTTGTTGGTATCGCCGTCACTTCCCACTCTAATCCCGAGTGAATCTAAAAAACTGCTGGAATTAAATGTTTTATTATCTGATGATTTATCTATAGCTGATGAGACAGATGTTGTGCTGAATAAGCAAGACCGGGCTGTGCAAGCAAAATACGTGCTGATGATTGCTAACGGAGAAGCGAAGGAGGAATTGTTTGACGTGAAATAAGTTGCTGAAGTAAAGGAACAGGGGTTGTGCACGGTTATTGGGAGCGTGCAGGAAACAGATTTAAAAACTTTGATTAAGCTTGATGATTGTTGTAAAACTGTTAAACATGTGACTTGGGCTGATATTTCACCTGTCGTGGGTGAGGAAGGATGCCCCCTGAAGATAAAGATGGCCTGTTGCTGATTTGGTTGGGGTGGATATACCACCCGGGCGATCCCCATCTGTTAATTTAAAAAGAAAAGAACTTCTTATACACAAGGCATCAGATTTTGCCCCTCGACGCGAGAAGGACGAGGCTAGGGATAGGGGAGACTCATCTTCCTTGGGCCCTAAAGACTTCACCTCGCACTCATCTCGCGTGATTGGGGGGATCTATCACATGTCAGTATTCAGCTGAAGAGTGAAGGATCTTCGGGGCCCCCTTTCTTTCTGTTTCTTGTTTTATTTATCTTCATGTTGTGTGTAACTTTGGATTTTCTTTTTCATGCATTATGAACTCTTGCTTTTGAACATTATCTATATAACTGTTAATACATGTATTTGACCCACCTTAAGGACGGTAAAGAAAAGGGCTTATAGGAGACGACCCAATGCTGCTGCTGGCTTTAAATTTGTGCAATTTAGTTGTTGTGTTTAATTGTGTTTAGCTTTTTGTGGTTGGAGATATTCTATTTTGCAGGTGGAATTTGTTTAGGCTGTGGGATTATTACTGAAGTTTAACACCAATCTTTTGTTATGCTCATTTGCTGAGCATGGGTAACCACTCCCCCGACTTTCATTTCTTTAATTTTATTGCAAATCATGGATATATTGTTTAGTATAAGTCTAGTGGGGGAAAGTTTCGCGAGTCACCTATGCAGATGCACTTGCATACCACAAGAGTTTTTTCATTTTCAGTTTTTATTTTATCATGACAGCATTGTGCGCCTACACCTCATGAGCGTGCACTTAAGCACGCGCTCGGCCTAAGTTTAATTTATTTTTTTGTGTTAACTTTAAGATAGTGGCGCTGGCTTAGGATTTTAAGATAGGGTAGTGTGAAACCCGTGCAGTGCTCCTAATCGAGGACTCGTGATGTGTAGAAATAGTATAGATTTAATTTTTCTTTATGCCCATAGATTTATGTTTTTCTGCATTTGTAAATAATGTTTGTACTACTCAAAATTGTGGAATCTGGAGCAATCGAACGGTAGTGTAGGAAAGTGTGGTGCCGCCATGAGCCTCGTATTACTCGAGTCAGGAGAAAGGATCATCTTTCTCGGTAGCTAAGAACTTTCCTCAAGCAACTCTCGAAGCTTTGGTGCATGGTTAGTCAAGCGTGAGTGTGATGTAGGCAATCATTTCGACCCGGTTGAGCCTTGTACCCAGTCCTAACGTAATCTGTGTTAGCCTATTTTGAGCCTACCCCTCCTGTTGATTCAGCCCCACTCCGTGATCACCAAAGCCTAAAAGCCTATCCCAGTAGCACGCCCCTAGCTCGAGCTATTAGTATATCACTTCTTACATTTGGTGATGTTGTTGAGGTGCGTTTTGTTTTTGTGAGGTGCGGGTTTCATGATTATGTGGCTGAATGTGATATAAAATTTTTTGAAAAAGAAAAGAAAAAGAGAAAAAGAAAGTAGTTTGATATGAAATAATAAAAAGTTTAAATGAAAATTCCATTTGAGATTTTGTGCTGGTAGACGGTGCACGCACCCATTTGTAAAGTCCAAGTCTGGTGGTGTGGAGCACCTGTATGTTTTGCTTGGCGAGAGGAATTTTTGTAAGAGCTCATTTGGGTTGTGCGTAGCCATTGTTTACCTTTTCCATCCTTACCTACGTATACGCCTAAGCCTCATTATCTTCTTATAGCCATGCGGATTCGCGCTCGAGTCAAACTAGTGCTGTGGAGAGAGTGTGAATGGGCAAGCATATGATCCCCGACATTGGTGGATTCCTTTGGAGGTGGTCCCGAGCACCGGTCTTTGGCAATGCTCAACTTAGTCGTCTGTCTACTTTCTTCCAACGCATGACCGAACGATTCTTCAGAATTCTACTTTTGAGTAGTTACAATACTTAATTACACTTGTCAAAATCTATAAACTTCATAGCATAATTAAAAAGTTTATCTATTATATTTTTTGTACTCATGAGTATTTTATTTCTCGTTTTACCTTATTTTTGAAATCTCTATGCCAGCTAGCTATTTTCTAATGCACTGAGGGATGATTTGCTCGGAACGAGCAATTGTTTAAGTCTGGTGGTGTGATTAGTCCGATATTTATATGGTTTTTCGGACTCATCTGAGCTGGTTTTCTCACTCGTACACTGCATTTCAACCGGATTTCGGTTATATTTGCATCGTTCGGTCATGGACCATTTTGTGCACTGTTTTGGCCCGAGGGTGTGCAATTGCACATTTTTTATTGGGGGTATGCACGTGGTGCTCCCCGTGGCTCCTTCCTGGTGTTTTCTTTTCAGTATTTGGTGCTGGGAGCTTGTGTTCAAGCTTTGGCTTTGTTGTGCAGGTGGTGCGTTTTCCCCCAAGGCAGGAATTTTGTCTCAAGGAAAATGCACCGTCGTGCGTTTCTTTTACGTACGGTTTGCGTGAAAGCGTGCATTGTAGTCAGCTGGAAGAACGTCGAGCTGAGCTCGACGAATTTCCTCTTGCACGGTTGATGCACGATTTTTTGGAAACCGTGCGCGAAGGAAACACACAGTTTTCCTGTAGCTTTCTAGTTTGTTCTGTTCTGTGTCTAATCGTGCAATTTGTTCCTGTATGGGCGGCAGCGCCCGTGCGCGAGTAGAATGCACGGTTTTCCTGTGTGTCCCTGTTTTTCAGTGCTCTGTCGCTACCCGTGCGATGGCCTTCACACACGGGCGAAACTGCCCGTGCGCGAAGGAAAACGTACGGGTCAACGCTTCTCCTTTCTCGTGTCTATCCTGAAAGTTAATATCACATGGTTTGCGCACGGCCATGCGCCGAACCGTGCGTGACCAATTTTTCTGACTTTTCTATTAAGAGGCAGATTTTCTCTTTTCAAGGATCCAGCTCCGCTTCCCTCGCCATTTCCGCTCCTCTAAGTGGGAAAACTCGCCTCCAGCCCCCATTTTCTCTCTCCTCCTTGGAGAGTTGATCCGTCCACCGTTTCTCCTTAGAAAGCTTGCAATAGTTGCATCTCCGGCCGCCTTGATCTTCTCCGACCTCCAATCTACCATCCAAGCTCATTGTTGTTGCACTTGCGGAGTTCTTTGGTCAGAAATAGCCCAGCGATCATTCACGAAGAAGACGGGATATTCGAAGGAAGTGACAACCCTTCTTGGCTCCCAGACATCATCCGTAGACCGAGCTCGGACAAGGCCCGATAACCCTTGACTCCGACCGTGAATCTCGGAAAGCCTTCGTGCGCCCGGTTGTATTTCTTCACTTCTTCTTGTGGATACTTCTTTCTTAACTTGTGATAGTGGGATTGTTGCTTGAGAACAATATTTTGCTTAAGATTTCAGCATGTCGATATGTTGTTATGTCTTAATCATTGCTTGTGTTGTTAAGCTTCAGTTTTTTATGCTTGTTGTGATTGTGTCGTTCTAGCGATTGCTAGAAGCGTGCGTTGTGAAGAGGTGATTGTGACCATCATTAGCTCATCCATCTTCCCTTTTACTCTCTAAAGTAATCCACCCAAGCGACGGGGTGACGGCGACTCGCAATAGTTTTCTTATTGTTGTTAGCTTAGAAAACCAAAGCTAAACCTCCTTTGCCACGTTAACACTAGCAAACACTTTTCCAATAGCAAAACCACACTCCCTACTTGCACTCCTCTTGAGATCGATATCCAGGGAATTAAACTCCTCACTTTTATTACTTGACAGCAATCGGTACATTTGCCGAGAGTGCATCAACTTCCTCCAATAGCTAACATAATTCCACAAGAGGAATTAATTCCACAAGTTGTTGCTCAACCAACTCCTCTCAATAATCTTGTCACACTTAGAGATCACCCTATATCTCAAGTGATTGGAGACATTTCAGTTGGTGTGCAAACAAGGCATCAACTCAACAATAATGTGATGCATGCTTGTTTCATTTCTCAACTTGAGCCCCACTCTGTAACACCCCGAAAATCGTTATCGAGCTGGTCGCATCCAATAGAGATTTTGGTGTCTGTATAGGGGTACACGTCCTAGGACATGGGCATGTCCAAGGCCGTGTCTTGCTTGGTGTTTTGGCTGGTTGTATCCAGAGAAATGCACGGTAGGAAACACGACAGACTGACATGGGCATGTCATCTGACACGGGCGTGTGCCTACCCGTGTCAGTACCCGTGTTCCCGAGAGACGTAATGGTTGGCGTGACGGTTATACGTGACATGCCTCCGGTCACGGGCATGTCGAGGACCCGACACGGGCGTGTCAGGTTGAGACACGGGCATGTCTTTGCCGTGTGGTTTTTCTGAGTTCGACGATCGTGCCTGGATCGAGGCACACGACATGGGACACGACCGCGTGTGAGGCCGTGTTCGGCCTAGGTTTGGGGATTTCTGTACAGATCTGAGCCGTTCATTTTCTTTAATTAAGATCCAACGGCCCAGATGAGTTCCTGCTTTGTTAAGGTCGGAAATAGAGGATCAATTCCTCGTTTCTCTCTTAAGAACTCTCTTCCAAGGAGTTAGAGAGAGGAGGAAGAAGGAGGAGGATTCTAGCCGCCGGCGGAGCATCGGAGCACCGTTTAGAGAACCGAGAGCGGACCCGTGGAGGCAATCCCATTGCGAAGACTTCTATCCGTGTAATTTTCCATGGCGCAAAAGCGTACTACAAGGGTAACGATTCTCTACTTGAGCATATGAAGCTCTCTTCCTTTTTGCATAGGGAAACCCTCTCCCGCGAGTGTGCGGCGAGTGTGCGGTGTTCCTTGGGGTTGACGGGAATAGTCCCCCTTGTGTTGCATATAGAGTCCGGAATCGAAGTACGGACATAGGCATTGTGTGTGTAGCCTACCCGGACATGTTGGTCTAGATCGGTGATGTTGCATTGTTATGGTTTGCCGGAGAAGACTTCATGCTTTGGGTTTTCGGGTTTCTACGCGGTAGATTGCAGTAGGGATCCTTGGGGATTAACTCCAAGGCGCACCCGAAAAACTGAGAGGAATCGTTGTTCTGCTAACTTGGTGGTCTAGGAACCGGCCTTGAACATAAGTGAGTTATGTGATTGTTTGGAAATGTCAGGATCCGAGAGAAGCTTGGCTCGTGCGTACGTCTTAAGGTGTACTACGCGTTGTGAGCAACGGGCAAGTGGAATCGGACCTGGGCTATGTGGTTCGGTGCGAGAGACCTGAAAAGGGACTGGTCATTGGCATAGTCGGGAGCCTTAGACAGTGGTCAGAAAGGCTAAAATGCTCACATTGATGCCATCCCGGGGGTGGTGGTGAAGACGCTGAAGTGTCAGGATTCACCGATAATGTGCCCTGGGTGCACGGGGTGTTTGGCCGTATGATCCTACATCTATGGCGAAGCATGTTTGTACTATATTGTTTAGTTGGGCTAATGAATTGCAGGGAAGGAGCATCGCCGTCCCGAGTTAGGGGCGGGGTCGTTATAATTTGTTCGACTTTTGGTTGAACGTTGTTTTGTTTGCCACCGTGTGGTGGAATGTTGCTTGCAGGTGCTGCGGAGCTGAGTACCAAATAGCGGGCTGTAGCCCATGTTGTTGTGCTGGCCCTAGAAGGCCAAAGCTTATTGTTGTACTTTATTTTGTCAAGTGTGGCCGGCCTGCGCGCCGATGTATGGAAAACATTATATTATTAAGTGAACTCTTGTAAGGTCATAAGGTCGTGTATCTTTTAGTGTATTTGTATTTCATTCCAGTGGTAGTGGTTGTGGACATTCATGCTTTTTTGGATTCAAGTTTGGGTTCTTTCAACTGTTTAAAAGGATGGCATATAGTAGACGGTCCAGCCGGAACCCGACACCATATACCACAGACAGTCGGAAGGGTTACGTATGAATAACCAAACTATCCAATTAAGACTACTCGTCCTAACACAGAGCATTCTAGCGGAAGCTTTTAAACAGTTGAAAGAACCCAAACTTGAATCCAAAAAAGCATGAATGTCCACAACCACTACCACTGGAATGAAATACAAATACACTGAAAGATACACTGCCTTATGGCCTTACAGGAGTTCACTTAATAATATAATGTTTTCCATACATCGGCGCGCAGGCCGGCCACACATGACAAAATAAAGTACAACTATACGCTTTGGCCTTCTAGGGCCAGCACAACAACATGGGCTCCAGCCCGCTATTTGGTACTCGGCTCCGCAGCACCTGCAAGCAACATTCCACCGCACGGTGGCAAACAAAGCAACGGTCAGCCAAAAGCCGACCAAATTATAACGACCCCGACCCTAACTCGGGACGGCGGTGCTCCTTCCTTGCAATTCATTAGCCCAGCTAAACAATATAGTACAAACATGCTTCGCCATAGGTGTAGGCTCGCACGGCCAAACACCCCGTGCACTCAGGGCACATTATCGGTGAATCCTGACACTTCAGCGTCTTCACCACCACCCCCGGGATGGCAACAACAAGAGCATTTTAGCCTTTCTGACCACTGTCTAAGGCTCCCGACTATGCCAACGGCCAGTCCCCTTTTCAGGTCTCTCGCACCGAACCACATAGCCCAGGTCCGATTCCACTTGCCCGTTGCTCACAACGCGTAGTACACCTTAAGATGTACGCACGAGCCAAGCTTCTCTCGGATCCTGACATTTCCAAACAATCACATAACCCAGTTATGTTCAAGGCCGGTTCCCAGACCGCCAAGTTAGCAGAACAACGATTCCGCTCAGTTTTCCGGGTGCGCCTTGGAGTTAATCCCCAAAGATCCCTGCTGTAATCTACCGCGTAGAAACCCGAAAACCCAAAGCACGGAGTCTTCTTCGGCAAACCATAACAATGCAACTTCACCGATCCAGACCAACATGTCCGGGTAGGCTTCACACACAATGCCTATGTCCGTACTTCGATTCCGGACTCTATATGCAACACAAGGGGGACTATTCCCGTCAACCCCAAGGAACACCGCACACTCGCGGGAGCGGGTTTCCCTATGCAAAAAGGAAGAGAGCTTCATATGCTCAAGTAGAGAATCGTTACCCTTGTAGTACGCTTTTGCGCCATGGAAAATTACACGGATAGAAGTCTTCGCAATGGGATTTCCTCCACGGATCCGCTCTCGGTTCTCTAAACGGTGCTCCGATGCTCCGCCGACGGCCGGAATCCTCCTCCTTCTTCCTCCTCTCTCTAACTCCTTGAAAGAGAGTGCTTAAGAGAGAAATGAGGAATTGATCATCTATTTCCGACCTTAACAGAGCAGGAACTCATCTGGGCTGTTGGATCTTAATTAAAGAAAATGAACGGCTCAGATTTGTACAGAAATCCCCAAACCTGGGACGAACACGGCCTCGCACACGGCCGTGTCCCAGGCCGTGTGCCTCGATCCAAGCACGATCGTCGAACTCAGAAAAACCACACGGCAAAGACACACCCGTGTCTCAACCTGACACGCCCGTGTCGGGTCCTCGACACTCCCATGACCAGAGGCGTATCACGTATAACCGTCACGCCAATCGTCACGTCTCTCGGGAACACGGGTACTGGCACGGGTAGGCACATGCCCGTGTTAGATGACACACCCGTGTCATTCTGCTGTGTTTCCTGTTGTGTCCTTCTTTTGATACAGCCGGCCAAAACACCAACCAAGACACGGCCTTGGACACGCCCGTGTCCTAGGCCGTGTACCCCTATACAGGCACCAAAATCTCTTTTGCACGCGACCAGCTCGATAACGATTTTTGGGGCATTACACACTCATCAAAGATGGAAGGCAAGATCCACACTAGATCATTGCAATGCAAGAGGAGCTCAATCAGTTTGAGAGGTGCAGAGTTTGGGATTTGGTTCCTAGACCCAAAGACTATCCAGTCATTGGAACCAAATGGGTCTTCAGAAACAAACTGGATTCTGAAGGAAATATTATAAGGAACAAAGCAAGGCTAGTAGCTCAAGGCTATTCACAGGAGGAAGGAATAGATTATGATCAGACCTTTGCTCCAGTGGCAATGCTTGAGGCTATAAGGATTTTCTTAGCCTTTGCAGCCTATAAAAGATTCAAAGTCTACCAGATGGATGTAAAGAGTGCTTTCCTAAATGGAGAATTGAAAGCGGAAGTGTATGTGGAGCAACCATTAGGTTTATCTCTCCAACTCGTCCCTCTTATGTCTTTAGACTGCATAAAGCTCTCTATGGTTTAAAGCAAGCTCCAAGAGCTTGGTATGAGACCTTAGCTAGATTTTTTAGAGCATAAGTTTTCTAGGGGTATAATAGATAGGACTCTTTTTATTAGACGTCACAAAAATAAAATTTTGTTATTTCAAATATACGTAGATGATATTATTTTTGGCTCTACTGATCCCAAAATATGCAAAAAAATTCTGATTTAATGCATTCAAAGTTTGAGATGAGTAGCATGGGTGAACTTTCATACTTCCTTGGTCTCCAAATGAAGCAATCACCTGATGGTATCTTCATCACCCAATCCAAGTCTGCTAAGGAGCTTATTGAAAGGTTTGGGATGTGTGATGCCTCAGTAATGAAAACACCTATGGTTGTTAATGTTGTGATTGATTCTGATGAACATGTCAAGCTTATTGATCAGAAAACTTATAGGGCTATTTTTGGGTCTATATTATATCTCACAGCAAGTTGGTCTGACAGAATGTTTGCCACATGTATTTATGTCAGGTTCTAAGTGAACCCTAAAGAATCTCACTATATTTTATTAAAAAAGATTTTGAGATATATAAAGGGTTGTCCAAATCTAGGACTCCTATATCCATCAGAGTCAGAATTTGATTGAACTGGATTTTCTGATGCTCACTATGCTGGATATAGGGTGGACAGGAAGAGCACATCAGGAACTTGCCAGTTTTTTGGTGATAGGCTTGTGTCCAGGTTTTGTAAGAAGCAAACCTCTGTGTCCACATCAACTGCTGAAGCTGAATACATAGCTGTAGGCAGCTGCTGTTCATAGATTTTGTGGATACAAAATCAATTGCTGGATTATGGTCTCAACTTAAATAATTCAACTATATTTTTTGATAGTACAAGTGCAATTTCTATTGCACAAAATCCAGTACAACATAGTAGAACTAAGCATATAGAAATAAGACATCATTTCCTTAGAGATTGTGTGGACAAAAAGAAAATTAATCATGTCTTTATCTCTATTGATTTACAAAGAGCAAACATCTTCACCAAGCCATTGGATGAGAAAAAAATATCTGTTCTTTCTGAATCAGCTAGGTATGATTAATGGAGAAGTTTAATTTGATTTTGGTCCAAGGTCGAAGAATTGGTAACATTTCATCGAACGGAGATAGACGATCTGAGAACTGTTCTTGAGATTTTTCGTCGACCTGAGATCGACGTACTGTCTGCGTGAAGATATTTTCGTCGAGCAGAGATCGATGATTTTTCTTCAGAAAAGTTTTCGTCGACCTGAGAATGACGAAAAATTTTCCCCTCTTCTGACTGAAATCGACGATATTATTCCTTCATGAAATTATTCGTCAACCTGAGAACGAAGATTGTTTATTTTTTCGCAGGTCAGAGCCCGACGCTTCATATTCTAAAAACCTTATAACTAGGTTTTCATCGTGCTCTATCCCGCGCTTTCTATTCTCTTGTTATTGCTCTCTCTTTTGCTTTTGCAGGAAAACCTATGGCAATTCCGGCACTCTCTCTCTCTCAAGCATGAAGTTTGACACTGGCTTCGACGTCAATTTTGACTCCTCTCACACAAATCAAATCTTCATCGACATCCTACAGTTGTGTGAGGAACAGAAATTGAAGAAACTTATGACCATAAGAATCAAGATAGCATGAAATGAAATCAGAGAATGAGTTTTTCACTTCAACAGCTCCTGATGCAAATACTATGATTAGCACCATCGGCGGCAATCAGGTCTCTCTAACCCCTAAAATTTTGTTTGAGATTTTTGAGTTGGATACTAGAGAAGATGATATTGAATTAGATAATGATGAATATGAGAATATGCTGAGTGTAATGGGTCACTCTGAAGGAAACCCCAATAAGCTATTGAAAAAGATTTTATCTGTCCAATATAAGTTTCTGGCTGACATTGTTGGCAAGGTGTTGCTGGACAAACATACAACCCATGATTATATAACCAGGCACCAGTTTCTGGTGATGAGTGCTCTGGTAGAGAAGAAATCAGTTAAGCGGGGAAAGATCCTGTTTGAGATGATAAGGAAGAAAAATTCTAAGAAAGAGGTGTGCTTTGGGAGGATTCTAGGAATCTTCCTCCAGGAAAAGCCACCAAAATTATTGGTTTCACAGCCAATATTCATTAATGCCTCAAAGAAGATCACCTCTGCCTTATTTGGCAGATGGGAGAGGACCATTCCAAAGTCCTCCAGGGCCTCCTCTTCCTCTAGGACTTCTGAGAACACAAGGGCAGTTATAGCCTCTCCACCACCTCCAGAAGAAATTCCTCCTCCACCATCTCCACATCACTCTCCAGTTCAGGAAACCACCTCCACACCCACTACCACAATTCTTACTTCTACCACTGACATTCCATCCATTCCCCCCTTTCACATTTCCAGAATACACCCACACAGACTTCTCTCTTGCCTTCTCTGTGTGTTCAAACTATGAACATCACACCCCTTACACCACCTCTGATCCTGAACCTCTTTACCTCAATTTCTCTGATATATCAAAAGATCTTCTTGCTTTCATCTCTCCCACTCTTGAGCAACTAATAACAAATGTTATTGCTCCTCTCTCTGCTTCCATCATCTCTCTCTCCACCAGTCTTGCTGCACTCTTCTGTTCCTTCTTCTAGAGGACTGGCATCAGGACCCTCTGAACCCAGCAGGGGGAGATGTTATATGAAGAAGCTCCAGTTCCTCCTCCTGCAGTAGCAGCATTAGTAGCAGATTCTGAAATGGTTGATGATTCAGCAGAGGCAGCCCCTCCAAATGAAATAATAGATATAAATGATTCTGATACTGACTTTGCTGATACAGTTTTGGCAGAAATAGTCACTGCTGGTGATTTCATTATAAATCCCACAGTTAATCTAGATTCTTTACTAGATTCTTTCAATTTTGCTTACAGAAATATTCTACCCAATTTTGTTACTCAATATTCTAAAGCTATTGTAGTTTATTCTGCTCCAATAAGTTCTGAAGTTGCAGAACAACTAAGGGCAAGTTTTGCTATTGAAAATATTGCTGAACCAGATTTTGAGCCCAAGGCAGTCTCTCCACCAACCTTTGGCTGGTGTGAATCTCCTATGCCAGACCTGGATGACATTTTGTTTGCTGACATGGAAGAAGAAGAAGGAGATATTCAGACTGCTATAGAAATCTCTGCAGTGCCAACAAGCCTAGAACAACAATAGATTCCTGGAATCTCAGCTGAATTGCTAAAATAATTAGATGCTTTGTATGACAATCTAGAACATTCTTCTCAAGATGATGATGTTGATAATGAGTCTGATGACTCTAATAATAAAAGTTCAAAGAAAAGGAAGGCTCCTGTTAAATCTGCTCCTCCAAAGGTTGTCCCTAAGCCAAATCCATCTGTTGATGCTCCATACTATATCCTGTATAATATTACACTCACTCCAGATACCCCAAACTGGATGAGGTATTCTAAGAATGCGCAAAAAGTTAGGAAGAAGAGCGGAGGTACTCTCCACCCCCTAAGTTCAGGAGAGGTCCTCCTCCTCCTCCTCCTGCAGCAGGATCCTCTGGAAGTATTTCTCAGGTTCAAAAAGCTACATCTTCCCATCAGTCAAAATCCTCCAGCAGCAAGCAGCAATAATACCA
Organism: Platanthera guangdongensis; assembly: GCA_039583875.1. Taxonomy (NCBI): domain Eukaryota; kingdom Viridiplantae; phylum Streptophyta; class Magnoliopsida; order Asparagales; family Orchidaceae; genus Platanthera; species Platanthera guangdongensis. Next base: position 35,151,297 of record CM077167.1, on the reverse strand, counting down.
TTCAAGTAGCAGCAGGCAGCAACAACAATACCAGAAGCACAACAGGCAACCGAAAATATCAGAAGATGATCAACCTGATAAAGCTTCTCCTGAAAGACCTTACTCTCCACCAGTTCCTTTTGTTGATCCAATACAGGAAAACATCTCTAGAATGGCTAGATTTCAAGAGCTGCTTAAACTCTCTCAGATAAATAAAGCTAAAGAAGAAGCCAAAGATGCTTCTCAATATACTACAATGTCTTCTTACAGAAGAGAAGAATTAAAAAGGTATGACAAAGGCAAACACTTTCTAAATGTTGATGCTTATATGAGCTTACATCTAGAGACACTTGTTCCAAGAGTAACTTTAGGCAATATCATTGAAGCAGCAGACATAAATATGTCTAAAAGAGAAGCAACAAATCCCAACAGGGAAATCATTTTCAGGAAGCCATCAGAGAAAGACAAGTCTAAGAAGTCTAAATAGTTTTCTGATTAGCTTTCTTTTTCCTCTAAACTATTTGTTTTGATTAATTTGTCACAAAGCACTTGATGTATATATAACTGTTAGACTTTTCCTTCTGCTAGATATTTGTTGTTATGCTTTGTGATTGTATTTTATTATTTTAATGCATTGTACATAGTGACCTCATCCAAATAGGGGGAGATTGTTGGATCCCTAGTTTGGATTTGGGTTAGGTTCACTATTAGGTTGTTGACCCTTCATGTATAGCCTAAGGTCATTTTGTTAGTTCTAAAGTGTAGGTCAGTCTGACTAGGTTAGTCAATCTTTGATCCAGCCCTCAGAAGAAATCAGAGTTCCAGACTTAGAAGAATGACAGTTATTAAGAGTTCAGAGAATCAGTTTGAAGTTCTTCGAACTCAGCTCGACGATCGTCGATCGCAGATTGACGAACTCAGAGTCCCTACTCTGAGTTGAGCTCGACGAACTTAGATCTCAGGTCGACGATCTTCTCTCTTCTCTTAAGTTCTCAGCTCGACGAACTTTTATCTCTGGTCAACGAACTTGGAGCCCAGCTTTGACAGTTTATTCTTCCAGATCAACTTTCTCTGATCTCAACTCAACGAAGACGATTTCTCAGCTCGACGAACTTGGAGTTCAGGTCGACGAAATCTGTTCTGATCACGAGTTCTGTCAGTTCTTTATTTTCTATTCTCTGCAGTTATTTCTCCAGATTGACTAAGGCTTATATAATATATTATTGCCTATATTGCTCTGAGTAATTAATTGCATATATTCTTATGAATATTATCGTTCATTGGCAGCATTAATTACTGGATTTCACAGAGTTAATGTACGACTTAATAACTGGGACAGTTAAGGAATTAATTTGTTGCCCCTCTAGCCGTTTGTTCGAGTTCCAAGATTTCAGCAATTAATCATGGAGAAGAATTCAAATTCAAAAATAGAATTTCTACAGGAAACATAAGAAGGAGAAGATAATCGACTAAGGCAGATACAGATACAGGCAGACAGAGAAGCAAACATATTCAGTCTTCATACTCATATAATCTTCATCAATCTGCAACTCTTCACCAAGCTTTCAGAGACATCAAAATACAATCAGTTAAAAGGCTTCTGAAGTTCATCAAAGAAGGCCTATACCCTGCAAAGCTTCCAACAATTCCTGAACAATAATCATCTTCGGGGGAGCTTTGACATCATCAAGCAATCCACTAAAGTCTTCTCAGCTGTTTGAGAAAGAGAAGACAATATCGCATTTTCTTTTTCCCACTGTACACAGGGTTTTAACTCCCTTCAAAAGTTAACCACCTGGTTCTTAAGTCTCCTTAACAAAAGACTTAGTTTTTGAGCACCTGATCAAAAGCCTAAAGGGTTGTGAGATCTCCCTTCAAATAGATCTTGTGGTGACAGGGCACCTGATCAAAAACTTGTAATGGGTTCCTATCAGGGTGGTAGAAGAGTGGATGTACCCAAGTTTAGGGGAACCACTATAAATTTCTTGTGTCTTCTGGATTGTTTCATGTTTTCTTATTGTTGTGTGTTGTGTGTTGTATTAGCTAGCTTTTTCTTTCCTGCACTCTCTTAAGTTATATATATCACTATTTTTAATTTCGCTATACAACCAATTAAGTTTTTAAAATACTCTATTCACCCCCTCTAGAGTTAAATAGATCTATCCCCACGGGAGGTAAAGCTTTTACCATCCTTCAGGTTCTTTGCTACCTCCATCTGGACGGACCCCGATCCTTTTGAGGCGCGAACGAACAAAGTTTTTTGCTACCTCCACCTGGACGGACCCCAGTCTGCCCGAGGTACGAACGAATAAAGGTTCTTTGTAATCTCTATACGAACGGACTTCAGTCCTTTTGAGGCGCGAACAAATAAAGGTTCATCGCCACCTCCACCTGGATGACCCCGGTCCTACTAAGGAGCGAACAAAAAATGTTCTTCACTACCTCCACTTGGACGGACTCTGTTTATCTTGAGGTATGAATGAGCAAGAGTTCTTCGCCACCTCCACCCGAACGGACCCTAGTCCTCCCAAGGTGCGAACGAGCAAGGGTTCTTCGCCACCTCCACCCGAACGTACCCCAGTCCTCCTGAGGTGCGAACAAGAAAGGGTTCTTCGCCACCTCTACCCGGATGGACCCCGGTCCTCCTAAAGTACGAACAAGAAAGGGTTCTTCGCCACCTCTACCCGAACGGACCCCGGTCCTCCTAAAGCACGAACAAGAAAGGGTTCTTCACCACCTACACCAGAACGGACCCTGGTCCTCCTGAGGCGCGAACAAGAAAGGGTTCTTCGCCACCTCTACCCGAACAGATGCGAATGAAAAAAGGTTCTTCACTACCTTCACCCAAACAGACCCCGGCCCTCCTACGGCCCGAACGAGCAAGGGTTCTTCGCCACTTCCACCCAAATGGACCCCATCCTCCTAAGGAGCGAACGACACTCCTAAGGCCTGAACGAGCAAGGGATCTTCGCCACCTCCACCAATACAGACCCCGATCCTCTTCAGGCCTGAACGAGCAAGGGTTTATCACCACCTCCACTCGGATGGACCCCAGTCCTGCTGAGTCATGAACAAGCAAGGATTCTTTTCTACCTCCACCTGGACAGACCCCGATCCTCCTGATGCGCGAATGAGCAAGGGTTGTTCGCTACCTCCAACCAAATAGACCTCGATCCTCATAAGGCGTGAACAAGTAAGGTCCTTTGTCACCTCTACCCGGAAGGACCCCGGTCCTCCTGAGGTGTGAGCGAACAAATATTCTTCGCCACCTCTGCTCGGACAGACTCCAGTCTTCCAGAGGCACGAGCGAACAAAGGTTCTTCTACACCTCCTCCCGGACGGACACCGGTCCTCCTGAGGTGCTAATGAACAAACGTTCTTCGCCACCCACGCCTTAATGGACCCCGGTCTTCTTGAGGCACAAGAGAACAAAGGTTCTTCGCCAACTCTGCCCGGATGGTATCTGGTCCTCCCGAGGTGTGAGCGAATAAAGGTTCTTTGCCACCTCTAACCGGACGGGCCATGATCCTCCTGAGGCCCGAACAAACAAAGGTTCTTCGTAACCTCCGCTCGGACGAACCCCGATCCTCATATGGCACAAGCAAACACAGATTTTTTGTCACCTTCACCTAGACAGATCTCGGTCCTTCCAAGTCATTAATAAACAAAGATCCTTCGCTGCCACCATCGAGCAGACCCCAAGTACTTCCAAAAATATGCTACGACACGCCTGCCACAACAAGAATCAAAGTAACATATAATTTATCAGCTGTCAAGATGTAACGCCCCGAAACTCAAAAGAGCGACGGGAGGCGTTTTGGGCCAAATATGGAATTTGGCAGGGGGCACACGGACACGGGCATGTCCCAGGGCGTGTCAGGCTCGAGTCGACGATTTGGCTATGAGGTCGACGAATTTTTGGAGTCGACGATCGTCGAGCAGCATACACAGACACGGGCGTGTCTCAGGGCGTGTCAAGCTCGTTGCGACGATCTGCCAGGGAAGTCGACGATTTTCACTCGACGTTGTGTCGAGACACGGAACACGGCCTAGGACACGGGCGTGTCTAAGGCCGTGTCGGGTAGTCGACGAACTTCGCTCAATGAAGTGTCGAGACAGTGAACACGGCCTGGAGCCCAGGTGTGTTCGGGTTTGACACGGGCGTGTCAAATAGGACACGGACGTGTCCAAGACCCGTGTGAGTCTCAGGTTGTTTTCAGGGGCTGTGTCGATGGGGGCACACGGCCAACCACACGGCCGTGTCAGTTTGAACACGAGCGTGTCAGGTTAAACACGGGCGTGTCGGGACCCGTGTAATTTTCATAACGCGTTGATTTTGACGGTAAATAAGGGATACGGCCCTGGACACGGGCATGTCGCAGGCCATGTTTGGCCCAGGTTTCACTTTTCAGCTACGAATCGTTGTCATTCGTTTCCTTATTTTGGGATCTGACGGTTGGGGTTTGTTCCTACTGGGATATTCCCGGGATTGGGCCTTTGAAACCCTCATTTCACTTTAGTAGTTATCTTTCTAAGTCTAGAGAGAGGGGAGAGCAAAGGAGGAAGAAGAAGCCTAGATTCGGTCACCGGCGGAGCTTCAGAGCACCAAATCGCGAACCGACTTCGGATCACCCGAGGCAAGGAGAGTGCGGTACTTTTCATCCGCTTACATTTCCATGGCGCCAAGGAAGAATGCTAGGGTAACGATTCTCTACTTGAGCATGTGAAGCTCTACTTATTTTGCATAGGGAAGCCCGCTCTCGCGAGTTTGCGATGAGTTTAAGGCGTTCCTTCGGGTAGGCTTGAATAGTCCCCATTGTGTACATGTAGAGTCCGTAACCAAGAACGGCTATAAGCATGATGTGTGAAGCCTACCCAGACAAGTTGGTCTGGATCGGTGGTGTTGCGTTGCATAATGGCCGGAGAAGACTTCGTGCGAATGTTTGTTTTTCGAATTTTCTACGTTGTAGATTGCAATAGGGAGCCTTGGGGATTAACTCCAAGGTGTACCCGAAAAACTGGGCAGATGTGTGGTTTTGCCATCATGGTGGCCTGGGATCCAACCTGAACATAACTGGGTTATGTGATATGCATGGGAGATACGGGACTCGGGGAAGCTTGACCCACGCAGACGACTTAAGTTGACGTTGCAGTGTGAGCAACGGGTCAGGTGGAACCGTACCCGATCTATGTCGTTCGGTTAAAGAGACCTAAAGTTACTTGGCACTTACCGTTGGCATAGATGGAGGGTCTTAGGCAGTGGCTAGAAAGACCAGATTGCTCACGAGATATTGCCGTCCCGGGAGCGGTGGTGAGTCAGCGGACTTTGACCGTGATCACCGAGAATGTGCCCTGAGAGCACGGGGCGGGTGGCCGTGCGTGCCAACGCCTGTGATGTAATGCATTTATGTACTGCTTGGTTATGCTAATAAAGTGCAGGGAAGGAGCATCGCCGCCCTGAATTGGGGGCGGGATCGTTATAATTTGATCAGCATGGCTGACCGTTGCTTTGGTTTGCCACCGTTGCGGTGGATTGTGCTTGTAGGTGCTGCGGAGCCGAGTGGTAAATAGCGGGCTAAAGCCCAAGTTGCTGAGCCGGCCCTCGAAGGCCTAATTTTTTGAGTGTTTTCTTTTATTCATGTACGGTCGGCCTGCATGCCGAGGTCTGAAGACATGTAATTTGAGAAAAACAATTGTAAGGCCATAAGGCCAGTATTGGTGTATTTGTACTTCATTCCTTTTGGCGTATTAGTAGACATTCATGCTAGTGTTGGGTTCTGTTGGGTATTGTATCCACAACGTACCTGATTTGAAGAAGCTCCTGGACAAGCTAAGGTAAATAGACAATGTTTTTGATAAAATATTTCAAGTTGTGCTTGCAGTTATTCCACTCTAAGTACACACCAATGTCAGGGTGCAGTAGGTCAATATACACGGGTCTGCGCGACGTAATCCCTCATTGAGCAGATCAGTGTGTTGGCCTACGTGTACTCTCTCTATTGGAGTGTACTTATTTTCAAGTACATGACTGTGTTAAGGAAAGAGCAGACAAGGAGCAAGGATGGGTCAAGGAGCACCTCACGGGTGGAAAGACGAAAAATCGTCTAAGTGTAAATCGACGAGAATCACCAAGTGATTCTCGCCGATTCGGGGAGAATCACTAGTGATTCTCGCCGAATCGTCGAGAATCATTGGCTGATTCTCGCCGACTCGATCCAGCTACTTCAAAAGCAAGCAACTCTGATTCTAAGTAAGAATCGACGAGAATCACCAAGTGATTCTCGCCGATTCGGCGAGAATCACTAGTGATTCTCGCCGAATCGTCGAGAATCACTGGCTGATTCTCGCCGTCTCGACCCGGCTAAATCAGTGCGTGGAACCAAGTCAACTTCGACGAGAATCATCTTTGATTCTCGCCGAATCGTCGAGAATCACCTTTGATTCTCGACGATTCGACGAGACTCACTTTCGATTCTCGCCGATTTTGACTTAGGCGATTTTCTGGAAACCGCTGGACCGGATTCTGCTGCTGGCGCTGTTCTGAACCGGGGTTAGGGTTTCTTCAGGTGGGACCCATAACGGTTATATTGGAGTATTTCCTCCGTATAAATATACGAGTATTTTGAACAGAAATGAGACAGAAAGAAATACGCGAGCCGCCGACCGTGACCTAGATCGCGATATCTGCTCCGCCGCCGTCGCCGCTCGTGCAAGTTGTTCGCCGACCTTGATCGTGATTTCTTCCAGATCTTCCGGCGATAGAAGCATAGCCAAGCATAGAGTCTCACGTGTCTAACCAGAGATCCCTTGTCTCTTGATTTGTTGATCGGGAAAACCTTCCCCGTCCGAATCGATCGAGACGACCGATCCTAGTGTGACCGTTGGCAGACCTTGCTAGCTTTGCTACGAAGTTTGGATCTCCAAAGTACAGCAGCCGCACACCGTTGTCGCCGCCGATCCCGAGAACCAAGCCGCCGCCTTTATTGCCGCCACCGGTTCTGGGGAGATTCTCTCCAAGAGAGATCTAGGGTTGTGGACTCTTCGTGGACTTCAAGAACATGTCGTCAACGAAGAGGGACACCTTAGTCTCCAAAAGTAGTTTGTATTTCTTGTACATTCTAGTTCATTTTTGTTGTAAAGGAACGTTGGTTCCGAGTTGTAAGGGTTGGGTGCAACCCGTGTTGTGGGAGTGTTGTCTCCTACGTGTGGAAGGGTTCCTTCCGATAGTGCAATGATTGGATTTCAATCCTGTTGGTGAAGAGACCGAGTCGTCCCGTGTTGGGAGATAGGTCGAAGGGGGAAAGTGGATGTACCCAAATCGGGGAACCACTATAAATAGCTTGTGTACTCTGTTTGCTGTGCTGTTTTATTTTTGTGTGCAGGTACAATTCTAATTCCGCAAAAACGTTGCACGTCACCTATCCCCCCCCCATAGGTGAAGCTAGTTGACACTAGGTGGACTTTCAAGTGGTATCAGAGGGAGGTTCCTCATCAAAAAGGTTAACACCTTGAGTAGAATCCTGCCGCCAGTGTCAAGAAGAAGGAAAACATCTACCATGGACGGGCTCAAGTACACAGGCAAGATCTCAGTGTGCACCAGGATCAACTTTCCTATCTGGAAGGAAAGGATTCGGTTCTATATGGAAGCAGTTGATCCTCGACTCTTTATGATCGTGGAGGAGGGACCTTATGTCCCCACTAAGGTCTCCACCATTGATCCTACCAAGAAAGTGCCGAAGAAACTTTCTGAAATGGACAAGGATGAGATGGTGCTAGTGGGACTTGACAAGAAGGTGCAGAACATTCTGTTCAGCGCGGTTGATGACTCAATGATGCAGAACTTCTGCAACTGCAGGACAGCAAAGGAGATCTGGCATTGCCTGATCATCCTAATGGAGGGCACTGATGAAGTGAGGGATGATCGTAGATCCCTCCTGAACCAGAAATATGAGGCCTTCAGACAAGGGCCTAAGGAAGAGATCGGAGTCACTTTCGAGAACTTCCTCAAGATTGTCAATGCCCTCAAAGGATACGGAAGAGTGTTCACTAATGGTGAACTCAATGATAAATTCCTTAGGTCCCTTACTAAGGAATGAGACACAAAGATCTGCGCCATCCGAGAGTTTGGCAGACTAGCTGAAACAGACCCGCAAATTCTGTTTGGGAAGCTGATGTCATATGAGCTTCAACTGAACACCAGGAAAGCAGAAGAAGCAGAGAAGGCTACAGCCAAAGAAAAGACTGTGGCTCTAAAAGCCATTCACTCCAGAAAAGGCAAGGGTGCGGTTTCATACTGTGCCCGGAAAAAGGATGAGGAGGAGGACTCCGAGCCATGCTCCTCCAGCTCAGAGCTGTCTGAGGAGGATTTCTCCCTCATCACCCGAGAATTCAAGAAGTTCCTCAAGATGAGGAATCAAAGAAAGAAAGACGGCTCCTCCTCCAGGCATCAGAAGAAAAATTATTCTTCTGACAGGTATGCTTCTAAACCGAACAAACATTGCTCCTCTGACATTATTTGCTTTGGATGCAATAAGCCAGGACACGTCGTGGCCGACTGCTATCAAGGCAAGAGAGAAAAAGGGAATGGAGAGGAGCACAAATCCTCTAGAGATAAGAAGAAAGAGTGGAGCTACATCGCCAAAAGGCCAAAGACACTTAGTGAGTCTGATTCCACAGACTCCAGTGATGATGAGGAAGCCTACTTCGGGCTGGTGGGTCGCTCTGACTCAGAAGGAGAATGCCCCCCATTTACTGGGAAGGTAAAAGCTCACACCCCTCTCTCCGACTCTGACTCTGATCCTGAGTCTCAGGATGATGACCCTGAGGATAGCCTTTCGGCCCGTGAAGTGGAGCTCCTCGAGAAGTATGAGCTTCTGCTCAACACTTTCGAGGAGTGTCGTAAGAGATTGAAGGCTGAGAAAAAGGAAGTGAAATTCCTTAAGGGTGAGAGTGTCTCCCTGAGGGAAGAGATCACCAGTTTGATTTCTCTCCGACAGGAGCACCTTGACCTGACTTCAAAGCATTCAGAGTCTCTTAAGCTCCTTGATATTAAGCAGGAGGAAGTCGACAAGTTGGAAGAACAACTTGCGGCAGAAAGGAAGATCGTCAAGAGCTTCTCTATGCCAAAAATAGTGCTTCCAGTTGTTGATACCTTCTCTGCTCAGGCCAAAGGAGCTAGCTTGGGGCATGTGGGTGTATCTGGTTCCTCATCCAGGAGAAATAGGAACCAGAGGAAGAATAAGGCTGCCAAGAAGGCCTCTGCTGCTGAAAAGGGAAAGGCTCCGCTCAGTCCTGTTGCGTTCAGAAAGCCTAGCTTTCCTTGCAACCAACATGACTTTGAGTCAACCCTTGGTCATCATTTTCGGCCCTCGGTTGGAAAGCCAAAGAGCCGATATGATGGTTGGACTTTTCCCCGCAACTTCGGTGAGAGTGTCTTCAAGGCACCTTATGAGGAAATCCACATGGGAAATTATGGTCAATTCTCCAGCGGCCATAATGGAAAGCAGGCACCAAGAGCCAAGCCTGTTATACTGAAGGAACAGAAGGTGAAGAAGTCATGTGACTGCTATCACCATGAGGCCTCCTCCTCCAGATCCAAGGCCCCAGCTGTACCCACCATTCCCAGGGTAAAGCAGGAGCCTAGGAAGAGGTACAACAGATTTGACTGTTGGTGTGGTGGCAAAGTCGGTCACTTTGCCGTGGATTGTTGGTTTAATCCAAGGTATCACGAGACTCCCTATGTTAGCAATGCGAGGCCGACCACTCGTAAGGTTAACCAACCGAGGGGGAGTATGCTAACCAAGAATCTAGGACCCAAGTTCGATTGGGTTCCTAAGGGAAATTAAATTTGTTTTGCAGGAATGTCCAAAGGCCACCAAAACGCCAATCTGGTACTTGGACAGTGGATGCTCCCGGCACATGACTGGGACAAGAAGCCTGCTGCGTGATTACACTCCCGTCGAGAATGGTCCCAAAGTCATCTTTGGGGGGTCAGATCGTGGAGTCACCAGAGGTTACGGTATGATTTCCAACGGTATAATCTCTATCACCGACGTGGCTTATGTTGAAGGGTTAAACCATAACCTGATCAGTGTAAGTCAGTTATGTGATAAAGGTTATGACGTTAAGTTCTGCAAGGATAAATGTCTGATAATATCATGTGCCTCTTCTGAGACGATACTTATAGGCATTAGGAGCAGAAATATCTTCTGCTTAAATTTTCTTAGTTTAGATTCATCTACCCCCGTATGCCTAGTGGCAGCTGGCAGTGCATCTCTTTGTGATCAATGGCACAAGAGATTGACACATATTAATTTCAAGACAATTAGTATGTTGTTTTCTAAAAACTTAGTAAGGGATGCTCCCATTATCAAGTGCATCGAAGATAGCCCATGTCCTGCATGCCAGATTGGCAAACAGACTCGGGCTACCTTTAGGAGCGTTGCAGACAAAGACTCTTCCCGGTGCCTTTATCTTCTTCATATGGACTTGTTTGGTCCAATGCAAGTTCATAGCTTGGGAGGCAAGTCCTATACGCTGGTCATAGTTGATGATCATTCTCAGTTTACATGGGTGTTCTTCCTAAAACGAAAGTTAGATACGTTTGACATCTTCACTAGTTTTGTCAAGCAGGTTCAGAACGAATTTAACTGCTCAGTGGTCAAAATCAGAAGTGATCATGGAACAGAATTCGAATCTGGTGCTATGACAAAGTTTTGTGAAGAACAAGGTATCTTTCATGAGTTTTCCTCCTCGCGCACTCCTCAGCAAAATGGAGTTGCGGAGAGGAGAAATAGAACTCTCATTGAAGCCTGCACGACAATGTTGAAAGACGCTTCTCTCCCAGAATACTTCTGGGCTGAGGCGGTCAATACAGCTTGTCACGTACAAAACCGAGCATTGATCAACAAGCATCATCGTAAGACTCCTTATGAGCTACTGAAAGGCAGGAAACCAACCATGTCCTACTTGAGGATCTTTGGTTGCAGATGCTATGTACTGAATAATGGGAAGTACCCGCGTACTAAATTTGGTGAAAAATGCTTCGAAGGCATATTCATGGGCTATAGTTCCCACAGTCGGGCTTATAGGGTCTTCAATAAGAAAACCCTAGTGGTAGAAGAATCAATTAATGTTGTATTTGATGAAGGAAGTTTGCTTAACAGCAATTCTTCCAGCGGTATTCTTGAAGATGCAGGTACTCGACTTGAACGGCTAAGTCTCGATGAGACCGCTAAAGATGATACTCCTAAGTACGTCAAAGTTTCCACCTCAACGTCATCTGGGAATGTTGAAGATCAAAATGGAACAAATCTCTTAGAAGAAGGAGAAGCCCAAGAAGTAGTTGAAGCTCCAGACGCCAGACTTTTAGAGCTCCGGCACGTGAGGGATCATCCTAGAGATCAGATCATCGGAGATCCTCGTGTCGGTGTCAGAACTCGAAGAGGTACTATTAACGAGATTTTGCATCTTAGCTTCCTGTCACAGGTTGAGCCAAAGAAGTTCGACGAGGCGAACAAAGATGCGGCATGGATTTTGGCCATGCAAGATGAACTACATCAATTCGAACGCTGCAACGTTTGGACGCTGGTTCCCAGACCACACAAGCAGAATGTGATTGGCACCAAGTGGATCTTCAGAAACAAACTGGATGAACATGGTGTCATCATAAAGAACAAGGCAAGGCTGGTGGCTCAAGGTTACAGACAGGAGGAGGGGATTGACTTCGACCAGACCTTCGCGCCAGTAGCAAGGCTCGAGGCAATCAGATTGTTCCTGGCGTATGCTTCGCACAAAGGATTCACAGTCTATCAAATGGATGTGAAATCAGCATTCTTGAACGGAGACCTGAAAGAGGAAGTATACGTCGCTCAACCCCCAGGTTTTGTCAATCCTACTTATCCCAATCATGTATATTTTCTTAATAAAGCTCTCTATGGTTTAAAACAAGCTCCACAAGCTTGGTATGAGACTTTATCTAGTTTTCTTCTTGAGAACAAGTTCTCTAGAGGTAAAATAGATAAGACATTGTTTCTCAGGGAAGTCAAAGGCAAGATTTTGCTGGTGCAAATCTATGTCGATGACATTATATTCGGCTCAACGGACAACAATCTTTGCAAAAAGTTTTCTAAACTTATGCAAGGAAAGTTTGAAATGAGCAGTATGGGGGAGCTAAAGTATTTCTTGGGACTTCAAGTGAAACAGTCTGAGGATGGAATCTTCATCTCTCAGACGAAGTTCACAAATGAACTCCTCAAGAAATTCGGTATGGAGAATGCAACCTCTATGAGGACTCCAATGGGATCCACTATGTCTCTGGATAAGGATGAGAAAGGTAAACCTTTCGATGAAACCAAATACAGAAGCATCATTGGATCCCTGCTCTACCTTACTGCCAGTAGACCGGATATCATGTTCTCCACATGTGTCTGTGCCAGATATCAGGTGAACACTAAGGAATCTCACTATGTCGCTGCGAAGCGAATTCTAAGATACCTTAAAGGTACTCCCAATCTTGGCTTGTGGTACCCGAGAAACAATGATGTCGAGCTAATAGGTTTTTCAGATGCTGATTTTGCAGGGAGTAGGGATGACAGGAAAAGCACCTCCGAGACGTGTCAATTCCTCGGCAGAAGGCTCATCTCATGGAACAGCAAGAAGCAGAATTGTGTAGCTACCTCCACAGCAGAGTCTGAGTACATCTCGGCAGGAAGTTGTTGCGCACAACTCCTATGGATCAGAAACCAGTTAGTCGACTACGACCTTCAGTTCAAGGAAGTACCAATGTACTGCGACTCCTCCAGTGCAATTGCAATTGCCAACAATCCGGTATCGCACAGCAGAACGAAGCATATTGAAGTGCGCTACCACTTCATTCGGTAGCACGTGGAGAACAAGGACATCTCTCTCTGTTATATCCCCACGGACAAGCAGATTGCCGATATCTTCACAAAGCCCTTAGACGAAGCCAAGTTCAGTCTTTTCAAAACTGAATTGGGGATGCTAAACTATGAGGCATGAAGACTACAGAAGCTCCAGGCTCGTGCAAGAACTGAGGGGGAGCAAGGAACTCAAGTGTGAGCACAGGTGCAAGAACTGAGGGGGAGCAAGGGGTCACATGCAACAGACCCAGATTTGCAGAAGCCGAAAAGGGGGAGATTACCCTCTCGGCTAAGGCTAAGGTGGCTCCAAGTTTGCCTTTAAGAAATTGGTTATTGGTAATGAATATCTCTCTCAACTCACTTTCCAGTTTATGATTTTCATTCACATACGCTCTATTCACCTTAGCTTGTAGGGTTTAGGCTTCTTCAAATAGGGAGAGATTGTTGGGTATTGTATCCACAACGTACCGGATTTGAAGAAGCCCCTGGACAAGCTAAGGTAAATAGACAATGTTTTTGATAAAATATTTCAAGTTGTGCTTGCAGTTATTCCACTCTAAGTACACACCAATGTCAGGGTGCAGTAGGTCAATATACACGGGTCTGCGCGACGTAATCCCTCGTTGAGCAGATCAGTGTGTTGGCCTACATGTACTCTCTCTATTGGAGTGTACTTATTTTCAAGTACAGGACTGTGTTAAGGCAAGAGCAGACAAGGAGCAAGGATGGGTCAAGGAGCACCTCACGGGTGGAAAGATGAAAAATCGTCTAAGTGTAAATCGACGAGAATCACCAAGTGATTCTCGCCGATTCGGCGAGAATCACTAGTGATTCTCGCCGAATCGTCGAGAATCATTGGCTGATTCTCGCCGACTCGATCCAGCTACTTCAAAAGCAAGCAACTCTGATTCTAAGTAAGAATCGACGAGAATCACCAAGTGATTCTCGCCGATTCGGCGAGAATCACCAAGTGATTCTCGCCGAATCGTCGAGAATCACTGGCTGATTCTCGCCGTCTCGACCCGGCTAAATCAGTGCGTGGAACCAAGTCAACTTCGACGAGAATCATCTTTGATTCTCGCCGAATCGTCGAGAATCACCTTTGATTCTCGACGATTCGACGAGACTCACTTTCGATTCTCGCCGATTTTGACTTAGGCGATTTTCTGGAAACCGCTGGACCGGATTCTGCTGCTGGCGCTGTTCTGAACCGGGGTTAGGGTTTCTTCAGGTGGGACCCATAACGGTTATATTGGAGTATTTCCTCCGTATAAATATACGAGTATTTTGAACAGAAATGAGACAGAAAGAAATACGCGAGCCGCCGAACGTGACCTAGATCGCGATATCTGCTCCGCCGCCGTCGCCGCTCGTGCAAGTTGTTCGCCGACCTTGATCGTGATTTCTTCCAGATCTTCCGGCGATAGAAGCATAGCTAAGCATAGAGTCTCACGTGTCTAACCAGAGATCCCTTGTCTCTTGATTTGTTGATCGGGAAAACCTTCCCCGTCCGAATCGATCGAGACGACCGATCCTAGTGTGACCGTTGGCAGACCTTGCTTGCTTTGCTACGAAGTTTGGATCTCCAAAGTACAGCAGCCGCACACCGTTGTCGCCGCTGATCCCGAGAACCAAGCCGCCGCCTTTCTTGTCGCCGCCGGTTCTGGGGAGATTCTCTCCAAGAGAGATCTAGGGTTGTGGACTCTTCGTGGACTTCAAGAACACGTCGTCAACGAAGAGGGACACCTTAGTCTCCAAAAGTAGTTTGTATTTCTTGTACATTCTAGTTCATTTTTGTTGTAAAGGAACGTTGGTTCCGAGTTGTAAGGGTTGGGTGCAACCCGTGTTGTGGGAGTGTTGTCTCCTACGTGTGGAAGAGTTCCTTCCGATAGTGCAAGGATTGGATTTCAATCCTGTTGGTGAAGAGACCGAGTCGTCCCGTGTTGGGAGATAGGTCGAAGGGGGAAAGTGGATGTACCCAAATCGGGGAACCACTATAAATAGCTTGTGTACTCTGTTTGCTGTGCTGTTTTATTTTTGTGTGCAGGTACAATTGTAATTCCGCAAAAACGATGTACGTCACCTATCCCCCCCCCCCATAAGTGAAGCTAGTTGACACTAGGTGGACTTTCAGGTTCTTTATTAATACAACAATTTTAATTACTTCTGCTAGAATGCTCTGTGTAGGACATTGGATTGGTTGGATGGTTTCCATTGAGTAACCACCCGGTCTGTCTGTGGTATATGGCATCGGGCCCCGGCCGGACCTACTACTATATGCTATGCGACGGATAGGGGGTGTTACAAATTTGGTATCAGACTACTGGTTTCGATCAGGCTTCAACTGAATTCGTGGGCGAATTCTTTTAAGGGGTGGTGAGCACATGTGTGTGCGTCATCGTTATAACAGCAAAAGAACCCATGAATGTCCCCTTAGAAATGAAAAATACACGTGTTTGAGGAACCTGCGTGTTCCTATAATTGCGTTTTGCAATTTTGTTTGGTCTCTTAACGGTTTTTTGTACCACTATAGGTGACCAGAAGAGGTGCTGGGCCGTCGGAACGCCGAGTTTCTGAGGCTAGTAGTGCACCAAATGATGCTTCTGCAACACCTCCATTGGCTGAGACCATACGATTGGTGGCCGAAGCAGTGTTTGTCATGATCAATGCGCAGCCTGCAAGGCAAATACAGCAGCCCGCTCTTGCGATGGAGCAGGTTCCACTTCCAGAGGTTGAGCCGAGAAGAGTGGAGCAGGTAGTAATGGAGCCGTTGGTGCCAAGGAGGGCAACCGAGAGATAGCTCAAACATGTCATGCGCTTTAATCCTCCGGTATTCTCGGGGTTGGGAACCCCATCTCAAGCTGAAGACTGGCTCTCCCATATGAAGAGAGTCTTGACAGTGACGGAGACGGAGGAGTGGCAGATGACCACTATAGCTACGTTCCTGTTGGATGGAGATGCTAGGCTGTGGTGGGAGGGTTTGGAGCTGCATCTATTGAGAGGAAGGCAACTTACAGACGTCTCGATGGAGGAGTTCTCGAGACTATTCTTGGCTAGGTACCTCCCTTCGACTCAAAGGATAGCTTTGGAGAATGAGTTCCAGAGGTTGGTACAAGGAGAGAGTATCATGGATGAGTATCTCCACGAGTTTACCCGATTGGGTCGGTATGCTAGCTCTACCATCGCGGATGAGGAGCGTAAGACCAACCGTTTTTACGAAGGTCTAAGAGTTGACTTGAGGCTACTACTCTCGGGGCCGATGACGCAAGGTTTCTGGACCTTGGTCAACACGGCCCGGTCCTTGGAGAAGGACATGAAGAATGTTCAAGTGAAGAAGAGCTTGGGTGATAAGAGGACTGAGTTCAAGGTGTCGGCTAACTCAAAGTTTGGGCACCGTAAGTTCTTTAAGAAGGCTAGGACTTTGGGTCCAGCTCCTTCTTCCGGTGCTTCTGGGGCTACTACGGTTCGGACCCCGGGTGCATGTTTCACTTGTGGGAAGTCGGGGCACTTTGCCCGTGATTGTTGGAGTGGACGTCCCAAGTCTGAGAGGAAGCTGGGAGCAACTTATGAAGAGAAGGGCAAGGCGGTGGAGTCAACCGCATCCCATTATGCTCCGGCTCAACCAAGGGTTCAAACAAGCGGATGTGGTGACAGGTACAGTTTAATTTGTAGCAAGTTAAGTTTCTTTAAATACTTGATATGCGTATGTTACCTTACCACTGCTTGTTTAGGATTTGTTTTGATTTGTGAGTTTCCAGCGAGAGCACTCTTTGATACGGGAGCTTCACACTCCTTCTTGTCCGAAGGATTCATATCGCCCATAGGAGTACCTTCTTCGATGGCAAAGGACAAGTTGGATGTTTTGTTACCGAATGGGTGTTCGATGCACACGGATAAAATCTGCAGTGTTAAGATTCGCATTGGGAATCAAGAGTTCGATATGCAAGCGTCGTTACTACCGTTGGTGGAGTTCAACGTTATATTTGGCATGGACTGGCTCTCGGAGCAGCAAGCCTATATTGATTACGGTCGCAAGGAAGTCAAGTTGAGAGCAAGTTGTGAGACGACTTTTACGGGCTTGAAAGGGTCGAGCAAGACGTTGATGTCTCCTCTTCAGGTGGTAAAGGCGGTTCGTGCTGGTGTAGAGCTGTTCTTTACACTAGTGGAGGTTGCAAAGCCAAAGCCTACGTTGGATAGTATTTTAGTGGTAGCTGAGTACCCTGATGTGTTCCCCGCTGATCTTCCTGGAGCCCCGCCTCAACGGGAGATAGATTTCACGATTGAGCTAGTGCCAGGTGCGAAGCCTGTGTCACGATCTCTGTATCGGCTAGCGCCGAAGGAAATGTCGGAGCTGAAGGTGCAACTTCAAGAGTTGTTGGAGCAAGGGTTTGTGCGTCCAAGTTCGTCGCCTTGGAGTGCACCGGTCCTATTTGTAAACAAGAAGGACGGGAGCTTGAGACTTTGTATTGATTATCGGGAGTTAAACAAGCTAACGAAAAAGAACAAGTACCCAATCCCAAGGATCGATGATCTTTTTGATCAGTTGGTCGGGTCGACGGTGTACTCTAAGTTGGATCTCAAGTCTGGTTACTATCAGCTAAGGATAAGGGAGAGTGATATCCCTAAGACAGCGTTCAGTACAAGATACGGGCATTACGAGTTTACAGTCATGTCATTTGGGCTGACGAATGCGCCGTCAGTGTTCATGGATTTGATGAACAGGACCTTCAGGGAGTACTTGGACCATTTCGTGATCGTCTTCATCGACGATATTTTGGTGTACTCGCAGAGTGAGGAAGATCACTTCAGGCATCTTCATTTGGTTTTAGAGATGCAAAGGAGGAATCAATTGTACGCCGAGTTCTCGAAGTGCGAGTTTTAGTTGTCCTCAGTGGCGTTCCTCGGTCATATTGTGAGTGGGGAAGGTATTACAGTGGATCCAGTGAAGATTGTTGCGATACGAGAGTGGCCTGAGCTTTCTACGGTAGCGAAAGTCCGGAGCTTTCTGGGGCTTGCCGGCTATTATAGGTGCTTCGTAGAGAACTTCTCGCGAATAGCGTTACCTTTCACTACTTTGACGAGGAAGGATCAGAAGTTCGTTTGGACGCCGGAGTGCGCGCGAGCTTTTGAGGAGTTGAAATGTCGGTTGACCACGGCGCCTGTGTTGAGTTCGCCGAGTGGGACCGAAGGTTATGAGATTTATAGCGATGCTTCGGGCAGTGGTTTGGGTTGTGTGTTGTTACAGCATGGAAGTGTTATAGCATATGGCTCGAGACAGCTGAAGGTGCACGGCTGGAACTATCCGGTCCATGACTTGGAGTTAGCGGCCGTGATTTTTTCCTTGAAGCTGTGGAGTCATTATTTGTACAGTGTGAAGATTGATATCTACACCGATCACAAGAGCCTAAAATATTTGATTGATCAGAAAGATCTGAACATGCAGCAGCGTAGATGGATGGAATTCTTGTGGGACTATACATTCAAGATCCACTATGTGCCTGGTAAAGGCAATGCGGTTGCGGACGCATTGAGTCATCGGGCCCCAACTCAAGCCAATTGGCTGTCGGTCCATGACGAGCGGTTGGTTCGGGAGTTAGAGGCGTTGGAGATCTTTTGCATTGATAAGCAATCAAGTGCTGAATCAGTATTGAATTGGACTGAAGTCCAATATGACCTGGCTGATCGGATTCGGCAGGCGTTGGATATGGATGTCCACATGAAGCAACTCATGATAGAGTCTCTGGATGGGTCAAATTCCCAATTCGTTGTGGAGGACGGACTACTTTGGAAAGACGGTCGTCTCTGCGTCCCAAGCGTGGGCAATTTGCGGGTGGAATTGTTGTACAAGGAGCATCATGCCAAGTACTCAATTCATCCGGGGAGCACGAAGATGTACCGCGATGTTAAGAAATTGTTTTGGTGGCCAGGACTGAAAAAGGATGTGGCGCTCTATGTGGCGAAGTGTCAAACTTGCGCCTTAGTGAAGGCGGAATGCCAAAAGCTGGGAGAATTCTTGAAATCCTTGCCTATTCTGGAGTGGAAGTTCGACGACATTACTATGGACTTTGTGTACGGGTTGCCAAGGTCGCAAAAGGGGAACGACGCCATTTGGGTGGTCGTAGATCGTCTAACGAAGGTGTCGCATTTAATTCCGCATAGGAAGGATGATCCGGTTGAGAAATTGGCAAAGCTATATGTGGATAATATTGTACGGCTTCATGGTGTGCCCCACAGCATCGTGAGTGACCGAGATGGGCGGTTCACGTCCAGTGATTAGAGGCTGGTGCAGCAGATGTTGGGTACAAAGCTGAGTTTTAGCACAACCTTTCATCTGCAAACGGATGGGCAGTCCGAGAGGGTCAATAGGACAATGGAAGACATGCTTCGCATGTGTGTCCTGGACTTTGGAAAGCAATGGAAAGATCACCTATACTTGGTGGAATTCGCTTACAACAATAGCTACCAGGCGAGCATTCAAATGGCGCCCTTCGAGGTCCTTTATGGTAGAAAATATCGCACGTCGTTGTCCTGGTTGGAAACAGGTGAATCAAAGTTGTATAAGTGACTAGAGGTGGAGGATGCTACTTCTTTGGTGAGAACCATTCGGGAGAGGTTGCTAATCTCTCAGGACCGCCAGGCTAAGTATTATAATGCCAAGCACAGGAACGTGGAGTTCGCTGTTGGAGATTGGGTGTACTTGAAGATCAAGCCGTTCAAGGGTGTCTCGCGGGTGTGGTGCTAGAAGAAGCTAAGCCCGAGGTACCTTGGACCGTTTGAGGTTCTAGAGCGGATTGGTGAAGCAGCGTACCAGTTGAAGCTGTCTGTGGAACTTAGTGGTCTACATGATGTATTCCATATATCGGTGCTACGGAAGGCGGTGCAAGAGCCTACGTAAGTGATTGCGGTCGATCAAGTGCCGGTTGATAGCGGGTTGACGACGAAGGTCAAGCCCGTACGTATTGAAGACTCGGAAGTCAAGCGGCTACGCAATAAAGAGATCAGGATGGTCAAAGTCCATTGGGACAATTGCGGTTGAGAGGAGCTCTCTTGGGAGCGAGAGCAGACTATGCTTGAGGAGTACCCGGAGTTGTTTCACTCAGGTACCATTTACGTTTTATGTTTCTTTCCTTTATGTAATTTCGAGGACGAAATTCTTTTAAGAGGGGGAGAGTTGTAACGCCCCGAAACTCAAAAGAGCGACGAGAGACATTTTGGGCCAAATTTGGAATTTGACAGGGGGCACACGACCTGGGACACGGGCGTGTCCCAGGGCGTGTCAGGCTCGAGTCGACGATTTGACCATGAGGTCGACGAATTTTTGGAGTCGACGATCGTCGAGCAGCGAACACAGCCTGAGACACGGGCGTGTCTCAGGGTGTGTCGAGTTCGTTTCGACGATCTGCCAGGGAAGTAGACGATTTTTGCTCGACGTTGTGTCGAGATATGGAACACAGCCTAGGACACGGGCGTGTCCAAGGCCGTGTCGGGTAGTCGACGAACTTCGCTCGACGAAGTGTCGAGATAGTGAACACGGCCTGGAGCCCAAGCGTGTTCGGGTTTGACACGGGCGTGTCAAATAGGACACGGGCGTGTACAAGACCAGTGTGAGTCTCGGGTTATTTTCAGGGGCTGTGTCGATGGGGGCACACAGCTAACCACACGACCGTGTCAGTTTGAACACGGGCGTGTCGGGACCCGTGTAATTTTTGTAACGCGTTGATTTTGACGGCGAATAAGGGACACAGCCCTGGACACGAGCGTGTCACAGGCCGTGTTCGACCCAGGTTTCACTTTTCAGCTACGAATCATAGCCATTCGTTTCCTTATTTTGGAATCCGACGGTTGGGGGTTGTTCCTACTGGGATATACCCGGGATTGGGCCTTTGAAAACCTCATTTCACTTGAGTGGTTCTCTTTCTAAGTTTAGAGAGAGGGGAGAGCAAAGGAGGAAGAAGAAGCCTATATCCGGTCACCGGCGGAGCTTCGGAGCTCCAAATCGCGAATCGACTTCGGATCTACAGAGGCAAGGATAGTGCGGTGCTTTTCATCCGCTTACATTTCCATGGCGCCAAGGAAGAACGCTAGGGTAACGATTCTCTACTTGAGCATGTGAAGCTCTACTTCTTTTGCATAGGGAAGCCCGCTCTCGCAAGTTTGTGATGAGTTTGAGGTGTTCCTTCGGGTAGACTTGAATAGTCCCCGTTGTGTACATGTAGAGTCCGTAACCGAGAACGGATATAGGCATGATGTGTGAAGCCTACCCGGACAAGTTGGCCTGAATCGGTGATGTTGCATTGCATAATGGCCAGAGAAGACTCCGTGCGAATGTTTGTTTTTCGGGTTTTCTACGTGGTAGATTGCAACAGGGAGCCTTGGGGATTAACTCCAAGGTGCACCCGAAAAACTGGGCAGATGTGTGGTTCTGCCATCATGGTGGCCTGGGAGCCAACCTGAACATAACTGGGTTATGTGATATGTATGGGAGATACGGGACTCAGGGAAACTTGACCCACGCAGACGACTTAAGTTGACGTTGTAGTGTGAGTAACGGGTCAGGTGGAACCATACCCGATCTATATTGTTCGGTTAAAGAGACCTAAAGTTACTTGGCACTTACCGTTGACATAGATGGAGGGTCTTAGGCAGTGGCCAGAAAGACCAGATTGCTCACGAGATATTGCCGTCCTGGGGGCGGTGGTGAGTCGGCGGACTTTGACCGTGATCACCGAGAATGTGCCCTGAGAGCACGGGGTGGGTGGTCGTGCGTGCCAACGCCTGTGATGCAATGCATTTATATACTGCTTGGTTATGCTAATAAAGTGCAGGGAAGGAGCATCGCCGCCCCGAATTGGGGGCGAGATTGTTATAATTTGGTCAGCATGGCTGACCGTTGCTTTGGTTTGCCACCGTTGCGGTGGATTGTGCTTGCAGGTGCTGCGGAGCCGAGCGGTAAATAGCGGGCTAAAGCCCAAGTTGCTGAGCCGACCCTCGAAGGCCTAATTTTTTGAGTGTTTTCTTTTATTCATGTTTGGCCGGCCTGCGTGCCGAGGTCTGAAGACATGTAATTTGAGAAAAATAATTGTAAGGTCATAAAGCCAGTACTGGTGTATTTGTACTTCATTCCTTTTGGCGTATTAGTGGACATTCATGCTAGTGTTGGGTTCTTTATTAATGCAACAATTTTAATTTCTTCCGCTAGAATGCTCTGTGTAGGACGTTGGATTAGTTGGATAGTTTCCATTGAGTAACCACCCGGTCTGTCTGTGGTATATGACATCGGGCCCCGGCCGGACCTACTGTTATATGTTATGCGACGGATAGGGGTGTTACACAAGAACCCCCGCCTAACGTCAGCTGTAAGTGTCCACCTCGCAAAGTTGACACTAAATCATGCCAAGACACCGACGCTCCGACGCAGTAACACAAATGAAAATTGGTTCACGAAGAAAAGAATCACGACCCACAGTAGTCCTGTACAAAAGGCCCGGGCCCAGTGGGCCGGCCCGAGCCCGGCCCGGCGAAAGCCTTTTTCGGCCCGGCCCGGAAAAAGCCCGGCCCGGGCCGAGACCGGGCTCAGGGCCCTTACAAGGCCCTGGTTTTGGGGGCTAGCCCGGCCCGATGCCCGGCCCGGCCCGGGCCGGGCAAAGCCCGAAAATCGGGCCGGCCTGGGCCCGGACCCGGGCCCGGGCGAAGCCCGGACCGGGCCCGCAGGCCGGCCCGGACCTGCTGCCAACGGCTCTAAGAGCCGTTGGAAATCCAACGGCTCTTAGAGCCGTTGGAACTGCAGCCAGCAGGGCTGCAGCAGCCCTGCTGGCTGCAGTGTTTTGGCCTATGGCCTAGGCAAAAGCCTAGGCCCTAGGCCATATTTTATTAAAAAAAAAATATTTTTTTTTTATAAAATCTCCCCCTAGTGGCAGGATTTTGAACACGCGTAGGAGCCGACTAAATGAAGAATCACTCAAACTATGCATCTGCTACAAGGATTATTTGGATGCTACGAATAGGAAGCAACACATTTCAGCGTTGGAGGAGAGCTCCGAGGAAATTGAAGAGGAGATGAACAATCTGAATTTATAAAAATGTAATTTTTTTTATTATCATTTAAAATAATAAATTTCTTTTTTTTTCTATTTTTTTTTTAAAAGTGTAATTTTGTTTTTTAAAATTTCAATATTAATAAAATTTTTTATTCTAATTTTTATTTCATTTTTTTAATTTTTTTAAGTATTTTTTTTTTCTTAAGAGGGCCCGGCCTGGGCCCGGCCCGGCCCGGCCCGGCCTGGCCCGGGGGGCCGGCTCGGGCCCCTTCCCGGGGTCAAAGCCCGGGCCCGGCCCGAGCCCGATAAAGAAAGGGCCCGGGCTCGGCCCGGTTTGCAAAAGCCCGGGCCCGATCAGGCCCGGTCCGGGCCGGCCCGATCGGGCCTTTTGGGCAGGCCTAACCCACAGGCAAAAAGGTTTGTTCAAAAATTTTTGGGCTCGACGTTTTGCGGATACCTATAAAATTTTGGGGACATTTGATGGGGTTACCCCTGAATTTTCTAAGTCAAATCAGGAAGATTTTGACCAAGGACACAGAGTGGAAGTAACCCAAACAAAGAGTCGCACACACCTAGCTGTGCTCGCCCAAGGATCCAGGAGCACCTTAGAAGGAGGGTAAAGCCAAGCACGTGTCCGCGCAATCGGAGCACACGCGCCAGCGGCGTGCCCGCGCGCACACGCACGCGACAACGGTCGCCACCGCCACCGATCGCCTCCTCCGTCTTTGTCCGCCTCCGCCACTTCAGCCCACTGCCGGCCGCCGCCACTGCTGGGCAACCTGTACGGGCCTCTCGAGCCGCCGGGGGGGGGGGGGGGCACTTTCGCCATTTTTATGAAAATTGATGATCCAGGTGGCCAGAACAGAGCAAGGTCATTTGCCGCCTTAAAATTTATTTGGGCGCAATTACCAGCATAACCCTACAAAAAATAATAAAAAGGACTACAACCGCTCATTTGAGGACAATCAACTTCATAGGCTAGAGAGAGATCGGAAATTTCCCGACAACGACGTGAGACTTAGATCGTTCCTTCGCTTGAAATTCGCTTTGTTCTCTCTAGGCCGCATAAGACCCAACGCTCAATGCACAACACTTATCGCTCATGTGGATGCCCCCTCGAGTGCAAAAGAAGACGTTAGAAGAATACTCTCATGGACGCTCGCTTTACATCTCCGCAGACTCCAAAGCTTCAAGAACTTAGTCAATTCTGCGTTCCAAAGAAAGACGCAGGGGAGCACTTCAGAGAACGCTCTCATCAAAACTTTGTGGACTTATATTATTTTCTTACTTCACCTATATTAAAGCTTGTAACAGAGAGGTGTACTGTCACCCTCTGAGTAGACTTCCAGAATTTGTAATCCCAAACTATAAAGTGGATTTTGGCTCGACACAGATTCAACAACATGATTTTTCACAATTTTCGGGGTTTTCACGATAACAAAATGTGAGAATTTTCGTTGAGAGATAACTCCAATCAACAACAATATATATGAACTCAATGAACTGCAAAATATATTAAGGAACAAGTTACAACACATACACCGACGCAGAACAACCTTGCGAGCTATTGGACAATAACAGAAAAAACAACAACAAGGTAGTTTAACCAAGACAATAAAACTGATAGACAACAACGGACAGAATCAGACTGGCAGCGACCTCTACAACACCCAGATCACAACAGCAATGGCCGGTCGACAGGGACCTCTAGGAGTAGCATCTACATGTTCAACTCGCGAACGACTACAGAACAAGCTCGCCAGCGACAACTCCACCAGTTCGCCGGTAACCGACTTCAACTCGTCCGCGATCAACCACACTAGCCCTCCAGCGGCAGCTCCAACACACCAACTAGCCAGTAGAGAATTTCAGCCCGCCAGAGACAAGTTCAACAACCCGCCAATGACTAAACCCACAACTCTCCAACAACTAACCCGGTCCGCTAACACAACATCACACTACAGCAGCTCGCCTGCTACTAGCCTCCACCAGCCCGCCTGCGATTAACTTCAGTCCGCCCAAACTCCCCTGTAATCCGCAACACCCGACGAGTATAGAGAGTCCGCACGAAGCACACAAACCACGTTGCCCCCTTTTCACTAGATATAGAGAAGAGGCGGAACACTCTATTTATAGGGAAGAAAACCAGAACACCAAACGCCAGAAAGAGCACCAGCCTCGCAGCAGATCTGCCTATAACACACACCGACAACACAGGATCAGGAACAGGCCGCCCGACTTGCACAACAGACCGCCCGGTCTCACTTCAAAAACTCAACAAAAAAGCCCTCTGTCATTGCTACTGTTTTTCATTGACTATTTGTGAGTCCGATCCAACTCCGAGTTAAGACGATCACATTCTCTAGACCGGAGAAAAATCGAGAGACCAACAATAAGCTTGAATTTAAAATGTTCTCAAATATATGTGACATTTTTTTGGTCATCTTGTGTAAAAAATATTTTTAAAAGACGCAAAAGTATATTGAGTCATGTATTTTCAAAAATTATATAGGGATATGTATTAGTTAAAAAGAGTAATTTTATATGTAAATTAATTTTGATTATGTGCAAATCACTGCTACGTGTAAATTAAAAATTTTTAGATACATTTATCTAAAGTTAATTTCTGCTTAACAAAATTAATTTATACTTCTCTGAAACTGATTTGTAATTAACAGCACTTAAAAAAATGCTATTGAGATTTGTAAAGAATTTATTAATGAATGTTATCAACTGAAGACATAATTAGAGCCTAGATGGCTTATGACAAATGGCCGAGCCAATGGACCGCTAAGCTAATCAACTAATAGGTAGGGGATTCCTTCAAAGGCCCTCTTCTAACAGAAATTTTTAGGTACACATGGGTACATAGAGGATGATGCCCGCGATTCATTGCGAGCCGTCTGATCAACAAAAATTTCTGTCTATTTTTAAATATTTTTTGCGCACTTTAATACTGACGGTCAGATGTCAAATTCAACATCTAAAATGTAATGCACCTATCTCTATGCAGGCGCGAGTACCTAAAAACTTCTCCTCTTGTAAATAGCAAAATAAAGAGAGGATACATTATGGTGATTGTTAACCGCAGTCCGTTAAGTCGCACCCTAAAATCTCATAATTTTTCGCGCCTTTTTGAAATACATCTTGTACATGCAATTTCAGGAAAAGTGATCAACACGAAAGTTGTAGATATCATTGATATCTACAACTTTTGTGTTGATCACTTTTCCTGAAATTGCATGTACAGGTCGTACTTTGAAAATATGATCAGATTTTGCGCCTTTTCGAAATACGCCTTGTACATGCAATTTCAGGAAAAGTGTTCAACACGAAAGTTGTCGATCCCGTCGATATCTACAACTTTCGTGTTGAACACTTTTCCTGAAATTTTGAGGTGACTGACCAGGTTGTGGTTAACAATCGTTAAATCTAATTCCACAAAACCCTCGTCTTCGTCTTCCGTAACTTAATGCCGGCCTTCTCCTTCGAACCCTAGTGTCTCCCCATTCTTACCGTCATCACTCTCTCCTGATCCCCTCTTCTTCTCTCTTTTACTCCACTTTGATTTTACGGGAAATAGCTTTTTCTTCATCGGCGGGAAAAATGTCAGGGAAAGGCGCGAAAGGTCTGATCATGGGCAAATCCTCGGCCCTCAAGGACAAGGATAAGAAGAAACCGGTGTCCCGCTCATCCAGAGCAGGTCTTCAGGTGCGATGTTCGCCTATTACTATAGTTGCACGAAACCTTGTACTGTATCTAGGTTTTGCTCATCGTGTTGGTGTCAGAAGTTGAGATTTTCACCGGTTCATAATGATCTTTGCCATTTGTGGGATGATATCTGAGGTGTTCTCAATCTCGATTTTTTTCCATGAGAAGATGTGTTCTTGATTAGATCGAACTTTATAGTAGTTTGGCGGAGAGCGTACTTCTAAATACTGAATTTTGTGAGTGATTTTGAAGTAGATTTGGAGGATTTAGTGTCTGGAAGAGAAGAATGAGCTTTAACATCTTGAAAACCCTACTGAGCATCGATTACTATGCTTCAGAGTTGTTGGATAAATTGTGCGATTGTTCTGATAGAGAGTCACTCGTCTATGTTGGCTATGACCATGAAATGGTAATCTACTATGAATCTTTTGGAGGAATAGAGTCTATGCACCCACTATTGATGAGTTGCTGGGAAGCATACTGTCATTAGGTTATCTTCCCAACAACTGGTTTCTGCTATGCAACCACTTGAATAGTTATTTTTCTCTCTTTACCACTTCAATTTATGTGTTAGTTTACATTTTATATAATCAAATTGGATGGTTATCCAAATTTACCCTCACATTCTTGTATTTCTCTAGAGCTTATACAAATATAACTTCAGCACCTTAGATCTTATTCATTTTTCTTTGATATTATAAAGTGGAAATATTTTTTGTGTTTTTTGTTACTAAGACCTAATTATGTTATATGACATGATTTCAACAATGGTTTAGACAGATAAATATGTTGGAAATTTGAAATTCTCTATGAACTTAATGCGAGTAAGTCAAGGCACCAGATGATCCGACCACACACTTGTAATTAAATAATATTAATTAATTAATATTAATTAATTTCTTTATTAATATTGTATTTTTTTATGTTTACCTCCCTCATCTATATGGGGGGTGGGGGGGGGGGAAGGGTTGTATGTATGTGTTTGGTATCTTTTGGTTTAGGGTTTTGGCTCTCGTTTGAGAGAGGGGTCATAGGAGGAACTAACCTTCTTGATCTTGGCCGGAGTTCGCGTCGGATTATATCCGTCTTTCCGTTAATGCAATCATGTCTCGTCCTTCGTTCATAGACGTATCAATGGTTCGATCTGCCGCCCCCGTCCGCTCGTTCCAAGCTGCCGTGGATCGAGCCATGACGAACACCAATCTCACTGCCTTCTCCATCTGTGCCAAGCTCGATCAACAAACTGATATACTCGCCAACATCCTCGCCATGGTGCATCGTATGCACGCTAAGCTCGATCGACTCAATGAGCTCAATCAGATTCCTCCAGCGGTACACCTACAGAGCGATGCCGACCAGCCACCCACAACATCCGTTTTCCGTCTGCTGCCCTTCTAGATCCTCGGTCCTGGCCATCTAGATCGCAGCCGCCAGGTGCAGCCCGCAGCGTTGCCGCCAACCGTAGCGGAGGCCACACCTACCAGCGTCGTAGCACCGGCCGCACCTCCCACGCCGTTTCCAGCTGTCGAAGCAGAAGCCCGCACCGCCGTCGTCCGCCAGATCCAGTCCGTGCCAGCTCCTGCGGTGACAGCGTGCGCTCACGATCACTCCTTCCGCGCCCATTTCTTCCTCCGCAGCCCGCGTCATGTCCTCTTTCGCCGCCTGTCTCGACCAACCTTACCGCTCGGGCGCTGATGCAACCCGTGGTGTATCTTTTTATTTTTAGTTATTGTACCTGTATTTTTTTTTCTTTGTCGCGCATGACCTCGCCCTTAGTTGGGAGATTATGTTTTGTCGCGCACGTTATTAGCGCTTTTGATGTAATTTTGTATCGCGCACGCTATCGCACAATTTTGTTGGCTCGTTGGTGTGACCGGCCAACGAGACCCTAAATGCATAGGTCCGGTAATTTAGGTGATAAGTTAGTTAGGCCAAGCTTTTAAAATTACTTATTTTCATTAGTTCTTTAAGTGTTAAAATCAGCCCACTTCCCTTTGTCCCATTTCCCTACAAAATAATAAATTCCTATATTCATTTGGATGGCTGCCAATAGCTTAAAAACCCTATTCCCCCTTGTAAAACCAAATCCCTCCACTACCTCGGGGGCCGACTGGAAAATGAGTTGAATGAACCAAGTTAGGTTTCATTCGACTCTCTCCAGCGCAGCCAACCCGATCCCCGTGATCCAGTTCCTCTTTCAGCGTCGCCTCCGCCTAAGCAGTGCCGGAAACTCCAAGTCCTCCGCCAACAGTGCTCTCCTCCTACTCCGGCCGCGGTTTCCTGAAGCCTCACACCTCCAGCGCTTCAGCCCCGAAAAAAAGCTTCCAAGCCACCGCCACTGCCGGCATTCATCTTCTCCGACATCACCGCTCCCGTGAAGCCTTCGTTTCCTCCTGGATTTCAGCTTGCCACCAGAGATTGACGTCGGAGCCACTCCTTTGTCCCTCCGGCGATCTCTTTTCTTCCAGCACCGTCGGAAGCTTGCGAACCTTCCAGCGGCAGTTCCAGCCATTCCTTCAGCCGGGTCCCGTTCCACGCCAGCTGACTGCTCCGCCTCCAGTACTTTGTTTGAAGATTGTGTGATTGGAACCCGCTGGTATTCCTCTCCACCTCTCTCGCTGCAACATTTTCAGTTATTTTCATGACCCAAATATGAAATGGTTAATTATTAGAGCTTGCCCCTAACTAATTGTGTCTCCTGCATTATCATTACTTCTAAACATATGCGCGCCACCTATTAATTTTTGTGCTTGTGGAATTAGGATTTGCGACGCTAATACGTTTATGCGGTAGTCTTGCGTTCGCGAGCGACGCTTGGGTCGTTTTTATCGGTTTTAAATAGCCCGCAAAAACCTTCGTGCCACATTTATTTTAAAAGATCGCATTTTTTTATCTTTCAAAAAATACCCCCCACCTTGGCTCACATCAGTTTGGTGTGTCTGCTGGGATATCTCACTCCTATCGCGGGATAGCCGAGCGGCGGTTGTTTCCATTTTTTTAAGTTCAAGAGTTTTCAAAATTATTCATGGATTCGAAAGTCGGACACATATGGAAGTTTAGGAGACATGGGTAAACGTATGGACGAGCTCATAGCTACTGTCGCCGCCCTCTCCGTCATTGTGGGAGATACGAACCAAGTCATGTTAGGATTGCGCACCTCGGTCAACAACTTGGAAGCACATTATCACTTAGGGGGTCCTCCTGCACAACCCCTACGCCTCCACCACCAGAACCCCAACCAACACATCACGAACACGAGCATCCACCTAGGTGGGATGCAGTAGATGTTGGGGATTTTGAGGGCACACTAGAGCCTGAGGTGTGTCTTTATTGGTACGATCGACTTGAGCGATTCCTCAGCTGGAAGCGCACACCTGCCCACCAGCAGGTGGAATATGCTACATTGAAGCTGAAGGGCCCCACACTCACATGGTGGGGGAAAGTCGAGTGGATGCGATACACTATGTGACAACCACCTATCACCACCTGGGTTGAGTTCAAAGCTCAACTCAAGAGGAGGTACGTCCCCACTGATTTCATGCAGACCTTGTATTGTAGGTATCACAACCTACGACAAGACAAGCAAACCATCGATGAGTACACGAACGAGTTCCTGGTCCTCCAGACACGCTTAGATCTGAAGGAGGAAGACCACATGGTTGTGGCCTGTTATCTGAATGGGCTACGGTACGCGATACGAGACCAGTTAGAGCTATACGATTTCCGGGACCTGGGAGAGATCTCCAGTCGGGCACGTCGAGTGGAAGCTCTCCAGAAGAGGACATCTGTCAGAGGTCTACTAATAGAACCACTTCGAGCACCACCACTACTACACCCACATTTGTTACTACTGATTCCCCACCTCTTGCCATTATTGGAGCCCCGACTCTTCACCATGACTCGTCCCGGGGTAATGAGCCCGTAGGAGCCCGATCCCACACTGGAGTGTTTCGATGCTTCAAGTGCATGGAGCCTGGGCACAAATCTTCTCAGTGCCCGCGACGCCAGTCGTCGACGTGATTGATTCCGTCACCGGAGGTGAACCTGAGTATGGTGTGTTCCTTAGTGACCCCCAGCCTGAACCCCTGCCCGAGGCTGATAGTGTCATCAAGGTTGAGGGCGAGCAAGCAGAGCACCTAGTCTCTGTTCTTCACTTTAGTTCGGTTACCTATGGCAAGACCACTGAGCATGATCCTCAGAGCAAGGAATTTTTCCACATTACCGCCTGCATTCAGGAGCATTTCTGTTCCATTATTATTGATAGTGACAGTATGGAAAACTACGTGTCTCAGCGTATGGTAGAGAAGTTAGGACTTCTGACGCGCCCCTTAGAGCAGGCGTACCACCTAGCCGGGGTTAGTAGTCCTTTTACTATCTCCATTACTGATCGTTGTCAGGTCGAGTTCTTTATTGAGAATGCTTATCATGATTCAGTACTATGCGATATTTCCCCCATTGATATCTGTCACATTCTCCTAGGGGGTCCATGATAGTAATGATCAACACGTCATTCATGATGGTGTGAGAAACTCCCACTCCTTCGACCACCATGGGCGCAGGATTATTCTTCTTCCCCAGAAGAATGGTCTTGTTCCTATGACACCGGTGAGAGCTCTTCCATCACCTGCTTCACCTTTCGCAGTTGCCCCCACTCCACTTTTATTTAGTTCTACGCTTCGACCTGGGCCCTCACTCCCGGAAATGGCGGAGCAGGTGATGGCAGAGCTCTGCCATCACCTGCTTCAACCTGCAACATCCTGCAATCGAGGTTTTGTGGAAAATCTTGATCGATATATTTGAGATCTGTTTAAAATTTTGACTCGAGTGGGATTTCATCGGGTGAAATCAAAGCGATGGACGATTCTGGTCTAAAGGACGATTGCGAGTGTCTACCAAGCAAGAGTATGTTGCTTCTTGACTTATTGATTCCACGAGCCGATTCCATTTGTTTCCCGTTTTCCCTCCCACCACTTATTTGCTACACACACCGCCCTTGTTATCCTCTGAAAGCTCTAATAATTACTGTTTATTTAAATATTTGCCATGATATTTGTCTAATGGATTGCGAGTTTTTGGGGATGAGACGTTACTTCCAGGTTTTTCTTCACAGCGGCGACATCGGCAGGACACCTATGCAGCCACCGTCTTGGACCTTATAGTGATTGGTTGCATTGCATTCTCGACGAGGTTGAGTTCTTTCAACCCCGGGCGAATTGATGCAACCCGTGGTGCATCTTTTTATTTTTAGTTATTGTACATGTATTTTTTTCCTTTGTCGCGCATGTCCTCGCACTTAGTTGGGAGATTATGTTTTGTCGCGCACGCTATTAGCGCTTTTGATGTAATTCTGTATCGCGCACGCTATCACACAATTTTGGTGGCTCGTTGGTGTGACCGTCCAACGAGACCCTAAATGCCTAGGTCCGGTAATTTAGGTGATAAGTTAGTTAGGACAAGCTTTAAAAATTACTTATTTTCATTAATTCTTTAAGGGTCCGTTCGGATCGCAAGAATTGGAATTGCAGAATTTAAATTCATCCAATTACAATTCCTATGAGATTTGGAATTGATCTGAATTCCAATGTAGTTGTTCGGCTGCAGGATGAATTTCTATAATTGGAATCGGTTTAGAATTTTTTTCTCATGACTGCAGGATCGGGCGACAACGACAATTTGAAGTTGATGTCTTGGGTCACTCAGGACGAAGTTATTGCAACAAAATCATGTGGTGGAGAGAATTATTCTTTTACGATCTCTCAGAAAATGTTGAAGTTGGCAAAAAAAGGAACACAATACCAGAGAAATCAACTTCAAGTAGTGTACCAACAATTAAATTTAGTCGGGCAATGACAGCGAGATCGGACGACGACGACGAGATCGGTCGACGACGACGAGATCGGGCGACGACGACGAGATTGGGGGCGTGAACAGGCGGCGCCGACGAGATCGGGCGGTGACGGCGAGATCGGGTGGCGGCTGCGAGATCGGGCGGCGGCGACGAGATCGGGCGGTGGCGACGAGATCGGGCGGCGGCGACGAGATCGGGCGGTGGTGGCGAGATCGGGAGGCGGCGATGTCGAGATCGGGCGGCGGCGACGAGAGCGGGCTGCGGCGAGATCGGGCGGCGGCGGCGAGATCGGGCGGCGGCGGCGAGATCGGGCGGCGGCGACGAGAGCGGGCTGCGGCGAGATCGGACGGCGGCGGCGAGATCGGGCGGCGGCGGCGAGATCGGGCGGCGGCGGAGAGATCGGGCGGTGACGGCGAGATCGGGCTGCGACGGCGAGATTGGACGATGACGATAAGATCGAGCGACGACATCCATAGTAAAAAGCTGAATTCCATTAAATTTCTGTCTTTACCCCTAATAATTGGTCAAAGTACAAAATTTAATTCTATGGAATTGGACCAATTCCAATTCCAAGGGAATTTCTGACATCCGAACATTGAAATTGGAATTCTGTTGCTCCAATTCCAATTCCAGATATCCAAACGGGCCGTAAGGGTTAAAATCAGCCCACTTCCCTTTGGCCCATTTCCCTACAAAAGAATAAAATCCTATATTTATTTGGATGACTGCCAATAGCTTAAAAACCATATTCCCCCATATAAAACCAAATCTCTCCACTCCCTTGGGGGCCGGCTGGAAAATGAGTTGAATGAACCAAGTTAGGTTTCATTCGGCTCTCTCCAGCTCAGCCAACCCGATCCCCGTGATCCAGTTCCTCTTTCAGTGCCGCCTCCGCATAAGCAGCACCAGAACCTCCAAGTCCACCGCCAACGGTGCTCTCCTCCCACTCCGACCGCGGTTTCCTGAAGCCCCGCACCTCCAGCGCTTCAGCCACGACAAAAAGCTTCCAAGCCACCGCCACTGCCGACATTCATCTTCTCTGACATCACCGCTCCCGCGAAGCCTTCGTTTCCTCCTGGATTTCAGCTTGCCACCAGAGATTGACGTCGGAGCAACTCCCGTGTCCCTCTGGCGATCTCTTTTTTTCCAGCACCGCCGGAAGCCTGCGAACCTTCCAGCGACATTTCCGGCCATTCGTTCAGCCGGGTCCTGCTCCACGCCTGCTAACTGCCCCGCCTCCAGTACTTTGTTTGAAGATTGTGTGATTGGAACCCGCTGGTATACCTCTCTACCTCTCTCGCCGCAACATTTTCAGTTATTTTCATGCCCCAAATATGAAATGGTTAATTATTAGAGCTTGCCCCTAACTAATCGTGTCTCCTTCATTATCGTTACTTCCAAACGCGTGCGTGCCACCTATTAATTTTTGTTCTTGTGGAATTACGATTTGTGACGCTAATACGTTTGTGCGGTAGTCTTGTGTTTGCGAGCGACGTTTGGGTCGTTTTTATTGGTTTAAAATAGCCCGTGAAAACCCTCGCGCCACATTTATTTTAAAAGATCGCATTTTTTATCTTTCAAAAACTACCCCCACCTTGGTTCACATCCGGTGCTAGGCCCCTCCTTGAGCCGCACACCTCCGTTTTTTTTCTTTTTCCATAACCTGACCCTGCCCACTTTTTTTTAATTCTTATCCTATGCCATCAACTGCCAGCCGGTCCCCCTTTCTTATTTTTCATTATTACCCGCACTCACCCTTCCAACCACCGTGCCACCCAATTCCATCCCCACTAATTTTAATCATTTGTGTTTTTTTCGCCCCCCCGCAGTCATTTTTTTTCGACTGTACCCGCTGTCGACATTGTTAAAGACCACGACAAATCTAATCGTCTTGACCTTGGGGACTTGGTCAATTTTCAAGGGCGGCATATTGTTACGAAGTCATCTCCGCCGAAGTACACAACCTTACAGGTGTCAGAGGAGCGCATATGGAAGCCACCGTGATTAATTCTTGTAATTAAATGATATTAATTAATTAATATCAGTTAATTAATATTAATTAATTTCTTTATTAATATTGTATTTCTTTTATGTTTCCCTCCCTCATCTATATAATGGGGAGGGGTGTATGTGTTTGGTATCTTTTGGTTTAGGGTTTTGGCTCTCGTTTGAGAGGGGAGTCATAGGAGGAACCAACCTCCTTGATCTTGGCCGTAGTTCGCTCCGGATTATATCTGTCTTTCCGTTAATGCAATCATGTCTCGTCCTTCGTTCATAGACGTATCAGCAACGAAACAAGGAAATACAAAAAAACAATTAAACAATGAAATACAAAATACTTAATTGATTTAATTAATATTCATATGTGCGCTCCATGGTGGCTTCCATATGCGCGCTCCATAAATTAAGATGAGGGGCGTCCACTTGAGTGAATGCGCCCACGACCACGATGACTTCCATATGTGCGCTCCATAAATTATGACGAGGGGAGTCCACTTGAGTGAATGCGCCCATGACTACGACGAGTTTCATATGCGCACTCCATAAATTATGACGAGTGGGGTCCACTTGAGTGAATGTTCCCGAGACACGTGGACCCGTAACAGGTACACATAATATGGGTGCCATCATTAATCTCAATTTTATTTTGGTAGAGGCCTCATTCCAATTATGGGTCTATGGTAGTTCTATTATATTTTGGTTTGTTTCGTTATCTTGGAAAATCTATTCACAAATCTTTTGTATCTCTATATGGTACCTATGTGTTAGAAAAGCCCATGTAAAAAGGCCTATTATTGGGCCCATGTATTTAATTCTTTTCCTCTTCTCTCATTAGTCCCACATCTTGTATATGACTTTCCATCTCCTATTCTCTCCTATATATTTGTATTCTCTCCTTGTATTTTAATACACAAGAAGCATGTACAAGATTTTGAGCTCTTCCTACATGGTATCAGAGGGACTCGTTTCCTCCTGAGGACTCCTTTCTTCTGTCTGCCTCTCCTGATCAACCTGCGGCTTTCTCTCCTACCCGCTCCAGTCCGCGACCTGCTTCTCTATCCGCGACCTGCTTCTCTGTCCGCCACTCTGTCCGCGACCTTCTTCTCCCTAGGCCGCTAGGCTTCTGCGGCCTGCTTTCTCTGACTCCGCTTCCACTTCTCTCCGTGGTTCCACCCTCCTCCTCAAGCCTCTTATAACCTCCTTTCCCTGACCCGTGGGGCCCACGAATCCCTCTCTGCTTCTGTCCGCTGCGAGCTCACTCTCCTGTCCGCTGCGAGCTCCTGCTTCAGTCCGCCACGAGGTATCTTCTCCCTGCTTTGTTTTTCTCCCTTGCGAGCTCGCTCTCCTATCTCGCGCTCCTCTACTCACTGCCGTTTCAGTCCGCTGCGAGCTCTCATCTGCTCTGCTGCGGCCTGCTCTCTGCTTCAGTCCGCCGCGGCCTGCTCTCTGCTTCAGTCCGCTGCGACCTGCTTCAGCCCGCTGCGCGGGCTGTCCTCCAGTCCCTGCGGGCTTTCCCTTCTCTCCATGCGAGCTTCTACCCCTGCCCAGACCGCGCTCTCTCTTCTCGCTCGTGGTCTCTTGGTCTATCTCGCCGCAGACTGTTCATATCCGTTGCGGTCTCCCTGCTCGCTGACTGCTCCAGTCTGCTGCCTCTCCAATCGGCGAGCTCCCTTCCTGCACTTGCAGACTGCCCTCTCTACTCGCTGCCGACTACACCGGTTCGCTGCGGACTGCCTCAAAACTCGCTGTGGACTTCCCCGGTTCGCTGCAGCCTGCTCCTCCCTGCCTCTTGCCCGAGCCATTGCGACCTGCCCCTCAGGGTCCTTGCTCGCTCACTTCCCCGCGGGCTCCCGTGTCAGTCCGCTTCTGCTGTACACCGGTTCTGCTTCCTCTCCCCGCCATGACTTCCAGCGACTCCACTGCGGCCAACCCCTCTACAGACCGCCCGACACCTGTTCCTGCAATCCGTGATGAGCTGCGGATTACAAATATCTCCCTCTTCGGGAAGAAGAATTTTCTCCCTTGGGTTCACTCTGTTCGCAGGGTTCTTCAGGCCAAGGGCCTCTTGCACCACCTCACTCAAGCTCCTCCTTCTCCTTCAATCGACGAATGGCTCCGCAATGTTGGCCGTGTTCAGACCTGGCTCCTGAATTCCCTCGACGGTGAACCGTATCAGATGATCATGTATCGCGAAACGGCCAAAGCTATGTGGGATGAATTGCACTCCCTGTAGTCGGGTAAAGACAGCCTTCAACATCTCTATGACATCCTCACCGATCTTATGGCTCTCGACACGGGGGGGGGGGGGGGGGGGGGGGGGGGGGGGGCTCGGACATGACCTCGTTTGTCGCTCGTGCAAAGACTCTCGCTGAGGCATGGATTCAACATCAACCATCTACCTCTGACCATGCTACTCAGCGTGCTCAGAAAGAGGCCGTTTGTATTTCCATTATGATGGCTCGTCTCCCGCCTCACCTTCAGGATATTTGCACTCAGATTCTGGCTTCCTCCATTATACCCTCCTTATCTGATATCTGCTCTATGCTCCTCCGGGTTTCACCACCTCCTGATACTCCTGCGCCTCCGCCCTCGGTCCTTCTTCAACGCACCCCTTCTCCCTTACTGCCCACCCCTACTTCCGTTCGTGGTGGCCGTTCGGGTTCTCGTGGCCGCGGACGCGGTTGTCGTGGTTGGCCGACTTGTTCCTACTGCGGCAAGGACGGTCATTATGTGGCGACTTGCTACAAGAAGATCGGTTATCCTCCTCGTCCGACAGCCGCGGTTGCTGTGGACACCTCCTCTGCCACTCCTTCTGACCTTGAGGCTGTTCGTCCTCAGCTCCAGCAACTATAAGGGCTGCTCAATCCGCCCTCTGCTTCCATCGCCAGGGCCTTCGACGCAGGTACTGCTTGTTTATCCACCAGACCGCGATGGATTCTGGACTCGGGTGCCACTCATCATATTACCTCGCAATAGCCACCCAAGTACACGAATTCTCCTCATCCCAAGTCTATCACTGTGGCAAATGGGGCGACGGTCCCCGTCTCCTGCGCGGCTGACCTTGTCCTCAACCCCTCGCTCTCCCTTCGCTCGGCTCTTCATGTTCCGAGCTCTCTGTTCAATTTACTTTATGTTGGTCGCATTACAAATGATCTAAATTGCTCTATCATATTCACCCCCTCTTCTTTTCTCATACAGGATCAGCAGACGCAGACTACCATTGGTAGGGGAACACTGTAGGACTGGATCTACCTTCTCGACGACAATCCCACCATCCTATCTTCTGTCTCCTCCAGTGAGTGACATCGACGTCTTGGTCACGCTCCTTTCCCGGTACTCCAGCGGGCTCTTCCAGATGTTTCTTTTCATCCTTTTCAGTGCGAGTCTTGTATCTTCGGCAAACAGCCGTGTTCTTCTTTTCCTGCACATTGTACCCGGAGCACTGCTCCTTTTTATTTAGTGCATTCAGACATTTGAGGTCCTTATAAAGTTAATAGTATTTCTGGTTATCACTATTTCCTTACGTTTATTGATGACTACTCTCGAACAACGTGGCTTTACTTACTCCGTGATCGTACCGAGCTTCCTCGTGTCTTTTGGGCCTTTATCCTTAAAACGCGTATGCAATTCAACACTACCATCAAAACATTATGCACCGATAATGCTCGGGAATACACTAGCCATGACTTTGCGGCCTTGTGCTTTGAATTCGGGATTCTTCATCAAACATCATGTGCTTACACACCGCAGCAAAACGGCGTTGCCGAACGGAAGAACCGACACTTGCTTGATGTTGCCCGTTCTCTCATGCTTCAAATGAATGTCCGCAAAAGTTATTGACACTTTGCGGTCTCTACTGCGTGCTTCTTGATCAACTGGCTCCCTTCCTCTGTCCTCCACTATGCTACTCCGTTTAGCCTACTCTTTCCCTCTACTCCGGCTTTCCCTCTCCTGCCTCGGGTTTTTGGCTCCACCTGCTATGTCCACCACCTGGGGCCATCCACGGGCAAGTTGTACCCCCGAGCCACTAAACATGTCTTCGTTGGTTATTCCCGTACACAAAAAGGCTATGTATGTTACTCTCCTGCTACCCGCAAGCTTTCCGTTTCTGCTGATGTTACCTTCCAGGAAGATCAACCGTTCTTCTCTGCTCCTTTACCCACTCCTTCCACACCAGCACCTCTACCACCACTCCTCCCACGACCTGTTATTCCTGTTACTGCCCCTCTACCACTGGGACTACCAGCACCGACTCCTGTCCCCTCCACCTGTCATCCGTGTCTACTCTCGTCGCCCGTCCGACTCCGTTGCCCCTCTGCAGTCGGCCTCGACCTCGGCTACTCCGCGCCTTGCTGATTAGGTACCTGCCTCCACTGCTTATCCTCTGGCAAACTATGTATCTTTGCATCGCCTCTCTCCTCACCTCCACACATTTGCTACTTCTCTTTCTTCGATTTCGGTTCCTAACTCTTTGTAGGATGCGCTACAACATCCTGGATGGCGGGCCGCCATGGAAGAGGAAATGACTGCTCTCTGGGCCAATCGGACATGGACTCTTGTACCCCTTCCTCCGGGTCACACACCGGTTGGGTGTAAATGGGTTTATGTTATCAAACATGTTGCTGACGGAACGATTGACCGCCTAAAAGCTCTTCTGGTGGCCCGTGGCTTCACCCAACAACAGGGGCTCGACTATGACGAAACTTTTTCTCCGGTTGTCAAACTCAACACCGTTCGAGTTCTCATCTCCGTGGCTGTCCATCGCCGGTGGTCTTTATTCCAACTCGATATTAAGAACGCCTTTCTGAATGACGATCTCCAATAAACGGTCTATATGCAGCAACCTCCCGGGTTTGAGACCACAGGGGAGTCTCAGGTCTGTCGACTGACGAAGGCTCTGTATGGTCTCAAACAATCCCCTCGGGCGTGGTTTGACAAATTCAGTAAGGCTCTTCGAGAGGTTGGTTTTACTCGCAGCTCGGCCGACTTCTCACTATTCACTCGTCATCAAACAACAGGAACTGTTCTTCTGTTAGTTTATGTGGACGATATCATAATTACAGGAGACGACTCAAAAGATATGCAGGAGGTCAAACTACACCCGAGTACAGTTTTCCAAACAAAAGATCTGGGGCCCCTTCGATACTTCTTGGGCCTTGAGGTTGCCAGACGGTCAGACGGTCTCGTTCTCTCTCAACGGAAGTATTGCCTCGACCTCATTCAAGATGCTGGCTACTCAGGCTGTAAGCCTATTGACACACCAATGGATACAAATCACAAGTTGTGCGCTCAGACATCTGACTCTGATCTCCAACTCCAGAACCCAGAATACTATCGTTGTCTCGTTGGGAAGTTGATCTACCTCACGATAACCATACCAGATATTTCCTTCGTTGTTGGTATTGTCAGTCGATACATGCATACCCCTCGAAAATCTCATCTTCAGGCTGTTGAACGCATTCTCAGATACCTTAAAACAACTCCCGGTCAAGGTCTGGTTTACAAAATCTCATCTTCAGCTCCAACGTTAGTGGCGTATTCCGATGCCGATTATGCTGGTTCCCTTGATGATCGACTGTCAACCAGTGGTTTCTGCACATATCTTGGAGGACATTTGATTACTTGGCGAAGCAAGAAACAAGCAGTCGTTGCTCGATCATCCGCTGAGGTAGAATACCGGGCAATGACATCTGTGGTTTCTGAACTAACTTGGCTTGAAGGTCTTCTTACTGATCTGAGTGTAAAGCTCCCTTCCCCAGCTCTCATCCTCTGTGATAGCCAGACTTCCATACATATTGCCAAGAACCCAGTATTACACGAGAGAACCAAACACATTGAAGTCGACTGTCACTTCGTACGGGAAAATGTTCAAATGAAGAAACTCGACCTGAAGCATGTTCCGGGGACGGAACAAGTTGCGGACATCCTCACAAAGGCCCTTCCGAGTACTCTCTTCTATTAGTGCTTGTCCAAGCTTGACGCATACGATTTGTACGCTCCAGCTTGCGGGGGAGTGTTAGAAAAGCCCATGTAAAAAGGTCTATTATTGGGCCCATGTATTTGATTCTTTTCCTCATCTCTCATTAGTCCCACATCTTGTATAAGACTTTCCATCTCTTTTTCTCTCCTATATATTTGTATTCTATCCTTGTATTTTAATACACAAGAAGC
Organism: Platanthera guangdongensis; assembly: GCA_039583875.1. Lineage (NCBI taxonomy): Eukaryota > Viridiplantae > Streptophyta > Magnoliopsida > Asparagales > Orchidaceae > Platanthera > Platanthera guangdongensis. The sequence continues at coordinate 35,110,669 of CM077167.1, read as the reverse complement.
ATATACAAGATTTTGAGCTTTTCCTACACTATGAAACTACGAACATCTATCACAGTTGTGGGGCTTCAGCCACTCCCTAATATTTATAATTTATCTTCAAGTCAATTTCAAGAATTCATTTTTGAAATTATGACCCACAAAAGGTCATTTTCTTTAGCCATATAATACATGGATTGCATAATGATATTCTTCTAATGTTTGAAGAACTGACGATCAATGTATGGCATGATCATTCTCATTCTTAGAATACACTATCAATTCATAAGATCCATAAAGCTGAAAGACAATTGCTAGTTGGAATGACTATACTATAAACTTGAAGTGTCCATGCCTTGAGTTGAAGGCATTGGACCTCTCCTTCACGATCCTCGACTAATGATATGCCAACTTCAACTCCTTTTCTGTATGTAGTGTACTCTAAGTCTCTAACTAATTAGATAGATCATTAATTTTTTGTAACAGATACTTATTCTCCACCATCAATGTGATCAGTCATTGCTTAGTTCATTTTGGCCATACACCTAGGGGATCAGTCATTGGAAGGTCATGGTCTCACCTGGCAGCCTCTTAAGGGACAGGTATTGCTGTGACATTAGGGAGAAACCGGCCTAGGTGAATGGAGAATGAAATTTGGGCAGCTTGAAATATGAATGAGAGCATAATTGAATGACAACAATTTGTGCCTATACAAAACAAATTTATTGACCAACAAACGTATGCACTCAAAGGTCAAAGCAAATATCAAATCTAATATAGCATACAACAAAAGTACACAGTTTGTTTAACACCAGTTCTCTACAACGTTCACATTTGGTGGACGGGGACTATGATTATTTAACAATGTTCACATTTGGTCAACGGGGACTAAGATTATTTAACAATGTTCACATTTGGTCAACGGGGACTAAGATTATTTAACAATGTTCACATTTGGTCAACGGGGACTAAGATTGTTTAACAATGCTGCGGATGCCAATGAATGGAAGAGATTTTAGTAGTTTTTTCTACCCTTGTTGAACGTCGCACCCCCAAGACTCCGCCCCGTTTGGGTAACTGACACACAATCGAAGGAGGAAGATTGCCATCAAGAATAACATTAGATTAGCTTAATTTGTTCTAGTGCATTCTGAGGGAACGGGCTACGCCAAGCTCTGTCCCTTGGAAAGACGGCCTTCAAATTTATGTTTGCTTCCTGCTGCATTTACTCCAAAATTGAAGATATACATTTAAAGTAAAATTTATACGCAACTGGCAATGGACAAAATCACTGTTCAGCACGCAAATTATACCACAATGATTGAATTACATTCAGGGAGTTGAAATCTCGAACTTATACCAAAACTATTGAATTATTGCTATTCAATTGCTTTAGAATTCTCCAAGATCAGTCAATTTTGAGTAATTTGGATGCGTAATAACTCTAAAGCGTGATGGATAAAGTATGAAATGATTCAACAACCAGTTCTTTGCCCGGGGAGAACATGATACCCTTTTCAGGAGAGGAATTGAGATACCGAATAATTCGGCAGGCAACTTCTAAGTGACGGGTTCTTGGTGAGTGCATGAACTGTCTGATGACACCAATGACATACGAAATATCCGGATGAGTATGAGATAAATAGATGAGGCGACCAACCAGTCGTTGAAATCCAATGATATCAGCCACCACTTCCCCATCATATTTACCCAATTTGTGGTTGACTTCAATTGGGGTGTCAACACGTCTACATCTACTCATCCCACATGACTGAAGCAAGTCAAAGATGTACTTCCTCTGAGATATGAATATACCATGATTTGACCGAGCGACCTCAATTTCTCGGAAGTATCTGAGATTTCCCGGGTCTTTTACTTCAAACTCCTTTGCCAGTCTTTGTTTCAGAATCTGGATTTAATCAATATCATTGCCCGTGATAATGATATCATCCATATAAACAATAAGAGCCGTGAGTCTTCCATGTTTGTTCCGTATGAATAAAGTATGATCTGCATTGCTCTGGGAGTATCCAAATGTTGCCATAGCTCTATGAAATCTCTCAAATCAGGCTCGAGGAGACTATTTTAAGCCATATAAGGTTTTCTTCAACCTGCATACCTTTCCCCCGGATCCTGCCAGGGTAAGACTGGGCGGTAACGACATGTAGACTTCTTCTACCAAGTCTCCATGAAGAAATACATTTTTGACATCTAACCGGGTCAAAGTCCACCCTTAACCGGGTCAAAGTCCACCCTTTGCAAGCAGTACATGAGATCAAGACTCTTATATAATTCATCTTCGCCACATCGATAAAGGTTTCTTGATAGTCAATCCCCATGGTCTGAGTATAGTCCCTAGCCACCAAACGAGCCTTGTATCGCTCAACAATACCTTGAGAGTTCTGCTTGACAAAGAACACCCCTTACACCCTACTACGGTTTTGCCAGGTGGCAAATCGTCCAAGTCCCATGTGCAATTCTTTTCCAGGACCAACATCTCACACATGGCATCATGCCACTTTTGGTGAGCAATAGCATCCTACTAAGTTGAGGGGATAGAAACGGAGAGAGATGCAATACAAAGTTTATGTGAAGGAGATAATGAGTTATATGACACAAAGTGAAACATCGGATGTTGGGTAGAGATACAGTTTCCTTGAGTCCCCAAAGAAGGATCCAATGTTGGAGCGGTAGCCTGAGAGATGCCGTTGTACCTGGACCCCTTTTACGCCTAGTTTACACTTGTAAAAGAGCGGTTACAGGAGTAGGAGTAGGGGTAGGCATAGGAGGTAGACATAGTAGGCATATGCACATGATGAGGAATAGGTAGGGGAAGAGAGCTCACTTCCATTGGGTAAGACTCCCCCTAAAGTGAGGACTCCTCCTGGAGTGAGAATTCGTAGTAGGACTCAAGCTTCAGTAACGTGACGTCCATAACAACAAAGTTCTTTTTGGAAGCTGGATGGAAGCACTTATATCCTTTCTGAGTAGGAGAATACCCAATAAAGATGCACTTGAGGGCACCAGGATCAATTTGGACGTGGGGCGCACTTGGACAGAACACACACACCCAAAGATCCGTGGAAGAAGATGTGTGAGAGAGACAGAAAGAGTCTCAACAGTGGATTTGTGGCCAAGAACACGAGACGACAATCGATTAATAAGGTACGCCACAGTAAGAATCACATCACCCCAATAATACTTAGGGAGGTGCATCTTCAGGAGAAGGCAACGAGCGACCTCTAGAGGATGACAATTCTTGCGCTCGGCTACCCCATTCTGTGTCGGGGTTTATACATAAGATGTCTGATGTATAATGCCCTCATCACTAAGATAACACTTGAAGGAAGAGTCAACAACTCACAACCATTATCATTGCGTAAAATTTTAATGGTCGCATTAAGCTGAGTAGCCACTATCTTATGAAAACATTGAAATAAGGGAAAAACATCATTTTTGTTTTTCATTAAGTAGATCCACATACAACGAGAAAAACAATCGATAAACGTAACAAACCAGTGGAAATCGGAAATAGAAACAACATGGCAATGACTCTAAACATCAGTATAAATCACAATAAATGGAGAATCACTGAGAGTAGACTAAGCTTGTAGATTGCGACCGACATGTCAGTTTTGAGGGGGAAAGACACGTTATCACCACATATGCCAATTCTGGCGTTTTCCAGTATTGCGGCCGACTGTCGGACAAGTCGGCCCAATATTGCTGCAAATGTCGGGTAATGTCGGCCCAATATTACGTTTTTTTTGTTCAAAAAAATTATAATTTTTTATAGAATGAATTCATCAGAAGGTTCTAACAAGATACCTAGTGCTTCTTTCATAGCGTGCAGAGATATATGTTGGGCGTTTGGTGAGAAGGTGACTCCAAATGACACCAATCAAATACGATTTAACACTCGTTAGTAGTTTAACGATCGGATAAAATAATTATCGTCTAATTAATATATGAAAATATTATGAAACACACACACACACACACACACACATATATATATATATATCTATATCTATATATATATATATACAAAATAACATATATAAGCTCATGCTTTTTAAAGCCTAAAAAAGCTTGAGTTGGTTCTCCCACAATATATGTCAGAATTAGACAAATAATATATGCATTTTGTAGCCAAGAACGAGATCTAAAACTTTCATGTTGAACATTCTTTCAAAATTTCCACGGTTTGGCCGGAATCTCGTGCGAATGTTTGCTGGCTCGAAGTGAATATAATAATAATAAATTTCAAAATTCGAGCCAGCAATCTTTCGGGCCAGATTCCGGCTAAATCGTGTAAATTTTGGAAAAATATTCAACACAAAAGTTGTAGATCTCATTTTGGCTACAAAATACATACATTATTTGCCTAATTATGACATGTAAATCAACTCAAACTTTTTTAGGCTTAAAAATCTTGAGCTTATATATTCCAAACCGATATGTATATATATATATAACACTACAATCCGACATTTTGAAATGTCCCCCGCAATCCGGCATTTTGAAATGTCCCCCGCAATCCGGCATTTTGAAATGTCCCCCGCAATCCGGCATTTTGAAATGTCCCCCGCAATCCGACATCCGACATAAAAAACTCCGATCGACATGAGTCCGACATCCGACATCTACAACCTTGGAGTAGACACGTGATTAAGAGAAGCACGATGATGTTTACAAAGAGCACATACATCACATTTAAAAGTATTCAAAGATACAGTTGGCATATGCTGAAATAAAAGTTGCATAGTAGACAATGAAGGATGGCCCAGGAGGCAATGCCAGGAGTCCACAGTGGTTTGAGCAGCAGAAAGAACCTTCAGAGAAGAGGCAGAGCTGGAGGGGTCAAACAGGTAGAGGCCATCACGCAGTTTACCAGAGCCAATCACCTTCCCCGTCTTCAGGTCCTGAAAGACGCACGAAGTGGGAAAAAAGGTTACAGAGCAATTCATAAAATAAGTAAGGTGACTAATAGAAAGTAGGTTGCAGGTAAATTTTGGAGCATGAAGCACCGAAGGGAGGTTGAGGGAGGAGCAAGAAATGAACCCTTTCCTCACAATGGGAGACAGAGATCCATCAAAAATGCTCACTTTGTCCCTACCAGGCAAAGGAATATACAACACAAAACCTGTAACAGAACCAGCTATGTGGTCTGTGATACCAAAATCAATGTTCCACTGAGTGGAAGAGCATGCGTTGCCGGAGTGAGCACCTTGAATCCTCTAGTGGGCATAGGAAAAGTTGACAGATGCAGATGATTGTCCAAGCATGAAGCGGCGGAAGACGTGAATCTCCTCAGCAGTAAGAGCAGAAGGAACCTCAGGGGCTGCAACTTCTCCGTAAGGAGCAGTATCATCATCAACATTGGAGAGATGAGCTGATGCAACCCGAGTTTGCATGTTTATTTTATTTGCAATATTTTTATTTATGTAGCGCACATGTTCGCGCATTATAGTTTTTGTCTATGTTGTATCACACACATCACACACTTTTGTTTGTATTATTGGTGTGACTGGTCAATAAGACCTTAAATAGAGACGTCCGTCAAATTAGGAGTAGTGGTGAATTAGACAAGCAAGTGAGAGATCATACAAATAAGCTATTATTATAATCACAAAATATATATTTCAAAAATTAAATTTGGAGATGCATATTATTTCATGACTTTATTTGGGGAGTTACCTCAAATAGGCTCATTATAGGCATTTGGGGGTTAGCTGAAAGTTTAAGAGTCACCATTAAACTTCTTTATTAAATTCCCCAACCTTTTGATTATTCCAGCCTTTAAAAAAACCATCGGCCCACCAAACTCTGGCCCTGGTCATTTAATGCTCTTATTATTTAGGCTTCGTTTGGGAGGACTTATTTTCACCAGTCAAGCGGTCACGACCGCATGAACCAGGGCTTAATTAAGGTCCGATTCATGCGGTCGTGACCGCTTGACCGGTGAAAATAAGTCCCCCCAAACGGAGCCTTAGCCACCTTTTTAAAGCCACCGGGCCACCCCCTCTTTAATTGCTGCAGCTTTTTGACATTTGAACTCCCCTATTAACTATCAGATTAAAATATAACCTAAAACTTTCTTTATAAGCTTATCTTTGTTCTCGTAACAGGGAGCGTGAGAAAACAAAAAGATAGTCTTCTTTTTATCTTTTCGTAACTCCCCGCCTCCGCTCTCCCTGCCCTCTTATGTCCGTTCGACACCACCTCCCGACCGCTCACCAGTCAGCGCCACCACCGTCGGAGTCCTTCCAAGGCTCCGACGTCCTGTTCTCCCCCGTTTATTGACTGGAGAATTGTCCCCACCGCCGTTGTTTCCTGCCCAGCTCTCCGTCATCGCACGACTTGAGCCGCCACCAACTCGGTTGTCCCTGAAGGAGTCTCCTGGGAGTCCGATCACCACCGGCGAGTTCCCCTTCAGCGGTTTCCGGCGGAGACGAGCCTCCAGCAGCTGTGCGGCTCACCCTCTTGTCCTCTGTCACTCCCCGTTCAGCTTCCCTGAGCCTGATTCCGTCCCTAGCCGCTGCCCCAAACTCCACAGGACCCGCCGACCATCCCTAATGCCGTCTCCTGCAGAAGTTAAAGGTATATCCCTACCTTCTGTCTCACTCATGATTGTTAGTATAATATTTATCCTTAAAATGTTTTGATCTTTAAAATCAGAGTTTGCTTGCCTAGGTTGTCATTACTCATGTTTGTCGTTAATTCCTACATTGTTGTTGTTTTTTTCTCTCTTGGAGCACTTGTGGTTGCAATTATTTCAAAGTGGATTACGTACAAATGTTAACTCAGTTTAGCGCGGGTACGAACCCTAGGCCAGTCTACATCTGAAAATACTCATGAGATTTCCCTTGCGCCGCGTTGAATTAAAATTTGAACACAAAAATTATCTTTTTTAAAAATTAATTGCCGAACCCGGAATGCGTCATGAGTCGAGCGAGACGGAGAAGGGCGGCCTAGAGTGCGACCAAAACCACGACCGCCACGAGTAGGACCCCCTCTAGGAGGAGAAAAGCCATGAATCTTAAAGCAAGTGTCCCGTGTATGACGACCTTCCCACAATAATCACACGTCAAATGGCCCTTGTCCATAGTTGGACCTAGTGTCACGGATAGTGCGGCCACTGAGACTGATCCGAGCTGCAAGGGTAGAGTCCTCATCAACAGTGTCTGTTAGACGAATCTGTCGACAATCATATTCCTGCTTAACCAAAGTATACTCCTCAGGTAAGGAAGGCAGAGGAGAGCGACCAATCTGAACACTGTTGGTATTAAGGTCACAGTGGAGACCATAAAGAAACTTGAAGATTCAGTTTCGTTCCTCCCGATGTGTAACAGGGTCTGAGCAGCAGAAAGAGGCTTCATAGAAGAGGCAGAGCTGGAGGGGTCAAACAGGTAGAGGCCATCACGCAGTCTATCAGAGCCAATCACCTTCCCCATCTTCAGGTCCTGAAAGACACATGAGGAGGGAAAAAAGGTTACAAGACAATTCATAGAATTAGTAAGGTGACTTATAGAAAGCAGTTTGCGGGTAAATTTTGGAGCATGAAACACCGAAGAGAGGGTGAGGGAGGAGCAAAGAATGGACCCTTTCCTGACAATGGGAGACAGGGATCCATCAAAAATGCTCACTTTGTCCTTACCAGACAAAGGAATATACAACACAAAATCTGTAGTAGAACCAGCTATGTGGTCTGTGGCACCAGAATCAATGATCCACTGAGTGGAATGGGCGGAGTGAGCACCTGGAAACTCCTAGTGGGCATAGGAAAAGTTGGCAGACTCAGATGAGTGTCCAAGCATGAAGCGGCGGAAGACGTGAATCTCCTCAGCAGTAAGGGCAGAAGGAACCTCAGGGGCTGCAACTTCTCCGTAAGGAACAGTATCATCAACAACATCGGAGAGATGAGCCGAGCGAGATGAAGAAGGGCGGCGCAGAGTCCGACCAAAAACACGACCGCCACGAGGAGCAAGATCCCCGCGAGGAGGAGAAAAGTCATGGAGCTTAAAGCATGTGTCCCGAGTATGGCGGCCTTCCCTCAATAATCAAACGTCAAATGGCTCTTGTCCATGGTTGGACCTAGTGTCACGGATAGTGCGTCCGCTGGGGCTGATCCGAGCGGCAAGGGTAAAGCCCTCATCAACAGTGTTTGCGAGACGAATCTGCCGACGATCATATTCCTGCTTAATCCAAGTATACACCTCAGGTAAGGAAGGCAGAGGAGAGCGACCAAGAATCTGAACATTGTTGGGATTAAGGTCACGGTGGAGACCATAAAGAATCTTGAAGATCTGGTTTCGTTCCTCCCGGCGTGTAACATGGTCTGAGCAACAGATAGAGTCTTCAGAGAAGAGGCAGAGCTGGAGGGGTCAAACAGGTAGAGGCCATCACGCAGTCTACCGGAGCCAATCACCTTCCCCGTTTTCAGCTCCTGAAAGACACTCGAGGAGGGAAAAAAAGTTACAGAGCAATTCATAGAATTAGTAAGATGACTAATAGAAAGCAGTTTGCGGGTAAATTTTGGAGCATGAAACACCAAAGAGAGGGTGAGGGAGGAGCAAGGAATGTACCCTTTTCTAACAATGGGAGACATTAATCCATCAAAAATGCTCACTTTGTCCCTACCAGACAAAGGAATATACAACACAAAACCTGTAGCAGAACCAGCTATGTGGTATGTGGCACCAGAATCAATGATCCACTGAGGGGAAGAGCATGCGATGGCAGAGTGAGCACCTGGAATCCCCTAGTGGGCATAGGAAAAGTTGGCAGACTCAGATGAGTGTCCAAGCATGAAGCGGCGGAAGATGTGAATCTTCTTAGCAGTAAGGGCAGAAGGAACTTCAGGGGTTGCAACTTCTCCCTAAGGAGCAGTATCATCAACAACATCAGAGAGATGAGCCGAGTGAGATGGAGAAGAGCGGCCCAGAGTGCGGCCAAAACCACGACCGCCACGAGAAGCAGGACCCCCGCGAGGAGGAGAAAAGCCATGAAGCTTAAAGCAAGTGTCTTGAGTATGGCGGCCTTCCCACAATAATCACACGTAAAATGACCCTTGTCCATAGTTGGACCTAGTGTCACAGATAGTGCGACCACCTGGACTGAACCGAGTGACAAGGGTAGAGCCCTCGTCAACAGTGTTTGGGAGACGTATCTGCCGACGATCATATTTCTGCTGAACCAAACTATACGCCTCAGGTAAGGGAGGCAGAGGAGAGCGACCAAGAATCTGAACACTTATGGGATTAAGGTCACGGTGGAGGCCATAAAGAAACTTGAAGATCCAGTTTCGTTCCTCCCGGACATGGACCAACATCTCATCCTCAGGGGAGAAAATAAGCGAATAGAAATTGTGATACTCTTGGTAAAGCTGGTTAAACTCCAGGTAGTAGGCAACGTGGGGGGGGGGGAGATCCCCTTGGCACAAGAGAAAAATCCATTGGCGTAATTGAAAGATCAAAGAGACATTCCCACGACAGGAGTAGGTAATCTCGACACGCTTCCAAATGTCAGTGGCATTGCCCAAAAATAGGTAGTTGCGGCTAATAGACTTCTGCATAGAGTTGGTCAGGCAGGACATCACCAAAGTGTTCTCGGATTCCCATTGGGGCCACTCTGGGGAGATTGTAGTAGGTGCTCTATCAGTACCACTGATTTAACAAAATAGATGACGACTCTTGAGGGCCAGAGTAATGGAACGAGCACACAAAAGATAATTGGTTCCATCTAACTTAATAATAGTAATCTGAGGAGCCCTGTGATCATGGGTTGCATGAAGAGAGCCAGTAGAGGGCAAAGAATCTGGAGGAGCACTCCCACCGGAGGAGACATCCGTAGTTTCACCACTTCCCGACATAGCAAGCGAGAGAGAAAAAACTAGGTTGTTAAATTAAAAAAATCTTACTCATAGAAAGAGAAGAAGCCACGAAGGTGCACAATCACTCAAGGAGGGGGAGAGGCATCCCTGCAAGAAGAGGGAGCGTTAGAAAGAGCTCAAGTAGCCATGCAAAACAGCGTTAGAAAGAGCTCAAGTAGCCATGCGAAGGAGGAGAACGACCAGCGCCGCCGGTGCTTGCGGGAAGAAGAGGGAGTGGAAGAGCGGTAGGGCTCGACGAAAGAAGGAAAGCGGGAGACTGGTGGGAGTGTGAAAGCCACTGTTGGAAAGAGGGCTCGGCGAGAGAAACGATTGGCGGAAGAAGAGACACCTAGAGGAGCGACACGGGCTTCGGAAGAAGCGACGCGAGATGCGAGCTTGGGGCGGGCTACGACGAGATGCGTGCTACTGAAGGAGGGCTCTGCTGGAAGGAGGGCTCGGCGAGACGCGGGCTACGGAAGAAGCGACGCGGGCGAGGAGCGGAGGGAAGCGGCGGGATGCGCGATTCGGGTTTCTCCATAGCTATGATACCATGTTGAATGTTGGAGAATAGTAAAACGAGAGGTTAATTTCATGAAAAGGAGCTCTCTTGTATTTTTTATAGGACGGAGATACAAAATGACCAATAATGTAAATAATGTAAATCTAACGGTTAGAATACATAAATATAGACTATATAGTCATATCTTTGTGAACTAAGGGCACAATTGTTCTGGGATCTAGAAATAGTGTCAAGATTACATTTTCTGTGTGAAGATCAGATCGACATTAGAACCTGACTAAATTTTTTCTGCTTGCTTTTGGATTTTTGTCATAACAATCTCCTGTCTCTTGTGTTATTTTTTTTGTCTTGAGTAACTTTGATTTGCTCATTTTTCCTCAGTTCTTTTGTTTTCTGCTGGGTTTGATTGCTTTACTAGAATAAAATGTGTAACCTCAACCTATCCATAAAGAGCCATAGTATACCGTTATCTTAAGTCTTGTTTGCAAACCTTGTTCAAAATCTACATTTATATCTTCAAACTTTCATTAGGGATTTGGCAATGGCTACAAGGGCACTTAATTTCTGACATTCTACTTTTCCTAGTTTGCATGTGTGGGAATTGGCCACATATAAAATGATGCTTTTTTATTCCTGGCACCAACAACTTTTTCTTGAAGTGCTTAGTATCCAACTCTAATCTTTAATGAATTTTGATCACCCATGTTGACTCATGTTCAACTCTTTTTGAGTGGATATGAACTTTTGACTTCTATGATCAATGAGTACCTCATATTTCATTTCATGTAGATTATGTTTAATATCATCACTGCAAAAGCTGTCACTTCAAATTCTTAATCATGCACATGGAATGCCTTCCCTTTTTCCTTCAATTGTCTTGGAAAATGCTAGTTACATTTCTTTGTTGCAATTGGACACAACCTAAACATTTAATTTAGGCATTATTGTAAATATGAAATTCTTCATCTCCTGGGGGTAAACATAATATGGGTGCCATCATTAATCTCATTTTATCTTGGTAGATCCCTCCTTCCAATAAGGGGTCCATCGTAGTTCTATTATTTTTTTGTCAAAAGTGCAGTGTAAGGTTTGCCTACATTAGCACCCTTGTGGTGGGACCTTTCTCCATACCCTCTCTGCGTGGGAATATTTTGTGCACTGGACTGCGCTTTTTTCCTTATCTTGGGAAATCTTTTCACAAATCTTCTATATCTCTATATGATATGTATGAAACTACTAACTTCTGTAACAGTTGTGGGGCTTCAGTCACCTCCTAATACTTATAATTTTATGAAAGTCAATTTCAAGATTGCCCTTGTTGAAATTATGACCCGCAAAAGGTCATTTTCTTTTGCCATAATACATACTTGGATTGCATTATGATATCTAATGTTTGAAGTACTGACTACCAATGTATGGCGTGATCATTCTCATTCTTAGAATACACTATCAATTCATAAGATCCATAAAGCTGAAAGACATTCACAAGTTTGAATGACAATAATTTAAATTTGAAGTATCCATGCCTTGAGTTGAAGGCATTGGACATATCCTTCACTACCCTCCAGTAATAATATTCCAACTTCAACTCCTTTTTATATGTTGAGTACTTCTCTAACTAATTACATTGATCATTAATTTTTTGTAATGAGTACTTATTCTCCACCATCAATGTGATCAGTCATTGTTTGATTCATTTTGAGCCATACACCAAGGGGATCTAACCGCTAACATTACTTCAAGGATTAGTAAATCTTGAATTCAATTTCAAAGTTTGGTGAGGACCCATTTAAATCATTTGGAAATACCTTGGGTAATCTCATACGATTTTTATTTGTCTGTCTTATCTCCTTGCAGAAGTACTTGGGAAAAAATGCCTCTCATATTCACAACTTTAGTTGCCTCGATATATGAAATCATTGCTTTTGTTCACTTCTTTCATACTTCAAATTTTAACATAAGCGAGTTTAGGTGCCCTAAAAACTACTTATTTCCTTGACAATCTTTCACTGCTACAAGATCATTACTCAAAACAACATCAAATTTAAGGATGGGTGATACAATGCTATATATGATCTGCTCTACTTGTCAAAGGTTAAGCCGTTAGGGTCACCTTCCTTCCTAAGCTGTGTTTCATCAGTGAGTTATTCAATATTTTTACCTATAATTCAGTATTTGCACCTCAGTGTTCCAACCCCAGTCTATTGCCTTGAAGTTCCTATAGGAGCAATTAGTTCTCTTTTCTTGCAATTTGTTCGTATCTAGATGTTTCCTACTCTCAATAAAATTTCTAGCCTTTAATTTGTCTCTATATCTCATGATAGCTGAGATTCCGTATGTATCCTTTAACCTATGATGCTAGAAAATTTACACCCCTTTTGTGTCACTGGTCATGCTAGGAACCTGATGGTTACCCAAACCATTATTGATGCTTAATAGTTGTATTACATAAAAAATTACTTATTTAATCACTATTGTCATTCTAATTTATCAATCCTCAAAATTAATTAGATAATTAATCAATGCTTCTATCATCAGTAAAAATCATTTCATCATATGTTACCACCTGAGAAGAAATGAGACAAAATTTATATTCATTACACACAAGTTTTTGCATAGGCACAAGATATGAATCATTTTAGGGTTCAATGTCATCTATAATATCAGTATAACCCATTAGTAATTGACTTGTAGCTAGTGTAATCTTTCTCTTAAGCTTGCTTTCTATATGTATTTTTCCTATTTGACTTTTGCTTGCTTTACTGCAACAAAGCCCACAAACATCAGTCAGAATTCTAGTTAAACCAACAACCCCTGAGTGTATAAGGAATGATAACAATTATATTTCTTTCTGTGCAAGTTAATATCAGCTATGGAAAACAAATGCATGTAACATTGTAACATAAGAAAGAGTCAATTGTAAGCCTGCATAAAAATCAACCCATGAAGCATAAGAAATGTGAGAGGAAATGTCTGATGCATGTATGCAAGTAGTTTCGTTAAATGGGCATATGCTATCCATTTCCTTCTTGAAATCTGATAACGGATTGCCTTATTTCATGTCCAACATCATCTATGGACACAGTTCCACAGAAACATCTCATTCAGTTGGGCCTATCCTCAATATGAAACCACAGAGATCCACATTATATTTATATTTCGTAGTAGTAGTCATAGAAATACCAAATGAATGTTTCGATTGTTATTTAGATTTACTTGATCATCCTGGTATGTATCCTTATCAGGCACGATACATATCCTTCAAGCATGCTGTACATGACCTACCCTTGAATGATGTATATTCTTCCCATACTGATGGAGACGACGGCCCTCAATATATTGAAGACAATGACGGCATGCTCACCGAAGATTCTTCTCCGTCTCCAACCAATGATTTGCGGCGCCATGGTGACATAACGGAGCGACGCAAGACGGCCAAAGATTGGAGAAGGCCAATAATAATTATTTAAATCATTTTTATGTTTTTATTTGCAATGTTTATGTCATGCTTTTAATGTTTCATGTTATGTGTTGTATTTTTTTTTATTATGGGCTGCATATAGCCAAACTCTTGATGTAAGCCTATATATAGGCCATGCTTATGTTATTTTCATTAGAGAATGAAATAAAGAAGAAAACCTAATTGAGATTTTTCCCTCTCAAAAAATTCGGCTAGCCCTCCTCCTCCCCTCTCCTTGGCCGCCGGCCTCTTGCTCCTCCCTCTCTTTATTCGGCCCCTCTCTCCCTCTTCTTCCTTTGTTATTCTCGGCCTCCTCTCATCCTCCTCCTCCTTCATCAAGTGCACCACCAAGCAGCCCCTCACCCTCATCCACTTACAAAACCGAGCCCATCCCTCCTTGTCATCAAGTCGGCCAAGGTTTTCTCCCCCTTCCAAACCGCCGGCCCCTTGCCTCCACCTCTAGCCGCCTCCTCCATCAAACCCGAGCCACCATCTCCCTCCAAAACAAAACCCGACCAACCCCCTTCCTATTTTAGGGGTGAAATAAAATTCGGCCAAGGCTTAAGAGGTTGCCTCCTTGTGGATTTCCAACTCCGGCGTGAAGCGAAGAAGGCGGACTAGTTTCTCTCCAACCGGCGTGACTCCGGCGGAGCCGTTGAAGAGCGATCCAAGTAGAGAAATCAGAATCATCCATTCCGGTTGGGTAAATATAATTTTCTACCTTCTTGTGTGTTCTTCTCTTAGATTAATTCATGCGGTGGTTTACTTTAGCGTAATTTTGGAAGCATTGAATTTTCGTGGTTTTCTCTCGATTGAATTTTGTGGTTCATCTAATTTTCATTTAAGTTCGAGAGGGTTTTGACGAGCCCCGTTTTCTTTTGTTGGGAGGGATCTACCGTTACTGAATCATTATTTTTGGTAGATCTCTTTTGGTACAACCTTCGCTCGATCGGACCGGGTTGGTCCTTTTAGCCGGAAAGCATATTGGTTTTTATAGTCCTTGTTCGATCCTAATCGGTTTGACTACCCGTACGCTAGCATCTATTTGATAGAATTGTATAACATGTACGCTGCATTGACGATTGTGCGAGTGTAGGATTGGATCATAGAGAGACATACGTGTTCGTCCGTAGGTATATTCGGTGTCAACGTGTGAACCTGCATCAATTTGATATCAGAAAGAGGTTCACGTCAATTTCCTAATTGACACCTTCCCCCTTTATTATTTTGTCGACACGCACTTGTCTTGCACATTTAATTATCAAAATTACAAAAACATTTTTCCTGGTCTGCCAGTAGCGGTCTATATTTTTATTTTTCTGCAAAAAATAAAAAAATTATTTAATAATCTCCATATTTTTTTCATCCAGACGTCTGAGAACCGAGAACGGTAAATTACTTATTGGTTGGGCAGACATGAAGGCTATATTGACAGAACAGTACGTCCCTACGTACCATCGAACGCAGATGTTAGATGATTTGGCTACCCTTAAACAAGGGAATAAGTCGATCTCTGAGTATATGAGTCTTTTTAAGGATATGATGGTTAGGTGTGGTGTGAACGAGGTGCCAGAGCTCACCCTCTCGAGGTTTCGTAAGAGGTTAAACCCATACATCCCGGGTAAATTACTGCGTTATTGTCACACCGACCTAGACACCACTTTTAATGCTGCATTGGATATTGAGAAGCACTATGTTCATAATAGGTCTTATGTCTTGGACTCCAATAATGTTACTATTAGGGTGTTGCCTCCGATAGCCTCGATGTCTAAGCCCCTTTAGATAGTGACGGATACCTCTGAGGATTCTGATGTGGATATAATATATCTGGATTCGGAAGTTGACCAACTAGGTGAGAGTATCCCTTCACATACGATAGTGCCCGACGAGTCTGATGATTCTGACAGTGAGGGATTCCCTAATGATTTAGAAGACGATGTTTGGGATGATGATATTCTGATTTGTGAGAGTATTCCATTGCCTATTACCTACCCTACTAACGTTGTGTCTGACCACCCTAGTATTGAGTGCCCTCTCCAGCATACGATCCCCATCATGATAGAGTCTACGATCGAACCCGCTGAGATTGTATCTGAGGAGTCTGAGGCTTCATTTGTTTCGGCGGTGGCGGATCGATCCGGCGGGTGGAAATGGAGTGTTCGAAACGGAGGGGGGAGGTGGATGCTCCAAACAGAACTTTTTGGGGCGTTTCTCAAGGCGGACGGGTGGAAACAGAGCAAACGTCGCCGGGGGTTCATTTGTTTACCCTCCTTTCGGCGGCGTTTGCCCAAAACGGAGCAGTGAAACGCTCAAACAAATAGAGCCTGAGAGTGATGATGACCCTAGTGATATTGTGGATGATTTACTATCTGAGGGAAGGGTACTTTTGGACGATTATTTTGTACACCCGGCTGAGAGTTCTTTGATGATATCATCGTTATGTGAAAATTATATTGATTTGGATGTTATTCCGGGTTTGATTTTACCAACCCTTCCTCCTATTCATTTGCCCACATTGGATGACTTTTTAGGACGTGAAACCAGTAGTCTTAGTCTGAGTTTTTGTGTGACGCCCACTTTATTAGTTCCTACATTGGCGTTATCTCAGCGTATAGATATTACTAGGTTGAGTGCACTAGTATTTGGTCTATTCACCGCACCTCGTAGATCCGACTACGCGTCACATTTGACTGTATATTTGCGTGTCCGTCTACGTTTCTGTCCTCGACTGTTTCTGACTCTTTGGTTATTGTGCCTCTGGTTGTGGTGTCCCCTAGAAATACTTATATACCACACCCGGTCGCACACATTTACCCACCAGCTTTCGATGACCCTCATCTCCACACGTTAGTGACTTTAGTTGAGCCCCTTGAGTTGTATCACTCGCACTTCCTTTCACATCCGGGAGCGTCCAACTCTATTATTTATGATGAGCGGTTCCCCTTGGCATATCTTCATGCTAAGCGTGAAAATGTTAAATTTAAATTTAGAACTGCGAATTTGGAGCCAATGAAAGTCATCTTTGATTATAAGGCTCCCGTGCCCCTGACTTAACCCCTTTATCTTCCGTATTTGGGTTGAGTCACGTAGCCCATGGGTTCACACCTCACGGTAGTAATATACTTAGACGCACATTTAAAAAATTACTCAATCAAGTTGCGTCGTATTATTATTCGCATGCTAGTTGCTTGCCGAATGAGATCGTTCACGGATATAAAGCACATGTGCTTTTTGACTTGATTTCGTTACCACTGTCTTATAAGACAAGTCAACTCGCACAAGTTTATGCCTCTCATGTTCATAAATTATATAAGCACATTAGTGAAGCGCTAACCATACAAATGACATTTTATCAATTTCATGTTAGGTTACATAAAAGAGCGTCTCACTATGAGGTTGACGATTTAGTTTTAGTGCGTCTCGTCCCTGAACAGTTGCCTTCAGGCACTTTAGAAAGTTGGCGAGTTGGACCTTTTTCGGATATTAAAGAAATTAGGAGAATATGCATATCATTTGAAGTTATCCACTGATTGGGGTATTACCCCTATTTTTAATGTTTCTGATTTAACGTCATATGTTTCTCCACCACTTGAATTATCTGCCTGTCCGTTTGGGTCCACTATGTTTTCTTATGGTTTGGGTAGTGAGCTTGTGCCTGGATCGCTCTCTTTATCGGTCTTCACTGGAGGTACATTGGTTGTTGATGTATAAACTTTTTCTCCTTTATTGCCTAATGCTTTTCCAAGGTTCCCCAGGACCACCTTTTTTGCATGACAGGATACTCCAGGTTGAAGTGCTGTCCTCTCCAAGTGGTGATGTCTGCCGCCACGTGATTCGATGGCATGATCGTCCGGCCTCCGCTGACTCTTGGTTTCTGGAAGCGGAGGTGGTTCTTTTGGATGATTCTCTACTACACCGGTACTTTCAGACCAACTCTTCGGTGATGAGTACTTTTGAGCGGGGGAGGATTGATGGAGACGACGGCCCTCAACATATTGAAGACAATGACGGCATGCTCACGGAAGATTCTTCTCCGTCTCCAACCAATGATTTGCGGCGCCATGGTGACATAACGGAGCGACGCAAGACGGCCAAAGATTGGAGAAGGCCAATAATAATTATTTAAATCATTTTTATGTTTTTATTTGCAATGTTTATGTCATGCTCTTAATGTGTCATGTTGTGTTGTATTTTTTTTATTATGGGCTGCATATAGCCAAACTCTTGATGTAAGCCTATATATAGGCCATGCTTATGTTATTTTCATTAGAGAATGAAATAAAGAAAACCTAATTGAGATTTTTCCCTCTCAAAAAATTCGGCTAGCCCTCCTCCCCTCTCCTTGGCCGCCGGCCTCTTGCTCCTCCCTCTCTCTATCCGGCCCCTCTCTCCCTCTTCTTCCTTTGTTATTCTCGGCCTCCTCTCATCCTCCTCCTTCATCAAGTGCACCACCAAGCAGCCCCTCACCCTCATCCACTTACAAAACCGAGCCCATCCCTCCTTGTCATCAAGTTGACCAAGGTTTTCTCCCCCTTCCAAACCGCCGGCCCCTTGCCTCCACCTCTAGCCGCCTCCTCCATCAAACCCCAGCCATCATCTCCCTCCTAAAAAAAACCCGACCAACCCCCTTCCTATTTTAGGGGTGAAATAAAATTCGGCCAAGGCTTAAGAGGTTGCCTCCTTGTGGATTTCCAACTTCGGCGTGAAGCGAAGAAGGCGGACTAGTTTCTCTCCAACCGGCGTGACTCCGGCGAAGCCGTTGAAGAGCGATCCAAGTAGAGAAATCGGAATCATCCATTCCGATTGGGTAACGATAATTTTCTAACTTCTTGTGTGTTCTTCTCTTAGATTAATTCCTGTGGTGGTTTACTTGAGCGTAATTTTGGAAGCTTTGAATTTTCGCGGTTTTCTCTCAATTGAATTTTGTGGTTCATCTAATTTTCATTTAAATTCGAGAGGGTTTTGGCGAGCCCCGTTTTCTTTTGTTGGGAGAGATCTACCGTTACCAAATCGTTATTTTTGGTAGATCTCTTTTGGTACAATCTTCGCTTGATCGGACCGGGTTGGTCTTTTTAGCCGGAAAGAATATTGGTTTTTATAGCGCTTGTTCGATCCTAATCGGTTTGGCTACCCGTACGCTAACATCTATTTGATAGAATTGTATAACGTTTGCGCTGCGTTGACGATTGTGCGAGTGTAGGATTGGATCATAAAGAGGCATATGTGTTCGTCCGTAGATATATTCAGTGTCAACGTGTGAGCCTGCATCACGTACAAGTATGTTGATATAGGTCAGGATACATTGTGACGTGATACCATGCATTAGTGAGGTTCACATCCTTTCCACACGATTTTATATGGTGTGTCATTAGTTGAATGGAATAGGAAAACTTGCATAATATTATTCATCCATATAGGGCTATTTATAACATTACAAAGGACTGACAAACTCTAACACAAGACGTGTGACTAAACCCACTCACACAAGCTGGAGGGGAAACCTCCAGCTTGACAACATCAATGAAAAGGGTAAATGTGGTAGGCAAAGGTAGGACAGGACGAGTGACCGGGGATATTCGCTCACACGGTACACCTATAGGAAAGAAACCACACATGAATCCACGAGATCGCTGGGATAACACCAACACAGACGGATCTACAAAACCGCAAGGATAACGGAGAAAACCACACACATGAATCTACGAGACTGCGAGGATAACACCTCACACATAGATCTGTGTGACCACATGGATAACACAACACACACGAATCTACGAGACTGCGGGGATAACACCTCACACAGATCTACGTGACCGCAGGGATAAGAGAGAAAGGAAAAAAGACAACCACCAAAGACCATACCACCTATTAATCATTAAGGAAAAACTTGGGGTGAAATAAACAACACACACATAAAGCCTAGAGGCCGTGTGGGACTAAGACGAACAACGAGAAAGATCATCCGGGTCGCCTTCATCCCAAACACTCCCCCTCACGTGAAAAACACGTGCATATAGACATAACAAGATGATACGATGCAAATACTAACAACAAAAAAACCCCAAAACAGCACAAGAACATCAACTTCAGCGGGAGATCAGCGTCCCAAAAGCGGCTTCAACAGCAGAGACTGATGGAAAATCAATATGCAGCGGCTGGAAACATCGAGGATCTGAAGCAAACGATCAGAACAACCATGGGAACACCGACAACTATAAGCAAGAAAAACTGCTGGAACAACAACAGATATCGAGCTTCGATACGGAGAAGCAACAGTAGGTCTGAAACTGAAGCAACGATGGAGAACATCCGGACTGTAACAGAGAGGAAGACCAACTAGGAGCAGGGAGATCGTCTTCATGAGCAACAACTGGATCTGGAAGGAGTGGTCCACGAGCAGCCGAGATTGAGAGCAGATCTGCGACGGGAACGGGGCCGCAACTAGTGCATTCGACGATGGAGAGCATCGAAGAACATGAGAAGAGCAGCGACATGTCGGGATCGTCGATCAAGAGTCGTCGACGATAACAAAGAAACTGTCAGTGCAGACGGCAGGATTAGGAGCCGCTCCTCTCGACGAACACAAAGGTCGATCCCGTTGACAGGAGAGGGAGCAGAGCGCAGCTTCTGCGCAGTCGACGGGGTCGTACCGCGGAATCGAGAGGTAGCAGAGAGAAACGGTCAGGAGGAATTAAAAAAAATAGGGTTTCCTGGCTTTGATACCAAGTTGATTGGAATAGGAAAACTTGCATAATATTATTCATCCATATAGGACTATATATAACTTTACGAAGGACTCGTCAACTCTAACACAAGATGTGAGACTAAACCCACTCACACATACAAATACTAATATACTAATATTAATAATCTTAACTTCATTCTCATTCTAGGTATACATCCTTCCCTAAATCTGTTAATCTTTATTTCATACTAGCGTTTTCTTCTTTGATGTTCATTTTATGTTTACATGAGTTTTATTATCACGAGCTCATCACATGTAAATTGATAAAAATAAGCTTCCCGGGTCATCCACACATCCTCCTATTTAACGATGTAGCCTTTCGACATTTTCATAATAATGTGTAAGCCACTCCCGCGGTCCCGCCTATATAAGGGTGTGGTGGTGAGTCTTTTAGGTCATCTTCGATCATTTGATTTTAGTTTCTCTTTGTAGAAAATGCTCTTAAAGGGATTCTGTTCTCTGGTGATTGTGTTAAGCTTGTTTTGAAACCTTGCTTCTCCTTTCACATTAATCTACTTATTTTCCTGCTACTGTTTCTAGAACTGTAGGTTGTGCCGCGCCACTTGTCCGCTACCAGCTCTAGCGCCTCATGCGATTGACCCGTCCGCGATACTCCCCTTTCTGCGCGACATCAACGTTGCGATTTGCTCTCTCCCATCATCAACTCCAATGCACGCTTGCGCATCTTCTCCACACCTCTTCAGTTGTCTGACAACCGTTTCAAAGCAACCATCGTCAATTGCCGTCAGCACTGCACCATTCACAACAATTTTGACTCTTCCGACTGCTACATCTAACTTCCGTTCTGTGCCCTATTCAGTTCAACAGTTCACCGACTAATTCGATTCACGCCCTAGACCAGTTCCATGACTCTCCGCACAAATGAGTACACATTTTCTTTGGCTTCCACCGGCTCACCTGGAAGCTCGATTAGAGTATCTCACACTTCTTCTTCGTGAGCTCGCATCCACCACTGTCAATCATCCACTGACACCTCCATCGCCCCCCCATCGGCCCGCCATTGACTGCATGAGGTTCCTACACCCTGTTGTGGACATCAACTCGACACATCTCTACCAGATTGAGATTCTGATGTTTGACTGCACCAACTCCTTTGGTTAGATCACCCACATTGAATAGCCAGAAGGTTCCCATGACGACTATCTATATGGAGGGCCTTGTGTTGCATTGGGGCGTTGGTCACGCCAGCATGTTCTTGACTTTGCCCATCCTTGATCTCCTTCACCACTATGATATGTGCTAAGCAGATAATGCCTACGAGCTCTTCAACTTTGTTCGCCAGTCTAACACTGTCACCACTTAAATCACCGAGTTCATTGAGGTCCCCACATGTCACCGAACTATCTCCGGATCATTATATGAGGTATTTTCTTGCGAACCTACAACCCCACATCTGCATGCGCTTTCGTGTGCATAGCTCGTCTACTCTCATCTGCGCCGTAGAGCAAGCTCCTTACCTCAACGAGGAACTCTTTATGTCCCATTTTCCCTCCTCTACTCTTCCACCGGTCAACCGGTGCTACTATCAAATTCTCAACCACCTGCCCATTGCTTGGATTACCCTCCTCCACATGGACCTCTGTTGATCGATCTACTGCCAACAGTTCCGCTGGTCCCGCCTCTCCTTGTACCTCCATCACCTCAACACTTATCTCACCAATAGTACCTTGAGGTTCACCTGAAGGGCCTTTGTTTTCGTCACCATCCGTACTTGCCCGCCCACAAGTGCCCTCTCAAGGATTTTTGCTTGTTTCTCAGTGTTGAAGACGACGATCCCAACTTCACTGACTTGGATCTTGTAACGCTTACTGTTGAACCCTACGGGCCTCGACCTTGAGGACAATGCCGATTTTTCAAGAGAGTGTTGATACCAATATGCTTCCCAGGTCATCCACATGTCCTCCTACCTATTAATGTAGCCTTAGGGCATTTTTGTCATAATGAGTATTTCACTCCCGCTTATATAAGGGAATGATAGTGAGTCTTTTCAGTTGGCTTTGATCTCTCTTTGGAGAGAAGGCTCTTAGAGGGATCCTACCCTCAAAAGATTAGGTCAACAGCAGAACCTATCATATTTATTTCTTTGACAACAACAGAACCTATCATAAATATACATAACATATAATATCTAAAGAGAGTGAGAGAGAGTTTAAAAGTATAAATGAATATTGCCTACATGAATCATTCACTCGGGCACAATATATTTTCTCAATCAATTTTTGAGGCATAGATCATAAATATAACATATAAGCATTTAACATCGTATGTTTCCTTTCCATGTAAGTATGACATATATCCTTCACATAACACATTTTTTCCCAAAACTCTTTGGTCTACATTTTCTTTATCTTCCTTCGACTTTGTATATTGATAATGAACTCAATGCATAAATCAGTGCTTAATGTCATGCAATCACCATATGCAAGAGTTTGTCGTATGCTATGTAGTAATGCTGGCTCATACATAAGTTTCTGCCAACCCTTAGGGCCTGTTTGGCTAAGCTGTGGCGGTGCAGGAAGCAGTGGTAAGAAACAGTGGCGCATGAATCTACTGTTTTGCAGTGGTGGAAATTTTTTTGAAACTGTTCGGAACACTGTATTTGCAGTGCTGTGTGAAACTGTTTTGCTCGACATTAATTTTATTTAATTATAAAAGTAAATATATTAATATTGATGGGGTTCCCCAAAATATGTTCGGACGAGCCATTGATTTTTTTCCCGATCTTGTCCGGCTCGACGCTACAATTCCAATGGTCACATTCTCACACAATTTCGAGTACGTTCAGTATTCCAAACGGACGTCAGGACGCACGTATGCGCACTCGATTCGCTCACGAGCTAGGACAATTCATTTTTGACCGATTCACGAGCGCCTCAAGTGACCCACAATAAACATTATTAAACATTTAAACAATATAAATAATTATCAATATATATGCGTGTTATTAATATAAATTTTATATAATATAAATAATTATCGATATGTATGTATATAAATTATAAATTAATATATATATATATATACACACACACACGCAATATATGTATATATATTTATGTTATATAATATTTACTTTTTTATATTTAAAATTATTTTATATATTATTATTAAAAAAGACAGCGCTGCAACCCTTTTTCAGGGCTATAGCGCACCGCCCACACCAAACATTTGTTTGGCGGGGCGGCAGCAAAATTGGCGGCAGCAAAATCAGTGGCATGCAGCGGTATGCCGCTGTGCTGCCGCTCTGCCAAACAAGCCCTTAGTTTAAGATAGGCTCGGCCACTATCCCAATTGCATGGTTAGGATCTGATCCAGCTACACTGCAAGGTATATTTGGGTAAACTCTGCATCTATCTTATCTCCTTGTTAACCTCAATGTTCTTGTGCTTACTTTTGTCCTGTTTTAATTCACGTGTTTTAAAAACGTTCTGATGTAGGGTAGGCTGTGGGGTGAACTCCTAAGACACCTGCTAGTGACGTGGGGGGGTGGACTCACCCTAACCAATGACTATATGCGAGATGAAATTAATCAGGCGTTAAATTAATTTAAGCAACAAGTCAACATATAAATCATTACATTCATTCTGAGCAAGAGAAACGATTTCTATTCAGCAATTTAGGCAATAGCGTTCCTCCGCACGGAGGGCTAATTTAAGCGAGCGGCGAATAAAGCGTCCTGCAAGGCAAGAGATTCACAGGCGAATACAACGTGCTATAATTCCGTCGATCACAAGATCCACAACGTGCACAACATATATTAAACCATCAACAATAAAGTCCACATAAACAAGTACAAAGTGCTGAATTAAAATTCGGGCTGCAGGAAATATACGTAGATCTGAAATTTCGGAGGCTTGGATGGACTTCCGGGTGATGTTGAGACGAGATCGGGCAAGGGGAAGGTGGATCCACGTGGGGGAATGAAAGGGCTGTTGTTTGGGGGGTGGAGGAGGGCTGTTTGGGGTTGCCGGACTGGTTCCGGCGGGATCCAGCCCGATCTGGACAGATCTGGTCGGATCTGTCCAGATCCGGTGAGGGCTGAATATGTGGCTGGTGGGGCTGAGTTTGGTGGCTGTGGAGGGGAAGGTAAGGGGCAGCGGTAGGGGGGATTGGATGGTGGTATGCTGGGCGGTGGGGAAGGGCTCAGGCAGCCCAAATCTGGGCGGAAAAGGTTCAGGCGGCGGACTGGCGGAGGGCGGCTGGCTGATTCAGGCGGTGGGCTGGCGTGGGATGGCGGGCTGGTTCAGGCGGCTGACTGGTTCAGGCGGAGAACCAGTTAGGGCTGGCGGGTTGGATGGGGAAGAGGAGAAGGGAGGGGGGGAAAAACAAAGGAACTTACCCGAGGCGTCGGCACCAAGGGGCTCCACGGCGTCGGCACCGCGGAATGATCACCGGAAGGAAGGAAGAAAACCTTTTCCAAACTTCAGCAATGATAATTCCTGCAGCCCTCCTATTCTATTTATAAGAAAGCCAAGCTAGGGCAACCGAAATCGACGGCTATGATTGGCCGGCGGTTCCGTCCCCAAAACTCTATAAAATAATATCCGAAATACAAAGTGCTATATATGAAAATGAATCTAAACGACGAGCCGGATGCATCCACGGTAACGGATCGCCGGTTCGATCAAGTCCGTCGGCGCGAATATACGAAGGTGGGATCCGCCTTGCGCCGAAGTGCGCCCGATGGTCCCCCATCACGTTCGCTTTCTCTTTTATCTTCAGGAATAAAATTTAAAAATTTTCGCTTGCTTGTTTTAAGCAGGCTCTTACTGATTTATGGCTTTAGTTTATTGTCAACATTCTCATCCTCATTTCAAAGTTAAGTACATACTGTTTTGATATCTTGGAGTGTAATTTTCTATGTATTTTCTTCAATGGCCAAATTGTTTATCGTGAGTATTGGAATTTGTCTGGATCCCAATTTTACTAGTTACAATGATGTTTGTTTATTTTATATAAACTCCCATGAACTTGCTTGTTCTAAAGACAAGATTTAAAAACTTTGGAGTATTTACTAACAAAAAAATATCTGTTGAAGCCAGGAAAAATCCTGACTCCAAATGTTCGGACCTAGGTGTAGCATAAGGTTACTGATCCTGCGGCCGAACACCACGATTAGAATGGCTAGAGCAAGAGAGAAATGTCTACAAACACACCTCAGGTGCCTCAGCAAGGAGGTCCCACCACGTACCCGAAAGTTTGAGAGAAACTTCTTCTCAACCAAAAGACTGAGCGAGATACGAGGAAGGTACGGACTTGACAAGTATGGAGCTTGGGGGGATCTCAACATGCATTTTGTGGTACCTCTGGGGTCTTATTTATAGAAGAATCCAAGGGGGAGTATGTATGCGAGAATACCCTACCCATGCTAGCGAGTTACAAGGATTACTCGCCCATACTTCCGAGTTGTAAGGGGAACTCGCCCATAATGGCGAGTTGCAAGGGGAACTTGCCCCTAATGTCTTCCTTGAGGCTTGCGAATAGCCGCCAGGCTGTCGAGCTGAATGGTCTGCGAATAGGCATCTCCTTAGGTCAATCTCGACATATTATGAGTTATACACAATCCCCACTTTTTTTGGGCTCAATATGAGCCCAAAAAAACAATGTAGGACCCGTGGTTCGGAGAGATGAGCACTAGATGGTATGCCACTCAATGCCCTCGCAGGAGTGGAGCTCAACTAGAGGAGGAAGAAAAGTCAGCAACTCCTAGGAGCGGAGCTCAACTGAAGGTGGAAAAGAGGCGACACCTCACGGGAGCGAAACATTACTCAATGAGGTGGACAAGAGTCGACACCTCCCAGGAGCGAAGCTTAATTGAAGGAGGTGGAGAGGAGTCAACACTTCCCAGACCGGTCTCTAGACGAGCGAGCTCAACTGGAGCAGGTGAAGAAAAGTCGCCAAGTCCCAGGAGCCAATCTCATCTGAATGAGGTGGATAAAAGTCGACACCTCCCAGGAGCAAAACTCAACTGAAGGAGGTGGAAAAGAGTCGATCCCTCCCAGTAGTGAAGCTCAACTGAAGGAGGTGGACAAGAGTCGACACCTCCCAGGAGTGAAGCTCAACTGATGGAGACGGAGAGAAGTCGACACCTCCCAGGAGCGAAGCTCTACTGAAGGAGGTGGAGAAGAGTAGACATCTCACAGGAGCAAAGCTCAACTGAAGGAGGTGGAAAAGAGTTGACACCTCCTAGAGGCGAAGCTCAACTGAAGGAGGTGGGCAAGAGTTGACATCTCCTAATAACGAAGCTCAATGGAAGGAGGTAGAGAGGTGTCGACACCTCCCAGACCTTTCGCAAATCGAGGGAGCTCAACTGCAGGAGGTGGAGAAAAGGTCGACACCTTCCCGTAGTGGAGCTCAACTAGAGATGTAGACGAGGTCGACACCTCGCAGGAGCCGAGCTCAACTGGAGGTGGAGAAAAGGTCGACACCTTCCACGAGTGGAGATCAATTGGAGGCGGTGAAGAGTCAACATCTCCAAGGAGCAAAGATCAATTGGAAGTTGAGAAGAGTCGACACCTTCCAGGAGGGGAGCTCAACTGGAAGTGGAGAAAAGTCAACACCTCCAAGGAGCAGAGCTCGATTGGAGGTGAAGAAGAGTCGACACCGCCAAGGAGGAAAGCTCAATTGGTGGTGGAGAAGAGTCGACACCTCCCAGGATGAGAGCTCAACTGGAGGTGGAGAAGAGTCGACACTTCCAATGAGCAAAGCTCAATTGGAGGTGGAGAAGAATCAACACATCCCAGGATCAGAGCTCAACTGGAGGTGGAGAAGAGACACTCGGGGGGGGGGGGGGGTGGGGGTAGCTGACATGCATGAGGGAAGCTCGTGCAGGGGCCCGAAGTACGACAGCACACTCGAGGACTTCATTTCCCCCAAGGGTGTAAGTAGCCAACATGCTGGAGAGGGGCTCGAGCAGATGCCTGGACTAGGGCAACACCACACTCGTGGACTTCATTTCACCTGACGGGGCAAGTAGCCAGCGCGCTAGAGTGGAGCTCGAGCAGAGGCCTGAACTACGACATCCACACACTCGAGGACTTCTTTTAACTCGATGGAGCAAGTATCCACCATGTTGGAGAGGAGCTCGAGTTGAGGCCTGGACTACAAAATTAACACACTCGAGGGCTTTATTTCACCCTAGGGGGAAAGTAGCCAGGGTGCTGGAGAGAAGCTCGAGCAGAGGCCTTGACTACAACATCAACACACTCGAGGACTACATTCCACCCGAGGGGCAAGTGACCAGTGTGCTGGAGAGGAGCTCGAGCAGAGGCCTGGACTACGACATCAACATGCTCGAGGACTTCATTTCACCCGAGTGGGTTTGTAGTCAACATGCTGGAGAGGAGCTCGAGCAGAGTCCTGTACTATGACATCAACATGCTCGAGGACTTCATTTCATCAGAGGGGATGAGTAGCCAACGTGCTGAAGAGGAGCTCGAGCAGAGGCCTGGGCTACTGCATCGACACACTCAAGGACTTCATTTCACCCGAGTGGGCAAGTAGTCACGTGCTGAAGAGTAGCCGAGCAGAGGCCTGGACTATAACATCAAAACACTTGAGTACTTCATTCCACCTGAGGGGGCATGTAGCCAGCGTGCTGGGGAGGAGCTCGTGTAGAGGCTTGGACTACGGCGTCAATGCATTCGAGTACTTCATTTCACCCGAGTGGGCAAGTAGCCAGTGTGCTGAAGAGGAGCTCGAGCATAGGTCTGGACTATAACATCAACACACTTGAGAACTTCATTCCATCTGAGGGGGCTAGAAGACAACGTGTTGGAGAGGAGCTCGAGCAGAAACCTGGACTACGACATCCGTGGAGGCGACGTGACATAAAACTATATCTGAATATGTGCTCCCTATAGAAAACTCTAATAGGCAGTAATGGGTAACAAGCATAGCTAAATGACTATGGGCTTTAGATAAGCTGTAAGGTTGTTCTAACAGGTGCGTCTTAATCCCTAATATGTCAAAAAATGCGTTGAAAATTGAAGTTCTCCATACTGCCACTATCTATGATAATGAAATAAAATTGCCCTTGAATACGTGCAGTGATGTGAAAAATTGTCTCCTGTGGTCATCCTCAGTAGACTCGCTAGGGGTAATCAGACTAGATTGTAGACGCAGACTAAGTGCTCAACGTGCTCACCTTTCTCTTTTACATCATCCTCAAACTCGTGCTCAGGCTCAGGCTAAGAGTGAGATTCATTGACGTAAACTCCATACTCAGGCTCTCGTCCATTAGTGGAATCAATAACAACGACAAAGTGACGTCGCAGACACTCATACGAGTTGTGCCCCGACTCCTCGCACTTGAAGCATCAGAATACTCCAATGTTGGGCTTAGCCCCAATAATCTCCTTACCCTTCAAAGGGATAGTGGATGGGGTTGGAGTCCCAATAGTGATGGGAGGGTGTGGGTGGTGGTAGTGGTGACGCTCCATGTGGATCTCTCAGTAGACTTAGCTCCGGGGGACCGCTTCTGTAAGGACTCCACTCTCCGTGTGCGACTCGAAATCTCTCCTAAGTCCTTATGATCAAAATGCTCTAACCGATCTCTAATTGAATTGCGTAACCCGTTCAGATAACCGGACACGGTCATGTCATTATCCTCTTGGAGGTCGAGGCAAGACTGGTGTACTAAGAACTCGTTCGTATACTCATCCACCGATAATTTGTCTTGTCGTAGGTTGTGGAACCTACGGTAGAGGGTCTGCAAATAATTAGGTGGAACATATTGTTTTCGAAGTTGCGTTTTAAACTCTTCCATGTGGTGATCGGAGACATGACTAAATTAAATCTAGATCGTTCTAGTTGTCCCCACCAAACTAGAGCAGACCCTTTCAGTGTAAGCGTGACATACTCAACTTGCCTAGCTTGGGGCAATTGCTTCCAAGCCAGGAAACGGCCCATCCGATCACACCAGTCTAAACAACCCTCGACTTCTAAGTGCCCCTCAAAATTACCATCTAATTTGATTCCTACATCCCAATGAGGTTGATTATGTGGTTCAGGTTCGGGATGTGCAAGTTGTAAATGTCTAGTGTCTATTTCGACCACTGAGGTAGGTGCTTGGTTTATGTGCATGGTGGCTTCAATATTATTAACTGATGTGTGCAATCCGTTCATGACGTGTGTGACACTACCCATATTGGCGGTGAGAGTTTCAACCACTTTCATCAAATCGCTCATTCGTTGTGCCAAATCTCCTACACTCGTCTCTAAGTGATCTACTCGCTTGTCAATTGATAATTATTTGGCTTTTAAATTTTTCAGAAAATTTTAGTTGATAGTAATTTTTTAAAAATTTTTGTTTAAAATGAGAGTATCCAAGTGGGAGATTTTTTTTGTTTTTTTAATTTTAAATTCACAAATAAAAAAAGAGTTTTTGTTATTTTTTTAAATAAAAAATAATATTCACCGCCCTTGAGAGAGTATCTTGGTACCTTTGTATAAGAACAAAGGAGCTAAACAAAATTGTGTTAATTACAGATGAATTAAATTGATGAGTCATACCATGAAATTATGAAAACGAGTAATAAAAAGAAGAGTAAGATGAGAGACTAACATCTCAGAGAATCAATTTGGATCCATGTCAGGGCGGTCGACCTTGGAAGCTATACATCTCTTGAGGAAACTCATTGACAACTATCGAGAAAAAAAACAAAATTTGCATATGTTGTTTATTGATCTTGAAAAGGCTTTTGATCGAGTTCCAAGATAGATCCTATGTTGTGTCTTAGAAAAGAAAGGTGTAAATGTATCATACATTGACATAACCAAAGATATGTATACAAATTCAGTGACAAGGGTGAGAACATCTTGAGGATTAACTTAGAAATTCTCTCACTGTTGGCGTACATCAAGGTTCAACTTTAAGCCCTTATGTCTTTACCCTTATCTTAGATGAGCTCATCAGACATATCCAACAAGCAATACCTTGGTGTTTTTTGTTTGCGGATATCGTTTTGGTTGGTGAGACGCGTAAGGGTGTAAACGCAAAACTTGATCCTTGGCGAGACACATTAGAAACAAAGGGTTTTATGTTGAGCAGAGCAAAAATGGAGTATATGGAGCTTAAATTTAGCAGTGCAAGGACAGATGGCTTCGTTATTAAATTGGGTGATCAAAATATTTCTTGTAGTGAGTGTTTTAAATATCTTGAATTGATAGTTTAAAAGATGGAGGTATTGATAAAGATGTGACACATAGAATCCATGCAGGTTGGTTGAAGTGGAGAGGCGCATCAAGGATCTTATGTGATCGTAAAATACCATTAAAACTTAAGGGAAAGTTTTACCATACTGACTAGCAATGCTCTATGGTTCTGAGTATTGGGCAGTGAATTGTGTACATGAGCATAAGAGTTGCGGAGATGTGAATGCTTGGGTGGATGCGTGGATGCACGAGACTGGATAAACTTAGGAATGAATGTATCATGGATAAAACATGAGTAACACCAATTGTAGAGAAGATGCAAGAAGCTCGACTAATATGGTTTGGACACGCACAAAGGAGATCATTAGAGGAACCTGTTAGGCGTTGTGAGTCTAGTCACTAGACATGTTAAATGAGAGAGGGGTTGACCAATAAAGGCTCGGAATGAAACTATAAGGAAAAACATGATGTACTTTGACATTAGTGAGATTATGACAAAAGATAGGGCACAATGGAGACAAAGGATCCATATAGCCGACCTCACTATAGTGGGAGCGAATCAACCTTCTCTGTGATACCAAACTGATGTAGACCAAAGATTTAAATAAAAAAGTAAATTAATTTTTTTTTTGAAAATAGAAAAAAGGAGATTTATTATTTTTTGAAATCCGGATCGTTTGATTCGCGGTAGGACTGAATCAACCTTCTCTGTGATACCAAACTGATGTAGACCAAATCTGGAGTTTTGAAAATATGATAATTTTATGCGATTAGTTTTACTTTGAGAAAATAGGTCGAGCAGACCAAATCGATTTTGTGCGCGCAAAACACTCGACGTTGAATTTTGCTAAAATTGTTATTCCAAGATTTTTCCTCGAGCATCTAACGAGTTAAACCAAAGCGAGGCCCGTGCATCCACCGACAAAATATCACAAACAATAATTTATGGATAAATGACAAAATTAAACAACACGAGCGTTCGAGACAAGCTTAGATTAATTAGATGTGTTTCATAAAATTACGCAAATAAGTGAAGCAAGGAGTGAGGGAGTTACCCCACGCATAAACAAAACTACGGCGAGGTTGAATCCCCTTCAAGCCAGTTGCACTGTCCAAGAAATCGTCTATAGTACCAAGGAAGCCTTTGTGAAGGAGATCGATCAAATGGTGTAACAGACGGAGATGGCACTGTGTGTTTGATGGGATGATTCAACATGATTCCCCTTGGCGCTGGCGTAGAATGTCGAGGTCGACAACGATTTGAAGGGGAAGGGAACTCCTCAACGACCTTGGCGACGACTTCAAAGACCACGAAGAGGCTCCCTGGCGTCGTCGTTGATGCTGGAGGGACCGGTGACTGCTGGGATAACCACTGAGACTGGAGGCCTTGTGTTCGACGGAAATGGACCAGGATTTCGCAACACTTGAAACCAGGTCGTCGGGCTAACTGTGGAACAACGAATTTGTCTTTCACCGTCTTTCCCTTACTGATTTTTCTTAGGCACGTTGGAGGGATTTAAAGGAGAAATGAAGTTTCACATTTTTATTTTCAAAACTCCCCCATTGTAATTTCCTCAAATAGAATAAAATTGTTTTTTTACTAAATGATTTTACAGAATTTTGTTTCCTAAAGCTAATCTCTCAATAAATTTTCTTAATGAGAATTATATTAGGCTTGCCTCTTTCGTCCTAGCTATTCAAATTGTCGGACCGTTTATTTAGGGTCTCATTAGGTGGTCAAGTTGATGAGCCAAAATTCAAAATGACGTCAATGCATAGGAAAATTGACAGAAAAATAGGTAACAAAATATAAAAATATAACTAGTGCATGATGATATCACACGACCTCGAATGCGGCGATGGATACATCACCACCTCTCCCACCTTCTCTAGAATCAAGAAGGGGCCAAAGTTGTAGATATGTTTATTAGGGTGTAGGCGGCCAGCTAGGGCACTCTTGCGTTGGGGTCGTAGTTTGTTGAACACCTTGCTCGGTGAGAAGTATACGTCGCTACGATGTTTGTTGGCCTCCGGGTCCCTATGCTGCTTGAGCTGGCAGAGGGCTTTGCCGTGATCCTGGAGATCAGTGTCCAAAACCTGTACTTGATATTCCCCTGGCAGACCGAGTGCTAGCCTCGGGGGCGGTCTCCCATATACCACCAAAAAAGGGATTGAGCCCGCCGAAGATTGATAGATGTTGTACCATAACTCCACTCAAACGATCCAATGGGTCTAGTGGAGGGGATGCTCGGTAACAAAGCAGTACAAATATGTGCCGACACAATTGTTGAGAACCTCGGTTTGCCCGTCGGTTAGGGGATGGTAGGCCGTGCTGAAACGTAGCTTGGTGCCCTGTAGTCGAAACATCTCCTGCCAAAAGACACTCATGAACACCAGATCGCAATCACTTATGAACCCATGCAAACATAACTTGTTGTCCTGTAGTAGAAACATCTCCTGCCAAAAGGCACTCATGAACACCGGATCACGATCACTGACTATGGAACAAGGAAATCCTTGCAAACGAACCACTTCCTCTATAAAGATCTGAGCAACGGATCTGACTGTGTAGGGGTACTTGATGGGTACGAAATGCCCATACTTGGAGAGACAGTCCATCACAACCAGAAGACAATCATAACCTTGAGAGCAGGGTAATCGAGTGATAAAGTCCAACGTGATGTCCTCCCAGATTAGGTTGGGAATCAGAAGGGGTTGGAGCAATATGGCCGAAGAGAGAATCTGGTACTTGGCCCTCTTGCACGTGAGACACTTGACAATGAACTGTTGCACTCCCCGCATCATGCCCCACCAGTATAGAGTGGAAACCAATTGTCGAAAGGTAGAGTATGCGCCCGAGTGCCCTATTGTAGAGGTGACATGAAACTCGTGGAGAAGACAAGGAATCCACGACGAGGAATCTGCAACCACTAGACGATCCTGGTAATGGAGTCAATCCCCAACAAGGCGAAAGGGGTGGGGAGTGCAATTCTGGGTCCTACTGCAGGTCTTGGATCATGGTGGCGTAGTGAGAGTCTCATCCACCTCATCAGTGATAGCGTTCACATCGCACCACTGCAAGTGAGAGATTGCTGACAGGGCACCACTAATGTCCTTGTGCGAGAGAGCCTCTGTCGTTGTGTTCGATGTCCCTGCTTTGTACTTAATGGAGAAGTGATAACCCAAAAGCTTGGCGATCCAGACTTGCTGTGCGGGGGTCGTGACCTTCTGACGCCAAAGGTGCCTCAAACTACGGTGATCAGTATGGAACACGAACGGCCTACCCAGGCGGTAGGGACGCTAATGCTCGACTGCCAAAACCAGCGCCCAAAGCTCGTTGTCATAGGTTGAGGCCTCCGCTCGTCGTTCTGTAAAAGCCTTGTTGAAGTTAGCGATGTGGCGGCCCTCTTACTTGAGAACAACACCCACGCTCTTCCCCGATGCATCACACTTAATGACGAAGGGCATGGGGTAGTCAGACATACTGAGGACGGTGGTGGATACCAGAACCTGTTGTAGGGTGTGGAAGGCTTCCTGGGCTGTTTGATTCCACTCAAATAGTGCCCCCTTCTTGAGGAGGTTGGTAAGTGGCCTTGCAATCACGCCGTTGTTGCGGATGCAACGGTGGTAGTATCCTGTGAGGCCGTAAAACCCAAGATCGCTCGAGTGCACCAAGGTTTCTCCCATTGAAGGACAGTCGCGGCCTTGTCCTAGTCCTTGGATAACCCAGCGGCTGAAATGATTTGACCCAAGTACTCAATCCGAGTCTGACCAAAGAGGAACTTTTTATGATGGGCCACAAACTTGTGTTACACCAGGAGCCGCAGTACGGTCGCCAAATGGTCGAACTGAAGTTGTCACGAAGAGTTGTAGACCAAGGTGTCATAAAAAACGAGAACGAACATACGCATGTGAGGGTGGAAGACATCATTCATTGTAGATTGGAACGTCATGAGGGCGTTAGTCAAGTCAAAAGGGATTACTAGTTTGGAGAAGTCGCGCCATGTAGTTCATCTAACAACTCCTGAATAAGAAGAATTAGGTACTTGTCGGGAATCATGAGCTTGTTCAGCTCCTAATAGTCCATGCAGAATCTCCAGCTCTCGTCCTTTTTGCGTATCAAAAGAACAAGGCTCAATAAGGGACTGACGCTCGAATGAATGATCCCTGCCCCTGGCATCTTTGCCACTATGGTTTCCATAGTGGATTTCTGAGCATGGCCATATCAATATGGGCAGACAGAGTTCGCAGTCACCCTTGGCTGAAGGACAATGGAGGTGATCCGATACTCTATTTGGGGGTAGCTCGTGGGGTGTGACAAAGAGGGCGGCGTGTTTGTCCAAGAGGCGCTCAATGTCGGGGTGCTGCCTGGTCGGCAGAATGGGCGCCTTTGTCCTCATATGTCATAAGAGAACACGAAATTTAGGTTCAACAGTCCTCAAGATGGAGTGCAGGCCGCCCGGTGAGCGAGCTAATGATGGGTCCTCTTGCAGGAAGTGGGAAGTTTCCGATGTCTCAAAGGCCATGGCGAGACGATCCCAATTATGCTTGATGCCTCCAAAGTACGTAGCCAGGCCACACAGAAAATGGTGTCAAGACCCCTGAGTTTGAAGACATAAAAATTTGATGTGCCCGAATACGACCCCATGGAGAGGGCAAGCCCACGTAGAGGCCTCCCGTGCGAGTGCGACGATCATCACGAAGGAACATGTGAAATCCAGGTGCTGGAGTCACTGGTAGCTGTAGCTCGACAACGAGGTCATTGGAAATGAAATTGTGGCTTGCCACACTGTTGACCAGAAGCACTACGGAACGGACACAAAGTGAAGTTGTAATCTTCTTAATATAGGGGCCAGGCCGGTCATCCCGCCCACCAAATAGCAAGAGACGTCGAGGTGGTTGAGTTGAGCTGGGGAAGTGATACTTAGATCATCCTCATGTAACTCTAAGACCTCAAAGTCGGCGAACCCGATATCGTCGTCCTCCTCTAGGAGCATTTTGAAATCCTTGTTAGGGCAGTCTTGTGTGGTCGATTAGGGGCCTTTGCAGCGGAAACGTTGGTATTTTCTGCGGTGGTCTCGGTACTCTTGGTGAGATATCTTGTGCACTGGCACCTTGGGTTGGGAGGGTGTTGGCAAGGGCCTCGGCAGGGGGCGTCCCGAGGCAGCTGGGGCCTTGACTGTTGGACGGCCCGGAGGATCGTGAGGCTTGGGCGGGTACTAATGACAAGGAGCAGACAATGTGTCGATGGTCCACTGAGAGTAACTAGAGGAGAAGGTGTCGAACTCCGCTTCGACATAACGAACTTGCTCCGTAGCTTGGTGAGGGTAGTCCGGTCATGCACGCGCAGGCGTGCACAAATATGTGGTCGCAGGCCGACAAGCAAGGTGCTCAAGTAGTGGGCTGAGGCCAGGTCGGGAACATGCATAGACACCTCGATGAACTCATCGATCCATGTAATAGTTACGCAAGTAACCTTCTGAAGCTCGGGCATGCCTTATAGGTTGAAATACTGCTGTGTATGAGCTAACCATCCCATGGGGCTGGCCCAGTCAAACACGGGAATGTCGAGCCGACGTATGTGGGTTGTAGAGGGGTCGCTCGGGGCTGCAGGAGCCTGCAGGGTTCAGCGGTGTTGTTGACCGAGGCGACGGACGAAACTGGAGGGGGTGGAGATGGTGATGTAGCTTGCCGATTGGAAAGGAAGGAGGGGATGACACAGACGGTGATCTGAAGGTCGGAGAGGGTGGTGTCAATGCGATCGATGCGGTCGGAGTGGGCTTCGACGGAGGGAGGAGTGTTCTTTTCACTTGTCATGCTATGGGTCATTGTCATGCACGGAGCAAGACATTGTAAATGCTGGTGGAGGTCGAGGATTTTTCATAGAGGGCTCGACGGCGAGAGGTGTGGCTTCCTGCTGTTTCGTTAACGAAATCAAGGGCTGCTGCAACGAGGAGATCAAGTTGAGAGAAAAGTAGATCAGGGGAGGAGACGACGTGATGGGAAAAAACAAAGATCTTCCCTGGAAGCGGTAGGTGGACCAAGTTGATAGGGGAGTCAAGTAATTAGGGTTGAATGTAGGTTTGATCCTCTTCCCTATCTATTCAAGTCTAAATGCAAGATACAACACAACATAAAGAAAAACACTGGACTCCTATATGAGGATCCCTAAAATGACAAATACATAATGAGGTAGGTAAATCATTCCACTGTCGCCCCTAGGCCGCGTGCCCGTCGTGTGTAGACATGTGTAAATCATTCCACTATCGCCCATACCTATATCAGTTTGGTATTTCTTTTTTCAATTGAATCTTATGTTAAATCACTGCTTAATGGGATAGTAGTTTGTAAACTTTGAATCCAAATGTTTGTGATTTATGTTCTTGTTGCCTGGTTATTTGATTTTTGATCACTCTTGCATTTGTACCACCTCACGTGTTTCCTTATTTGTAAGTTTTAATTCTTTGTGGCAATTCAAATTAATATTGGTTTATAAATATAAATTATTGCAAGTAAATCATCATATTCATGTGTGATTGCATGTAGGAATTTCCGCATTATTTTCCCTTCATATAAGACTGTCCTGCGTCTGATTGCTGTCAGATCCAAGTTAGGGTTTAGTTTAAAATACGAGGGACTAGAATCTATATGTTCCACCCATGTCATATGAAAGTAGAGCAGTTGCTACTCTAATTCTTTATTTGAGGAACCAGATTTCTCCAGTGATCAAGCACCTAAAGTTCCCTCGGCAAGACCCTCATACTATCATGATTATCCTTGTCTACAACCCGTCACTCATAGAGGTCATGTTGACCCTTTGACACAACCAAGTCATTGTAGAAGGGGTTCCTACGATGAGTCTCATTTTGAGGAAAGTCATGAGTATAGATTCTCTAGAGTCGCCCAATCATTTGATGGTTTGTCAAGTCCCGGGGTCTTTAGTTGGCTCGTGGACATGTGATTTTATCAATGTCACTTTCAGGTATTCGGTAAGCATCGCGTCAGGTTTGCGAATCTTAGGTTTTTAGGTCAGGTGATATATTATTGGGATAGCATTGAGCGAACCCATTAGTGAGGTCATCTTCGCCAAATTTCTAGTTGGGTGGAGGTGAAGCGGAGATTGTGCCCCAAATATTTACCAACATCATATAAGTGTCGTCTCCTCGAGAAAGTACTTTCCCTCCATCAAGGATTCATGTCTGTTGTTGAGTATAAGTCTTACTTTGATGAGTTAGCAAGGAGCGACCTTCACGAGGAGCCAGTCGCAGTTGCAGCGATTCTGTTTTGGACTTCGGTGTGCGATACATGTCGCATTGTATGGTCTTCAGTTAGATTTTATCGAGTAAACATTTCAGCTCGCCTTCCACTGCAAGCAGTCCCAGAAAACTGCTAGAGTTAGTTGAGTATACTCACATCATGACTTGCTCGTCACTAGGAGTTTCCCCCAGTCCGAGTACACCATATCTATCGGTTTCCTTCTGGACACAAAAGACGTGACACCTGATATAAATTTCTGCAGTGAGGTTGTGAGGTTCATTGTCCGTTGAGTGGTCCTCCACTTGAGCCTGATCTCGTCGATGTGATCTTGAATGGGGATGAATATGAGCGACCTAGTGGTCTCATAGTTACATGTCCTGCCTTTACTTGTTGTGTTGATTTAGATATTGCTCTGAATATCGACTCACCCTTGAGCACTTGTTTATCAGAGCCTTACAACGAATTAGTGGCGAGTCATGTCAAAAGTTGACTCAAAACCGATCATCTTTTTGCTCTTCTCAAATTTAGCTTTAGCCGACATTTTGAGTTAAAGTTCACATCTCCCTCAGAATTGGACAGATACACATGTACATCGCAACCTTCTAGACGTTTGCTTACCAGTTGGGATAGTTCCCCTGGGTCCAATCTGGTTGCTTGAATTAGAAAACATATTTTATAAAGTGGTATAGTTTGTTATTTGCTATTTGTTTGAATATAATTAAATCCTCACATTGAATTCAAACATAAACTCAAAAAACGAAATTACTATTTTCTAAGAAATTATTCATCTATACGGCCAAATTTTTTTTTAAAGTACCTCAACTGTAACCTAATATAGCTAAGTAGACCTAATAGATGATCAGCCAGATTATAGGACACCCTTGATTCTCAAGATTTTTTTTCTACCACTGTGTAAGTTTTTTGTTTTGTTAGAGACAGTCTGTTTGAATTTCAAATTTTATGTGCCTCATTAATTTGTTAGCACTTTATTCTATATAAACTATCTGTTTCTTGGCTAGGTAAATTTTGACATGTTTGAAATACCAGGCCCTCAGTGGCATATATAATCACCAGTTAAATAGAAAAAATAATTAATTCCTGAGCACATATAATGTTCCTTTAACGACATGTGTCATCAAGGCTCTGTTTGGGAGTGGAGTTTGAACAGTTGCACTGTGAAATGTGAGAGAAATGAGCGTTTGGGATTTGGGAACAACCCATCTGTTGACATGTCCATGTAGTTTTGGGCTCAAAATTCCATTTTGGAACCGGTTTTTAAGGCTCCGTCTAGCACGGTGGTGGCGGTCATGAACACGGGGTCAAATTGTCATTTTTTAACGCCCACCTAAGGAACTTCATCCAAGTTGCTTCACCTATTTTATTGATGTTTAATAAACTTTTCAATTTTCTTGGATATAATGCTAAATGATGATAATTTTTTGATTTGTAACAGGAAAGATGCAATTTCTCAACTACCTCATGTGGCACATATCCTTATGATTATGTGAAACTTGAACTCTATATTATTTATTTTTTCTCTACATAAAGCCAGCTAAATTAAAACCTCTCTTGGGCGTGGCATCTTGTTTTCTCCCAACACAGAATTAACCATTGAAGTATTCACAGATTCAGACTGGGCGGGATTACTCCTTATGATGTTTGTTAGGTGATCATTAGCGAATGATGTTTTAACCCATGCGTTTACGATCGCTACAACCGTGTGAAACGGAGCCTAAGACAACACCCAAATGCACCTGCCGCCCTTGCATCTTTTCGGTCCAGAACACTACCCGCGTTTACACCAATGTCATGAGAGTTGAACATGCAAATTTTTAATTTTTTTAAAATGTTACTGGCAGCTATGCCCCCTGGGGGGGCTGTGTAACTACGACACTGTGACGGTCACTTGAGAGACAACCGAGCACTATAGTTGGACACTGCATGAGGGGACTCTGTGGAAGGGCGCTAGTAAATACATATTTTAATTTTATACTAGGTGTGCATATTTTAAAAATCATGTGGTCCGTTAGATCTTACAGATTGAAATATTCATTTGATAGTCCTATTTGAGGGCCACAGTCAACCCAACTTTTTCCCTTTTAATGTGGTATAGATAAAAGATTTATGTATCATTTACTTAGCTACGTGGTATAACTCGCAGCTGAAATCTTGAGAGACATCCAGTTGAAGTCTGATATTTTGACTTGGCAAATATCTCACAAGAGATATCAGTTTACTGGAAAACTTCAAACTGTTTAGGCCATCGTGATAACATTTTATTTAGTATGACTAAAATATGCTGCAATAATTGGATGCATTTTATTGTTTTGAAGTATGCTAATTTGTTAGATTATGTGAAGAATGTATGGTAGAATGTCTATGCTTCATATTTTAGATCAATTCTCTGATTTATTAATCTCCATTTTTATTAGAATAATTGTGTTAGGTTCTAAAATTTTAGTACTCCTTGTTTTGACCCTTTTTATCCAATATGATTATCCATCATAGACTCATAGTCACTATTTTAGGGAAAGGATCAATTAACAAGTTCTATGAAATTTTCACATTTGGAATAAATAACACTAAGTCTCTGTTTGGTGCTCTCGCATTGAATGCCACAACGAGGAACGTAGAGGGGCTTACCTGTTCCCACCTGGCACGAAACCGCTATTGTTGGCCTTTAGAGCGTGGACCAGATAATTCCCCAGGTTTGGCGTGCACATCTGAATGCTGTCCAACCTAAGTGCACTGCCCAGGTGGAGTGTCAAACAAACATTTCTCTGAAATCTCCATTTTCACTGCCCTAAACCCTAAACCCAGAACTCTGATCTACCAAAATATACTCAAAATTTGGTTGTTATTTGAAGAAACATGTGTTGTGGGCAAACCTGTAAAACGTTGGTTGCTTCGTCGGGTGGTGGATGTAGGTGTTGATGTCGGAGGAGGATACCATGGAGCCACAACCATGGCTCTCTAGGCGGAGTGCGCTTGGGAGAGAGCGCTATAACAATCTCATTCACGGTCAAGTAAATAGACTCAATATTTACTTTGTTCAAACATCTTATGGCTTATATAGACTTGCATGACATTAATGGCACTTAACAATTCTTAACAACTAATAATCTCTTAATTAGTCATCATTTAATATGTCAACAACAACACTCAAGCCTTTATCCCACTATAGTGGGGTCGGCTATATGGATCCTTTGTCGCCATTGTGCCCTATCTTTAGTCATCTCACTAATGCCTAAGTACAACATGTCTCTCCTTGTAGTTTCATTCTAAGTCTTTATTGGTCCACCCCTCCCCGTTTAACATTACTGGTGACTAAACTCTCACCGTTGTTTTAAATGTCCTCCGATATGTTCGACATGTCTCTCGACATGTTATTTTGTAGGACAAAACAATTATGTTTTTCCAAAGAAATATATTGTCTTTTTGTAAAATATAAGCTGACATGTCCGATTTTTTCCGATATATCAGCCGACAGGACTTTTAAATATATCCCCCATTATTTTATTTTATGTTATATTAGCAAACTAACATCTTATGCTTAAATTGCCTATATATAATATTATGTATGTTTAAATCGATTAGACTATTGTTTTAGTTTTTTTATCATTTTATTCTTAAAACTAATTTTGAATAATTGTTTCACAATTTGTTTAATATCATATTACAAAAAAATATGAAAACATTTAATACATTTATTTTTTTATGGTTTATATGTTTTTAATATAAATTTATAAGTTTGAATGAACTTATAATCAATCAAAGATTTTAAACTTTTAAATCTTTTTTATTTAAAATAAACTTATTATTATCAAATAAAAATATTGTATACTGTTAAATATATATTACAATGTATCTGTTAATAATATTTTATCTTATATACTAGTCGATTTTATTTCGTAATATAAATGACACATTTTTAAATCTATTTTTTATATTATTTTTCTATTTTTATAACATATAATTGTAGTTAGTATATTATTTAATAGAAACTTTATTTATAAGACATGAAAATCAGATATTTTAAAATTTCCCCGACATGTCTCCGAGTTCCGACATCCAACATCCGACATTTAGAAACTCAACCTGATATGTCGCCAACATCTGATATTTAAAACATTGACTCTCACAATGAGTAACAGGTGCCTCTAATGGTCTCCTTTGTACGTGTCCGACTCATCTTTGTCGAGCTTCTCGCATCTTCTCAACAATTGGTGTCGTTCCTTTCTTATACCTGTTACATTCGTTCCTAACTTTATTTTGTCTCGTGTGTCCACACATCCATCCAAGTATTCTCATCTCAGCGTCCCCCATTTTTTACTTATGTACAGAATTCATTGCCCAAAACTCAAAACCGTAGAGAATCCCAGATCTAATTATAGTTCGGTAAAACTTGCCTTTAAGTTTTAATGGTACTTTACAATCACATAAGATCCTTGACACGCCTCTCCACTTCAACCAACCTGCTTGGATTCTATGTATCACATTTTTATTAACACCTCAATCGTTTTGAACTATTGATCTTAGATATTTAAGGCACTCATTGCGTCAATATCTTGATCACCCAACTTAATAACAAAATCATTCGTCCTTCTTGCACTGCTAAATTTAAGCTCCATATACTCTGTCTTTGCTTTGCTCAATCTAAAACACTTCTTTTCTAAACCGTCTCGTCAAGATTCAAGTTTCACGTTTACAATAAACATCAAGGTATTGCTTGTTGGATATATCTGATGAGCTTATCTAAGATGAGAGTAAAGAGATTGGGGCTTAGAGCTAGCCCTTGATGTCAGGAAACAATGATAGATAATTTTTGTGTTCATCCTCCAGATGTCTTCACCATCGTCACTGAATTTGTAATACATATCTGTTGAGCTTATCTAAGATGAGAGTAAAGAGATAAGGGCTTAAAGCCAGCCCTTGATGTCAGGAAACAATGATAGATAATTTTTGTGTTCATCCTCCAGATGTCCTCACCATCGTCACTGAATTTGTATACATATCTTTGATTTTGTCAATGTCTTACACAATTCTTTTCCAAGACTCTCCATAAGAGCTCTCTTGGAACCCTATCATAAGCTTTCTCATATTCAATAAACAACATAGACAAATCTTGTTTTCTTTCCCGATAGTTGTCAATGAGTCTTCTTAAGAGATGTATATCTTCCATGGTTGACGCCCTAGCATGAATTCAAATTGGTTCTCCGAGATACTAGTCTCTAGTCTAACTCTTCCTTTTATTATTACTTGTTCTCATAGTTTCTTGGTATAACTCCTTAATTTAATTCCTTTGTAATTGACACAATTTTGTATATCTCCTTTGTTTTTTAAACAAAAATACCTAGATACTTTCTTTCTATTGGTTCGACGCCTTCTTTGTCTTCTGTATCTTATTGAAGAAACATCTAAGTCATAAAATTCCTTTTTTTATAGGAATTTTCATACTTCGATGAATATATCGTCTGACTCAACATCATTTACATTTTTCATTTTATTTAGAACATTATATCTCTGATACTTGAATTTTACGATAAAATGTTATGTTCTTATATTTCTCTGATTTACTCAACTCTTTCAAGCTCGGTTCATTGTCTTTTCTTCGTTGTAGATTTGATAAAAATATCTTTTTCATCGCTATTTAATAGGCACATCAACCGTCAAAATCTATTCCGATTCATCATTTATGCATTTAACTCGACTTAAATCACAAAGACATAAAAAATAAAGGTAATAACGATAACTTGGCATGAAGCCGATAACATCACCCCCGTCTTCCAAAATGAGCTTGTCCTCAAGCTCAGAGGTCGATTGAATTCGTGTGTCAAATTCACCCAATGCCGTCTTTGCCAGTGTGCTCGACGTCCAAGTAGAGTTGTCGTTTGCAGCAAT
The DNA here is from genome assembly GCA_039583875.1 of Platanthera guangdongensis. NCBI lineage: Eukaryota > Viridiplantae > Streptophyta > Magnoliopsida > Asparagales > Orchidaceae > Platanthera > Platanthera guangdongensis. The sequence goes on along the minus strand of CM077167.1, from coordinate 35,066,760 downwards.
GACTGCAAGCATAGTGCTTGTCGCAGTTATACCATAATTTTTTGTTGCACGTCGATCAGACATTTCTGCAGACAGGCGTCGGATTTGCGCGGGTTTGTTTACCCTCTGTTCTTCTGACCTGATTCACTGAAACTGTGCTTACGGTTGCATTATCACCCTGATCCAAATGTATTTTTGGCTCACAAAGCCTAAACAAACTAATCGCAATAACTAGTTCTCGGGGGTCTTCAAACCCGATGTCAGAAAAAGCAAAACCTCATTTAAAAATCTCTTTAATCTTCTGAATAAATTGTTCTTTTATCTTCTGAATATTGTGCATAATATTCTTATGACAATAACTACTTTCCTGCCTCGCTCCAGTTCCCTGTTGGCCGCGTTCACCGCTTACTTAAGACGCGCATTGCGGCGAACGGAAGAGTCGGAGCGACTGCTGCTGTATACTGCGCCGCCATCTTAGAATACCTGACGGCCGAAGTGCTGGAGCTCGCCGGCAACGCCAGCAAGGATCTGAAGGTGAAGCGCATTACGCCGAGGCATTTACAGCTCGCTATTCGGGGGGACGAAGAGCTGGACACACTCATCAAAGGCACCATTGCGGGAGGCGGCGTCATACCCCACATCCACAAGTCCCTCATTAACAAATCGTCCAAGGAATAGCTTTTCTACTCGCACTCTACATGCGCTTTCTTAGGTATCCTCGGTTTGAATGGTTAGCTGTATAATCTATGTACCTTCTGAATATTTATATGGAACCTCCAGATTTAGATGAGTTTGTTGGGATCATAGTTAAGATTCTGTTATTCTAGTTTGTGTTTGTCTGACATGAACTAATTTTGTTTCAGGAATTGGATGGTGGTAAAGATGTTTTTTTACATTATGTGCAACTGATTAGAGCTCCGTTTGGGGGACTTATTTTCACCGGACAAGCGGTTATGACTGCAGGAATTGGTTTGGTTCATGCGGTCGTAACCGCTTGTCTGGTGCAAATAAGACCCCCCCCCCCCCCCCCCCCCCCCCCCCCCAACCCAACCCAATGGGAGCATATAGGTTTTATTGTTTGTTTGGTTTTTAACTTGGAGAAAATTTTGGGTTGATGGAACCTAATTATGTGCTTTTATGATAAATATAATATATTTTTTTTAATTTTACTTTTATTTAACTAACAATAACCGATAATATATGCGTTTTGAGCAAAAGTTGTCCTAGGCGAAGTCTCTTAGAGGTGAGAAATTTTTCCGCCCGTGTCCCGGACTGTGTCCGGGATTATCCCGAGATACAAGAGAAACTTAAACAGGTGCAGATAGCTCGCAAGATACAACAGGCGTGAGATACAACTTTGCTTATGTGGCAGACAAACAACTCGCGTGGCATGCTGCGATTGGTCCCGGACGCCGTCCGAGTCACGGACGGAAAAATTTCGCCTTTGAGGTCGACTGGTTCAACACTATCTTTAGCTTGGTGTCCAGGCTGCCATGGCGTTTGGTCGAGCATTTGCATTCTAATGTCAACTTCTTTGCACAAATGCTGGTTTTTTTTGGATGTGTTCGTCGGCTAGTGCGACTTCCCGGGTAAACATAGCCTATATTGTTTGCCTCTCTTAGGCCCCGTTTGGCATGCTGGTGGTGGTCATAAATGTATGGGTTAAATCATCATTTGTTAAGAATCATCTAACAAACATCATCCGTCTGATCATAAAAGTGAATGAAGTTCCTTAGGTGGGTGTTAGCAAATGTTATGAAGTGTAATCAACATGGGAGCTTTGTGCATGAATGTTATGAAGTGTAATTTATAAATGAGATTTTTGTAATTTCAAAAAATTGAGAGGTGCAATATGTAATTATGCAAACACAAGGGAGGCTGGGTAATTAATTGTGTGTGTGTATAGAGTGAGAGGAGAGTCCCCCCAAACGGAGCCTATGAGAGAGTTGAGGCACTGCTGGCGGCCCTTTTGCTGCCTTTCTATGACACAATGAACTAATATATTAACGACTTTAGAGAATGTCAAAAAATTATGTTCATGCATTAAAAGTGAAAATAATAACCGCACATTTAAACATGATGGTACATCTAAATATACTATATTATTATATTAAAATTTTTAGAGAAGCATTATTTGTAAAGAGCATGATACATAATGAAGGAACTTTTATGGATTGACTTAAAAAATGTGAAATGAAATTATAAAAGCATTAATCCAAATGTGACACCTATTAAAACTTGAGTAGTTATAAAATGCTAGTAATTAATTTTTAATAAATATTTCTATAGAATCTTCAAAAATACGATAGCAAACTAGCAAAGTGACTAGGAAAAAAAATTTGATATCGATGTCTAAGAATAAGAGGTGCACAATATTACAATAGTTAAAAAAACCATGGATGTGAATTATGAAATATGGATTTAAAAGTATTAATTTTAAATATTTAATTTAGTTTTCTACAAAGAGTGTTACAAGTTAATAAAAATATAAAAGAAAACAAAAAAAATAAAATATATTATTATTATTGTGTGGGAATCTTAATAAGAATAAACTTGATAAAAAAATACTATAAAATCAGTAGCCAGTATGAATTTTTTTTGTGATCTATACATTTAATTAGGTATGCACAAAAAATCCGGTCCTAATAGGTCTCGTTTGAGCTTACGTATTTCATTTATCAAGGTGGTGATATTTCCTGACCAAATTCAGGGTATTTGATTCATATTTCCGATGGATTTACTGCAATTGTTGCTATATGACGATGTCAATTAGGACTGAATATACTGCTGTTTTCGTGATCAGCATATATTGTGATGTAAATCAAAATTTTCCAAGGTGAGTTGTGTGGATAACTCTAAATTTTGCAGGTTCTTTTCATTCTTTTACAACTTTTTTTTAGTTTGATTTTGGAGAGAGACATAAGTGATGCCCGCGCTTTACAGGTGAACCTTTGCCACCAAGACTCAGGCGAGCTAAGTGAGAGAGAGCACTTTATTTTTTTTTGAAAGGTGGTAAACACGTGAGGTCATACGCAGGGACAGAGCCAAAATTTTTGTTCAACGGGGTCAAAAAATAGTAGCATACAAATGATTAAAAAATGCCAACATATATGGAGATAATTACCTCATAAGTCAAAATTAAAATACATTGAAAGTTGAAAAATGATTTATAATTGTCTGAATATGTTTTTAGAGTTGATAATCACCTGCAAATTATATAAGTGGAAAAACTTAAATACATAAATTTATAATATCATAAATGATTAAGTAATTTTCTATTAATGGATTGAAAAAAAAAAGAAAAAGTACATTTCTAAAGTTATACTCGTCGACTTTACATCTTTTGAGAACGTTGTATGATTGTTTCATTCTCAATACTGTCAAAAATATTTTTTTCGATATATGTAACTAAATAATCATTCATCAGAGCATCTTTCATTCTATTTTGCAGATGATTCTTCACAATATTCATAGTTGAAAAGACTCTTTCAACTGTTGCTGTTGCAACTGATTAGACTAAAGCTAAATTCACTAGCAAAAAAATAATAAATATAAAATATTTTTCCTCTTTTCAAAAAACTTTTTTGCTAGCTCATCAATTCCACTTATATCACTTAAATGATTATCACTTTGAACATCAAGAATGTATGTGTACAACTTGTACAACCCCGTGTTTGCCGAGTGGGTCCACCAGGAAAGGCGAGCAGACCAAGGCGACCTGTCCGCGCTAGAACAGCATGCGGGCGAACTCAGAACGGCCAGCCCACACCCACCAAAGTTAGGCGCGCAAGCTACGCGGGCTGGCCCACCCAGCCCCCAGCTCGCCTAGGCGAAACCGACAAGTGACAGGCGAGTAGGACCAGCCGGGCCCGCACTCCCCAGGAGGTAGGTAGAGGCGGCGAGCGCCAACTAGTCCAGACACTCAACGCTGTTCTTCCTTAGCGTTAAGTGAAGTCCAGACACTCAACATCGTTCTGCCTTGGCGTTGAGTGAAGTCCTAACACTCAACGCCGTTATGCCTTAGCGTTGAGTGATGTCCAAAGGCTCAACGCCGTTCTGGCTTAGAGTTGAGTGAAGTCCAGACACTCAACGTCGTTCTGCCTTGGCATTGAGTTAAGTCCTGACACTCATTACCGTTCTGCCTTAGCGTTGAGTGAAGTCCAGACACTCAACGCCGTTCCGCCTTAGCGTTGAGTGAAGTCCTGATACTCAACGCCGTTCTGCCTTAGCGTTGAGTGAAGTCCAGACACTCGATGTCGTTCTACCTTGGCGTTGAGAGAAGCCCGCCTAGTCCACTCAGTTCGTCGAACGGAGCTCGACATTCTTCGAGCTAACCTCGGGAGTTAGAATCCTGGATTCGTCGAACTAAGCTCGGCGAACTCAATTCTTCTGAAATTCCTTTTGTAGTAACAATCCCAGACCGGCTAGCCCACTCTCCCATAGACGACCTGGCCGCCAGCCTGCCTCAGAGCGAGGATTGGAGGGCTGCGGCGGCCTGGCTCATGCTCGCCCAAGGAGGGAAGGCGAGCTGCGGGAGACAGGTCGCGTCCGCCCTAGCGGGATGGAGAGTCATGGTGAGCCGACCTCCAGATCCTTGGAATTTGCCCAGTGGGGCCCAGAGACAAAATTACCTGGGTGCCCTTGCCAGGGGTGCGAATAGCTTGTTATAACAACGGAGTTACGCTGTTGGCAGACCCAGTTGGGCTGCACATAGCTGTTCAGAACAACAGAGGTTGGCTATTTGCAAGTCGTCTTCAAAAAACTATAAATATGACCCGAGAGGCACCTCAGAAGGCATGCGTACTAGTGTTCAGATCTTCTTGCGCTTTCTGAGGTAGCCTTAGCTTGGCCTTTGACTAAGGAGGGGAAGCGCTCTAAGATCTTCCGGGCGTGTGGTGGGACCTCCACGCGGAACCCTTGTATCAGTTCCCATTTCTTTTTTGTTATTTGGCTTGCAAGAGAGAAGTAGGTGCGCGATCACCCCTTCCCCAAGGGTGAACTCCACAAGAGACCGAGTTTTCGGTTTCAACACAACTGACTTTCAAGTTCAATGAGATCTATTTTAGAAAACTCGAATAGATAAAATTCAGCAAGGTGTATCAATTTTTGTTTGTCAAATGATGAAAAAGAATCATTTGGACTTATGCATGTCATGCAAAGAAGTAATTCTATAGTTATCTCTGTGAAGCGGTTGTTGAGCTCTTGGAATAATTCTGCACGATAATAATGTAAATTTGTCATCTCATGAACTCTTCTTCGAGAACGATCGCGTGCAATATACAAAGTATCCATATCCGGGATAGTAATTTTATACTTGCAACAAAATGCAGATACTTGTTTAAGTAAATTCTCTCATCCTTTATCTCTTATATTTTGTAAGAGTTGCTTTGATATTGTCACTAAATTCTTGGCATTAACAATATCCAATTCTTTACGCTGTAAAGACTGTGATAAATTATTCGTTATGCCCAATATATTTTTCATTAGAAAGAGATAAATCTAATAATCCAAATGTTGAAGCTTTTTGCTCTGAACTTGAATGGTGATCATTCTGCACTATTTCAAAAACATCCATAACTGATGAAAACAATCAATCATACTTAGTAAAGAGCCAAAATGAGAGCCCCAACGTGTGTCACCGGCTCTTTTAAGACTTCACTCTTGATTTTTTCCTGTTCCACTTGAAAGTTCACCACTATATAAATCTTCAATAATCTTAGTAAACTGAGAGACACGTAATAACTCATGACGTTTGCATGAAACAGTGATAATATTTGTCGCAGCACTAACCACTTCAAATAACCAAGCAACTTGGACATTACTTTTTGCAACTGCAACCAATGCTAATTGAAGCTGATGTGCAAAATGATGAACATAATATGCTGATGAATTTTCATTCATAATTAGAGTTTTAAGTCCATTAAATTCTCCTCTCATATTATTTGCCCCATCATAACCTTGGCCACATATTCTCATTATACTTAATCCATGTTCAAAAAATTGTAATAAAGCAAGCTTAAGGGATTGAGCTGATGTATCAGAAACATGCACAATACCCACAAAACGCTCAATCACTTGATCAGTCCTACCAACATGTCTCAAAGCAATAGTCATCTATTTTTTTGTTGATATATGTCTTGATTCATCTAATAAATTTGAAAAAAATTCTCGCTAATATCTTTAATTATTAAACTTGTAGTTTCAACAGCCATTGCATTAATGATGTCTTTTTGGATATCAGGTGCTGTTAGTTTGTGATTTTCAGGAGCATTTTGTAAATAACCTTATTGATAGACTCATTATGATTGCCAAGAAATCGTAACAATTCCAGCAAATTACCTTGATTTAATGAAGTATCAGATTCATCATTGCCACGAACTGGTAATCCCTGTCTGATAAAAAATCAATACAGTTAATTGTTGTTGTTAGTCGAGTACGATAATCCTCTTTAGTTTGATCTGTTTATTTGTGAAAGCTTGTATCAATGTGTTATCTTGAATCCATCAGATTATTGCATAGAATGACAACATGATTATGAATGCTAGTAGGACCACCAACATATTCTTTAAATTTTGCAAATCCTTCTTCCAATTTTTAAAACCATCAATAACAAAAGAATTACCTCCTGATTGTTGTCTCATTTCTTGCTTATAAAGATAACAAAATAAACAAAATGCGACATCTTTTTCTATACTATATTCTAACCATGAAGTAAAATGCTTAAACTAAGAAAGGTTAAACTTCCTTGAAATATTATCGATGATGGTTTTTAGAAATTCATGTGTTTTTGGTTGACAAGGACTCTTTAATAAATAATATCTTCTCACATCCTCGTGGTCATTAAAAGGATAATCAGAAATTCAACATCTCAATCCAGGATCTGATGCTCTATTATCTATATTAACTTCATTTTAGCTCGTTTAGCATCTAAATACAATCTTTTACTATCATTCTTCTCACAAATATATGATCCTGATTTTGATAAGTCTTTAAAATATTTATCCATAACTGACTAAGAGAATACACTGATAATCAGATAAAATAGAGCAGTAGATCATATATTCAGAATTTTAGATCTAACTATCGAAGAGCAAGACTAGAGTGAAGGGGGAAAGGGGGAATGAAATAAGATTCGAGTTCCAGAGTTCTAGTCTTCCACAAAAATAGGTTAAATGTCAATCCAAGTGGCGCACCTAAGCCAGATTTTTGCTATTACATCCACTGAGCAACTGATCAATAATGCGCTATGCCCAATCCCGCCATGATAAATCAACACAATTAATAAAACAATTGCAGAGATTTCACTCAAATGTTATGACGTCGATTACATAATTTGAAAGAGAAGGAAGGAGAATCACCTATCCTTGACTAGAGTCGATCCCTATATTTCCTCTTCGATCCAAGAGGTTGGAGGGATCTTGTGAAGGAGACGGCCAAATGGCCAATCTACAAAGTAATCCAGTAAGGATCGAATAAAATATAGGGATCACTAGATCAAAGAGGAAAATAAAGGATCAGAAGACTTGCGAACAACTTAATATATATAAAAAATCTAATGCAGGCTATAGACAATAATGTCTAAAGTTCTATCTAGCAGACTATAGACATAAGTTATTATAATAATCGATGTCTATAGCCTGCCTTGGATACTCAGTTATTATAATAACCACTATCTGTTGGGTTCAATGATCACAATGTCCTAGATTTGAAGAAGGCTCATAGGTCATTGATTGTGTCTGATATATGTTCAAAGTTCATTGTAGGCAGGTTGTTTATTGTTCATTGATTAGACAGGTTATCATGGTCACAATGTTAGTTGGACTCATGACAGGTTGCTGGAAAAGCAAAAAACAGGCTAAGTCCAAAAGCATTGAAAGGAGATCTAGTAGTCAAAGCCTCAGTGTTGCTGAATTGAAATTTTTCCAAGGACTGAAGAGTTGAGTGAAGGAAGTTCACTCAATGCGTACTCAAAAGGAAATCTGTCTAAGTATAGAAGCGTTTAGTGAAAAAGATCACTCAACGCCTCATCAGTTATGTAACAAAGTCCAGAAGCGTTGAGTGTAGAATCTTCACTCAATGCCTTCAACAAGAAGAATTCTACCAATTCCAAAAGCATTGAGTGATGAAGGCTCACTCAATGTCTTACCAGTTAGGCTGTACAAGTAAGAATGCGTTGAATGATTAAGACTCACTCAACGCATTAGGAAGTATATTTTCTGCCAAGTGTTTTTGCGCTGAGTCACTTGACTGCACTCAACTTCTGTGACAGAAAACTGCTAAGTCCTCAAGCAACGTCATGCTGACGTCATACATAATTCAAATATTGCAGGACTTGTGCGTTAGAAGATAAATGACGCCGAATGCCTTCTATACAATAATTAAAGCTAAAGGTACTTTACAGCTTCTAAATTTGGCTTGCCCATACAGAGAAAAGAGTCGTTAGTCTATGGGAAGCAAGAAAAAGACTTTTGCAGAGAAATAAAAGGAAGCCTTTTCTTACGACAAGGGTGTTGCTCCATCAAGTTGGAAAATCAATTACACTCGGTCTTGCAGAAGTTTTTCTTCAACACAAAAAAGAGCAGGTTGTTTGAAGAGATCAAGAATGGGGGAATCCAATTCCCGCCCAATCGCTGAGGAGGGCAGGCCCTCCAGGACCGTATGATGTGAGCTTGCTACTCGGTGTAGAGGTATGACCCATATTTTAACAGAGGTCATTTCTCTACCCATCAGAGATGTATTTCCTACTCCAAGCATGATAAATGAAGCCAAAAAATAATTGTAGTTATAAATATGTGTGCGAGTTTGGACTTGCGACTTTAATGCAATAAAATTGGAAAGTAGATTGTTAGTAGAAGCAGCACGGGTCTTGCCCATTCAAGATGTGAGAGAGAATATTTTCGTCTAGTGACATTGGCTTGCTGGTGTCAGGCTTCCCTGAGTCCCTTCACCCTTCGAGTCAGAATTGACTCTGAAAGAAGTGGCAGTTGCAGGCCGCTCCATGTCCCTCTGTGATGAGCTCTGTCCCGCATGGGATGAGGATCTTCATTGCTATGCTAAATGTAGAAGCGTCTGCATAGAGCGCATTCAATATGGGGCATCTGAAAATGGCATTATATACTGAGTCAACATGTATGATGATGAATTGCACATCATAGGTTATTTGCACATGAAGATCCCACATAGTTACGAGGAGGATGATGCTCCCAAGAAATGGGATATGGGGCTGTGTAACTCCCCAAAATTATTAAAATGAGATGTGGGTTGCAAATATAATTTTTGGGTGTGCCATTAGCAGGTTCATATTAGGTTTTAAATCTAAAATCCTAATATCTGACCCCCTCTACTCATTTTTTTTATCCAGTTGTAATTTTAGGGCACACCCCCTCCTATCTCGATCTCTGTTACGACACCCGAATGGAGCTCCCCCACCTCTACTCCTTATCGCCTATGACCTGCTCACCATTGGAGAGAAAGAGAGCAAGAGGTAGGAGAATGACGTTCTCCTCCCCTTGTCGTGAGCTACCGCCACTGAAAGGAGTAGGGTCTCCATAGAAGGAGTAGATTCTGTCGCCCCCCGATATTCTTGTTGATCCCTTGTGCAGTTGTCCGGAGAAGGAGGATGACCTTCTGTCACCTGCAATTGTTGCAGTATATCCGTCTTCTATATGATATAGGTTGTATGCTTATATAGATAGACTATATATGCTTATATAATGGCCTATATATACTATTTATATAGCTTCTTCTTCTTCTAATAGACTATATATAACATATAGAAGAAGCTTATTCTATATAAGAATAGGATGCGAATATAGTATTGAATATTCTGCAATATAGCTATCTATTCATAGCATATTCTTCTACATTTTCTATAATAGGCTATATATATGCTATGTAGGCTATACATTCTTCTTTTTTATGCATATAGAGCAAGGTTTTGAAAACCGGACCGGATATCAAACCGGCGGAGGGAAAGGTTTAAGGTCGAACCGGTTCAACCGGGGTCAAACTGTTATATATATTGAAAGTCTTGTTTTCAAGGCTAGCTTTACACCTAGAGGGGGGGGGGGGGGGGGTGAATAGGTTTTTGTCTCTATTTACGTTTTCCAATCTATTTATTATATTACTATGTCTGTTGATTAAATTAGATCAGCTTTCAAGGACATTCACAGACGACACATCAAATTTATAGTGATTCTCCAATCTTGGGTACATCCACTGTCCCTCTGCGCCTATCTAACAGTGTGTTAGATTTGGCTCTCCCTCTAGAACTCAGCTTCTTAACAGCTTACAACACTGATCCCGCAGGACCACACACAGGTCACACAGACCAACAACTTAGGCAATAAGCCAACCCAGGTCACAAAGACCTATCACCCGACACAAAGCCAAACACAGGTCACTAAGACCCAGCCTTTATAGTATAGGCTTACAAACCCCAAATTCACAAAGAATCTTTGCAGAAAATAGAAATAAAGAATGTGATGTTTAGACACCAAAGCAAGCTCTGTGTCTCCTTCTTCTTGGACTGAGCAGATATCAGATCCAAGATATTGCTGTTGAAGACAATATGTAGACAGTAGAATCTTTCTTCAAATAGCTTCCTTTTTCCCTGCAGAACTTGTAGATCTGCTAGCTTCAGAACATCTTCTGATCCTGCTGATGCAGATGAGAATTGCTTCAACTATCTCTTTCCCAACAAGGTTCCTTGTACTGAACGACTTCTCCAAGCTCGACGAAAAATGGAGAGGAAGAAGATGAAGTTCGACCGCACTTTTTATTTTCAGAAAACCCAGATAGGGAATCCACTTCTTGATTCGATGATCTGATTCTTTATATCTCTGACCGATTGAGATGTGGCTTCCACCACCAGGATTGATGGCCGAGATTTAGCCAATCAGCCCACGCTTTCCAATCATTCCTGGTTCAACAGCTCTTTGCTATGAGTGGGCCCCAACACTTAATGATGAAATAATCCTTGGTAATTGCAGAAGATAACAACAGTTGGCCCGCCAACGTCTTTGGCAGCATTTCCGTAATATTTGAATTTTGGTTGACTTTTGACTTTGCTGACGTCAGCATGACTCAACATCTGTGGACTTAGCCAAAATTCAATCATTAGTACCAAAGGCGTTGAGTGAGTAGGAATCACTCAACGCCACAACACTTAGACAAAATTCTGTCTGTCTAGATATTGAGCTCGACGAACTCTGAGCTCCGATCGACGAATGACAAGATCAGCTCGACAAGAGCACAAAAATCAGTTCGACGAACTGCGGGCTTAGTTCGACGAACGTTAAGTTCAGTTCGACGAAGCTGAACTCAACGAAATCAAAAAGTCAGTTCGATGAACTGTAGACTTAGCTCGACGTTTTGTTAAACTCAGTTCGACGATTCGACGAAACGTTGAGCTCAGGTCGACGAATCTGAGCTCGACCAAAGCCAAGCTAACCATGCGTTTGGACTGAGCCAAAATTTTGCTTCAAGGCATTGAGACCGTCAAGAGCGTTGAGAGAGCTTGCCTCACTCAACGTTTTTTTCCTTAGCAAAAATTTCTGTGCCTCGGCGTTGAGAGAGTAAGCTCCACTCAATGCCAAACTACTTAACAAAATTTTTTTGTTATCTAGCATTGAGAGAGTAAGCTACACTCAACGCTTTTTGCTTTAGCAAAAATTTCTATGCCTTGGCGTTGAGAGAGTAAGCTCCACTCAACGCCAAACTACTTAATAGAATTTCTGTTATCTGGCGTTGAGAGAGTAAGGTACACTCAATGCCTTTTGCCTTGGCATTGAGAGAGTAAGCTCCACTCAATGTCAAACTACTTAACAAAATTTTTTTATTATCTGGCGTTGAGTGAGTAAGCAACACTCAATGCCAGTAGACTTAGTCAAATTTTGCTCAACATTTTTGTGGAGTTGACTGGCAAAGAAACACTCAACGCTTTGAGCAGTATGACGTTGAGTGAGTAGACCACACTAAACGCTTGTGGACTTGGCCGCATTTTTAGCCAATTTTTTCTAGGCTTAGACTGACTCAGCCAGACTCACAACCTTTTGCTGTATGATGTTGAGTGAGTAGACTACACTCAATGCTTTTGTACTTAGCCATCCTTTCTGGCTATCTTTCAGTTAGGCTAAGATAGTCTCAACGTCTCAGCGTTATATGACGTTGAGTAAGTAGACTACACTCAAAGCTTTTGTACTTAGGCAAATTTCTACTAGATAATTATTGAATCCATACCTCTGGCGTTGAGTGAGCTTGCTTCACTCAATGCCTGTAGACTTAGTCGATTTCTGTGTTGTGTCCAGCAACCACTTCTTGTGTCCACGTGTCCAATCAATATGAAATGGACTAACTTGCACTCAAGAACTCAAATGCACATCAAATACAGTTGATGTGTGTGACATTGACCTGTTTGACTTCTCACAAATCAGGGATATTGGGAACAATAGACCCAACAATCTCCCCCTATTTGAAGAAGTCAAAATCTCATTTCTGTCCTTGGTCAATGACACACAACCTATACAGCAAAAAAATAAGTATGAAAATTTTGATAAGATATAAGTAAGTGTACCTCATTTACTTACTCCCACTGTTTTGCTGCAAGGTGTTTGTCCTTCCTTGAGTGCCACATTACTTTCTTTCCCCTTTGCCATCTCTCCCACTTGCTATGACTCCCCCTTGCTAGGACCTTCTTTCTTCTCTCCCCCTTTTGACTTTTGCAGAATGGGCAGATGGGGGCTGGCCTTCCCATTGGCTGACCTTCTTTCTTCTATCCATAGTAAATTACTCCCCCCTCAGTGGAAAGTTTGATAAGCTATGAGTAAGTGTACCTCATTTACTTACTCCCCCTGTTTTGCTGCAAGGTGTTTGTCCTTCCTTGAGTGCAACATTACTTTCTTTCCCCTTTGCCATCTCTCCCACTTGCTATGACTCCCCCTTGCTAGGACCTTCTCTCTTCTCTCCCCTTTTTGACTTCTGCAGAATGGGCAGATGGGGATGTCCCTCCCATTGGCTGACCTTCTTTCTTCTATCCAGAGTAGCTTAATCCCCCTCAGTAAGAAGCATCAGTGAACTGATATTACTGGGGATTCTGTATGTCCAGTAAGTGGAACAATACCTGCACACAAAAAAATAATACAAAAGGGAGTGCCTGAAGCTATGCAAAGTTCAACATACCCAACTCAATTTTAAGGGTGTTGAACTTTGCTTCATCTAATGGCTTAGTGAATATATCAACCACTTGCTTGTCTATGGGGACAAACTCAAGACTGATGTCTTCCTTCTCCATATGCTCCCTGATAAAATGATAACTTATTTCTATATGCTTAGTCCTACTACGTGAGACAGGATTCCTAACAATAGAAATAACACTTGTAGAATCACAGTAAAGAGGAGTTCTACTTACCTGCATGTTGTAATCATGGAGCTGGTGTTGGATCCACAACAGCTGAGCATAGCAGCTGCCTGCTGATATATACTCTGACTCAGCAGTGGATATAGACAGACTTGTTTGCTTCTTGCTGCTCCAAGAAACTAGCCTTCTTCCTAAGAACTGACAGGTTCCAGTAGTGTTTTTTCTGTCTTCTTCGCAACCTGCAAAATCTGCATCTGAAAATCCTGTTAGATCAATATCCCTATTTCTAGGGTACCATAGGCCAAGATCTGGTGTGCCCTTAAGATATCTCAAGATTCTCTTTGCAGCAGAGTAATGAGATTCTTTAGGGCAGACATGTTACTTAATACAGACACATGTGACATACATGATGTCAGACCTACTAGCAGTCAGGTATAGAAGGGAGCCAATTATCCCTCTATACAAAGACTCATCAACAGCTTTTCCTGCCTCATCTTTGCCTATAGACATACTTGATCCCATGGGAGTTCTCATGGTGGAGGCATTCTCCATACCATATTTTTTGATTAGCTCCCCGGTGAACTTGGACTGGAATATGGACACGCCATCACCAGTCTGTCTTACTTGGAGTCCCAAGAAGAACTTGAGCTCACTCATGCTGCTCATTTCAAACTTCCCTTGCATAAGTTTAACAAACTTCCTGCAAAAGTTGTCATCAGTAGATCCAAAGATAATGTCATAGACATATATCTAGACTAGGATAAGCTTGCCCTTTGATTTCCTTAGAAATAGGGTCTTGTCTATCTTCCCCCTTGAGAATTTATTCTCAATGAGGAAGCTGGACAAGGTTTTATACCAGCCCTAGGGGCTTGCTTTAGCCCATATAGAGCTTTCCTAAGCTTATACACAAAATTAGGAGAGTTAGGATCTACAAAATCTGGTGGTTGAGCCACATATACTGTCACAACCCGCATTTTCACCGCCATAAGTATATCAGAGTAAGGGAAAAAAATGCGCGTCATGATGCCACGTCAGCAGGGGATAACTGCGGACGCTCAGACAAAACTTATACTTAGCCACGAAGAAAGATTCTTTAAGTTATTTAGAGTAAAAATCAATTTGAGTATAGTAGTTAGTCGTATCCCTCGGCTTAGTGGCTCATCTAGTTCACAAAGAAAGTAGTTATACGCTGCAGAAAAATACTACTTTTATGAGATTAAACTTCCAACATGAGCTTAGAGGTTCCCAGAGGACACCTAAGGGTATGCAAGTTCTAAATTTATAATAGCAATAAAAGTAGATTTTTATGGTCGCTAAATATAGTGATTTAATATTTTAAAAACGTGCAATGCATGAGGTAATAGTGGTAATTTTTATTCTTAAAAATAATTACCATGCAATCCTAACATAAAACGTCCCAAAGAGCAAGAAATCCACATCCACAAAAAGAAAACTAAGCAGCTAGCAAGTATCCAAAAAGAACAACAGTCATGTGGGCGTTAACAAACTGACATGAACCCATATAAATCCAAGTATGTCTGAACTAGTAAAGCAAAATAATCAACAATTTACCTCGCTATGGCGAGGAAACAACCACGGCCAACACTACCGCACAAGCACTCCAAAACCAGCACCGAACTCAGCTATAGCTCTGAACCTGAGGCATTCCAAAGACAGAACACCTCAGCAAGAAGGTACAAGTGATGGCAGAAAGTAAGCCAAAAAGTAATCAAAGTCAAGGGATACCAACCCAAGACCACAGGAAAAAATACTTAATTAAGGTACAACAGTAAGGTACAAAAGTAAAAAGGGAAACACTTACATGAAGTGTCACGTAAAACAACAGCACCCCAAATGCACAAGACCATAAGGGGAAAAAGGGTCAAGATTAAGTCATCAGGAAGAGGAACAAACCCCTAATAGCCACCTATGGTCAACTCCGTCAAAAAAATCAAAATGGGCGGGGTGGACAACCCCAAAGACAATTCATCCGTCTAAAAGCGGGGGAGACTGGATACTCCACCATACACCGCAAATGCCCCAAAACCCAGTAGAGCACCACAAAGTGCTAATAGGGAGATCAAACATTGCGACGGTGGATTCACCCACTAATAACACCCGCAACAAAGAAAAACCCGGAAGGAAAACACCGTAACGATCCGAGTTTAGAGCTCAGAGGCACACCGCAACCCAATCGGGGCCTGGAGGCTTGTCTCGCCTCACGACATCGCCACGAAGAAAAAACCATTATAGAAATCTCAAGTCGACAATGACACATCAGATTCTACTAGACAATTTTAGAATGAAATGGTGGATCAACCTTTAGGAAAAATTTTCAATCATAAACAAACTCTAATGCATCCTACACGAAAACTATGGATCAGTAATAAAAGTGGGATTTAATCACATCATCAAAACATATAACCTTTACCCAAGCTAGACAACAAAATTCAAGAATATGATGATTATAATTGCAATTGGTCAAGAGATCATATCGACATGATACATCAATAAATTAATTCAATAATCATGAACACATGTAGTAAGAAATTTTTGCAAGAAAACAATTAGGGTAAAGAAGGGAAGTGAAAGAGGAAACCATCACTTGACTTGATTTTACCGGTGAAGGACGTCCAAAATCACTCCTTGACGTAGATCGTGGCTAGAGGAGATGAGGGAAGCCGAAATCTAACAAAAACGGCAAAAAATCGGAGTTAGCGCTGAAAACCCTAGCAAGAAAATCTCAAGGAAAGGGGAAGATATTACCACGATGACGAAGCTCTCGCTGAGAGCTTTCCAGATCTATGATCGGTTGAAGATTTCGAGCACCGGAGCACCGTCGGTGGCCACCGGAAGAATTACGGAAGGGTTTTCCCTCTCTTGCTCACGCCGCTCTGGTTCGGTAAGAAGAACAGTTGGTCGGTCTAAAAGAAGGAGGATGGAGAAGTAGAGTATTTTTATATATAATAAATACAATGTAAGAATCTTTACACTTAGGAGGATGAACCAGAGTCGGCTGAATCGATTTTCCGAGATGAAGACATGGATTACTCGAGTACTGTAGAGAGCTTCTCATGTAAAGAAGAATATTTACCGAGACAGAAGGCAAGCATTAATCGAGTGCTGAAGAAGTCCTACTCGAGTACAGAAGAAGGATTTCTCGAGTACTAGAAGGCTTCTCGAGAACAACAAGATAGGACTTCTCGAGTACTAGGGAAGGATCACTCGAGTACTGAAGATCGTCTTCTCGAGTACTAGGGAAGGATTACTCGAGTACTGAAGATGGACTTCTCGAGTACTAGGGAAGGATTACTCGAGTACTGAAGATGGACTTCTCGAGTAATATAAAGCTTCTCGAGAACTGAAGGCATCAGTATCTCGAGATCCAAGGAAGATTTATCGAGAGCTTCTCGAGGAATAAGAGAACTTCTCGAGAAGGAAAGTAAGCACTACTCGAGAATAACTCAGGACTTCACAAGTACCAGACCACATCTCCCGAGAACAAGAAGATTTTTCTCGAGAATAGCAAGGGATTTCTCGAGAACTCCAGGTCTTCTCGAGAACTGAACAGGGTAAATTCGATAAATTTCAGATTGTCTTTTATTCCGAGAAAAAATGTCGACCCTACGAATTAGCAGCGAAGACGACCCTAGAATCCGACGTACCATTCTTGAGACACTATCATCAATAGCTTACCCAAGAAAAGAAAATCCTCATAAGGATCCAAAACATGTGTCGAGACTCCAAAATGCTCGGAATGCTATAAAACCAGACAAGTCCAAGTCCTTAAAACCTCAACCATTATAACTGGAAAGACATTCCAACCCTACAGAATCCCAAAATTTGGATAAATAGGCCTGAAAGACGTGAAAACGCACAAACGGTGCAGCGCCGTCAACAAAACGAAAAGGGTAATGCCTTAACGTCGAAATTATGATGTCGACAAACCAAAATAATGACATCAGAAAATCATGAGCATTACAGTCACATCCCCTAAAAAGAAGTTTCATCCCGAAACTTAACACAACCTTAAAACCAAACCCAAACCAAACCCAAATATTATCAAAATCCCTGAGACATACCTGAACTAAGGGAAAAGATGCGGATGAGATTCTCTCATCGCCGACTCTAATTCCCACGTCGCGCTCTCGACGTCTTGATTTCGCCAGAGAACCTTAACCATGAGGATGGTCTTCCTCCGCAACACTCGATCTTGAGAATCCAAAATACGAACATGTTCTTCCACGTATGAAAGGTTGGGTTGAATCTAGAGCACCGAGTCGAGCACTTGACGATCATTACGAATACACTTCCGCAACTGGTTCACATGGAACACCTCATGGACACCAGGGAAGGTAGCAGACAACTCCAGCCTATAAGCTGATACACCGATGCGTTCAAGAATCTGAAAAGTCCCCACGTACTGGGGGTCTAACTTGTGGTTCCTTCCAAACCTTTTAACACCAGCCATCAGAGAAACTTTCAGAAAAACCACGTCCCCAACAGCGAACTCCAGATCAACCCTTCGTTGATTAGCATATTTCTCATAGCGTTCTTGGGCCACACAGAGCTTTTCTAGAATATGAGTCATGACACAATTCATCTCTTCCATGGCTTCCGGACCTAACAACGGTCTCTCACCAACTTCAGCCCAAAATAAAGGAGTCCTACAACGCCTCCCGTATAAGGCCTCAAATGAGGCCATCTGCAGACTCTTTGATAACTATTATTGTACGCAAACTCCATGAGTTTGAGACGCTCATCCATAGCACCACCGTGATCCAAGATATAATATCTAATCATATCCTCCACTGTCTGATTAACTCTTTCCGTCTGACCATTCATCTGCGGATGATAGGCGGTGGAATACCTCAAATCGGTACCCAACCCCTCCTGTAAACTCTTCCAAAAACGAGACATAAATCTAGAGTCTCAGTCCGATACGATACTGACAGGCACTCCATGCAATCTGATAACCTCATCAAGGTATAATTCACCTATCTTCTTCATAGAATATCCGATCTTAAATGGTACGAAGTGAGCACTTTTAGTCAATCTATCAACTATCACTCAAACAGAGTCGTGCCCACGGGGAGATCTCGGTAAGCCAGTGATGAAATCCATCAAAATGCTCTCCTACTTTGTTGGATCCCTAGTTTGGATTTGGGCTAGGTTCACTAATTAGGATGAGTTTTGACCCACATTGTATATCCATGGTCAAGTCTATGAGTCATAAAGTTTAGGCTAAGTCATTAGGTTCAACCTTCATGGACCAGCCAACAGAGGACCTCAGTAGACCCAGACCTAGAAGAATTCAGAGTTAAAAGTTCTCAGTTCGAAATTCTTCGAACTCAGCTCGATGATCGTCGATCGCAGACCGACGAACTCAGAGTTATTTCTCTAAGTTGAGCTCGATGATATTCGAGCTCAGGTCGACGATTTCTGCCTCAAGATAGATTCTCTGCTCGACGAATTCTGGAGTTCAACTTTGACAGATTCTTTCCAGTTATGTTCTCTGAACTCAAGTCGATGAAGACAAACTCTCTACTCGACGAACTTAGAGCGCAAAATTGACTATTTATTTACAGAATGCAGTTCACTGAGCTCTGGTCGACGAACAAGAATTATCAACTCGACGAACTTGGATCTCTAGTCGACGAATTCTGTTCAGAGCTCGACGAATTCTGCCCCAAGCCTGACTTAGGAGTTTTTCCTTATTTCTGTCCTTACTTACTATATTATTTAGCAGTAATTCTCTGAGTAATTAATGCTTATATTCTCCTGAATATAGTTATTATTGGCAGCATTAATTATGGTCTTCATCATGGTTAATTACTTTCTTATTTTAATGGGACAGTTGGGGAAACTCATTAAAGCAGATATTCCAGCTGTTTCATTCTCCAGATCAATCATCAATTAATGCTTGGAATTCAAATTTCAGAGGAGAATTTTGATAGTAGAATATAAAAAGAGATTTTCTCTTTTCAGAGAAAAAATGAAGAAGAGAACAAACAATACATACAAGCAAGAAAGAGCATACCGAAAAAAGATACATAACTCTCTTCATGTGCAAAAAACATTTTGTTTTTCCCTTGTACTTTCTGAAGACTGAAGAAGAACAACAATCCAATATCAAGAGTCTTCTTCAACTTCTACTCCAGGAATATTCAAGGACAACAAATTTGAATCAGTCAGAAAGTTTCTGGATTTCAACAAGACAAGGCTGAAGACCTACACCCTGAGCAAGGCTCCAAGTTTTGAACCATTCTTATTTCAGAAGGAGCTTTGACACCAGCAATCCACTAGTCTTCTCTGTTGTATAGAGAAAAGAGAAGACACCATCAACTCTCTCAACCTCCTATAAAAGGATTTATTAACTCCATTCAAAAGTTTATTCTTAGTTTTTGGGCACCTGATCAAAAGCCTAAAGGGTTGTGAGATCTCCCTGTAAATAGATCTTGTGGTGGCAGTCACCAGATCAAAAACCTGATAGTGGATTCTTACCAGGGTGGTAGAAGAGTGGATGTACCCAGTTTGGGGAACCACTATAAAATTCTTGTATTGTCTGGTTGCCTATTTTCTTTTTGTTCTTACTGTGTTGTGATAGATTAGCTTAGTTTGCATTTCCTTTTATACCACTATTAAAAACACCTATTTTACTCTGATAAACCTTAAAACAACAAAAAGTTTTAAGTTACTCTATTCACCCCCCCCCCTCTAGAGTAATCAGATCTATCCCCTTTCTTTCTATTGGTATCAGAGGTATACTATATCTTTCAATTGGTATTAGAGGGGTGTTCATTTGGTTGTACAAGCTAATACTTGAACAAAAAATTCCTTGTTAGATCTGATTTTTTTCTATTTATTTCACATCATGACACAAAACAAAGATTATGCAAGCACCAGACCTGTAGTTTGCAACCTGAATAAGTTTGCTATCTGGAAGGCAAAAATTAGGCTTTATATGAACTCTATTGATGAAGATATATACAATCCTATTTTGATAGGACCACCAGCTCTAGTGGCTACCACTACTGCAACTTCCAGCACACATGTTGTTCCACCACATGAGTGGACAGATGCACAGAAGAAGGCCAAGATAGCAAATGCCAAGGCCATGAACATCTTAGCACAGACTATGTCAGATGACATTTTCTAGAAAGTGGCTGAGTGCACATCAACCAAAGCTATCTGGAATTCTCTTAACCAGATGGTTGCTGGATCTACAGATGAGAGAAAAGACAGGAGATCTAATCTCATCTCCCAGTATGAAAATTTCAAGAAAGATGAGTCAGAGTCTGTGAGTGACATGTACAACAGACTAAGCTCAATCATCAATGAGCTGAAGACTCTGGACAAAGACATCACCCTCATAGAAGTCAATGACAAAATCCTCATGTGCTTCTCCAGCTCATGGGATTCTAGAATATGGCCAATCAAGGAGGCCAGAAGTCTTAATGAGATTTCCACTAAATCTCTTCTTGGAAAGCTCAAATCATATGAACAACTAATAAAGACCAGAAAGCTGCAGAACAAAAGACTCCTTCAACAGCAAGAAAGGAGCAAAGCATAGCTTTCAAAGCTTCAGAAGAAATAAAAGCTCCAACAGCTAGTGAAGAACTTTTGAGTCTCTTAGCCAAGAGATTTTACAAAATGACAAAGAAGGGTTTCAGAAGAAAGTCATCTAGGTAAGATGACAAGCCAAGGTATAACAAGACTCCAACTAAAGAGGTTGTTTGCTTTGGTTACAGGAATTGAAGACACTTTATATCAGAGTGTCCAGAGAACCAAAAGAAGGAGAGAACAAGAGAAAAGGAATCCAGAAAGCAGTACTATAGCAAGCCCTCCTCCAACATGCATAAAAGGAAGGAGAAAGGGTTTGCGGCTGAAACTTGGAGTGAAACTGAAGATGAATCTTCATCTTCTAGCTCCAGTGAAGATGAAGAAAAGGTTAAGGCAAAGGAGATTTGCTTGATGGCCATTGATGCTTCAAGCAGTCCATCTGAAGCTGAGCAATCAGACAGCGAAGAACCTTCTGAATCTGAGGTAAATCCGGTATTATCTTCCTTTGATTTCAATTTAGAAAATTTTATAACTAAATTTAAATCTTTATACATTGATTTAATTAATTCTGAAAAAGAGATTAAACATCTTAGAGAAAAATTGACTGATCAAGAAAACTTCATTTCTTAAAATATCAAATTAAAAGATGAATTAACCCTAGCTAAAGAACAAATCATCTCTTTAAAAACCGAATTGGCTGAGACAAGGCAACTTGAAGAATCCCTAAATGGGAGAAGTATCAAGCTGATGGACATCACAAGCACAGTAAATGCCAGGCTTAATGGCAAGCTGGGCTTAGGTGCTTCATCAAGCCAACCACCATTGATTCAGAAGAATATTTTAACAACACCAATAAAATTTGTTTCAGAAAAGGGCAAGGAAAAGATAGATAATAATAATGTTAAATAACCAGAATTAAAACAAAAGAATAAGAAAAAGAGAAAGAATAAGAAAGATCCTAACCATAACAATGTTCAACAGATTTCGTCGAACTCAGATCGACGAAATGTGTACAGTTCGTCAAACTCAAGTCAACGAACTCAGAACGCAAACTTTCATTTTAATTATTCGTTGAACTACGATCGACGAAACCAGTACGGTTCGTCGACCCAAGATCGACGATATTGGGGCCCAGAGAATGAATACTTTCATTCTCTGAGTGAAGTTCGATGAACTCATCCCCATTCGCCTAACTCAGATCGATGAACTTACCAGAATTCATCGAACCCAGTTCATTTTAACAAAAACTTTAATTTATATAGATCATTTAATTAACCAAGACAATATGATAATCCATTCACCCAGTGAATTATTCCACTTAGAAGATTTTACCCCTTAGGTTATAAAAATCAACCAGAATACTCTTACATTTCCAGTTTTAATTATGTAAATAAACAAGGACTCAAGGTAACCTAGGTCAAGAATAACTAATCTGTTTTATTGCAGGTGAAAGACTATCCCACCACAGAGCAACATTGGTATCTGGATAGTGGCTGTTCAAAGCATATGACTGGAAACAAGGACAACTTAATCAACTATAAGTCTAAGCTAGGACCCAAAGTAATATTTGGTGATTCCAATTGTGGCCAGACTGAAGGATATGAAAAGATCAAAATTGGATCAGTCACCTTCAGGAAGCTAGCTTATGTAAGTGGACTGAAGTACAACCTTATATCCATAAGTCAGTTATGTGATGAAAGGTTTCAGGTATCATTTAACAAAATCTCCTGTATTATTACTTATGTAGATAACCAAGTTGTATTAACTGGTACTAGAGTAAGAAATATCTGTGCAGTTAATTTTAAGTCAGCTAAAACTGAAATATGCCTATTTAACCAAATTAGTAATAATAATGATCTTTGGAATAGGAGATTAGGACATGTAAAGCTGAAAAATATTGCTAAACTCTCTAGGGACAATCTTGTTAGAGGATTGTCTTCTTGCCCCTACAAGAAGGAAAGCCTTTGCAGGGCTTGTCAGTTAGGCAAACAAACAAAAAATAGTTTTAAGTCACTTAATAAGAGTGATTCACCTAGGATTCTGTATTTGCTACACATGGATCTCTTTGGACCCATTGCTGTACATAGCCTAGGAGAGAAGTCTTATACCTTAGTAATTATTGATGACTTCTCAAGATTCACTTGAGTGTTCTTCTTGAGAAACAAGTCAGATAACTTCAAGGTTCTTACAGATTTTCTTAACAGCATAAGGATTGAGTACTCTACTCCAGTTGTATTGATCAGAAGTGATCATGGTACTAAGTTTGAGTCTCTTCTCATGCAAGAATTCTGTGAGAAGGAAGGTATCAGGCATTGTTTCTCTGCTCCTAGAACTCCTCAACAAAATGTGGTAGCTGAAAGGAAAAACAGAACACTAATTAAAGCTGCAGACACATTACTTACAGATGCTCACTTGCCCCTAACCTTTTGTGCAGAGGCTGTGAGTATAACAAACTATGTACTGAATAGAAGTTCGATGGACAAACTTAAGGGCAAGACCTCCTTTGAATTACTCAAAGGGAAGAAACCTAAAGTAGACTATTTTAGAGTCTTTGGTTGCATTTGTTTCATTCATAACAACAACAACAACAAAAAACACATTAGAAAGTTTGAAGCCAAGGCTGAAAAAGGAAATTTTCTTGGATATTCCCAAGTAAGCAAGGCTAATAAGGTTTATAATAAATCAACTATGAAAATGGAAGAGACTATTCATATTTCTTTTGATGAGACTAACATGTTTTACAAAGAGAAGATTCCTTCTACCAGCGAGACTTTGCAGGAACAAAATCTGTGCGAGAAGTTAGATGAATTGACCCTCACCAATGAGGCTATTACACATCCTTATCCACATGTTGTTGAAGATAGTGAAGATGAAGACACTAAACTTAGTGAAAAGCCAACAACAGCTATAATTCCACAAGAGGAATTAATTCCCCAAGCTGTTGCTCAACCAACTCCTCCTACTGAATTAGTCACACTTAGAGATCACCCTGTATCTCAAGTGATTGGAGACATATCAGTGGGTGTGCAGACAAGGCATCAACTCCACCATGACATAATGCATGCCTGCTTCATATCTCAAACTGAGCCCCAATCCATCAAATATGCTGAGCAAGATCCACACTAGATCATTACAATGCAAGATGAGCTCAACTAATTTGAGAGATGTAGAGTTTGGGATTTAGTTCTAAGACCCAAAGACTACCCAGTCATTGGAACTAAATGAGTATTTAGAAACAAACTAGATGCTCAAGGTCTTATCATAAGGAACAAGGCTAGATTAGTTGCTCAAGGATATAGATAAGAGAAAGGCATAGACTATGGCCAAACATTTGCTCCTATTGCAAGGATATAAGCAATAAGGATATTTCTAGCATATGGAGCATACAAGAAGTTCACAGTATATCAAATGGATGTCAAAAGTGCATTCCTAAATGGTGAACTCAAAGAAGATATGTGGAGCAACCACCAAGTTTTATTTCTCCTACTCATCCCTCTTATGTTTTCAAATTGCATAAGGCTCTCTATGGTCGCAAGCTCTAAGAGCTTGGTATGAAACCTTAGCTAGCTTTCTCTTAGAGCATAATTTTTTTAGAGGCAGAGTAGATAGGACTTTATTTATCAAGCATCATCATGATAAAATCTTGTTAGTACAAATATATATAGATGATATTATATTTGGTTATACAGATTCCAAACTATGCAAAAGGTTCTCCAACCTTATGTATTCCAAGTTTGAAATGAGTAGCATGGGTGAGCTCTCGTACTTCCTTGGTCTCCAAGTGAAGCAGTCCCCTGATGACATCTTATCCCAATCCAAATATGCTAAGGAGCTGATTAAAAGGTTTGGGATGGCTGATGACTCAGCTAAGAAAACACATATGGCTACAAATGCTGTGATTGATTCTGATAAACATGAGAAACCTGCAGATCAGAAATTATATAGGACCATTGTTGGGTCCCTGTTATATCTTACAGCAAGTAGACCAGACATTATGTTTGCTACATGTCTTTGTGCTAGGTTCCAGGTGAACCCTAAAGAATATCACCTTATTTTCTTAAAAATAACTTTGAGATATATAAAGAGTTGCCCTAATTTAGGACTCTGGTATCCAACTGAGTCAGAATTTGAGTTAACTAGACACTCTGATGCTAACTTTGCTGGATGTAGAGTGGACAGAAAGAGCACATCAGGGACATGTCAGTTCCTTGGTGATAGGCTAGTGTCTTAGTTTTACAAGAAGCAAACATCTGTGTCCACCTCAACAACAGAAGCTCAGTATATAGCAGATGGCAGTTGTTGTTTACAGATGCTGTGGATTCAGAACCAACTCCTAGATTATGGTGTCAACTTAAATAATTCAACTCTACTGTGTGATAATACCAGTGTAATATCTATTGCATAGAATCCAGTGCATCATAGTAGAACTAAGCATATAGATGTAAGACATCATTTCATTAGAGAGTGTGTTGACAAAAAGAAAATTAATCTCACCTTTGTCTCTATTGATTTGCAAAAGGCAAATATTTCACCAAACCCTTGGATGAGAAGAAACATTTGTTCTTTATGAATCAGCTTGGTATGATAAATGAAGATGCATTAATTTAACTTTCTGTCTATGGTCGAAGAATTTGCCACAGTTCGTCGAACGGAGATCGACGAACTGAGAAAAGTTCTTGAGAAATTCGTCGACCTGAGATCGATGAACTCTCTGTGTGTGAAGTTCTATTCGTCGAACAGAGATCGACGATATTGCTTCAGAAAATTTTCGTCGACCTGAGCACGACGAAATGTTTTCCCTTCTTCAGACAGAGATCGACGAACTCTTTTGTTAATAACATATTTCATCAAACTCAGATCGAAGAACTTTGTTTATTTCGCAGGATGGAGTGTGCCGCTTCATATTCTGAAAACCATATAACTAAGTTTTCTTCGAGCTCCATCCCGCGCTTTATATTCCCCTTGCACTTGATCTCTCTGTTTTCTTTTGCAGACGATCAATGGCGATTCCGGCAAGCTCTCTGGCGGCGATGAAATTTGACATGAGTTTTGACATAGATTTTGAATCTTTCCAACATTCTGATCAATTTTTCATGGATATATTGAAACTATTTGAAGAACAACAGTTGAAGAATTTTATGACAACAACGATAAAGATTGCTGCTACTGAAATAAGAGAACGTGTATTTACCTTCTCAACTCCAGACGCCGACACAATGACGGGCACCATATCTGGTAACCAAGTTTCTTTAACTCCAGCAATCTTAACTGAAATTTTTGGTCTGAAAAATGGTGAAGAAGATATAGAGATTGATAGTTCCGAGTATGATGACATGTTGAATAAAATGGGTCATGTTGGAGATAACCCTAATAAGATATTGAAGAAAAATTTATCTTCTGAATATAAATTTTTAGCCGATGTGGTGGGCAAGGTATTGGTAGGAAAGCATACTGCTCATGATTACATTACCAGGCAACAATTTCTGGTCATGTGTGCAGTAGTAAATAATAAACCAGTGAATTGGTCAATAATTCTGTTGGACTAGATAAAGAAGAAGAATAGTAAGAATTAAGTATGTTTTGGAAGAATTCTGGGAATTTTCCTCCAGGAAAAGGTAGCTGAATCCCTGATCTTCCAGACCATATTCATTAATGCTTCCAAAAGGCTAACATGTGCTTTGTTTGGAAGGTGGGAGAGGACAATCCCAAAGCCATCTAAAGCTTCAACCTCTTCCAGAGGTTCTGAGGGTAGAAGAGCTGTAACAACTGATCCCCCACCTCCAGAAGTTGTCCCCTCCACCACAATTCCATCCACCCAGATTCCAACACCTCTATCTCAACAACCTACACCTCCATAAATTTCAATTCTCTCATCAACCCTCCAACAACCATCATCATCACCAGCTCATACTCCAACACCAATTCCATCTCCTCAATATCTACCAACACCAATTCAATCTCCAGAGCATACCACACTACCTCCTTCCCCACTTCCTCAATCCCCACTTCCTCATCATCTGGATGACATTCCCCTCCATAACCTCTCATCTATTCCATCTTTTGATCTGCTACCATCTCCCTTCAATACTCCATCACCTCATGATGAGCCAATGACCGACATCACTACTTTCCCTTCATCATCCATCCCCCATCCTTCTGTATCAACTCAGACACCCTCTGAGTTTATGAAAATGGATTCCCCTTCCATTCCCTCCATACTGGAACTCATCTCTCCACTTATATCAAAGCTTATAACAGAGGCTATTAAACCTCTTGTTGATTCCATTGCATCCCTATCTGCCCTCATATCTGTTGCCCCCACTATCCCTTCTTCTGGGGGCCTGGCTTCAGGACCCTCTGAAACCAGGCAGAGGGAGATATCAAGTGAAGAAGCTCCAATCTCCTCTCCTCTAGCAGTAGCAGCAGCAGCAGGTTTGCAGTCAGATGAGCTAGCAGATGTAGATGCAGATGTTGATGTATATATGTTTACAGAAGTTAAGACAACAGCAGTTGATATGCTTTGTACAGATGAGCTAGTTAACTTGCCAGAAGTTTTGACTGTTGGTGATTGCCTTGCCAATCCCACAGTAGATATTTATAATTTATTAAATTCTTTTGATACAACTTATTTGAATTTTCTTCCAGAAGTCTGCCCAGAGAAATTTATGGCTATAGTGTGCTATACTTCCCTAATAAGCCCTGCAGTTGTTATGCAACTAAAGGCAAGGTTTGCAGAAGCAGAGCCACTCACAGAATCAGCACCTAAGGCTATCTCCCCTCCTAAGGCTATCTCCCCTCCCAAGGCTATCTCCCATCCTGCTTATAAAATGGATGATAGTACTTTACCAAATCTGGATGACATCATCCTTGTAGATATATAGGAAGAGAATATGAATATTTCTGAAAGTTTTGTGTTCCAGAAGCTACAGAACCTCAAGTACTTCCTCAAGCTGAGAGGCAATTCTCAAAGGAAGCCTTGAAGGCAATAGATGCTATGTATGACAACCCTCCAGGATCTTCTGATGATGATAATGATGATGAAAATTCTGATGAATCTGATGATTCTAAAGCTAAGAAGAAGGTTGCTAAGAAAAGGAAAGCTGATCCTAAGCCCAATCCCAATGCAGATACTCCCTACTATGTTTTGCAAAAGATTACTCCTTACCTAGGGATGCCTTCATGGATGTGGCTATCAAAGAATGAGCAAAAATCAAGGAAGAAGATCAGAAGGTACTCTCCTCCTTCTCCTTCTCAAAGGAATTGGAGAGGTCCTCCTCCTCCTCCTCCTCCAGCAGCAGGTGCTTCAGGGAATGTAACTCAGAGATCTACCCCATACATTCAAACATACCAAAGGCAACAAGACAGATCTTCAAGATCTCATTTCCAAGGAAGTAGTCAGCAAAAACATTCTTCAAGCAGCAGCAGATAACAACAGTAATATCAAAAGCAAGGCATGCAACAGAAAGTATCTGAAGTTGATCAATCTGAAAAAGATAATAGTTTTGAAAGACCTGAATCTCCACCAGTTCCTTTTGTTAATCTTGAACAAGAAAATACTTCAAAGATGGCTATATTTCAAGAACTGGTTGGACTCTCTCTGATAAACAAAGCTAAAGCAGAAGGCAAAGATCTCTCACAATATACTACAATGTCTTCCTACAAAAGAGAGGAATTAAAAAGGTATGACAAAGCTAAGCACTTTTTCAATGTTGATGCTTATATGAGTTTACATCCAGAGGCTGTTGTTCCAAGAGCAACTTTTGTCAATATCATTGGAGCACCTGACATGACTATGTTTAAAAGAGAAGCAGCTAATCCAAATAGAGAAATCATATTCAGACAGCCCTCTGATAAATCTGACAAAGCTAAGAAAGAAAAGCCAAAGAAGAACAGATAACTGTTGTATTTAGATTTTATTTTCTGAACTCTATCTGTTAATCATGAAGCACTTATGTACATATCTACTGGATATTTTATTTTTCTGCCAGATATATTTTATTATGCTTTGTGATTGTTTTTATTTTTTTTGTATTAGTGACCTCACCCAAATAGGAGGAGATTGTTGGATCCCTTGTTTTAATGTGGGCTATATTCACTAATTAGGATGTGTTTTGACCCACATTGTATAGTCCTAGAGTTTAGGCTAAGTCATTAGGTTCAACCTTCATGGACTAGCCAGCAGAGGACCTCAGTAGACCCAGAATTAGAAGAATTCATAGTTAAAAATTCTCAATTCGAAATTCTTCGAACTCAGCTCGACGATCGTCGATCGCAGATCGACGAACTCAGAGTTATTTCTCTGAGTTAAGCTCGACGATATTCGAGCTCAGGTCGACGATTTCTTCCTCAAGACAGATTCTCTGCTCGACGAATTCTAGAGTTCAACTTTGACAGAATCTTTCCAGTTATGTTCTTTGAACTCAAGTCGACGAAGACAGACTCTCTACTCGACGAACTTAGAGTGCAGAATTGGCTAGTTATTTACAGAATATAGTTTACTGAGCTCTGGTTGACGAGCAAGAATTATCAGCTCGACGAACTTGGATCTCTAGTCGACGAATTCTGTTCAGAGCTCGACGAATTCTGTCCCGAGCCTGACTTAGGAGTTTTTCCTTATTTCTGTCCTTACTTACTATATTATTTAGCAGTAATTCTCTGAGTAATTAATGCTTATATTCTCCTGAATATAGTCGTTATTGGCAGCATTAATTATGGTCTTCATCATGGTTAGTTACTTGCTTATTTTAATGAGACAGTTGGGGAAACTCATTAAAGTAGATATTCCAGCCGTTTCATTCTCCAGATCAATCAGCAATTAATGCTTGGAATTCAAATTTTAGAGGAGAATTTTGATAGCAGAATAAAAAAAGAGATTTTCTCTTTTCAGAGAAAAAATGAAGAAGAGAACAAACAATACATACAAGCAAGAAAGAGCATACAAAAAAAAGATACAGAACTCTCTTTCTGTGCAAAAAACATTTTGTTTTCCCCTTGTACTTTCTGAAGACTGAAGAAGAACAACAATCAAATATCAAGAGTCTTCTTCAACTTCTACTCCAGGAATATTCAAGGACAACAAATTTGAATCAGTCAGAAAGTTTCTGGATTTCAACAAGATAAGGCTGAAGACCTACACCCTGAGCAAGGCTCCAAGTTCTGAACCATTCTTATTTTAGAAGGAGCTTTGACACCAGCAATCCACTAGTCTTCTCTGTTTTATAGAGAAAAGAGAAGACACCATCAACTCTCTCAACCTCATGTAAAAGAGTTTATTAATTCCCTTCAAAAGTTTTTTCTTAGTTTTTGGGCACCAGCAATCCACTAGTTCTATATTTCAAGAACTGGTTAGACTCTCTCTGATAAACAAAGCTAAAGCAGAAGGCAAAGATCTCTCACAATATACTACAATGTCTTCCTACAGAAGAGAGGAATTAAAAAGGTATGACAAAGCTAAGCACTTTTTCAATGTTGATGCTTATATGAGTTTACATCCAGAGGCTGTTGTTCCAAGAGCAACTTTTGTTAATATCATTGGAGCACCTGACATGACTATGTTTAAAAGAGAAGCAGCTAATCCAAATAGAGAAATCATATTCAGACAGCCCTCTGATAAATCTGACAAAGCTAAGAAAGAAAAGCCAAAGAAGAACAGATAACTGTTGTATTTAGATTTTATTTTCTGAACTCTATCTGTTAATCATGAAGCACCTATGTACATATCTACTGGATATTTTATTTTTCTGCCAGATATATTTTATTATGCTTTGTGATTATTTTTATTTTGTTTGTATTAGTGACCTCACCCAAATAGGAGGAGATTGTTGGATCCCTAGTTTGAATTTGGGCTATATTCACTAATTTGGATGTGTTTTGACCCACATTGTATAGTCCTAGAGTTTAGGCTAAGTCATTAGGTTCAACCTTCATGGACTAGCCAGCAGAGGACCTCAGTAGACCCAGAATTAGAAGAATTCATAGTTAAAAATTTTCAATTCGAAATTCTTCGAACTCAGCTCGACGATCGTCGATCGCAGATCGACGAACTCAGAGTTATTTCTCTGAGTTAAGCTCGACGATATTCGAGCTCAGGTCGACAATTTCTTCCTCAAGACAGATTCTCTGCTCGACGAATTCTGGAGTTCAACTTTGACAGAATCTTTCCAGTTATGTTCTTTGAACTCAAGTCGACGAAGACAGACTCTCTACTCGACGAACTTAGAGTGCAGAATTGGCTAGTTATTTGCAGAATATAGTTTACTGAGCTCTGGTCGACGAGCAAGAATTATCAGCTCGACGAACTTGGATCTCTAGTCGACGAATTCTGTTCAGAGCTTGACGAATTCTGTCCCGAGCCTGACTTAGGAGTTTTTCCTTATTTCTGTCCTTACTTACTATATTATTTAGCAGTAATTCTCTGAGTAATTAATGCTTATATTCTCCTGAATATAGTCGTTATTGGCAGCATTAATTATGATCTTCATCATGGTTAGTTACTTGCTTATTTTAATGAGACAGTTGGGGAAACTCATTAAAGTAGATATTCCAGCCGTTTCATTCTCCAGATCAATCAGCAATTAATGCTTGGAATTCAAATTTTAGAGGAGAATTTTGATAGCAGAATATAAAAAGTGATTTTCTCTTTTCAGAGAAAAAATGAAGAAGAGAACAAACAATACATACAAGCAAGAAAGAGCATACAGAAAAAAAGATACAGAACTCTCTTTCTGTGCAAAAAACATTTTGTTTTCCCCTTGTACTTTCTGAAGACTGAAGAAGAACAACAATCCAATATCAAGAGTCTTCTTCAACTTCTACTCCAGGAATATTCAAGGACAACAAATTTGAATCAGTCAGAAAGTTTCTGGATTTCAACAAGATAAGGCTGAAGACCTACACCCTGAGCAAGGCTCCAAGTTCTGAACCATTCTTATTTTAGAAGGAGCTTTGACACCAGCAATCCACTAGTCTTCTCTGTTTTATAGAGAAAAGAGAAGACACCATCAACTCTCTCAACCTCATGTAAAAGAGATTATTAATTCTCTTCAAAAGTTTTTTCTTAGTTTTTGGGCACCTGATCAAAAGCCTAAAGGACAACCAGGTCTGCCAACAGCGTAACTCCATTGTTTTAGCAAGCTATGGGCAGGCCAACGGGGGCAAAATGGTAAAAATACCTTACAGAACAATGGGCGAGTAGCCCTCAGCAATCTTTGCTGGGCAAGGGGGGCGAGCACGGGTCCGGACTGCTTTGCTCACGAGCTGCGAGCTCGCTCAGCCGTCAGGACTCGGCGAGTGGCCTGGGAATCGACAAAAGGCACATGGTCGACGAACTCCGGGCTCCGTTCGACGATCGCCGAGCTTAGCTCGTCGAACGACGAGCTCCGTTCGATGAACGCCGAGCTCGGCAAGTGCGGGCCTGGCTGGCCCTACTCGCGCGCGACCAGTTGGACTCGCCTGGGCGAGCTAGGGGCTGCCGAGCTCTCCCCCCTTGGTTCCTGGCGACCCCGCTCGCCAGATACGGGATTGTACAGTGGCAGTCACATGATCAAAAACCAGATAGTGGATTCCTACTAGGGCGGTAGAAGAGTGGATGTACCTAGTTTGGGGAAACACTATACAATTTTTGTGTTGTCTGGTTGCCTATTTTATTTTTGTTTTTACTGTGCTGTGATAGATTAGCTTAGTTTCCATTTCCTTTTATACCACTATTAATAACACCTATTTTACTCTGATAAACCTTAAAACATCAAAAAGTTTTAAGTTACTCTATTCACCCCCCCCCTAGAGTAATCAGATCTATCCCCTTTCTTTCTATTGGTATCAGAGGCATACCATATCTTTCACACTTCCAACTTGGAATATCCTGTAACACCCCCTATCCGTCGCATAGTATATAGCAGTAGGTCCGGCCGGGGCCCGACGCCATATACCACAGACAGACCGGGTGGTTACGTATGGAAACCATCCAACCAATCTCAACGTCCTACGCAGAGCATTCTAGCGGAAGCAATTTATATAAGTTGTAAACAAGAACCCAGCATTAGAGCACGAATGTCCACTATTACAAAATTAGGAATGTTATACAAAATACCCAAAATCGGCCTTAAGGCCTTACAGAGTGTTTCACTTGAATAATACATGATTTACAAACCTCGGCACGCAGGCCGGTCATACATGAATAAAACAGAAAACATTTTCACTTGGGCCTTCGAGGGCCAGCTTCGCAAAAAGGGCTTTAGCCCGCTATTGACCGCTTGGTCCAGCTGCACCTGCAAGCAACAAACCACCGCACGGTGGCAAACAAGGCAACGGTCAGCAATGCTGACCAAATTATAACGATCCCGCCCCCGACTCGGGGCGGCGATGCTCCTTCCCTGCATTTCATTAGCATAAGCGAGCAATGCATATAACCATAGCCATTTCATCACAGACGTTGGCTCGCACGGCCACACGTCCCGTGCACTCAGGGCACATTCTCGGTGAACCGGTCGATGTTACGTCAATTAAAGCCATTAACATTCCGGACTCACCACCGCCACTTAGACGGCCAAACCTATGCGCAATTCGTCTTCCTGGCCTGGGTCACGACAATTTAAGCCATTGACCGCCGAAGACTCCCATCTATGCCAACGGCGAGTGCCACGTAACCTTAGGTCTCTCTAACCGAACGACATAAAGCGGGTACGGCTCCATCTAACCCGTGCTCACTTCGCAACGACAATTTAAGCCATTTGCGCGGGTCAAACTTTCACCGAGTCCCATTCTACCGCAAGACACATAACCCCGTTATGTTCAAGTTGGCTCTCAGGCCACCAAGTTGGCAAGATCTCGTATCCGCCCAGTTTTCCGGGTGCACCTTTGGGTTAGTCCCCAAGGCTCCCTGCTGCAATCTACCGCGTAGAAAACCCGAAAAACAAACCATAGCATGGAGTCTTCTCCAGCCTTATGCAATGCAACATCACCGATCCAGACTAACACGTTCGGGTAGGCTTCACACAAAATGCCTACGTCCGTTCTCGCATACGGACTCTAAACAACGGGAACTTTACATATCTACCAGAAGGAACGCCTCCAACTCTCCGCAAACTCGCGAGAGCGGGCTTCCTATGCTAAGAAAGAGAGCGATTCATGCTCAAGATGAGGATCGTTACCCTTGAGTTCCTCTTTGGCGCCATCGAAAAGTAATCGGATAGAAATCACCGCACTTGCATTGCCTCCGTGGATCCGGAGTCGGCTTGCGATTCGGAGCTCCGAAGCTCCTCCAATGGCGGATCTAGCTCTTCTTCTTCTTGCCTTAGCACTCCTCTCTCCAAGGGTTTAGAAAGAGAACAAGTGAAGAAAGTGATGGATTTTCTAAGTCAAAACCCGGGTATATCCTCTCAGGAACAACCCCCAGCCGTTGGATCTCAACCTAAGAAAACGAACGGCTTTGATTCGGGGCTGAAATGCCCAATCTGGACCGAACACGGCCTGGCACACGCCCGTGTCCAGTGCCGTGTGCTGCATTCGCCGTCAAAATCGAATCTCCTGGACCCTCACACGGCTATCGAACACGCCCGTGTTCGAGCTGACACGCCCGTGTTCCAGCTGACACGGCCGTGTAGCCGGCCGTGTACCCCATGATTTTCCCCCGTTTTCAACCCGAGCACTGCACGGGTTCTAGGACACGCCCGTGTCCTTGCCCGTATCACATTGACACGCCTGGACCCCAGGCCGTGTACACGGGACATTTCGTCGAGGGAAGATCGACGACTTGATGACACGGCCTTGGACACGCCCGTGTCCTAGGCCGTGTGCCTTGACTCGACGATCGTCGAGTGAATCTCGACGACTCCCCGGGACGATCGTCGACACGGGTCGACACGCCCTGCGACACGCCCGTGTCGCAGGCCGTGTGCCCATTCTCGACGAATCGTCCAGTATAACTCGACGACTTCACGGCTAAGTGTCGACACGGGTCGACACGCCCTGCGACACGCCCGTGTCGCAGGCCGTGTGCCCATTCTCGACGAATCGTCGAGTACAACTCGACGACTTCGCGGCTAAGTGTCGACACACGCTTGACACGCCCTGGGACACGCCCGTGTCCCAGGCCGTGTGCCTTCTGCCAGAACCCAAACTGGCCCAAAACGTCCCCCTTTGCTCCTTTGAGTTTCGGGGCGTTACAACTCTCCCCCTCTTAAAAGATTTTCGCCCACGAAATTAAATAAAGGAAAGGCATGTACAAAACCAAAATTTGTACCTGAGCGGAACAACTCCGGATATTCGTCAAGCATAGTCTGCTCTCTCTCCCAGGAGAGCTCCTCACGACCGCAATTGTCCCACCGGACCTTGACCATCCTGATCTCTTTATTGCGTAGCCGCTTGACCTCCGAGTCCTCAATCCGCACGGGCTTGACCTTTGTCGTTAGCCCACTTTCCACCGGCACTTGATCGAGCGCGATCACTTGCGTAGGCTCTTGCACCGCCTTCCGAAGCACCGAAATATGGAATACATCGTGTAAACCACTTAGCTCCACTAAAAGCTTCAACCTATAGGCCGCTTCTCCAACTCGCTCCAGAACCTCGAACGGTCCAAGGTACCTCGGGCTTAGCTTTTTCAATCGTCGCACCCGCGAGACACCCTTGAACGGCTTGATCTTTAAGTATACATAATCGCCCACAGCGAACTCCACGTTCCTGTGCTTGGCATTATAGTACTTTGCTTGTCGGTCCTGAGCGATAAGCAACCTCTCCCGAATCGTTCTCACCAAAGAAGTAGCATCCTCCACTTCCGATCGCTTATACAACTTTGACTCACCCATTTCTAACCAAGACAACGGAGTGCGACATCTTCTACCATATAGGGCCTCGAAGGGCGCCATCTGAATACTCGCTTGGTAGTTGTTGTTGTATGCGAACTCCACCAAATATAGGTGGTCTTCCCATTGCTTTCCAAAATCTAAGACACACATGCGGAGCATGTCTTCCATGGTTCTATTGACCCTCTCAGTCTGCCCATCCGTTTATGGGTGGAAGGCTGTGCTAAACTTCAGCTTTGTTCCCAACATTTGCTGCACCAGCCTCCAATCATTGGACGTGAACCGCCCATCTCGGTCACTCATGATGCTGCGGGGCACACCATGAAGCCGTACTATATTATCCACATACAGCTTTACCAGCTTCTCCACCGAATCATCCTTCCTATGCGGAATAAAATGCGACACCTTCGTTAATCGATCCACGACCACCCAAATGGCGTCGTTCCCATTTTGCGACCTTGGCAAACCGTGCACAAAGTCCATAGAGATGTCGTCAAATTTCCACTCCAGAATAGGCAAGGACTTAAGAAATCCTCCCGGCTTTTGGCACTCCGCCTTTACCAAGGCGCAGGTTTGGCACTTTGCTACGTATAGCGCCACATCCTTCTTCAAACCCGGCCACCAAAATAGCTTCTTTACATCGCGGTACATCTTCGTGCTCCCCGGGTGAATCGAGTACTTGGTATGGTGTGCTTCGTACAACAACTCCACCCGTAAATTGCCCACACAAGGGATGCACAGACGACCGTCTTTCCACAGCAACCCGTCCTCCACGACGAATTGGGAATTTGACCCATCCAGAGCCTCTATCATGAACTGCTTCATATGAGCATCCATATCCAAAGCCTGCCGAATCCGATCAGCCAGGTCATATTGGACTTCAGTCCAATTCAGAACTGCTTCAGCACTTGATTGTCTGTCCACACAAACAATCTCCAACGCCTCCAACTCCCGCACCAACCGCTCATCATGCACCGATAGACAATTGGCTTGAGCTGGGGCTCGGCGACTCAACGCGTCCGCAACCGCATTCCCTTTGTCAGGCACGTAGTGGATCTTGAATGTATAGTCCCCCAGGAACTCCATCCATCTACGCTGCCGCATATTCAGATCCTTCTGATCAATTAGATACTTTAGGCTCTTGTGATCGGTGTAGATATCAATCTTCACACCGTACAAATAGTGTCTCCACAGCTTCAAGGCAAAAATCACGGCCGCTAACTCCAAGTCATGGACCGGATAATTCCTCTCGTGCACTTTTAGCTGTCTCGAGCCATAAGCTATCACTCTTCCGTGCTGCAGTAGCACGCAACCCAAACCGCTGCCCGAAGCATCGCTATATATCTCATAGCCTTCGGTCCCAACCGACGAACTCAGCACAGGCGCCGTGGTCAACCGACACTTCAACTCCTCAAAAGCTCGCGCGCACTCCGGCGTCCAAACGAACTTATGCTCCTTCCTCGTCAAAGTAGTGAGAGGTAACGCTATCCGCGAGAAGTTCTCTACGAAGCGCCTATAATAGCCGGCAAGCCCCAAAAAGCTCCGGACTTCTGCTACCGTAGCAAGCTCAGGCCACTCCCGTATCGCAACAATATTCGTCGGATCCACAGCAATACCCTCTCCACTCACTATATGCCCGAGGAACGCCACTGAGGATAGCCAAAACTCGCACTTCGAGAACTTGGCATACAACTGGTTTCTCCTGAGTGTCTCCAACACCAAATGGAGATGCTTGAAGTGATCCTCCTCACTTTGCGAGTACACCAAAATATCGTCGATGAAGACGATCACGAAATGGTCCAGGTACTCCCTGAACGTCCTGTTCATCAAATTCTTTAATACTGACGGCACATTAGTCAGCCCAAACGGCATGACCGTAAACTCATAATGCCCGTATCTCGTACTAAACGCTGTCTTCGGGATATCACTCTCCCTTATCCGCAGCTGATAGTACCCAGACTTGAGATCTAACTTCGAGTACACCGTCGACCCGACTAACTGATCGAAGAGATCATCAATCCTAGGGATCGGGTACTTGTTCTTTTCAGTCAGCTTGTTTAGCTCCCGATAATCAATACA
Organism: Platanthera guangdongensis; assembly: GCA_039583875.1. NCBI lineage: Eukaryota > Viridiplantae > Streptophyta > Magnoliopsida > Asparagales > Orchidaceae > Platanthera > Platanthera guangdongensis. Next base: position 35,028,984 of record CM077167.1, on the reverse strand, counting down.
TAATCTCAAGCTTCCGTCCTTCTTCTTAACAAAGAGGACCGGTGCGCTCCAAGGCGAAGAACTCGGGCGCACATACCCTTGCTCCAACAACTCTTGCAGTTGAACTTTCAGCTCCGCCATTTCCTTAGGCGCTAGCCGATACGGAGATCGTGACACAGGCTTTGCACCTGGCACTAGCTCGATCGTAAAATCTATCTCCCGTTGAGGCGGGGCTCCAGGAAGATCTGCGGGGAACACATCAGGGTATTCCGATACCACTGAAATACAATCCAACGCGGGCTTCGGCTTTGCAACCTCCACTAGTGTAAAGAACAGTTCTGCACCAGCACGAACTGCCTTCACCACCTGAAGAGCAGACATCAATGTCTTGCTTGACCCCTTTAAGCCCGTAAAAGTCGTCTCACGACTTGCTCCCAGCTTGACTTCCTTGCTACCGCAATCTATATGTGCCTACTGCTCCGAGAGCCAGTCCATGCCAAATATGACGTCGAACTCCACTAACGGAAGTAAAGACGCCCGCAGGTCGAACTCCTGCTCCCCAATACGAATCTTAACATCGCAGATCCTAACCGCTCGCATCGAACACCCATTGGGCAACAACACATCCAACTTATCCTTCGCCATCGAAGAAGGGACTCCGATGCGTGATATAAATCCTTCGGACAAGGAGTGTGAAGCTCCCGTATCGAAGAGTGCTCGTGCCGGATTTTCACAAATCAATACAAATCCTAAACAAGTAGTGGTAAGGTAACATGTGCATAACAAGCATATAAAGGAAATTGACTTGCTATAAATTAAATCGTACATGTCACCACATCAGCTTGTTTAATGGCCTCCTGTTGGCCAAGATTGTAGACCCTTGGTTGGGCCGGAGCATAATGGGATGCGGTCGATTCCACCGCCTTACCCTTCTCTTCATAAGTAGCTCCTGGCCTCCTCTCGTACTTAGAACGTCCGCTCCAACAATCACGGGTGAAATGCCCCGTCTTTCCACATGTAAAACACGCACCCGGGGTCCGACCCGTAGTCGCCCCAGAAGCGCCAGAAGGAGCTGGACCCGAAGTCCTATGCTTCTTGAAAGCCCTCCGATAGCCGGACTTTGAAGTAGTCGGCACTCTGAACTCAGATTTTCTATCAACCAAGCCTTTCTTCGCTTGCACATTTTTCATGTCCTTCTCCAAGGACCGGGCAGTATTGACCAAGGTTAAGAAACCCTGCATCATCGGCCCCGAGAGTAGCAGTCTCAACTCATCTCTCAACCCTTCGTAGAAGCGATTAGTCTTGCGCTCCTCATCCATGATGGTGGAGCTAGCATAACGACTCAAACGCGTAAACTCGTGGAGATATTCATCCACGCTCCTCTCACCCTGCACCAACTTCAGGAACTCATTCTCCAACGCTATCTTCTGCGTCGAAGGAAGGTATCTAGCCAAGAACAATCTCGAGAACTCCTCTATCGAGACATCACCAAGTTGCCTACCTCTCAGTAAGTGCAACTCCAATCCTTCCCACCACATCGTTGCTTCGCCGTCCAAAAGGAACGTAGCGATGGTGGTCATTTGCCACTCCTCCGTCTCCGTTGCTGTCATGACTCTCTTCACCCTGGAGAGCCAGTCTTCAGCCTGAGATGGGGTTCCCAACCCCGAGAATAACGGAGGGTTAAAGCTCATTACATGCTTCAACTGCCTCTCAGTTGCCCTCCTTGGCACTATCGGTTCCACAACCACTTGCTCCACCCTCCTCGGCTCAGCCTCTTAAAGAGGTACTTGCTCCATCACAGGAGCGGGCTGCTGCGCTTGCCTTCCAGGCTGCGCGTTTATCACGGCCAACACCGCTTCAGCCACCAAACGTATATTTTCAGCCGACAGAGGTGTTGCAGGAGCAACATCCGGTGCACTACTAGCCTCAGAAACTCGACGTTCTGACGGCCCAACACCACTTCGGGTCACCTATAGTGGTACAAAACACCGTTAAGCGACCACATAACATTGCAAACAGCAATTATAGGAACACGCAGGTTCCTCAAACATGAGTATTTTCATTCCTAAGTGGACATTCATGGGTTCTTTTACCATTATAACGATGACGCACGCAATGTGCTCACCACCCCTTAAAAAGAATTCGCCCACGAATTCACTTTAAGCCCGACCAAAACCAGTAGTCTGATACCAAATTGTAACACCCCCTATCCGTCGCATAGTATATAGCAGTAGGTCCGGCCGGGGCCCGACTCCATATACCACAGACAGACCGGGTGGTTACGTATGGAAACCATCCAACCAATCTCAACGTCCTACACAGAGCATTCTAGCGGAAGCAGTTTATATAAGTTGTAAACAAGAACCCAGCATTAGAGCACGAATGTCCACTATTACAAAATTAGGAATGTTATACAAAATACCCAAAATCGGCCTTAAGGCCTTACAGAGTGTTTCACTTGAATAATACATGATTTACAAACCTCGGCATGCAGGCCGGTCATACATGAATAAAACAGAAAACATTTCCACTTGGGCCTTCGAGGGCCAGCTTCGCAAAAAGGGATTTAGCCCGCTATTGACCGCTTGGTCCAGCTGCACCTGCAAGCAACAAACCACCGCACGGTGGCAAACAAGGCAACGGTCAGCAATGCTGACCAAATTATAACGATCCCGCCCCCGACTCGGGGCGGCGATGCTCCTTCCCTGCATTTCATTAGCATAAGCGAGCAATGCATATAACCATAGCCATTTCATCACAGACGTTGGCTCGCACGGCCACACGTCCCGTGCACTCATGGCACATTCTCGGTGAACCGGTCGATGTTACGTCAATTAAAGCCATTAACATTCCGGACTCACCACCGCCACTTAGACGGCCAAACCTATGAGCAATTCGTCTTCCTAGCCTGGGTCACGACAATTTAAGCCATTGACCGCCGAAGACTCCCATCTATGCCAACGGCGAGTGCCACGTAACCTTAGGTCTCTCTAACCGAACGACATAAAGCGGGTACGGCTCCATCTAACCCGTGCTCACTTCGCAACGACAATTTAAGCCATTTGCGCGGGTCAAACTTTCACCGAGTCCCATTCTACCGCAAGACACATAACCCCGTTATGTTCAAGTTGGCTCTCAGGCCACCAAGTTGGCAAGATCTCGTATCCGCCCAGTTTTCCGGGTGCACCTTTGGGTTAGTCCCCAAGGCTCCCTGCTGCAATCTACCGCGTAGAAAACCCGAAAAACAAACCATAGCACGGAGTCTTCTCCGGCCTTATGCAATGCAACATCACCGATCCAGACTAACACGTCCGGGTAGGCTTCACACAAAATGCCTACGTCCGTTCTCGCATACAGACTCTAAACAACGGGGACTTTACATATCTACCCGAAGGAATGCCTCCAACTCTCCGCAAACTCGCGAGAGCGGGCTTCCTATGCTAAGAAAGAGAGCGATTCATGCTCAAGATGAGGATCGTTACCCTTGAGTTCCTCTTTGGCGCCATCGAAAAGTAATCGGATAGAAATCACCGCACTTGCGTTGCCTCCGTGGATCCGGAGTCGGCTTGCGATTCGGAGCTCCGAAGCTCCTCCAATGGCGGATCTAGCTCTTCTTCTTCTTGCCTTAGCACTCCTCTCTCCAAGGGTTTAGAAAGAGAACAAGTGAAGAAAGTGATGAATTTTCTAAGTCAAAACCCGGGTATATCCTCTCAGGAACAACCCCCAGCCGTTGGATCTCAACCTAAGAAAACGAACGACTTTGATTCGGGGCTAAAATGCCCAATCTGGACCGAACACGGCCTGGCACACGCCCGTGTCCAGGGTCGTGTGCCGCATTCGCCGTCAAAATCGAATCTCCTGGACCCTCACACGGCTATCGAACACGCCCGTGTTCGAGCTGACACGCCCGTGTTCCAGCTGACACGGCCGTGTAGCCGGCCGTGTACCCCATGATTTTCCCCCGTTTTCAACCCGAGCACTGCACGGGTTCTAGGACACGCCCGTGTCCTTGCCCGTGTCACATTGACACGCCTGGACCCCAGGCCGTGTACACGAGACATTTCGTCGAGGGAAGATCGACGACTTGATGACACGGCCTTGGACACGCCCGTGTCCTAGGCCGTGTGCCTTAACTCGACGATCGTCGAGTGAATCTCGACGACTCCCTGGGACGATCGTCGACACGGGTCGACACGCCCTGCGACACGCCCGTGTCGCAGGCCATGTGCCCATTCTCGACGAATCGTCCAGTATAACTCGACGACTTCACGGCTAAGTGTCGACACGGGTCGACACGCCCTGCGACACGCCCGTGTCGCAGGCCGTGTGCCCATTCTCGACGAATCGTCGAGTACAACTCGACGACTTCGCGGCTAAGTGTCGACACACGCTTGACATGCCCTGGGACACGCCCGTGTCCCAGGCCGTGTGCCTTCTGCCAGAACCCAAACTGGCCCAAAACGTCCCCCTTTGCTCCTTTGAGTTTCGGGGCGTTACATATCCAGCGGTGTTAATTTACCACTAGGCCTCCTATGGTCAGCTTTAATACGCTGACACGTATAACATTCCGCCACAAACTTTGTTATATCATTCTTCATACCGACCACCAAACAATCTGTTTTAGATCTTTATACATTTTTTTGGAACCAGGATGGTAGACAACACTGGAACCATGAGCTTCAGTATAAATTTTGCCCGAATATCACCAAAGGTGGGAATGCAAAATCTACCCCTATATTTTAAGGTATCCAGCTCATCTAAGGAGAAATCAGGTAGCTCTCCCTTCTCGGTTCTATTCCAGAGGTGTAACAAATCCGGATCATCCTTCTAATGTGCTCTAGTTAGGGAAATCTAAGAGGGCTCTTCTGCTTCTAAACTAACAAGCACAGTACTACTCCCAACCTCAATGTCCATCAACAAGAATTCTTCTACCAAGTACTGTACAATTAAATTGAAAATTTGGACGGTTTTTTTACTCAAAGCATCGGCTACTACGTTAGCCTTTCCTAAGTGATAAAGGATCTCCACATCATAATCGATCACATATTCTAACCACCGACACTGACGCAGATTTAGTTCCTTCTGAGCGAAGACGTACTTCAAACTCTTATGGTCCGTATAGATCTTACACACCGCGCCATACAATAATTGTCTCCAAAGTTTCAACGCATAAATCACAGCAGCAAACTCCAAATCGTACGTAGGATAGTTTCTTTCATGAATCTTCAATTGCCTTGATCCAGACGCGATCACCTTACCATCTTGCATCAAAACACAGCCAAGTTCGATGTGTGATGCATCCACATACACAACATACTCAACTCCTTTAGCAGGTAAGGTTAAGACTGGAGCAGTAAATAATCTCTTCTTCAACTCTTGGAAGGCTTCTTCATACTTATCACTCCAAATGAATGCAATATTTTTCTGGGTAAGTCTAGTTAAAGGAGCAAACAATACTGAAATCCCTCCACAAATCTTCTATAATAGCCAGTCAGGCCTAAGAAGCTCCTAATCTCCTTAGGTGTAGAAGGTCTCTCCCATTCCATCACAGCAAAAATATTGGTCGGGTCTACGGAAATACCGTCCTTACTTACAACATGACCCAGAAACGAAACCTGAGATAGCCAGAACTCACACTTGCTCAACTTCACATATAACTTATGCTCCCTTAGGGTCGACAAAATCAAACGCAAATGCTGAGTATGCTCCTCAACATTGCGGGAATACACCAAGACATCATCTATGGACACAATAACAAATCGGTCCAAGAAGTCCTTAAACACCATGTTCATCAAATTCATGAATGCAGAGGGTGCATTGGTCAAACCGAAAGACATCACCAAAAACTCATAATGTCCATGCCGCGAATGAAAGGCGGTTCGTGGGATATCTGCCTCACGAATTCTCAACTGGTGGTAGCCTGAACGAAGATCGATCTTTGAAAGTACTGAGCTACCATGCAACAGATCAAACAAATCATCAATTCTCGACAAAGGATATCTATTCTTAACGGTCACCTTGTTCAATTCTCTATAATTAATGCAAAGCATCATCTATTCATCCTTCTTCTTTATAAATAATACAGGAGCACCCTACGGGGAAGAACTTGGTCTAATAAAACCACACCTCAGCAACTCATTGAGCTGAGTACGCAATTCATCCAACTCACGCGGAGCCATACGGTACGGTGTTTTGGCAATAGGACGAGTACCTGGCTCAAGGTCTATCTCAAACTCTATCTCCCTAACCGGAGGAAGTCCTGGAAGACTATCAGGAAAAACATCTGGAAACTCTCGCACCACCGAGACATCCTCAAGACGCGGTGTAACAAAAGAAGTTTCTAAAGTAGAAATAGAGACCAAAAATGCCTTGCAACCAGACTCGATAGCACGACAAGCATGTACCGTAGAAATTATAGGGGAAATCCTGTCCTGAAATCCATAGACGCTCATAGGTTGGCCATTGACCATCCTGAAGTCCAATCGCTTTTGCCTTGCACTGGATGACTGCATCATACTTGGACAGCCAGTCCATGCTCAAAATCACATCAAAGTCTGTCAGATCCAACACCATCAGATCTGCAAAGGCTAGGAAATCGCCTAGATAAATAGGGCATCTCAGAATTCCTCGATTAGATATCACCGAATTACCGGAGGGAAGCCTGGCGTTGAAGGAGTCTGCTAACTGATCCACGTTCAAACAATCTTTATCTACGAACCTCCAGGACACAAAGGAATGGGTGGCACCCGAATAAAAAAAAGGGTGCCCACCGATTCCGCATCTTAAACTCCCCTAAAACCATAGCATACGTAACTAAACGAACAATACTTAGGGCAACAATGAGAAATAATAAAGATAATCAAACTGGGGCTAACCTGATATAACTTGCGTGGAGGTTTGAGCTTCCTCTCTGGTCACGACATTCAGCTTTCCTTTTCCTTTGTCTTGGTTTGGCGGCGGTGGCAGAGCCTAAAGCAGGGCAGGTTGAAGTGGAGTCTGAGCCTGGGGGCATGAAGACTTCAGGTGCCCCTTCTGCCCGCACTGGAAACAAACCTTGTCCTTCAACAAGCAACGACTCACGTCATGACCCTTATTTGCACAGATCAGGCACACCATATCACCTTTGTGTGCACCTTGGATGGCGAGCACATGCTATTGCTTCAGGGTGGCAGTCCTATTGAAACACCTTTCGAAATGGTGGCCAGGTCGACCACAAAAACTACATACCTCTTTACTTCTCTTCTTCGAAGAAGGGCCAGATGCCCTGGAGCTTCCATCCTCCTCACATTTTCTCTTCTCCTTTCTCGCCGCAGCACCTCGATTCTTAGCGTTCTCGATCTCCTTGACCTTCAATGCAGCTTCCACTGCTTCAGCATAGCTTTCAGCTCGATAAGCGCATGCAAATTACTGGACATCGCTTCTTAACCATCAGAGGAAACGCTTCACTCTCCCTTCCTCTTAAGCTACCAAATTAGGAGCAAATCTGCTCAACTTACTAAACTCGATCTCATATTCGCTCACAGTGAGCTGTCTCTGCTTCAAATGCAGGAAATTGTTCATCAATCGGTCCTGCTCGACTGAGGGTAAGAACTTATTCAGTAGTATCTTCTTGAAGGACTCCCAAGAACATCCTTCCGCCAAACTTTCCCTTTCTCGAATCCACCAGGTCTTTGTCAGGCCTTTTAGTTGGTAGGCCGCAAGCATCACCTTCTGGGCTTCAACAATCCCCAAATATGTAAACATCTCATCCATAGAGATAATCCAATCATCCAAAACCATGAAATCGGCACTCCCGTCATAAGTGGGAGGTCTCAACCGCTGGAAATGCGATATAAGGTTCATCTCCGGCGATAATGTCATCGGGGGTACCAAAGGAGCAGGATTAGTAGGCACAGCTTGAACCGCAGCAGAATCTTGCGCTAAGGGTTGCTGTGCGGAGCAGCAGACAACAGGGACTGAATTTGCGACTGCATAACAACAAGCTGCCTCGATAGAGCCTCATTACTCTGACGCAATCTCTCGATCAACGCATCACTCTGAGCACCTGACGACTCATCCTCTGACTTGGGAGTCAACCTTGTCGCAGGATGTTTTGGCGGAATTTCTAAAAAGGTAATGAATGGCTCGTCAAAAATCCTAGATTATAACTAGCTCACACAACTAGTTCAGACCATACTTAAGACACTTGCTTATGCTGCTACTTGCTCTGGGATTTGATAATGATGCTATGTTCTACTTAGGATGATATTCTCTTATCCTATTTACTCATGTGCCTATGAGATGAATGCATGAATTATTTATTCTTCTTTAAAATCATGTGTGTACATGTGTCATCCTGTAAACCTTAGCCTAGCATGTGTGCATATGCGATGATATGCTATGTATGCAGTGCTATGCATTCTATAAAGTCCTTAATGCATGCATGAGTGGCGTACAAATGCAATGTTATTCATCTCATACTACATAACATCACATGCAACAAAAAAGAAAACATGCTAATGGGCACCCATATGATGATGGTTATGCATCCCATACTACATAACTGTCACATGTTGCCTCCTATGGTGGATCCATATACAAACACATATTATGCATCCCATACTACATAATATGCCATGTATACTTCTTATCATGTCATGGATGTAGTAACTATGCTTCAGTTAAGACGTACTGATGACACATCGGTGTGTGTATGCAAATGAATGAAGGAAAACAACTATACGAGATTGACTGGTTCGACCAACTTGTCAAACCAACTTCCCTCTGATACCAACTGTCACAACCCGCATTTTAACCACCAAAAGTATATCATAGTAAGGAAAAATGCACGTCATGATGTCATGTCAGCAGGGGATAACTGCGGATGCTCGGGGAAAACTTCTACTTAGCCATGAAGAAAGGTTCTTTAAGTTATTTAGAGTAAAAATCAATTTGAGTATAGTAGTTAGCTGTATCCCTCGACTTAGTGGCTCATCTAGTCTATAAAGAAAGTAGTTATACGGTGCAAAAAAATAATTCTTTTATGAGATTAAACTTCCTACATGAGCTTAGAGGTTCCCAGAGGACACCTCAAGGTATGCAAGTTCTATATTTATAATAACAATAAAAGTAGATTTTTACAGTCGCTAAATAAAGTGATTTAACATTTTAAAAACGTGCAATGCATGAGGTAACAATAGTAATTTTTATTCTTGAAAATAACTACCATGCAATCTTAACATAAAATGTCCCATAGAGCAAGTAATCCACATCCACAAAAAGAAAACTAAGCATCTAGAAAGTATCCAAAAAGAACAAAAGTTCTATGGGCGTCAGTAAACTGACACTAACCCACATAAATCCAAGTATGTCTGAACTAGTAAAGCAAAATAATCAACAATCTATCTCGCTATGGCGAGGCAACAACCACGGCCAAAACTGCCGCTCAAGCACTCCAAAACCAGTACCGAACTCAGCTACAGCTCTAAACTTGAGGCATTCCAAAGACAGAACACCTTAGTAAGAAGGTACAAGTGATGGCAGAAAGTAAGCCAAAAAGTAATCAAAGTCAACGGGTGCCAACCCAAGACCAAAGAAAAAATACTTAATTAAGTTACAACAGTAAGGTACAAAAGTAAAAAGGGAAACACTTACGTGAAGTGTCACGTAAAATAACAACGCCCCAAATGCACAAGACCATAAGGGGAAAATGTCAAGATTAAGTCATCAGGAAGAGGAACAAACCCATACTAGCCACCTATGGTAAACTCCACCAAAAACCAAAACGAGCGGGGTGGCCAACCCCATAGACAATTCATCTGCCTAAAAGCGGGGGAGACTGGATACTCCACCATACACCGCAAATGCCCAAAAACACGGTAGAGCCCCACAAAGTGCTAATAGGGAGATCAAACGTTGCGGCGGTGGATTCACCCACTAATAACACCCGCAACAAAGAAAAACGCGGAAGAAATTCCCCGTAGCGATCCAGGTTTAGAGCTCAAAGGCACACCACAAACCAATCGGGGCCTGGCGGCATGTCTCGCCCCACGGCATCGCCACGAAGAAAAACCATGATATAAATCTCATGTCGATAATGACACATCGGATTCTACTAGACAATTCTAGAATGAAACGGTTGATCAACCTTTAGGAAGAATTTACAATCCTAAACAAACTCTAACGCATCCTACACGAAAATTACGGATCCGTAATAAAAGTGGGATTTAATCACATCATCAAAACGTATAACCTTTACCCAAGCAAGATAGAAAAATTCAAGAATATGATGATTATAATTGCAATTGGTCAAGAGATCATATCGACATGATACATCAGTAAATTAATTCAATAATCATGAACACATGCAATAAGAAATTTCTGCAAGAAAAAAATTAGGGTAAAGACTGGAAGTGAAAGAGGAAACCATCACTTGCCTTGATTTTACCAGTGAAAGACGTCCAAAATCATCCTTGACGTAGATCGGGGCTAGAGAAGACGAGGGAAGCCGAAATCTAACAAAAACGGCCAAAAATCGGAGTTAGGGCCGAAAACTCTAGCGAGAAAATCTCAAGAAAAGGGGAAGACATTACCACGATGATGAAGCTCTCGCTGAGAGCTTTTCGGATCTATGATCGGTTGAAGATATCGAGCACCAGAGCACCGTCGGCGGCCAGCGGAAGAATTACAGAAGGGTTTTCCCTCTCTTGCTCACGGCGCTTTGGTTTGGGAAGAAGAACAGTAGCTCGGTCTAAAAGAAGGAGGATAAAGAAGTAGAGTATATATATATAATAATAAATACAATGTAAGAATCTTTACACTTAGGCGGATGAACCGAGGTCGGCTGAACCGATTTTCCGAGATGAATACATGGATTACACGAGTACTGTAGAGAGCTTCTCTAGTAAAGAAGAATATTTCCCGAGACAGAAGGCAAGCATTACTCGAGTGCTGAAGAAGGCCTACTCGAGTACAAAAGAAGGATTTCTCGAGTACTATAAGGCTTCTCGAGAACAACAAGATAGGACTTCTCGAGTACTAGGGAAGGATTACTCGAGTACTGAAGATGAACTTCTCGAGTACTAGGTAAGGATTACTCAAGTATTGAAGATGTACTTCTCGAGTACTAGGGAAGGATTACTCAAGTACTGAAGATGGACTTCTCGAGTACTATAAAGCTTCTCGAGAACTGAAGGCATCGATATCTCGAGATCCAAGGAAGATTTCTCAAGAGCTTCTCGAGGAATAAGGGAACTTCTCTAGAAGGAAGGTAAGCACTACTCGAGAACAACTTAGGACTTCACAAGTACCAGACCGCATCTCCCGAGAACAAGAAGATGTTTCTCGAGAACAACAAGGGATTTCTTGAGAACTCCAGGTCTTCTCGAGAACTGAACAGGGTAAATTCGATAAATTTCAGATTGTCTTTTATTCCGGGATAAAATGTTGACCCTACGAATTAGCAGCGAAGACGGCCCTAGAATCTGACGTATCATTCTTGAGACACTATCATCAATAGCTTACCCAAGCAAAGAAAATCCTCACAAGGATCCAAAACACGTGCCGAGACTCCAAAATGCTCGGAACGCAACAAAATCGGACAAGTCCAAGTCCTCAAAACCTTAACCATTATAACCGGAAAGACATTCCAACCCAACAGAATCCCAAAATCCGGATAAATAGGCCCGACGGACGTGAAAACGCACAAACAGTGCACCACCGTCAACAAAATGGAAAAGGGTAATGCCCTGACGTTGAAATTATGACGTCGACAAACAAAAATAATGACATCAGAAAATTGGGGGCATTACATATACTCCCTCTTTGAGGTCCCCATTCAGGAATGTTGATTTGATATCCATATGGTAGACTCTGAACCCATGATGGGCAACAAATACAAGGAAGATCGTTATGGCTTCTAGTCTAGCTACTGGGGCAAAGGTCTGGTCAAAGTCTATGTCCTCTTCTTGTCTATAGCCTTTTGCCACCAGTATAGCCTTATTCTTAACAATAATGTCATTTTGATCCAACTTGTTCCTGTAGATCCACTTAGTTCCTATGATATTTTGTCCTTGTGGTCTGGGGACCAACTTTCAGACCTTACATCTCTTAAATTGATCCAGTTCTTCTTGTATTGATCCAATACAGAACTGGTACTTGAATGCTTCTTCAAACTTCTTTGGCTCTTCATGAGACAGGAAGCTTGAGTAGAGAGCTGTATTCATGCTCCTGCTTCTGGTCCGGACTCCATGATTTGCATCACTAATGATTTGGTGTACTGGATGGTCCCTTAGATGCCTGGTAGCTGGAGGCAATCTAGCTGCAACTTAATGATCTTCAGGGTTTTCAACTTGCTGGTCTTCATTTTCTTCAGGTATGTTTTCCCCTTCTCTTGGAATATGTAGTCCATCATCATTTTCTTGGACTGTGGGGGTAGCTTCCTTGATGGTCAGCTTGTCCATCATCTGCTCTGTACCTGCAATACTATAAGAGGAGGAGCTTGGCAGCTCATAGTTAACCATGTTGGATTCATCAAAAATAACATGCATTGACTCTTCTACAACTTGGGTAGTTAAGTTGTAAATTCTATATGACTTACTATGAGTGTTGTACCCAACAAAGATCCCTTCATGAGACTTGATAGCAAACTTAGTTAAATGGACTTTTCCATTGTTAAGCACATAACACTTACAACCAAAGATCCTGAAATAGCTCAGGTTTGGTTTTCTGCCCTTCAAGATCTCATAGGGAGTCTTCTTGTGGCTTTTGGTGATATAAGCCCTATTAAGGACATAACATGCAGTGTTAACCGCCTCAGCCCAGAAATATTCTGGGAGGGATGAGTCACTTAATAAGGTTCTATCAGCCTCTATGAGAGTCCTATTTTTCCTCTCAGCAATTCCATTTTACTGGGGTGTTCTAGGAGAGGAAAATTCTTGATGAATATCTTGCTCTTCACAGAACCTTGTCATGCACTCACACTAAAACTTAGTCTCATGGTCACTTCTGATTTTGACCACAGTGCTGTTGAATTCATTCTGAATTTTCCTGACAAATGTCTGAAAGACATCAGAGGTTTCAGATTTCTTCCTTAAAAATAACACACAGGCAAATCTGGAAAAGTCATCAACAACTACAAGGGTGTAGACTTTCCTACCTAAACTTTGAATTAGCATAGGACCAAATAGATCCATATGCAAGAGGTATAAGGATCTCACTGAATCTTTGGAGTCAATGCTCTTGAAGGAGGTCTTAGTCTGTTTGCCCTTTTGGCATGCAGAGCAGATACCCTCCTTAGTGCATACAGACTTAGGCTCATTCCGAACCAGCTCTTTGCTGAATAGCTTGCCTATGGTCCTATAATTTAGATGGGCTAGCCTCTTGTGCCATTGGACACAGGAAGAGGCTTTCTCACCTGCAACTAGGCATACAAGTGAGTATTTGCTAGAGCATAGAAAATTTAAACAGTACTTATTTCCACTCCTAGTGCCTGTTAAGATGACCTCTTGGTCACTTAACCTCATAATTTGACACTCATCCTTATGAAATACCATGTCATAGCCAAGATAATAGAATTGACTAATGCTTATCAGGTTGTGTTGCAACCCTTCCACATAGGCTACTCTAGTGATAGTGACTATGCCATTAGAGATCTTACCATAACCTCTAGTCACCCATTTTTCTGACCCACCAAAGATGACCTTTGGTCCATTATTCACAAGAACATAATCCTTCAGCATGCTCCTTGTTCCAGTCATGTGCCTGGAACATCCACTATCCAAGTACCATATAGGGGTATGGGCACTTGGACTATCCTGCAAAACACAAATCAGTTAACCTTAGGACCCCAATTTTTATTGGGTCCTTGGTGCATGTTAGATTGAAAATAATTTTTCCTGCCTACAGCTTTTCTAACAGGCGAGCTGACATTTTCTCTCTACACACTATGATTGTGCCAACAATAAAAAACAAAGTGGTCTATTTTGCCACAATACCAAAACTCATGGATGATGTACCTTCTTTTTGGAGCAGGTATAGTGGCTGTGTTAACTATATCTCTGGCACTAGAAAGAAGTAGTAGTAGTCATGTTCCATGCTTTCCCAGCCCAGTCTGACAAGTGGCAGGTCTGGCAGTAGAAGTGCTTGGGATATCTTGAGCCCTTCTAGTAGCAGCTTTCTTTTCAGACAACATACTCTTGATGGCATCAGAGATGCACAAGTCTGGTCTACTGACAGCCTTGCCCTTTATCTTAGAGTGGGCTGGAGGAATTTGAGAACAGGCTGCAGCTTTACCCTTGACTGAAGGGGCTGTAGGACCAACCACAAATGGTCCAGGATGGGCCATTTGTATTTTCTCATGGGCACTAACACCTTTGCTTTAAAAGCCGCCATTTTGTGGAACATCTTTGTTCACACAAGATGGTTTAGCATGATTCCAGTGACCATAAATACTCTCATGGTCATGGCTGTTTGAAGGAAACTGAACTTTATTAAACTTGACAGGAGCCTTAGAGGCTAGTGGCTCCACGTGAGCTTTGCACTTTCCCTTAGGATTAGCAGCTCTTGTCTTTCCCTTGAATCCCAACCCTTTCTTTCCCTTTTGGGAGGAGAATGAATCTATCAAGGGCAACACTATGCTAGGCTTGGAGTAGCTAGCCACTAGTTCCCTCTCCTTTTGCAGTCTTCCCTCAAGATTCCTGATATGGTTGTTCTTGAAGGTTATGATGCCCATCTGAAGGACTGTAATATTCTTCAGTTTGCTGACTTCTTGAGTCTTCAGATCCAGCAATTTTGCTGAATCTAAAGTAGCAAGCTTTAAAGAGATAATTTCTTGAACCTGCTGTTTGGCCAAGAGCTTGCTCTTCTTAAAAGCCTGTAGAAGTGTACCATAATTATCAATCAATTGATTGATGTCTCCCTCAGATCCTGAGCCATCATCATCACTTGATGCAGAGGCACAAGAATCTGGAACAGATTCATAATCTGATCATGCAGAGCTAGTGATAGAATTTACCTTGCTTGGACCAGGTTGATCCTGGCTGATTTCTTCATCTGACCTGGCCATCAGCCCAAGGAAGCAGTTGTCTTCTTCAGAATCCACCTCTGAATCACCATCTGATTGTGATAGAGGGGTCCTGTCTTCAATCCTGATAGCAGGATGCACCTCCTCGGTTTCTTCTAAAGCGGCCAGACTTTTGATGCAGTCTGCTTCAACATCTCCTTCTTCAGTAGAGTATAACCCAATATAGGCTTCTTCTTCTTCTTCTTCTGACTCTGGTGAGGAGGAGTCAGTCCAGCTCTTTTGCTTTTTGGCAATGAGGTATTTCTCCTTCTTGACTTTTTGCCGGTGATCCTTTTTCTCACCATATTCCTTCCTTTTGACTGGGAAGTTGGCTATCACATGCCCAGGTTTTCTGCAATGATAATAAGTCATGTTAGAGGAAACATGTTTACCATATTTGGAACCATACTTGTCCTCCTTAGAGGATTTTATCCTGACCTTGTAGTAGTCATCCTTAGGATGAGAGGAGGAGGAAGGCCTCCCTCTCCAGTGCTTCTTCTTTAGGAACTTTTGAAATTGCCTGGTGAAGGCAATGAAGTCTTCATCAGACCATTGACATTCTGATGTGCTTTCCTCTGACTTTTCAGACTCAGATTCAGCATCTCTCCTTGGTGGAGAGGGAGACTTCTTTCTGCTTCTACTGGAGCCTTCAGCTTTGAATGCCACAGAATTGTACCTTGCCTGAGGCTTATTGTTGTTCTCCTCATCTTTCCTGGCAGCCAGCTGTATCTCATATGAAAGCAGCTTTCCAAAAAGGGTGTGAGGAGCTGTTTCACCCAGCTTTGCCACTTTTCTTATGACACAGATTTTTGTGTCCCACTCTCTAGAGAGAGATCTAAGGAACTTGTCATTTAGTTCATAGTGACTGAAAACTGTTCCATAAGTCTTCAGCTCATTCACAATCCTGAAAAACTTCTCATAACAGATGGTTATGTTGTCCCCCTTGGATTGCCTGAATGCCTCATACTCTTATTTGAGCATGGACTTCCTGTCATCTTTGACCTCATCTGTCCCCTCCATGTATATCACAAGTGTTTATCACATTTCCTTTGTTGTTTTGCAATGGATCAGATTCTAGAGTGTAGAATCATCAACAACACTCATAATGATATTCTTTGCCCTCTTGTCTATTGAGACCAGGGCCAACTCATCCTTGGTCATCTCATCATATGTTTTGGGGGTCTTGACATTGACATCCAGTACTGAGACCTTCATAGGGATGAATGGTCCTTTTTCAACTATAATATACATCCCAGGGTCAGCAGCTTCCATGAACTGCCTCACCCTTGCTTTCTAGATGCCAAAATCTTCCTTCCTACAGATTGGAAGTCTCACAGCACTCAGCTCCCTATTGGTCATTCCTAAACCCATGGAGACAGGCTTCTAGCTAACCTTGGAGATCTACTCAGACTGTTAAGCCTTTAAAGAGCAACCTCCCCCTAATACCACTTGAAAGTCATGTTTTTAAGGCTAGCTTTACACCTAGAGGGGGGGGGGGGTGAATAGGTTTTTGTCTCTATTTAAGTTTTGTAATCTGTTTATTAGATTACTATGTCTGTTGATTAGATTAGATCAGCTTTCAAGAACATTCACAGACGACACAATAAATTTATTGTGGTTCCCCAATCTTGGGTACATCCACTGTCCCTCTACGCCTATCTAATAGTGTGTTAGATCCGGCTCTCCCTCTAGAACTCAGCTTCTTAACAGCTTACAACACCGATCCCACAGGACCACACATAGGTCACACAGACCAACAACTTAGGCACTAAGACAACCCAGGTCACAAAGACCTATCATCCGGCACAAAGCCAAACACAGGTCATTAAGACCCAACCTTTATAGTACATGCTTACAAACCCCAGATTCACAAAGAATCTTTACAGAAAATATAAATAAAGAATGTGATGTTTAGACACCAGAGCAAGCTCTGTGTCTCCTTCTTCTTGGACTGAGCAGATATCAGATCCAAGTTAGTACTGTTGATGACAATATGTAGTCAGTAGAATCTTTCTTCAAACAGCTTCTTTTTTCCCTGCAGAACTTGTAGATATGCTAGCTTTAGAACAGCTTCTGATCCTGCTGGTGCAGATGGGGATTGCTTCAGCTATATCTTTCCCAGCAAGGTTCTCTATACTGAACAACTTCTCCAAGCTCGACGAAAAATGGCAAGGAAGAAGATGAAGTTCAGACACACTTTTTGTTTTCAGAAAACCTAGACAGGGAATCCACTTCTTGATTCGATGATCTGATTCTTTATATCTCTGGCCGATTGAGCAGTGGGTCCCACCACCAGGATTGATGGCCGAGATTTAGCCAATCAGCCCACACTTTCCATTCATTCCCGATTCAATGGCTCTTTGCTGTGAGTGGGACTCAACACTTAATGATGAAATAATCCTTGGTAATTGCAGAAGATAGAAACAACTAGCTTGCCAACATCTCTGGCAGCATTTTCGCAATATTTGAATTTTGGTTGACTTTTGACTTTGCTGACGTCAGCATGACTCAGCATCTGTGGACTAAGACAAAATTCAATCATTAGTACCAAAGTTGTTGAGTGAGTAGGAATCACTCAACCCCACAACACTTACACAAAATTCTGTCTGTCTAGGTATTGAGCTCGATGAACTCTGAGCTCCGTTCGACGAACGGCAAGCTCAGCTCGACAAGAGCATAAAAATCAGTTCGACGAACTGCGGGCTTAGTTCGACAAACGCTGAGTTCAGTTCGACAAAATCATAAAGTCAGTTTGATGAACTGTAGACTTAGCTCAACATTTTGTTAAACTCGGTTAGACAAACACCAGGCTCAGTTCGACGAACGTTGAGCTCAGGTCGACGAATCTGAGCTCGACCAAAGCCAAGCTAACCACACGTTTGGACTTAGCCAAAATTTTGCTTCAAGGCGTTGAGACCGTCGAGGGTGTTGAGAGAGTTTGCCTCACTCAACGCTTTTTGCCTTAGCAAAAATTTCTGTGTCTTGGCATTGAGAGAGTAAGCTCCACTCAACGCCAAACTACTTACATAATTTTTCTGTTATCTGGCGTTGAGAGAGTAAGCTACACTCAACGCTTTTTGCCTTAGCAAAAATTTCGGTACCTTGGCATTGAGAGAGTAAGCTCCACTCAACATCAAATTACTTAATAGAATTTTTGTTATCTGACATTGAGAGAGTAAGCTACACTCAACGCCTTTTGCCTTGGCATTGAGAGAGTAAGCTCCACTCAACGCCAAATTACTTCACAAAATTTTTCTGTTATCTAGCGTTGAGTGAGTAAGCTACACTCAACGCCTGTGGACTTAGTCAAATTTTTGCTCAACATTTCTGTAGAGTTGACTGGCACAACAACACTCAATGCTTTGAGCTGTATGGCGTTGAGTGAGTAGACCACACTCAACGCTTGTGGACTTGGCCACATTTTTAGCCATTTTTTTCTAGGCTTAGATTGACTCAGCCTAACTCACAGCCTTTTGTTGTATGGCGTTGAGTGAGTAGACTACACTCAACGCTTTTGTACTTAGCCATCCTTTTTGGCTATCTTTCAGTTAGGCTGAGATAGTGTCAACGTCTCAGCTGTATACGATATTGAGTGAGTAGACTACACTCAACGCTTTTGTACTTAGGCAAATTTCTACTAGACAATTATTAAATCCATACCTCTGGCGTTGAGTGAGCTTGTTTCATTCAACGTCTGTGGACTTAGTCGATTTTTGTGTTGTGTCCAACAACCACTTCTTGTGTCCACATGTCCAATCAATATGAAATGGACTAACCTGCACACAAGAACTCAAATACACATCAAATACAGTTGATGTGTGTGACATTGACCTGTTTGACTTCTCACAAATCAGGGACATTAGAAACAATGGACCCAACATATATATATATATATATATATATATATATATATATATATATATATATATATATATATATATATATATATATATATATATATATATATATATATATATATATGTGTGTGTGTGTGTGTGTGTGTGTGTGTGTGTGTGTATATTTAAATTGGTAAATAATATTTTGAATATATCTTTTTATAACATATGTATAATTATAATATACATATAAATAAATATGAAATATATATTATATAGTACTAAATTACAATTACTAATATTATATATATTTATATATAGGTTTGGAAATTTATTACAATAATTAACGGATTATATTTATATAAATTAATATGAAAATAATTATATTATATATAATATATATTGGTCAAGAACAATAAATTTAATTGGTGTAGTAGTTGCAGACAGTGGGAGTTTTAGGAGTGATTTATGTTCGATTCCTGACATTCCTCTATTTTTTAGATTTAAAGAGATGAATTGGGACCCGCCCGGTTGTTTGAAAACCGGCCCGGTTTCCTGTTAACCGGTCCAACCGCCCGGTTAACCGGTTCTGGGCCAGTTTTCAACAGAGGCAGTTTTAAGAGCTTGACCAGACAGGTCGGTGAACCGGTCGACGGTCCGACCGGTTGAACCGGCCGGTCCGGTCCGGTTTTCATAACATTGATATAGAGTATATATAACATATATTATTATATTGAATTCTAGACTATATATGGGCTAAAATAAGTCATATACTTCTTCTACTATAAATATGCAGCTTATAAATATAGTATATATACTATTCTTCTTCTTATATGCCTAATAGTTGATATATTGTCTATGAAAAGCCTATCTAAGCTAGATATAGCCTATATATAACATATAATCATATATAGCCAAAGTAGAAGAAGAAGCTATATAGAATAGACTATATAGTCTATATATAAGAATATGAAGAAAAGAAGAAGATGAATAGGCTATATATACAAGAAGAAGAATAAGAAGTAAAAAAGAAGAAGATGACTAAGCCTAGATAGAATATGATATAAAAGATGATATTGTACAACCCCATATTCGTTGAGTCTGAGCAGGAGGCACAATGGTCAACAGTTGAGCTAGCCAAAGGAGTTCCCGCCCAAAAAGAGATCTCGCCAAGGTTGGCGGGAGCGATCGCGCCAGATCGTCGATCTAAGATCGACGAGCGTAACCGAATCGTCGAACGGAGAACAGCAGGCCAAAATCGTCGAGCGCGGCCTGCGCGGGAACGCTTGCGCTTTCGCCAGGCTTCAATCTCAAAGGGCTCTCGCCTATAGGCAGGCGAGAGCGTTCGCGCCAGGCTCTGGGCGGAAGGACCTCGGCACAGCTCTCGCCGAGTGGGGCCCAAGGCCTAGGGTTAAATGACCAGATTGCCCTCAGGTAAATTTACCCCTGTGCCCTCAGGAAAACTGCAGGATTTGGCTATTAGCAGACCAACTAGGGGCTTTTCGGTAATTTCAGGTCATCAAGGTGCTACAAATAGACCCATAAGGACTCCTTAGAAGGCAAGCTATCATTATCTCCCAAATTCCAGTGCTTTCTGAGGAGCTCCAAGCCCAGCTTTGGCTTTGGAGGGGAAGCTCTCAAAGAGCTTCCGTGTAATGACACTGGCCCATTTAGACCAGGCCTCGCCGGCCTACCAGCAGCCCTGGTTTAGAGCTCAGAGGCCCGCAGGCTTGTCTCGCCCCACGGCACCACTGGTAGTAAGCCTAAACATCAAGGCCAGCAAGCCCAATGCACCCCAACCAAATCTCCGCGCCTATTTTTCAGCAGCGGTAGGTTGTTGCCAAGGGGTTTCGAACCCAAGACCTTGATAAGACTCTCTTTCAACAGAGCTCATCACCAACTGGGTTGCAGCTCAGTTGGTGATGAGCTCTGTTGAAAGAGAGTCTTATCAAGGTCTTGGGTTCAAAACCCCTTGACAACAACCTACCGCTGCTGAAAAACAGGCGCAGAGATTTGGTTGGGGTGCATTGGGCCTGAAGGCCTTGATGTTTAGGCTTACTACCAGTGGTGTCGTGGGGCGAGACAAGCCTGCGGGCCTCTGAGCTCTAAACCCGGGCTGCTGGTAGGCCGGAGAGGCCTGGTCTAAATGGGCCAGGGTCGTTACAAAAAAGTGCACTTTTTTGTAACGACCCGGCCCTTTAGACCAAGGCCGCCCGGCCCACCAGTAGCCCATGGACCTTTAGACCACAGACCACGGTGGTACAGCCGGAATATACCAAGGCCTGCAGGCCGTACACCCCAACGCCTCTCTGGCCTGTTTCTCAGCAAACAACGCGTTGTTGGCGCAGGGATTCGAACCCGCAACCCTTGATAAGAAACCTTCAACAGTTCTCATCACCAACTGAGCTGCAGCTCAGTTGGTGATGAGAACTGTTGAAGGTTTCTTATCAAGGGTTGCGGGTTCGAATCCCTGCGCCAACAACGCGTTGTTTGCTGAGAAACAGGCCAGAGAGGCGTTGGGGTGTACGGCCTGCAGGCCTTGGTATATTCCGGCTGTACCACCGTGGTCCGTGGTCTAAAGGTCCATGGGCTACTGGTGGGCCGGGCGGCCTTGATCTAAAGGGCCGGGTCGTTACAAAAGGGCTGCAGCTCAGTTGGTGATGAGCTCTGTTGAAAGAGAGTCTTATCAAGGTCTTGGGTTCGAAACCCCTTGGCAACAACCTACCGCTACTGAAAAACAGGCGTGGAGATTTGGTTGGGGTGCATTGGGCCTGCAGGCCTTGATGTTTAGGCTTACTACCAGTGGTGCCGTGGGGCGAGACAAGCCTGCGGGCCTCTGAGCTCTAAACCCGGGCTGCTAGTAGGCCGGCGAGGCCTGGTCTAAATGGGCCAGGGTCGTTACATTCCGGGTGTGAGGTGGGTCCTCCTTGCTGAGGCTATTGGGTCAGTCTTAGGTCCTTTGAATCCAGTCAAGGGTTGAGACTTGAGAGAAGTAAGTTTTGGATGCACCCCTGTTTCTTTGAACTCCCGTTGATGTCATATTTGGCTTCAACAGTTCTGGTGCGGTGAGCGTGGAAGACAGCTGATATAGGAAAGCCTTGAGTTTTGTCCCATGGCTGGAGGTGAAGGTGAAGGGTCAGGTTCTGGAGGCTCCCCCACCCGGGGAGAGGAAGCGACGAAGAGGATGCTGGATGAATTCAGGCGAGAGGTTCTGCAGATGATCAGTTTGGCCTTCTCGGCCAGAGGCGAGTGGGCCACCCCTCAGGTCCCGATAGAAGAGGTCCCGCTCTTGGGTGAGAACGCCCCAGGACAGCGCCCGGGAAAGGAGGTCTCGGGAGAGGCGGGCGAGAGAGACGTGGCGGCGCAGGAACTCTTCCCAGGCCAGAGCCAGCGCCCGGGCAAGGAGGCGCTGACAGATCTAGGCGAGAAGGAAGCGGCAGTACGGGAGCTCTTCCCGAGGCACGGTCTCGCGGATCGGGCCAGTCAGCCGAGGCCGCGGGACGTACCTTCTCGCCAGGCAGGAGGCGAGAGCCCATTTAGCGAGCTCATCATCTTAGCTCCGGTACCGGAGGGGTTCCGGGAGCCTGACATGTCCTACTACTCGGGGAAGGATGACCCTGTACAGCACGTACAGTGGTTTGAGGACGTTGTATCGATAAGGCAGATGACGGATGCCTTCAAGTGCCGGCTATTTGCCATCACGTTGAAGGAGAAGGCTCGAGACTGGTTCCACCAATTGCCAGCAAGGTCAATCTACTGTTTTGAGGATTTACGGAGAAGTTTCCTGTTGAGGTTCTCAACCTCGAAGAAGCGGAAGAAAGAAGTGGAGTGCCTGTTTGCGGTGAGGCAGAAGCCGGATGAGACGCTGGGTCACTATGTCGACCGGTTTCAGGAAGAGATCCTCCTGGTCCAGGAGGTCCCAGGGTACGCACTGATGTTGGCCTTCACCCTGGGGCTGAGACTGGGATTCTTTAGCATGGAGTTGAAGAGGGTGCCTCCCCTCTCCTTTGAGGAGCTCATGGAGAGGGCGGCAAAGGAAATTGACTTCGAGAGAGCAAACCCAGCATTCGCCAGGAAGTTGGCCAGGCTGGCGGAGGACGACGTGAAGGAACCAGCAGCGGGAAGACAGAAGGAGCCGAGGGAACAGAGGGAGCAAAGGGAAGAAAGGAGAAGGGAAGAGCCCCGAAGGTTTGGGCAGCAGCAAGGTTGGGGGGCCCGGGAGCCGAACAACCGGTTAGGTTGGAGGCCCCAGGAGGGTCGCCCCCAGGGGCCAGGAGAAGGCTACCAAGGGAGAGATAACCTGCGGGAACCCCGGAGGTTCGACCGACCGGCATGGAGGCAGGCGCCAGGGGGTCGTGCCCCACCCCCACAAGAGGCCATGTGAAAGTCCACCTAGTGTCAACTATGTGCACCTATGGGGGGGGGAATAGGTGACGTGTGGTTCTTTTGAGGAATTTACGGATGTACCTGCACAATAAAAACAAAAACCACAGCACACAGAATACACAGCAAATTTATAGTGGTTCCCCGACTTGGGTACATCCACTTTCCCCCTTCGACCTATCTCCCCAACAAGGGACGACTCGGTCACTTCACCAACGGGATTGAAATCCAATCCCTGCACTAACGGAAGGAGCCCTTCCACACGTGAGAGTCAACACTCTCACAAAGCGGGTTGCACCCAACCCTTACAACTCGGAACAAAAGTTCCTTTACAACGAAATGAAAATGTAGAATGTACACGTGATACAAACTTCTTTTGGAGACTACGGTGTTCCTCTTTGTTCGACGACGTGTTCTTGAAGTCGATGAAGAGTCTACGACCTTGGTCTCTCTTGGAGAAGATCTCCCTGGAACCGGCGGCGGCACACGAGCGGCGGCTAGCTTCGGGATCGGCGGCTACGATGAAGAGTGGCTGCAGAACTTGGAGATCTAAACTTCGTAGCGAAGCAAGCTAGGTCTACCAACGGTCACTCTAGGATCAGTCGTCTCGATCGATTCGGACGGGGGAGTTTTTCCCGGTCAACAAATCGAGAGACAAGAGATCTCCGGATAGACGCGTGAGACACAAGCCTTGCTAAGCTTCTGTCACCGGAGATCGGGAAGAAGAGCGATCAGCAGCGGCGACCACTTGACGCGAGCGGCGGCGGCGGAGCGGAGCGATTTCGCGAATTTAGGGTTACGTCGCCGCTCGTTTTTCTTTCTCTCTTGTCCGTAATTTACTGTTCAAAATACCCATGTATTTATACTGTAGTATTCTCAAAGATGACCGTTTGTGGGACCCACAAAAGAAATCCCCAAAATCCGGTTCAAACAAGTCCAAAAGCAGAATCCGGTCCAGCAGCATTCTGAGAAAACGCCAAGTCAAAATCGGCGAGAATCGCAGACGATTCTCGACGAATCGGCGAGAATCACCAAGTGATTCTCGACGATTCGTCGAGAATCGTTTGTGATTCTCGTCGAATCACTTGTCGATTCTCAACGAATTTTACTTTGTACATGAGCTGCTTGACCACTCGTTCGGCGGGAATCACAAGTGATTCTCGCCGAATCTTACTTGGCACTATTTTGAGATGGCCAAAAGGAGTCGGCGAGAATCACTGATGATTCTCGTCGATTCGGCGAGAATCACTAGTGATTCTCGCCGATTCGGCGAGAATCACTTGGTGATTCTCGTCGAATTTGCCTTGGACGATTTTTCGTCTTCCACCTAGGAGCTGCTCCTTGATCCTCCATGCTCCTTGTCTTCTCTTGCATATGAACGACCCTGTACTTGAAAGTAAGTGCACTCCAATAGAGAGAGTACACATAGGACAACATACTGATCTGCTCAACGAGGGATTACGTCGTGCAGACCCGTGTATATTGACCTACTGCACCCTGACATTGGTGTGCACTTAGCGTGGAGAAACTGCAAGTACAACTTGAAAGAGTTTATCAAATACATTGTGAATTCATCTTAGCTTGACAGGTGGCTTCCTCAAATCTAGGTAATCGTGGATACAATACCCAACAATCTCCCCCTATTTGACGAAGCCAAAACCCTACTAGCTAAGATGAATAACACCTATCAAATAATAATTATAGCATTTAAAAATTAAATATGCAACTCAAGGGAATATATGCAATCAGAACAGGACTTGAGTCATTCACACATTCAAGAATATATATATATACCAAGAGAAATATATTCACATATAATTCAGAATTGTTCATACGACAGTAATAATTATTAAATGTTCTTAATACACCGTGACCAGCTATAAAATAATGACTATTTGTCCTTAGCTACGTCACCCTTAAGAGTTTGCGCCAAGTACTTTTTGCTCTGCCTTTCCATGTATTCCTTGGGCTTCGGGTAGTACCTAGGAGGAGCAACTTTGTCTGGATCCTTGTTGTTTCTGAAGAAAATGTTGCGTTTCGCTTCAAATGCTTTGTGCGTCTCCCATTCATACCGGCTATATGCTTCATTTCGATTTATCTCTCCTCTTTCTTGCAGCCGGAAGGTGTCTAAGATGATGTTCCTTGAAATTGGGCTCCACTTTTCGTTTCTTACATCCTCCTCACTCAGTCTGATCCTCTTTTCAGTTGGTGTCTCCTTTGATGTCCCTTCCTGAACTTTCCTCTTTCCCCTTGCTTTAGCTAAAGCCTCCTGGTCAAACATACTTCTCAGCTTAGATTTGGAGATGGCCCTAGCGTCAGCTTCATCAGTGAAAATATCAGCAGCACTTGTACTTACATCCTCAGCAATATGTACTTCCTCAGCAGCCTTAGAAGTCTCAGGAACCTGAACACCGGCAGGTTGGTCAGGTAGGACGACGCCTAACGTGCCCAGTGCCTGTTGTAGCATCCACCAGCAACTCTCATAGACGTATTTGCTTGATTGGGCAAAGTTTGCATCCATGCTTTCTTGGAGCTCGGCCAGCTTAGCGATATACTCCTTCTCCCCCTTTTTGGCTTCGTCAGCTATGCAATTGGCATATGAGTGCAAGGAGTCATCAATGTGCTTAGTAGTCTTGCTGAATTCAGTGATTAGGGCCTGCTGATTTGCATTTAAAGTGACCATGTTTCCATCAAATTTCTGAATATTGTTGGCCACAACGTGTGCGTTCTGATTGACAACAGCCAGAGTATCAGTAGTCTTTTTCAAGCCGGCCATTAACAGTGTGACAGCTTCGCCGGCCGCAGTATACTTTTCTTCGAACTTCTTCTCCATCATATCCAGTTTGTGGTTGATTTCCACCATATTCTTAAGCATGAGATCTTCAGAAGTCTTAATCTTCTTCAGCAGTGTTTTCTGAGCTGTATCAAAAGAAGCTTTAAGCTCGTTGACTATTCCTTGAATAACATTGATGGTGTGAGTGGCCAGCTCATCTCGCAATGGTAAGGTCTGAGGTACTTCTTGCCCTTGATCGTGCTCTGCAGCAGATGCATCAGTAGAGCTGGATACAATCACAGCCTCTATAGGAGGAATGTTGGCGGCCTCTTGAGGTTTATCAGACTCCCCCTCCACTGGTGCAGACTTATCAGATGGAGGTTCAACGGGAGCCGGAGTCTCCAACACTTCATGGTCCTCATTCTCATCGTCCTCTTCGTCCTCATCCAAAAACTCATCCATATCAGCATCTTCTTCCACTTCTTGATCAGCAGTGTCCAGTGCTTCAGCTTCAGTTCCTTGGGTGTTTCTGTTCAGGACCTCCTCATCCTCCAACCCAGGTTCACTTTCTTCATGAATTTCGGCCACCGCATCCCTGGCCACCTGGGCGATGTCAGATATTATATCCATATGAGTGGGTAGAGTCTCCCCCTCGATTCCTGCAGTCAGGGTATCAGGAATTTCACGGGGGGAGGCTGCGGGAGATACTTCCTCATGCTCTTCTACAGCAGGCTGCCCGATGCGCCGCTCCCATCAATCAAACACAGTAGCATCCATCTTTTTCAAGTAATGGAGAGGGACTCCTTTGCTCATGTCGAATTTGTCTCCGTTGAGCTGGTTGAGATATAGACTGATGATGCGGCCGAAGCTTGGAGTGCCCAGAGTGTCCTTGATCTTTTGGAACAGCAACTCTCCCCAGTTAAACCTCTTTCTACAGACCACAGCTATGAGAATTTTGAACATATCTCCGGAGATATGATCATGGGAGCCTGGCTTGCAGATGAGTACTTTTCCTATGATGTCAGATAGGAGCTTCCCTTCTTCATTCATCTCTTTTCTCTTTACTGATCGAGTGCCTCTTGGTAGACCGCAGAACAGGAGGGTTCTGGCTTTGTCCTCGTCCTCCAAATAGTCTTCCTGCTCCGCACTTGAAAGCTGCAGGTAGCGAGTTAGCTTACTGGCAGACATCTTTACCTTAGTCCCAGCCACCTTGCTCTTGATGATGGAGTCTCTGTCTCGGAGCCTTGCGGTAGAGAAGAACTCCAGCACTTCTTTATCTAAGACTTTGCAAGGATGCTCCAATACGAAGGTTAGCCCGGCCTCTTCCAACATGAGAATGATATTTCAGAACTCATCTGAGGCATGAGAGAATCCAGTGCGAACCAGCTCGCAGCCAGAAATCAATCCTGCAGTCGTCCTTGGAGCCATTGAAGATCTAGAAAGAAGCCCGACTCTAAACATTAGTGAACATTCAAAAGGAAAACATCACTTGGGGTTCGGCCTTGGAGCCATTGAGGAGGAGGTTACCTAAGGGCTTTCACGCAAGTGAGTTGATGAGCTTCGGGAAGATCTTCGGTGGAGGGAAGAGTATCCCGTGGGGTGCGGCCTTGCTAGAACCCAACAATCCCCCCCCCCCCCCCAGCAACGACCCCGGGGTTTCGAACCCGTGACCTCCTCTGATACCACTTGTAGGGAAGGCGCAACCAACTCGCCCAAAAGCCCGGACTGTTTGAGGACGGCGCTACCACTCCTTTATAGAGCTGGTTACCCTAGGATCCACGGGGCGGCCAGTTAGGCCCCAGGGGACACACCCTTCTGTTTCGACTAGTGCGGGCCGTAGCGCAGCACGCCGTACCTCCCAACACCGGGGGCATTGATGGAACCCAACACCATGGAAGTGGGAAGAGGAAGAGGAGCAGCAAGAGGAGCTCGAGGAGGAGGTAGAAGAGGAAGAGGAGAGGGAAGAAGGGGCGGGGAGGCGTTGCCTTTTTGTGACTTCCACCAGGAGGAAGGTCACGCGACGGCCACCTGCCCAGAATTCTTAGATATAAGAGAAGCAAGAGGAGCAGGGAGGCAGGATCCACCGGTAAGGATAGTAGAGGTGCAGCAGGGAGAGGTGGAAGATAGGTGCGAAGATCGGGTTGATGTAGGGACCCGGGGAGGAATCGGGGTGATTCACGGAGGAGTGGGGATTGAGGCAACCCGCAAGGGGAGCCTGCAAACCATGTACCGAAGAGGGGTGGCCTCTACCTCCCAGGTTCCCCCACCAGAAGAAAAGATCACTTTCTCATCAGCAGACATGCCAGACAATGAGGATCCATTCTGTGATGCCCTGGTGATCCAGACGGCGGTGGAAAATTATACGGTCTCAAGGATACTGGTAGATAACGGGAGCTCGGTAAATGTCATCTTCAAGAAGGCCTTTGATGAGATGAGGGTTGAAGGGAAGAGGGTCTTGGCTTCGGATGGACCTCTGTTCGGGTTCTCCGGAGAGAGGAAAGAGGTAGAAGGAGGAGTAGGGCTACATGTAAGGTTGGGGGGCGTGTCACGGAACTGTAGGTTCGTGATCGTGGACGCCCCGAGCAGCTATAACGCCATCTTTGTGCGACCCCTCATCAGCGCCTTTCGCTGCGTCCCCTCCTCGTTCCATCAATGCCTCAAGTTGAACAATGGAGGGGTGCAGGTCAGGTTAAGAGGAGACCCGAAGGTGGCAAGAGAATGCTACGTTACATCAGTCAACACCATTTCATGGATGGCAGAGGCAGAAGAGTTGGAGATAGAGATGGCGGCTCTTGAGGAGGTTGTTGAGGAAGAGGAGATGGTCCTAGAGGAGGCAAGAGAGATAGCTGGGGAGGAAGTCGGAGAAGAGGAGACTGAGAAGCAGCAAGGAGATGTGCAGGTAGTCCGGAGGGACGAGGAGCAGGAGAGCCCGGAAGGGGCGATGGAAGTAGGAGAGCAAGCGGCAGGAGGAGTCGAGGGAGAGGCCCCGAGGGGCATAGGAGTCGAGCAGCAGCAGGAGGGGCTGGTACAAGCGATGGAGATCGAGGACGAGGTAGAAAGAGGAGAACTGGAGCTGGAGGAAGAGTCAAGGGCCGGCTGGGAGCAGTCGCGGCTGGAGCCGGCTGAAGAAGTGGTGGAGATGGAGGTCTTCACCAGCGCAGGGAAAGTATAAAGGGTGTGGGTCAGCGGGGGCTTGAGTCCCGAGGCCCGGGAGCAAGTGCGGGCTTGTATTCAAGGCAACGTCGACATCTTCGCCTAGAGCACGGCGGACATGCCAGGCATCGACGCAGACGTGGCCTGCCATCGCCTGAACTTGGACCCCCGCACTCGCCCCATACGCCAGAAGATGAGGACCATCACAACAAAGCTGGAGGAGCCAATACGCGAGGAGGTCAAGAAGCTCCTGGAGGCGGGCTTCATCTCAGAGATCCAGTATCCAGGCTGGATCTCCAATGTGGTAATGGTAAAGAAGGGAGGTGGAAAATGGAGAATGTGTATTGACTTTTCTTTGTTAAATAAATCATGCCCTAAGGATTGCTACCCTCTGCCTCGGATCGACGCGCTGGTTGATTCAGCCGTCGGTTTTTCTGTCATGAGCTTTTTAGATGCTTTTTCAGGTTATCACCAGATCCGGATGCACCCTCCTGATACCAAAGACGTTTACTTCATCACGAGGGAGGGATGCTTCAGTTACAAAATGATGCCCTTTGGGTTAAAAAACACAGGGGCTACCTATCAGCGCATGATGGATCGGGTCTTCCGGGATCAGAGGGGGAGGAACTTGGAGGTCTACGTCGACAACCTAATGATCAAAAGCAAGTGCATGGTTTCGCATCTGCAAGATCTGGAGGAGACATTCGCCACCTTAAGAAGGTTCAAGATGAGGCTGAACCCCTTGAAGTGTGTCTTCGGGGCCAGCCGCGGGAAGTTCCTCGGGCATCTTCTAACTCCGGCTGGGGTGGAGCCCAACCCGGACAAGGTAAAGGCCATCCTGGATTTGGAGTCACCTCGCGACGCCAAGGAGGTCCAGCGCTTGACAGGCAAGCTGGCTGGGCTAAGCAGGTTCCTCTCTAGGGCAGGAGACAAGTGTTCTTCGTTCTTTAAGGTGCTGCGGGGGAATCAAAGGTTCGAATGGACAACCGAGTGCGAAGAGGCCTTCCAAGGGATGAAAAGACAACTCTCTCAGGCTCCTCTGCTTCAGAGCCCAAAAGAAGGAGAGGACCTGACCTTATACCTCGGAGTAGGAGCGGAGGCGGTGAGCTCCGTCCTAGTAAGGGAAGAAGGAAAGAAGCAGCTACCCATCTATTACGTCAGCCGGATATTGAGGAAAGCAGAGCTTCGCTACCCCATCCTGGAAAAGCTCGCTTACGCCTTGGTCATCTCGGCAAGAAAACTCCGGCCGTAATTTCAAGCACATTCGATTAGGGTGGTGACCGACCACCCTCTTCGCAAGATCTTCGAAGGAGTGGAGCACTCGGGGAGACTGGCTAAGTGGTCCATTGAGCTAAGCGAGTTCGACATCACCTTTGTCCCAAGGCTCTCCATCAAGGCACAGGCAGTGGCGGACTTCCTAGCAGACTACATCGTTGAAGTCGAGGGGGGAGAGCAGCAACCTCGAGAAGCATGGAAGTTGATGGTTGATGGGGCCTCAGGAAGGCACTCCCTCGGGGCAGGGGTGGTATTGACAAGCCCCCAGGGGGTAACCATAGAGCAAGCGGTAATTTTACATTTCCCCGTGACCAACAATCAAGCGGAGTATGAGGCTGTGATCGCCGGCCTCCGCTTGGCAAAGGAGCTGGAGATTCGGGATGTGGAAGCTTTCACTAATTCAAAGGTAGTAGCATCGCAGATCCGGGGAGAGTTTGAAGCTCGGGAGCCTACCCTCATCAAATACCTCTCCAAGGTAAGGGCGATCATCGGAGGATTCCGGTCATTCTCAATTCAACATGTTCCGAGGGAAGAAAGTGTAGCCGCCGATTGATTAGCCAAGTTCGGACCTCGGGGAGGAGGGACCTTGACGGAGCTATTCCGACCGGCTATCAAGGAAGGAGAATTGATGGTGGTGGATCGGCAACCCTCGTGGGTGGATCCATTTGTGACCTTCCTAACCACCGGTGAACTTCCTGAGGGGATCAAGGTCGGGAGAAGCTTCAAGCGCAAAGCAACTCACTACTTAATGATGGAAGGGGGCCTGCATCGTAAGATTTTGTCAGGGCTCCTAGCTAGATGTGTGACCGAAGAAGAGATCCCGAAGATATTGGGGGAGGTGCACTCGGGCGAGTGCGGCAGTCACTCTGGAGGAAGGACGCTGGAGGCAAGGGTGGTCAGGCAGGGGTACTTCTGGCCTACCCTAAGGAAGGATGCCATGGAGTTTGCGAGGAGGTGTCAAAAATGTCAGCTCTACGCCCCCCTTCAGCTCTTGACAGCTCAGATGCTCCGAAGTATCACGGCACCGTGGCCATTCGCTATCTGGGGAATGGACTTAGTTGGGCCCTTTCCTCCGGTTAGTGGGCAGAGGAGATTCCTCTTGGTCATGGTTGATTATTTCTCTAAGTGGCTAGAGGTTAAAGCCTTGGCCAAGGTCACCTCGCAGGTCATAAGGAACTTCGTCTGGGGTGAGATCATTTGCAGACATGGGTTGCCCCAAGCAATAGTGACTGATAATGACCCCCAATTTGCTAGTGAGGAGTTCATCAGCTTCTGCGCCCAACTAGGGATAGATCTCCGGTTTGCCTCTGTCCACCACCCCCGGAGTAACGGCCAGGTGGAAGCGGCAAACAAAATCATTGTAAACCTACTAAAGAAAAAGGTGGAGAACTTAAAGGGGAATTGGGTGGAACAGCTCCCCTCGGTCCTGTGGGCCTTGCGAACGACCCCGAACACGGCCACCGGTGAGACCCCCTTCAAGCTCTCTCATGGGTGTGAGGTCGTCCTACCAGTGGAGTTCGAGGTCCGGTCCCCGCGAGTCACAGCCGCGGGCGAAGGAGACGAGACTTGGAGGGTGGAGAATGAGGAGGGGCAGCGCCTCTCGTTAGATATGGTGGAGGAACTGCGAGACGTGGCGGCTATCAGGGAAGAAGAGATCAAGCGACGGATGGCCAAGCATTTTGATAAGCATGTCAGGGTCAAGCAGTTTACCGAAGGGGATCTGCTGCTGAGAAAGGTTGACGCAGCAGGAAGGTCGGCTCCCGTGGGTAAGCTCCACCCGAACTGGGAAGGTCCATACATAGTGAAGCAAGTCCTCGGAACAAGGGGATACTACCTCCAGGACGTGGAGGGGAGGGCCCTAAGCCACACTTGGAGCGGTGATGACCTAAAACGCTTCTACCTCTGAGGGGGGAAGGATGTAATCATGTATTTCAAAAATAAACTTATTATACTACATCGAATGACTTTCTCTTAACTGTTGCCAAATTTTTCATAGTATAACGTAATCATTTGTTTTGTAGTACCCCGAGCTCGGCTCGGCCCCAGGTAGACCCGCTGTGCAGGCTCTCATCTAGCTGGCAGGTCCGAAGGCTCGCCTGTGCGGGATAGGTTTGGTTGGTTTGAGAACGTCATCGGCACCCCAAGCTCGGCTCGGCCCCAGGTAGACCCGCTGCGCAGGCTCTCATCTAGCTGGCAGGTCCGAAGGCTCGCCTGTGGGGGATAGGTTTGGTTGGTTTGAGAACGTCATCGGCACCCCGAGCTCGGCTCGGCCCCAGGTAGACCCGCTGCGCAGGCTCTCATCTAGCTGGCAGGTCTGTAGGCTCGCCTGTGGGGGATAGGTTTGGTTGGTTTGAGATCTTCATCGGCACCCCGAGCTCGGCTCGGCCCTAGGTAGACCCGCTGCGCAGGCTCTCATCTAGCTGGCAGGTCCGTAGGCTCGTCTGTGGGGGATAGGTTTGGTTGGATTGAGATCTTCACCGGCACCCCGAGCTCCGCTCGGCCCCAGGTAGACCCGCTGCGCAGGCTCTCATCTAGTTGGCAGGTCCGTAGGCTCGCCTGTGGGGGATAGGTTTGGTTGGATTGAGATCTTCATCGGCACCCCGAGCTCGGCTCGGCCCCAGGTAGACCCGCTGCGCAGGCTCTCATCTAGCTGGCAGTTCCGTAGGCTCACTTGTGGGGGATAGGTTTGGTTGGTTTGAGATCTTCATCGGCACCCCGAGCTCGGCTCGGCCCCAGGTAGACCCGCTGCGCAGGCTCTCATCTAGCTGGCAGGTCCGTAGGCTCGCCTGTGGGGGATAGGTTTGGTTGGATTGAGATCTTCATCGGCACCCCGAGCTCAGCTCGGCCCCAGGTAGACCCGCTGCGCAGGCTCTCATCTAGTTGGCAGGTCTGTAGGCTCGCCAGTGGGGGATAAGTTTGATTGGATTGAGATCTTCATCGGCACCCCGAGCTCGGCTCGGCCCCAGGTAGACCCGCTGCGCAGGCTCTCATCTAGCTGGCAGGTCCGTAGGCTCGCCTGTGGGGGATAGGTTTGGTTGGATTGAGATCTTCATCGGCACCCCGAGCTCAGCTCGGCCCCAGGTAGACCCGCTGCGCAGGCTCTCATCTAGCTGGCAGGTCCGTAGGCTCGCCTGTGGGGGATAGGTTTGGTTGGATTGAGATCTTGATCGGCAACCCAAGCTCGGCTCGGCCCCAGGTAGACCCGCTGCGCAGGCTCTCATCTAGCCGACAGGCCCGTAGGCTCGCCTGTGGGGGATAGGTTTGGTTGGTTTGAGAACGTCATCGGCACCCCGAGCTCGGCTCGGCCCCAGGTAGACCTGCTGCGCAGGCTCGCATCTAGCTGGCAGGTCCGAAGGCTCGCCTGTGGGGGATAGGTTTGGTTGGTTTGAGAACGTCATCGGCACCCCGAGCTCAGCTCGGCCCCAGGTAGACCCACTGCGCAGGCTCTCATCTAGCTGGCAGGTCCGTAGGCTCACCTGTGGGGGATAGGTTTGGTTGGATTGAGATCTTCATCGGCACCCCGAGCTCGGCTCGGCCCCAGGTAGACCCGCTACGCAGGCTCTCATCTAGCTGGCAGGTCCGTAGGCTCGCCTGTGGGGGATAGGTTTGGTTGGTTTGAGAACGTCATCGGCACCCCGAGCTCGGCTCGGCCCCAGGTAGACCCGCTGCGCAGGCTCTCATCTAGCTGGCAGGTCCGTAGGCTCGCCTGTGGGGGATAGGTTTGGTTGGATTGAGATCTTCATCGGCACCCCGAGCTCGGCTCGGCCCCGGGTAGACCCGCTGCGCAGGCTCTCATCTAGCTGGCAGGTCCGAAGGCTCGCCTGTGGGGGATAGGTTTGGTTGGTTTGAGATCTTCATCGGCACCCCGAGCTCGGCTCGGCCCTAGGTAGACCCGCTGCCTGGCTCCTACTAGCTGGCAGGTCCATAGGCTCCCCTATGGGGGATAGGTTAGGATAGGTTAGGGTAGGTTAGGTTAGGTTTGTGGAGACATCATCAGCACCCCGAGCTCGGCTCGGCCCCAGGTAGACCCGCTGCGCAGGCTCTCATCTAGCTGGCAGGTCCGAAGGCTCGCCTGTGGGGGATAGGTTTGGTTGGTTTGAGAACCTCATCGGCACCCCGAGCTCAGCTCGGCCCCAGGTAGACCCGCTGCGTAGGCTCTCATCTAGCTGGCAGGTCCATAGGCTCGCCTGTGGGGGATAGGTTTGGTTGGATTGAGATCTTCATTGGCACCCCGAGCTCGGCTCGGCCCCAGGTAGACCCGCTGCGCAGGATCTCATCTAGCTGGCAGGTCTGTAGGCTCGCCTGTGGGGGATAGGTTTGGTTGGTTTGAGAACGTCATCGGCACCCCGAGCTCGGCTCGGCCCCAGGTAGACCCGCTGCGCAGGCTCTCATCTAGCTGGCAGGTCCGTAGGCTCGCCTGTGGGGGATAGGTTTGGTTGGATTGAGATCTTCATCGGCACCCCGAGCTCGGCTCGGCCCCGGGCAGACCCGCTGCGCAGGCTCTCATCTAGCTGGCAGGTTCGAAGGCTTGCCTGTGGGGGATAGGTTTGGTTGGTTTGAGATCTTCATCGGCACCCCGAGCTCGGCTCGGCCCTAGGTAGACCCGCTGCCTGGCTCCTACTAGCTGGCAGGTCCATAGGCTCCCCTGTAGGGGATAGGTTAGGATAGGTTAGGGTAGGTTAGGTTAGGTTTGTGGAGACGTCATCGGCACCCCGAGCTCGGCTCGGCCCCAGGTACACCCGCTGCACAGGCTCTCATCTAGCTGGCAAGTCCGAAGGCTCGCCTGTGGGGGATAGGTTTGGTTTGGTCGGCTTGGTTTGGACAAGGCAGGAAGTGCATCGGGAACACAAAATGGAAAAGGTAGGAAAGGTCTCGGCAGGGATAGATCTCGACAGGGAAGTCCCTGTCAAAGAGGTCTCGCGGAGGGGGGGGGGGGGGTCTTTCGCCGAGAAGGCTCCACTTAATATTCTCGAACAAACAGGCGGAATCGTTATGCGACAGGCCTGAGGGGATTCGCGCAGGCTAAAGGGGACGGTTCCATCCTAAGGGTTCGTGAGCCACGCTTCCGGCTGGTAGTTTGCAGCAGGTTCCCGCCGATCCATCGCTAAGGAAGGCTATCCTAGGAAGGCCAAGGGCCTCGGCGGAAGCACGCGCAGGAAACATTCGACCACAACAATTACATAGAGCACATTCACAATAACAGGACGAGATGTTTACAATGAAAACGTTTGCATTAAATATATTATATATAAGTACAAACTGGTAGCGTCTCGCGCTTTACATTGAGGCGGAAAGAAAAGCAAAAAGGGGGGCCCCTCAAGGAGACAAGCTGTACCCCTCAGAGCTCCCGCTTGAGCTCCCGCTGGAGCTTTCGCCGGAGCTCTCCCCGGAGGTCTCGCCACCCCCAGCAGGGGATTTCGGGACATCCGAGGGTGGGGTATCAGGGGCGCCCAGGGGCTTTGGAACAGGCTCGAAGAGCCAGGGAACGAGCTGTTGAGCGGTGATGTCTTTGCCCCTCCCATCCCAGCAGTTGACGTCTCACAGCGTCTCCGGCGTCAGCCTGACTGTAGCCTGCGCGTTGGCCTGGAGCAGCTTGTCGATGTCATAGACCGAGTAGTACCGACTCTTCAGCCTCTCGTCCAGCGGGGGGCCGCACTCGCCTCCAAGCGCGCAATCTGCTCCCGCAGGAGGATGTTGTCATACCGAGCTTGGGATAGCTCCTCGCGAAGCGTGGCTTGGGCGGAATCCAGAACAGCGAGAGGTTAGCATAAAAGAGAAGAGATAAAGTAGCGAGAGAAAGCGCTGTGAAAGATCTCGCTTACCCCTTCCGCCTGGCGCGAGGATAGCAGTTGCTGGGCCTCGTCCAGCTCCTTGGCCAGAGTGGCCGCCTGAGCCACCACATCATCCCTAGCCTTGAACATGTCCTGAAAGTTGCGGTCTATTGTGATGCTCCGGCGAGCACACATGTGCGCAAGCTCCAGCCCGCGCATCAAGGCGCGAGTGGAGTCGTAGGCCAGCAGCCGGGTCGACATCCTGTCGTAGACACTGGCATCCTCCCGGCTGTAGAGGCAGTAGCCTAAGGCGAAAGCCTCGCTGGTAACCTCGTCTCGCTCTGCCCAGCTTGGCAAGAGGGACGAGATCGAGACCTTGTTGGCGTCAGGATCCCACTGGAGCAGCGGCTTGTTCTCCGCATCCAGACACCTCATGTCGAGACCAAAATTGCGATGGCCCCGCGGCACCTCTCCAGACAAGGGCTGGCCGGAGGTCTCAGCGGCGACTCCCTCGCTCTCGGCAGCGCCAGGGGCCTAAGGGTTCTCGGCAGGGGCCTCGCGGCCGCCCCTGGTGGCTGCGATCTCGCTGACAGCCTGCAAGACCTCCTCAAAGGAGCGGCCTGCAGGGAGAGGTTGGGCGGGCGACACCACGACGGCCTTGCCCTTCTCGGTATCGGCGGTCTTGGGTCTCTTGATTGGTTGGGGCGCGGGGGCACCGGGCTTTCGCTTCGCGGCACCACTTGAAGGAGGTGGGCCGACTCTTTCCGGCAGGCTTGCGCAGCGGCCTTCGCAAGAGCCAGCGGGTCCTTTGGAGGTTGACTCCCTCCAGCGCGAGCCTCGTCAAAAGGCTGGCGTAGGGGGATCTCGCGCTCTCCTGCGAAAACGATAACACTAAGTTCCAACCTTGAAGAAGGCAAGGAAAAGCAAGATAAAGGCGAGACTTTACATTCTCCTGGAAGCACAGGGAGGAGAGAGTCGACGTCTCGCCGAAGGTAGAGGACGTCGAAGTCCTTGGTTCCAAAGAACTCAAGGAGGGCGCTCTCGCGCGAGCCCAAGGAGGGGGGCTTATAGGCGGCATCCTCGTATTGGATGGGGGCGAGAGGTACGTTCCCGAAGTCGCCGGAAACGAAGATGAACCTCTCGCCCCAGTGATGGTGCTTGTTGGCGAGACCGATTGTCTTGAGCAGTTGACCGGAGAAGAATACCACCCCTCCTTTCGCGCGGAAAGTAAACAACTTGCGGAAGATCGACAAGCTAAACTCGATCCTCTCGGACCGCATGTAACATATGAAAGCTACGAGAATCGCAACTGAATTCGGGTTCAGCTGTGCGGGAACCACCCCGTAATACCGGAGGGCCTGCCGCATCTCGGGCCACAGCGGGAGGCGGAAGCCCACCTCGAAGTGCTCGATGGGGATGGCGAGCTCCCCCTCCCCTGCGGTGTTTAGCTTGTCGTGATTGCCCGGGTTCCGCGCGGTGAAGCTGGCGGGAACGTGTTGAGTCTTGATTAGGTTGAACTCATCCACGGTGAGAGTGCAGGAAGGGAAAAGATGCTTCTGAAAAGCTTCCGCGCAGTTGGATCGTCCCTCACCTCCGCCCGGCATCGCGATGAAGGGTTAGAAGGCGAGAACTTCAAGAAGAAGGCGAGAGCAAGAACGGTACGAGAACGGAAGGAGAAGGCAGAGACGGGCGAGAGCTTTGGAGAGGCCGTGAAAGCAACAGAAGAGGAGAGAGACTGGAATCGGAGAAATGAATGTGGTAGGTGAGCTTCCCTATTTATAGAAAACCGTGATAATGATGGCTGTTTTCAGAAAGGCAGCGGGGGTACAGCCGGCGCGTCCTAGGTCAGCGACGCTTCGTTTTTCCCGCCCGAGTTTGATAGTGACCGATTGACTAAATGACTAGCGCAAACGTTGTGAGATGACATGCGACAGGCAAGATAGGCGGAAGCAAGGTAGCTCTCGCCAACCAAGAGCCCAGGAAAATAACATATATACGCATACAATAATAAAAAGTAATAAGTGCTGAGTTATTGCTCTCGCTGAGCGAGAACGGGATAAAAAGTAAGCGATAAGTGCAGAATTATTAGTTACAGTTCTAAGCGAATAAATAAGGGTACATCCGAGAAGGGGTAGGCCTGGGAAATAGAAGGGGAGGTCTCACGGTTCAATAAGGCTCCCAGCGCCATTTCCCTTGCTCCCACCGCCATTTTCCTCGCTCCCGCAGCTTGGTCCGGGGTGGCGTTTGCGGGTTGAAGTAGGACGACAGAACACTGCATCCCAGGTCAACCTGGCGAGACAGATCCCGGATTTGCTCGATGCACCTCTCGGGTGAGGATCCGGCGGTAGCTCCCCCCGGCCGGTTCATCTCACCGATAAGATAATCCCGCTCCAGAGTCTCTAGCCTCTTTTCCATTGACTGGCGAAACTCTTTTGCCGCAAGGTCGCGGACCCGTTCTCGCCGGATGAGCTTCGATAGGACGGCGACGACCTTCTTCCCCCGTCTTTTAGCGCTCCCGGAACCGGTCAAGATCTCCTCCATCTCGTCAGACGAAGGGAAGGGAGAGCTCTCGCCATCTTCCCCCTCTCTTTCTTCTTCTTCCTCTACCTCAGCTCCAAGCCGCAAGCCCATGTCCCCTGGCAAAAGAGTTCCTATTATAGCGAGAGCTAGAGGATTGCTGTGATAAAATTTCCATATACCTGCAGCATGACGAGGCCCCCCGTTCGACGGCAGGCGAGAAGGCCCAGCCCCCCCCCCTCCCATCAGCTCCAAAGAGTAGGTGAATTGGCTTTCCTTTTCTGGGGGGGGGGGGGGTAAACTTTGCGAATGGTGATCCCGGCTTGGTCAGGAGAGGGGAGCGGGTCTCCTCTCCCGCAGGATGGATGGCATCTAGCGAAGGCGCGGAGGACTCGGCAGTATTTCCTCCCGCCGGTAGGGAGGAATCAACTGCGAGGGCAGGCTGATTCGCAGCTCTCGCCCCGCTCTCCCGGGTGGCGAGATCCGGCGGTGCGAAAATTGGCGCTGCGAGAAAACAGTTCAGCATTCAAAGATTTGAGTTAAGGGCGAGAGGGGAACAGTTACCTGCGGTGTTCGGGTCAGGTGGAGGAGCCACCTCCGGAACCCGCGGTTGATCCTCGAGATGGCTAGAGGATGGATCCAGGGGTTCTCGCGGGAACGCGGCAGCATCGGGAACCGTCTCCTGCGAGAGATATCGCGTCAACTACTGAGCAGCTGGTGTTTTCAACAATTGGCAAATCGAGCATACCTTCCACGGCGAGGGGCCGTCCGCGAGGCTAGGGGTTGGGGTAGGCGGGCTCCTGTTCTCGTGGGGCAGGTCCCGCTGAACCACCTTCGCCCTCTTCTTTTTCTTCTTGGGCAGAGAAGGCTCCGCGACCGACGACTGTCTCGCTAGCCATGGGGCAACCAGGGCGCTGTTAGCCCGGGCTCGCACCTGTGCCGCGTTGATGCGGTCTTGCAGATCCTGCGAGAGCAGTTTGTCGGCGCGCTTGGAAGGCATCGCGAGAGGAGGCGAGAGCTCAGGCAGAGAATGATGTTGGGTACATTGGTCAAATGTACCTGATTTGAAGAAGCCTCACCCAACTCAATGATATACATCATAATGTATTTGATGTATGTTGAGTTTACTTGTGCAGGTTAAGAAATCACTGGACTGAAGCAAAAAGTTTCTTAGTCCATGTGTCGACACCCAGAGGGAAAGTGTCGACACTTAAGAAGACTTGTG
Source organism: Platanthera guangdongensis (assembly GCA_039583875.1). Lineage (NCBI taxonomy): Eukaryota > Viridiplantae > Streptophyta > Magnoliopsida > Asparagales > Orchidaceae > Platanthera > Platanthera guangdongensis. The sequence goes on along the minus strand of CM077167.1, from coordinate 34,989,032 downwards.
TCGACACCCAGACAAGCAGTGTCGACACTTGGAGTCATTGTGTCAACACCTGGATGCAGAGTCGACACCAGATAGAAAGTGTCGACACTTGGAGCTGTGTCGACACTCAGTGAAGAAAAGTGCAGACAGAAAGTGTCGACACTTGGAGCTGTGTCGACACTCAGTGAAGAAAAGTGCAGACAGAATGTGTCGACACAAGGAGCTGTGTCGACACCCAGTGAAGCTGTGTCTACACCAGAAAGTGTCGACACTTGGAGTTGTGTCGACACTCAGCAAAAGTCTGCAGAGACTAAGTTAAAGTGTCGACACTCAGAACAATGTGTCGACACTCAACAAAAGAGTCAGCACTTGAAGAATGTGTCGACACCCAGCACAATGTGTCGACACACAACCAGAAGAGTCAACACATGAAGTAAGTGTCAACACCCAACACAATGTGTCGACACTCAGCTAAAGACTCTACACGTGAAGAAAGTGTCGACACAAGGAGCTGTGTCGACACTTAGCAAAGATCAGAAAGTTCAACAAAAATATTCTAAGTACAAGTGTCGACACTAAGGGAATGTGTCGACACTTAGCTGAAGTCTCAACAAGAAGAAGGTGTGTCGACACAAGGAGCTGTGTCGACACTCAGCAAGAATCAACATAGAAGACTATGTGTCGACACCAAGAAGTAGTGTCGACACTTAACAGATACAACACAAGAAGTTGTGTCGACACAAAGGAGATGTGTCGACACTTAGAAGAATTCAGCAAAAGCTAGAAGAACAAGTACTTGTGTCGACACTCAATTTCAGTGTCGACACATGCAGAAGAATCTGTGTCGAGACATACAAGGAAATGTGTCGACACCTTGCAGACTTGTGTCGACACTTACACAACATGTGTCAACACTTGGACTATAAGTGTCGACACTTAAAGACAGAAAGTCTCGACACTTACAGACAGTTAGAGATTTTCAAGAAATGACTGGATGACTTGATAGCTGCCGTTCCAGCCAGTCTACAGCACCTGTCAGAGATATCAGAAGTCAGTTATGGACCGGACCAGCCGGTTACCATGAAGAAGGCCTATAAATAGGCACCTACAGTTTACAGAAACTGTTGTCCAGATTGTTGTTCAAGTGGATCAGATTATTGTTCAAAAGTTCAGTTTGTTGAAAACCAAATTATTGAAGTGGTACCAAGAGTATCAACACAAGAAGATCTTGCAGTCCAAGTGCAGATCTAAGAAGTTGGAGAGAGAGGGCCCCTTCCAAGAAATCAGTCTCTGGAACTAGGCTGAGAAGAAGGATTCAGATACAATTCTGGATCTTAAGTAGCAGAGGTCAAGGAACTACTGCAGGAGGATTCAGTCTTATTCAGTTCTACTCAAGAAGCTTTGAAGAAAGCTAAGTCAGGGTGAATCCAGCTGAGTTCTTCCAAGAACTCATCAAGAAACTCTCAACTCCCCTCTTTTATTTCTGAGTTGTAGAGTTATTATTTGTAATACATTTTAACTTGTAGGATCCTTTGGATCTGAGTGATTTGTAAGCCTATAACTATAAAGGCTGAGGGTAGGGCTTGTTAGCCTGAGTGTAGGAGATAGAGATCTCTGAGTGTAGGCCTTGTTGGCTGAGTGTAGGCCTTGGTTGGCTGAGTGTAGGCCTTGATTGGCTGAGTGTAGGCTTTGGGATAAAGCTGAGTTGTAAGGCTTTGGGCCTGAGGTGTAGGAATCAATTTGGGTTCTGAGACAGTGGAGGAGTTTGGCCGAATCTAGTACACTGCTAGATAGGCGAAGGGGGAAAGTGGATGTACCCATATCTTGGGGAACCACTATAAACCACTGTGTTGTGCTGTGATTGTGCTGTGTATGCTGTGTATACTTTGTGATTGCTGTGCAAAAGTTAAAAATCTGTGATAATAAACTGTTTGCTGCCAGTAAAGTTAGAAAAGGATTAGGTCACCTATTCACCCCCCCCCTCTAGGTGTTTAGGTACCATATCTTTCAAGTGGTATCAAAGCGAGGTTCCTCAAAAAGGACTAACAGTCTGAGGAGATCCTGTTTGGCAGATTCAGTGTAAGATAAAACACAGTTTCAGGAAATTCAAGAAAATCAAGAAACATGGGTTCTTCTGAGAATCACAAGGAATTGGGTTCCATGAAATTACCCATATGCAGGAAAGAGATCTTTGGGATCTGGAAAGAAAGGGTAAGGCTATTTATGGAAGCCTCTGACCCTAGAATCTACATCACAGTAAAGGAAGGGCCTTATGTGCCAATGAAGATTTCTGTTTGGATGCAAATCAGAGAACTCCAAAGGATTTCTCTGAGATGACTAAGGATGAGATTGTCCTAGCTACAATGGACAAGAGGGCACAAAACATTATTGTAAGTGCCATAGATGATGCAACATTTCAGAATCTTATACACTGTAAGACAGCTAAAGAGATGTGGGACACTCTTATAGTGTATATGGAAGGATCTGAAGAAGTCAGGCAAGATAGAAAATCCTTGCTAAATCAGGAGTATGAGAGCTTTAGACAAGGTAAAGGTGATAGCATAACTGAGTGCTACAAGAAGTTCTACAGAATAGTTAATGAACTCATGTCTTATGGAAGAGAGTTCAGTAACTATGAACTAAATGATAAGTTCTTAAGGTCCCTAACCAAAGATTGGGACACAAAGATCTGTGCCATAAGAGAAATGACTAAGTTGGGGAAATTCCTCCTCCTACACTGTTTGGCAAGTTATTGTCATATGAGATGCAATTGACAGTGAGGAAAGAGGAGGAGAAATCAACAAGGACTGAACACAAGGAAAGATCAGTTGCTTTCAAGACAGAAGTTCCCAAAAAGTGCAGGAATAAGTCATCAACTCCACCTCTAGAGGTAGTTGATTCAGAGTCTGATGAGTCAGTTAGCACAAAGAGTGAGAGCAGTGAAAGTGATGAAGACTTCGCTGCCTTCACTAGACACTTTCAGAAATTCTTGAAGAAGAAACAATGGAGGTCAATACCCTCTTCTTCAAAGGGAAAGGAAGTCTTTTATCCGGAGAAAAAGCCTTCAAAGAAAGACAGGAAGAGGATAAAGTCAAGCAAGGCAACTGGATCTAAGATAGTGTGTTATTGCTGCAATAGACAGGGCCATGTTATTGCAGATTGTCCAGAGAAGAGAAAGGAATCTGGTGACAGGAAAAAGACTCACTTCAAAGGCAAGAAAGAGAAGTCTTTTGTTGCCAAGAAGGAGAAGACTCTATCAGACATTTCTTCTTCAGAAACTGAGTCTGAGGCTGAAGCCTACATGGGGCTGTTTGCTGGAGAAGAAGAGGAAGAATTCATGCAGATCATGGAGTCTATTTATGAACAAGAAGACAGTCAATGCCAAGGACTAATGGTTTTGACAGACAGTGCCAAAATCCTGGAGCAGCCAGGACCCAGTCAGGTAATAAGTTCAAGTTTAAATTCAGTTTCTTGTTCTAGTTCAGATTCAGATTCTTCTTCATCAAGTGATGAGAATGTATCTGAGTCTAAGGATGATATTCATCAGCTTATAGATGAATATAAGGTGTTGTTGCAGGCTTACAAGAAAAGCAAGACCCTAGCCAAAAGTCAGGCAAAGGAAATTGTTATTCTTAAAGCTGCAGCAACAGATTTTGAGAAGTCTTTTGATCAAAAACTGAATGAGATAGCCAGGTTGAAGCACATAACAGTGATTCAAATGGGTACTATATCATTTAAAAATGATCAAATCAAGAGTCTGGAGAGCAATCTTCAGAAAGAGAGAGAGCTTGTTGCTAGGTTTTCTAAACCTAAGTCAGTGCTACCTTTAATTGATGAATTTGTTCATCATAAAGGCAAGGCTGGACTGGGCTTTATTAGACCTGCAAGGACTGAGCAGTCCAAGTCTAAGTCCAAGGGCAAAGCCCCAACATTCAACAAGCCTGCTGTAGACAAGACAATCAAGGCAGTACCTAAGCAAAGGTACAACAAGTTTGAATGTTGGTGTTGTGGCAAGATTGGCCATTTTGCAGTGGACTGTTGGCACAATGTCAGTGCCAAGGTGAGTAGCAAGCTACCTGGTGGAAAGCCAGTAGGTAGTTTTGTCAGATTGCAGACTAACTTGTACCAAGGACCCAAGACTTCTTTGGGTTCTAAGGTTCATTAATCTGTTTTGCAGGTAAGTCCAAGTGGCCATAACCCAACATGGTACTTGGACAGTGGATGTTCCAGACATATGACTGGAACAAGAAGATTACTAAAGGACTACATTCCAGTAAAAGATGGTCCAAAAGTAACCTTTGGTGGTTCTGAAAAAGGAATCATCAAAGGATTTGGTAACATCTCTATAAACTTAGTTACCATTACTCAAGTGGCTTATGTTAAAGGGTTGAAACACAACCTAATAAGTATAAGTCAATTAAGTGATGTAGGGTATGACATCTCATTTGTTAAAAATGGTTGTCATATCAAGAGCTCAAGTGATCAAGAGATCATTTTGACAGGTTATAGGAAGAGGAATGTCTACTGCCTAGACATTATGATTGAGAACAATGGTTCTCCAGTTTGTCTTGTAGCTGATGAGACAGTCTCTCATTGTGTCAAATGGCACAAGAGGCTAGCCTATCTTAACTACAAGACTATTAGCAAACTCTTTAGCAAAGAGTTAGTGAGGAATGGTCCTCAAGTTAAGTGTGTCAAAGATGGTATTTGCTCAGCTTGTCAAAAGGGCAAGCAGACTAAATCCACCTTTAAAAGCATAGAAAACAAAGATGCTGTGAGGTGTTTGTACCTCTTGCATTTGGATCTCTTTGGTCCAATGTCAGTTCACAGCTTAGGTAGGAAGGTCTATACCCTTGTAGTTGTAGATGACTACTCAAGGTTTTCCTGGGTGTTCTTCTTAAGATAGATATCTGAAACACCTAGTGTCTTCTACAGCTTTGTCAAGCAAATTCAGAATGAACTAAATAGTACTGTGGTCAAAATTAGAAGTGACCATGGTACTGAGTTTCAGTCTGAAAGCATGACAAAACTATGTGAAGACTTTGGGTTATTTCAAGAATTCTCTTCACCTAGAACACCTCAGCAAAATGGCATTGCTGAGAGGAAGAATAGGACCTTGATAGAGGCTGGTAGAACCCTACTAAGTGATACATCACTGCCTGAGTATTTCTGGGCTGAAGCAGTTAACACTGCATGTCATGTTATAAATAGGGCTACCATCACTAAAGGGCTAAACAAGACCCCCTATGAAGTTGTGAAAGGCAGGAAACCAAACCTATCCTACTTCAGGATCTTTGGTTGCAAATGCTTCATACTTAACAATGGGAAGTCTTACTTAACTAAGTTTGCTGCCAAGTCCCAAGAGGGAATTTTTGTTAGGTACAGCAATAATAGTAAGACTTATAGAGTCTACAACTTGACTACACAAGTTGTAGAAGAATCAGTGTATGTAGTTTTTGATGAGACTAAACTTATTAATAATGAGTTGTCTAGCAGTGTATGCAGCCCCACAGGTTTGACAAAGAAAATGGACAAGCTTACTATAGAAGAAGTGCCTGCTGCAAGACAGCAAGTAGAAGAAAGTAGCTGTTGTCCAGGGGGAGAACTACATGTGCCAATTGCTGAAGAAATCTAAGGAATACAGCATGATGCAGATGCTGAAATGGTTCAACCAGAAGTGAGGATGCCTCCAGCTCACAGGCATCTTAGAGATCATCCAGTAGAGCTGATTATTGGAGATCCAAGACAAGGAGTTCAAACAAGGAGCAGAAATCAGAATGCTGCAATCTATTCCAGCTTTCTGTCACAAGTTGAACCTAAGAAGTTTGAAGAAGCAATACAAGATCCACAATGGACTGAAGCAATGCAAGAAGAGCTTAATCAGTTCAAGAGGTGCAAGGTCTGGGAATTGGTTCCTAAACCTAAAGACCACAATGTAATAGGAACTAAGTGGATCTACAGGAATAAGATGGATGAACAAGGGGTCATCATTAAGAATAAAGCTAGACTGGTTGCTAAAGGATATAGGCAAGAAGAAGGTATTGATTTTGATCAAACCTTTGCTCCAGTAGCCAGACTGGAAGCCATAAGAATGTTCTTGGCCTATGCAACCTATCAAGGATTCAAGGTGTACCAAATGGATGTCAAGTCAGCATTCCTAAATGGTAATCTTAAAGAAGAAGTTTATGTGGAACAGCCTGCAGGTTTTGTTGATCCAACTCTACCTCATTATGTCTATAGACTTAGGAAAGCTTTATATGTGTTAAAGCAAGCCCCTAGGGCTTGGTATGAAACCCTATCTAGTTTCCTTATTGAGAACAAGTTCTCAAGGGGGAAAATAGATAAGACTCTATTCCTTAGGGAATCTAGAGGCAAAGTCATACTAGTCCAAATATATGTAGATGACATTATATTTGGGTCTACTGAAAGCAGCCTTTGCAAAAAGTTTGCAAAACTTATGCAAGGTCAGTTTGAGATGAGTAGTATGGGAGAGCTGAAGTTTTTCTTGGGACTCCAAGTTAAACAGACTGAAAGTGGTTTGTCCATTTGTCAGTCCAAGTTCACCCTAGAACTCATAAGGAAGTATGGTATGGATTCATCCAGTACCATGAAGACTCCTATGGGGTCAAGTATGTCTCTTAGCAAGGATGATGCAGGGAAACCTGTAGATGAAACCTTGTATAGAGGGATAGTTGGCTCCCTATTATACTTGACTGCTAGTAGACCAGACATCATGTATGCTACATGTGTTTGTGCAAGGTATCAAGCCTGCCCTAAAGAGTCTCATTTGACTGCAGTCAAAAGAATATTGAGATATCTAAAGGGCACTCCCTATCTAGGCCTCTGGTACCCTAGGAATGGAGATTTTGATCTAACAGGTTATTCAGATGCAGACTTTGCAGGATGCAAAGAGGATAGAAAGAGCACTACTGTAACCTGTCAATTCCTAGGTGGGAGACTAATTTCATGGAGTAGTAAGAAGCAAACCAGTGTGGCTATCTCCACAGCTGAGTCAGAGTATGTGGTTGCAGGAAGTTGCTGTGCTCAACTTCTATGGATTCAACATCAGCTAGAGGACTATGGATTTCAGGTAAGTAGAACTCCACTTTTCTGTGATTCTACAAGTGCTATTTCAATAGCTAATAACCCTGTATCCCATAGTAGGACAAAACATATTGAGATTAAATATCATTTTCTTAGGGAGCATGTAGAAAGAGAAGATATTTTGTTAGAATATGTTAAAACAGATGAACAAGTAGCTGATATGTTTACTAAGCCACTAGAAGAAACTAAGTTCAATAGATTCAAAATTGAACTAGGAATGATAAACTTAGAGTAAGTTTACAGATTTGAAAATGACTAAGTAAAAAGGTGTCGACACATAGACTAGTCTATGTCGACACAGAATAGTGGTGTCGACACTTCAAGAAAAAGGTGTCGACACATCTAGGAATGTGGTGTCGACACTTCAGAATGTTAGTGTCGACACATGTCAAGTAGGTGTCGACACATCCCAAGTGGTGTCGACACTTTACTCAGAATTTTCTAAGTAAAGTCTCGACAATGTGTCGAGATATGTTGTGTCGACACATAACCAAGTGTCGACACATAAAATCTGTTGACTAAACTTGTGTCGACACATATGTGTCGAGACATTATAAGTCAGTGTCGACACTTATTGCCAATGTCGACACATTTTAAGTTAGCTGTCCCGCCTGTTCATCTTCAAACTTAGACAGGTATAAATAGGGTTCTGTCTTTGTTTGTCGACACGCTTTCAAAGTTTCGAGACCAAAACTACTGTGTCGACACCTCTCTTTTCTACAGACAAATTCTACAAACCCTAATGGCTCCTAAGCTTGAGGAGAACATTAACGAGGGTTATGAGCTTGTGTGCGGCGCATTAGACAATGCAGATCAAGAAATTCAGGCAGTGGTAACCCTAGTCGTCGATTCTGGACTAGAATATCTCTTGTCTGAACCTACAAAGATTTGGAAGAAGGAAGTACTTGAATTTCTTAATGGAGCTGCCGTAGATGAATCTGGATTCAGAATCAAATCCAGAGTTCATGGAACTAAGATTAAGGTTTCACCTAAGAGTCTGAGGAAGGTACTTCAGCTACCAAAAATTCCAGATGAAGAAGAGGTTACTGCTTCAAAGACCAGGGAAGTTTTAACCTGGTGTGGTCTTGATCCAAAGATGAAGATAGGTTCTGTCTTTAACAGGAAAGGCATGAATACTCAAGGAAAATTCATGTCTGAGATTGTGGGAAAAGTCTTACTCAGTAAGCCAGGAGGGCATGACAGAGTGTCTGCCAATATGTTTGGAGTAATGACAAGAATTATCTTTAATCTAAGAACTGATTGGTCAATCATAGTATTTGACAAGATTAAGGAGAGCTTGAAGAAGCCCAATCTGGGCAGGATCATTAGTCTCTACCTAGCTGGTACCATACCAGAGGTGATGAGTGCAGCTGCAGGTAGCAAAATAAACCACATGAGGAAGATGGATCTAAGGATCTTTTCAAGATGGGACAGGGTGTTGTCAAAGGACATGCCAACTCCTGAGAAGACAGTTACTGAGACAGTCACTCCTTCTAAGAAGAAAAGGAAGATAGCTCCTGTGGCACAAGAGTCCTCCAGCAGTTCTGGGAGTGAAGAACAGGTTGTTTTCACTCCTGATGATCATGAGGAAGTGCCAGCAGTGAAGTCTCCTGCTCCTCCAGCTGATGTTGAGATCCAGGGGGAGCTGCCTCCAGCTAGCCCCATCCACAAGGATCAAAGCCAGGGGGAGCATCCAGTTGTAGAAGCAGCATCTACACTGGACAGTGAGCAAGCCACCATCATCATCCAAGAGGTACTCACTGACCTAAAAACTTTAGAATATCTTATAGAAGATGCTGATTTGTCTGATGTTCCTCAGCAAACTCAGCTGCCTAGTCAAGAACCAGATGTTGTTATCAAAGACACATCTGCTGTTCCAGTAGTTGAAGAGCAAAGAATGTCTCCAGCTCAATCACCTCAAGAGTTCACCATGGAAGATCTATTTCTCAATCTAGATCAAGTTGATTTTGACATGGACAAAGAAGCTGCTGGAAGAGATACTGCTGCTGCTGAGGGGGAGCAAGTACAAGATCTGGAAGAGCCTATTAGGCCAGAAAATGAGAAGGCACCTGATGTGCAAACTGAAAAACCTCAAAGCCCTAAGGATAGGGTTGAGATAGCCAGCACTTCTGCCTCTGAAGATGAGGAGAGTGCTAGGGCAAAGAAGAAGAAATTATATGTTTTTAAAAGAAGAAGTCAGAGTTACAAGAAAGCTCTACAATATATAGCCCCACAGCCTATAATTCAACAAGCCCCAACTGTTGATTATAGTGCCTTAATGATTGTCATGCAGATAAAACTTGATGAACAAAGAAAGGCTATAGAGGCTTATGTGGATGAAGGGCAGAAGACTTTACAATTTGATCTGGCCCAAGATATAAAATATATAAGGTTTGAGATAAATCTCAACAAGAAGGAGATGACAGACTGCTTCCACAAGGGTGGAAATGCAGTGGTGTATTTGGCAACACACCAAGAGAAGATCAAGGCACAGGTAGATGATATAACATTGAAGCAAGGGTATATCCTGGAAAATCAGATAAGAATGAATGACAATTTGACTGCTTCACATAATGATATAGTCACTGAGTTGAAGACCAAGGGTGTTGAACCTTCTACATCTACTGCTGCTGCTAAAATAGAATTTGACAAAGCCTTTCAACAAGAAATTTCTGCTGTCAAGACTGCCATCCAAGCCTCTCAGAAAGCTATATCTGATCAACTGCTAAAGCTCAAACCATTCTTTAAAGAGGGAATCAGATATTTGGACAGTCAAATAAGATTTCAAAAGGATGATGTCAGAGACCATATGGCTCGAGAAGTCATAAAGGGGGAGAGAGTATTAGTCAAAGCTAGCTCTGACCATGCCAAATGGATATTTAATTTCATCAGAGCTACATTGGGCTATCCTCCACTCTGTGATGATGATAATGTTGCTGAATCAGGGATTCAAACTGCCTATCTTGGAGGTGAGCAACCAGAGGTAGCTCAGGTCATTTATCCACCTCCAGACTTTGACATGATTCAAGCAGATGTGAGCACCATGTATAGCCCACCTGAGGGCAAGGACCATGTTCATATTGAAAAGGTTGTTCAACCTATATCTGAAGCCATGCAAGAGGAATTACAGAAAGAAGAAGAGACAAGGTTGTCAAAGAAGAGGTTTAGGGAACAAGCAGAACACAAGCCAGATTTTGAACAGTGGAGCCCTACCTCTAGGAATATCATATTAACTGCCTAGAAAGCTGCCAAGGACAATACTCATGAAAGGAACAAGTGGTTCTCTGAAGCTGAATGGAGAAAACATGAAATAAGACAAGAAGCCATTGTTCAATTCAGAAGGAAGGCTAAGATGGGAAAGCTACCTCCTACTGCAGTGGAGCCTAGCAAGTACTTCCCCAAGCCATATCACTACTTTGAGAGGCAGAAGATCAAGGCAGAAGCACTCAAACAGAAAGATCTAAAAGGCAAGAAGCCTACTGTTGCTGCAACTGCTGAAGCCACTGTCAAAGCTCAAGTCCAACCTGGCAAAGGCATAGTTATCAAAGAACCAGACCAGAAATAGATTAAGAAATTACTTGAAGATTATTTTGTAATCTTTTAAATGTAAAATATTTTTGTAAACCATTGAAGGTGTATTAGAAAAATGTTAGAACAATATATGATAAATATATTTCATGATTGTTCTGTGAATGTGTCTATTTCTTGTTCTGAAATAATGAATGTGTATACATGTGTGAATTATTACATGTTTATGTTTACCCTGCTGTAAATAATCTGCTTTACATCATTTTGTAATCTTTAATTATGAATGGTGTATATCATTGACTAAGGGTTATGACTTCTCCAAATAGGGGGAGATTGTTGGGTACATTGGTCAAATGTACCTGATTTGAAGAAGCCTCACCCAACTCAATGATATACATCATAATATATTTGATGTATGTTGAGTTTACTTGTGCAGGTTAAGAAATCACTGGACTGAAGCAAAATGTTTCTAAGTTCATGTGTCGACACCCAGAGGGAAAGTGTCGACACTTAAGAAGACTTGTGTCGACACCCAGACAAGCAGTGTCGACACTTGGAGTCATTGTGTCGACACCTGGATGCAGAGTCGACACCAGACAGAAAGTGTCGACAATTGGAGCTGTGTCGACACTCAGTGAAGAAAAGTGCAGACAGAAAGTGTCGACACTTGGAGCTATGTCGACACTCAGTGAAGAAAAGTGCAGACAGAATGTGTCGACACAAGGAGCTGTGTCGACACCCAGTGAAGCTGTGTCTACACCAGAAAGTGTCGACACTTGGAGTTGTGTCGACACTCAGCAAAAGTCTGCAGAGACTAAGTTAAAGTGTCGACACTCAGAACAATGTGTCGACACTCAACAGAAGAGTCAGCACTTGAAGAATGTGTCGACACCCAGCACAATGTGTCGACACACAACCAGAAGAGTCAACACATGAAGTAAGTGTCGACACCCAGCACAATGTGTCGACACTCAGCTAAAGACTCTACACGTGAAGAAAGTGTCGACACAAGGAGCTGTGTCGACACTTAGCAAAGATCAGAAAGTTCAACAAAAATATTCTAAGTACAAGTGTCGACACTAAGGGAATGTGTCGACACTTAGCTGAAGTCTCAACAAGAAGAAGGTGTGTCGACACAAGGAGCTGTGTCGACACTCAGCAAGAATCAACATAGAAGACTATGTGTCGACACCAAGAAGCAGTGTCGACACTTAACATATACAACACAAGAAGTTGTGTCGACACAAAGGAGATGTGTCGACACTTAGAAGAATTCAGCAAAAGCTAGAAGAACAAGTACTTGTGTCGACACTCAATTTCAGTGTCGACACATGCAGAAGAATCTGTGTCGAGACATACAAGGAAATGTGTCGACACCTTGTAGACTTGTGTCGACACTTACACAACATGTGTCGACACTTGGACTATAAGTGTCGACACTTAAAGACAGAAAGTCTCGACACTTACAGACAGTTAGAGATTTTCAAGAAATGACTGGATAACTTGACAGCTGCCGTTCCAGCCAGTCTACAGCACCTGTCAGAGATATCAGAAGTCAGTTATGGACCGGACCAGTCGGTTACCATGAAGAAAGCCTATAAATAGGCACCTATAGCTTATAGAAACTGTTGTCCAGATTGTTGTTCAAGTGGATCAGATTATTGTTCAAAAGTTCAGTTTGTTGAAAAACAAATTATTGAAGTGGTACCAAGAGTATCAACACAAGAAGATCTTGCAGTCCAAGTGCAGATCTAAGAAGTTGGAGAGAGAGGGCTCCTTCCAAGAAATCAGCCTCTGGAACTAGGCTGAGAAGAAGGATTCAGATACAATTCTGGATCTTAAGTAGCAGAGGTCAAGGAACTACTGCAGGAGGATTCAGTCTTATTCAGTTCTACTCAAGAAGCTTTGAAGAAAGCTAAGTCAGGGTGAATCCAGTTGAGTTCTTCCAAGAACTCATCAAGAAACTCTCAACTCCCCTCTTTTATTTCTGAGTTGTAGAGTTATTATTTGTAATACATTTTAACTTGTAGGATCCTTTGGATCTGAGTGATTTGTAAGCCTATAACTATAAAGGCTGAGGGTAGGGCTTGTTAGCCTGAGTGTAGGAGATAGAGATCTCTGAGTGTAGGCCTTGTTGGCTGAGTGTAGGCCTTGGTTGGCTGAGTATAGGCCTTGATTGGCTGAGTGTAGGCTTTGGGATAAAGCTGAGTTGTAAGGCTTTGGGCCTGAGGTGTAGGAATCAATTTGGGTTCTGAGATAGTGGAGGAGTTTGGTCGAATCTAGTACACTGCTAGATAGGCGAAGGGGGAAAGTGGATGTACCCATATCTTGGGGAACCACTATAAACCACTGTGTTGTGCTGTGATTGTGCTGTGTATGCTGTGTATACTTTGTGATTGCTGTGCAAAAGTTAAAAATCTGTGATAATAAACTGTTTGCTGCCAGTAAAGTTAGAAAAGGATTAGGTCACCTATTCACCCCCCCCCCTCTAGGTGTTTAGGTACCATATCTTTCAAATGACGACTCGAGGGAAGTGTTATGACAGTCTATCAGCACACATATTTATAGACACCGTACGGCCCACCAAAAGATTCCCTGATGTTGACACGTACTCAGCAAATATTTTTGGGTTGGACGTGTCTTTTCGAGCGCAGAGCTAGCTCAAAAAGAGCGGGGATTGTGTACAACCCCATATTCGCTGAGTCAGACCAGGAGGCACAATGGTCAACAGTTGAGCTAGCCAAATACGTTCCCGCCCAAAAAGAGATCTCGCCAAGGTTGGTGGGAGCGATCGCGCCAGATCGTCGATCTAAGATCGACGAGCGTAACCGAATCGTCGAACGGAGAACAGCATGCTAAAATCGTCGAGCGCGGCCTGCGCGGGAACGCTTGCGCTTTCGCCAGGCTTCAATCTCAAAGGGCTCTCGCCTATAGGCAGGCGAGAGCGTTCGCACTAGGCTCTGGGCGGAAGGACCTCGGCACAGCTCTCGCCGAGTGGGACCCAAGGCCTAGGGTTAAATGACCAGATTGCCCTCAGGTAAATTTACCCCTGTGCCCTCAGGAAAACAGCAGGATTCAGCTATTGGCAGACCAACTAGGGGCTTTTCGGTAATTTCAGGTCAGTAAGGTGCTATAAATAGACCCATAAGGACTCCTTAGAAGGCAAGCTATCATTATCTCCCAAATTCCAGTGCTTTCTGAGGAGCTCCAAGCCCAGCTTTGGCTTTGGAGGGGAAGCTCTCAGAGAGCTTCCGGGTGTGAGGTGGCACCTCCCTGCTGAGGCTATTGGGTCAGTCTTAGGTCCTTTGAATCCAGTCAAGGGTTGAGACTTGAGAGAAGTAAGTTTTGGCTGCACCCCTTTTTCTTTGAACTCCCGTTGAGGTCATATTTGGCTTCAACAGATATATAATAGCATATATAACTTATTTTTCTTATATATAGCTATATATGCCGACTATATAATAAGCATATATATGTTATACTCTTATTCTATATAGATTATAATAGGCATTCTTATAGTCTATATACTGTTCATACATAATCAACATATATATAGCTTAGCCTAGATATAAGCTATATATTTGAATATGCTATATATTAGCCTATCATAGCATATATTATAAGCTATATAAACATATATTATAAGCTATATAGGCTATTCTTCTATAGTAGCTATATGCATGCCTATATATATGATATGTTCTTCTATATAGGCTATAGTCTATATACTTATTCTATATATAGCTTATTGACTATTTCTTCTAAATAGGCTATTTCATTTTCTGCAATATATGCCAAATAATATATGTAAATCCCCCTCATAAAATGTGAGAGCAAATTTTATGCATTGTGAAACCGTCTCGCGGTGATACCACACAGCGTGGCAACACACCACCACGTGACGCTTACCCTGTCAGCCAATATCAGAAACCCACACCGGAGTATATGAGATGGTACATAACTACAACAAAAGTGTAAAACAGGAAGCATTACTAGCACAAGTAAGTAGTCACAGACAATCACACTGAGTTTCAAATCCAAATAGTAGCAAAGTAGGACAAAGGGCTACACATGCCCACACAACATACAACACAAAAACATAAAATCAATCAACTATGATAATCTCAACGATGCTCGCATCCACTGGATCATCAGATGAGTCCGTGGAGGAGTCAGGTCATAGGGGCAGAGCGGGCGTCGTCCTAATAGGTCTTTGTCTACTGTGATATGGGTTGAACCTCTGCAGAGGTACCCACTGCTGGTTTGCTTGTTCCTGCTCAGGTTAATGTCTAATAATAAAATATTTGTAATCGACAACTAAGAAACATCTTCCTGCCCCTCGGTGCTCCTTAGGGCGCAAAGCAAGTAGGGCCAATAGTTTGTTAAAGCATCAAACACATGATTAGGTTGTTTATTTAAGTTGGCAATAATAGGTAACCCAGCAGAGTCGACACCAGACAGAAAGTGTCGACACTTGGAGCTGTGTCGACACTCAGTGAAGAAAAGTGCAGACAGAAAGTGTCGACACTTGGAGCTATGTCGACACTCAGTGAAGAAAAGTGCAGACAGAATGTGTCGACACAAGGAGCTGTGTCGACACCCAGTGAAGCTGTGTCTACACCAGAAAGTGTCGACACTTGGAGTTGTGTCGACACTCAGCAAAAGTCTGCAGAGACTAAGTTAAAGTGTCGACACTCAGAACAATGTGTCGACACTCAACAGAAGAGTCAGCACTTGAAGAATATGTCGACACCCAGCACAATGTGTCGACACACAACCAGAAGAGTCAACACATGAAGTAAGTGTCGACACCCAGCACAATGTGTCGACACTCAGCTAAAGACTCTACACGTGAAGAAAGTGTCGACACAAGGAGCTGTGTCGACACTTAGCAAAGATCAGAAAGTTCAACAAAAATATTCTAAGTACAAGTGTCGACACTAAGGGAATGTGTCGACACTTAGCTGAAGTCTCAACAAGAAGAAGGTGTGTCGACACAAGGAGCTGTGTCGACACTCAGCAAGAATCAACATAGAAGACTATGTGTCGACACCAAGAAGCAGTGTCGACACTTAACATATACAACACAAGAAGTTGTGTCGACACAAAGGAGATGTGTCGACACTTAGAAGAATTCAGCAAAAGCTAGAAGAACAAGTACTTGTGTCGACACTCAATTTCAGTGTCGACACATGCAGAAGAATCTGTGTCGAGACATACAAGGAAATGTGTCGACACCTTGTAGACTTGTGTCGACACTTACACAACATGTGTCGACACTTGGACTATAAGTGTCGACACTTAAAGACAGAAAGTCTCGACACTTACAGACAGTTAGAGATTTTCAAGAAATGACTGGATGACTTGACAGCTGCCGTTCCAGCCAGTCTACAGCACCTGTCAGAGATATCAGAAGTCAGTTATGGACCGGACCAGCCGGTTACCATGAAGAAAGCCTATAAATAGGCACCTACAGCTTATAGAAACTGTTGTCCAGATTGTTGTTCAAGTGGATCAGATTATTGTTCAAAAGTTCAGTTTGTTGAAAAACAAATTATTGAAGTGGTACCAAGAGTATCAACACAAGAAGATCTTGCAGTCCAAGTGCAGATCTAAGAAGTTGGAGAGAGAGGGCTCCTTCCAAGAAATCAGCCTCTGGAACTAGGCTGAGAAGAAGGATTCAGATACAATTCTGGATCTTAAGTAGCAGAGGTCAAGGAACTACTGCAGGAGGATTCAGTCTTATTCAGTTCTACTCAAGAAGCTTTGAAGAAAGCTAAGTCAGGGTGAATCCAGCTGAGTTCTTCCAAGAACTCATCAAGAAACTCTCAACTCCCCTCTTTTATTTCTGAGTTGTAGAGTTATTATTTGTAATACATTTTAACTTGTAGGATCCTTTGGATCTGAGTGATTTGTAAGCCTATAACTATAAAGGCTGAGGGTAGGGCTTGTTAGCCTGAGTGTAGGAGATAGAGATCTCTGAGTGTAGGCCTTGTTGGCTGAGTGTAGGCCTTGGTTGGCTGAGTGTAGGCCTTGATTGGCTGAGTGTAGGCTTTGGGATAAAGCTGAGTTGTAAGGCTTTGGGCCTGAGGTGTAGGAATCAATTTGGGTTCTGAGATAGTGGAGGAGTTTGGTCGAATCTAGTACACTGCTAGATAGGCGAAGGGGGAAAGTGGATGTACCCATATCTTGGGGAACCACTATAAACCACTGTGTTGTGCTGTGATTGTGCTGTGTATGCTGTGTATACTTTGTGATTGCTGTGCAAAAGTTAAAAATCTGTGATAATAAACTGTTTGCTGCCAGTAAAGTTAGAAAAGGATTAGGTCACCTATTCACCCCCCCCCCCTCTAGGTGTTTAGGTACCATATCTTTCAAATGACGACTCGAGGGAAGTGTTATGACAGTCTATCAGCACACATATTTATAGACACCGTACGGCCCACCAAAAGATTCCCTGATGTTGACACGTACTCAGCAAATATTTTTGGGTTGGACGTGTCTTTTCGAGCGCAGAGCTAGCTCAAAAAGAGCGGGGATTGTGTACAACCCCATATTCGCTGAGTCAGACCAGGAGGCACAATGGTCAACAGTTGAGCTAGCCAAATACGTTCCCGCCCAAAAAGAGATCTCGCCAAGGTTGGCGGGAGCGATCGCGCCAGATCGTCGATCTAAGATCGACGAGCGTAACCGAATCGTCGAACGGAGAACAGCAGGCTAAAATCGTCGAGCGCGGCCTGCGCGGGAACGCTTGCGCTTTCGCCAGGCTTCAATCTCAAAGGGCTCTCGCCTATAGGCAGGCGAGAGCGTTCGCACTAGGCTCTGGGCGGAAGGACCTCGGCACAGCTCTCGCCGAGTGGGGCCCAAGGCCTAGGGTTAAATGACCAGATTGCCCTCAGGTAAATTTACCCCTGTGCCCTCAGGAAAACAGCAGGATTCAGCTATTGGCAGACCAACTAGGGGCTTTTCGGTAATTTCAGGTCAGTAAGGTGCTATAAATAGACCCATAAGGACTCCTTAGAAGGCAAGCTATCATTATCTCCCAAATTCCAGTGCTTTCTGAGGAGCTCCAAGCCCAGCTTTGGCTTTGGAGGGGAAGCTCTCAGAGAGCTTCCGGGTGTGAGGTGGCACCTCCCTGCTGAGGCTATTGGGTCAGTCTTAGGTCCTTTGAATCCAGTCAAGGGTTGAGACTTGAGAGAAGTAAGTTTTGGCTGCACCCCTTTTTCTTTGAACTCCCGTTGAGGTCATATTTGGCTTCAACAAATATATAATAGCATATATAACTTATTTTTCTTATATATAGCTATATATGCCGACTATATAATAAGCATATATATGTTATACTCTTATTCTATATAGATTATAATAGGCATTCTTATAGTCTATATACTGTTCATACATAATCAACATATATATAGCTTAGCCTAGATATAAGCTATATATTTGAATATGCTATATATTAGCCTATCATAGCATATATTATAAGCTATATAAACATATATTATAAGCTATATAGGCTATTCTTCTATAGTAGCTATATGCATGCCTATATATATGATATGTTCTTCTATATAGGCTATAGTCTATATACTTATTCTATATATAGCTTATTGACTATTTCTTCTAAATAGGCTATTTCATTTTCTGCAATATATGCCAAATAATATATGTAAATCCCCCTCATAAAATGTGAGAGCAAATTTTATGCATTGTGAAACCGTCTCGCGGTGATACCACACAGCGTGGCAACACACCACCACGTGACGCTTACCCTGTCAGCCAATATCAGAAACCCACACCGGAGTATATGAGATGGTACATAACTACAACAAAAGTGTAAAACAGGAAGCATTACTAGCACAAGTAAGTAGTCACAGACAATCACACTGAGTTTCAAATCCAAATAGTAGCAAAGTAGGACAAAGGGCTACACATGCCCACACAACATACAACACAAAAACATAAAATCAATCAACTATGATAATCTCAACGATGCTCGCATCCACTGGATCATCAGATGAGTCCGTGGAGGAGTCAGGTCATAGGGGCAGAGCGGGCGTCGTCCTAATAGGTCTTTGTCTACTGTGATATGGGTTGAACCTCTGCAGAGGTACCCACTGCTGGTTTGCTTGTTCCTGCTCAGGTTAATGTCTAATAATAAAATATTTGTAATCGACAACTAAGAAACATCTTCCTGCCCCTCGGTGCTCCTTAGGGCGCAAAGCAAGTAGGGCCAATAGTTTGTTAAAGCATCAAACACATGATTAGGTTGTTTATTTAAGTTGGCAATAATAGGTAGAAACATGGTAATACATAAAATAACTTATCATGTGAGAGAGCTCATACTAACTCACACAATAAGGAATATTCATGATGATTTGCAAAGCTAGAAATATAGCTTATCTTTTTATAGCGCCCATACATCGAATAAGATAAGTCTATGAGTATTAAAATGTTACAATCAATATCAAATTCTATAAAGAAAAGCTAATCAGTAGTACTATGCGACCAACGAGCTTACCCAAGCTTTATTCTAGGCATCAGAATGATCACATGATTTATGAGTTATGTCGACAAAAACAACCTTATTAAGTAGGTTGCTTTCCTATGGGCATTGTCGTAGTGGTAAGAAGGCAATATCGATACAGTTACCACCGCTTCTAGGGAAGTATTGCGAGCGCGCTACCCAGGGGAGCTAGTTGATGTAATTGTGTGTGCTATTTAGGGAAGGTAGTTTCTATAACTATAAGCATGCTACCTTGTGGAGGTAGTTGCTGTAGCAGTGACCAAACTACTTGGGCGAGGTAGTTGATGTAGTTGTGAGCATGCTACCCGGTGTCGGTACTTGAGGTAGTTGCTATACGGGGAACTCAGTTCCTACCCGGTTGCAGATGGGGCATGCCCTTCATGGTCGTAGGATGCGGGCTTCCTACTCGGTGTGGGGGGGGGGGGGGGGGGGCACCTATCTTGCCGAAGGTCGTCGCCTTGTCCTTCAGAGATTTTTTGGTGGGGGGAATCCAATTCCAGCCCAATCGCAGAGGAGGGCAGGCCCTCCAGGACCGTAAGAAGCGAGCTCAGTACTCGGTGTAGAGGTCTAGCCCCTATTTTAGCAGAGGTCATTGCACTACCCTTCAGAGATGTGTTTTCTGCAACAAGCATCATAAATGAAGTCAGAAAATAATTGTATTTATAAATATGTGGGCGAGTTTGGACTCGTGGATTTAATGCAATAAAATTGGAAAGTATATTGTTAGTAGAAGCAACACAGGTCTTGCACATTCTGGGCGCGAGGGAGAATCCCTTTGTCTGGTGCCATTGGCTTTCTTGTGTCAGGCTTCCCTGACTCCCTTCACCCTTCGAGTCGGAGTTGACTCTGAAAGAAGTGGCGGTTGCAGGATGCTCCATGGCCCTCTGTGATGACATTTGTCTCACATGGGAAGATGATCTTCATTGTTATGCTAAATGTAGAACCGTCTGCCTAGAGTGCATTCAGCTGGGGAGTCTGAAAATGACATTATATGCTAAGTCAACTTTGATGTTGAATTGCATGTTACTGGTTATTTGCACGAAAACATCCCACATAGTTACGGGGTGGATAATGCTCCCCAGAAATGGGACATGAGGCTGTGTAACTCCCCAAAATTATTAAAATGAGATGTGGGTGCGGATATAATTTTTGGGTGTGCGGTTAGCAGGTTCACACTAGGTTAAATCTAAAAAAACTAATATTTGATCCTCTCTCCTCATTCTTTTTCATCCAGTTGTAATTGTAAGGCACACCACCTATCCCGATCTCTGTTATGACACCCGGATGGAGCTCACCTGCCGCTGCTCCTTGTCTCTTATGACCTGCACGTCGTTGGAGAGTGAGTGAGAAAGAGAGAGAGCAGGAGATAGGAGAACAAAGTTCTCCCCTTGTTGTGAGCTTCCGCCACCGAAAGGAGTCGGGCCTCCGTTGAAGGAGTTGATCCCATCGCCCCCGCTATACTCGTTGATCCCATATTTTTGGATTGACCTTAGTGTATGTTTATGTAATTAGGGATATAAATGATCCAACTGGAGTAGCTGGAGAGGATAAATCCATGTCCAGTAAAGCAACTGCTAAGGATGTATGATCTGTACTTATGGGTGCAGTGGTTTGATATCTAAAAGCTGAGAGCACCATTATTGAGCTAGTTTGTTGGGGCTTGAGCCCGGGCCAGACCCACGCCTAGGGGGGCTCACCAAGCCCCATATTTTTGCAAGGGCCTGACATGGTGCCCGACAAAGCGCCAGGCTTTGCCTGGTACCTGCCCAATTGGGCGTTGTGCGACTGTAAAGCTGGGCAGCCGCCCGACATTTTTGGTTGGGGCGACATCCTCAGCCATAAACGTTGGGCACTAACCACCTTGCTATCATTTGGCAGTGGCTAGCTGTTAGAAGACAGCCAGCCGTTGCTTTTTGGTACGCAACAACGGATGTTGCCATTTGGCGGCAACAACCGCTGTTGTTGCCATTTGGTGGCAAGGACCCTCAAATATCTAATTTTGGGGCCTGCCCAGCAAGGCCTAGGCCTGGCCCAGTTTGCTAGGCTTAGGTAACCAAGCTATTTTTAGGGAGGCCCGAGCCCATCCTAGGCTCGATTTGAGCTGGGCCCAACAACAAATAAGCTTTGGCCCCAAGGGCCTGGGCCTGACAGGCCTTCATTTGCACCTCTAGTTGGATTTAGGAACTACAAGAAGACAGACACTGTAGATCTAGTAGGCAAGAAGACAAACACTGTAGATCTAGTAGGCTGTTAATGGATAAGAGGGGTGTAAGATGCAGTTTTCAGTAGCAGGTGGTTATTGGTAATAACTGAAATTAGGAGGTGGTTACATGGGAATTTGGGCAGTTAGAAGAGAGGAAGGGGGTTGTTGATGACAAGATTAAGGGTGGCCGGCGGATGTATCTGTGACCAGAAAATGAAGGGGAAGGAGATGTCGTAGACTTCGGCACTTCGGCACGTAGAACTCATAGAATCGACAACATAGAATCAAACTTACGGGCTAGGAACCCAAAATAAAAGGCTATGATTAGCAGCAACAAACATACATAAAAATGTGTAAAAAAAAATAAATAAAAATATTCCGCCGTTGCTATGCGCCCACAAGCTCGGATCATCCGCCTGACGATCTTAACTCCACCTCCCACATGCAAGCTCAGATGGGTTCCCTTAAATCAACATTAAACCATTGAAAAGGCTTGCCCTTTGTCGAGACAACAAAAATGCAGCCGCTATGAAGCTCATACAAGTAAATTAAGCTCAGTTTGTCCCAATAATAAGTAATCACTACAAATTCTATTTGGCAATTATTATCTTTTATATGTAAGCTGGGGGAAATGAAACTGCATGCTCTAGCAAAAACATTAAATGGTATACAAGTAGGACATTGTGTGTGTGAGAGAGTAAGCTACCAATGTGTCAAAATCTCTGAAATAAAATTTCCATGAACATCTTTTAAGAAAAGATTTAAGGACCAAAAAGAACAATCCAATCACTGAACTTTCAGCCCAGCTATTCCTCATTTCTTTGCAGCAGGCTGAGTCACAAGTTTGCTAACAACATAACAATCCGGCGGGCTAATGTTCGTGTAGTAATTCTCGATCGTCTCCGTGATCTCAAATCCAAATTTCTTATAAAAGGAAATGGCATCATCGTTGTTTGTTTGTACGTGCAAGTAAATCTCCGAGATATTCTGCTTGTCGGACAAGTCCATCACATGATTTAACAGCTTTGTACCTGCAGAAATTCATTGTTAGAGTTCATTCATTTAGCAGAAAACCAGTAGTTTGGAAATTCCCCTACTTCATGTGTGCTGAAATAATAAATTTACGAGCAAATATTGCCGTAACAGCACCGTGTATGCGCACCTAGGAATAAGTGGGTGTTGGTGAGCTTAAAGCATATATTTCGTGTAGGATCGTATTACACTAGTAAGGAAACACGCGACATTCGAAAAGTGATGTTCAGTCTTGAAGCATGCTCATCTGAGTATGTGGCCAATCACATCCGTGTAAGAATTTTAATTTCCTCTTCCAACCCATCAAAGAATGGGCGTTATGGCATAGAACGAGAAGAAAGGAAAGAAATCTGTCCAATAGTAACAAATGGTGTCTCGACTAATTGAAATACGATCGAACCTAATAGTAAGCGATCTGCCAAAAGTAGCAAAAAGATTCCTTCTGAATCAATTACAAACTTGAACTACCCGAATACATACTTGAAAGGCAAAAGGCCAACATAGATCAAATTTGTTGGGTATATTGCAGAATAGCACGGATTGGTAGGCACAATACGAGGCAGAGTGGGCATATGATTAGAAGGTATATTATTTTTGGATGCACCAAAACATTAGGAGCATAAACATTCCAAATGGGAAAAAATGGCAGAAACTAACCCACCGACTCGGTCCTTTATACAGCATCAGATTGTTGGGAAAATTGTTTATAGTGGTCTGTGAATTGCAGCGAAAATGCATTAGAAGAATAGCGAACATAAGTACTCATGATGAGCTTCACTTCATACAGAAGAATCAGCTAAAGCAGAAGTGCACACTTTGCTTTCAAGCGAAGGTGCTCAAAGGATCTTTTTATTGAATTTTCAAGTGATTTAGGGCTGCCATTCTTCAACCAATTATTTTCCTTGACTATATGTAATTGCTCGGATGGATCATTTTTTAATTTAGTTCTTGTAAATTTAAATAAAACCAAGAGCTATAATCGCACATGTTTTTTTTATTTGAAATTTATATCTAATCTCCATTGAGTTTTATATGATATGCTCTGCCACAAATTCTTTCCAGTAGGGGAAACAACTTTATTTTCTAAAGTATCTGAGAGAGTATATAAGAGTCAGGTCTGATCCATACGTAGATTCAAGAGTTGGTTTAGCCTTATTATGGTTCCTACATTTATGGGGCTTTAGATAAATATAAATTGCCAAAGATTATTGGAGGATAAGTGAGATCCTACATTTATGGGGCTTTAGATAAATATATCTTGCTATAGATTATTGGAGGATAAGTGAGACGCATGGTATTGTAAGCGGCCACTTACCTGACAATTGCTAAAGCTGGGAGACGATAGTAATCTTCATGGATAAAACCTGTCCACCTATAGGTACTTCTACGTGATGATATCAGAGTCAGGTTCTGATACTGAGACATATGGTTTCGTCTAGGTCATTGATTGATGAGTTAATCTTCTCTAGAGTACACCTCATCCTCTGATGTTGTTTTGCTGGTGGTTCTCATGTTATCACACTAACAATTTCACCTAGTCTCCAATTCGTCTTCTCCATCACTCATCATTTTGACAGTCTTCTGCGTCTTCTCCATCAGCACATTCATTGAACGTAATCACAGGAAGCTTCTCGCTGGAAGAATCTCTCATACACAAGTAACCATGAGCTCCTTGAAAAGTAGTCACAACTTATGTATTGTCTTTGTAGAAAGAATGGAAAAGATAATAATTTGGTGCAATTTATTCTTCCACAATGGGGGCAATATATAGGAATTATAACAAACACATAACACTGATAGGCGGTGTGTGACTAAACACATAAACATTAATAATACTCAAATATTAATAAACCTAACACTCCCCCACAAACTGGAGGTGAAACCTTCAGCTTGAACACAACATAAAAAGAGAGGTAAACGGTGGCTGGCAATGTGGGACAAAACAACAACCACCGAGGCTCAACCACGTTTCACACGGGATAATCTAACCGGGCATAAGCCACATGTCGTTGGTCCACAAGCCGACCATGATCACACTGGATGCTCCCGGTGCTGAAACCAGGTCAACCAAAAAAAGGCCAACCAACTCTACCTAACATTGAAGAAAAATATGGGGAGACAAATACCAGACGAAATATGCCTGGAGGCTGTGTGAGACTAAGGTAGAAGTTGGGAAAGAGGCATCCGAGTCACCGTCATCACAAACACTCCCCCTCATGTGAAACATGTGCATGAAGGCATAGACTACGCCTAGAGGACGTGTGAGACTAAGGAAAGAGTCGAGAAAGAGGCATCTGAGTGTCGTCATCATGAACACTCTCCCTCACGTGGAATATGTGCATGAAGACATAAACTACACCTGAAGGCCGTGACGAACACTACTCACGTAGAGCATGTGCATGAAGACATAAAACACATTGGGACACAAACATAAGACATAAACACGACACACACAAAAAACATAGCATAAAACAACTATGGAGAAGGCTGTTGACGAGAACACGATCCAAGATGCAGCGAGCAAAACACGAGCACAAGCTAGCGGCAAGCAGAAGGCTCAAACAACTGCGAGTAGAGGGCTCAAGCAATGGCGAGCAGAAGACTCAAGCAACGGCGAGCAGAAGACTCAAGCGACGACGAGGAGAAAAGAGAGCCCGACAAGAAAGAGAAGCATTGACCAAGAGGACTGTCACAACCCGCATTTTCTCAACGATAAAATCGTATCAGAGCAAGAGAAAACACGTGCCGTGATGCCACGTCGTGCAGAGGATAACTGCACACGCTCAGGCAAAACTCCAGACCTTTGTTTTTAAGGAAAAACGTTGATTAATTATGGTAGAAAAACAGTTATGTTGAAAGGTCGTATCCCTCGACACGGTGGATCAGCTAGTCCACAGATAACAACATATTTATACGCAGCAAAAAATACTTTGGTTCAATTAAGTGGACACCCTAAACGAGCATAGGTGTCCCCGGGGGACGACCCATGGTACGCACGACTCTAAGGTGAATATAGTATGCATAAAAATGTGGTCTTTACGCTATAAGGAAAAATAGTGTTTTAGTTTTACAAATATGAGATGCATGAGTACATATAGTAACATTTTAGGGTTTAAAACTGGAATGCACCCTAGCATAAATCCTTCCCAGAAGAGCAAGAACCACCAGGTAAAAAGTAACAGTAGTGAGAGCAGTAAGCAATCTAACACAGAAAAGCTAAAGTCTATGGGCGTCAACAACTGACACGAACCCATAGAAAGGAGAAAAAAACAGCCAAGTCTAATCAATGCAACTACCTCAAACTCGGAGGTGGAAACAAACAGCCACAGGAACCAGCAGCACCAGAAGCCCAAGCCTGTCAGCTAAACCAGCTACAGCTCTGATCCTGAGGCATTCAAAAGAAGAACACCTCAGAAGCAAGTCACAAGTAGAGCAAGAGTAAAAGCAGATTACACAAACCTCTAAGTAGAGGAGAATGAAAGAAAAGGTGACTGCAACAAAACGGTCAACAGAGTAAAAATGAGCAACAGTAAAACTAGCCGAGCAAGATAGACTAAGCATTATATATACAAGGAAAAGGAGCAAGCAACAGCAACCGAAGTCCAATCTTCCATTAGCAATTACCATGCCGAGGGAGGACCCCAACGCGCATAGTTCATCTGAATATAAAACACTATGCCGAGGGAGGACCCCAACGCGCATAGTTCATCTGAATTTTCTTAGTTACATAATTATACAAGCAGTGTTCATTTGCGCTCATTCATCATCATAAACTCCAGGGATAGCCGACCAAGTGGGCTGCATAAGGGCGTTTCAAAGAACAGCAAGATTTTGAGATTTAAAACTTAAGGGACTTCAAGTCACAAATTCCAGAAATAAAGGGGAAAACAAGTTAGGAGTTCAGAACAAGTATCTCTACCGTCGAAATAAGATAAGCTCAACAAGTGTAGAAACAAAAAGGAATGTAGGAATTTGGAATTTAGAACAAGGGGAAAGCAAGAACACTACTTGCCTCGGTCCACCGGAAAAACTCTCCAAATCTCCACGCGTCGCGATAGGAGCCGAAATCCCGAGGGCGTAGCTCTCGACGAGAGCCTTCCAGATCCACGATCGGCGGGAAAAACCGAGCACCGGAGCTCCGTCGGTGATCGCCGGGAGAGGCACGGACGACAAACTTCTCCGCGCACGCCGCTCTGGGACGGGAAGCAGGAGAAACCTAGGTCGCTAAAGATAAGGAGAAACAGGGTATATATACTCAACAGCTGCAAGGACCGGGTTCAACTACATCGGACCGGTGGTGCCGACGCACCACAGAACAGCGGTGTCGACACGCCTGTGTCGACACAAGCCGGCAGTGTCGACACAGCAGTGTCGACACCCGCCAACCAGCGGTGTCGACACACCTGTGTCGACACCGGCCGGCAGTGTCGACACCGCAGTGTCGACACTCAACAGCCAGCGGTGTCGACACACTGTGTCGACACCGGCCGGCAGTGTCGACACAGCAGTGTCGACACCGACAGCCAGCGGTGTCGACACACTGTGTCGACACCGGCCGGCAGTGTCGACACAGCAGTGTCGACACTGACAGCCAGCGGTGTCGACACACTGTGTCGACACCGGCCGGCAGTGTCGACACAGCAGTGTCGACACCGACAGCTAGCGGTGTCGACACAAAGTGTCGACACCAGACGGCCCCTCTCGACGACTCGTCGAGCCAGCACGGCAAGCGTGGAGCTCGACGATCGTCAACCTCCACACAACGCCCAGAAAACTAACCATCGTCAAGCTCGAACCCAGAGGATAGAATAAGATAAAATCGACATAGCAAGGTTGGTTCGACGAACTGGACGAGCAAGACAGAAAAAGACAATCAATTAAGCTTTCCAAAAGTGAAAATTTCCGTTTCTGCCAAAGATTCAAGAATTCGGCCGACTGAATCGACGAGACGTGAAAGCGCACTAACGGCGACGCGCCACCAACTACACGCTAGAGTAACGCCCTAACGTCACAAGGATGCCTACCAGGGGAGACAATAATGCCGAAAAAAAAGCAGGGGTGTTACAGTCACCCCTCCAAAAGGGAAGTTTCGTCCCGAAACTTGAAACACAAACGGAAAACAAGAGGACAGAGAACGAGACAAGACAGAAGAATTCTTGAAACTAGAATACTAACCAGAGAGATTAAGAGAACAGCTGAGGATGAGATTCTCTCATCGCGGATTCCAATTCCCATGTTGCCCCTCTTGCATCCTGATTTCGCCAGAGAACCTTAACCATTGGAATTGTTTTCTTTCTTAGCACACGGTCTTGCGTCTCCAGAATGCGAACCGGTTCTTCAACATACGAGAGATTAGGCTGCAACCGGGGTACCGATACAAGGACATGCCGCTCACTGCGGACACACTTTCACAACTGGATCACGTGGAACACGTTGTGAACACCAGGCAAAGAATCAGGCAACTCTAGTCTATAGGCAGAAACTCCAATGCGCTTCAAAATCTGAAAAGGCCTCACATACTTGGGATCTAGCTTATGGGTTCTTCCAAATCTTTTAACACCCGGCATCGGGGAGACCTTCAAAAACACCATGTCCCCAACCGCAAACTCCAGGTCAACTCTGCGCTGGTTTGCATACTTCTCGTATCGCTCCTGAGCTAACCTCAGCTTTTCACGAATGTGCCTTACTGAAGTACTCATATCCTCCAGCACTTCTGGTCCGAGCAACGGCTTCTCGCCCACTTCTGTCCAAAACAGAGGAGTTCGACAACGCCTTCCATAAAGAGCTTCAAAGGGCGCCATCTGCAAACTTTCCTGATAACTATTGTTGTATGCAAACTCCATTAATCTGAGGTGTTTATCTCAAGCTCCGCCATGGTCCAGGATATAGCATCTAAGCATATCCTCCAAGACCTGGTTCACTCTCTCCGTCTGACCATTTGTCTGCGGATGATAGGCAGTAGAATATCTAAGGTCTGTACCTAGAGCTCCCTGTAAGCTTTGCCAGAATCGAGACATGAATCGGGAGTCTCGGTCGGACACAATACTCGTCGGTACACCATGAAGTCTGATAACTTCGTTCAGATAAAGCTCAGCTATCTTTTCCATGGAATAACTAATCTTGAAAGGCACAAAATGGGCACACTTAGTTAGCCTGTCCACAATGACCCACACTGCATCATGCCCTCGGGGAGATCTGGGCAAACCGGTTATGAAATCCATTGATACACTCCCATTTCCAACTCGGTACATCTAAGGGAGTTAACTTACCACCCGGCCTTCTGTGATCAGCTTTTACACGTTGACAGGTATGACATTCAGACACAAATCTTGCGATGTCATTTTTCATGCCTGACCACCAAACAATCTGCTTCAAATCTCTGTACATTTTCGTGGAGCCCGGATGATATGCAACACTGGAACCATGCGCTTCACTGCATATTTTTGATCGGATGTCCCCAACAGCAGGAATACAGTATCTGCCACGGTACTTTAAGGTACCCATGTCGTCAATTGTAAAGTCGGGTAATTCCCTTCTCTCAGTCCTACTGCGGAGGTGCTGCAAGTCAGGATCGTCCTTCTGATGAAGCTTAGTAAGGGTAATCCACGAAGGCTCATCCACCTCTAGGCTACTCGGCAAAGCACTATTCCCTACGGTTATGTCCATGAGCAAGAACTCTTCGACAAGGGATTGCACCGAGAGGTTAAGGATGTGTGCGGGCTTCCGGCTCAGCGCATCTGCTACAACATTAGCCTTGCCGGGGTGATAAAGGATATCCACTTCGTAGTCCGCAACATACTCTAACCATCGGCGCTGGCGCAAATTCAGTTCCTTCTGAGTAAAGATATATTTCAAACTTTTGTGATTCGAATAAATTTTGCACAACACTCCATATAGAAGATGTCTCCACAATTTCAAGGCATAAATGACGGCAGCAAATTCTAGATCGTGCGTAGGGTAATTCTTTTCATGCACCTTCAATTGTCTTGATCCATACGCAATCACCTTGCCGTCCTGCATCAGCACGCAACCGAGTCCAACTCGCGAGGCGTCTACATAAACAACATACTCCACTCCTTCCACTGGCAATGCCAACACTGGAGCAGAACACAAACGCCTCTTGAGCTCTTGAAAAGCTCCCTCACAGGCATCGCTCCAAACAAAAGCTACGCTCTTTTGTGTAAGCCTGGTCAACGGCGCAGAGAGGACAGAGAACCCTTCCACAAATCTTCTGTAGTAACCTGCCAACCCTAAGAAGCTCCTTATCTCTTTAGGCGATGCAGGTCTCTTCCAGTCCAAAACCGCAGCTATCTTTGCAGAATCCACTGAGATACCTTCCTTACTTACAATGTGTCCTAGGAAAGACACCTGAGATATCCAGAACTCACACTTGCTAAGCTTCGCATACAGCTTGTGCTCCCTCAAAGTAGACAAAACCAAGCGCAAGTGCAAGACGTGCTCATCTGCATCTCTAGAATATACTAGGACATCGTCAATGAACACCACCACGAACTTATCCAGAAAATCCTTGAACACCCTGTTCATCATGTCCATAAAAGCTGACGGTGCATTCGTCAATCCGAAAGACATCACCAGAAATTCAAAGTGACCATAACGAGAACGAAAAGCAGTACGCGGAATGTCTGACTCCCGGATCCTCAGCTGATGGTAACCTGAACGGAGGTCAATCTTCGAGAACACAGAGCTACCCCGCAACTGATCGAACAAATCATCGATCCTAGGCAACGGATATCTGTTCTTAATTGTTACCTTGTTTAGCTCTCGATAATCAATGCATAGTCTCATCGTCCCGTCCTTTTTCTTCACGAAAAGTACTGGTGCACCCCTGGGAGAAGAGCTGGGTCTAATAAAACCGCATTGCAATAACTCATACAGTTGAGTACGCAGCTCCTCTAACTCACGCGGCGCCATGCGGTACGGTGCTTTGGCAATAGGGCGAGTGCCTGGCTCGAGGTCTATAACAAACTCCATCTCTCTCTCAGGAGGAAGTCCAGGAAGGCTATCTGGAAAAACATCCGGAAACTCGCACACCACAGAAACGTCCTCTACTCGAGGCTCAACCAGTGCAGCTCCCAGAACAGAAACAGAGACAAGAAAAGAATCACAGCCAGACTCCAGAAATATACGAGCACGCACCGCAGAAATGATCGGAGACTCCAGACGCGGCAACCCATACACACTCATGGGCTGGCCATTGCTACCCTTGAAATCCAAGCGCTTGAGCTTGCACTGAATGACAGCATCATAGCTGGACAACCAGTCCATGCCCAAAATTACGTCAAAGTCCACCAGATCTAGCACCTTCAGATCCGCAATCGCCAGAAACCCGCCTAGGGAGATGGGGCACTTTTGGATACCCTGGCTTGACCTCACCAACTCTCCTGAAGGAAATTTGACATCTATGGAGGTGTCTAACCGGTCGAGAGCCCAACGATGACGGTCCACAAAACTTCTTGCCACAAAAGAATGAGTAGCACCCGAATCGAACAAAACGCGCGCCCACTTATTCTTCACCTTAAATTCACCTAAACACACAGCGCGCGAAACTAATATGCAAAAACCATATATCCACTAAAAGGAATAACTAGCCGAGTCAGAGACTAACCTGCGATCACCTGAGTCGATGATTGGGCCTCCTCCTTGGTCAGCACATTCAACTTTCCTTTTCCTTTGTCCGCGAGAGGCGGGGGCGGCGGTAAGGTCTGCAACGGGACTGCAAGCAGCGCAGGCTGGCTCTGCGGGCAATTAGCCCTCATGTGTCCTCTTTGGCCACAGAGATAACAAGCTCCATCCTTCTTGCGACAACGGGCCACATCATGTCCACTCCTCTGACAATAAGAACAGACAGGACCCCCTTTGGGAGCATCTTGGATCGCATGCACCTGAGAAAGCTTCTGCGCATCCAATCTCTTAAAACACCTATCGAGAGAGTGCCCCGGCTTCCCACAGAAGCTACACACCTCTCTTCTGTCCTTCTTCACTGCAGGGCCAGGTGCCCTCGCACTTTCTCAATCGTCAGATTTCCTCTTGTCCTTCTTTGCAAGCGATCCCCGATTCTTCGCATTTTCTATCGCCTCAACCTTTAAGGCAGCTTCAACTACTTCGGCAAAGGTCTCCGACTTGTAGGCACTAACCAACTGCTGGATATCATACCTCAGACCACCCAAAAAACGCTTCACTCTGCCTTCCTCAGATGCTATCAGGTCTGGGGCGAAACGACTGAGCTTGCCAAACTCGACTTCGTACTCACCAACAGTCAGTTGCCGCTGCTTCAGGTGTAGGAAACTGTTCATGAGGCGGTCTCGCTCGACCGATGGTAGGAACTTCTTTAGTAACAAACTCCTGAATGATTCCCACGAGCACCCCTCCGAAAGGTTCTCTTTTTCTCTGATCCACCAACTCTTCGCAAGGCCCTTGAGTTG
Source organism: Platanthera guangdongensis (assembly GCA_039583875.1). Taxonomy (NCBI): domain Eukaryota; kingdom Viridiplantae; phylum Streptophyta; class Magnoliopsida; order Asparagales; family Orchidaceae; genus Platanthera; species Platanthera guangdongensis. Next base: position 34,957,216 of record CM077167.1, on the reverse strand, counting down.
ATAAGCCGCAATCATCACCTTTTGATTGGGAGAAACGCCAGAGTAGGAAAACATTTCTTCCATGGCAATAATCCAGTCATCCAATGCCATGAAGTCTGTCCTACCGTCATAAGACGGGGGTCCTAAACGCTGGAAGTGAGAAATGAAATTCATCTCAGGCGGCAACGCAACTGGGGGAACTAGAGCAGCAGGGGGGATAGGAACCGCTTGATCCACAGCAGGACCCTGTGCTCTGGACTGCTGCCCAGAGATGACAGCCAACATCGATTGCATCTGGGACTGCATGTCCACCATCTGCTTTGCCAGGGTCTCATTACTTAGCCTCAGCGCTTCGATCACCGCTTCGCTCTGGGCACCTGAAGACTCGCCCTCTGACTGGGGGGTCGACCTCGTCGCAACGCGCCTAGGCGGCATTCTACAGAACAAACGGAGATCTAGTCAGACCTTGCTTAAGACATCACAAACTGGGAAAGCATTCCCTAAAACACACTATTTCGGATTCACATTGACCGATACGAACAAAAGGCTTAACAGGGACCTAGCTGAGGACACTGCAGCTAGAAACTAGCGTACCCTGACACAGTTCAGATCCGGAACGGACAAACTCAGATCAGGTCGAAAAGAACCGATACTTGCTCCTACTGTTACCTTGCTCTGGGAAATCATAAAATGATGTTATGCTTCTAGCTTGTGCCTATAATATGAATGCATGAATGTATAAATTTCATCCCAAGGTATGAGTGTACATATGTCATCATGCAGATCTTTAACTTAGCACGTGTGCTTATGCAATGATATGTTATGTATGCAGTGCTATGCTTACTACAATAAGACCTTAGTGCATGCTATGAGCGGCGTATACATTCAATATTATGCATCTTATACTACATAATATTGTATGCAACGAAGAAAGAAAACGCGCTAATGGGCATCCATGTGATGATGGTTATGCATCTCATACTACATAACCGTCACATGTTGCCACCTATGGTGGATCCATATACAAACACATATTATGCATCTCATACTACATAATATGCCCCGTATACTTCTTATCATGCTATGAGTGTAGTGTTCGTGCTTCCATCAAAATCTACTGATGACATATTGGTGTGTGTATGCAATGCAATGATACAGCTAGGGTTTTGCTTAAGGGAAAGTTGTTCGACTGTTTTGGTCAACCAACCAACCCTCTTGCAAAACCTCCCTCTGATACCAACTGTCACAACCCGCATTTTCTCGACGATAAAATCGTATCAGAGCAAGAGAAAACACGTGTCGTGATGCCACGTCGTGCAGGGGATAACTGCACACGCTCAGGCAAAACTCCAGACCTTTGCTTTTAAGGAAAAACGTTGATTAATTATGGTAGAAAAACAGTTATGTTGAAAGGCCGTATCCCTCGGCACGGTGGATCAGCTAGTCCACAGATAACAGCATATTTATACGCAGCAGAAAATACTTTGGTTCAATTAAGTGGACACCCTAAACGAGCATAGGTGTCCCCGGGGGACGACCCATGGTATGCACGACTCTAAGGTGAATATAGTATGCATAAAAAGGTGGTCTTTACGCTATAAGGAAAAATAGTGCTTTAGTTTTACAAATATGAGATGCATGAGTACATATAGTAACATTTAAGGTTTAAAATAACTGGAATGCACCCTAGCATAAATCATTCTCAGAAGAGCAAGAACCACCAGGTAAAAAGTAACAGTAGTGAGAGCAGTAAGCAATCTAACACAGAAAAGCTAAAGTCTATGGACGTCAACAACTGACACGAACCCATAGAAAAGAGAAAAAAACAGCCAAGTCTAATCAATGCAACTACCTCAAACTCGGAGGTGGAAACAAACAGCCACAGGAACCAGCAGCACCAGAAGCCCAAGTCTGTCAGCTAAACCAGCTACAGCTCTGATCCTGAGGCATTCAAAAGAAAAACACCTCAGAAGCAAGTCACAAGTAGAGCAAGAGTAAAAGCAGATTACATAAACCTCTAAGTAGAGGAGAATGAAAGAAAAGGTGACTGCAACAAAATGGTCAAAAGAGTAAAAATGAGCAACAGTAAAACTAGCCGAGCAAGATAGGCTAAGCATTATATATACAAGGAAAAGGACCAAGCAACAGCAACCGAAGTCCAATCTTCCATTAACAATTACCATGCCGAGGGAGGAACCCCAACGCGCACAGCCTATCCGAGTATAAAATACTATGCCGAGGGAGGACCCCAACGAGCATAGTTCATCTGAATATAAAACACTATGCCGAGGGAGTACCCCAACGCGCATAGTTCATCTGAATATAAAACACTATGCCGAGGGAGGACCCCAACGCGCATAGTTCATCTGAATTTCCTTAGTTACATAATTATACAAGCAGTGTTCATTTGCGCTCATTCATCACCATAAACTCCAGGGATAGCCGACCAAGTGGGCTGCATAAGGGCGTTTCAAAGAACAGCAAGATTTTGAGATTTAAAACTTAAGAGACATCAAGTCACAAATTCCAGAAATAAAGGGGAAAACAAGTTAGGAGTTCAGAACAAGTATCTCTACCGTCGAAATAAGATAAGCTCAACAAGTGTAGAAACAAAAAGGAATGTAGGAATTTGGAATTTAGAACAAGGGGAAAGCAAGAACACTACTTTCCTCGGTCCACCGGAAAAACTCTCCAAATCTCCATGCGTCGCGATAGGAGCCGAAATCCCGAGGGCGTAGCTCTCGAGGAGAGCCTTCCAGATCCACGATCGGCGGGAAAAACCGAGCACCGGAGCTCCGTCGGTGATCGCCGGGAGAGGCACGGACGGCAAACTTCTCCGCGCACGCCGGTCTGGGACGGGAAGCAGGAGAAACCTAGGTCGCTAAAGATAAGGAGAAATAGGGTATAAATACTCAACAGCTGCAAGGACCGGGTTCAACTACACCGGACCGGTGGTGCCGACGCACCACAGAACAGCGGTGTCGACACGCCTGTGTCGACACAAGCCGGCAGTGTCGACACAGCAGTGTCGACACCCGCCAGCCAGCGGTGTCGACACACCTGTGTCGACACCGGCCGGCAGTGTCGACACTCAACAGCCAGCGGTGTCGACACACTGTGTCGACACCGGCCGGCAGTGTCGACACAGCAGTGTCGACACCGACAGCCAGCGGTGTCGACACAAAGTGTCGACACCAGACGGCCCCTCTCGACGACTCGTCGAGCCAGCACGGCAAGCGTGGAGCTCGACGATCGTCAACCTCCACACAACGCCCAGAAAACTAACCATCGTCAAGCTCGAACCCAGCGGATAGAATAAGATAAAATCGACATAGCAAGGTTGGTTCGACGAACTGGACGAGCAAGACAGAAAAAGACAATCAATTAAGCTTTCCAAAAGTGAAAATTTCCGTTTCTGCCAAAGATTCAAGAATTCGGCCGACTGAATCGACGAGACGTGAAAGCGCACTAACGGCGACGCGCCACCAACTACACGCTAGAGTAACGCCCTAACGTCACAAGGATGCCTCCCAGGGGAGACAATAATGCCGAAAAAAAAAGCAGGGGTGTTACAAGGACAGCAGCACGAGAAGCCATCTTCCATAGAAGGAAGCGACTGAAAGCACGACTTGATCAAAGGAGAGTAATAGGCGTAACAGCCGTTTCCCCTGAAAACAGGATCGAGGGAGGAGAGGGGTGGTTTTGTAAATGAGAACGCGAGCAGCGAGATCTGCGGGATCTGGCGTCGGGAGAAGTAGCAACGAAAGCAAGATCCAGAACAAACGAGCTCGATGGGAGAAGCTACAGCGAAAATAGTAGCCGAGGTGGCGGGATCGCCGACGCGAGAAGGTAGACGCGCCGATGGGTTTAGAAGAAGCTGGGCTTGACGAAGAATCAACGTCGACACCGAGGAGGGGAGAAAGGCCAGCTCCCATCGTTGGAATCAAGCGTCAATTCCGTCGACGTGAGCGAGAGTAAGGCTACCCAGCTGAATTCCTAGCTGCACAGTCGGTCGGGGATCGAAACGAGAGGCGGAGATCGAGCATAAATTAGAAAGCGCCGAGAACTTTAGGTCGCCAACAAATTAGGGCGACGAAAAGAATTCCCAGAATCGTTTCTGCTCTGATACCATGTGGAAAGAATGAAAAAGATAATAATTAGTGTCTACAAGGGTCATCAAAAAGTTGTTCCATAAGTGTTGTCTTGAAAACAAACTTCTTTTCCATTTCCAAGTTCCAACACCGATTTTTTAGCAACACTTTTATCCTTATCTTAAATTTATTATATTTAATTTACACGTCCAACACCACTAAATCTATATTGTGTTGTCAAATTTTCTCCTGGTATGACTTTGCAATCCTTACAAATTACGAAAAGTCTAAAATGATTCTTCCTACGTTATTTCTTTCTTCATACTCAGATCGTCCATGAACGACTGTACAATCTATATTTTCCTTCCAAATAAAGAATGTTGGTGGTGGAAAGAACGTACTTGGAGAATCAAAAGGTCGTGCGCCTCCAAATAAAGAATCTTGGTGGTGGAAAGAGGAAGCGCAAAACAAAGTGAGGGCAAATAGGGCTAGCTATAAATCACTCTACGCTTGTAGGAATGATGAAAACTTAGCAAGGTATAAAGTCGCCAAAAAATAAGCTAAACATTCAGTAAGTAAAATAAAAAGTGAAGCTTATGAAGAATTTTATAAGCGACTAGACACCAAAGATGAAGAGTGTGACATATAATATTGCTCGAGCTAAAGAGAGAGACAAGAAATTTAAGTCAAGTTAGATGCATAAATGATGAAACAGATACGGTTTTGAGAGATGATGTGGATATTAAAAGCGATAGAAAAGATACTTTTATCAATTGTATAATGAAACAAATGAATATGAATTGAGCTTGGAAGAGTTAAGTAAATTAGAAAAATATAGGACCATAACATTTTATCGTAAAATTCAAGTATCATGGGTAAATGATGCTCTAAAGAAGTTGAAAAATGATAAGACGGTTGGTTCAGACGATATACCCATCGAGTTATGAAAATGTCTAGGGAATGATAGAATTTTATGTCTTACATGTTTTTTCAATAAGATACTGAAGTCAAAAAGGATGTCAGACCAATAGAGAGAAAGTATATTGGTATCTTTGTATAAAAACAAAGGAGATATACAAAATTGTGTTAATTACAGAGCAATTAAATTAATGAGTCATACAATGAAACTATGAGAACGAGTAATAGAAAGAAGAGTAAGACGAGAGACCAACATCTCGGAGAATAAATTTGGATTTATGCCAGGGCGGTCGACCATTGATGTTATACATCTCTTGAAGAGACTTATTGAAAACTATCGAGAAATAAAACAAGATTTACATATGTTGTTTATCGATCTTGAAAAGGCTTATGGTAGGGTTCCAAGAGAGGTCTTATGGAGAGTCTTAGAAAAGAAAGGTGTAAATATATCATGCAATGACATAATCAAAGATATGTATACAAATTCAGTGACAAGGGTGAGGACATCTGAAGGAATAACACATGAATTCTTTATCATTGTTGGCTTACATCAAAGTTCAGCTTTAAGCCCTTATCTTTTTACCCTTATCTTAGATAAGCTCACTAGACATATCCAACAAGCAATACCTTGATGTTTATTGTTTGTGGATGATATCGTTTTGGTCGATGAGACGCGTGATGGTGTAAACACAAAACTTAAATCTTGGCGAGACACTTTAGAAAAGAAGGATTTTGGGTTGAGTAAGGCAAAAAAAGGAGTATATGTGATGCAGGACGACGCATAGGATTTGCGCGACAGTTGGTTATTTATAGGAAACCCTAAATACATGCGATGATTAAATTAATTTTGCAAAAATTTAGAGCGGGCGTTGCACTTACTTGGAGAAATCAAACAACTAAATTTTTTGTAAAACACAAAAAAATTATTTTATTTAAAATGAATTTTCTTAAAAAAAATGGTTCAATTATAAATCCGGGAAAAGAAGGTTCGCAACTTTCATTCTTTCTCCTTTGTTGTAGCAGAACAAAAATCGTGAACTCTAAATACAGTTTCGTTTGGAGTTTTCGACGTAGTGTTTGGTGACAAAATTCGGGCGATAACCTAACAATGAATCTAATATCCTACGGGAAAAAATGCAGACACACACAAAGGAAGATAAAGAAACAAGTTACCCACGGAAGATTCGTCTTTCCGCAATTGAAGTCGACTACGATCCCGCGAGAAATTCCTCGTCACCTTCAATCTCCAGCTCTAAGGTCGGCCGCTATCGCACACGAGCACCCTGAGAAAATTCGCTCACTCTCACACTCAAGTGACTCCACGAAATCTTAATCTTTCAACCACACACAGAAGTAAGAAGTCAACAAACAACACAATTTTTTTATCTACTGAAATTCAACCACGAGCATCAAATTTCCCTACGACTATTCACCAGAAATTCACTAAACTAAACATCCCCTTTCCAATTGTTCATGATCTCTTCATTCCAAATTCCTATACACACAAGCTATGAAGCACCGACACTCTAAAATGGTCAGTGTCGGTGTCTGACACTCCGACACACGTCCGACACGCCGGCACGCTGGGACACGCGTGTCGGAAGTGCCGGACACGCACTTATTCGGGATTCACGTGTCCCGCTAAATTGGACATGCGAGTCCCGTAATCGGGTATTAATTTATTCCCTCCGTCTCCGCATGCCATTTTTATCTCATATCTCTCGTTCCATCTTCTTCCCAATTAGGGCATCTGCGATTCTGCGGCTCGGCGCTCGGCTTCCTCTTCCCCGACCATGAATCTGCTTCAGGGATGCGGCTTCCTCTTCCTCCCTCTTCCTCGTCGATCCGCGCCTCTGCGGCCACCATCGATCAGCGACCACCGATCTGCTTCAGGTTTGCGGCAAGTGGCCACCATCGACCTGCGATTGCGGCTCGGCTCTTCTTCAGGTATATCTCCACTGCCTACTCTACTTCTTAGCATCGATCCTCTTCCTACCACAATCGATTTGACGCCACCGCAAGCTCTTCTTCAGTTATATTCCCACTTCCTACTCCTCTACCACCATCGATCTGCGGCCAGTCCACCGCTAGCTCTTCTTCAGGTATAGAGTTCAAATAGTTTTGAATCTTTAGTCTAGATAGTTTTGTAAATGCTCTGTGATTGGATTATACATTAGGTCTTCACAGATTTCTGAGTTCAAATCATTCAATTATGTGCATTTTTACAGGTATAATCCAAACTCTGCCTATTATGTGCATTTTTATAAACCAATCAATTTGCATAAGTACAAACCGCCTCACCTAACTTACTGTGAGCACTAGACATTGTGATAATATTGCATTGAAGAATATAGAATTGTTATTTCCTATTAGATTTCTTATAATGTGGATAATGTCTTTCTTGATGCATATTATTATTTCAATTGATGCATATTATTATTTCAATTGAGCCTATATTCTGCAATTTCTATAATTATAAAATATGAATTTAACAAACGTGTCCCAACGTGTTGAATATTAGTAGTTTAGGAGAATGTACGAGTCGCGTGTCGTGTCATGTCGTATCGCGTGTTGCGTGTCGGTGTCGGTGCAACAAAGCACACAAGTGGTTCCAACGGGATTAACTAAGCAAAAAAAATAATTCACTGGAGTTGCAATAGGAACAACAAATACAAGGGAATCTTCACTCTAACAAAAATTTCACCAGCAACAAAAAAATAACACCCAAATTTTCTACATCAACTGAACTCCGGAAGCAAAGCAAAAAAACCAAGTCATTGAACAACAGCTCTCTGAAACACCAGCAATCTCAAATTTCAACAACGGAAACAACATAGAGATTGGCCTTTTATAGGGCATCAACCAAGAACTTCACACACTAAAAAAATCAAGTAAAAAAAACTAAATACTGAACCGTCGGCCCATGGAGATGGGAAGAACTTGGCTGGGAGTTACAATAATCGCCAGGAATAGTGATCGTTGCAGGAGACATGGCTGGAACTGCCACCAAAATCGTCGGAGGAGGATGCGTTCTGCAAAAGCTCCTGTACGCAGAACGTGGGCGGAAAAGGCGCGTTGTGTGGAGATCTGGTGGTGTGCAATGATATTGACGGGGAAGGCTTGCAAGGAACCCTAAAGAACCGAAAATAAAGCCAGTGGGTTCTCTTCTTTGTTTTATTAAAGCCGTCGACTGGACCGGCTTTTTGTTGAATTAATAGCTGATTTGGAGAAGAAGCTTTTGTGCTGACCGGGCTGGTTTGGGGACTTTAACAAATAACTTTTTACTTATATATATATCTTATATATATAAAGCAATATACATATCTTGAGGCACACCATACATACTTTAAGTTTTGACCATTGGATCTCATCAAATAAATTCTATCCCTACATAGAGAGGGGGGAGGAGAGAGGGGGAAGAGAGATAATAGGAGAGAGATGGCGGAAGGGAGAGGAGAAAGGGGCGGAGAGAGAGGGAGAGAATAAGAAGAGAAAGAGTGCGAGAAATTAATGTTTTTAAGTCAAAATGTAAATTGTTTTATAAAATAAAAATTGCGATATTGATTTATATTTTTTTACGGTCATTTTGAATACTTATATGTATATATTGCGGGCGCTGCCCACCTTGATGCGGGCGCAGCACGCAACGACGCATCGAGCACAGACGAAGCCCGTGCGGAGGCGGGTTAAGCCCGCCTATATGCGGCCGAAGGCCGCCCGAAAGCATCGAGCACGGGCATAGCCCGTGCGAAGATGCTCGTATATTTATGTGTATATATAAATATATTTCCAAACATAAAATGGAAAGTTACATATATTGCAAAATAAAAGGCAAAAATGACACAATAATAATATGCAAAACTCAGGGCCAATGGAGGTCCGGTTAGGTGTGGCGTCGGGTACTCTTGCGTCAACCTTATTTGGGCTGGTTTTCACCAATATGGAGCTTAAATTTAGCAGTGCAAGAAGGGTGGATGACTTCGTTATTAAGTTGGATGATCAAGATATTTCCCACGGTGAGTGCTTTAAATATCTTGAATTGATAGTTCAAAAAGATGGAGGTATTGATAAAGATGTGACATATAGAATCCAAGAAGGTTGGTTGAAGTGGAGAGGCGCGTCAATGATCTTATGTGATCGTAAGGTACCAATGAAACTTAAAGTCAAGTTTTATCGTACTGCAAGTAGACCAGCGATGCTCTATGGTTCTGAGTGTTGGGCAGTGAATTATGTACATAAGCAAAAAAATTAGAGTTATGGAAATGAGAATGCTTAGGTGGATGTGTAGACACAAGACTAGATAAAATTAGGAACAAATATATCGGAGATAAGACAGGAGTAGCACCAATTGCAGAGAAGATGCGAGAAGCTCGACTGAGATGGTTTGGACACGTACAAAGGAGACCATTAAAGGCACCTGTTAGGCGTTGTGAGAGTTTAGTCACTAGGCCTATTAAACGATGGAGGGGTATACCAATAAAGACTTGGAATGAAACTCTAAGAATAGACATGATGTACTTAGGCATTAGTGAGAGTGAGATTATGACTAAAGATAGGGCACAATGGCGACAAATGATCCATATAGCCAACCCCACTATAGTGGGATAAAGGCTTGAGTGTTGTTGTATATGTCCATTTAAGTCTCATCTTATAAAAATCTTCTCTATTTGTGAGATTTCTCTTAGTAAATCATCTATGTCTTCCCAAAATTATACTTTATTAGCTTCACTTAATGCTACTTGTGCCGCATAAGCACTGATCACATTAATAATTTTCTTGTCTATGACCAATTTAAGAGCTAAGATTCTATCACATTTTCTACTTACCCCAAAAACTTCATCCCTCCAAGTAGTATTCACAATGAAGAAGATATGGGGAGAAACAATAATGAAGAAAAAATGGGGAGACACAAACAACAAAAGAAATAGGTCTGGAGGCCATGTGTGACTAAGGCGAGAGCCGGGAAAAAGTCATCTGAGTCACCTTCGTCACAAACATTACCCCTCACGTGGAACACACATGCATGAAGACATAAAAACAAGGAATAAGCTTAGAGACCGTGTGTGACTGATACGTTCCTGGAGAGGAATCCGACAAGGGTGAGGGTCAGCGGTGGTGAGGGAGAGGAAGGAGGGAATGAGAGGAAAGGCTAGGGAGCAACCATAAATCTCATACATCCAAAAATAATGAAAAAGGAGTACAACACCACCCCTTATATGTGCGGGGTGCGGAGAGCGAAAAGACGGTGCTAATAGAAAAGTGTACGCATAACATAATATGACATAACATAATGCAAATAAAAATAATCATGTTGGCGACGTATCTTCGGTCTCTCCTCCAGATGGACCCATCGTCGTCTTCATCCGCGTGTAGACCCGCCACGACATCTCGTCGACATGCACGCCTGTAACAATACCAGTGTCTGGAAAATGTACTTTGTCCTCAAGGCAGTAGTCGGTAAACTGGCGACAGAAGTCATCCCGAGGAAGCCATGTAGCATCAGAGTCTGGGTGATTAGCCCGTGCGACAAGGATTTCCTCCGAAGTGGAGTTGCCTGACAGAAGGCAGCGACAATCAAGTATCTTTCCTGGGTAATACGACGCCTCGACGACAAGATCGACGTCGGCCGGAATGTGATCTGTGGTGGCATGGTTGCCCACCACACGTGACACGACGTAGCTGAGAAACATGGAAGACCGGGTTTATGCGGCTCTCGGCGGGAAGGCGGAGGAGGTAGACGACCGCACCGATATGTGTTAATACCTCAAAGAGGCCAAAGAATCGAGGGGGGGGGGGAGCTAGCTTCGTGCAAGACTGCGGGCCACAGACAGCTGACGGTATGGGTGCAATTTGATGAACACCTTCTCCCCCACTTAGAAGGAGAGGTCAGGCCGCTTCCGGTTCGCAAAGGTCATCTTCTATTAGGCTCGTAGGAGGCGATGCTTCAGGTGGTCTAGGATGGTGTCACAGTCCTGCATGGTGGTGGCCAAAATCTCGACCTGGCACTCTCCCAACAGATGACGGAGAATGGAAGGCGGCGGCCGACCATAGACAACCTCGAAAGGGGTAGTACCTGCCGCGTGGTGCTACGCGGTGTTGTAGGAGTACTCGACCTAACAAAGCCATTTTGCACATTTGCGGGGCTGCTCCCCACAAAACAATGGAGGAACGCCTCTAAGCAGTGGATAAGGACCTCAGACTGGTCATCCGTCTGCGGGTGATAAGCAGTGCTCATGCGGAGGCGAGTACCCTGTAGTCGGAAAAAAGTGGTCCAGAAGGTGCTCAATAAAAGCGGATTACGACCACTCACGATCGACTGAGGAAACTCATGAAGGCGCACAACGCCGCTGATGAATCTGTCTGCGACTGTGGCGGTGGTGTAGGGGTGACGAAGGGGAATAAAATGGCCACGCCCTCCTAAACCCCCGGGAGTGCAGTAGTTGAGTAATGAAGTCCATGACCACGCCCTCCTAAACGCGGTCCAGAACGGGAAGAGGCCGAAAGAGGACGGCTGGAAATGGTGCCTCGTATTTGGCCTTCTGGCAGACCAGACAGGCGGCCATGAATACCTTGACCTGTCAGAACATGTGAGACCAATAGAGAGAGACCGCTAAACAACGGTACGTACAGAAGGCCCCGACGTGCCCTCCGGAGGGCGATGCACAATATTGTAAATATCGGATGTCGACGACATATATGATTGAATTTTTAAATGTCGAAAGTCGGGGACATGTCGAAGATATTTTAAAATATCGGATTTCCATATCTTACAAATACAATTTTTAATTTTATATATACTAACCATAATTATATATTATAAAAAAGAAAATTAATATAACAAATAGATAAAAATGAGTTATTTATATTACAAAATAAAATCGAACAATATCTAAGATAAAATATTATTAACAAATACATAACGATACATTGCAAAATATATTTAATAGTATACAATAATTTTATTTTGATAATAATAAGTTTATCGCAAATAAATAAGATTAAAAAGTAAAAAATCCTTGAATGATTAAAAATCTTTTCAAACTTATAAATTTGTATTAAAAACATCCAAACAATCAACTAATAAATGCATTAAATGTTTTCATATTTTTTGTAATATGAAATAAAAAATTGTGAAATAATTATACAAATTGATTGTAAGAATAAAACGTTAAAAAAAATCAAAATAATAAATTGTTTTCCAGGCAGAGCATCAGCTCCTTGATGGACTTGTGGTTCTCGCGAACTTGGCTGTAGAGCTCGCGCGGCATCAAGGCATGTTTTTGCAGAATCTCCGTCGTCGGCCGTTTTAGCTCCTCGGCATCTTTTAGATCGCCTAGAAAGACGACGATTGAGTCAGGCGAGGGGGGAGGCGAGCACTCCTTCTCGTCAATGTCGACATTGGTCGACGGGATCTCGCGGTAACCTGCAGTGGATGGTATTAGATGTTCGTGATCTTCATTCTTTTTAGAAGGCGAGTGCGATTGGTTACCTGGCCCGGAGTCCGCCTCCTTGCCTGAGTGTCGGCGAGAAGTGTTGGGCCGCCCGTCGAAAGGAGTGTCGAATGTGATGTGTGCCTTCCCGAGCCCGGGGCGCAGAGTTGTCGGCTCGGCGGTGGGAGTGTCACCTTGAGCGGCGAGGTTGGGCGCACCACTCGCTGGAGGAGGTTGGCCCGAGGCGGGATCCGGAGGCGTCAGGCGAGTAGGGGATTGGGACGCTGTAACACCCAGTCCTGTGGTCCCAAAGGTAGGAGCTACAAGAAACAAGGGTAAGCAAATTGATAAAAAGCGGATGGAAAGAAAGGGGAATTACCATTAGCCCGTGGGAGATCTTTTGGTTTGGGAGGAGAGGTGATCTCGGGGGCCATTTCGTCATTGCCGGCCTCAAGCGAGTGGAGGGCAACACTCGCCTCCCCAACCTCCTTCCGCTTTGACAGGACCTGCGGGCGAGCGTGTTGACATGTTTTTATCCCAATAAGGAATGTAAAGCGAGTGAAGATACCTGAGGGATTTCGGAGTGGGATGGAGTCCGCGAGATGGACTCATCCCCGATCAGGTCGTGCCTGATCATCTTGGCCTTCTTCAGTTTCTAGGAAGGGCTCGGGGCTTTTCGGGCGAGCCAAGGAGCGAATGAGTCCATCAGAGTCTTGTTCTCGGCACGAGCAGCATTGAGGCGATCTTGGGCTCCCTTCGAAAGCGACATCAGGTTGGAGGCGAGAAAGCCGGAGAGAAAGGGGATTGGACGGGGAAGAATTCATGTCCGTGATTGGATATTTATAGAGCCATGACGGGGCCCACAAAAGATTCCCTTTTAGGTCAGCAAACACTCATCAAATATCTGAGGTTGGATGATTCTTTCCGAACGTCGCGGAAGCTCGCAAAAAGCGGGGATTGTGTACAACCCCGTATTCGATGAGTGGGTCCCCCCTCCAGGATCAGTGCTTTGAGGGATCTCTAGGAGCGAGAGGGCACGAGACCTGAAGCGAGACCCTTCCCGTGTTCGCCGAGCAGGCCGCGCGAGCCAGTTCTTTCTTAGGCGTTGAGTGAGGCAAGACCTGTCGGCGCCTTCTGCTCTTAGGCGTTGAGTGAAGATGGCCCTGTCGATGCCTTCTGCTCTTGGGCGTAGAGTGAAGCGAGACCTGTCGACGCCTTCTGCCCTTTGCGTTGAGTGATGCGAGACCCTTCCAAAACAGTATTCGTCTATAATTGGGGTGTTATAGAGGCGAGTGCCTGACATACCCAGCACTCGCCCCTTTAGGCGAGTGGTGCCTTCATGGGTCACTCGCCCAGTAGGGTCTAGAGGTAAAATTACCCGAATGCCCTCGCAGGGCTGCAAATAGCCTTCCAGAACAGCGGAGTTTGGCTGTTGGCAGACCACTTTTAGCTGCATATAGTTGTTTAGAACAGCGGAACCTAGCTATTTGCAAGCCAGACTTTAAAATCTATAAATAGACCCAAAGGGGTACCTCAAAAGGCAAGCTTTTCAGTTCTCTTACTCTCTTGTCTTATAGTGCTTTCTGAGATGCCCTTAGCTCAGCACAGGCTAAGGAGGGAAGCACTCTAAGATCTTCCGGGTGTGTGGTGGGACCTCCGTGTTGGAGCCTTGAGTCAGTTTCAGGTTCTAAGTCTTCGGTCAGCCAAGCTTGCTAGGCAAAGTAAGTGTGTGGTAACCCCTTCCCCAAGGGTTCGGACTCCACAGAAGCCAGTTTTTGATTTCAATAGCTAGAGCAAGACGGTCCTTGAAGAACAGGCATATCCCAATACAAGCGAGTATAGTGGATGAGCGGTGACATCCACGATAAGCGCCGTCTGAATCCCCGATAAAACGGGGTCGACCACAACCTCGTGTTGGATGGTCGACACATCTTCTCACACCGGCCGAGAGATAGTCGTGAGCTTTAGGGACTGGATCTGACGAGAGATGGCATCGACCACTCGGTTTTCCCTCCCCGGCTGGAACTTGATGGTGAAATCATAACCCAGGAGTTTGGCCACCCACACCTGCTGGGCAAGCGTTGCGATCTTCTGCTGGAGGTAGTGACTGTTGTGGTGGTCGGTGAGGACGACGAAGGGGTGGCCTAGCAGATATGGGCGTCAATGCTGAACGGCAAGAACGAGATCCATGAGCTCGTTCTCGTATGCGGAGCGGCTACTGACGGTGCTGGAGAAAGCACGACTGAAGTAGGCTATCGGTCGTCCGGCCTGCATGAGGACGGCTCCCACCCCGTAGCTCGATGCATCACACTCCACTAGGAACGACAGAGAGAAATCGGGCATGGCCAACATCAACCTGTGGGCTAAGACTGTTGAAGGGCGACAAAGGCGACAAAGGCGGCAACGGTGGTTGTCCACTGAAAAGGGCTCTCCTACGACTTCTACAGAAGCTGTGTGAGGGGGCGAGCTAGAGCCTCGTACACCTGGATGAAACATTTATAGTATCCCGTCAAGTCGAGGAATCCTCGGACGTCCAACGGGGATGTAGGAGTTGGCCAACAAAGGACCGTTGCAATCTTCTCTTCGTCCCTGACGACCCCCTCGGGACGAGATAGTGTGGCTGAGGTAGCTCGCCTCTGACGCCCCAACGAAACACTTCTTCGGGTGGAGCTTGAGGTGATGGCACCAGATGGTGGTCAGAGTAAGGCGGACGTGCTGAAGGTGATGAAGAAATGTATACCAAAATGTCATCAAAAAAACGAGAACGTGTCGATGAAGTACCGCTCGAAAAATGTCATTGATCGTCGCCTGGAAGGTGGCCGGTGTGTTGGTCAAGCTGAGGAATGACCAAGAACTTGTAGTGTTCGTCGTGCGTCCGGAAGACGGTCTTGGCAATGTCCTCGGGCCGTACCCAGATCTACTGATAGCCTGCTCGGAGGTCCAGCTTGGTGAAGAATATGGTGTCGTGGAGCTCGTCCAGGAGCTCCTGAATAACTGGGATCAGGTACCTGTTTGTAATGGTGGCCTTGTTGAGCTCCCGGTAGTCCACGCAGAACCGCCAGCTACCGTCCTTCCCGACCAAGATGACCAGGCTGGAGAAAGAGCTCGCACTGGGGCGGATGAGGCCCCCCATCAACATCTCACGGACCAACTGCTCGATCTCGTCCTTCTGCTCAGGACAGTAGCGATAAGGGTATAGAGAAACTGTTGCAGTACCGGGCTGGAGGGGAATGGCGTGATCAGTCGTGCGAGTCGGAGGGAGGCAGGTCGGGGACTCAAAGATGTCCTCAAACTCGGCGAGTAATGCTTGAAGGTCGGTCAGGTGTGAAAGAGGTGACGGTGCGAGAGTGGAGAGCGGCCAAAGCCATGCGAAAAGGTTGACGTCGGCGGTATGCTAAATCACAATGGCGGAGACCGGAAAGCGAAGCAGAGCAGAGTCGCCCACCAGGCGACACGTTTGGCCCTCCTAGAGGAACTGCATAGTCATACTCTCCCAGTTGACCCGCACTTCGCCCAACATTCAGAGCCAAGGCCAGCTCTTATGTGTAGTTGAGGTCGAAATATTGCTCTGCTTTGGCAGTCCACCCCATCGGGTTAACCCCAACAAAAAAAGGGAATATCGAGGGAGAGAGCAGACCAGCTCTGAATGGCCAGAGGAGGGTTTCCAGAGGGAATGGCCGGCGGCCTGGAGCTAAGGAGAGAGCCTCCATCGGCGGGCGAGCCGGAGCCAACCGCGGTGGAAACGGCGGTGGCAGACGCCTAGAGGGAATCAATCTTGGAGTGGAGGGCGAGCAGGGAGGCGGGCATGGAGGCGACAAATTGGCATTGAGCCTCGACACGACAGCTAAGAGCTTCAGAGGAGGTATCTGGAGTAGGGTCATCGGTGGAGCGAGTGGTGGGAGCCATGCGCCAGGAGATGTCGGACGGTAGCCGGGAGTAGGCGGATCTGGTGAAGGTCGCCTGAAACAGAGGGCATGGTCCTTCCTGCATCCGATCTTGGCTCAAAATCGGAGGATCGGTGGACTGCTAGAGGATGGAATCAACAGACGTAGATGCGACGGGGGGAGGGTGGGGGGGGGGGGGGGGGGGTCGGCGGCTCCGACGTTTGGAATCGACGGATCGGATGTCATGCGGACGCTGGTTTGGCGGATCGGACATCGGAAGCGACAGATCTGCGGCGGAATCGATCGCAGGGGCGGATACTCTCAACGGAGTCGAACGCGGTGCGGAAGAAGCGAATGTTGCGCGATCTCGATCACCGACGGCTAGAGTGAGGACGGTAAGACAGGTCAGACCAAATTGATACGATCCTGAAGAGGAATCCGACAAAGGGGAAGGGGCAACGGTTGTGAGGGAGAGGAAGGAGGAATTGAGAGGAAAGGCTAGGGAGCAACCCTAAATCTCATACATCCAAAGACAATGAAAAAGAGTACAACACCACCCCTTATAGGTGTGGGATGCAGATAGAGAAAAGACGGTGCTAATAGAAAAGCGCTCGCATAACATACTATGACATAACATGATGCAAATAAAAATAATCATGTCGGCGACGCGTCTTCAGTCTCTCCTCCTCCAGACGGACCCGTCGTTGTCTTCCTCCGCATGTAGACCTGCCACGACGTTTCTTCGACGTGCATGTCCATAATAGTGACTAAGGCGAGAGTTGGGAAAATGTTATTTGAATTGCCTTTGTCACAAACATTCCCCCTCACGTGGAATGAATGTGCATAAAGGCTTGAAGACAAGGAAAAAAAAACATTAACCACCCATACACAAAGAAACTACTAAAAACAAGAAACTCCATCATCAACAAGAGATTAACACCACGGAAGGGATAGCTGTGGTTGGAATTGATCAAAGCATGTGGGGAAGCGAAAGGAGTCGGCTGGAATCGGCCGAAGCACGAAGGGTAGTGGCTGGAATCGATAGAGGGAAGCATGAGCACAAGACATGAAGGTCGGAGCACGTCATTAGCGCATCAACCGAGCACACGGGGAGCAAATCTGGAATATCAACGGACATTGGAGGGATCACAGATGATGAACGAACAAGAATGATGACAATTTGAGATAGGAACATAAACAAGAACGACTGTAAGAGAACGACAGAAGGGATCGTCGAAGTTGTCGATAAAAACAACGAGATTTGTGTCAGGAAGCATTGTCAAAATGGGGAAGCAGCGAGATAAGAGGAGCCAACAGAAGAAGCGACGACTCGATCTTTATAAGAGAAACGTCGAAGGGCATGATGAAGCCAATGGAAGACGAGAGCTCCCTCCGGCACAGTCGTCGTGGGGATCAGAAGCGCAGACGGTCTCAACGTCAATCGTCGACGGAGAAGCAGCGAGGAGCACGACAAGATAAGCAAAGAGGAAATGTCGATAGAGAGAAGCAGTCGGAGGCGACAAAGGATGCATAGGAGACCTCCGTCGTCGGGATCAGGACCCGCTCCCGTCGATGAAATCATAAGCCACGAGGGGAATCCAGAGAGGAAGCCATCGATAAATTAGGCCGCCACCAATTAGGACGACGAAATTTCAGGGAGTCAATTCCTACTCTAATACAAATGAAGAGAAAGAAACAAGTTACCTTCGATCTCCCGCTCTGAGGTCGACGACGATCCCGCGAGGAATTCCTCGATACCTTCGATCTCTCGCTCTGATGTCGGCTAACGCACAAGGGTACCACAGAGAAAATTCTCTCACTCCCACACTTGAGTGGCTCCATAAAATCTATAAACCCAAGAAAATAGGAGACAAGGTTTCTCCTTCTAGTCTCACGGCAGCAACAAGCCCTAACAACACAATGTCTATTCACTTTTTACGGGCAAACAAAAACTAAACAATCTCCGAGAACCTGTTAACAGAAGCAATTAACAAAATTCACATTT
The DNA here is from genome assembly GCA_039583875.1 of Platanthera guangdongensis. Classification (NCBI taxonomy): domain Eukaryota; kingdom Viridiplantae; phylum Streptophyta; class Magnoliopsida; order Asparagales; family Orchidaceae; genus Platanthera; species Platanthera guangdongensis. The sequence goes on along the minus strand of CM077167.1, from coordinate 34,938,909 downwards.
CACTTTTCATCCTCTGTTTTAATTGAAAATAGCGCAAAAGAGCCTCTGCCTTCTACCGAAAGGAAGAAAACTCTTAGCATCATACGAGGGATATATAAGACTATCATTACCGATTGAGACGTTAAGTTCACCAACTACTTTTGGAAGTCACTATGAAGACTGTTAGGTAATAAGTTTCTATTTCCGACCGCCTATCATCCGCAGGACGACGATCAAACTGATGTTGTACATAGGAGTTTAGGAAATTTATTGCGTTGTTTGGTAGAAGATCACCATGGAAATTGTTATTTATTTCTTCCACCCGCTCAATTGGCCTACAATAATTCAAAGAACAGATCTGCGGATTTATCTTCTAATGAGGTTGTTCATGGTCACACTGCACGAGTGATGCTAGATTTAGCACCACTACCACCCACTTTTAGGACTAGTTAGTTTGCATATGACTATATATTGCATTTGCATGATTTGCATAAAGAAATTGAGCGGAAATTGCATAATACTTATAACTTATATGCAACAAAGCTAACAAACATAAAAGAGCTACTAGTTTCAAAGTGAATGACTTGGTGATTGTTCGGCTAAATCCAGAACGATTACCTTCGAGTAGCGTAAAGAAGTTAGCTGTCCGTAAAACTGGACCCTTTCGAGTGGTAAAATGGATTGAGCAAAATGCGTATGAACTTGAGATGTCTTCTGTTTGGAGAACAAATCCGGTTTTGAACATGAGACTTTAGATTTTTCGTTGCTTTTTCCTCCATTTAATTCTTTTGGGTTGGTAAGTACTAGTGAGGAGCCACAACCAGGATACACTGACACTCATTCAGTTACTGATGCGTCACCTGCAGTTCTGCCTTTTTCCACTGATAGTTCTTAGGCTGAGCATGAGACACCAGGTGTTACTTCCATACCAGTTCCCAGAGCCGCTGACAGACTTCCACGACAAATCTTGGTTCCCGAGCAGATATTGGATGACGAGACAATGATCACTACTGAAGGTGTCTTTCAGAGATACTTGATTCGTTGGCATGACAGACCAGAGACCGAGACCAGTTGGGTCTTGGCCGAGCAATCACAACAGATGGATGATGATCTTCTACAGCACTACCGATCAAAGCACTCATAAGAGATGAGTGATTTCGAGAGGGAGAGAGTTGGTGGAGACCAACCCCGATCTGGACGTCGCAAAAGTACCAGACGCCGCACCCGACCGGACCTCTATCGGCCCTGAGTCTTGCATATTATATTTGTCATTTTTGCATTTTTTTTGTAATTTTGCAATTTGAGCAATTTTGCATTTTTTTAATATATATACATATAAATATATATATTTACAACCTCAGTTTGACCGTCGACCTGCGTATGATAGATGGTCAAAAATAGAAGCTTAGTACCTAACAGTCTCCAGAGCGACTTCCAAAAGTAGCTGGTGAACTTAACGTCTCGATCGGTAACGATAGTTTTAGATCTCGCGTATGATGCTAAGAGTTTTCTTCGTTTCGGTAGGAGAAAGAGACTCTTTCGAGCTATTTTCGATTAAAACTGGAGATGAAAAGTGAAATGAAAATTTTGTTAATTGCTTCCATTAACAGGTTCTCGGAGATTGTTTAGTTTTTGTTTTCCTGTAAACAGTGAATAGGCAAATTATATTGTTTGGGTTTGTTGTTGCCGTGAGACTAGAAGGAGAAACCCTGTCTTCTATTTCCTTGTGTTTAGAGATTTCGTGAAGCTACTCAAGTGTGAGAGTGAGCGAATTTTCTCCGTGGTGCCCTTGTGCGTTAGCGGTCAAACTCGGAGCGGGAGATTGAAGGTGACGAGGAATTCCTCGCGGGATCGTCGTTGACTTCAATTGCGGAAAGACCGATCTTTCCGTGGGTAACTTGCTTCTTCCTCTTCCTTTGTGTGTGTCTGCACTTTTTCTCTTAGGATAATAGTTTCATTGCTGGGTTATCGCCCGAATTTTGTCAGCAAACGCTACGTTGAACTCCAAATGGAAACATATTTGGAATTCATGATTTCCGTTTTGCTACGACAAGGGGAGTAGAACGAAAGTTGCAAACTTCCTTCCCCAGATTTAGATTTGAACTAATTTTTTTTCAAGAAAATTCATTTTAAACAAAATATTTATTTTGCGCTTTACAAAAATCTAAGTTGTTTAATTTCCTAAAGTGAATGCAACATCCACACATATCTTTGAAAAACTCATTATTCATTGCAGACATTTATGGTTTCCAAGAAAAAGCCGACAGACTCACAAACGCTATGCGTCATCCTGCATCACTAAACTCTTGCAACGCCTAAACGGTGTCTCTAATGGCCTCCTTTGTACGTATCTAAACCATCTTACTCGAGCTTCTCGCATCTTCTCTGCAATTGGTGTCACTATTGTCTTATCGCTTATACATTCATTCCTAAATTTATCCAGTCTCGTGTGTCCACACATCCACCTAAGCATTTTCATCTCCGCAACTCCCATTTTTTGCTCATATACACAATTAATTGCCCAAGACTCAGAACCATAAAACAACGCTGCTCTAATTGTATTACGATAAAACTTGTCTTTAAGTTTTAATGGTACCTTATGATCACATAAGATCCCTGGCGCGGCTCTCCGCTTCAACCAAACTGCTTGGATTCTATGTATCACATCATTATCAACACCTGCATTTTTTGCTCATGTACACAATCGCGTGTTTCACAGCGGGAAATATCTTGATCATTCAACTTAATAATGAATCCACCTGCCCTTAGACTATTAAATTTAAGTTCCATATACTCTGACTTTGCCCTGCTCAACCTAAAACCCTTCTTTTCTAAAGTATCTTGCAAAGATTTAAGTTTCACGTTTACACCATCGCGCGTTTGATCGACCAAAACAATATCATCCGCAAATAATAAACACCAAGGTATTGCTTGTTCGATATGTCAGGTGAGCTCATCTAAGATATGGTTAAAGAGATACTAGCTTAAAGCTATAATAAACAACGATAGAGAATTCATGTGTTAATCCTCAAGATATTCTCACCCTCGTCACTGAATTTGTATACATATAATTGATTATATCAATGTATAATACATTTACACATTTATTTTTTAAGACTCTCCATAAGATCTCTCTTGGAACCCTATCATAAGCCATCTTAAGATCAATAAACAACATATGCAAATCTTGTTTTCTTTTTTGATAGTTGTCAATGAGTCACCTCAAGAGATGTATAGCTTTCATGGTCGACCGCCCTGACATGAATCCAAATTGATTCTTCAAGATGCTAGTGTCTCATCTTACTTTTCTTCTCATTACTCGTTCACATAGTTTCATGTTATGACTCATTAATTTAATTCTTCTGCAATTAACATAATTTTGGATATCTCATTTGCTCTTATATAGAGGTACCAAAATATTCTCTCTCCATTGGATCGACATATTTTTTTACTTCAGTATCTTATTGAAGAAAAATGTAAGACACAAAATTCCTTCTTTCTCTAGACATTTTCATAATTCAATGAGTATATCGTCTGTCTCAACCGCCTTTTCATTTTTCATCTTTTTCAAAGCATCATTTACCTTTGATAATTAAATTTAACGATAAAATGTTATATTTTTATACTTCTCTGATTTAATTAACTCTTTCAAGTTCAGTTCATTGTTTTTTTTGTTTTATTATAGAATTAATAAAAATATCTTTTTCATCGCTCTTTAACAGTCATATCATCTGTTAAAACTATATTTGTTTCATCTTTTATGCATTTAACTATCTTAAATCTCTTGACTTTCTCTCTTTAGCTGGAGCAAATTTATATATATCACACTTTACATCTTTAGTATCTAGTCTTTTATAAAATTCTTCATAAGCATAACTTCTTATTTTTTTTTGTTGATGTTTAGCTTCTTTTTGACGACTTTATACTTTGTCAAGTTTTCATCATTTCTACAAGCGTAGAGTGTTTCACAGACGGTACTCTTTGTCCTCGCTTTGTCTTGAACTTTCTCTTTCTACCACCAAGATTCATTATTTGGGGGCGCACGACCTTTTGATTCTCCAAGTACATTCTTTCCACGTATCATTAAATGTGAAGACATAACTTCTCATGAGACAATAGAATTATCATAAGTGTCATCAATTAGTTGTTTCATAACAGCTGTCTTTAAAGCAACTTGTTTTTCCCTCTTCATGTTTCACCACCAAATTTTTTGCAATACTTTTGTCCATGTCTTGAATTTATCATATTTAATTTGCACGTCCAACACCATTAACTTATGTTGTGTTGTCAAAATTTCTCCGGGTATGACTTAGCAATCTTTACAAATCATTTAATTCATTTTGCGGGTCATAAAATAATCAATTTATGACTTATTTAGTCTGTTTTTAAATGTAATTAAATATTCTTCACTTTTCATGAAAATGGTATTTATCACAATTAGCCCATGTGTTATAAACAATGTCTAAAATGATTCTTCTTTCTTAATTTCTTTTTTTTATGCCAAAATCTTCCATGAACGGTTGTATAATCTGTATTTGTCTTTCCTATATGTCAATTTAAATCTTCTCCTATAAAAAACTTCTCTGTTTGTGAGCTTTTTCTTACTAAATCATCAAAGTTGTCCCAAAATTGTATTTTAATAACTTTACTTAATCATACTTGTGGCGCATATGTACTGATCGTATTAATAGTTTCATTTCTTATAACCAATTTAAGAGCTAAGATTCTATCACGTTTTTTACTTGCCTAAACAACTTCATCCATCCAAGCAGTATCTATAATAATATCTACTTTATTGTTTGTTTTATTTTTTCATGTGTACCATAATTTAAAAATAGAATTGCCTAAAAATTTAGCTTTCTCACACAGTCATCAAGTCTCCTTCAAAAATAAGATATTTTCTTCTCCTAATCATCACATCCACTATTTACATATATATATTCAGACTTTCAAACCCAAGTCGTTCACAAATCCTCAGATACACTTTCATAGGACATCTAATATATGAGAACTTTTGCATATTTAACACAACACCTAAGTCCTCTTAGAGGTGCAACACTTCTTGCCAAAACGTCACATTCGGACCATACGACGAGAACTCTTTCATATTTAACACTATACCCAAGTCCTGGAGATATAGTGGTCATTGCCAAGATGCCGCATTCGGAACATACGACGCGTTCCTTAGGGTAAACAACCTAGCTTTTACACAAGAACTGAAATGATTCATATTCATAAGGGTAATTAAATTTTACGTTGATTGTCTACATAGCACAACCCTTGTCATTTTTCATCCGGGCTTGAGACTAGCGTAGGCATAAACCCATGACTTCTCATAGACTGTAGATTTAACAATGCCACCTTGCACCACTCAACCAGCTTCACTTATACAATCTAAATGCCTATTTTAAATAATATTAAATTATATAATCATATATAATTTTTCTTGATGTTAAGCTAAAAAATGTTAGAAGTAGAGTTTTTTAGTGTGGGCAGCGGCTGCCCACACTCGGCCTACCGTAGATCCTCCCTTGAAGAAATATATTGTGGATCGACGGCCAGCTGAAGAAATATAAAGTCTTGACTACGACCATGTGTGAACTAATATGACTCAAATACATGATAGGGGAGCTTGGAATTGAAGTGACCAGAGCTACATCTCAGCATTATGACAATCAATCAACTATTCACTTCGCTTCTAATGAGTTCTTTTATGAATGAGAGGACCAAACACTTTAAGAGTATCATTTTTATAAGGCTAAAATAATATCTATCCTCTTTGTTGCACATGGAAAACAATTGACAGACAACATGACCAAGTAGGACTAATTGATACATAATGCAGGGTGTTATAAATAATATTTCTTAAGCTATCTATCCAACCCACAAACAATAAAAAATTATGGGAACAGTTAAGTAGCTCAATTGATATTATCCATCCGTGGGATCTGATGTAGACTCAAGTGTTTGTCTTCATCATTGGGCGCGAGCAGAGCAATTCTTCAACATGCATTATACCTCTAAGGCCCTCCATTGTATCAACTACCTCAACCAGAACAATCCTTCTCCCCGTGGTCGGAACCCCAATAGGCCCTCATCCTTTGATACGATGTTCACTGTTTCGGGACGGCGGTGGAACGTCTTTGCGACGTCCGCAAATTGGGCCTCCTTGATGACTACATAGATGAGTTCATTCCATTGGCAATGCGCATTTCAAGCATACCACTGAATCTTTACTTGAGCTTCTTCATGGAGGGATTTATCCCCACATCCGATCCCTCCTTCGCACGCAACATCCCCGGTCTATAAATGATGGCATGAAGCTCGCCCTTTTGGTGGAAGCAGACTTATAAGTCAAATTTGATGACACCAGCTGCCGTGAAGGAGTTTTCAGCCCCGGTAGCCTGGCCTCCCTCTCGCGCCCTTCCGACCGCCACCCTAGGAGCATGTCGTGGCTCGCACGCACCCAAGGCCACCTCCCTAGTCTCACCGGTCGTTGATCGTCCCCCAGATGGCCAATCAAGAGTACCACAATCTTCACACTAAGGGCATCTGTTTCTATTGTAAACAACCATACTCTTCAACTCATGATTGTCTCCCGAAGGAGCTTCGCAAAACCATTAGCGAGAAGGAACCAACAGTCACCCTTGAAGATTACAAAGCACTAGAGGCGATGGCAAACCATACGACGGACACCAGACGAGGTTGCATTATTCAGACATCCCTTGCTTTGCGGTTGGGGGGATTTTTAGCCCCCAAACCATGATGCTCTTGATTCCTTTTATGGAAGGACTTACATTCACCTGTTTCTCGCTCCTCGTTTATCATCTTCTTAGGTGACGGTTGTCGTAGAGCCACTAGTGGCCGTGGTAGAGCTACTAGTGTCCGTTGTGCAAGCATGGAGATCATTGTTGTCCCTTACCTCTCTGGGTCAATTTATATTCCTTTGAGCTTGGTGGCGTCGATGTCATATTGGGCATAGCATGGCTCTGTATCCTCGACAACAACGTGTATTTCAACTGGAAGTCTAGGAACGCATGATGATGTATTTTCAACAAACGGGGATTCCTTCACTTTTGGCAGGGGATGCCTCCCTCATACACAAAGCTGTTGCCTTCCATTCCATCCTAAAAAAGTGGACGTGGGCTTTGTCGCGTTCCTGTGGCACATCATCAAGCCGACCCGACCATTCCTCCTACATCACTCTAGCTGCACCGCATCCTTGAAGATTCCCATGGATCTTTGTAGATTCTATCCCTCGTCCAACTTTGCCTTGACTGACTACCACATTTCCCTTCAACCAGGAGTGGCCGTTATTCTGTTCGTTCATACTGCGACATACATGTTCAGAGGGAAGAGATCAAATTCCCTGTGGGCGACAAGGTGGTTAGGGGTCTCATCCATTCTAGAGCAAGTCCCTTCTCATGTCCAGTCCTTGTCTGAAAGAAGGATGGCAGTTGGCGATTCTGTGTAGATTATTAGTAGCTTAACAAGGTGACTATTCCGGATAAATACGACATACCGGTAATCCAGGAGTTATTGGATGAACTACGCGGGGTAATTTATGTTGGAATCTTGTGTTCTAAAAGTAATCAAGAGATCATTTTAACTGCAACGTAATACGAGCCTAAAAGGTCGCACATAAGGACGTGTGAAAATTGGAGTGATTGATCGTGTTGGTTTATAAAACCAAGTTCTAAAAACATTGTATATATATTATATGTGGTATTAGAAACACAAGCGAGTGTGTCAAGGGCGTGTGAGCCCAAAAAGACGGGATAACGGTGGGAATAGTTCTGGAGCAAAAGCTGCGACTTTTGAAGTCACATGCCCACGGCACATGCCCATGTGCCAAGGACGTGTGGGCAATTTTGTGCCTCAGATTTACGTGGAGACGGTTTTGCAAGAACCGACGCAACTTTTGGGACTCACGCCCAAAACACACGGCTGTGTGTCGAGGGCGTGTGAACCGAATTTTTGCTTATGGGTTCATTCTTATAAATGGGCTAAGTTATCCTGATGAGTATAAATCTGATTTGTTGTTTTTACTACCTTAAAGCCAAGAAAAACACATCTCTGCATTACGAAACTAACATTTTGTGGCGGTGAAAAACAATCATCTTCCAGACCCGAGTTTGTTGGACGGACTGCAAGGTGTTTTCGGCGCTCGTGTGGATACCTCTAGAGTCACAAATATTATTCTGCGTTTGGATTCAAATGCCAGTCATTCTTCTCAAAATATGATTTTGACGTAGGTATAAACTTGTTTCTTAATTTGTAGTGTTTTGTATGGATCCTGCCGAGGGTTTCTTCTATTATTGTTGTGCATTTGATACCCTTGAAACCCAACAATAGTATCAAAGCAGGCTGCGGAACCTCTCATTCAAAAATTGTTTTCAACTCTTTCGCAGTAACCGTCTATATTTGTACAGTTTCATTCAATGTTATATGGATAGGCAAGTTTGTGTACTATTTAGGAGATGGATTTGAAATATACGTGCATGTAAATATGATGATTTAGAATCGTTCTGAAACATTAGATTTAGTCTTGAAACATCAAAAGTTAATGAATTTTTTATGAGAAATGACTGCCCCTTGACCCCATTCACTGATTGGTCAGTGAGACCACTGCCAGTGGCGCTGCCCCTTGGACCCTGTTAAGGGCTTTGCCCCTAAGATGCCCGCTAAGGGTAAAACCCCTCGGAACTCCGTCAGGAGCGCCTTTTTCGATGTATGCTACATTTATATCTGAGATGTATCTGCAATATGAATGTTGTAACTTTATGCTCTTACTTAAATGGTTTAAATGAACGACAGATTAAATGTTAATCACATATATTATATTTAAATGTTTTAAATAAGTGCATGATTAAATGTTACTAATCTATTTTGTTTAAAAGATTTAAACATATTCATGATTAAATATTAATTATATTTTAATAAAATTTTCCTTAAAAGAATATTAAGTGTTTGGATGTCTTTCGAAGGATAACACTCTTCCTACCTTGATCGATGAAATGTAAGCTTGCCAAATAAGGGCGCATCAATCTATCTTGGCGAGGTGCGATCGGATAATTATGATATTCAGTTATCGATATTGAGTCTAACTTAAATATGTGACCTCAAAGGTTGAGTGTCATACGGTTAGCATACACCATAAGATGGATGCAAATAATGATTATTCATCAATCATACCAGAGTTGCATGATTATGCAATTGATAAAAATTGTCCACCTAAATATCCATATTGTAAGTGGTAAGACAAAGTTGACTCATGATGGGGGTTAAATACAAATCTTGTCCTTCTAAAAAGTTGCTCGCTTAAACTCTGAATTAATATGAAGAATTATTAATTTGAAGAAAATAGTAATAGTATTTTAATAAAAAAACCTTATTAAAATAAAATATAATTTGAAATATAATACAAATATAAATTTGCATACTTTTGTAGAATATCCATGACAAGTAATACACATCACACCTTGTCCCAGCGATCGATCCTTGAGAAGGACAAACTCAATGGGATGAACTTCCTAGACCGGTACTAGAATTTGAGGATTGTCTCTAATGGGAGTGCAAGTTCTATGTCTTATAAGAAGATTCCCCTGAAGATCCACTCGAGTCTGCCTTTCGTGCAAATAGAGATGCTTACAATAAGTATCAAGAGGACATCTTGGATGTTGAGTGTCTCATGCTCGCAACTATAAACTCTGAGCTTTAGAAACAACAAGAGACCATGTGTGATTATGAGATAGTCGAGCACCTCAAAAAAATATTTCAAGGGCAAGCTCGACAGGAGAGGTATGATGTGTCGAGGACGTTGTTTCAGTGTAAGATGAGACCTTGTGACCCAGTTGGAACTCACACACTCAAGATGATTGAGTATATTAAGAACCTATAACGATTGGGTTTTTCATCGGGCAAAGAGTTGGCCACAGACTTGATCTTGCAATTGTTGTCAGACAGTTAAAAGCAATTTGTCTTAAATTACAATATAAATGAAATTGACAAATCACTACCAGAGCTCCTAGACATGTTGAGAATTGCCGAAATTAATATGAAGAAGGTCAGACCTAGTAGCCTCATACTAGTGGTGCATAAAGGTAAGGACAAGACTAAAGATTTAAGAAAACTAATATTGGATCTAAGTCTAACTTTTATACCAAGTTTTCTACACTGAAACGGGAAGGGCTGTATAAGAAAGATAATTGTCATCATTGTGGAAAGAGAGGGCACTGGAGGAGGAAATGTCCTTTATACCTTGAAGATCAGAAAAATAAGAAAGGAAGTGAGACTTCCACTTCAGGTATATTTGTTATAAGATTCAAAAGTTAAATAAAGGTGTTAAATTTTTCACTTTTTTTAATATGAAATAATTATACAAAATTGGTTTGAAAAATAAAACGTTAAAAACTGAAATATATATAATATAACATATATAGGTGATTTAAACAAAAACTGTTAGTTTGTTAATATAATATAAAATAAAATACCGAATGATATATTTAAAACTTTTGTCAGCCGATATATCGGAAAAAAATTGACCTACATTTGGCAAAAAGGACAATCCATTTTTTAGAAAAAAAATATTGTTTTGCCCTCAAAAGAGATATCTCAGGAGACATGTTGCACATGTCGGGGGACATTTAAAACAGTGGATATTGATTTCTCATAACTCAAATTGGTAATATGTGATTAATGAATCATGATGATGCAACCTATCAAAATGTTATAAGTGGACCAAACTCCGAGAAGTAACTTGAGGTCATGAAATCTGAAATGTACTATATATATATAAACTAAATTTGGACCTTGGTGGAACCACCTGAAAGGGTACGACCAATAAAGTATAAATGGATTTTCAAGAAGAAGACAAACATAGATGGGAGTGCACAGACATTCAAAGGGCGATTAATAACTAGAGGTTTCAAGAAAATTCATAGTATTGACTATGATGAGACGTTTTCCTCAGTTGTCATGGTTAAATCCATTAGAATTCTGCTTGTTATTATTGTGTATTATGATTACGAGATCTGGTAAATTGATGTCAAAATGGATTTTCTTAATGGAAGCCTCCACGAGGATGTGTACATGACACAACTATATGGTTTTGTATCTACACATGAAGCTACTAAAATATGCAAGTCGCAAAGATGCATTTATCAACAAACTTTAGAAGTTTGAATTTTCATAATCAAAGAGTTTGGTTTCATCAAGAACGATGATGAGTCTTGTGTTTACAAGAAGAATAGTATGAGCACAATTGTATTCTTAATATTGTATGTAGATGACGTACTATTAATCGAAAAAGACATTCCAAACCTAAGTCTATGGAACTGCTTTTCTATGAAGGATTTGGGCGAAACGATTTTCAATTTTAATATTAAGATCTATAGAGATAGATCGAAGAAATTGTTCGGGTTGATCCAAACTACATACATTGATAAGGTGTTGAAATAGGTCAACATGCTTGAGTCTAAGAAGGGGTGTTTACTCATGTCTCATGGTGTGAGTTTTTCTACGACACAGTGTCTTAAATCTAAGGTAGATAAGGACCACATGAGTTTGATTTCATATGCAGCGGCAGCTGGATCAATCATGTATGCAATATTATGTACTCGTCCCGATGTCTCGTTTGCATTGAGCATGACTAGCAGATACCAGTCAAATTCTGGTGATGATTACTGAATGACAGTTAAGAACATCCTGAAGTACTTGAGAAAGACTAAAAATATATTTTTGATATATGTTGGTGAGGAAGAGCTCGTTGGAAAGAGTTACATGAATTCTAGCTTCTAAACTGATAGTGATAACTCAAAGTCTCAATCAAATTTTGTGTTTTGACTTAATAGAGGTGTTGTAAGCTAAAAGAATTCAAAATAAGAGACAGTAGCCGATTCTACAACAGAGACAGAGTATATTGCTGCTTCTGAAGAGGCAAAAGAGACTGTATAAATTAGAAAATTCATCGAGTTAAATGTACTTCCTAGCATTATTGATTATGTAGATCTTTACTGTGACAATAATGATGCAATTGTCAAGCTAAGGAACATAGAACTCATCAGCGCTCCAAGCATTTACTTCGACGATTTCATCTCCTTTGAGATATTGTCGATCGAAGTGAAGTGACATATGCAGAGTACCGACTGATAACAACATATTAAATCCACTGACAAAGGCACTTCCTCAGAGAAAGTATGATGGTCATACTAAATCAATTGGTATGAGATACCTAAATCATTGTTTCTAGTGGGAGGATTGTGAGTTTGGCTTTGCCATTTTTGAGTTCAAACGATGACTTGTACTATGATTTTATTTATATTTCAACTCATGTCATTTATTATGTTTATTCAGTTCTATAGAAATAGAATAATTGAACATAAATAATGTCCATAGAGAGATTGTTTTGTCGGAATTCAAGTACGTTACTTGAATGAGAGATCCTATATTTAAATGAAACATAATTCTTAAATGGTCACTAGTTGAGGTATTATTGTAATTAGGCAATGATGATACATATGAGACTGGTGTATGATTGACTGATGATCAAGTCTCATAGGTCATAATATTGAATATCAAGTCATCACACAGGTACTTGTTAAAAAACAAGTTGTACTTGACAGACCCATTTATGAGTTTTCATAGTGGCAATGATGTATGTTGTCCTTTGACTTAATGTCACTGCATTCATTACGTGAGGAAGAGCATACTTTGACGTCATCTAACGTCTTCACTTGAGAAAGGTTGATCATAAGGGCGGTTATTGGGTGTGTTTCAAACTATAAAGCACTAATACTTCCCCATAGGCAGCTTACCCGTACCGGATACGTATCTGGTACCGGTACGTACCCGATACTCGACGGATACACCTATGTGTACAAACTTGGACTTAGCACATCATTCTGCATATTGTGATAGGAATCTATTTTTCTAAAGTAAACAAAAGTTGGTTCTATGCTAGGAAGTGTTTGTACGTCCAATTAAGTTGTGTATCTGTACCGAGTATGTTTCTAGTACTGGTACGTTTCTGTTACAATTACGTGTATTGAACATATTGATGCGACATAAGTTATTAACAAAACGACAAACTTGTCTCTAGACAAACCGGTGATTGAAGATGTTGATTTCCAGCAATAAGAAAAAAAGACTGATGAATAAACTTAAGTTTAATTTTATCTCTTTTGGTTAAGCATATAAGATTTTATTTTTGTAATATTTATGAATGCTTAATGTTTGAAAATTTCATGTTATATTGAATTGATGTGTGGACTTGCACTTCAAGTTATGATTTATGTTTGATGTCTTGAGAATTATTTATTGCACTTGTGATATATATATATATATTATATTTGTTATAATGTATCATGAAGTACTCGTATCCTTATTTTTAAAATTTTGTCATACCGTCGTATCGAATACGTATCGTACCTGGTACCCATACCCGGTACCCGTACCTGTACCGGTGCTTCCTAGGTTTCAAACCATATGGGTGATTGCGAGTGATGTAGATAGGCTTTGTCGTCCTATATAACATGAGTAACATCTATGAGACCCTTGATGAAGACTGAAATGCATGGTTATGTTAAGTTAAGTTAATTTGTTGAGCTCGCTTGTTCAATATAGTCTATTCAGAGATCGGGAAAGATGAATTGAATGATTAAGAATGTGACACAGTCCACGCCTCAAATTTAGTTTGGATGTTAAGGACAAAGAGACTAGACTACACATTGAGCACTAAAAGATTCTTCATTGAGTTACCAACTCATGTATTACTTGGATAGTAATTATGTACTGCTAGACGTCGTTCATTGTTTGTGAGATTATGTTTGATACGTTCTAGATCAAGTGAGAGATTGTCAGAATCTTGTGATCTAGAAATAGTCATGAGATTGATTGTATTGCCAACACAGTACGAGCCTAGTTAGACTGATTAATCGTGTTGATTTAAGAAACCAAGTTCTACATACGTATATTTGAGATATAATATGTGGTATTAGAAACACACACTCGCGGAAAACGCCCGTGTGACAAGGGCGTGTGAGCCCAAAATGGAGGGATAACGGATGACAATGGTAAATGCACGACTTTTGAAGACACGCTCTTGTGGCACCCGCCGGCGTGCAAAGGGCGTGTAGGCAGTTTTGCGCCCCGAAGTCATGTGGAGAAGGTTTTGCATGAACTGACGTGACTTTTGGGACACGCCCGAAACACAAGGCCCTATGTCAAGGGCGTGTGGACCGAATTTTTGCGTACTGGTTTGTGTTTATAAATAGACCCATTTATCCTAAAGAATGTAGATCTGATTTGTAGTTCTGAATACCGTAAAGCCCAGAAGAACTTATCTCTACAAAACAGAACCATCATTTCGTCGCAGAGAAAAGCGATCATCTTCCAGACCCGAGTTCGTTGGACGGACTGCGAGGTGTTTTCGGGGTTCGTGCGAATATTAATAGAGATGTGAATATTAATCTGCTTCTAGATTCAAATGTTAGTCATTCTTCTCGAAATTTGATTTCGACGCAACTATAAACTTGTTTCTTGATTTGTAGTTTCGTATGGATCTTGTCAAAGATTTCCTGTATTTTCGATGTGCATTTGATGTCCTTTCAATGCCCATGAAACCCAATAATTTATACTCCTTTGAGCTTGGTGTCATCGATGCCGTATTAGGCGTAGTATAGCTCTGTACCCGTGACGACATGTATGTTAACTAGGAGTCTGAATATAACACCCCACGTGTAATAACCGTATTATGAGTCCGGCCAGACCCCACAATGTACTAGCATCACAAGACATTAAAAGATGGTATAAAATTTTCACAAATCTATTCCAACCATCTAATAAACAAAGTACGAAATATCTATAGTGGAAGTATTATACATAAGAGAGTGTTAATATCCACATCCAAGTACCTGGCTGCAGTCATTAAAAAGCCCAAATACATCATCACAAAAGTCAAGTAAAATTGGCGCACAGGCTGGTACATGTATACAGTGCATGCAAATAATAGTAAAAGACACTTCATGAGGCGTTTATTCATTTTCAAGCAAGCTAGCGAGCATTTGCCTCCGCATCACGCCCTAAAACCTAAGACAAATGAGAGGAAAAACATGGGTCAGCTATATGAGCTAGCCACAAATTGCATAACAATTCCCTTCATCCTGGCTATCCTAGTGGACCCCGGGGAACTACATCATGGAAGTCAGGACTTCGTAATAAAATAATGAAAGCACTAAAAGCAATTTGACATTTACAATAGATATAATCTACCTAAGTGTCTTAAGCAACATGCACGTTATCTATGTTGAGCATAAAAAAAAGGCCTACATATGCAAATATATGAATGCAATCAGGTAATTCAATTGGATCCACCACAACACCTATTACATCGTGTATGTATCTACATATGCAAATATATGAATGCAATCAGGTAATTCAATTGGATCCACCACAACACCTATTACATCTTGTATGTATCTACATATGAAAATATATGAATGCAATCAGGTAATTCAATTGGATCCACCACAACACCTATTACATCGTGTATGTATCTGTTAGATATTGTGTGGATGTATAGGGACTTATCTGTATTTACCTGTATATGTTCGGGTCTTGTATATATAACCCCAAGATTGGTCATTATTGATATGCAATATACAATTCTAAGATGGTATCAGAGGCTAGGGTTTAACTCTCCTGATCCCTCTCCCGCTCGTCTGCGCCTATCGATCCCGACTGCTGCGTCGATCGACTACTGCGTCTCCCGTCGTTCGACTGCTGCGTCGATCCCGACGGCTCCCTCCGATCGACGCCTTTTCTCCCCCCGTCGATCCCGACTGCTGCCTCTGATCGACAGCTGCGTCGGCACCAGTGCTTCCTCCGATCGACTGCGACGATCCCGACTGTGTCGATCCCGTCTGTTTTCGCCGATCGATTGTGTCGATCATGGCTGCTTCCTCCGGTTGACCGCTCGATACCGTCCCTGTTTCAGCGCCGATCGATCCTGCTCCAGATCTCGGTGTCGACGTCGTCGTCCTCTTTCCAGTTTTTTTCATGTTGACGGCCTTCAATAGATCCCGCATCGACTCACAGTGGCTATCTTCCCAAGCCCGATGTGCTGCTCAACGGGCAGAACTACAAGGCTTGGTCTTCCACCATGCACATGCATCTCCAAGGCCTTTGGGGCCATTTAGATGGATCCTGCCCAGCACCGTTGCTCTCTGCCGCCTCTTCAACTGAGTCTTCTATTTCCACAGCCAGCACCAGTGTTTCCTCAGCTCAGGCGTTGGCCAAGTGACAGGATGATGACTCCAGGGCTATTTCTATCCTTGGCCAGTCTTGTGAGGTACCCATCCGCCTGGCCATCTGTGAGTTCCCTACCGCTAAGGCGATCTGGGATCATCTTTCCGATCTCTATCAGCTTTCCAGCCAGACACTTCAGTATTCATTGTTACAGACTCTTGCAGCTATCTACCAGCGTGACCGCTCAGTTCAGGAGTTTTTTTGCTGAGATCACTTCCCTTTGGCGTCAGTGTGACGAGATGGCGTCGCCCCATTGCTTGTCCTGCTGCCATTGCGTTGACATCGCTCAGTACAGAGATGTCTGTCGTTTCTACGATTTCTTGATGCGCCTGCGCCCGGAGTTTGAGTTTGCCCGCTCACAGTTTCTCCATCGGGGTACTCCACCCACACTTCGTGACACTCTGTCCACGATTCTGGCGGAGGAGACTCGTCTTCGTACCATGGAGGGGACGCAGCACACTACCTCCCCCCCATGTTGTCTTGGCTGCTCCTCAGTTTGCTCCGCTGCCTTCGCTGCCACCTTCTCCAGGCTCAGTACTCTTGTACAACCGTCTGCTCCGTTTCCTACCTAGGGACCCTCTTCCCAGGGTCCCAATGCTGCGCAGCGGCGGCCTGTTCGTTGTCATGCACCGGGCCACAGAGTGTCTGAGTGTCGCAAGCTTCAGCGCTCCCAGCAGAACATCCAGTCTCGTGACACCCAGCAGCGAGCAACAGTAGTTATGTTTGTGCCTCCTCCGACAGCCTCCTTCTCTGAGCAGCACATACAGCTGGCTCAGCAGCTGTCTTCAGGCACCTTCCCGAGTACATCTGCAGCTACAGTTGGTCAGACCTCTACCTCTGCTGATCCCTCAGCGGCCTCTGCCTCGTTAGGCATCTCTCCGTCCTTGTGGTTACTTGACTCTGTAGCCTCTTTTCATATGACATATGATGTCACCCATCCTCAAGCCTGCCAGCCTGTTTCCTCTGACCTACGTGTTATGATTGTTGATGGCACCACCCTTCCTATTACCAGTCGTGGCCTCCTCCACACCCCTCAGTTTCACATTCCTGATGTTGCCTACATCCCTCAGCTCTCCATGAACCTCATCTCCGCCAGCCAGTTTGCCTCTAGTGGTTACCTTGTTGTTTTTGATGAGCTTGTTTGTCATGTGCAGGATCGTCTTACAGGGACCCTCATTGGAGCTGGTCGTCGCCATAGTAGGGTATATCTCCTTGAGTACCTTCGTCTGCCATCAGTCACACCGTCCCCAATTGCTCCTCTTTTATGTCTTTCCGTTGTTTCCTTTCGTCAGTGGCACCATCGTCTTGGTCATCCCAGTGGCTCCCGTCTTTCAACTCTTGTTCGTCAGGGTGTTTTGGGTCGTGTATCTGTTGACACTAGTCACTCTTGTACGGGTTGTAATCTTGGAAAACAGCTACAACTCCCCTATCAGTATAGTCTGTCTAGATCTTCTGCTCCGTTTAGCTATTCCATTCTGATGTATGGGGGCTTGCTCCTTTTGTATCCAAGGGTGGACACCGCTATTATGTCTTGTTTATTGATTATTTTTCTCGTTTCACTTGGTTATATATGTTGCGTTCTTGTGCTGAGTTTTTTCAAGTTTATGTTATACTTTCTCCACCATGGTTCGTACTCAGTTCTCCGCCTCTATTCGTATTTTTCACTCCGACTCAGGGGGGAGTACCTATCGCATGAGTTCCGTGACCTTCTCGCCTCTCATGGCACGCTCCCGCAGCTCTCCTGTCCTAGAGCTCATTCCCAGAATGGCATTGCGGAAAGGAAACATCGCCACATCATTGAGACCGCTCGCACTCTTCTTTTGGCTTCCCATGTTCCCCCACATTTTTGGGCTGAGGCTGTCTCCACCGCTGTCTATCTCATCAACCTTCAGCCATCCACTTTACTTCAGGGTCGGTGTCCCGGTGATTGTTTGTTCTCTCATCCTCCTCGATACACTCATCTTCGTGTGTTCGGATGTCTGTGTTATGTCCTATTACCACCACGTGAGCGGACTAAGTTCTCTGCTCAGTCTGCTGCATGTGTTTTTCTAGGCTACAGCTCAGAGCACAAGGGTTACCGTTGTTATGACCCTGTTGCGTGTCGTCTTCGCATTTCTCGTGATGTCACATTCGTTGAGGACCAACCTTTCTTCCTTTCTTCATCCACCTCTGCTTCACCCTCATCCACTACCCCGACTGATATTCAGTTCCTTATTTTTCCTACCGTACCACCACCTGTTTTGCCACCACCGTCAGACCAGTCAACAACAGAGCTACCGCCATCATCGTCATCTCCCTCTTCTGAGTCCTCTCCGCCTCCTCATGTTCTGTCATCTCTCGGCCCTCTACCTCCTATTCTCCACGACGACACTCGTCGTGCTCCGACTACCCCACAGGTGCCCCCAGTCTTCAGTGAGAGTCACGTGGATGATCTGCCTGCCAGACGCTACCCCCTTCGAGATCGACATCCACAAGATCGCCTCGGTTTTACCACCCAGCCACTCGACCTCACTGCTCTTCCTGCTACATCCACCAGTGCTCCAGAGCCTAGTTCCTACTGTGAGGCTGCTCAGGTTCCTGAGTGGCAGGCCTCTATGTTTGATGAGTTGGCTACTCTTGAGCGTACCTCTACTTGGAATCTTGTGCCTCTTCGTCCTGGTGCTGTTCCCATCACTTGCAAGTGGATCTATAAGATCAAGACTCGCTCTGATGGTTCTATTGAGCGGTACAAGGCTTGTCTGGTTGCTCAGGGTTTTCAGCAGGAGCATGGTCGGGACTATGATGAGACTTTTGCTCCTGTGGCACACATGACCACGATCAGGACACTTGTTGATGTTGTTGTTGTCCATCGTTGGTCCATGTTTCAGCTGGATGTGAAGAATGCGTTTCTTCACGGTGACCTACAGCAGGAGGTCTACATGGTTCCTCCTCCCGGTTTTGTTGCTCCTCCTGGCATGGTTTGTCGGTTGCGTCGTGCTCTCTATGATCTCAAACAGGCTCCTCGAGCCTGCTTTGAGCGTTTCAGCTCTGTCGTTAGAGCCGCTGTTTTTCAGCCCAGCCAACACGACCCGGCCCTGTTTGTTCACACCTCTTCCCGAGGCTGGACTCTTCTTCTGCTCTATGTGGATGATATGATCATCACTGGTGATGACCCGGCTTTCATTAACTTTGTCAAGTATCACCTGCAGTAGGAATTTCAGATGACAGATTTGGGACTTTTAAGCTATTTTCTGGGCATTGAGTTCTCTTCCACCTCTACAGGGTTCCAGCTCTCTCAGCAGCGGTATACTACTGATCTTCTAGCTCGGGCTGCTCTTTTTGACACCCGCACTGTTGCCACACCGATGGAGCTTCACCTGCAGCTTCAGGCTGATGAGGGGATCCCTCTTGCTGACCCCACTCGTTATCGTCATTTGGTCGGCAGCCTGGTCTATCTCACCATCACTCGGCCAGATATTGCTCATGCAATCCATGTGTTGAGACAGTTTGTCAGCACTCCTACATCAGTCCATTATGCTCACTTGCTGCGTATACCGCGTTACCTTCGTGCGACTCCTGGCTGTGGTCTGTTCTTCTCCAGCAGCAGTTCCCTCCAGCTTTCTGCTACATGGGCTAGTGACCCTTCTGATCGTCGCTTTGTCACTGGTTTCTGTCTGTTTTTGTGCTCCTCCTTGCATGCCTGGAACTCCAAGAAACAGTCTGGTGTTTCCCGCTCTAGTACTGAGGCTGAGCTAAGCGTCATGGAGTCTACGACCGAGGAGATTATCTGGCTTCGTTGGCTTCTTGCAAATTTTGGCATTGTCTCCTCAGGACCGACCACTCTCTTTTGTGACAACACTGGTGTCTTTCAGCTCACACTGAATCCAGTGAAGTTTTCTCTCTCCAAGTACATTGGATTAGACGTCTTCTTCCTCCGTAAGCAGTACAGTCGATGTACATTGGTTCCTCAGTATGTTCCCACCGAGCATCAGATTGCGGACCTGTTCACCAAGCCCCAGACGAGGGTTCAGCATGACTACCTTATGTCCAAACTCTCGATGTATGATCCCCCGTGAGTTTGCGGGGGGGTTAGATATTGTGTGCATGTATAGGGTCTTATCTGTATTTACATGTATATGTTCGGGTCTTGTATATATAACCCCAAGATATTAAACCCCTATACATGCACACAATATCTAACACCCCCCCCCCCCCACTCAAACTCACGGGGGATCATACATCGAGAGTTTGGACATAAGATAGTCATGCTGAACCCTCGCCTGTGGCTTGGTGAACAAGTCTGCAATCTGATGTATGGGGGCTTGCTCCTTTTGTATCCAAGGGTGGACAACGCTATTGTCTTGTTTATTGATGAAATTTCTCGTTTCACTTGGATATATATGTTGCGTTCTCATGCTGAGTTTTTTCAGGTTTATGTTACTTTCTCCACCATGGTTCGTACTCAGTTCTCCGCCTCTATTCGTGTTTTTCGCTCCGACTCAGGGGGGGAGTACCTATCGCATGAGTTTCGTGACCTTCTCGCCTCTCATGGCACGCTCCCGCAGCTCTCCTGTCCTGGTGCTCATTCCCAGAATGGCACTGCGGAAAGGAAACATCGTCACATTATTGAGACCGCTCAGTTCAGGAGTTTTTTGTTGAGATCACTTTGCTCTGGCGTCAGTGCGACGAGATGGCGTTGCCCCATTGCTTTTCCTGCTGCCATTGCGTTGTCACCGCTCAGTACAGAGATGACTGTCATGTCTACGATTTCTTGATGCGCCTGCGCCCGGAGTTTGAGTCTGCTCGCTCACAGTTTCTCCATCGGGGTACTCCACCCACACTTCGTGACATTATCCACGATTCTGGCGGAGGAGACTCGTCTTCGTACCATGGAGGGGACGCAACACACTACCTCCCACCATGTTGTCTTGGCTGCTCCTCAGTTTGCTCCGCAGCCTCTGATGCCACCTTCTTCAAGGCTCAGTACTCCTGTGCGACCGTCTGCTCTGTTTCCTACCCAGGGTCCCAATGCTGCGCAGCGGAGGTATGTTAGCTGTCATTATTGTCATGCACCGGGCCAACTATTGATATGCAATATACAATTTTAAGAGTATCAACATATTATCACATCACAAATAAAGGAAATCTCATTTCATATACATCAACCATTATCACATAAATAGGGCGTCACAATTCGCATTTGAAACACGTTCAAAAGGGCGTCCTTTCTAACCTAAATCACTTTCATTTCCCGCCAACTATAACTTCATATGAACTAAACCCCTCAAAACTTTGACATCATAACAATGCTATGACAACTATAAAACCTGCATCAAATCAGATCCTAATGCAAAATAGTAAGCATCAATCACCGATTTGTGCAAAAAGTCACAAATAGGCTTCACCACCATGCCTACTCTGCAACGCTTTCAGAGTTCTAATATAAGCATGCCGAGAACACCAACCTATGCCTCGGTGGTTCAAACTGAACCTTGGCTTTCAGGTTTCTCTAATTAAAGAAGCATGAAGCCACCTTCCAAATAAAAGCAAGCACAATCGCAAGCTAATGCAAAAGAAAACCTAAAACCAGGAGGAAGAAAATCATTACCCTCCGCCCTTTTCTCCCAGCCATGAGAGCAGGATCTTTTGGTATGTGTACGAGCAGGATCTTTAGATATTGTGTGCATGTATATGGTCTTATTTGTATTTACATGTATATGTTCGCGTCTTGTATATATAACCCCAAGATTTGCTCACTTGCTGCGTATACCGCGTTACCTTCGTGCGACTCCTGGCTGTGGTCTGTTCTTCTCCAGCAGCAGTTCCCTCCAGCTTTCTGCTACATGGGCTAGTGACCCTTCTGATTGTCGCTTTGTCACTAGTTTCTGTCTGTTTTTGGGCTCCTCCTTGCATGCCTGGAAGTCCAAGAAACAGTCTGGTGTTTCCCGCTCTAGTACTGAGGCTGAGCTAAGCGTCATGGAGTCTACGACCGAGGAGATTATCTGGGTTCGTTGGCTTCTTGCAAATTTTGGCATTGTCTCCTCAGGACCGACCACTCTCTTTTGTGACAACAATGCTGTCTTTCAGCTCACACTGAATCCAGTGAAGTTTTCTCTCTCCAAGTACATTGGATTAGACGTCTTCTTCCTCCGTAAGCAGTACAGTCGATGTACATTGGTTCCTCAGTATGTTCCCACCGAGCATCAGATTGGGGACCTGTTCACCAAGCCCCAGACGAGGGTTCAGCATGACTACCTTAAGTCCAAACTCTCGATGTATGATCCCCCGTGAGTTTGGGGGGGGGGGGGGGGTTAGATATTGTGTGCATGTATAGGGTCTTATCTGTATTTACATGTATATGTTCGGGTCTTGTATATATAACACCAAGATATTAAACCCCTATACATGCACACAATATCTAACACCCCCCCCCCACTCAAACTCACGGGGGATTATACATCGAGAGTTTGGACATAAGGTAGTCATGCTGAACCCTCGCCTGTGGCTTGGTGAACAAGTCTGCAATCTGATGTATGGGGGCTTGCTCCTTTTGTATCCAAGGGTGGACAACGCTATTGTCTTGTTTATTGATGAATTTTCTCGTTTCACTTGGATATATATGTTGCGTTCTCATGCTGAGTTTTTTCAGGTTTATGTTACTTTCTCCACCATGGTTCGTACTCAGTTCTCCGCCTCTATTCGTGTTTTTCGCTCCGACTCAGGGGGGGAGTGCCTATCGCATGAGTTTCGTGACCTTCTCGTCTCTCATGGCACGCTCCCGCAGCTCTCCTGTCCTGGTGCTCATTCCCAGAATGGCACTGCGGAAAGGAAACATCGCCACATTATTGAGACCGCTCAGTTCAGGAGTTTTTTGTTGAGATCACTTTGCTCTGGCGTCAGTGCGACGAGATGGCGTCGCCCCATTGCTTTTCCTGCTGCCATTGCGTTGTCACCGCTCAGTACAGAGATGACTGTCATGTCTACGATTTCTTGATGCGCCTGCGCCCGGAGTTTGAGTCTGCTCGCTCACAGTTTCTCCATCGGGGTACTCCACCCACACTTCGTGACATTATCCACGATTCTGGCGGAGGAGACTCGTCTTCGTACCATGGAGGGGACGCAACACACTACCTCCCCCCATGTTGTCTTGGCTGCTCCTCAGTTTGCTTCGCAGCCTCTGATGCCACCTTCTTCAAGGCTCAGTACTCCTGTGCGACCGTCTGCTCTGTTTCCTACCCAGGGTCCCAATGCTGCGCAGCGGAGGTATGTTAGCTGTCATTATTGTCATGCACCGGGCCAACTATTGATATGCAATATACAATTTTAAGAGTATCAACATATTATCACATCACAAATAAAGGAAACCTCATTTCATATACATCAACCATTATCACATAAATAGGGCGTCACAATTCGCATTTGAAACACGTTCAAAAGGGCGTCCTTTCTAACCTAAATCACTTTCATTTCCCGCCAACTATAACTTCATATGAACTAAACCCCTCAAAACTTTGACATCATAACAATGCTATGACAACTATAAAACCTGCATCAAATCAGATCCTAATGCAAAATAGTAAGCATCAATCACCGATTTGTGCAAAAAGTCACAAATAGGCTTCACCACCATGCCTACTCTGCAACGCTTTCAGAGTTCTAATATAAGCATGCCGAGAACACCAACCTATGCCTCGGTGGTTCAAACTGAACCTTGGCTTTCAGGTTTCTCTAATTAAAGAAGCATGAAGCCACCTTCCAAATAAAAGCAAGCACAATGGCAAGCTAATGCAAAAGAAAACCTAAAACCAGGAGGAAGAAAATCATTACCCTCCGCCCTTTTCTCCCAGCCATGAGAGCAGGATCTTTTGGTATGTGTACGAGCAGGATCTTTAGATATTGTGTGCATGTATAGGGTCTTATCTGTATTTACATGTATATGTTCGCGTCTTGTATATATAACCCCAAGATATACAGGTAAATACAGATAAACCCCTATACATGCACACAATATCTAACACCCCCCCCCCCACTCAAACTCACGGGGGATCATACATCGAGAGTTTGGACATAAGGTAGTCATGCTGAACCCTCGTCTGTGGCTTGGTGAACAAGTCTGCAATCTGATGTATGGGGGCTTGCTCCTTTTGTATCCAAGGGTGGACAACGCTATTGTCTTGTTTATTGATGAATTTTCTCGTTTCACTTGGATATATATGTTGCGTTCTCATGCTGAGTTTTTTCAGGTTTATGTTACTTTCTCCACCATGGTTCGTACTCAGTTCTCCGCCTCTATTCGTGTTTTTCGCTCCGACTCAGGGGGGGAGTACCTATCGCATGAGTTTCGTGACCTTCTCGCCTCTCATGGCACGCTCCCGCAGCTCTCCTGTCCTGGTGCTCATTCCCAGAATGGCACTGCGGAAAGGAAACATCGCCACATTATTGAGACCGCTCAGTTCAGGAGTTTTTTGCTGAGATCACTTTGCTCTAGCGTCAGTGCGACGAGATGGCGTCGCCCCATTGCTTTTCCTGCTGCCATTGCGTTGTCACCGCTCAGTACAGAGATGACTGTCATGTCTACGATTTCTTGATGCGCCTGCGCCCGGAGTTTGAGTCCGCTCGCTCACAGTTTCTCTATCGGGGTACTCCACCCACACTTCGTGACATTATCCACGATTCTGGCGGAGGAGACTCGTCTTCGTACCATGGAGGGGACGCATCACACTACCTCCCCCCATGTTGTCTTGGCTGCGCCTCAGTTTGCTCCGCAGCCTCCGCTGCCACCTTCTTCAAGGCTCAGTACTCCTGTGCGACCGTCTGCTCTGTTTCCTACCTAGGGTCCCAATGCTGCGCAGCGGAGGTATGTTAGCTGTCATTATTGTCATGCACCGGGCCAACTATTGATATGCAATATACAATTTTAAGAGTATCTACATATTATCACATCACAAATAAAGGAAATCTCATTTCATATACATCAACCATTATCACATAAATAGGGCGTCACAATTCGCATTTGAAACACGTTCAAAAGGGCATCCTTTCTAACCTAAATCACTTTCATTTCCCGCCAACTATAACTTCATATGAACTAAACCCCTCAAAACTTTGACATCATAACAATGCTATGACAACTATAAAACCTGCATCAAATCAGATCCTAATGCAAAATAGTAAGCATCAATCACCGATTTGTGCAAAAAGTCACAAATAGGCTTCACCACCATGCCTACTCCGCAACGCTTTCAGAGTTCTAATATAAGCATGCCGAGAACACCAACCTATGCCTCGGTGGTTCAAACTGAACCTTGGCTTTCAGGTTTCTCTAATTAAAGAAGCATGAAGCCACCTTCCAAATAAAAGCAAGCACAATCGCAAGCTAATGCAAAAGAAAACCTAAAACCAGGAGGAAGAAACTCATTACCCTCCGCCCTTTTCTCCCATCCATGAGAGCAGGATCTTTTGGTATGTGTACGATGGGGAAGTCGAGAGCTAATCGCTGCTGCAAACAGCTCGTCAATCGGAGTTCAGGAGTTCCTCAAGTGGCCAATTAAACCTAGTAAAACCCTCTTCTCCTCCTTCCTCTCCTTCAAAAGCTCAAATGATGGAGTTTTGGTGGCTTTTTCCCCTCTAGTTCCAGATCCAAGACAGCTTAGCAGCCATCCACGTCGGTTGCCACCCTTTCCCTAATCAAAAACCAAAGAAAAAAAATCAATTTAGAAAAATTGACCCGAACACGCCGTGGTTACACGACGTGTAACCAGCCCGTGTTCGGCCTATTGTCATCCAAATGCCATTCCAGCTCTCGGAAAACAAATTCCCATCTTTTCTCAGGTTACACGCCCAAGGTAACACGGTATGTACCTAGGGTGTGTAAAATATTTATTCTTCATTTTTGGCCTTTAGACAGTGCCACATGCTTCTAGACACACCCCTCACACTATTTGGAGTACTACTCATCTATTTATGACCATAAAAGTGGTCTTAAACCCTCTAATTTGTGTTAAACCTAACCTCTAATTAGGGTATTGATCAAAACAAGCTAATGAAGCCCTTAAACCTTCCTTAAGCACTCCACATATAAGTACACATAATTATACACAACCTCCATCATGAGGGAAGATTAAACATAAGAAACACTCAAGACATTACAATGGGAACACATGAAGATGTGTTTTTATCAGTTGGGGATCCTTCACTTTTAGTCGGGGATGCCTCCCCCATCCACCGGGCAGTTGCTTTCCATTCCATCCAAGAAGTAAAAGTGGGCACTGTCACGTTCATGTGGCACATCGTCAAGCCGAACCTGTCATTCCCCCTAAATCACTGCAGTTGCAGCGCATCTTGGAATCTTTCCCATGGGTCTTTGTCAATGCCCCACTGATCACCACATTTCCCTTCAATCAGAGGTGTTCACTATTTTTGTTTGTCTCTACTACGACAGGCATGTTTAGAAGGATGAGATCGAATTCCTTGTGGGCAACATGTTGGTTAGGGGTCTCATCTATCCTATAGTGCTAGCCCCGTACTCCAGTCCTTGTCTGGAAAAAGGATGGTAGTTGACGATTTTGTGTCGATTATCAAGAGCGTAACGAGGTGACTATTCTGGATAAATACCCCATACTGGTAATCCAAGAGTTATTGGATGAACTATGTGGGGAGATATTCTTCTCCAAGCTTGACCTGCGGTCCAACTACCCCAACATACGGACATTCCTAAGACGACCTTCCAGACTCACGATAATCACTACGAGTTTGTGGTCATGTTGTTTGGTCTCATGAACGCGTCAATCACTTTTTAAAGCAACCATCAAGGATCGCTTCGTCCGGTCCTACGGTGGTATTGGTGTTCTTTGATTACATTCTTGTCTACAACTCTTGGCAGGGTCATCTCCAGCATGTGAGGGCAACCCTGGCCACAATCAACAAGCATGCCTCTCCTCACGAACCCCAATAAGTTCACAATCAGCCAGACCGAGATTATTCCTCAAGGCACATTATTTTAGCCAAGGGTGTGGCGAGGAGACTGAGAAGGTGGAGGTCGTCCTCTAATGTCTGAACCCTAGCTCTTTCCGAGACATCTGGGAATTCCTCGACCTCACTGGGTATTATCAATGTTTCATTCGGGACTACGCCAAGCTCACTAAGGCTGCGTTTGGCGCGACTTATCGCAACTTATTTGCTCCGGTGAGGTTGGACAAAAACGTCAGTGTCATAGAATATATGTTTGGTATTACAAATGTTATTACCATTACAAAAAAACTAGTTTGGGGCATAAGCATTTGGCATGACAATGACATTTTTGTCCAACCTCACCGGAGCAAATAAGTCGCGATAAGTCGCGCCAAACGCATCCTAAGCCCCTCTCCAGCTTATTAAATAAAGAAGACTTCAGTTCTTTCCGGTGGACAACAAAGGCGGCCATAGCCTTCACGACCCTTTAACATGCTGACATCACCGCCCCTGTCAAAGCACTTCCTAACTTCGACCAATCGTTCATTGTTGAGTGTGATGCCTTGAGATTGGGCGTTGGCGCGGGATTGATTAGTCGGTGCTCACTTCAGCCGCTCTTTCGCACTCACGGTTCGGACGTGCTCTGCCTATGAGACTGAACTCATGGCCTTAGTCCTGGCCGTCCAGCATTAGTTCCACTATATATTGGGTCGGCACTTCACCATCCGCACTGACCATCATACAGGTCTAAATAGCAAAATCCTAGGGTTGCGACTTTACTGTTGAGTTTTGGTAGTCTAACTAGGCCGCCAACTTGTCCCGTAGATTGGTCACCGCCACCCTCACGGCCATCTCCTGGCCGGTTTGGGAGGATGTCGCCTCCATCGAGTAAGAAGTCATCACGGACTCGCTCCTCCAACCCATCAATCTGGTTGGAGGTCGGCGGGGGCGTTTGTTCCTTTCAGCGTCCTCTCGTTTCATCCTACAACCGTTGGATGAGTTTCACTCAACACCAACGGTCTGGCACGCAGGTACTTTTCGGACCTATAGGCGCTTAGCCAGCTAGCTATACTGGTTTGGCAAGTTTCAGGGGTTCATGTAATTTTTGGTCGCATGCCTCCCATGCCAGCGTGCTAAGTACGAGGTCATATTGTCGGCAGGTTACTTCAGTTTCTGCTCATTCCAGACCTTATTTGGGACGATAACGCCCTGGATTTCATTTCAAAACTTTCCTGGTCCAAGAATGTTGACTGCATCCTCGTTGTCATCGACCACCTATCTAAGCATGATTATTTCCTCCCGCTTTGCCACCCATTTTTGGCAACTGGCGTTGTCTCCATGGAGGGAGTGGTCCGCCTCCACGGGTATTCCAGCTCCATTGTGAGCGACTGCGACCATCTTCTCGAGCACCTTTTGGTATATGTTGTTCAAAATGTAAGACACTCAATTTCATATGAGCGTGATGTATTACCCGCAGACCTATGGCGCCTCCTTCTATGGCTGGTTACCCCCTTTGCTTAGCACAATATTACAAGTGAATGTCCCGTCAAGGAAGTATCAAGCATATTACAAGATTATGACACATTTCTTGTTCAGTTGAGCACCTTACATCAGCGGGCCCAAGACATGATGGTTGCCCATGTCAATCGACAACACTATTACATCCAGTTCACGAAAGGAGAAAATGTCTGTCAAAAACTCTGGTAAAACCACCAAATCTCAGTCTCATTGCGGGACCATACCAAGTTAGTAGCCAAGTTGTACAACCCATTTGAGATCCTCGCCTGCATAGTCACCAATGCATACCGACTAAATTTTCCTCCATCGAGTCGCATCCATCCGACGTTTCATGTCTCCTAGCTGAAATGGGTGAGAAGTGACCCCCCTATGGAGTTGGCATTACCTTTTGCACCATCGGGCACCGCACCATCGGACTACATCCCCCGGCTCATTCAGGATAATTGGGCGCCGCACCTGGGTGTCTCTTCGTGGATCAGGTCTTAGTGCATTGGATTGGTAGACCTTCATATGAGGCCTCATGGGTGAATCACGACACATTCTGTACTCAATTCCGAGACTTCTTCCTTGACGTCAAGGCGAATTTCCCATAGGGCGGAATTGTTATAGATACGGATGAGGGTGAGGGGCCCCATCACATGTGGCGAGTATATTGACATCGGAACTGAGAAAACAAGGATATGGATCCCAACAAAATAGCAATTGTTGGCCAGTAGTGTGCACGGGCATTGTGCAATTCATCATCCGTATCTTATTATTGCATTTGTACTTAGGCCCCGCAAAGATTATTTACCGTTTATCCTGTCATGTTATTTGGGCAAGGCACGATATAAGTTTATGTAAGATCAACTATTGACTATCTTGGAAGTAAGATCAATTAAATGAGTCATAAGGGCTGAATTTCTTTCATTTATTCATTCTTTCTTCCCCATCCCTTCCTCTAATTCCTGCAGCCCAACTAGGGCAATGGAACGCGATTTCACCACTCTAACAATTTAGGTGAAAGCATATTAAAATTCACAACAATCATTAAAAGCATAAAAAGCTGCATGAGTGCATGACTAGACCTAGGTTGTTAAAAACACACTTAAGGCTCAAGGCGCGCTTAAGGCTCAAGACTCACCAGGCTCAGAGGTTTGTTCATTCGTGCGTTTTTTGCGCCGTAAGGTTTAGTGAGGTGGTGGTTTAGATGACGAAGTAAATCTACAAGATAGGGGTTGCTGGATAGTATTAGGTTAAGGCCAAATGAGGGAAATTAGAGGTGTTCAAGGGAGAGTTGCTAGATTTGGGTTCTAGAGGGAAAAAGCTTACTTGGGAGAGGAGGGAGTTGCTGGGAGGGGGGAATCCATGGATTGCCAGTGTTCAAGGAGGGGTCCAGGGAATGATTGCAGGCCTAGAATTGACGGGGTAATAAGAAAGCAGGGGAAAGGCAGAGGTGGGGAATTTCTGGAAATGAGATTCACGGGAAAGGTTGGGAGAAAAAATTTGGGTGCAAAGCCTCACGGGAAAGGCAAGGAGAATTCTCGGCTATGTGGTTTCACGGGATTTGTAAACAGGGAGGTTACGGGCTGCAATTGGGATTTCCTTCGGAGAAAATCTGAAGGCTTACGTTGGGGAAGATTATGATGATGGCATGAGTCAATGAAGGAGGAGGTTGAGCGAGGAAGGGCGTACTTGGAGTCCACCAAGGAGACAAGATCTCGGAGCCGCACCGAGGGGAGGGCCTCACGGAATCCACCGGAGGAGAACGACGGTTTCAGTTTCTCTGAACCAAAAGATCGATCCCCAACATTGCCGCCTACAACGTGTATATATAGCATATACCTAAAATAGGACACCCCAATCGGGCGGCTCATATCGCCCGAGCCGCTCGGGGGTGTCAAATACAACACGAAATAAATAAAAATGTACATGAAGAAGACTCAAACCAACCATCCAGACGCATCCGTGGACCGCATAGTTTCGGGTGGCAGGAATGCAAGGATGGCGGGATAATGTGTTGGTTTCAGGTTTGGTGAGGTGGTGGTTCAGATGAAGAAGTGAATCTACAGGATAGCGGTTGCTGGATAGTATTAGGTTTAAGGCCAAATGTGGGAAATTAGAGGCGTTCAAGGGAGAGTTGCTGGATATGGGTTCTAGAGGGAAAAGGCTTACTTGGGAGAGGAGGGAGTTGCTGGGAGGGGGAGGCCATGGGCTTCCAGTGTTCACCGGAGGGTCCAGGGAATGATTGCATGCCTGGAATTGACAGGGTAATAAGAAAACAGGGGAAAGGCAGAGGTGTGACGCACACATTTTTGGTATGTAATATTAATTCATGTTTGAAGTCAATAATAGCTTATATGAAGATGTGTAACGAAAGGCAATTTATTACAGGTAACGTCCCCGATGATGAAAAGAGAGTTAAGCAGTATTGAATCGGCGTCGTCATGAGCTGTGAATCGGCGTCGCCATGAGCTGTGATTCGGCGTCGTGCGAGTTCTTACTATGAACATGTTATGCTATGTGTTGCGAGTTACTTAATATCGTTGTATGTATAACATTGTTTTTGCTCTTATGATGTGGACGTCACATAATATTGTCGCATGACTTGTTTAATTATACATATATGTTTTAAAGGTATGGCTGGTTGGCTTGGTTGCTAGTGCTGCGGGTTTAATCCTATGTGGTAATGTTATAATATGTGTTATTTGTCTGAGCGGGTTTAATCCTATGTGCTATTTGGCCGGTTGGTTCTATTGGGCCGGGTTGGCTGTGTGGCTGGGTTAACCGGCTCGGACTCTTTTATTTATGGCTTCAGCGGTGGCTTTTCTTCATACCTCTTGATTCCCTGCTCTTGTTCGGCATTCGCGCATCTTCTCGGCAGCCCGGCGAAACCCGATAGCTAGGGTTTGGTGGTTTTCTCCTTCCCGTCGCCTGGTATGGTGAAATCTTCTGCTCCTTTCTTCTCTTCTACGTGTATGAGCTCTAAACGCTTCTTCTTTAGCTTACTTTGGGAATTTTGGATCTTTATTGGCTTTGGTGGGAGAACTTTCGAGTTCTTTAGAACCAGGTACTTGCTTCCTTTCATGTTTTTCTTTTACTTGAGGCTGGATTTGAGTGTTTTAGTTGTTTTGGCCGGCTGTACCCTTGTGGGTTGTTGTTTTGGAGTGTAGCTGGACTGTAGCCGGTTGTGCCCTAGTTTACTTTCTGTTTTGAACTTTTACCCGGCTGGTTAGTTGATTTTGCTGTGTTTTTTTCTGAACTGTTGGTCGGCTGGTTATGTTGCAGTCTTATCTAGACTATTGGCCGGCTGGTTATGTTGTTATCTTATCTGGCCTGGTTTATGATGGCTGCTGTTTTTGGCCTGTTTGGCCGGCTGGTTTCATTGGTAGTTGTTGTTTTTGGACTGTTTGGCTTGTTGGCCGGTTGGTTTCGTGTTCGTGTGGGTAACCGGCTATATGAAATTTTGCATGCGTTGGCTTGAATGCGTTGGGTCGCTGTGTGGGATGCAACCTCGTGAAATAAATGTTGTTGTCTTATATATGTACAGATATTGCGAAGGATGGCATCTCCAAGTCGACGCGACGTCTATTCGAGACGGGGCAAGGAAAAGGAACGAGCCACGGTGAGAATTTCTCTTTTTAATGTATGTTTTACCTAATCATTTCACTACTATACTGAAAGTGCTTTATACAATCACTGTATATGTTGCAAATGCTATGAATGGCCTCATTTAGAGGCAATCAAGCAAGAAAATATTCTGAGAAGACTAAGTAAAATAAAAAACTCATCATACATAATCTAATGTGTCGACACATGGAACTATTAAGGGTAATATAAAATGAAGAATACTGATGTTGTGTACTGAATTACCAGGCCAGTCGAGCCGAAAGGCATAAACGCGTGTTGTACGTACTGGTCTGGAGACTGATGACCCCAAAGGGGTCGGGCCCAAAGACTGAAATACGGAATACGGAGACTGATATAGAATTCATTGAATTACCCTTAATAGTGCCTATATGAAAAGAAATACAAGCAAAAAGCATATGGTCGTATAGCGTAGACTGTAGCAGATGTTTATTGTCTACTGTTTATGATTACTTATAGACTAAGCTTATACTGAAACAATACTGTTAGTTAATTATATTGATTTGACTGCAAGATGAATTACAGAACATGCTCTAAATTGTTTTATATGTTTCTGATACGTACTCGTTATGAACTGCATATGTATATTTCCGCTGTTCTTGATTATATATGTCATTAGGAATATTGTTAATTGTGGCAAACAATTGGGCCGTTACAATTTAATGGTATCAGAGCCAGGTTTCAATTGCACCCTGGCCATAACGAGTATGTATGCTTATCGGTAAATCCATATAAGTGTGCTTTCGATGGATGCTCAGGAAGCCCAAGAGGTAACGTCTGAGGGAAGTGCATCGGGGCAGGCCCAGCAAGAGCTGCAGCAAATGATACCCTCCCAGACAGAGCAACAGACACCACCGCAGCTAATGGATCTGACACGGATGTTGGCAGAAGCTATTAAAATGGTTAGAGATGTGTCCCCTCCACCAGCACCGGAAGTGGCAGGACCGTCACAGCAGAGGCAGTTGGATGTCGATTTAAAACAATTCCTGGAGTTGAAGCCACCAGTGTTTCGGGGAGGGTTATCGCCTTTGGAAACAGAGGATTGGATCTCACGCATTGAGACGATACTGGAAGTCATGCTTTGTCCAGATGAACGAAAAGTGGGTTTGGTCACGTTTTTATTGGAAGGAGAAGCGAAGCGGTGGTGGCAGAGTGTGCGTGGCAGACTGGCGGGCCGCGCACAAGCAAGTATTCTGTGGGCCACTTTCATTCAAGCGTTTACCAATTGGTTCGTCCCAGAATCAAAAAAGAAGTTGTTACAGGATAAGTTTTTGTGTTTGGTACATGGTCCTCGATCAGTTTTGGAATATGAAATAGAGTTCGTCAATTTATTGTTTTATGCAGAGGCCTTTGTGCCTAATGAAAGAGAAAGATGCCGACGCTTCCAGGAAGGACTGCGAGATAGTATTCGTTCGATTCTGATACCGTTGGAGATCACAGACTACGGGGCTTTGGTGAAGAAAGCCCGTTTGATGGAAATCGATGCGGAGAAAACGCAAAAGCGAAGGGACTTTGCGAAGAAAAGATCAACGTGGTCGTCTTCTAGTAAGGAGTCCTCGAGTAAGACGAGCACATCAGGGAAGTCAAGTGATTCAGGAAAGCGGTCTGGTCCCATTGAAAGCAGTGGTAGTGCACCGACAGTTGAGCAACGATGTGGCAAGTGTAGCAAAAGCCACAAGGGGCAGTGTCTAGTGGGAAGCAATGTTTGATATTTGTGTCGTCAGCCTGGGCATCGACAGAGGGAGTGCCCTCGGAACCGAGAAGGACAAAGAGCAGCACAGCAGTTTCCAGTGCCACAGGGCCAGAGGTTGTATCTGATGGGTCGTGCTATGGGAGGTGAGTACGCAGCCGCAGCTTCTACTTCAGTGCCAGCAGGAGCATATATAGAAGAACGGCAAGAACAAGAACGCCGAGTGCAGCCGCGGGTGTTCAATCTGAATCAGCAAGAAGCAAAGGCGGATGACACCGTTGTGACAGATATTATCCCTATCGGTAACTATTTAGTTAAACTGTTATTTGATACGGGAGCAAGTCATTCCTTTATTTCTACAACAATATTGAATGCAACTGCGGCAAAATCATATCGGGTACAAGAGGTTTTGCACGTTACGTTACCAAATAACCAGATACTCACTGCACAACAACGAGTAATCATTACGTTTGCCCTGAATGATAAGTCATTTACAACGGACTTCGTGGTTCTTCCCTTGACCGAGTTCGATATTATTCTGGGCATGGACTGGTTAACTCAACAGGAGGCAGTGATTGACTGTAAGACCAAAGAAGTATCGGTAAAATGTGCAGATCAAAGCAGAATTACGTATCGAGGATTAGGTGAAGTGTCGAAAATGTTAGTTTCTGCAATGAAAGCGCTTTCATAAATCCGGAAGGGCGGTCAAGCTATTCTGGTAATGGTGAAAGGACCTCCAGAAGAAAAGAAAAACATTACGACAATTCCAGTCGTCTATGAATTTCAAGAGTTATTCCCGGAAGAGTTGGTTGGACTTCCGCCAAAGAGAGATATTGAATTTGAAATCAACCTCGAGCAAGGGACTAGACCAGTGGTGTTAGAAATGAACAAAAACAAGCCGAAAGTGGAGCTAAAACAAACCGGAAGAGGTTTTAACATAAACTTTATTATCTGAAAAAGGTATCTATTACAAAGGTATGTCCTCCCTTATATAGAATGGAGGAGAGATGAGAGAATACAAATAAGAGATGTGGGACTAAAAATTTACAGGACTAAGCGGACTATACAAAACAAACCGCACAAGCCGCGCGGTTAGACAGAAGGGCTAACCGCACGGCTACCATCAGAGAGAAAGAGAGACTGTCACGGTAGACCGCCAGACCGCCCGGTCTCCAAGCCGGCTGAGACAAACCGCCAGACCGCGCGGTCTTCAACCCGCCAAGACAGACCGTCAGACCGCCCGGTTACCATCTTCAACACTCCCCCTCAAGCTGGAGCATATATATCGATCATGCCCAGCTTGTCGCAGATGTGGAAAAAGGAAGCAGACACCGGCTTAGTGAAGACATCTGTCAACTCGTTGTCCGAAGTGACAAATGGAGTGCAAATTTGTTTCTTCAATATTTCTTCCCGAATAAAATGACAGTCGACTTCTATGTGTTTTGTTCTCTCATGAAAGACCGGATTTTTGGAAATGTATATCGCGGCATTATTGTCACAGAACATAGGAAGAGGATAGTTGTAAACCTCTCCTAAGTCAAGCATGAGAGCTGAAAGATATGGTACCTAAACACCTAGAGGGGGGGTGAATAGGTGACCTAAACCTTTTTTAAAACTTAGTTGGCAGCAAGACAGTTATCTCACAGATTTTTACAGCTAACAGCAATAACAGAATATAAACAGTTAATCCACAGCACAGCACAGCAGACACACAAATTTATAGTGGTTCCCCAATCTTTGGGTACATCCACTTTCCCCCTTCGCCTATCTAGCAGTGTACTAGATTCGGCCAATCTTCTCCACTATCTCAGAACCCAACTAGGTTCCTACACCTCAGGCCCAAAGCCTTACACTCAGCCACAAAGGCCTACACTCAGCCACCCAGGCCTACACTCAGCCAATTAAGGCCTACACTCAGAGTTCTTCAACTCCTACACTCAGGCAACCAAGCCCTACCCTCAGCCTTTATAATATAGGCTTACAATTCTCTCAGATCCAATGGATCCTACAAGTTAAGATTGAATTACAATAACTAACTCTACAACTCAGAAAATAAGAGAGGAGTAGAGAGTTTCTTGAAGAGTTCTTGGAAGAACTCAGCTAGATCCAAACTGACTTAGCTTCCTTCAAAGCTTCTTGAGTAGAACTGAATTAGTCTGAATCCTCTGCAGTTAATCCCTGACCTCTGCTTCTTGAGATCCAGATGATTTTGAATCCTTCTTCTCAGCCTTAGTTCCAAAGACTGAATTCTTGATTGGAGCTCTCTCTCTCCAACTTCTTAGATCTGCAGTTGGACTGTCAGATCTTCTTGTGTTGATCCTCTGTGTATCACTTTTCTGATTACTTGAATAATCTGATCAACCACTTTAATTATTCTCACTACTTGAAAGAACAACTTGTAATTCTTACAACAACAACAACTTTTGTAAACTGTGGATGCCTATTTATAGGCTTCCTTCATGGTAACCGGCTGGTCCGGTTTATAACAGACTTCTGACTTCTCTGACAGTTGCTGTAGACCGGCTGGATCGGCAGCTGTCATGTCAACCAGTCACTTCTTGAAATTCTCTAACTGTCAGATAGTGTCGAGACTTTCTGTTCTTAAGTGTCGACACTTATAGACCAAGTGTCGACACATGTTGTGTAAGTGTCGACACAAGTCTACAAGGTGTCGACACAATTCCTTGTATGTCTCGACACAGATACTTCTGCATGTGTCGACACTGAAATTGAGTGTCGACACAAGTACTTGTTCTTCATTCTTTAACTGTATTCTTCTAAGTGTCGACACATCTCCTTTGTGTCGACACATCTTCATGTGTTGAAACTGTCAAGTGTCGACACTGCTTCTTGGTGTCGACACAAGTCTTCAATTTTGTTTCTTCAGCTGAGTGTCGACACATTCCCTTAGTGTCGACACTTGTACTTAGAATATTTTGTAAACTTTTTTGTTCTTTGCTAAG
Organism: Platanthera guangdongensis; assembly: GCA_039583875.1. Lineage (NCBI taxonomy): Eukaryota > Viridiplantae > Streptophyta > Magnoliopsida > Asparagales > Orchidaceae > Platanthera > Platanthera guangdongensis. The sequence goes on along the minus strand of CM077167.1, from coordinate 34,901,898 downwards.
TGTCGACACAGCTCCTTGTGTCGACACTTTCTTCAAGTGTAGAGTCTTCAACTAAGTGTCGACACATTGTGCTGGGTGTCGACACTTTCTTCAAGTGTTGACTCTTCTGGTTGTGTGTCGACACATTGTGCTGAGTGTCGACACATACTTCAAGTGTTGACTCCTTTGTGTGTGTGTCGACACATTGTGCTGAGTGTCGACATATTCTTCATATGTTGACTCTGATGTTTGAGTGTCGACACATTGTGTTGAGTGTCGACACTTGTCCTTAGTCTCTGCAGAATTTTGCTGAGTGTCGACACAACTCCAAGTGTCGACACTTTCTGGTGTAGACACAGCTTTTCTGGGTGTCGACACTTCTGCTAAGTGTCGACACTGCTTCTCTGCATTCTTCTTCACTGAGTGTCGACACAGCTCCTTGTGTCGACACTTTCTGTCTGGTGTCGACTCTTCATCCCAGGTGTCGACACAATTACTCCAAGTGTCGACACTGCTTGTCTGGGTGTCGACACAAGCTTTCTCAAGTGTCGACACTTTCCCTCTGGGTGTCGACACATGGACTTAGAAACTTTTAGCTTCAGTCCAGTGAATACTTATCCTGCACAAGTAACTCAAACAAACATCAAATACATTATGATGTATATCATTGAGTTAGGTGAGGCTTCTTCAAATCAGGTACATTTGACCAATGTACCCAACAATCTCCCCCTATTTGGAGAAGTCATAACCCTTAGTCAATGATATACACCACTCATAATTAAAAATTAGAGAATGATGTAAAGCAGGTATATGTCAACAGGGTAAACTTAAACATGTAATAAAGCACACATGTATACTCATTCAGCATTACAGAACAAACAGAAATTAGACACATTCTTCTGAACAATCATGAAATATATTTATCAAAAATTGTTCAAACATTGTTTTAATACATTTTCAATGATTTACAAAAATGTGTAGATGTAACAGATTACAACATTCTTCAGTCTAATCTTAGTCTAATTCTGATCAGGTTCTTTTATAACTATTCCTTTCCCAGCTTGTACTTTGGCCTTTACAGCAGCAGCAGGCTCAGTATCAGCAATCTTCTTTCCTTTGGAGTCCTTCTTCTTTAGTTCTTCAGCCTTGATTTTCTGTCTCTCAAAATAATGATAGGGCTTAGGAAAGTACTTGCTAGGCTCCACAGCTGTAGGAGGTAGCTTTCCTAACTTAGCCTTCCTTCTATGCTGGACAATGGCTTCCTGCCTAATCTCATGCTTCCTCCATTCTGCTTCTGAGAACCATTTGTTCCTCTCATGAGCATTGTCCTTGGCTGCTTTCCAGGCTGTGAGAATGATGTTCCTAGAAGTAGGGCTCCACTGTTCAAAATCTTGTTTTTGCTCAGCTAGTTCCCTAAACTTCTTCTTTGACAGCCTTGTCTCTTCTTCCTTGTCCAATGCCTCTTGCATAGCTGCTGTAACAGGTTGAACAACCTTTTCCAGAACAACATTAGACTTTCCAGTAGTTGGACTATACATTGTGCTAACTTCTGCATGAACCATGTCAAAATCTGGAGGTGGATAGATCACCTGAGCTACTTCCTGTTACTCACCTCCAAGATATGCACTTTGAATTCCTGATTCAGCAATATTATCATCATCACACAGGGGAGGATAGCCCAGTGTAGCTCTGATGGAGTTAGATATCCATTTGGCATGGTCAGAGCTAGCCTTGACTAACACCCTCTCCCCCTTTATGACTTCTTGTTCAACATGATCTCTTACATCATCTTCTGGAACCTGATTTGGCTGTCCAAGTACCTGATTCCATCCTTAAAATAAGGTCTAAGCTTTGTAAGCTGTTCAGAAATGACCTTCTGTGAATCCTTGATTGCAGTCTTGACAGCAGCAATTTCATCTTGAAAAGCTTTATCAAATTCAGCCTTTGCAGCAGCAGATGTGGAAGATTCAGCTGGCTTACTCTTTAATTCAGTCACTATAGCATTGTGGGAGGCAGTTAAATTATCATTCATTCTTAATTGATTCTCCAGCACATAGCCTTGCTTTAGTGCTATATCATCTACTTGAGTCTTGATCTTTTCCTGATGAGTTGCCAGAAATACCACTGCATTTCCACCCTTGTGGAAGCATTCATTCATCTCTTTCTTGTTCAGGTTCATCTCAAACCTGATTGATTTTATATCTTGAGCTAAATCAAATTGTAAAGACTTGTGGCCTTCATCAATATACTTCTCTATGGCCCTCCTGTGCTCATCCAGCTTAACTTGCATTGCTACCATTAAGCCACTGTAATCAGTTGAGGGAGCTTATTGGACTAAGGAGTGTTGAGCAACAGTTTGTAGAGCCTTCTTGTAGCTTTGACTCCTTCTTTTGAATACAAAGAATTTCTTCTTTTTAGCTTGGTCAGTCTCATCTTCCTCAGACTCTGAAGTACTGGCTATATTCACCCTGTCCTTAGGGCTTGATGGTTTTTCAGCTTGCACATCAAGTGCTTTCTCACTTTCTTGCCTTATAGGCTCATCCTGAACTTCCAAGTTCTCCCCCTCAGCAGCAGCATGCTTGTCCATGTCAAAATCCTCTTGATCTAAATTAAGAAATAGATCTTCCATTGTGTATTCAGGAGGTGATTGTGCAGGAGAAGTTCTGGATTCATCAACTACTTTATCAGGAATCACTTCTGATGTGTCTGGAAGAACAACATCTGGTTCTTGGTTTGCTTGCTGAGTTTGCTGATGGACATCAGACAAATCAGAATCTATTACAGAAAAATCTAAAGTATTGAGGTCAGAAAGTACCTCTTGGATAATGATTGTAGCTTGCTCACTCTCCAGTGTAGAGGGTTGTTCTACAGCTGGAGGCTCCCCCTGGCTTGGATCCTTATGCATGGGGCTAGCTGTAGGCAGCTCCCCCTGGATTTCAGTTGTCTCTAGTGGAGCAGGAGACTTTTCTGCAGCCACTTCTATTTGACTATCAGGAGTGAAAACAACTTGTTCTTCACTACCTGAACTGCTGGAGGACTCCTGTGTCACAGGAGCTATCTTCCTCTTCTTCTTTGGAGGTGAATCTTTCTTAGAAACTTGCTTCTCTGGGGTAGGAACTTCCTTAGACAGCACTCTTTCCCATCTTGAAAGTATCCTCATATCCATCATTCTCATGTGATTGATTTTAGTACCAGCAGCATTGCTCATTACCTCTGGTATTGTACCAGCCAGGTAGAGACTTAGTATCCTGCCCAGATTGGGCTTCTTCAGACTCTCCTTAATTTTCTCAAACACAACCATTGACCAGTCTGTTTTGAGGTTGAAGATAATTCTGGTCATAACACTGAACATGGAGGCTGACACCCTGTCATGCCCTCCAGTCTTGCTGAGTATAACTTTACCCACAATTTCTGACAGGAATTTTCCTTGGGTATTCATTCCTCTCCTGTTGAATACAGATCCTATCTTCAGCTTAGGATCTAAACCACACCAGGTAAGTGCTTCTCTGATCTTAGATGTAGTCACTTCCTCTTCTGCTTGAATTTTAGGTAGCTGAAGTACCTTTCTCAGAGATTTGGGTGAAATCTTGACCTTGGTGCCATGCACACGTGATTTGATTCTGTAACCTGAGTCATCTACAGAAGCTCCTGTAAGGAATTCAAGAACTTCCTTCTTCCATATTTTGGTTGGTTCTGAAACCAAGTACTCCAATCCAGAATCGGTGACTAGGGTTGCCACCGATTTGATTTCTTGATCGCCATCGTCGAACGCGCCACGAACCAGTTCATAGCCTTCGTTAACGTTCTCTTCCAGCTTTGGAGCCATTAGGGTTTGGAGAATTAGTCTTTAGAAAAGAGAAATGTCGACACAGTAGTTTGGTCTCGAAACTCTGAAAGCGTGTCGACAAACAAAGACAGAATCTTATTTATATCTTTCTGGTTTGAAGACGAACAGGCGGGATGGATTACTAAAGATGTGTCGACACTGGCAATAAGTGTCGACACTGACTTATAATGTCTCGACACTCATGTGTCGACACAAGTTTAGTCAACAGATTTTATGTGTCGACACTTGGTTAAGTGTCGACACCACACTACTCGACATGTAGTCGAGACTTTACTTAGAAAATTCTGAGTAAAACTTAAGTGTCGACACCTTATTGGATGTGTCGACACCAACTCGACATGTGTCGACACTAACATTCTGAAGTGTCGACACCAACTTCCTAGATGTGTCGACACCATTTTCCTGAAGTGTCGACACTTACTATTCTGTGTCGACATAGACTTGTCTATGTGTCGACACCTTTTTACTTAGCCAATTTTTAGTTCTATAAACTTAGTCTAAGTTTATCATACCTAGTTCAATTTTGAACCTATTGAACTTAGCTTCTTCTAAGGGCTTAGTAAACATAACAGCTATCTGATTATCAGTTTTAACATATTCAAGTGCAATATCATTTCTTTCTACATGCTCCCTAAGAAAGTGATATTTAATCTCAATATGTTTAGTTCTACTATGTGATACAGGATTGTTAGCTATTGAAATAGCACTTGTAGAATCACAGTAAAGTGGAGTTCTACTTACCTGAAATCCATAGTCCTCTAGCTGATGTTGAATCCACAGAAGTTGAGCACAGCAACTTCCTGCAGCTACATATTCTGACTCAGCTGTGGAGATAGTCACACTGGTTTGCTTCTTACTACTCCATGAAATGAGTCTTCCACCTAGGAATTGACAGGATCCAGTAGTGCTCTTTCTATCTTCTTTGCATCCTGCAAAGTCTGCATCTGAATAGCCTGTTAGATCAAAATCTCCATTCCTAGGGTACCAGAGGCCTAGATAAGGAGTGCCCTTTAGATATCTCAAAATTCTTTTGACTGCAGTCATATGAGACTCTTTAGGGCAGGCTTGATACCTGGCACAAACACATGTAGCATACATAATGTCAGGCCTACTTGCAGTCAAGTATAGTAGGGAGCCAACTATCCCTCTATACAAGGTTTCATCTACAGGTTTCCCTGCATCATCCTTGCTAAGAGACATACTTGACCCCATAGGAGTCTTCATGGTACTGGAGGAATCCATACCATATTTTCTTATGAGTTCTAGGGTGAACTTGGACTGACATATGGATAAACCATTTTCAGTCTGTTTAACTTGGAGACCCAAGAAAAACTTCAGCTCTCCCATACTACTCATCTCAAATTGACTTTGCATAAGCTTTGCAAACTTTTTGCAAAGGCTACTTTCAGTAGACCCAAATATAATGTCATCTACATATATTTGGACAAGTATGACTTTGCCTCTAGATTCCCTAAGGAATAGAGTCTTATCTATTTTCCCCCTTGAGAACTTGTTCTCAATGAGGAAACTAGATAGGGTTTCATACCAAGCTCTAGGTGCTTGTTTTAACCCATATAATGCTTTCCTAAGTCTATAGACATAATGAGGTAGAGTTGGATCAACAAAACCTGCAGGCTGCTCCACATAGACTTCTTCTTTCAAATTACTATTTAGGAATGCTGACTTCACATCCATTTGGTATACCTTGAATCCTTGATAGGTTGCATAGGCCAAGAACATCCTTATGGCCTCCAGTCTGGCTACTGGGGCAAAGGTTTGATCAAAATCAATACCTTCTTCTTGCCTATAACCTTTAGCAACCAATCTTGCTTTATTCTTAATGATGACTCCTTGTTCATCTAACTTATTCCTGTAGATCCACTTTGTTCCTATCACATTGTGATCTTTAGGTTTAGGAATCAGGTCCCAAATCTTGCACCTTTTGAACTGATTAAGCTCTTCCTGCATTGCTTCAGTCCACTGTGGATCTTGTATAGCTTCTTCAAATTTCTTTGGTTCTATTTGAGACAGAAAACTTGAATATACTACAGCATTCTGATTTTTGCTCCTTGTCTGAACACCTTGTCTTGGATCTCCAATTATCAGCTCTACTGGATGATCTCTTAGATGACTGTTGGCTGGAGGCATCCTTACTTCTGGTTGAACTTCTTCAGCATCTTCATCAAACTGAGTTCCTTGTACTTCTTCAGCTCCTTGTACATGTAGTTCTCCCCCTGGACATAAGTCATCTCCTTCTACTTGCTGTCTTGCAGCAGGTACATCTTCTATGGTTAGCTTGTCCATCTTCTTAGTAAGACCTGTGGGGCTGCATACATTGCTAGACAACTCATTGTTAATTAGTTGTGTCTCATCAAAAACTACATGCACTGATTCTTCTACAACTTGTGTAGTCAAGTTGTAGACTCTATAAGCCTTACTATTATTGTTGTACCCAACAAACACTCCCTCTTGGGACTTGACAGCAAACTTAGTTAAGTAAGACTTTTCATTGTTAAGTATGAAGCATTTACAACCAAAGATCCTAAAATAAGATAGATTTGGTTTCCTGCCTTTCACTACTTCATAGGGGGTCTTGTTTAGCCTTTTAGCGATGGTAGCCATATTTATCACATGGCATGCAGTGTTAACTGCTTCAGCCCAGAAATACTCTGGCAGTGATGAATCACTTAATAGGGTTCTACCAGCCTCTATCAAGGTCCTATTCTTCCTTTCAGCAATGCCATTTTGCTGATGTGTTCTAGGTGAAGAGAATTCTTGAAATATCTCATAGTCTTCACACAGTTTTGTCATGCTTTCAGACTGAAACTCAGTACCATGGTCACTTCTAATTTTGACCACTGTACAGTTCAATTCATTCTGAATTTGCTTAACAAAGCTATAGAAGACACTAGGTGTTTCAGATTTCTGCCTTAAGAAGAACACCCAGGAAAACCTTGAGTAGTCATCAACAACTACAAAGGTATAGACCTTCCTACCTAAGCTGTGAACTGGCATTGGACCAAATAGATCCATATGCAAGAGGTATAAACACCTCACAGCATCTTTGTTGTCTAAGCTCCTAAAGGTGGATTTAGTCTGCTTGCCCTTTTGACAAGCTGAGCAAATGTCATCTTTGACACACTTAACTTGAGGAGCATTCCTCACTAACTCTTTGCTAAAGAGTTTGCTAATAGTCTTGTAGTTAAGATGGGCAAGCCTCTTGTGCCATTTGACACATTGAGAGACTGTCTCATCAGCTACAAGACAAACTGGAGAACTATTGTTCTCAATCATAATGTCTAAACAATAGACATTCCTCTTTCTATAACCTGTCAAAATGATCTCTTGATCACTTGACCTCTTGATATGACAACCATTTTTAACAAATGAGATGTCATACCCTACATCACTTAATTGGCTTATACTTATAAGGTTGTGTTTCAACCCTTTAACATAAGCCACATGAGTAATGGTAACTAAGTTTGAGGAAATGTTACCAAACCCTTTGATGATCCCTTTTTCAGAACCACCAAAGGTCACCTTTGGACCATTTTTGATTGGAATGAAATCCTTCAGTAGTCCCCTAGTTCCAGTCATGTGTCTGGAACATCCACTATCCAAGTACCATGTAGGGGTATGGCCACTTGGACTCACCTGCAAAACAAATTAATGAACCTTAGAACCCAAAGTAATCTTGGGTCCTTGGTGATTGTTAGTTTGCAACTTAACAACACTACCTACTGGCTTTCCACCAGGTAGCTTGCTACTCCCAATGGCACTTGCATTGTGCCAACAGTCCAAGGCAAAGTGGCCAACTTTGCCACAGCACCAGCATTCAAACTTGTTGTACCTTTGCTTAGGTACAACCTTTGCTGTCTTGTCTACAGCAGGCTTGTTGAATGTTGGGGCTTTGCCCTTGGACTTCAACTTGGACTGCACAGTCCCTGCAGGTCTAACAAAACCTAGTCCAGCTTTGCCTTTTTGATGAACAAATTCATCAATTAATGGTAGTACTGATTTAGGTTTTGAAAACCTGGCAGCAAGTTCTTTCTCCTTCTGAAGATTGATCTCCAGTCTCTTAATTTGATCATTTTTATAAGTGATAGTTCCCATCTGAATCACAGTGATGTGTTTCAGCCTGGCTACCTCATTGAGCTTTTGATCAAATTTCTTCTCAAAATCTGTTGCAGCTGCCTTGAGATCAGCAATCTCCTTTGCCAGACTTTTGGCTAGGGTCTTGCTTTTCTTATAGGCTTGCAACAGTACCTTATATTCATCTAATAGCTGATGAATATCTCCCTCAGATTCAGAAACACTTCCATCACTTGATGAAAATGAATCTGACTCTGAACTAGAACTGGAATCTGAACTTTGAGTTGGACTTTATACCTGACTAGGTCCTGGCTGCTCCAGGATTTTGGTACTTTCAGTCAATGTCATCAGTCCTTGGCACTGACACTCTTCTTGTTCATAGATTGATTCCATGATCTGCATAAACTCTTCTTCTTCTTCAGCAAATAGCCATATGTAGGCTTCAGCATCTGTCTCAGTGTCTGAAGAAGAAATGTCTGAAAGAGTCTTCTCATTCTTTGCAACAAAGGACTTCTCCTTCTTTCCTTTGAAGTGAGTCTTCTTTTTGTCACTGGATTCTTTTCTTCTCTCAGGGCAATCTGCAATAACATGACCCTGTCTATTGCAGCAGTAACACACTATCTTAGACCCAGTTGCCTTGCTAGTCTTTGTCTTTTTCTTGTCCTTCTTTGAAGGCTTCTTCTCCTGATACTGGACTTCTTTCCCTTTGGAAAATGAAGGTCTGGACCTCCACTGTTTCTTCTTCAGGAATTTCTGAAAATGTCTGGTGAATGCAGCAAAGTCTTCATCACTTTCACTGCTTGTAGACTTTGTGCTAACAGACTCATCAGATTCTGATTCAACTACCTCTGGAGGAGGAGTTGATGACTTAGTCCTGCCCTTTCTAGGTACTTCTGACTTGAAGGCAACAGTCTTTTCCCTGTGCTCAGTCCTTGTTGATTTTTCCTCCTCTTTTCTCACTGACAGCTGCATCTCATAAGACAACAACTTGTCAAACAGTGTGGGAGGAGGAATTTCTCCCAACTTTGTCATTTCTCTGATGGCACAGATCTTGGTGTCCCAATCTTTGGTTAGGGACCTTAAGAACTTATCATTCAATTCATAGTTAGTGAACTCTCTTCCATAGGACATGAGTTCATTAACAATTCTATAGAACTTCTTGTAGCATTCAGTGATGATATCTCCTCTTCCTTGTCTAAAGCTCTCATACTCTTGATTAAGCAAGGACTTCCTATCTTGGCTAACTTCTTCAGAACCTTCCATATAGACAATGAGGGTATCCCACATTTCTTTTGCTGTTTTACAGTGAATTAGGTTCTGAAAAGTTGCATCATCAATGGCACTTACTATTATGTTTTGTGCCCTTTTGTCCATAGTGGCTAGGACAATTTCATCCTTGGTCATCTCAGAGAAATCCTTTGAAGTTCTCTGATTTGCATCCAATACTGAGATCTTCATGGGCACATATGGCCCCTCTTTGACTGTGATGTAGATTCTAGGGTCAGAGGCTTCCATGAACAGCCTTACCCTTTCTTTCCAGATTCCAAAAATCTCTTTTCTGCATATGGGGAGTTTCATTGAACCCAATTCCTTGTGATTCTCTGAAGAACCCATGTTTCTTGATTTTCTTGAAACTGTGTTCTGACTTACACTGAATCTGCCAAACTGGATCTCCTCAGACAGTTAGTCCTTTTTGAGGAACCTGGCTCTGATACCACTTGAAAGATATGGTACCTAAACACCTAGAGGGGGGTGAATAGGTGACCTAAACCTTTTTTAAAACTTAGTTGGCAGCAAGACAGTTATCTCACAGATTTTTACAGCTAACAGCAATAACAGAATATAAACAGTTAATCCACAGCACAGCATAGCACAGCAGACACACAAATTTATAGTGGTTCCCCAATCTTTGGGTACATCCACTTTCCCCTTTCGTCTATCTAGCAGTGTACTAGATTCGGCCAATCTTCTCCACTATCTCAGAACCCAACTAGGTTCCTACACCTCAGGCCCAAAGCCTTACACTCAGCCACAAAGGCCTACACTCAGCCACCCAGGCCTACACTCAGCCAATTAAGGCCTACACTCAGAGTTCTTCAACTCCTACACTCAGGCAACCAAGCCCTACCCTCAGCCTTTATAATATAGGCTTACAATTCTCTCAGATCCAATGGATCCTACAAGTTAAGATTGAATTACAATAACTAACTCTACAACTCAGAAAATAAGAGAGGAGTAGAGAGTTTCTTGAAGAGTTCTTGGAAGAACTCAGCTAGATCCAAACTGACTTAGCTTCCTTCAAAGCTTCTTGAGTAGAACTGAATTAGTCTGAATCCTCTGCAGTTGATCCCTGACCTCTGCTTCTTGAGATCCAGATGATTCTGAATCCTTCTTCTCAGCCTTAGTTCCAAAGACTGAATTCTTGATTGGAGCTCTCTCTCTCCAACTTCTTAGATCTGCAGTTGGACTGTCAGATCTTCTTGTGTTGATCCTCTGTGTATCACTTTTCTGATTACTTGAATAATCTGATCAACCACTTTAATTATTCTCACTACTTGAAAGAACAACTTGTAATTCTTACAACAACAACAACTTCTGTAAACTGTGGATGCCTATTTATAGGCTTCCTTCATGGTAACCGGCTGGTCCGGTTTATAACAGACTTCTGACTTCTCTGACAGTTGCTGTAGACCGGCTGGATCGGCAGCTGTCATGTCAACCAGTCACTTCTTGAAATTCTCTAACTGTCAGATAGTGTCGAGACTTTCTGTTCTTAAGTGTCGACACTTATAGACCAAGTGTCGACACATGTTGTGTAAGTGTCGACACAAGTCTACAAGGTGTCGACACAATTCCTTGTATGTCTCGACACAGATACTTCTGCATGTGTCGACACTGAAATTGAGTGTCGACACAAGTACTTGTTCTTCATTCTTTAACTGTATTCTTCTAAGTGTCGACACATCTCCTTTGTGTCGACACATCTTCATGTGTTGAAACTGTCAAGTGTCGACACTGCTTCTTGGTGTCGACACAAGTCTTCAATTTTGTTTCTTCAGCTGAGTGTCGACACATTCCCTTAGTGTCGACACTTGTACTTAGAATATTTTGTAAACTTTTCTGTTCTTTGCTAAGTGTCGACACAGCTCCTTGTGTCGACACTTTCTTCAAGTGTAGAGTCTTCAACTAAGTGTCGACACATTGTGCTGGGTGTCGACACTTTCTTCAAGTGTTGACTCTTCTGGTTGTGTGTCGACACATTGTGCTGAGTGTCGACACATACTTCAAGTGTTGACTCCTTTGTGTGTGTGTCGACACATTGTGCTGAGTGTCGACACATTCTTCATATGTTGACTCTGCTGTTTGAGTGTCGACACATTGTGTTGAGTGTCGACACTTGTCCTTAGTCTCTGCAGAATTTTGCTGAGTGTCGACACAACTCCAAGTGTCGACACTTTCTGGTGTAGACACAGCTTTTCTGGGTGTCGACACTTCTGCTAAGTGTCGACACTGCTTCTCTGCATTCTTCTTCACTGAGTGTCGACACAGCTCCTTGTGTCGACACTTTCTGTCTGGTGTCGACTCTTCATCCCAGGTGTCGACACAATTACTCCAAGTGTCGACACTGCTTGTCTGGGTGTCGACACAAGCTTTCTCAAGTGTCGACACTTTCCCTCTGGGTGTCGACACATGGACTTAGAAACTTTTAGCTTCAGTCCAGTGAATACCTATCCTGCACAAGTAACTCAAACAAACATCAAATACATTATGATGTATATCATTGAGTTAGGTGAGGCTTCTTCAAATCAGGTACATTTGACCAATGTACCCAACAAGAGCCCGCAACAATTTCAACTCACATGTAGTCGATGCCATGCTGCGATATTCCGCCTCTGCACTAGACCTGGAAACTACAGACTGTTTCTTGCTCTTCCAACTCACAAGATTGCCTCCAACAAATGTGCAGAAACCTGATGTCGATTTGCGGTCTCCTTTGTCATCTGCATAGCTCGAATCAGAGTAAGCTTCAACTCTTAGGTGACCATTCTTCTGAAATAGGAGTCCTTTTCCTGGAGCAGCTTTAATATACTCTAATATCCTCAGAGCAGATTGTAGATGACACTCCCTCGGAGCTTGCATGAACTGGCTCACCTTGCCAACAGCATAAGAGATGTCGGGTCTGGTTACTGTGAGATATATGAGTTTGCCCACCAGACGCCGGTATCTCGTAAGATCAGAGAGAAGAGGCGAGTCATCTGTCCAAGTTTTGTCTTCTCCAGCAGCCATAGGACAACGTGCAGGTTTAGCACCAGTGAGTCCTGCCTCCTTTAAAAGATCAAGAGCATACTTCCGTTGGGAAAGGACCATGAAGTTGGGCTTTCTAGAGATTTCAATCCCCATAAAGTATTTCGGGGAGCTCATATCTTTTTTGACCAGATGTTGACGAAGATGTTTCTTGGTCATCAATATCCCATCTTGGTCATCGCCAGTAAGAAGAATGTCATCAACATAAACCGCAAGAACAACAAGACCAGAGGCGGTTTTCCGAACAAACAAGGAGTGATCGGCTGAGCTTCTTGTAAAACCAATGGCCGCAACAATGCCACTGAACTTGTCAAACCAGGCACGAGGACTCTGCTTGAGGCCATAGATAGCCTTCTTTAGCCGGCATACCTGTGTCTCCCCCTGAGCAACATACCCCGGAGGTTGCTCCATGTAAACATCTTCCTGCAGATCACCATAGAGGAAGGCATTCTTAACATCGAGCTGCGAGATGGGCCAATTCCTATTGACAGCCACAGAGAGAAGAACACGAATAGTGCTGAGACGAGCCACTGGAGAGAAAGTGTCAAAAAAATATACGCCATAAGTTTGGGTAAAACCCTTGGCAACCAGGCGAGCCTTATAACGATCCACACTGCCATCCGGGAGAAACTTCACCACGAAGACCCATCGACAACCAACAACATCCGTGCCGAAAGGAGGAGGAACAAGGGTCCAGGTACCCCGTTCAGTTAGAGTAGCAATCTCCTCATCCATGGCAACCTTCCAATGAGGAATAGTAAGGGCCTCCTGGTAGGAACGGGGGGTGGCAGTGGCCGAGATAGCCAGTGCAAAAGCTCGGCGAGAAGGGGTAAGACGATCGTAGGAAACAACTGCAGCAAGCGGGTGTTGGGTACATGCCCGAACCCCTTTGCGAAGAGCAATCGGGAGATCCAGGTCAGCAGGTGCCTCAGTATCCGGAGTATCCGTGGTGGAGAGAGCTGGCCCAGGAGTAGAGAGAGATGGCAGCGGAGTGGAGGGAGAAAGCGGAGTAGAGGGTGGAGATGATGGTGATGGGGAAGAGGGTGGAGATGGTGGAACATCAGTGGGAGCAGAGGGAAGGGAGGAAAAGTAGGATCAGGAGGAGGAGAGGAGGAAACGGGAGAGAAGTAAGAAGCATTGGCAAAGAAAGTGACATCCGCAGAGACAAATTGCTTGCGGGTAACGGGGTCAAAGCAACAATAACCTTTCTGAGCGGGAGAGTACCCCAGAAAGACACATTTAGTGGCACGTGATGAGAGTTTATCACGGGTGGCAGCGGGAGAGTGCACAAAGGCAGTGCACCCAAAGATGTGCAGAGGAAGAGGAAAGGGATCCTTGTCCGGATAAAGAATGGAGAAGGGGGTAGCACCGTGGAGAACTGTGGAGGGAAGGCGATTGATGAGATAGCAGGAGAGGATGACAGCATAGCCCCAATAGGAGCGAGGAACATGCATTTGAGTCATCATAGTGCGAGCGACATCAAGGAGGTGACGGTTTTTGCGTTCCGCCACCCCATTTTGTTGTGAAGTGTAGACACAGCTTGTTTGACGAATAACACCATGGTGAATACAAAAAGAGGAGAAGTCTTGGCTAAGATATTCCTTAGCATTGTCAGAACGAAGGACTTTAATAGACGTATCAAACTGAGTCTTAACCATAGAATAAAATGAGGTCCAAACAGAGAACAGCTCGGAGCGATCTTTGAGAAGATACACCCACGTACACCGAGAGAAATCATCGATGAAGGTGACAAAATAGGAACTACCCCGACCGATGGTGAGGTTAGGAGCGGGTCCCCATATGTCAGAGTGAACGAGGTCGAACTGACGGGAAGAGACCCGACTTTGCTTTGGTGGGAAGGATGAGCGGTGATGTTTGCCAAGTTGACATGCATCACAGTTTAGAGGAGGATGATGAGGAGGGAGGTGCGGCAGGAGCTGGCGTAGAATTCTGGGAGGAGCATGTCCAAGACGAAGATGCCATTGGAGAAGATCTGTAGAGGAGGAGGAGAAGGCAGATAGAGCGGAGACATTGTCGAGGAAGTAGAGGCCACCACTCTCAGTCCCGGTAGCAATCGTCCGTTGGGAGTCCGGATCCTGAAAAGCACAAGAGGTAGGGGTGAATAAGACAGAACATCGTAATTGCTTGCATAAAGAAGTAACCGATAATAAATTGCACGGAAACTTGGGCACATAGAGGGTATCAGCCAGGCACAGAGACGGAGTGACTTGAACCATGCCCGTCCCATGGACCGGTGAGGGAGATCCATCCACAACAATGACCGGGCGCAATTGAGCATGTGTTTCAAGAAGAGAGAAACATTGAGGATCGCCGGTCATATGATTTGTTGCACCAGAGTCGATTAGCCATCTTCCGCGGGTAACAACATGAGCACTACCAGAAGTGGTTACCACCGAGGCGGACAGACTGGAGGAGGGGAAAGCCATGGAAGCAAGAGAGGAGCAAACCGCGACGATAAGAACAAGCCGCGAGAAGAGAAAGTTGCCGAACGGTGAAGCGAAGAAGAGAAAAGAGCACCAAGTCGGGCGAACAGAAAGCAGGTCGTGCGGCTAGGAAGGTCGCTACCAAGAAGCAAAGTAAAGGGAAAGAAGTCGCACGGCTTGAAAAAGTCGGGCGAACAGAGGAGAACAAGTCGCACGGCTAAAGATGAGGCCGGGGCGACACGCAAGCTGGAGCGGGTAGAAGGAAACAGGTCGAGACAACTAGTAAACAGGCCGCAGCGACTAAGAGGAGCAGCGAGAACACAGCAAGAAACCGCAGCGGAGAGAAAAGAAAGAAGCCGCTCGAACACAAGCGGCTAGAAAGCAGTCAAAGGCACAGCGGGGAAGAGGTCGCACGGACTGAAAAGGCCGAGCGAACGGAAGAGGAGGCAAGGTGCAGCGACTACAACAAGTCGCAGGCCGGGCGAACAGAAACAGGTCGCGCCGACGCATAGCAGCAGAAAAAGTGAACCAAGGAGAGGCAAGCCGCGCGATCAGGGCAGCGGACAGAAACAAGCCGCGCGAACAGGGCAGCGGACAGAAACAAGCCGCGCGAACAGGTCGCGGAAAAGAGGAAAACAAGCCGCGAGAGTCAGAGAGCGCACACAATCAGGAGGAAACGACCGTGTGCTCTGATACCATGTTAGAAATGAACAAAAACAAGCCGAAAGTTGAGCTAAAACAAACCGGAAGAGGTTTTAACAGAAACTTTATTATCTGAAAAAGGTATCTATTACAAAGGTATGCCCTCCCTTATATAGAATGGAGGAGAGATGAGAGAATACAAATAAGAGATATGAGACTAAAAATTTACAGGACTAAGCGGACTATACAAAACAAACCGCACAAGCCGCGCGGTTAGACAGAAGGGCTAACCGCACGGCTACCATCAGAGAGAAAGAGAGACTGTCAGGGTAGACCACCAGACCGCCCGGTCTCCAAGCCGGCTGAGACAAACCGCCAGACCGCGCGGTCTTCAACCCGCCAAGACAGACCGTCAGACCGCCCGGTTACCATCTTCAACAAGTGGCAAAGTCACCATATCGTATGACGCCAAAGGAATTGGCAGAATTGAAAGTGCAGCTACAGGAATTGATTGATAAAAATTTCATTCGCCCAAGTTCCTCTCCGTGGGGTGCCCCCGTATTGTTTGTAAAGAAGAAAGAAGGAACGTTACGCCTGTGCGTAGATTATCGTGAACTCAATAAGTTGACTGTGAAAAATAAATATCCTCTCCCCCGTATCGAGGATTTATTCGACCAACTTGTCAATGCTAGAGTGTTCTCTAAGTTGGATTTGTGATCTGTTTACCACCAGCTAAGGATAAAAGAAGATATTTTCAAAACTGCGTTCAGTGCCAGATATGGTCATTATGAGTTTATGGTTATGCCGTTTGGGCTAATCAATGCACCAGCAGCATTTATGGATTTGATGAATCGGGTCTTTAAAGATTATTTGGACCGATTCGTGATTGTGTTCATTGACGATATACTGATTTACTCCCCGTCAGAAGAAGAGCATGTTTGTCATCTGCGATTGGCCTTGCAAACATTGAAAGAACATCAACTGTATGCCAAATTTTCAAAATGTGCATTTTGGTTGAGAAAAGTGTCCTTTCTCGGACACGTGATAACGGAGCAGGGTTTGGCTGTAGACCCCGCAAAGATTGAGTCTATCCTCAGTTGGCCGCAACCGACAACAGTGACGGAAGTACGGAGTTTCCTGGGTTTGGAAGGATACTATCAACGTTTTGTAAAGAACTTTTCAAAGATCTCTTTACCGTTGACTCAGCTAACCAGGAAAAATATGTTGTTTTATTGGTCAAATGACTGTCAGATCGCATTTGACATCTTAAAAGAAAAACTGACTACAGCGCCGATTTTAACTATGTCGTCAGGTACGGAAGGGTTTCAGATTTATAGTGATGTTTCATATAAAGGCTTGGGTTGTGTATTGATGCAGCACAGAAAAGTAATTGCGTATGCTTCTCGACAGTTGAAAGATGCCGAGAAAAATTACCCAGTCCATGATTTAGAACTGGCTGCCGTGATTTTTGCCCTAAAGATTTGGCGACATTATTTATATGGCGTACGCTGCGAGTTTTTTACGGATCACAAAAATCTAAAATATATATATTCTCAGAGGGATTTGAACCTTCGATAGCGTCGTTGGTTAGAATTTATCAAAGATTACGATGTTGATATGCAGTACCACCCTGGCAAAGCAAATGTGGTTGTTGATGCCTTAAGCCGCAAGAACACAGTTGGATTATCTGTTTTGTCTGGTTATGAAGCACATTTAGTGTATGAGTTGAAAAAGATGCAAATCACTCCACTCGTTACACCGGAAAGCAAGCGAGCTCAGTTGTCTCAATTACAAATCAGATATACATTGAAAGATAAAATTAAACAAGTTTTGCCAAAGGATTCGTTTCTCGCTGAATTGCAAAAGAAAGTAAAGAATGGAGAGACTAGCGAGTTTACAGAACAGAGTGGGCTATTACTTATGAACGGGCGATTGTGTGTCCCGAATGTGAACAACATACGAAGAGATATTCTATATGAGGCACATAACACCCCGTATTCAATTCACCCAGGACGAACAAAGATGCATCATGACCTGAAGGAGGATTTCTGGTGGCCTGGTATGAAAAAGGACGTAATAGCGTATATTACGTCCTGTCACACATGTCAACTGGTGAAAGCAGAACACCAGAAACCTGGAGGATATTTGCATTCCTTACCCATACCAGAATGGAAGTGGAAGACATTGCGATGGATTTTATTTTTGATCTTTCTCGCAGCAAATTGGGGCATGATGGTATTTGGGTAATTATTGATCGCTTAACGAAGAGCGCACATTTTATTCCAGTACGACAGGATGGACCGTCTGAAAAGTTGAATGATCTGTACATAGATGTTATTGTAAAATTGCATGGGATTCCCCGATCCATTATTTCTGACTGTGACGGTCAATTTACGTCGGGAAACTGGAGATATATTCATAAACGTTTGGGGACAAAGTTATTGTTCAGCACAGCATTCCATCCCCAAACAGATGGACAGTCGGAGCGAACAATACAGTTCTTATAAGATTTACTGCGTATGGTTGTATTGGATTTAAAAGGCTCCTGGGAAAAGTATCTGACCTTGGTAGAGTTGGCGTATAATAACAGCTACCAATCGTCTATCCAGATGGCACCCTTTGAAGCATTGTATGGCCGACGTTGTCGAACACCATTAAGTTGGGCTGAAGAGGGGGAGCGAACACTGTATAACCGGGAGAAAATTGATAAATGACATGAAAAAGTAAAGCTGATACAACAACGAATGAAGGTAGCTCAAGATCGGCAACAAAAATACTATAATGTCCGACATCGTCTTGTGCAATTTCAAGTCGGTGACCAAGTATGTTTGAAAATCAGACCGTTCAAAGGAGTTACACGTTTCCGACGACTTGGGAAATTGAGTCCGCGTTATGTCGGACCTTTTTCAGTCATTGAGCGAGTAGGTGATGTTGCCTACCGCTTGGAGCTACCAGCAGAGTTGCAAAGGTTGCATCATGTATTTCATGTGTCAGCATTATGAAAGTATGTTCGTGACCCTGAAACGATTGTTGCAACCACAGATATACAAATTGAACCCAACCTCTCTAGCCCGACGGAACCATATCACATTATAGAGCGACAAACCAAACAGTTACGAAATCGTGACGTGAATTATGTGCTAGTTTGGTGGAAGGGTCACCCTAGGCACGAAGCGACGTGGGAACGTGAAGATGCTATGCGGAATCTTTTTCCTGTACTGTTCGATAATATGGAAGAATGATTTTCGGGGACGAAAATTATTTAAGGAGGGGAGAATTGTGACGCACACATTTTTGGTATGTAATATTAATTCATGTTTGAAGTCAATAATAACTTATATGAAGATGTGTAACGAAATGCAATTTATTACAAGTAACGTCCCCGATGATAAAAAGAGAGTTAAGCAGTATTGAATCGGCGTCGTCATGAGCTGTGAATCGGCGTCGCCATGAGCTATGATTCGGCGTCGTGTGAGTTCTTACTATGAACATGTTATGCTATGTGTTGCGAGTTACTTAATATCGTTGTATGTATAACATTGTTTTTGCTCTTATGATTTGGATGTCACATAATATTGTCGCATGACTTGTTTAGTTATACATATATGTTTTAAAAGTATGGCTGGTTGGCTTGGTTGCTAGTGTTGCGGGTTTAATCCTATGTGGTAATGTTAATCCTATGTGCTATTTGGTTGAGCGGGTTTAATCCTATGTGCTATTTGGCTGGTTGGTTCTATTGGGCTGGGTTGGCTGTGTGGCTGGGTTAACCGGCTCGGACTCTTTTATTTATGGCTTCAGCGGTGGCTTTTCTTCATACCTCTCGATTCCCTGCTCTTGTTCGGCATTCGCGCATCTTCTCGGCAGCCCGGCGAAACCCGATAGGTAGGGTTTGGTGGTTTTCTCCTTCTCGTCGTCTGGTATGGTGAAATCTTCTGCTCCTTTCTTCTCTTCTACGTGTATGAGCTCTAAACGCCTCTTCTTTAGCTTACTTTGGGAACTTTGGATCTTTATTGGCTTTGGTGAGAGAACTTTCGAGTTCTTTAGAACCAGGTACTTGCTTCCTTTCATGTTTTTCTTTTACTTGAGACTGGATTTGAGTGTTTTAGTTGTTTTGGTCGGCTGTACCCTTGTGGGTTGTTGTTTTGGAGTGTAGCTCGACGGTAGCCGGTTGTGCCCTAGTTTACTTTCTGTTTTGAACTTTTACCCGGCTGGTTAGTTGATTTTGCTGTGTTTTTATCTGAATTGTTGGCCGGCTGGTTATTTCACGCTGTCTTATCTGGACTATTGGCCGGCTGGTTATGTTACTGTCTTATCTGACCTGGTTTATGATGGCTAGCGTTTTTGGCCTGTTTGGCCGGCTGGTTTCATTGGTAGCTGTTGTTTTTGGACTGTTTGGCTTGTTGGCCGGTTGGTTTCGTGTTCGTGTGGGTAATCGGCTATATGAAATTTTGCATGCGTTGGCTTGAATGCGTTGGGTCGCTGTGTGGGATGCAACCTCGTGAAATAAATGTTGTTGTCTTATATATGTACAGATATTGCGAAGGATGGCATCTCCAAGTCGACGCGACGTCTATTCGAGACGGGGCAAGGAAAAGGAACGAGTCACGGTGAGAATTTCTCTTTTTAATGTATGTTTTACCTAATCATTTCACTGCTATACTGAAACTGCTTTATACAATCACTGTATATGTTGCAAATGCTATGAATGGCCTCATTTAGAGGCAATCAAGCAAGAAAATATTCTGAGGGGACTAAGTAAAATAAAGAACTCATCATACATAATTTAATGTGTCGACACATTGGACTATTAAGGGTAATATAAAATGAAGAATACTGTTGTTGTGTACTGAATTACCAGGTCAGTCGAGCCGAAAGGCATAAACGCGTGTTGTACGTACTGGTCTGGAGACTGATGACCCCAAAGGGGTCGGGCCCAAACACTGAAATACGGAATACGGAGACTAATATAGAATTCATTGAATTACCCTTAATAGTGTCTATATGAAAAGAAATACAAGCAAAAAGAATATGGTCGTATAGCGTAGACTGTAGCAGATGTTTATTGTCTACTGTTTATGATTACTTATAGCCTAAGCCTATACTGAAACAATACTGTTAGTTAATTATATTGATTTGACTGCAAGATGAATTACAGAACATGTTCTAAATTGTTTTATATGTTTCTGATACGTACTCGTTATGAACTGCATATGTATATTTCCGTTGTTCTTGATTATATATGTCATTAGAAATATTGTTAATTGTGGCAGACAATTGGGCCGTTACAAGAGGTGGGGAATTTTTGGAAGTGGGATTCACGGGAAAAGCTGGGAGGAAGTATTAGTTGCAGGGCTTCACGGGAAAGCCAAGGAGAATTCCTGGCTATGTGGTTTCACGGGATTTGTAAACAGGGAGGTTACGGGCTGCAGTTGGGTTTTCCTTGGGAGAAAATCTGAAGGCTTACATTGGGGAAGATTATGATGATGGCATGAGTCGATGAAGGAGGTTAGGGCGAGGAAGGAGGTACTTGAAGTCCACCAAGGAAACGAGATCTCGGAGTCGCACCGAGGGGAGGGCCTCATGGAATCCACCGGAGGAGACCGACAGTTTCAGTTTCTTTGAGCCAAAACATCGATCCCAAAAAATGTCGCCTACAACATGTATATATAGCATATAACTAAAATAGGGCACCCCAATTGGGCGGCTCATATTGTCTTGAGACGATTGGGTGTCAAATACGACACGAAATAAATAAAAATGTTCATGAAAAATTCTCGGACCAACCATCCGGACGCATCTGTGGACTCAGATCGTCTGAATGAGCAGCGGATCACGATGATCTCCATCAGAGGTAAGAGGTCAAAAGGTGAAATTAAATAGATGAAAAATTATTGAAAAAAATAAAACAGAGATAAGAACCAAAAGAGTGGCACCGACACAATTCCACAGAATCTGCATTAAATTTACACAGGAAAAGCATTCGTGACACATTTTTATGCATCAACAACAAAATACTCCATTACAATTTTAGCCTTGTTAGAGAAACTCATTTGACAAAGGCCCATTATGTATTTTTTATTATTTTTCTCCTCTTTAGTCCTACATCATGTATAGGACCTTATTCTCTCTTTCTCCATCCTATAAATATGTACTCATTCTTTGTATTTGATACAAGTGAACATATATACAAGCTTCCTTTTTTCATCTCTACATGGTATCAGAGGGAGGTTGCGGACTCCCGAACTTTGTTCACCTCTTTTGATCTACTGCGGCCTGCTCGTCTACCTGCTGCGTCCTGTGGCCTGCTGCGACCTCCGTTTGTTCAGCGGCCTGCTCTTCTGCATCCGCTTACTCTTCTTCACCGTGGTACCCCCCCCCCCAGGCTTCTTACAGCCACTTCTCTCCTTGTACCGTGGGGCCCACTTCTCCCTACAGTTCTCATTCAGTCTGCTGCCTCTCTGCAGTCCGCTGCGACCTCCTGCTCTTCTCCCTGCGGGCTTTCTTCCAGTTCGCTCTCTTCTCCCTGCGGGCCGTTAATATACGTTGCAGGCTCCCTGCTCGCGGACTGTTCACGGTCGCTGCGTTTTCCCTCTTGCTGACTGCTCCAGTTCGTCGAGGCCCTATTCTCCCCATTGTTCTCGCTCAGCCCGCTGCAGGCTCCTCTTATCCTCTGCGAGCTCTTCTTGTCCGCCGCGCTCTGCTATCCGCTGCCTTCTTGTCGCTGGAGTCCTACTCGCGACCTCTTACTCGTCGCGGCCTGTTTCAGCTCGCCGCGACCTGCCTCTTGTCTTACTCGCGGGCTCTTCTAGTCCGCCGCGCTCTGCTATCTGCTGTCTTCTTGTCGCTGGAGTACTACTCGCGACCTCTTACCCGCCGCGGCCTGGTTAAGCTCACCGCGATCTGCTTCTCCATCATGTTGCCTTCTTTTTCCACTTGAGCCTTTTTACTCGCGGTTTCTTCTCCCTGTCCGCTCGCCTTCCTCTTGCGGCCTCTTTTGCTCTGACCGCTGTTGTGCTCAGCCAGACCGTGCGGACTGTTGCCTGTCCGCATTTGGGTCGCGGTTTCTTCTCCCTGTCCGCTCGCCTTCCTCTTGCGGCCTCTTTTGCTCTGACCGCTGCTGTGCTCAGCCAGACCGTGCGGATTGTTGCCTGTCCGCATTTAGGTCGCGGTCTTCTCCTTCCCTCCCTGCAGTGCGTGGTTTCCGGGCTCCGCCTTTGGTCGCGGCCTCCTCCTTGCCGCTGGTGTCTTCACACCGTGACCGGGGGGTCTCCCCTCTAGTCGGGCGACTTCCCTACCCGTGCGGCCTCCTCTCTTGACGGACGTTTCTCTTAGCCGCAGTTCGTCTTCATGGCCTCTTCTGCTGACTCTACCGGCACGGCGGTTTCTCCTGCAGACCGCTCGGCCTCTCTTCCGTAAGTACGTGATGAGCTTCGGATTACTACTATCTCTCTGACCGGTAAGAAGAATTTTGTGAAATGGGCGCACTCTGTTCGCCGGGTCCTGCAATCAAAGGGGTTTCTTCATCACTTGACCCAGGTCGTTACCGGTACTCCTACTGACGACTGGTTACGCAACGATGGTCGTGTGCAGACATGGATTCTTAATTCTCTTGATGGCGAGTCTTATCGCCTGACCATGTACCACAAGACGGCCAAGGGCATGTGCGACGAGCTCCATACACTCTACTCCGACAAAGATAGTCTCCACCATTTGTATGACATTATCACTGCACTTCAGAAACTTGATAGTGGGGGGACAACCGATCTGACCTCCTTTGTTGCCCAGGCTCGGTCTCTGGTCAAAGCTTGGATCCAACATCAGCCTCCTACTGTAGACCTTGCTGCCCAACGTGCCCAGAAGGAAGCTGTTGGTATCGCCATGATGATGGCTCGGGTCCCGCATCACCTTCACAGTGTGCGGGCTCAGATCCTCTCCTCTACAGTTATCCCGTCCTTCTCGGATGTGTGCTCGATGCTTCTCAAGGTCTCCTTGCCTCCGGATTTTTCTGGGCCTCCTTCTTCGGCCCTTGTCCAGCAGGCCCCTGCACCTTTACTACCTCTCCCTTCTTCAGCTCGTGGGGGCCGTTCTGATTCTCGGGGACGTGGTCGGGGTGGCCGGTCGCGGCCTAAGTGCTCTTTTTGCGGCAAAGACGGGCATCTTGAAGCCAGTGCTATCGCAAGCATGGTCGTCCTCCTCGTCCGCAGGCCTCTGTTGCTGCCACCGACTCCTCTCCCACTCGTACTGACCTCGACGAGGTTCGCCTTCAGCTCTAGCATCTTCATGGCCTGCTCAGCTGCCCGCCAGCCTCGGTTGCCTCCGCTGCCTCCATCTCCAATGAAGGTATCGCCTGCCTCTCCACTGACCCGCGATGGATCCTCGATTCTTGTGCCACTCATCACATCACCTCTGTTCAACCGCCTCAATACTTGTCTTCTCCTCACCCGAAGTACATTACTGTGGCCAATGGGACATCTGTCCATGTCTCTGGCTGTGTTGATATTCCTCTCGCCTCCTCCCCTCTCTTGCGCTCGGCTCTTCATGTTTCAGGCTCTCCTTTCAATTTACTTTATGTTGGTCGCCTTACTACTGACTTAAATTGCTCCGTGACATTTACTTCTTCTTTTCTGATACAGGATCAGCAGACGCGGACTATCATTGGTAGGGGGCGATTGCAGAACGGGCTCTACCTTCTTGATGACTCTCCTACTCTTCTCGCATCTGTCTCCTCTTCGGATTAGCATCGGCGTCTTGGTCATGCTCCTCTTCCCGTCCTCCAGAAGGTTCTCCCGGATATATCTCTTCCTACTTTTCAGTGTGAAACTCGTATTTTTGGCAAGCAGTCACGTTCATCTTTTCCTTCTAATTGTACTCGGAGCTCTGCACCTTTTGTTTTGGTACACTCCGATATATGGGGTCCGTACAAGATTACTAGTATTTCTGGCTACCGTTATTTTCTTACATTCATCGATGATTATTCTTGCATGACATGGTTGTATCTCCTTCGTGATCGTTTTGAGCTTCCCCGCGTATTTCGGGCCTTCATTCTTGAGACTTGCACTCAATTCTCTGCGACCATTCAAACTATTCGCACTGATAATGTGCGCGATTACACTGGCCATGACTTCGCGACCCTCTGCTCCGAGTTTGGGGTTATTCACCAAACGTCTTGTGCATATACCCCACAGCAGAATGGTGTCGCCAAACGCCAGAATCGTCATCTCCTTGATGTGGCTCGCTCTCTTATGCTTCAAATGCGGGTTCCCAAACCTTACTGGAACTTTGCGCTCTCCGCGGCCTGTTTTCTTATCAACCGTCTATCGTCCTCCGTTCTCCAGAATGCTACTCCCTTCAGCCTCCTATTTCCCTCCACTCCGGCCTTCCCTCTTACTCCCCGTATTTTTGGGTGTACATGCTACGTTCACCACCTCGGCCCATCTACCGACAAGTTGGATCCCCGTGCGGCCAAATATGTCTTTGTGGGCTACTCGCGCACTTAAAAGGGCTACGTGTGTTATTCGCTCACTACCCGCAAGGTGACCGTTTCTGCGGATGTCACTTTCCGGGAAGATCTTCCTTTCTTCTCTGCTCTGGATCTCGCTCGTCTTTCGGAGCCCGTTGTGCGCTCTGTCATCTCTGTTCCCCGGTCTCCACCTTCCACCCTTCCTGCCCAGCCTCTGGTCCTTCCACAGCCACCTGTCATCCGAGTCTATTCTCGTCGCTCTCCTCGTCCTGTTGCCCCACTGCAGTCGGCTTCGACCTCTGACGCTCCGCAGCCTGCTTCTCCGACTCCAGCCTCCACCGCTCATCCTATGGCGAATTATGTCTCTCTTCATCGCCTTTCACCGCCACTTCTTCACTTTTCCACATCGTTATCCTCGATTTTTGTCCCAAATTCTGTGCAGGAGGCGCTTCAACATCCAGGCTGGCGGGCTGCCATGGACGGGGAAATGACGACACTTTGGGCCAACCAGACCTGGATCCTTGTCCCTTTACCTCCTGGTCAACAACTTGTTGGGTGTAAATGAGTTTTTGTCAACAAACATGCTCCTGATGGCACTGTTGAGCATCTGAAGGCCCGCCTGGTGGCCAGTGGCTTCACTCAACAGCAGGGCCTTGATTATGAGGAAACCTTCTCTCTGGTGGCCAAGCTCAACATCGTTCGTGTCCTGCTCTTCGTGTCTGTGCATCGTCATTGGCCCCTTCATCAACTGGATATCAAGAATGTGTTTTTGAATTATGATCTTCAGAAAACCGTCTACATGCGCCAACAGCCCGGGTTTGAGACCACAAGGGAGTCTCGTGTGTGTCTTCTGAAGAAATCCATGTACGCTCTCAAACAATCCCCTCGGGCGTGGTATGACAAGCTCAGCATGGTTATTCGGGACATGGACTTCACTCGAAGTTCCGCAGACTTCTCCCTATTCACTCGACACCGGGCAACAGGAACGGTCCTTCTGCTGGTTTATGTTGATGACATCCTGCTCACTAGGGATGATTCAAAGGGGATTCACGCGGTCAAACAACATCTTAGCACTGTGTTTCAGACCAAAGACCTGGGGCATCTTCGCTACTTCCTCGGTCTTGAGGTCGCACGACGTCTGGATGGGCTTGTCCTCTCCCAACGAAAGTATTGTCTTGATCTCCTCAAAGACGCTGGCCTGTCTGGTTGCAAGTCAGCTACTACTCCGATGGAGGCAAATCACAAGCTTTGTGCTCATGCCTCTGATGATGATCCGCCTCTCCAGAACCCGGAATACTATCGACGCCTTGTGGGAAAATTGATCTACTTAACGGTCACGAGGCCTGATATATCGTTCATTGTTGGGATTGTCAGTCGGTTCATGCATGCTCCCCGGGTTTCTCATCTCCAGGCGGTTGAACGGATTCTCCGATACCTTAAGGCAGCTCTGGGTCAAGGGCTGGTTTACAAAACCTCCAACTCTACTCCAGCATTACTTGCATATTCAGATGCCGATTATTCTAGCTCCTTGTACGATCGGCAGTCCACCAGTGGATTCTGTACATATTTTGGCGGTCATCTCATTACATGGAAAAGTAAGAAACAAGTCGTGGTTGTTCGATCCTCCGCGGAAGCTGAATACCGATCGATGACATCGGTTGTCTCAGAACTCTCATGGCTCGAAAGACTCCTTGCTGACCTGGGGGTAAAACTTCCTTCATCTGTTGTTCTATTTTGTGACAGTCAAGCGGCCATAAACATTGCAAAGAATCAGGTATTTCACGAGCGCACAAAACATATCGAGGTAGACTGTCATTTTATCCGGGAGAAAGTTCAAATGAATAAACTTGAATTAAAGCATGTTCCGGGCACTGATCAAGTTGTTGACATTCTCACAAAGGCTTTATCAAGTACCTTATTTTACCAGTGTTTGTCCAAGCTGGGTGCATATGACTTGTACGCTCTAGCTTGCGGGGGGGTGTTAGAGAAGTTCATTTGACAAAGCCTATTATGTATTTTTTATTATTTCTCTCCTCTTTAATCCCACATCATGTATAGGACCTTCTTCTCTCTTTCTCCATCCTAAAAATATGTACTCATTCTTTGTATTTGATACAAGTGAACATATATACAAGGTTCCTTTTTTCATCTCTACAAGCCTAAAGATCGGTGATAAATAAAGCAGGCTCCTTATTCATAATTGTATTCAAAACTGTCACCCCTCTCAAACAGGGCCTTACTCTCAATCAAAACATGCTTCACGTCATGTTTAATAAGCAGTAAAAACCGAGCAATCATCAGGTGATCCGCCTCTTGCCAAGGATTGACTTGCTATTATTAAGCCATATAATTGCAAGAGTTTTACGCGGGCAGATCTCACTCTAAATGACATGTTTCACCTAGAATTATAAGCAATACTCTTAGTTCTGCAATCACCAAGCTTAGTTTTTTTTCATAAGAAAATTAATGAAAGACCCTTGCATATAAAGGCATAGGTTCAGTAAAATTTAGGTAGTCATTGAAAGCATTTTGCAGTAAGGGAGAAATCATGAATGAATAAGTACATGGTGATCTGCAACAAAAAAAGAAAATTTTAATGCATGCACTCACCAATCCCTAAACCCCTGTATGGAGCCAAAACACCAAGTGTCATAATGTAAACACGAATTGCCCCTCCATCTTTCTTCTCTAGACGGCACGCAACTGCGCCCACACAAATGTCACTGTAGTAACCTGCAGAGAATTTTTATTTCAACAATGTCATCAATTTAATAATTTTGATTAAGAAATAAAGTTATTGAAATCTAGATGCCATCAGAATCGCTAAACATCCACATGAGTAACATACGCCGGCTACATATGTAAGAACTCGAAAAATTGTGGCAAGAATGCAGCAGGTATCCATCCATTTATTATCAAGTTAAAAATTCTCACATCTCATCCAATACAACTGCATGTGAACTGCAGGTAATAGTCCCATCATGTACAAAATTCAAAACATAGTATTTCAAATAAATTAAGAGTGAAGCAAAAGGCCAATCATGTGCATAGAACATCAATTGAACTTTTAGCAATGACAATAGAAAAATCAAGCAGGTTATCACTAATCTGCTGGAACTATGTTCAGCTCTACACTTACTGTTTAGAACTTGAAGGAATGACAAAGGGTAAGCCCAACAGGATTTCTGATAGGTTGCCACTACTTAAAGTTCCCTCTAACCACGAATCCTGAGACTGATCTTGCCTCCACATCTCCAACTAAAAGAATCAAATAAGGGTCTGTTTGGCGCAGCTCTGGCGGCTGGAAAATCTCTATTCCAGCCGCCAGAGCTGTTTTATATGTGTTTGGGACAGCTCCCTGTGAAGAGCTTTTCAATCCGCCAGAGCTGTTTTGCAGCTTTTCAGAAATCTCCCTCCCCCCAGCTTCTGCTCTTGCAAAATAGCTTTCTCTCTCACAGGTTTTGGAAATCTAATGGTTTCTTCAGATGGAACATGCTTAGAGGTCGGACGGCCTTCCTCCGGCGATTCCAAGCCCCTGACGGCCTTCCTCCGGCGATTCCGAGCCCCCGACGTCCTTCCTCGGGCGATTCCGAGCGCACTTCTGCATAAAATACCCAAACACTCTGCAGCTTTTCAAAACTGCTCCCCAGAAATCTATTTTAAAACAGCTCTATCCGGACAGCAGCTTTTCAATCCGCCAGAGCTGTCCCAAACAGAGCCTAAATCATCAATGGATATCAAATGGCATGTAAAACTCCTATGACTCGATATATTGTATTTGGTTATTATTATTTTGTGTCAGTAAATAATTAGTGTTGAGAGGGCTAAAACTATATATGGTCCCCATGTATGGGTTGGAATTTGAACAATAACTCCCCTTATACCGTGAAGAACTTACGACTCTACTCTATCATATGTTGCTCCTGTCACTCTCCCCATCGGAGCTTCTAACACCGGTCTGACATGCTCGTGTCGCCGGCCTTCGCTGGTCGCCGGTGAACAATGCCCCTCTACGCCATTGTCTCTAGTCCGCAGTCCCCTTCCACACGCGACAGCCCAGATTTCCGTCTATTCTCTTTAAGCACCAGTTGACTCCAATGTGCATGGCCTGGACTCACGGTCTCACCCCATTTCCAACCGACTTGATGCCGTTGAAGACACCTCCAATCTCATCTCAAAACCTTTGAGGCCAGCTTCGAGGAGCATCAGGCATTCATCCTTCCCCACCTTCAGCAACTATAGTGTCCCTCTTCCTCCCCATCAACACCTACGACTCCGGTCAACAGGCAGGATCCAATGGGCTGGGTAGCCCAATGATGCAGGACGACGCGTAGAGTTTACGTGTCTGTCGGCTTTTCTAGGAAACCCTAAATGCATGTGATGGTTCAAATTAGTTTTGCAACGTTTGAGCGGATTTTGCACGAACTTAAAAAGGCAACTAATTTTAATACGACACAAATTTGTTGTTTTGCTTTAAAGTTATAATTTCTTAAAAAAAAGTTCGATTAAAATCCGGGGAAGGGAGTATGCAACTTTCGATCCGTTCCTCTTGTCGTAGCAAAACGGAAATCGTGAACACCAAATACGTTTCCGTTTGGAGTTTTTCGACGTAGCGTTTGCTAACGAAACTCGGGTGAAAACCCAACAATGAGTCTAGTTATCCTAAGAGAAAACATAGACACTCACAAAGGAACAGATAGAAACAAGTTACCCATGGAAAGAGACTACTTTCCGTATCCGAAGTTGATGGCGATCAGGCGAGAAACTTCTCGTCACCTTCAATCTTCCGCTCCGAGGTCGGCCGCTATCGCACACGGCACCAAGGAATTAATTCACTCCCTCACACGAAGTGGTTCCACGGATTCACTCAACAAAGAAAGGAAGCCACAAACTAAACAAACCTATAATTCACTCACTCTCACACTAGATTCACGAAATCTCAAACCAGACAACAGAAAAATTTATTCTTTTCCCTAATCTTAATTGTAACAACAAGCAAGGCCGAGGGCAATATTCTCTCCCAGCCACCCTCGGCAACATTAAACTCTCCCTCTTCAAACGGGGTCAGAACTCACATCAACATTTCAAACAGGAAACACATCCTAAGAATGCTAGAAGCTAACTCAAAAGAATCGAGCAACCAAAGGGGAAATTTCACCAACGTCCTCCACGGACTTAACAACTATAACAGGAAATCAACTCACAGCAACTACAGGTTTTCATTAATCAACTCCTAACTGGAAATCAAAACGCCAATATCTAATTCCTTCCTATTTCTAAACTCACAACAGCAGTCACAGTTTCACACTGTTCATCTTCTTCCCAAACAGCAACAGGAACGAAATACAAGCAATAGAAATTCGCAATATTCATCCACACCCACAAAACAATTACAAACCCTCCCTTTTATAGGGTTACAACAGGAAATCAAAAGAAAACAACGAACAGAAAAAAAACGGACACGCACTTGCACCCCAGCGGCCATGGACGAGTCGATCTTGGACGTGGAGCTTGTCGTGGAAGCGTCGTGGTCTTCGAAACCGTCGGAGGAGGGAACGTGGAGGCCGAACCGCCGGTCAAGCGGGAGGGTTTCCATAGCGCGGCGCGAAGATCGGAAGGACGGTGCTGGCGGGATCGAGGAGATGAACAGTGCTGCCGTTTCTTCTTCACGCCTTTCCTGAACCGGATTACAGCTAATATATATATATATATATATATATATATATATATATATATATATATATATATATGTACCAGTTTTTACATGTATATATATATATATATATATTATATAAAATTTAGATATATAATTTAAAGTTATATACATATATATATATATATTTATAACTTTATATTTATATATATACATATATTTTCATAAATACAAAACACAATGCGACATTCAGGGCCGATAATGGTCCGGACGGGTACGGCGACGGGCACTTTTGCGACGCCCTGATCTGGGCTGGTTTCCACCCACTCTCCCCCTCTCGAAATCACTCATCTCTGGTGAGTGCTCCGAGCGGTGGTGTTGTAGAAGATCAGCATCGATGCGTTGTAACTCCTCGGCCAAGACCCAGCTGGTCTCGGTCTCGGGACTGCCATGCCAACGAACCAAGTATCTCTGAAATCCACCATCAGTAGTGGCCATTGTTTCGTCATCCAATATCTGTTCGGGAACCAAAATTTGTCGCGGAAGTCGATCAGTAGCTCTGGGAACTGGTAAAGTAGACTCACCTGGTATCTCATGCTCAACCTGTAAGCTGTCAGTGGAAATGGGAGGAACTGCAGTGAACGTGTCAGTTGCAAAATGAATATCGGTATGTCCTGAATGTGGCTCCTCTCTTTCACTCACCAACCCAGAAGAATCAATTGGAGGAGAAGACAATGGAAAATCTACAGACTCATGCGGGTAATCGTGAAATAAAGTCAGATCGGCTACGTTAAAACATGATTTGTTCCTCAAACGGAAGGCATTTCAAGTTCATACGCATTCTGCCGAATCCGTTTCACCGCTCTAAAGTGTCCAGTTCTACGGTCAGCTAACTTCTTCACGGTACCCGATGGTAACCGTTCCAGATTTAGCTGAATCATAAACAAGTCATCCACTTTAAAACTAGTAGCTCTCTTGTGCTTGTTTGCTTGAGTTGCGTAAAGATCATAAGTACTATGCAACCTCCGCTCAATCTCTTTATGCAAATCATGCAGATGTAATGCATACTCATGTGCAAACTGGCTAGTCCTAAAGGTGTGTGGTAGTGGTGCTAAATCTAACGGCACTCGTGCAGTGTGACCATGAACAACCTCATTAGGTGATAAACCCGTGGATCTATTCTTCGATTTATTATACACCAACTGAGCGTGTGGAAGAATTAGATCCCAATTTCCCTGATGATCTCCTACCAAACATCGCAATAAATTTCCTAAATTTCTATTTACAACTTCAGTTTGACCGTCAGTCTGCGGATGATAAACAGTCGAAAATAGAAGTTTAGTACCTAAAAGTCTCCAGAGTGACTTCCAGAAATATCTGGTGAACTTAACATCTCGATCGGTAACGATAGTCTTTGGTATTCCGCGATGTGTCACAACCTCTTTATAATAAATTCGGGCTATATGAGAGGCGTCATCAGTTTTGTTACAAGGGATGAAGTACGTCATTTTAGAGAACCGATCAACGACCACAAGTATGGAGTCGTGTTTCCTAAAAGTGCGTGGTAACCCAAGCACAAAATCCATGCTAACATCATCCCAAGGAATATTGGGCAGCGGTAAAGATGTATATAAACCAGCGGGTTGTCTATTGCCCTTCGCTACCTGACAAGTGCGGCAACTACTGACAATCTGAGTGATAACCCGCTTCATCCCGGGCCAATAGAAGCGCTCTCCTACTAAGGTTATCGTCTTATCACACCCAAAGTGTCCACCTAAGCCTCCGCCATGTAATTCTCATACAATGAAGTTTCGCAATGAGGTGCGGGGAATACACAGACGTGTCCCACGAAACAAATATCCATCTCGAATGAGATAATCGGTCTCATCGTGATAGGGATCCGAACATATCGCATCATAGATACTGCTAAAATCAGGACAACTAGAATAATCATTCTTGATACGCTCAAATCCTATCACCTGAGTACGCATCTGTGACAATACAAGGGTGACTCGACTGAGGGCATCGGCAACCTGATTCTTCGTTCCCTTACCGTGTTTGAGAACGAAGGTGTATTCTTGTAAATATGATACACACTTAGCCTGCCGAGGGTTCAACTTCTGTTGCGAATTGATATAACGCAACGCCTGATGATCAGAGTGGAGGACAAACTCCTTAGGCAATAGATAATGCCTCCAATGGCGTAACGTTTGTACAATCGCATAGAACTCGCGCTTATAGTTGGAATAATTCAGCTTCGGGCCTGAGAGCTTTTCACTGAAAAATCCAACGGGGTGACCGTCTTGATTAAGTACACCTCCTATCCCAACTCCTGAGGCATCACAAGATACCTCGAATACCTGACTGAAATCAGGGAGTCTCAAAACAGGTGCAGTGGACATCTTATCCTTTATAATCTCAAAGGCTCTAGCTGCCGATGATGTCCACTGAAAACTTCCCTTCTTCGTACATTCAGTGATAGGTGCCATAATCGTACTGAAGTTCTTAATGAATCGTCGATAAAATGTGGCTAGTCCATGAAAGCTACGGACATCGTAAATGTTCTGAGGGGTAGGCCACTCACGAATCGCACGAACTTTCTCGGGATCCATAGTGATGCCAGCGGAGCTCACCATATATCCAAGAAAGATGACAAACTCGGCCATAAAAAAACACTTCTTCAAGTTGATATATGTAGAAATGGAGAAAGTCAACCTTGTATATATGTCCACTTGATACAAATACAAAGAATGAGTACAATATATAGATGAGAGAAAGAGAGAGAAAAGGCCTATACACAATGTGGGACTAAAGAGAGGAGAGAAAAGCAATAAATGCTATACAAATGGGCCTAATATTAAGTGGGTTTTTCCAACACTCCCCCGCAAGCTGGAGCGTATAGGTCATATGCACCCAGCTTGGACAAACATTGGGAGAACAGAGTGCTTGATAAGGCCTTTGTGAGGATGTCGGCAACTTGATCAGTTCCTGGAACATGCTTTAATTCAAGTTTCTTCAATTGAACCTTCTCACGAACAAAGTGATAGACAACCTCGATATGTTTTGTGCGCTCATGAAAAATCGGATTCTTTGCGATGTGTATGGCGGCTTGACTATCACAAAATAGAACAGCAGAGGAGGGGAGTTTTACTCCCAGGTCAGTAAGGAGACTTTCAAGCCATGTGAGTTCTGAGACAACTGAGGCCATCGATCTGTATTCAGCCTCTGCAGAGGAACGGGCTACCACAGCTTGTTTCTTACTCTTCCAAGTAATAAGATGCCCACCAAAATAGGTACAGAACCCACTAGTTGACCTTCGATCGTCCAGGGAACCCGCATAGTCGGCATCAGAATAGGCAACCAATGCGGGAGCAGAGTCGGAGGTTTTGTAAACCAGTCCTTGACCTGGAGCTCCCTTAAGGTATCGAAGAACCCGTTCAACCGCTCGGAGATGAGAAGCCCGGGGGGCATGCATGAACCGACTGACAACCCCAACTGCAAAAGATATATCCGGCCTTGTGACTGTTAGATAGATCAACTTGCCCACAAGACGTCGATAGTATTCCGGGTTCGGAAGTAGCAAATCCTCATCCGAAGCATGAGCGCATAACTTGTGATTTGCCTCCATCGGGGTACACGCTGGCTTGCAACCAGACTGACCAGCATCTTTGAGAAGATCGAGACAGTACTTTCGTTGGGAGAGTACCAACCCGTCCGGCCGCCGGGCGATCTCGAGACCAAGGAAGTAGCGAAGTTTCCCGGGTCTTTAGTCTGAAAAACAGTGCTCAGATGTTGTTTGACGTCTTGA
Organism: Platanthera guangdongensis; assembly: GCA_039583875.1. NCBI lineage: Eukaryota > Viridiplantae > Streptophyta > Magnoliopsida > Asparagales > Orchidaceae > Platanthera > Platanthera guangdongensis. Next base: position 34,867,668 of record CM077167.1, on the reverse strand, counting down.
ATCCCCTTTGAGTCATCCCCAGTGAGAAGGATGTCGTCAACATAAACCAACAGGAGAATGGTGTCAGTGGCCCGGTGTCGGGTAAAAAGGGAGAAATCTGCAGAACTCCGAGTGAACCCCATGTCCCGAACCACCTTGCTAAACTTGTCAAACCACGCCCGTGGGGACTGTTTGAGACCATAAATCGACTTTTTGAGAAGACAGACCCGAGACTCCCCCGTGGTCTCAAACCCGGGCGGTTGGCGCATGTAGACAGTTTCCTGAAGGTTGCCATTCAAAAAGGCGTTCTTGATATCAAGCTGATGAAGGGGCCAGCGGCGGTGCACCGCGACGGAGAGAAGAACGCGGACAGTGTTAAGCTTGGCCACCGGAGAGAAGGTTTCCTCATAGTCGAGGCCCTCCTGTTGTGTGAAGCCACAGGCCACAAGACGGGCCTTCAGTCGGGCAATAGTGCCATCCGGAGCATGCTTGATGACGAAGACCCATTTACATCCAACAGGGTGCTGACCGGGAGGTAAGGGAACCAAGACCCAGGTCTGGTTGGCCCAAAGGGCCGTCATTTCTTCGTCCATGGCAGCCCGCCAGCCAGGATGGTGAAGCGCCTCCTGCAAAGAGTTAGGGACCGAAACAGAGGATAATGAGGTGGCAAATTGAAGAAGAGAGGGGGAGAGGCGATGGAGAGAGACGTAGTTCGCCATCGGATGAGCGGTAGAGACGGGAGCCGGAGCAGCAGGGAGCAGAGCACCAGAGGGCGAAGCCGACTGCAGAGGAGCCACGGGATGAGGAGAGCGACGAGAATAGACCCGGATAACCGGTGGTGGTGGACGGACCGGAGGTGTGGAAGAGAGAGAGGATGAGGAGTGAGGAGCAGGAATGATAGGACGAACGACGGGAGCAGGACTCAGAGCGATATCCGGAGCAGGGAAGAATGGAAGATCTTCACGGAAAGTTACGTCAGCCGAGACAGTAACCTTGCGGGTAGTAGGCGAATAACATACATAACCCTTCTGAGTGCGCGAGTACCCGACAAAGATCTGCTTGGTGGCACGAGGGTCCAATTTGTCCGTGGAGGGACCGAGGTGGTGAACGTAGCAGGTACACCCAAACACCCGTGGTGGAAGGGGAAAAGGCGGAGTTGTGGGAAAGAGGAGGCTGAAGGGAGTAGCATACTGGAGGACGGAAGACGGGAGGCGGTTGATGAGAAAGCAAGCCGTGGAGAGAGCGTAGTTCCAGTACGGTTTGGGGACCTGCATTTGAAGCATAAGCGAGCGAGCGACATCAAGAAGGTGACGATTCTTGCGCTCGGCGACACCATTCTGTTGTGGAGTGTACGGACATGATGTTTGGTGAAGAATGCCGAATTCAGAGCAGAGAGTGGCAAACGTATGGCTGGTGTACTCCCGCGCATTGTCAGTACGAATAGTGCGAATAGGCGCAGAGAACTGAGTGCGAGTCTCAAGTATGAAAGCCCGAAATATGCGAGAGTAATCATCAATAAAAGTAAGAAAATAGCGATAGCCATAAATACTAGTAAATTTGTACGGACCCCATATATCAGAGTGTACTAAAATAAAAGGAGCGGAGCTCCGAGTACAATGAGGGGGGAAAGAAGAACGGGGCTGTTTGCCCAAAATACATGTGTCGCAGCGAAAAGCAGGGAGAGTAACATCAGGAAGAGCCTTCCGGAGGACTGGAAGAGGAGCATGTCCCAGACGGCGATGCCAATCCAAAGAGGAGATAGATGCGAGGACAGTGGGAGAGTCGTCAAGAAGATAGAGCCAATTCTGCAGCCGTCCTCTACCAATGATAGTCTGCGTCTGCTGATCCTGTATGAGAAAAGAAGAAGAAGTAAATGTCACTGAGTAATTAGAATCAGTAGTAAGGCGACCAACAGAGAGTAAATTGAAAGGAGAGCCCGGAACATGTAGAGCCGAGCGCAGGAGGAGAGAAGAGGTGAGAGAAATATCAGCACATCCAGAGACGGGAACTGATGCCCCATTAGCGACAGTAATGTACTTCGGGTGAGGTGAAGACAAGTACTGCGGTGGCCTAACAGAGGTGATATGATGAGTGGCACCAGAATCAAGGATCCAGCGCGTGCCAGAGGATAGGCAGGCGATACCTTTATTGGAGATAGAGGCAGCAGAGGCAACCGAGGCAGGCGGACGGCTGAGCAAGCCATGAAGATGCTGGAGCTGAAGACGAACCTCGTCGAGCTCAGTACGAGAGGAGGCAGAGTCGGTAGTAGCAGCAGAGGCATGTGGACGAGGAGGTCGGCCATGTTTGCGAAAGCAAGTGGCCTCAAGATGACCATCTTTACCACAGAACGAGCATTTAGGCCTAGACCGGCCACCGCGACCCCGGCCGCGAGAGTCAGAGCGGCCACCACGGGCAGAGGGGGGAAGAGGCAATAAGGGAGCTGGTGCCTGTTGAACAAGGGCCGGAGAAGGAAGTCCGGGAACATCCGGAGGCGGGGAGACTTTGAGAAGCATTGAGCACACATCGGAAAAGGACGGTGTAACAGTAGAGGAGAGGATGTGAGCCCGGACACTGTGAAGATGAGAGGGTACCCGGGCCATCATCATGACGATACCCACAGCTTCCTTTTGGGTACGTTGAGCAGCGAGATCTAGAGTGAGAGGCTGATGGTGGATCCAAGCCTCAACCAGAGACCGGGCTTGAGCAACAAAGGATGTCAGGTCGGTTGCGCCACTGCTGTCAAGGGCCTGGAGAGCGGTGATGATATCATATAGATGGTGGAGACTATCTTTGCCAGAGTAGAGGGTGTGGAGCTCGTCCCACATGCCTTTGGTCATCTCATAATACATGGCCAGGCGATAAGATTCGCCATCAAGAGAGTTGAGAAGTCAAGTCTGCACACGCCCATCATTGCGTAACCACTCCTCAGTAGGGACACCAATAACGGTCTGAGTCAGGTGATGAAGGAATCCCTTTGACTGAAGGACACGGCGAACCGAGTGTGCCCATTCCACAAAGTTCTTCTTGCCAGTGAGCGAAATTGTAGTGATCCGGAGCTCGTCGCGGACTTCCTGGATAGAGGCCGGGCGTTCAGGAGGAACTGCCGTGCCGACGGAGTCTGCAGACGTAGACATGAGGGCGACCTAGATGAGGTCGCAGCGAGCTGAAGGAGGCCGCAGCGAGCTGAAGGAGGCCGCAGCGAGCTGGAGGAGGCCGCAGCGAGCTGGGGAGGCCGCGGCGGGCTGGAGGCCGCAGCGAGCTGGAGGAGACCACGGCGGGCTGGAGGCAGCAGCTAGAGGAAGCGGACAGACAGCGGACTGGGTGAGGACGCGGCGACCTGGATGAGGTCGCGGCGAGCTGGATGAGGTTGCGGACTGGGTGAGGACGCGGCGACCTGGATGAGGTCGCGGCGAGCTAGTAAGAGACTGCGGTGAGTACAGACGCTCAGCAAGGAGTGGGCCAAGAGAGGCCGCAGCGGATGGAAGAGGGCGAGGCGGACTGGATTAGATCGCGGCGGTCTGGATCAGACCGCGGCGGACAGGAGCGAGCTGAGAAGAGAGGACAAGCCGGGGAAGCAAGAGAGCGACCGCGGCGGGCTGGACCAGTCCGCAAGACTGAAAGAACGCAGAGGGTCTAACCCGCGGCAGACAGAAAAAAAACTGCCGGAAGAGGAAGGAGAGCAGCCGCAAGCAGGCGGACTGCGGACAGAGGAGGACGCTGAGCTTACGGCGGACGAAGGAAACCAAGAGGTTGAGGTCGCCGAGGTCGCGCCGGACAAGAGGAGGCCGCAGCGAAAAAGGGAAGCAGTGGACCCCACAGGATGGCTATAAATAGGGGGCCTGAGGAGGAAGGAGAAGGCGGGAGGAGAGGTGGTTCCACGGGAGGAGAGGCTGCGGACTGGACAAGGGAGGCCGCAGGAGTTCGCAGGCCGCAGGGCGGACAGAAAGGGGAGTCCGCAGGAGTCAGTAACCTGGCTCTGATACCATGTAGAAATGGAGAAAGCCAACCTTGTATATATGTCCACTTGATACAAATACAAAGAATGAGTACATATATATAGATGAGAGAAAGAGAGAGAAAAGGCCTATACACAATGTGAGACTAAAGAGAGGAGAGAAAAGCAATAAATGCTATACAAATGGGCCTAATATTAAGTGGGCTTTTCCAACAATATACAATCGTTCGGCTCGCAGGAGCTCGAAAATAGTATGTAGGTGAGTCAAGTGCTCACTCTCAGTCCGACTATATATCAAAATGTCGTCGAAATAAACCACTACGAACTTCCCAATATATGGTCTAAAGACCTGGGTCATCATCCGAGCAAAAGTACTAGGGGCATTGGATAACCCAAAGGGCATCACAAGTCACTCGTAAAGGCCATCCTTCGACTTGAAGACAGTCTTCCACTCGTCTCCTTCGCGTATACGAATCTGATGATAGCCACTACGAAGGTCGATCTTAGAAAAGATCGTGGCTCCCGTCAACAAGTCCAACATATCATCCAGTCGGGGTATCGGGAATCGGTATTTCACGGTAATCTTGTTGGCAGCACGACTGTCAACGCACATACGCCAAGTAGCATCCTTTTTCGGGGCAAGGAGGGCAGGCAACGCACATGGACTAAGGCTATGACAGATAAAGCCTCTATCAAGTAATTACCCGATCTGCTTTTGCAACTCCTCATGGGCGGCAGGATTCAATTGGTAATGCGGTAAATGTGGGAGGGAAGCTCCAGGAACGAGGTCTATCGCATGCTGAATACATCTCATGGGAGGTAACTCAGCCGGAAGCTCATCAGGATGTATATCCTGGAACTCCTCTAAGAGTCTCCTAGCAGGTATAGGAATAGACTCGTATCTCTCTAGTACGTCAGATACATGTAAAACTACTAAGGCATAATAAAATCCACCATCGAAGCTCTCTCGATGAAAATCAGTGCCCCGTATAATGCTAAGAGTCTTCTTTCGTTCAGTGGGAGGAAGAGATTCTTTCGCACTACCACTCGTGCGGGATGTTGGTGTTGTAGGTCGCACCGGGTTCAACACTACTCTCTTTCTGTCTAGTAGAAAGGATCAAGTGTTGCGTCTGCCATGTATGAGTACATCTCGGTCATACAACCAAGGTCTCCATAGTAATACGTGGCACACATCCATAGGCATAACGTCACACCAAATCTTATCGGTATACGGACCGATGGTGATGGGCACTAAACATCTCCTAGTCACAGATATGGTAGTCTTGGTGACCCAAACTACCTGGAATGGGGTAGGGTGTGGCTCAGCAGTGAGTCCCATGCGGACTAATGTTGTCTCAGCTATTACATTCATACAACTCTCGCTATCTACTACTAAACGACACACATTCTCCCCTGCCTTGAAGTAGGCCTGGAAGATGTTCGTCCGCCAATAATCGGCTAATTCATTTGGTGTAGATAACATGCATCTCACCACTAGGACGCCGGGATCTATCTCCTCATCACTAGACGTACCGTACACCTCATCATTCAAAATGTGTGAGTCTCTCTCGACTCCAACTTCTTATATAGGCTCATCCTCCTCAGTCACCTCATGTATAACTAGTGTGCCTCTCCTCTTAGGAAAATCCCTAGATATATGGCTCATCTGCTGGCACTCATAACATCGGATCTGTGAAGGGGTCACAATTCTCATGGGGACTTTTCCTTTATGATCTCTCGTAAAGGTCGAGGTGGGCTTCGAGACACTCTCCTTACCTTTCGGTTCATCTTTCTTATAAGGAGTGTTTGTTTTATTTTGAGGTTTGAACCGGGAGGTTCTCTTTTGATGTTCTTCTATATCGATGGCGATAGATACAGTCTCAGCAAAAGAATAGTGACCATATCGAATCAACTCATCGCGAATCTCAGATTGCAGTCCACACTTAAATTTAGATAATGTATCTCGTGGGTGTTCGACTACGTTGCACCTAATCATAAGATCTTTCATCTCAGCTAAATAATCAGAAACAGTTTTAGACCCTTGACGTAGAGACGTCAGCTCGTCTCGTAGACGGGTCTGGTAGTGCTGGGGAATGTACTGCTCCTCCAATATGGCTTTCATATGTGCCCAATGTGTAATGGGAGGGCGTCCATTCCTCTCTATACTACGTTCCTCACCTATCCAAAAGATTTTCGCTCGCCCAGATAACCTCATCTTGGCAAACTGAACCTTCTGATCTTCCGTCATACGATACCAATCGAAGTAGGTCTCTATTTCTATAACCTACTCTGAAAAGACCTTGCGATCCATAGATCCATCATAAAGTGGCGGATCAAACTTCACTACAGAAGTAAGATCCGGTCGCCTATCCCGGGGAGGATAGTCGTAATCATCGTCATAAGGATCACGATGGTCTCGACGCCGTGGGGGTGGGGGTCGATGTCAATCTCTAGGTCGATCGTCACGATGCATGGCTGGTATAGGCCTACGATGGTCTCACAGACGCTCTTCTCTAGCTACGTCATTATAGGATCTCTCCTGATAATGATCTCGTGTACCTAGGAAAGGCTCACGTGGGGGTTCAGGAAAATTTTTCGGGAAATTCCTACCCGGATCATACTCACACTCATACCTATCTATGGGATTTCTAACCTCTTCCTCGAAAAGAGGGTTTCTCCTAAGTGCAGACCTCTCTCCATAAGGTGGTGGAGCCTCATAATGGGGTCGCACTGAATGCTCATCTCTAACTAAAGGTGGCATTGATGCACGAGGGGGTACTTCTAAGCTATTCACCCTGACACTAAGGTTTGCTAGCCCTTCTCTCATTTAGTAAACGCTTTCGGTTAACGTCGTCATTTGGTGGGCAAAAGGTACAAACCACGGGGGTGGTTCATTCCCTTCGTTCCCACGACTCGGCTCTCCATGTTCAACTCGTCGCATTTCCGGGTTTACCTCGTGAAGGTGTTCAGGTGGTGAATTGTGGTGTTGTGAACTCATACTTATTAACCTACCACTACGCAAATGCATGCAAACAAATGAATAAATGCAAATGTATAAATATGCTAAAAAAAACTCATGTTTTTTGAAAAAAAAATTTAAATGCTGTGCGGGTTCCTATTCTACACAGGGCGGATCCCAAAACTTAGAAAAATTTTGAAACCTGGCTCTGATACCAAATTGATGCAGGACGACGCGTAGAGTTTACACGAACTTAAAAAGGCAACTAATTTTAATACCACACAAAATGTTGTTTTGCTTTAAAGTTAAAATTTCTTAAAAAAAAGGTTCGATTAAAATCCGGGGAAGGGAGTATGCAACTTTCGATCCGTTCCCCTTGTCGTAGCAAAACGGAAATCGTGAACTCCAAATACGTTTCCGTTTGGAGTTTTTCGACGTAGCGTTTGCTGACGAAACTAGGGCGAAAATCCAACAATGAGTCTAGTTATCCTAAGAGAAAATATAGACACTCAGAAAGGAACAGATAGAAACAAGTTACCCACGGAAAGAGACGACTTTCCGTATCCGAAGTTGATAACGATCACGCGAGGAACTTCTCGTCGCCTTCAATCTTCCGCTCTGAGGTCGGTCGCTATCGCACACAGCACCAAGGAATTAATTCACTCCCTCACACGAAGTGGTTCCACGGATTCACTCAACAAAGAAAGGAAGCCACAAACTAAACAAACCTATAATTCACTCACTCTCACAATAGATTCACGAAATCTCAAACCAGACAATAGAAAAATTTATTCTTTTCCCTAATCTTAATTGCAACAACAAGCAAGGCCGAGGGCAATATTCTCTCCCAGCCACCCTCGGCAACATTAAACTCTCCCTCTTCAAACGGGGTCAGAACTCGCATCAACATTTCAAACAGGAAACACATCCTAAGAATGCTAGAAGCTAACTCAAAAGAATCCAGCAACCAAAGGGGAAATTTCATCAACGTCCTCCACGGACTCAACAACTATAACAGGAAATCAACTCACAGCAACTACAGGTTTTCATTAATCAACTCCTAACAGGAAATCAAAACGCCAATATCTAATTCCTTCCTATTTCTAAACTCACAACAGCAGTCACAGTTTCACATTGTTCATCTTCTTCCCAAACAGCAACAGGAACGAAATACAAGCAACAGAAATTCGCAATATTCATCCACACCCACAAAACAATTACAAACTCTCCCTTTTATAGGTTTACAACAAGAAATCAAAAGAAAACAACGAACAGAAAAAAAAACGGACACGCACTTACACCTGAGCGGCCATGGACGAGTCGATCTTGGACGTGGAGTTTGTCGTGGAAGCGTCGTGGTCTTCGAAACCATCGGAGGAGGGAACGTGGAGGCCGAACCGCCGGTCAAGCTGGAGGGTTTCCATGGCGCAGCGCGAAGATCGGAAGGACGGTGCTGGAGGGATCGGGAAGATGAACAGTGTCGCCGTTTCTTCTTCACTCCTTTGCTGAACCGGATTACGGCTAATATATATATATGTACCCGTTTTTACATGTATATATATATATATATTTATATAAAATTTAGATAAATAATTTAAAGTTATATACATATATATATATATATTTATAACTTTATATTTATATATATATATACATATATTTTCACAAATACAAAACACAATGCGACATTCAGGGCCGATAGTGGTCCGGACGGGTGCGGCGACGGGCACTTTTGCGACGCCCTGATCTGGGCTGGTCTCCACCACCCAAGCTGAGTAATTTTTCAAGAATCAAGACAATGCGGACAAGTGGGCCGTAGTGGTGCTTGTCCGACTGAAGGGATTTGCCTTAAACTAAGTTTGTTAGCTACGATAGTTTACAAAAACCCTAACTTAGGCGTTGTTGATGCAAGCACTCTCCTTTAGTACCCTGACCAACATTGTTCTGCCAACAACCAAGTGGAGTGCCAACAATCTGGCACCTTTAATGAAGTATGTGAATGAGTTCACGGAAATTGTTACTCACATTCCAGATCTTCCACCGGATCATTACTTGGGTTACTTGATTACTTCAAGTGCACCCTCCAACCTCTATGTTCAGGCTCATCATAGTTACCTCCACTGCACATCAAACAATCAGGACATGGATACGGCTTGCTTGGTCAAAGCAGAATTCGCACTCCGACCAATGGGCAATTACCGTAGCTCACTCTCTGCATCGCAAAGCCATGCCCAATACTCCACCTTCAAGCTCTTCACTAGGCCAAATACCTTTCTTCAACACACCACCAAACTAACATTGCTCATCCCTCATGCCCCTTACGAAAACTAGACCTCCTATCCCAACCATGACGACTCCCGCAATTTGTCGACACATAGTTGATCAAATCAAGAATACAATGACCTTTGCAGTAAGGGTCTTTGCTTTCGTTGTAAGCAGTCTTATGTAGAAACCGGAAAGGCTAAGGCTGTGAGGGTGGCTCTTTCCAACCTAGATAGGGCTCATCAATGACCACCAAATCCTCAAAGCTCACCATTCTAATCTCTTCCTCGTATTTATTTAGCAGATATGGCCACCAACCTGCCACTCAGCCAACTTACTAGTCTGCTGGCCACTTTACCATCATGTATGTCTAGTGCTCGCAACCACCTCAACTTGCATTCCGCAACTATTCGCAAAGTTCCATACCATACCTACAATGGGACATGTGGGTGCCTACCACACATATAGATGTGCCACAACATCCTTCTATTGGCGCGGCAAGCTTCGCTATGTAGAACAAATTGTGACCACCTAACTCACCTGCAAGTGTACCAAGTATGCGACAATTTTTCCCAATGGCCTTCTGCAATTGCTTCCAATGTGAGCTTATATGGGAAGATATTGATATGGACTTCATCACCAAACTTCAGAGATTAACAAATTTTGATTTCATTCTTGTTGCACTCAACTGATTATCGAAGATGTGCATTTCAAACCACTCTGCTATCCATTCACTGCAGAGTGCAGACACAGTGGTCGAAGCCTTCGTACATGGTGTGGTACAACTCCATCCCTCCACCCCTGTCGATTACTAGCAACGATGACACCATCTTTATGAGTAATTTCTAGCAGGTCTTACTCAAACTTGAAGGAATTACATTACGCATAAGCACTACTTATCACTAACAAACGGACAGAAAAATGGAGTTCCTCAATCGCAAATCAGAGACATACTTACGATGTTTGCAACCAAAGAAACGCGCAGTGGCCATGTGGCTAAATTGGGAGAATGTTCAAATAACCCCTCCTTTCACACAACCTATGTCCTAAGGCTCAAGGCTCTTCAGACTCAGAGATTTGCGCTTTCGTGAGACTTTTTTCCACCTATGGAGCATAAAAGGTGTGTCTGATTGAGATTTTTGTTGTAATTTTTTAATAAAGAAAGAAATAATGTAAAACTCAATATTTTGGCATGATTAAGCGTTTGTGAAACATAATTAAGCGCTAAAACTTTGACATGATGCAAGTGACTACAATGATTCTGTTTTTTAAGAGATATAAATGATAATAATGAATAATCGATTAATGAGTAGCAAAGATGAAGAAATTGATGAAGAAGATGAACTGAAGTTTGATGCTGATTATTTAAAATGGATGCAGTTGCGCCTTACCCTCATTAGGCGCACAGTTGCACCTTGGGCCTAGGCCCCAAGACCCTTTTGTTTCTTGGTGCGCCTTAAACCTTTATTAACTAAGCACATAGCTATTAACACAACTTTATTTGAGATCGTCTATGACAGAGCTCTCCCCACCTTACTTCGACACCTGCCCGGGGAGTGTCAAGTGGAGAGGTTGGCACAAGAGATTTAGGATCGCGACGAGATACTGTAGCAATTGAAGTTCCACCTCCTTTGTGCTAGAAAAAGATGATTGTACAAGCTAACAAACATCACAGGCATTTGCAATTTCAGGTGGGTGATTTAGTGTTTGCAAAGCTCCTCCTACGTATGAAACGTGAATACTTACAATGGCCTTAGGTATTGTATCTGAAATGTTTTGAAGTCGGGAAACGCTCAAAAACCCATCCCTAAAACTCTCATAAACATTTTATTTTAATATTAGATATAAAAAATTGGGTACTCATGGATACTTTCAGATACTACCGAATACGCCTAAGTATGCTCGAAAATGCCAAAAGATAAGTGTTTTGCGATGGTGACATGGAGAAAGACATGTGAAAGAAAAATATTGAATAATAAGTGGTGAGATTCAATTGATCGCATACTTTTATGCATAGGTCCTATTTAGGATATGATACATCTTTATGATACATAAACCTTGTCTCCAATTAATATACGATATGTGAGATATAATGATGAAAAAATGAAAAATACGTAAATGTCATACATATCTTCATATTAATTTGTACTCATATTTAAATAATTAATATTTTTGAAAAACATATCTCATATCCTAGGTTTTTTGAAACTCATGTTTCTCATATCCATATCGTCTCCCGTATCTCGTCTCCGTCCCCATGCAACATAGCCTCCTATAATACCAAAAATAGTTGCCACTCGGGTCCACCCGAAACTCTTTGTCTAGTACTACAACATGTCCCAGGTTGCAAGCCACATAAAAAACTAGGAAGTAGTCACCACTCATTTTGTCGGTGAAAAGGACAACAATTAATAGGATATTTTACGAGGGTGGAAAAACAACCAAACCATAGAAAAATTAGACATACAACTTGATTTTCTTTCCTACAAATAGTTTCCCTGCATGCGAATATTTACATGAGTAGATAATCGAGAATATATTTTGAATAGAAATGCCTATCAAGGACTTGTGAGTATGAGATCTGAGGGAGGGAAATCTACTAGTCTCTCAGCTTGGTTGTTGCAAGAAAACTTTGATATATGCTAAGAATTCAGTGAGGTGCCTAAGCAAGGAGCAGAATAGGTGGATGTACTGGACATTCTTGCTCCCATCTCATCCCCTCATCATTGTTGGACGAGATGGAAGAACGCGAAGAGATGACGAATCACCATGACAAGAAGTTACCAGAGCTGAAAATGATCATCTGTAAGAAGCATGGTGGGATTTAGTATGGCCAAAAGCCTATCAGACCTTGAGACTTTTTTATATTGTGTGGAGAAGCCACAAGCTCAATAAGCAATGACTGCTTAGCTTTGTCAATGTTGAGTCAGCACCAAAAAGAAAGAAGTAAAACTCAAGTGGTCAACAATGATGAGGTCTAGCTCGGTTGCCGAGAATTTTGAGACGATGGCAGAGCTAGGTGGGGGGTTCGAAGTTGAGTCGGTGCTCGGTGGCGACTATCAGAACAGACTACAAGCACAACGAGCTAAGTCGGGTTGTGAAGGCTGGCTAAAGTTTGACGGGGTAAGTTTACTCCACAATGAGCGGTGGTTACTCTATCCTTTCTGAGTGATTGTCGGCAAGGAGATAACTATCAAGTTGGATCTTGTTAGAGGCCTACTCGGAAGTTGCCGGAGAAGTGGTCGGAGGTGGAGATGACGGTGGCGGAGATACTACGGAGCATTGACCGTGGTTGCCTAAGCGGAGCGTGCACGAGAGAGAGAGCTTCCGAGATCTCTTTAGGGTTTGGGGAAATAGACTTTCTTCCTTCATACTAATACGAGACCCGCTGGGTCCTTTAAATAGGACTTACAATCGACACAAAAAGGAAAGAGCTACAAAGGAAATAAAATAACGCTAAAGGAAATAACGACAGACTTGGACATAAACGACGGAATAAGAATGCGACATGAAAAAAATTATTAAGAAATAAATAATATAATAAGGCCCATAATATTGACCGTAACATCTCTCCCGCCTTGCAAAACGATCTTGTCCTCAAGCTCGAGGGAGATCAATGGTGTCCCGCGCTATTCGACACCCTCACGACGTGCAGATAGAAAATCCATTTGCACATGTGGCCGCGAGTGTACGGCTCGTCGCAGTTGAAACATAAGCTTTGTACGGGTCGTTCCATCATCTCGTCCCAAGATAGTTCACGGACTGGTGGGGTTGGATGGCCCTCAGAACAGCCTTGCTGAAGGCCTGTGTCGGTGGGCACATAGACCTGTTGTGCTAGTTGGAGGCAACGGTCACATAGTCTGGCCAGACTCATAACAGTCACTAAGTCTGAAGGAGCCTCAAATTCGACTCAAGTCGCAGGCGCTCGCAAAGTTCGGCGGTGAAGATGGCGACCTGCATCTCTAGGGAAAATATGACGTGTACCAGAAGAAGTTGAAACTGGTCCAGATAATCGTCCACAGAGCCCATCTGGCGGAGTGTCGTGAGGCCACTGAGGGGGTTGCTGCGGATTGGAGGGCCGAAATGAAGGCTGCAAAATCGCTTGAAGTCGTCCAACGTCAGACCCGGCTGATCAGTGAGGAGACGAGTTGCCCAAAGCAAGGTTGTGTCGAGAAGGTGGAAGGAGGTCAGAGGAAGTCGTTCGGCTGTCGGAGTTTGTTGATGACCAAAGAATTGTTCACATATGGTAAGTCAGCCCAAGGGATCTGTTTTCCCATTGTAGGTCGGGAATTCCAACCGGGTATAGCGCGGCGGAATAGCAGCTTCAGGGCGTAAGAGGGTCTGCAGTGGCGGTTGAGCAGCGGTAGCGGAACTTGACTATTGTTGGCGTGATCGGTGGATGGAGTAATAACAACGGGACAGGAGGAGATCAGCTCATTAAGCCTGACAGTTATAGTGGTCATGTTGTCCCGATGCAGGGTTTCGGCGTTACGAAAGCGTGCTTCCATCGCAATCATGACAGTCTGCAGCACGTACTGGAGACCAGCCGTAAAATCTTGTGAGTCCCCCATCGGTTGACTTTCTCGCCGAGAGAAGGAGCGGGACTGGACGCCTGGAGTCATCGGGGGCGGTTGAATTTTTGTTGTCGCGAGTATCACGTCGTCTCCTAATGGTGGCGTCACAAATTTGATTACTTAATTTAATTCAATCAAGAATTAATAAGCAAGCAACTTTGGAGCATTAATAATTAATTAATCTAGAAAATGATCAATTAAAATTTAAATGATATTTCGTTGCAGAAGAAGGAAATGCGAGCGTGGATTGTGGGTTGGATCTGGAATGATGTAATTCCCAGTGCCAACCAAAATAGGTCGGAAATTAATTCATGTAGGCCCACGCGTAATGCCCGTTGTTTCCTTGTGCAAGAGACGCGTCGAGTGCGATTAGAATTTGTCGAGAGTCAGCTGTAGTACGCCCTATTAACACGATTTCGACGCGTTCGGTTCCATCGCGTGCAGATCGTTGATGTCTGGAGCTCGCAGGACGCCGACGGGGAATGTCAAGATGATTGACGGGGCTGTGTTGGCTTCAGACTTAAGAAATATGCAGAAAAACACGACAAATCTGTGCGTCGGAAGTGTGGGCGCCGATCGTGGGATTGTCGGTTGGTTTCACTCGACCCGTCGACGACAACTTGTGTTTCTTGCGGCTTCGTTGCTGGAAGGAACATATGCGTGGGTAAGGGAGCGTTGTCGCAATCCGGGAGTGTTGTCGTCGACTGGTCGAAGGAGTCGTGCATTGCAGAAGGTCACCAACTGGATGAAGCCGAGAATCAGTTCTCGATCTCTCTGGTTTGGATCTGAAACCAAGATGATAGGGACCTACTCGAAAGTTGCAGGAGAAGTGGTCGGAGGTGGAGATGGCGGTGGCGGGGATACTACGGAGCCTTGACCGTGCCTGCCTAAGCAGGGCGTGCTTGAGAGTGAGAGAGCTTCCAAGATCTCTTTAGGGTTTGGAGAAATAGACTTTCGTCCTTCAAACTAATACATGACTCATTGTGTCCTTAAAATAGGACTTAAAATCAACACAAAAAGGAAATAGCTACAAAGGAAATAAAATAATGCTAAAAGAAATAACGACAAACTTTGACATAAACAACGGAATTGGTATGAGACATGAAAACAATTATTAAGAAATAAATAATATAATAAGGCCCATAATATCGACCTGTAACAAATCTTTCCCTCTTTTTTTTGAACTACCCTCCTCAAAAGAAGATCCTCTTTCCTCCCAACTTTTCTTCCCTTCCATGCCTACCTCAAAAGCTCTCTTTTTCTTGCAATAGTCCACTTGTTGTTACCAGTGTGAGCCATTTAATTTCTTATTTAGAGCTACTGCAGCTCACAATCAATCTACCATGTGTATGTTTTACTGACCTGCAACTTTTCCTTTTCCTTGCTAGTTATTTTAATATCGGTCACTTTATCTAACGCAAAGTCTCTTTATGTCAAATTTTATGCATATTTTATGAAATGTTGTCTTACCACTGGATCTTTGTAGAGCGCCAATTACAGAATATTATATTGTGTACACATTACCTTAGCAGAATATATGTGAAGCCCATTTTGAGGAATACAAGAATGTCATTGCTAATTATTTATAGCTGAAATATCCGAGATATTTGATATGCCAATTTCAGAGAAACCTATTTTGATTACACTAGAAGATGCAAGACTCCGGAATATTCACCTTCACCAAGTATTAAATTGTTAATTCCCCACATCCAACATTAACCTATCAAATATATTATAAATAATTGATGCAACCTGAGTCATACCTTTATTTTTTACTTTGTTTCATGTTATTTTTATTTGTGCAAAGCATGTCTTTGCGCACGTTGTTCTCGTTTGTTTTCACGTACTATATTTTTGTGCATGGTATTCACGTTCTTGTATTTTAATTTGTGCATGTCACCCGCGCACGTTGCCCAGCTTATTAGCGTGGCCGACCAATAAGACCCTAAATGCAAAGGTCCGTCAAATTAGGTAGTATGATACTTAGGGCAAGATTTGAAAAGATATTTTAATTTAAGTATTTTAATATTATTTTCTAAAATTATAATTAAGTATTAATTTAATTTTAATTTCAGAAAATCATTCCTTTTAATATGATAATATCAAGGGGCCTACTTCACTCCCCATGTCCATTGGTTACTCCCCTCTTTTATTATCAATTAAAACAGGCTATTAAAATAAGAATTTAAAAAACCATATCTATCTTCTATAAGAGCCGGCCCACCCCCTTTAATTCCCTCTTTATTTTCAAATAAAACCTTTAAAACCCGCCTTTAATTAAAACCCTAAAAGCCTTTGATTAAAGAACCGACCCGCCCTTTTTATTAGCCAGCTTGGACAGATTCAAGAATAGAGAAACCCTTCCATATTTTCGGAAGTCCAGCCCGACTCCCTCCCCGTACTCAAAATCGTCGAAGTTGTTTCTCTTCCAGCTGCCGAAATAGACGTTCTCCCTCACGTCGCCGCCTCCAAAGGCAGCCTCCACCTTCGTCAACTCACTGAAGCCCAAGCGAACTCTCCTCCAACAAATCCCATCACCTACGCCTGATTCAACCGGAGACCTCCAAAGCTATTGCTTCTTCCGCAGCACCTCCAACAGCCTTGTTCGCCGCGACAAACACTCCCCTGCCACGTCCTCACTCCTGGTCCAGCCACCATCATCCAGTCATTTCCCTCTCCACAACCTTCTTCCACTGCTTTCGGCCAGGTTGATCTGAGGTTGTGCTTTGTTTCCAATGGTATATCTCGTTCTCTGGCTCACTATTGTTAGTAATAATTCTTTGTGATATTTATTTTCATCTTTAAAAACAGAGCTTGCATTAGTTCATCTTGCCTCTTTGCCATTAATTAGAACTCTTGCTTGTCTCGCATTTTCATTTCTTGAAGCACATGCTTGTGGAATATTAATTCATAAAATTCAACGATCGATTGTTAAATATTAATGCGCGTTTACAAACTTTAGGTTAACTATAACATATTATTACACGTAATGTCGATCTTGCGACACAAATTTTGAAAAGATCCCGAAAATTATTATTCAAATTTAAATTTCAGAATTTTGGAATACATCACTATGATATCAGAGGCAGGTTCGATTCTTATCGTGAATCAGACGATCCGTTAATTTATACAAAATTATTAAGATCTTTATTTTAACAAAAAAATGTGAGTTTACAAAAATTTATTGTGTACTCTCTCTAGAGTAGGAAGAAAAAAATTAAATCTTTATTATAAAAACATCTTAAGGTCTCTGAAAAAAATGAAAGAAGTTTAAAAAAATTAGGAATTAGATTTTTTTTCTCTTTAAAAAGAATTAAGCTATTTAAAATCTTAAGGTCTTTGAAAAATTTATAGAAATCACATAGAGAATGTAGTGTAGGTGATTTTGATGAGTGTCTTAAAATTTTAATGAAAAAAGCCAAGGTTCTCTCCACTAATATAAAACCAGACATGACGGGGTTGTGCATACTGATATATAACCTTGAAACGGTACTTCACAAGCGTTACAATTTACAAGACTACCTTCCGACCCAGTATAGTGAAGTGGAACCTGAACTTAGGTCTACTGATAAACCTCCTTCTAGTATCACCATTGCTCTCCCTTTAAAGTGGAACCTGAACTTAGGTCTACTAATAAACCTCCTTCTAGTATCACCATTGCTCTCCCTTTTATGGTCCTATTTTTCATGATCTTACTACCTCTTTGTGCACCTTAGCCCCACTTATGTCCACCATAACACTATCATTAGTTGTAGAGCTACATCCCGAGCCTCAGCTACAGGGAGGAGAGCTTCAACCTCTTTATCCTATCATTCCTATTGAAATCAGGACTACATTTGTCCCCCATTATATCACAACCCTTAGCCACCGAGTTTATTCCTAAGCCTCTGCTTCAGGAAGAACTTACTAGTAATATGTCACTCACCTTAGATGATACAAGTTCGATCTCGGTATCTCTTGACTCGCCTAATCTACTACAGTTGTCTACCCCTGAGCTAAGTTATCAAAGACACAAGGCGCACCGAGGCGCAAAGGGCCTCTGGAGCCTAGGCGCAGGCGCGCGCCTGAGGCACGTGAGGCGCCAAAATGGGGGGAAAAAGGAAATTGAGCGAATTGGACGTCCAATTCGCTGAAATTGTGCGAATTGGGCGCCCAATTCGCTGAAATTGAGCGCCCAATTCGCGGAATTTCAGCGAATTGGGCGCCCAATTCGCGGAATTTCAGCGAATTGGGCGCCCAATTCGCGGAATTTCAGCGAATTGGGCGCCCAATTCGCGCAATTTCAGCGAATTGGGCGCCCAATTCGCGCAATTTCAGCGAATTGGGCGCCCAATTCGCGCAATTTCAGCGAATTGGGCGCCCAATTCGCGCAATTTCAGCGAATTGGGCGCCCAATTCGCGCAATTTCAGCGAATTGGGGGCCCAATTCGCGCAATTTCAGCGAATTGGGCGCCCAAGTGCGCCTAGGGGGAGCCTCGAGTGCGTCTAAGATCATGTTTTTTCTCATATCAAAAAAAATTTAAAAAAAATAACTTGAAAGGCCCGGGTGCGCCTTTGGCGCGCCTGGGAGCCTGTAAGGCGCGCGCCTAGGCGCGCCAAGGGCACATTGTCCGCACGGCTAGCCTCAGCCGTGCTGAGGCGCGGCGGGTTGCACCTGGTGAGCCCGGCGCCTCAGGGGCGCCTAGGCGCGCGCCTTGACAACTATTTTACTTGACGGTCACTTGTCGTTCACACTAGAGTCATCATATTTTATTGACTTTGTATATGGTGACCGCGCCCCTAGAACAATTCACTATCCTCTAAGTCTAGGCATGCACTGATGCACACAAACTTTTCTTGTTACATTATCTCCCCGTTTAGGAAGATTCACATTAGGAGGAAAGTAAATGTATAACCTGTAATTTGTCGAGATCAGAAGTCATGAGGAGGCCTCGTCAGAGGAGACCTCATCAGGGGACGTCAGGGGACACCTCGTCCGAGGAGAGCTTGGCAGAAATCACCTTGGCACCCTGCAGAAATCACCTTGGCACCCTGCGGAAATCACCTCGACAGCCTGTAGAAATCACCTCGATAGCCTGCAGAAATCACCTCGGCGGCCTGCAGAAATCACCTCGGTCGGCGGCCTGCAGAAATCACCTCGGTCGGCGGCCTGCAGAAATCACCTCGACCGGCGGCCTGCAGAAATCACGTCGGCAGCTTGCAGAAATCACCTCGGCAGCCTGCAGAAATTACCTCGACAGCCTGACCTCGTCAAACATTAAGACTGGCTGAATTCACCACGTCGGGGCGGCTATTCGCAGGTCGTATCCCCCCAAGATTGCCTATAAATAAAACCCCCAGGGCACAAGTTGAAGGCATGTTGACCCCCCCCCCAAGGTTCCCCCAGACAAAGTCTGTGCTTCTCTTGTACCGAGCTCGGATCTGGTTTTGGAGAACTTTCTATATATTTTCGGGTACATGGACGGACTTCCTCGTTGTAACTCGCGAGGTTCTGTTCACAGGAAATTCAGGAAAGCTCTCGCTCTTCACATTCTTCTACTTGAAGTTCGTTCGAATCGATAGCGGTCTGCTAGACAAGTACCTGTGATCCCACTTGGTATGAACATTTGAAACTAAATTTTTTTTGGTTCCAACAATAAAGATCCCTACGATTCATCTCTCGTAGAGATACGCATTTTAAGGAATTTTTTTGAAAAAATTTAAATTGAAAATTTGGGATCAAATTTAAATTTTGTCGTGCTAGTCGGGCTTTAACAGGTGATATTTTGGGGATAATTAATCTGGGTTTAGTTGGCGTTTGTAAGTGTCTAGAAAATGAGTGTATGATGCGATATGATTTACTATTTCCACAGGTCAATCATACTTTCTCCCTATCTTGTTTCCTCAATCTTCTTTCAATTGCATTTTGTGATTCTTGTCTCATTGATGCTCTGATTTTTATTGGTCATTTAAATATTTTGCAAGAAATTATAACTAATAATTTGCGAGTATCTTCGAAAATATATAATTTCATAGTTGATTTTATCACAGGGGATTATATTTTTTCTGGAGAAGTTTTGCCTAATGTCATGAACTACAGTGAAGGATCTTTCTTTTGCCTCATTACCTACCACAGCCTGGAGTTTCCCACATTCAATTTTCTTGTCAAACTTACTTTGGAGGAGTTGGTTCTGGTCTTGGTTAATCAACAGCTTCACAATAGCGAAGTTGTGGCACAACGATAGTTGGACATTTTAGTAGCAGATCACATCACAATCTTGTCAGAATCGAGCTCTTTCAACCCCAGGAGAATCGATGCAATCTGAGTCCCACCTTTATTTTTTTACTTTATTTCATGTTATTTTTATTTGCGCAACGCAAGTATTCGCGAGCATTGTTCTCGTTCATTTTTACGTATGTTATTTTCATGCATGTTATTCGCGTTCTTGTATTTTATTTTGTGCATGTCACTCGTACACATTGCTCGATTGGCGTGATCGACAAATAAGACCCTGAATGCAAAAGTCGGTCAAATTAGATAGTATAATACTTAGGGAAAGCTTAAAAAGATATTTCAATTCAACTATTTTAATGATATTCTCTGAAATTATAAGAAAGTAGTAATTTAATTTTAATTTCAGAAAATCACTCTTTTTAATATGAGAATATCAAGGGGCCAAATTCACTCCCCTTGCCCATTGGTTGCTCCCTTCTTTTATTATCAATTAAAAGAGGTTATTAAAACAAGTATAAAACCCTAGCTATCTTCTATAACAGCTGCCCCACACCCTTTAATTCCCCCATTTTCAAATAAAACCATACCCTCCCCCCCCCCCCCCAGTAATTAAAACCCTAAAAGCCTTCTATAAAGGATGCCCCCTCTTTTATTAGCCAGCTTTGACGGATTCGAGAATAAGGAAACCCTTCCCTATTTTCAAAAGTCCAGCCCAACTCCCTCCCTGAGCTCAAAGTCGTCAAAGTTGTTTATTCTTCCAACCACCGAAATCGTCGTTCTCCCTCATGTCGCTGCCTCCAGAGGCATCCACCACCTTCGTCAATTCACTGATGCCCAGGCAAACTCTTCTCCAACGAATCTTGTTGCATGTGACTCTTCCAGTTCCACCTGATTCAGCTGACGACCTCCAAAGCTATTGTTTCTTCTGGATCACCTCCAATAGCCTTGTACGCCATCACGAACCTTCATGGGTTCCGATGAAAACTCCCCTGCCACCTCCTCACTCCAGGTCCAACCACCATCATCCAGGTGTTTTCCTCTCCACAACCTTCCTTCTTCCTCTACTTTTGGTCAGGTTGATCTGAGGTTGCGCTTTGTTCTCGATGGAATATCTTGTTCTCTGGCTCAACCTCAATATTGTTAGTAATAATTCTATACTCTATTTACTTTGATCTTTAAAATTAGAGCTTGCCTTAGTCCATCTTGCCTCTTTGTAGTTTAGAAATCTTGCTTGTCTTGTATTTTCATTTCTTAAAGTACATGCTTGTGGAATATTAATTCAATTGTTGAAGCCGAGACTCGGTTTCTGTGAAGTTCGGACCCTAGAAAGGGGTAGCCGCACACTTACTTCTCCTGGTGAGCTCGTCTGGCCGAGAATTTAGGACTCGAGACTGACCCAAGACTCCAGCACGGAGGTCCCACCACACACCTGAAAGCTCTAAGAGCGCTTCCCCTCCTTAGTCAGTGCTGAGCTAAGGGCACCTCAGAAAGTGCAAGAAGATCAAAGAATGAGAAAACTGGAAAAGCTTGCCTTCAGAGGTACTCCATTGGATCTATTTATAGATATTTAAGTCTGACCTGCAAATAGCGCAACTACGCTGTTCTAAACGGTTATATGCAGCCCAAAGTGGGTCTGCCAACAACGAAACTCCGTTATTCAGTGAAGCTACTAGCAGACCAAATAATGTTAAATACACGCTATCTACACCCCACCTATGGGGGAGGATTGGGACCAGCTTGCCACTCTCTTAGGCGGATGTGGCCCGGCTCGCGCAGCTCGCCTCTCTCTTCAGGCGAGTCCTGATTCCTGCGGCTCGCCCGCCTCTTATATGGAGGTGGGTAGGCTTCCCAGGCTCGCTCTCCCTCTTGGCGGATGCGGGCGGGCTCGCCCGCCTTCCTGGCGGATGCAGGCTGGCTCGCCCGCCTGTGCTCGCTGGACCCACTCGGCGAACACTGGGTTTTACACAATCCCCGCTCTTTTTAAGTTTTCGCAAAGCTCGGAAAGAATCATCCAACCTCACGTGTTCGGTGAGTGTATGCTGAGCTGGAGGGAATCTTTTGGTGGGTCCCACCTCCGCGCTCTATATATATCGCTGGTCTCGAAGGAATTCACCGACTTTTCCTCTTCTCTTTTCTTTTGCGAGTTACTGTAGCTGAGTGATGCCCATGTCGAAAGAGATGCGCGCTCGCCTGGCGGCCGCGAGCGAGGGCACACGATCGCGGTTTATTGATGTCGCCACCTGGCTGGCTCGGGGGTCACCAAGCCCTACCTTTAGGCCTAAAAAGGCCAAGATGATCAGGCGGTCTCCCCAGAATGGTACCCCTCATAATCTAGCGGCCGGTCTAAACGTTCCCCATCAGGTATGCAGGCTGATTATTTGATTTTGTCACTCTGATTCTGACATCTTCTCTCCCGTAGAAGGCGCCTCACAAGGAAGGAGAAGAGGGAATGGAGCCGAGACGCTCTTCCCCGTGTGTATCCGAGCGGGTCGCCAGCCCCTCAGCTATAGGATCTGCCCTTCCCGCAATCCCGACCATTCCTCTTACGACTACTGGTGAGTTCTCGACTCCTTTTCCGCTTTCTCGTTTGATCGCACTTTATCTGATCATTTGTTGTCGCAGCTTCCACCCCAAGGGCCGCCGACCTGCCCGCGCAGGTTCCTCAATTGCCAACCTTCCCTGGGTTGGGGAAATCCTTCACGACTCTTGAAGGTGAGCTCTTCCAGGGCCAACTAGGTACTTCCTGCCCACGTGTCTGCGCGGGGGACTTGCCGACCCCGGGTGAGTTTATGCGCTCGCTCGCTTGTTACTGTCTGTCTGCCTTTTCTGACCTTTCCTTTATTTCTTCAGGTTTGAACGTGGTCTCGTCGTCCGATGCCGACGTGAGCGAGGGATACTCGCTTCCTCCTTCCCCGGACCGCATCTCTGACTATCTGGGCGACCCTCAGGATGCTGAGAGAATGAAGAAGAGAGTGACCGAGATACTCCGGAAACACTCGATGATGCTGCGGGAGATTTTCGATAGGGTGGACGAGGATAAGGCGGCGGCGGAGGCGCGCTTTGGGGTCCTGGAGGGTGTGAGGCGCCAAGAAGACGACAACGGGACAATTTCACCTACAGTACACATCGCGCGGGCTGAGGAACGGCTTAGGCATGCCACGGAACAGGTCGAACTGGCACAGCGGGAACTGCTGACGGTTCATGAGTATTTTTACCCTCGCCTACCGTCCGGTTCCAGGGTGGGAGGGCGGGACAGGTGGAAGTGGATTTAGTACTGAGCCCTCCGCCTCCTTGTTGTCAGCCCGCAGGCCTAGGGCGCACCAGTTTCTCAGCTCGCGCGATCCAATTGTGAGCTCTATCTTCTTTTCTTCGGGGTTGCTTCCCCCTCCCCCCTTTATAATTTGTAACTGAACTCGCCAACTAATGGGCTTTTGTTTGTATGTATAATTTTTTTTTCGCTTACTGCCTACTGTTTATTTCGTTAGCTTTCGCTTCTCTTATCCTCTTTTAGGTGAATGTGGGCCAGTGCCCGAGCTCGCTCAACCTTCAAGTGGATGTGAGCCGGCCCCCGGCTCGCTGGCCCTTAGGCGGATGCGGACCAGCACTGGCTCGCTCGTTGTGCTAGGAGGATGCGGGCCAGCCTGGTTCGCTCGCCTCTTGTCTCGCTACCGCTTATCTTTCATATGACCGCAGCGAGTAGGTAGAAATTAGGGGCGGGCTCGAATGTCGAAGCGTCGAAATGCATTTTTGCTATCCGCGCACCTCCCGCCAAAAGGACGTTTTCCCACCCCTTTCATTTTCTATAAATAGCCCACTCTGCCCTCATCCACCTATCACATTTAAACTCTTCCTCTGCAGCTTCTTCTCTCCCGCATCCGATTCTCAGCTCGCCACTTTCCGCGAGAACTCCAGTGTCCAGCCCGCTTACCGGATGGCAAGATGGGAGGAGGCGGTGGAAACGCAGAGGGGAGAAGCAAGTGTGCATGGACCTTCTCAAATTATGCCTTCTTCTCCGCCAACCTCACCGAGAACAAGCTCGTCTTGGTGATCGCTAATTTCATGACGCCCGGGTTTGAAGCGAGGCATCCAAGAGAGGAGGAGAAGATCAACAATCTTTCTGACGCCGAGCTCACCATCCCCATCGCCAACTTTGATGCGGGACTCCGGCTTCCCTTGTGGCCCGAGTTCGGCAGATATTAAAGTACTTCGGGCTCACCCCAAATTCTGTCGCGGTGGTGGTCGCGTTCGCCTGTTTCTTGCGGGAGGAGCGGATTGAGTTCAGCCTTGCGGTCTTCCGCAAGCTGTTCTCCTTCCGGGCGAACAAAGATGGCGCAGCCTACTTCTCCGGCAACCACGTCAAGGTGCGGGAGACACTGAATAAGAGCCACAATTGGCTCAGGAAGTTCATGCTCGTCAAGGGGGACTTCGGCAACGTCCCGTTCTCGCCCATCCAGCTCAGCAAGCCGAGCTACCGCCCTCCTGGCTTGGGGAGACATGAAGTCAATCTCTTCGGGTTCTTCACAGGGAAGAACTTTGAGTTCGCGTTCCTTCGGAGGAACGTTGACTCCCTCGTCTCTGTCCCGCCCGGGGAAGGTAAGGCTACTTCGCGCTCCATCCCTTTTCTCCCATTTATTTTACTTGTTTTAACTCTGTTGCCGCAGGTGAGCAAGACCTCCCCCTGCACCTCCCAAATAAGAGCGCGCGAGTCGCACCCGGCGAGCTTGCCCATGCCGAGGCGGCTGCTGCCGCAAATCGTGAGGTCCCGACCCTCCTTGCTTCTCAAAGGCGGGTCACTCGCGGACAATCTCCTCCACCGCCGCCGTCCAAGAGGTCAAGGACCACGGGCGGCGAACCTCCCGCATCTCGGGAGAAGGGCAAAGCTCCCACGGGCCATCAACCTGAGAAGGCCGCCACCTTAGGGGCTTCTACCGGCGGATCTCCTAGCGAGGCGGCCGGCACTTCCATGGCGCGAGAACAGGAGGGCGCCAGCAAGCCCATGCCGAGGGGGCACCGAAATTTCGGCTACGGCGAGCAGCCTCTCGACGATCTTGGTCCCCCCTCCTGCTATGGGACAAAGAGGAGAACCGGGCGTCCATCTCGATCCTGCTGTCGAGCTGGCTGGAGAAGGATAAATCCGCGGGGAGGCATTTGTCGTCTCCTTCGGCCTGTACTCGCGGGAGGACGCTACGATTTTTGACGAGGAAAACACGCAAGCCCTCGTGCATGAATGCGCACGAGCCCAGCTTCGCGGTCTGGAGCTGGCTCACATGGTGGGCCGCCAGTGCATGCAGGTGGAGAGGAATTTTGCTTCGCTTCAGAAGACTGTGCCGACAAGGAAGAAGCCCCCCGTCTCGCGCTTGAGGAGGTGGAGCTGCACAAGAAGAGAGCAGACGCGTCCGACGCCACAATCGCTGAGTACCTGGGGGGATGGTGAGTCCCAAAACTTAAAACAAAATTCTTTTCCTTTAGGTCTTCTCGCTCTAAATACTTTTGCTTCTTCTCGCAGGATGCGGCGACGGCCGAGCGCCTTGGCTTCTGAATCGCCACCCTTGAAAAAGAGAACGAGGAGCTGAGGAAGCGGGTGCGCGAGCTGGAGTCCGCGGCTCTCTCGCCGCCCTCTAGCAGCAGCGAAGGGCTCGTCCAGCACACCGAGTACGAGCTAGAGGAGCTGATGCAGATGAATGTTGTCAAAGCCGCGAAGTCCACCCTCCAAACTATGCAGCGGGCCGGCCTGGTGACGAGCAAAGGCGTGGGGCTCTCGGCAAGCGACGTGGTCCCGGAGCTGTTCATTCCGGTCCTGAAGCCAGGCGACGACTCCTTCCTTCCCCTTTGGGAGAGTTCGCCGCCTGAGAGCTTGCCTTGAAGTACCTGCACGCTGCACTTTTTTTCTTTTTCGCAATCATGTATTTTCTTTTATGTTATCACCGCCATATTGTATATGCGGGCAATGCCCATATTTTGTGAACACACATGTACTACCTTTTTTCTGAATAGATGATCTTCTGACTTGTGTTATTTTTACTGCTTGTGATGATTTTCTTTGTATTCGCGATCCAGCACGATCGATCCTCTCGCTCGTCGTCTCTGAACCCACGCTTCACTAGTGAGATCGCGCGGCTCTTTAAGGACTTAGCTTAGAAAACGATAAGGCCTTAGGTAGTCGGCCCGCGAGCGGCGATCCTCCCCCTTTGCTCAGAGAGCTTTCACCGCGGTGCTTGCGAGTCTTAGGTCTAGGCACCTTCCCACATGCGCCCGAGGTATTCGGCTCGCACGACCTGAGCCTCATTCGGCCAAGACGGTCCAAGGGATTCGCAAGCATCCCGTACGACTGACCTTCGCGACTTGGGTCGCCTCGCGGATGCCAAGGGAGATGTTTTCCGAGCGGGAGCGGCGAGACCTAGCTCGTCTGGAGGAGCGAGACCCAGCTCGCCTGGATGGCTCGCCCTTGATAATGATCGCCCCCTGGTTTTCCATTTGTCGGGCCATTAGGAACTTCCACCTCTTTTCTCTTGTCAGCCGGTAGGAGCCTGACGATGGGTGTTGAGCAACAACCGAACTTATTTCTTGGTCATCCACCGGGTGCTACCGCCGGTCCGATCAGCTAGTAGGAGTCTGACGACGGGTGTTGAGCAACAACCAAACTTTCATTTTGGCCAAACACCGGGTGCTACCACCGGCCCGATCAGCTAGTAGGAGCCAGATGGAGGGTGTTGAGCATCAACCGGACTTTCATTTTGGCCAACCACCGGCTCGATCAGCTAGTAGGAGCCTGACGACGGGTGTTGAGCATCAACCGGGCTTTCATTTTGGCCAACCACCAGGCACTACCACCGGCCCGATCAGCTACTAGGAGCCTGACGGCGGGTGTTGAGCATCAACCAGACTTTCATTTTGGCCAACCATCGGGCGCTACCACCGACCCGATCAGCTAGTAGGAGCCTGACGGCGGGTGTTGAGCATCAACCGGACTTTTATTTTGGCCAACCAAGACCCATATTTCTTATGTCGAGCAAGCAGATCATCAATGTCAGGTAAGAATGGGGGAAAACTGTGTTATATTATTTTCTCATGGATAGAAGCGTTTTAAGTCATCGCCGCTCCAGGCATGACTGAGGGGCTCTCCCTCGAACCTTCTGGAGATGATAACCCCCCCCCCCCGACTTCAATGCCTCTTTAATTACATAGGGACCCTCCCAATTGGGATTCAACTTGCCGACGACTGCCGACCTCTCGGTCGCATCAACCTTTTTCAAGACCAAGTCTCCCTTTGCGAACTGCTTGACTCTGACATGTTTGTCGAAGTACTTGACCATCCGCCGCTTGACCTCTTCCTGCCGAATGGTTGACAAGTCGCACATCTCCTCCACCATATCTAGGGAGAGCCGCAACTCGTCTTCGTTCTCGCTCCTCCATTCTTCTCCACCTTCCTCGGCCTCCACTACTCGCGGTGTCCGGAACTCTATTGAGAGTGCAACTTCGCAGCTGTGGGAGAGCTTGAAGGGAGTCTCCCATGTGGCCGTGTTGGGAGGGGTTCTCAGGGCCCAAAGGACCAAGGGGAGTTGCTTCATTCAGCCCTCCTTTAGATTTTCCACCTTTTTTAACAAGTTCACAATGATCTTATTCGCCGCTTCCACCTGCCCATTACTCCTGGGGTGGTGGACCGATGCGAACCTAAGATCAATCCCGAGCTGGACACAAAAACTGATGAATTCCGTGTTGGCAAAATATGGTCCATTGTCCGTGACAATGGCTTGAGGCAACCCATGTCGGCAAATGATCTCTCCCCATACGAAGTTCCGGATCACCTGGGAGTTCACCTTGGTCAGCGCCTTAACCTCCAACCACTTAGAAAAATAGTCGATCATGACCAACAAGAACCTTCTCTGCCCGTTGGCCTGGGGGAAGGGTCCCATGAGATCCATCACCCAAATGGCGAAGGCTCAGGGCGCGGTGATGCTTCTGAACCTCTGGATTGGTAGCAGTTGGATAGGGACGAACAACTGGCACTTCTGACACTTCTTTGTGAACTCGATGGCATCATGACCCAGGGTCGGCTAGAAATACCCTTGCCTTACAATCCTCCCCTCCAGAGTCCTACTTCCCGAGTGGCTCCCGCACTCCCCGGAGTGAACTTCCAAAATTCTCGGGACCTCCTCCTCAGCCACGCAATGTGCTAGCAATCCAGAGAAGGTCTTTCTGTATAGCTTCCCATAGCGCATTAAGTAATATGCCGACTTTTTGTCCATGCCTTCCGGGAACTCCCCTGTGGATAAGAAGGCTGTGAAGGGATCCGTCCAGAAGGGGCTCCGATCCACTTTCATCAGCTCCCCCTCTTCAATAGAAGGGCAGAACAGATCGGTCATGGTTCCTCCTGTACAGGGTCCGAACTTGGCCAGATGATCTACTTGCTCATTTTCCTCCCGCAGCACGTGCTGGATGGCAAACGTTTGGAACATGCCGATGACTCCCTTAACCTTTGTCAGGTACAACCGGGGGTAGGCTCCCTTGCTTCGAACTCGTCGTTGATTTGAGAGGATACCACCATGGAGTCCGTTAGGACTTCCACGTCATGCACTCCCGGCTCCATGGCCAGCTCAGCCCCGCTATCACTGCCTCATACTCTGCTTGATTGTTGGTAATGGGGAAGTGGATGACCACCGCCCGCTCTATCCTCATTCCTTGAGGACTCTCCAGGATTACTCCTACTCCCAGGGAATTCCTTCTCGAGCCATCGTCCACCATCACCATCCAAGGGGCCGGACGAGTGAGCTCAGTCTCTGCCACCTCGACCACATAGTAGGCCAAGAAGTCGGTCATTGTCTGGGCCTTGATCTAGAGGCGAGAAATAAAAGATATGTCGAACTCGCTTAGCTCTACTGACCACTTTGAAAGTCTTCCAGAATGCTCCACCCCCTCAAAGATGTTGCGGAGGGGATGGTTAGTCACTACCCGGATGGAATGTGCCTGAAAATATGGTCGGAGCCTCCGAGCCGAGATGACTAAGGTGAAAGTCAACTTCTCCAAAATTGGGTATCGCATCTCTGCCTTTCTCAGGACCCTGCTCACATAGTAGATCAACAGCTGCTTCTTGCCATCCTCCCGGACCAGGACGGAGCTCACGACCTCGCCCCCGACCCCTAGGTACAGAGACAAATCTTCACCCTCCTTTGGTCCCTGGAGGAGCAGAGCCTGAGTTAGTTGTCTCTTCAAGGCTTGGAAGGCCTTCTCGCACTACTCGGACCATTCAAACTTCTGGCCTCCCCTCAGCACTTTGAAGAAAGGCGAGGATTTCTCTCCGGCCGGAGAGAGGAATCTGCTCAGCCTTGCAAGCTTCCCTGTCAGGCGCTGGACTTCCTTGGCGTTTCGTGGTGACCTCAACTCCATGATCGCCCTCACCTTATCAGGGTTCCACCCCCGCGGGAGTAAGGATGTGGCCTAGGAACTTTCCCCTGCTTGCCCCGAAGACACACTTCAAGGGGTTCAGCTTCATTTTATATTTTTGCAGGGTGCTGAAGGTCTCCTCCAAATCTTGGAGGTGAGAGTCCGCATCCTGACCTTTGATCATGAGGTCATCAACGTACACCTCCAAGTTCCTTCACTTCTGCTCCCGGAAGACCCGGTCCATCATTCTCTGATACGTCACCCCTACATTTTTCAGCCCAAAGAACATCATTTTGTAGCAATAGCACCCCTCCCCTGTGATAAAGGAAACATCATTTATGTCGGGCGGGTGCATCCTGATCTGGTGATAACCTGAAAATGCATCTAGAAAACTCATTAGAGTAAAACCAACGAATGCGTCAACCAGCGCGTCGATTCAAGGCTGGGGGTAACAACATGTTTTATTCAAAAGAGAAAAAACAATACACATCCTCCAGTGACCGTCCCCTTTTTTGACCATCACCACATTGAAAACCCAGCCGGGATATTGGATCTCTGATACCCTGCCTTTAGGAGCTTTTCCACCTCTTCTCGGATGGGCTCGGCCAGCTAATCGGTGGTGGACCTCTTCTTCTGCAGGATTGGACGGGCATCGACATGAAGGTTGAGGCGGTGGCAAGCCACATCAGCATCAATTCCTGGCATGTCGGCCGCGCTCCACGCGAAGATGTCTCCGTTCTTCTGGATGCACTCCAGCATCCTCTTCTGATCTTCCAAGCTCAGCCCCCCCCCCCCCCTGACCCGCACTTTCTCCACCCTTCCTCCCTGGGTGTGAATTCCATCTCCACGACCTCCTCTGCTACCTCCAACCGGGACTGCTCTTCCCACTCGCCCTCGGCCCACTCACCCGGCACAAGAACTTCCTCCTCTTCAGCTTCCTCTACGGTCATCACCTCGGCCTGCTCCTTCAGAACTTCCTCTGTCGCCTCCACACGGGCGCGAGATCTCCTCAGCTTCTCCCATGGCCTCCTGCCCAGACAACTTCTCCATCCTTCTCTCCATCTCCTCGGCTCCTCCCTGTCAGGAGATGTTGTTGACCGCAGTCACGTAGCACTCCCTCGCCACATTGGGGTCTCCTCGGACCCGGACCAAGATGCCCTCGCCATTGAACTTGAGGAACTGGTGGAAAGACGAAGACATGCAGCGAAAAGCGCTGATGAGGGGTCGTTCGAATATTGCATTGTAGCTGCTGGGAGCGTCCACAATGACGAACCTACAGTTCCGGGACTGGCCCCCCAAGGTAACATGGAGCCTCACTCCCCCTTATACCTCCTTCCTCTCCCCGGAGAATCCGAACAAAGGCCCATTCGAAACCAACACCCTCTTGGACTCCACTTTCATCGCGTCAAACGCCTTCTTGAAAACGACGTTGACGGAGCTTCAATTGTCCACGAGGATCCGGGAGACGGTAAAATTTTCGATGACGGCTTGAATTACCAGCGCATCGCAAAACGGATTCTCGTGATCCGGCATGTCCTTTCGGGAGAAGGTAATCTTCTCATCTAGGGTGGGGTTAGGGACGTGGAGGCGACGCTTCAGCGATACATGGTGTGGGGACTCGCCTTGCGGACGGCCTCGACTCCCACCCCCCCATGGATCACCCCGATCCCTCCTCGGCCTCCTACGTCGGCCAGGTCCTCACACTTGTCCTCCTCTGCTGCTAGCAGGACTTCTTCGATCCGCACCTCCTAACGGTGATGCTGCGGCTACGGGGCCTGCCCCTGCCTCCCCTCAACTCCAAGAACTCCGGACAGGTAGCCGTCACGTGGCCCTCCTCCTGGTGGAAGTCACATTAGGGCACCTCTGCTCTACCTCCTGGCCTCCTCCTCTGGACACCTCTCCTCCTCCTTCCCAGAGCTATTGCCACCGCCTAATGTGCTCGGGGAGAGAGGGCCTCGGGCCTTTCCTCCATCCCGAAGGGTTGAAATGGCCCTGCCCCCCTTGGCGGTTTTCTCCTCCATGAAAACCTCTCCTCTGGCCCTGATCGTGCCACTCTTTCTGCCTCCAGCCTAGTCTGTTATTCGGCTCCTGGCGGCCCCACCTCTGCTGCTGTCGCTGCACCCGCGGTCGGGGCTCTACCCTCCTAACCTCCTGGCCCTTGCCACCTCCTAGCCCTTGCCACCTCCTGGCTCTCTCTCCTCCTCTGCAGCCCACTTAGCTAGCTTCCTGGCAAACGCCGGGTTTGACGCTTCGCCCTTGACCTCCCTTGTTGCCCTTTCCATCAACTCTTCGAAGGATAGCGGCGGCACCCTCTTCAGCTCCATTCTAAAGAACCCCTGCTGCAGTCTCAGGGTGAAGGCCACCATGAGGGTGTGTCTGGACATCTCCTGGACTTGGAGGAGCTCCTCCTGGAACCTGTCCACATAGCTTCACAGCATCTCATCCACCCCCTGCTTGATGAGAAACAGGGACTCTGACTCCTTCCTCTTCATCGAAGTGGTAAACCTCAGCAGAAGCCCCCGATACAGGTCCTCAAAGCAGTAGATGGAGCTAGCGGGGAGCTGATGAAACCAATCTCTCGCCTTCTCTTTGAGGATTATGGCGAAGAGTCGGCACTTAAAGGCATCCGACATCTGTTTGATCGAGACCACATCCTCGAACCACTGGATGTGCTGGACCGGATCATCCCTTCCGGTGTAGTAGGACATCTCAGGCTCGCGGAACCCCTCGGGGACTGGGGCGGATGCAACCAGCTCGCTGAAGGGACTTTCTTCCCCTACCGTGCGAGTCGGGCGATCTCGCGTCTGGACCTCGACGGTCCTACCCGCACTCATCGAGCCGGGAAACAGGGCTCGCTCAGGGAAATCTCGCTCGCTGCCTTCCTCCACCAATTCCTTCCCAGGTCGCCTAACGTTCTCGCCCAGAGCTAGGGCAGCGACCACGGAGACGGCAGGTGTCGAGCACTCGCCGCGAGCCCCGAGTGCGAAGAGTACACGATTCCGGACTTCCTGCTTGAAGTCCTCGGGCAGTCCGATGGTGGCGAGAGGGGGGAGGTGACGAGTCGGCCTGGTCAGATCCTTGCCCTTCGCCTCCATTCATTGAGCTCGCTAAGGTTTTCTGTGTTGGTCACTGTACACGCTCATCACACCAAAATGTTGAAACCGAGACTTGATTTCTATGGAGTTCGGACCATAGAAAAAGGGCGACCGTACACTTACTTCTCCTGGTGAGCTCTCCTGACCGAGAACTTAGGACTGCAAATAGTGCAACTCTACTGTTTTAAACAGTTATATACTTCTGAATTTTGATTATTGATTAATGAGTTCGGATCATAGAGCGCTTCCCCTCCTTATCCAGTGTTGAGCTAAGGGCACCTCAGAAAGCGTAAGAAGGTCAAAGAATGAGAAAACTGGAAAAGCTTGCCTTCAGAGGTGCCCCTTGGAACTATTTATAGATTTTTAAATCTGGCCTGCAAATAGCGCAACTCCACTGTTTTAAACAGTTATATACAGCTCAAAGTGGGCCTGCCAACAGCAAAACTTTATTGCTCAGTAAGGCTACTAGCAGACCAAATAATGTTAAATACATGTTATCTGCACCCCACCTACAGGGGAGGATCGGGACCAGCTCGCCACTCTCTTGGGCATATGTGGCCCGGCTCCCGCAGCTCGCCTCTCTCATCAGGCGAGTCTTGATTCCTGCGGCTCGCTCGCCTCTCAGATGGAGGTGGGTCGGCTTCCCCGGCTCGGTCGCCCTCTTGGCGGATGCGGGCTGGCTCGCCCGCCCGGGCTCGCTGGACCCACTCGACGAACACTGGGTTGTACATCAACGATTGATTGTTAGGTATTAATGAGCATTTACAAACTTTGGGTTAACTATAAAGTACTTTTATTCGTAACGTCTATCTTGTGACGCATGTTTTGAGATGATCCCAAAAATTATCATTTAAAATTAAAATTCAAAATTTTGGAATACATAAATAATCTTCTCTTTATTCTGAGAAAAGTTAGATCACATGTACAATTCACCTCATTAATCAATAACTTGAATGATTATCTCACCCCCCCCCCCCACACACACACACACAAATACACATAAAATACAAGCCTTTACACCCTCCATCAACTCAATTTTATTCCTTTTGTTCAAGAAATCATTTAAAACACGGTGGGACAGTTTACTATGAATGAAAAATGCAAATATAGGTAATTTTTTATTGCAAAACATATTCGAGATGGGATAATTATTGCAAAACATGATCACAATGAGATAATTATAATGGAGAGTTATTAAACTGCATGTAGGAAGAGATATTTAAGAATAACTACCATTACCATAAGTTATAACAATATTATCATTCTTAGCATAGTTATTTGGGCACGGATCTATGATGGGATGCAATGAAAGACAACATGGAGTCTATGAGACTGAATAAAGTTTGAGAGTTAATCGAGTTACCTAAAAGGTGCAAACTCATTGACTCTCAATGAGTGTTTAAAACAAAAAAACTCCAAAAGAATGAACGAGCGGTTTAAAGCAAGACTGGTTATCAAAGGATTTACGTAATAATGACATTTGTAGCTCATTATGATTTAAAGATACATCAGATGGATGTTACGACCGCATTCCTGAATGACGATCTGATCGAAGCAAGGTTGTAGGGATCGAGATCATAGGTGAAATCGTTTCGATGTTGGATCAGATCAAATATATGATCACAAGATCTTACTACATTCATAAATTAAGATTAAAAATATAAAATTGAACTTTGTATCATCCTATTACATGGTCAATTAACAAAAAAATTATTAAAATGAGCAAGATGTGAATAATTATATCAAAAACTAATTGAAAAACTAAATCAAAAATATTATATCATTCTAATTTCACTTATAGTTTCAGGTAGGATGCCCAATGGGTACTAATAATAAAAATGAATTTGTACCGATGAATTGCTAAAAGCCTGGGTGCAGGAAGATAAACCCGGATTACTGAATTGCTATAAGCTGGAAGCAGTAAATCTGGATTGCTCGTATGTTAGATTTTCAGGATTGCTCGTACGTTAAAAAGGAAGAGAAAACATCGGCTTGGAAGCAGGAAGCCACTGGATTGCTGACCAGTGGATTGCTCATACGCTAGAATGGAAGAGAAAATACTGAAATCACCTGAAATGTAACTAGGTAAGGAAGAAAAGGAAGACGTTATATGGACTAGAAGCAATCGAAGATGTCGCTCTTGGCCTCCGTTTGCAAATGCCAGTCGACACTTGAGATAGGTAAAACAACAAGATATGATTTTGTGATGGTGTATGGGGGTCAAGATGGGATAGGGTTATGCGATGAGGTATAGGGGGTAAGGATTGGGATAGGGTTAAGCGATGGGGTATGGGTGTTGGATCGATTGAATGAGGGCAGGATAGTGTACAATTCCCTTTGACTAGACCGGTAAAATTATGTCAGGATCGCGATCCTAAGATCAGGATCGTGATCCTAACCGTAGAGGTGTTGATTTAGATCCTGGGTAAGATTTAGATCGATTTGCAAAATTTGGATTGTAAGATCATACGATCTAGATCGTGATCCTGATAATCATGGATCGAAGAACTTTATATGGTACAGGCTGAAGGATTCGAGTCTGGTCATTCTGACTAACTTGTATGTATAATGCAGGACTGGCGCCACACCAGCCTGCCAGCCTGCCACCCTGCCTGGCGTCACACCAGACCAGGGGTCCCACCAGGAGTCACACCTGATGGGCCTTATCAAGGCCTACGACCCATACACTCCAACCCGTCTCTGGTCCCACCACAGAAGCACAGCAGGTTGTTGAGGTCAGGTTTCGATCCCCTGACCCGCTTGATAAGCTTTCAGGCAAGCTTCTATCACCAACTGAGCCGCGTCACTTTTATAATGCAGGACTGGCGTCACACCAGCCTGCCACCCTGCCCGGCGTCACACCAGCCCAGGGGTCCCACCAGGAGTCACACCTGATGGGACTTATCAAGGCCCGCGGCCCATACACTCCAACCCGACTCCGGTCCCACCACAGGAGCACGGCGGGTTGTTGAGGCCAGGTTTCGATCCCC
Source organism: Platanthera guangdongensis (assembly GCA_039583875.1). Lineage (NCBI taxonomy): Eukaryota > Viridiplantae > Streptophyta > Magnoliopsida > Asparagales > Orchidaceae > Platanthera > Platanthera guangdongensis. Next base: position 34,832,259 of record CM077167.1, on the reverse strand, counting down.
TGACCCCCTTGATAAGAAGCTTGCCCTGCAAGCTTCTTATCAAGGGGTCAGGGGATCGATACCTGGCCTCAACAACCCGCCGTGCTCCTGTGGTGGGACCGGAGTCGGGTTGGAGTGTATGGGCCGCGGGCCTTGATAAGTCCCATCAGGTGTGACTCCTGGTGGGACCCCTGGGCTGGTGTGACGCCGGGCAGGGTGGCAGGCTGGTGTGACGCCAGTCCTGAATCAATGTAAGCTTAATAAATCTTTATATGGTCTGAAGCAAGGTTTCGAGAACAGAACCGGGGAACGAACCGGTGAGATTAAAGGTTCAAGGTCCGACCGGTTCGACCGGTCGGACCGGGATTGAACCGTGATGTTAGATAATATAACAAATATTAAAATTATATAAAATATATTTATGCATATTATACAAATAAGTGTATAGCATTAATAACACATTATATACATATATATATTTATGCTTATTTTTGTGGTATGCGCGAGATTTGCGAGCGGTGAGGATAACACAATTTTTATTATAGATATAAGAATTTGTCTGTATGAAAATAGATTTTTAAAATAAAAAAATAACTCAAACTTTGAAATTTATATATATAAGATTATACATATAAAGATGTGATATTGGACGTATATATAAGATTATATGTATAATATACAATTATATATATAAATAAATATAAAATACAAATACTCCACATATATATGTTATATAATTTAATATTAGATAAATAAAAAATAAACATGTCCCAAACAACAAAGGTAGTCGGCCCAGTTGGTTGATTATGATGATGAAATTCCGCAGGTTCACGGATCGAATCCCCTTGGCAGCACATTTTTGAACCGGGCGGTTTTCACAAACTCGGGCCGGTTCGAGGATCCCCGGTTAGCCGGTTCTCCCACGGTTCTTGGCTGAGGCAGTTCTTAGGCTTGACCGGACCGGTTACCTGGCCGGTTCACGATCCGATCGGTTGAACCGGTCGGTCTGGTCCGGTTTTAAAAACGTTGGTCTGAAGCAAACTTTTAGACAGTGATATCTGAAATTCGATGAGCTAATTGTTTCATTTGATTTTGTAGAAAAATAAGATAGATCGTTGTATATATCTCAATATTAGTTGGAGCAGATTCATTATCAATTTTTTGTTTAGATGACATCTTACTTGCAAGTAATGATTTGTATTATTGCATGAATCTAAGTAATTTTTATCATAACACTTTGATATGAAAAATCATGGAGAAACGTCTTTTGTTCTATGAATTGAGATTATTAAAGAACGATCTCACCATATACTAACACTCACTTAGAAAGTTTATATAGAGCGCGTGCTTAAGAGATTTGTATGCTTGATTGCAAGTACGGCGATACACCTGCGATTAAGAGTAATAAGTTGAGTTTATCACAATGTCTTAGGAACGATACAGAGAGAGAGTGCATGGATGATATACTCTACGCTACTGCGATAGGCAGCTTAATATATGCACAAGTCTGCACCAGATCGGATATTTCCTTCGCAACAGAATACTAGACAAATATTAGTCGAAATCAGGACCAGTTCATTAGGTGGTTACTAAGAAAGTTTTAATGCATTTGAATGGAGTTAAATATTTTAAGTTAGTTTACCATATAATACAAAATTTTGAATTGATAGGGTATACAGATTCTGATTTTGTCGGAAAGTCTACCTTACGTTATATATTTAAGTTTGTTTGTAGGGTCATTTTGTGGAAGAATGTCAAACAGACTGTTACGGCGCCAGTCGGAGACAAACCACGTTGTGGGAAAGTTTATCATCGCCGCAACATCGCAGGAGATTCGGTCGCATAAGCGGCATCATATTTTAGAATAATTATATTTCTATTCGTGTTCCCATTGTTTAAGCCCAAACGGGGGCCCACACTCTTATTTTTAGTATGGTCCTTATTTCGTTCCCGTTGTTAAGCCCAAACGGGGGGCACACAATTTCTTATTACGCTCGATTTAACCCCATGGGGGTGGACCGATTTTGGCATGCAATAAGAATTTTCAATTTCTTTCCCTCACCAAGTCTTTGCTTCCTCACCCACAAGTCCGCCCACCTTCATAACCGTCGCCGCCTGTCTCCAACCTGGAGGATCTCCACTCTAGTCACCGGCGAACACGAGCCCAGACCGCGGCACGTAACAAACTAGTATCAGAGCCACCCACGCCGTCCGGCCAGTCCACCGCCGGAACCGCTCCTCCTGGGATTGCCCCTCGACTCGCTGCACCAAACAGCGTTCCGCTGCTTCCACTGCCTGAACCGTCGCCAATGGCCGAGCAGGATGTCCTTCAACAAATCCTAGACCGCTTAGACAAGATGGACTCTCGCCTGGGCGAGGTCGACATTCGCACGACGCACTTAGCCGTCGGGTTGCCACCCGCCGACTGGCCACACAGCTCGCAGTCGGCACCCGAGCACATGCTCAGAGACGGACACACTGACCACCGCGTCGGGGGAGGTGCGTTCCCGCGCTACGTCAAATTGGAATTTCCGGTCTTCGACGGCCGCGAGGACCCTCTAGCATGGCTGGCGAAGTGCGAGTTATTCTTCTCCAACCAACGCACTACTGGCGAAGAACGGCTAGGCCTTGCCTCTTTTCATCTCAACGGCGCCGCACAATTGTGGATCTCCCAACTCCAGCGCGAACGACCAGACCTGCAATGGGACGAATTCAAGGCCGCATGCACGCTCCGTTTCGGCCCGTCTCTCCGCGGGAACCCCCCTCGGCGGCCTGATCGGCCTTCGTCAAACGGGAGCCTTGGAAGACTACATCGATCGTTTTCAACTCTTGCTCGCAAGGGCGCCTACGTGTCGTATAGATCAACAAGTTCCTATCTTCACAGCCGGTTTACACGAACGACTCCGTCTAGACGTCGAGTTCCAAGACCCACCCGACCTCACGACCGTCATGAACATTGCACGGACGTGCGAGCGTCGCATTCTTTTGGATCGCCACAACATATCCCGTTGTGATTCCGGGCACTCCTTCCGCGAGACAACTTCCTCTACGTTGGCCTCTCGGCCCGCACAAACCGCCGCCACCTCCAAACCACCCTTCCGGCGGCGTCTTTCCCACGCCGAAATGACTGAACGCCGCGCCAAGGGGCTCTGCTTCAACTGCGAGGAACTCTTTGGGCCCGGCCACCGCTGCAAACGCCTCTTTTGGATTGAGGTAGACGACCCATCCGATGATGACAGCGAGGGCCCGGATTTGGAGGAACCTAAACTGTCGATCAACGCCATTGCCGGGCCACAAGGAGGCCACATGCTGCAACTTCCCGTCCACGTAGCGGGCAACACGCTCGTGGCCTTGCTAGACTGCGGCAGCACGCACAACTTCAACCGCCACAAGACCGCGACCGCCCTACAACTGCCAGTCACGTTCCGCCATCAACTCCAGGTCTCGGTGGCCAATGGCCACAACATGGCATGCCCCGGGCTGTACTGCCGCGTGCCGCTAACAATCCATCACCGGGACTTCAACATCGATCTTCTGCTCGTCGATCTCGATGGTTTTGATATCGTATTGGGGGTCTGTTGGTTGCATACCTTGGGACCAATCACGTGGGACTTCAATAACCTCACCATGCAATGGACCAGCGACTCACAACGGGTGGACTGGCAATGCCTCAGCCCATCAGACAAGCCGAGGGCCTTCCTCATGCACGGCACAGACGCCGCGGGGGAGCGCCAACCGCAGGACATCCAACTTCTGCTCCGGGAGTTTGCGGACACCTTCCCAATTTCGGAAGCCCTTCCGCCCCACCGACTGCGGGACCACCGCATTTGTTTATTACCCGGAACCGCACCGGTCGTAGTCCGGCCCTACCGCTACCCGTTTCTCCAGAAAGACGAAATCGAGCGGCAGTGCACCGCAATGCTCGAACAGGGACTCATCCGACGAAGCGTCTCCCCTTTTTCGTCACCGGCCCTTCTGGTACGCAAGAAGGACAACACATGGCGTTTTTGCGTCGATTGCCGGGAACTCAACGCCAAGACGGTCAAGGACAAATTTCCAATAACGGTGGTCGAGGAGCTCCTCGACGAGTTGCATGGCGCACGCTTCTTCTCCAAGCTCGACTTATACTTTGTTTACCACCAAGTGCGCATGGCCGCCAACGACGTGGAAAAGACGGCCTTCCGGACACACCACGGACATTTCGTCATGCCTTTTGGATTGACCAATGCGCCCTCCACCTTCCAATCGTTGATGAACGAGGTATTTCAAGCCGTCCTCAGAAAATTTGTTCGTGCGTTTTTTGACGATATCTTGATCTATAGCAAGTCGTGGGTCGAGCATCTCCTCCATGTGCGCGAAGTCCTCCGCCACCACCGCCTGGTCCTCAAGGAATCCAAGTGCTCGTTCGGGCGACCTCGTCGCCTATCTTGGCCACGTGGTGCAGTGTCCGCCGATCCGGAGAAACTTCAAGGGATCGCCGCATGGCCGAACCCCCGCTCGCAGCGCGACATCCGAGCTTTTCTGGGGTTGACCGACTACTACAGGCGATTCATCCACAACTACAGCACCATTGCAGAACCTCTCTTGGCACTCTTATGCCGCAAGGAGTTCGTATGGGAGGACACCGCGCAGCACGCTTTTACGGACCTCCAAGCCGCTCTCGCCTCAGCTCCCGTACTCCACCTGTCGGACTTCAATACGGTCTTCTACATCGAATGTGACGCCTTTGTCCTTGGGTGCGGTGCGGTCCTCCATCAATAGGGCCACCCAATCGCATATTTTAGCCGTCGCACCGCTCTACATCACCGCAAGCTGCCAGCCTACGAACTGGAACTCATTGGATTGGCCAAAAGCAGTTCAACATTGGCGACCTTACCTTTGGGGCCGCACCTTCATCGTCCGGACAAACCACTTCAGTTTGAAATACCTTTTGGAGCAACGATTTCCCACCGTTCCACAACAACGGTGGGTGAGCAAACTATTGGGATTTGATTTCACCGTCGAATACAAGGCGGGGGCTCTCAATAGGGCCGCGGACGCTCTCTCTCGTCGGCACAATGACGACCCCGACGACTCCACCATTATCGGCGCCCTCTCACGGCCGACCGCCCCCCTCGTGGACACCATCCGAAACGAGACCGCCACGTCACCGTCCCTCTCTGAGTTGCTTCGCCGAGCGCAAGAAGGCTATTACCACCAGTATGGACGAGCCGCGACGGACTCATTCTCTACAAAAACCGGATCTACTTGCCACCCACATCGCCCCACATTTCGACCAGCGTGAAGGAGGCGCACGATCGAGCGCATGAGGGAATTCACAAAACCTTCCACCATATACGTGCTGAGTTCTATTGGAAGGGACTCCGCCGTCACGTCCAGCATTTTATTGCGCAATGCGTGGTATGTCAACAACATAAAGCAGTCAACTTATTACCGGCTGACCTTCTCCAACCGTTACCTGTACCAACTCAAATCTGGGCCGATATTTCCATGGACTTTGTGGAGGAGCCTTCCCCGCAGCAAAGGTAAAACCATCCTTATGGTGGTGGTGGACAGATTTTCCAAAGGGGCACACTTCCTTCCTCTTGCCCTCCCACTCGTCGCGGAACGGGTCGCCCAACTGTTCTTCAACGACATCGTCCACTTGCACGGATTGCCGGAAAGTATCGTGTCGGACCGCAACAAGGTCTTTACAAGCCGCTTCTAGAAGGAACTTTTCGCGCTCAGCGGTACGACGTTATAACTCTCGTCCACATACCATCCGCAATCGGACGGCCAAACGGAAGTGGTCAACCGGACCGTGGAAATGTACCTCTATTGTCTAACCGGTGAACACCCCAAACAATGGGTCACCTGGATTCCATGGATCGAGTATTGTTATAACACCTCCTACCACTCAGCGCTCCAAACGACACCGTTCCGACACATCTACGGACGGGAACTGCCCAAGCTCGTCTCCTACGAACCCGGCCGGGCCACCTTAACACCCGTGGACCAACAGTTGCGGGACCGGGATAGCATGCTCGCCACCGCCCGCGAACACCTTCTGCAAGCTCAACACCGCATGGAGACCGCTTACAACATGGGCCATCGGGACGTATCCTATGCCACAGGGGAATGGGTATTGCTCAAGCGCCGGTCGTAGAGCCATACGACACTGCATAGGACCGACGCCCCCACCAAATTGGGACCCCGGTTCTACGGACCCTTCCAGATTGTTCACCGCATTGGGGAGGTTGCCTACCGCCACCGCTTACCACCCGATGCACGTATTCACGATGTGTTCCACGTCTCCCAGCTGAAACGATTATACGGAGAACCCCCATCGGCACCACTCGTGGACATTCCGTCTCAGCTTGAGGACAAGCTGTCTTCCGACGAGAAAGGAGATGTTATGGCGCCAGTCGCAGACAAACCGCGTTGGGGGAAAGTTTATCATTGCTGCAACACCGCGGGAGATTCGGCCGCATAAGCGGCATCATATTTTAGAATAATTATATTTATATTTGTGTTCCCGTTGGTTAAGCCCAAACGGGGGGCCCGCACTCTTATTTTTAGTATGTTCCTTATTTTGGTCCCGTTGTTAAGCCCAAACGGGGGGCACGCAATTTCCTTATTATGCTCTATTTAACCCCATGGGGGTGGACCGTTTTTGACATGCAATAAGAATTTTCAATTTCTTTCCCTCACCAAGTCTTCTCTTCCTCACCCCTACTCTCACAAGTCCTCCCACCTTCATAACCATCGTCGTCCGTCTCCAACCTGGAGGATCTCCACCCCAGTCACCGGCGAACACGAGCCCAGACCGCGGCACGTAACACATACATTCATTACTTCATCCACAATGCATGCAGAGTTTGTTGCTCTTTTTGAAGATTTCACTCATGTTGTTTGTCTTAATAACTTCATTATTAAATTGATGGTCGTTGATTTTATAGTTGAACTCATTCGGTTATACTATGATAATATTTCTGCAGTTTTATTTTTAATGAACAATAAAAGTATTACAGAGTGCAAACACATGAAATTTAAATTTTTTGCCATTAAAAATTAGTTAAGAAAAACGACAATATAGTGAAGCATATATAAACAAATGACATGTTAGTCAATCCACTCACCCTAATGTATTTCAAAAACATGTTTATAGTATGAGGCTTATGAAGTCAATTAATATGTTAGAATTAGATTAATGGGAGGTTGCATATAGATTCAATTCATTGATCTGCTTATTTATTAAGCATTTTATCTAATTCATGAATAATATGATTTGAAATCAAACATTAAAAAATATCCATAAAAAATACCAATAAAATTCATGTGATATGTCGCACATCATTTAAAATACTCGTGACTAGTGTCGGTTGAGCAGAACGTTTATGCCGCTTCATTTAATTTTCTAAAGCCTTTTAATATGTCTTATGACACATTAATTCAAATTTTAAGATATTGATTAAGACATGCATGTTCCTATGAACACTTGAGGATTATTTATAGCACGACCTAGTGCATACATTAGAGAAATCAGTTGAGCACCGAGTTAGGACAACGACTGCGTACACATTTTTATTATGTTGTAGACACTCAAAATAACCACACTTTGTCCATGTCGATTGAATCTGTAAGCTATTGTGACCATGACAGGTCGATGCGATTACCACCATGATTCAGAGTAAAAAATTACGTTGGATAGGATTGACATTAAAGCAAAATCATAATATTGTGTTCATTAATGATACCCATAAGTTTAGTAAATGTTCTTTACAAAATGTTATTAATTACGATTGAAATGAGTTTAAGTGGGAGAATGTTAGAATTTTCTGACATTTGGATGGACTCCTTAAAACGAAACGCAACGTTAAGTCGTGAACAATAATTTGAGCATATTCAAACTTTTGTGAGTATGTGTTAGTTCAATCGCGCAAACGATCAAAACCAGTGATATGTGGGTTAGATCATCTCATAATTTTATCATGCGTAAATCGGTCTCGCCCCTGGAAAAATTTCGGTTTGAGCAAGCTGTTTTAATTGTTAGCCTAATTTATTTGTAGGATGAATAATTAAAACATATTTAATGGTGAAGATGGTGATTTCGTCCATGAAGTCTTCAACCCTAAATTGTCTCTAGGCTTGTGCAAAAGTATCCGAAGAACCGAGAACCGGACCGAAAACGAACTGAACCCGACGGTTCGGGTCGGTTCTAGTTATACACGGTTCGGGTATAGATCAAAACAAATACTAAAACCGTCGGTTTGGTTTGGTTCTCGGTTTCTGTGGTTGGGTACCCGAGAACCGACTCGAACCAACAAATTAAATAAAACTAAGACAAGGATGCATGACCTAATATCTAAAACTGTTTACTGTATTGGTTATCTAAAACTAATTTTGATCTCTTAACTTTTGTGTATTGATGCATGGATTTGTATTATCAAGTTTTTGTTACGGACCTTATGGTGGCTTATCAAGTTTTTGTTAATATGTTATGTGCTGGTGCATATATTAAAACTGTTTCTGTTTGGTTATCTCAATCTTTGCATATAAGGATTAATAATTGAAGCAGAAAAGTAGTTATTTATCGATGCATGGATTATTATCTAATATTGTTTATGTTTCTCATAAATAATGCTTAAAAACAATATCTATTCATGAGATGAACTTTCTTTTTTGTGATTACGAGTAGAACCGAGAACCAAACAGGAACCGAACCGAACTAGTTGGTTCGGATCCGGTTCTATATTTTAGAACCGTGGGTCGGTTGCGGTTTCAAAAATTTGGAACCAAACCTACATGGGTCGGTTCCTTGTTTTGGGTAGAAGTGTAGAACCGAACCAAACCAATTCGAGTTGCACCCCTAATTGTCTCTCTTATTGAAGAGAAAATAATCTTGATTTTCATACATTTCATTCGGCTGAGACGTTGTACAAGGGGGAAAATAAATTTGTGCACCTTTTTTAGTCTTCATGTTCCAAGTGAAACTGTCGGTCTTTCCACGACCTTCATCTTTTCGCTTGAAACAGGTGACTACCGCTTCACCTTTGTGGATTTCATCCTCCATCGAAAATGACAGTCAGCGATCTTTTCCTCAATCTGTCCATAGGAAATCATCAAAGTAGGTTGCAGAGAGGTCGCTCACTGATTTCTGCCCTAGACACAAGAAAGCAGATCAGTATTCTTGTGATAAGCAAGAATTAGGGGCGCGATCTTCTTCATAAGACCCACGGCCTCATCACATACATGTGCTCGGTTTTTCCGTCATCAGTTCAACAGACATCGGGTGCTCTCCTCTACAATAACTTCATTGTAATACATTGACATCAATTGTCGATCCATAACTCACCTTTCCAATGAGGTATGCTTCCTCTGCATTCATTAATCTCGCAACCCTCTGCAAGGTATAAATGTCCAGGATACCTTGTGGATTGAGAAGGGTTTTTTCAATTAGTTTTACTATTGGCATAACTATGTCCCAATATTATTTTCTCTCACTACCGTTAGGATCGTTTTGGTGATTGCCAGTGAGCACAGGGAAATCTAGCCTTCAATTATGCTGGATGACAGCGATCAACCGTTAACTTGCTACTTTAAATTCTTCAGCCGATAAAAAATGGGGTCTAAATTCTTGTTGTTGGATTAGATTTTCATGAAGCATGCAAAGACATCAAAGGTGGAGGTTGTTGGCACCTCAAGATCTGCCAAGTTTATTCGCAAGAACAACTCTTCATTGTTAAGGATGGAGCAGTTATAAGACACAAGGTGAATTCATGAATGATATTCGTTAAGTTATCCGCACTTCAGCTTGCACACCTACATTTATTCATGCCTTTATATTCATAATCGTCTTATTCATTGAAATTAACATATCGATCATTTAGCTTCTATTATACTTTGTAAGGATTGGTTATATTTGGTCCTGACGATCCTATAGTTTCATAGTCACTGCATGCGTTGTCCTTAATTTTTTGATAACATAAATTTGCAGTGACTACTAAATTTTAAGACAGAAAATGCAATGCATGTGAACCACAATGAGGTAAGGTTGGAGCTCTGAGAAAGGAGAATCCAACAAGGAAAAAACAGCGCTAGAAGAACAAAGTGAGGGAAGAAATGCGGCCATCGCCATTAGGGTACTACGAAGAAATCAATGTAAGCTAGAGGGCAAGGAAGCGAACCTAGCTTCGTGAACTCCCCGGAGGAGAGGGCGTCGGCGTAGTACTTGTCGTTGTAGCGGACGGGAAAGAGAGCCATGTTGAGCTTCTTCAGCTGCATCAGATTCTTGTCCCTCAGCCCGTCGAGGGATATCCTCATCTCTCTCTCTCTTCCTCGCTCGATCGATCGCTCTCCCTCTCCTTCCCCCTGTCGAGCGATCACGACAAAGTGCCGACGTTAACCCTAGTCTGCTCTTTGGTGTTGACCCTATCTGCACCAGTCGCCCCTGGCAGGTTTTGATGAAGGGAAATCACGGGTCATACGGTAAGTATTCACTCTCATAATCTAATTTGTTATTCATTCTCATAGTGCTATCAATATCATCATCTATTCATCTCTAATAAGTTTCTTTAGTCCTCTGGACAAAAAATGTAACTCTTGATGGGATCCCCCAGATATGAGTCAGGTTGCTGGTACTCAAGCTGCACACCTTCTATAATGGATGATGGATCGGACGGACAGCGACGGACATGGGATTTTCATCTAATCCGGACATCAAGTAAAAATATAGATTTTTTATGGCGATTGTTATTAGCACTACACTTTTGCATATTCGCACAATATTTACTCCTAATTTTTCGTGCCTTTTGAAAATACTTCTTGTACATGCATTTTTAGGAAAGGTGTTCACCACGAAAGTTGTAGATCTCGACGAGATCTACAACTTTTGTGTTGAACACGTTTCCTAAAAATGCATGTACAAGATGTAAATTAAGAAATACGCTCAGATTTCACGTCTTTTAGAAATACGCCTTATACATGCATTTTTAGGAAAAATGTTCAACACGAAAGTTGTAGATATCGTTGACATCTACAACTTTCGTGTTGAACACTTTTCCTAAAAATGCATGTACAAGAAGCATTTTCAAAGGACGCGAAAAATTAGGAATAAATATAATGTGAATATTCAAAAGTATAGTACTAATAACAAGTGCCTTTTTATTTATTTTAATTAAAAATTTAAATTATATTATTGCAAACTAAGTTTTTTTTGTTCTAATTTTGAATAAATCTTCTCCATCGCACTTCAAAAAACACAACAATTTATATCTATCAAAAGTAATTAACATTCATGAGCATACAATGTCATAGTATGTGTATATCAAGCATATTCTGCATGTATTTCTCTCCGATTTTGTTGTCCATCTCTATTCTTGATTTTTTTTTCAGACGCATCAACCTATTTTTGACTAAAAATATTAATTATGATTTCCCATGAACCTAAATTTAGCCTTCTTTGACTACTAGGGGTATGTTTGGCGCAGCTCTGACGGCTGGAGAATCTCTATTCCAGCCGTCAGAGCTGTTTTTTCTGTGTTTGGGACAACTCCTTGTGAAGAGCTTTTCGTAAATCTGGAGTTGTTTTGCAGCTTTTCGGAAATCCCCCTCCCCCCAGCTTCTGCTCCCGCAAAATAGCTTTCTCTCTCACATGTTTTGAACCCGACTTTTTCAATTCTTCCTGCAACTCGCGGGAGCCGACGGTCTCGCCGGAGCTGACACATCTCGCCGGAGCCGACACTCCCGCCTCCTCCCGCTCTCGCTCTATTTCTTCAAAGCGCACTTCTGCACAGAACACTCAAACACTCTGCAGCTTTTCAAAACTGCTCCCCAGAGATCTATTTTAAAACAGTTCTATCTGTACAGCAGTTTTTCAATCCGGGAGAGCTGTCCCCCTTGGGGTCGCGAGCTTGGCCGTAGAAGGCGAGATGGTCTATGAGGCGAGAGGTCGGCGAGACGAATAGGTGGGATCGTCTCGTCCGCCAGTCACTTTCCCCACTCGCCGCATAGGAAGAAAGACGTTTTTACCTTTTTACCCCCAAGGGGGATTTTACTCTTCTGCCTCAGGTAATTTTACACTTCTACCCCTGGTGGTCTACATATAGCTCTTCAGGACAGCGGAGTTTGGCTGTTGGCACACCCGACCCAGGGTATTTTTGTAATTTCAGGTCGGTTTAGTATGGATATTTGCAGATCAAACTCAGAGGCCTATAAATAGACTGACAAGGTGCCTGGAACGGGTTGTTGAACCTTTCCATATTCTTCCTCGCAGGCACCTAGCTCATCATTGGCTAGGGAGGGGAAGGACTTCAGTTTCTTCCAGGTAAGAGGTGGGACCTTCGAGCTGAGACCCCTCGGTCTATTTTTAGGTCTGCAACTCGCGTCGGGAGGGTGGTTCAAGAGGGGTAGGTGTGAGATGCAACCTCTGGTCCGAACTCTATGTAACAGGCCAATTTTATCAGCAGGCAAATTTTTGGGTGACACGGCCTGTGACACGGGCATGTCTCAGGGCGTGTCCTGCTCGGGTGCGGTGTAGTGCCGATATCGACGAAAGTCGTTCGACGAAAAGTGTTTTGGGTGGTCACGCCCTGGATCACGGGCGTGACAGAGGGCGTGTCCCGCTCGGGTTTGGCATCAGGTCGGCGAAAATCTGGGTTCAACGATTTGAGCTCGACGATTTAACCAAGGCTTCGTGGGCTGGCGAAATCGTCAAACGGAGATCGTCGAGCGCTGGAAAATCGTCGAGCGCTGGCCAGCTCGTCGAGTGCGGGAAAATCGTCGAACGGAGATCGTCGAACGCTAGGAAAATCGTCGAACGTGCTGTTGTCGATCGCTGGCGAGCTCAACTATCGTTGCTGAATCGTCAAACGTGGGTTTGACGATCGGGTCATGGGCTCGACGATCGGGTCATGGGCTCGACGATTCGGGTCGTGGGCTCGACGTTTCGGTCTTTGGGTTCGACGATTTGGCCTGAGTCTAGGTTCGACGATCTGGAAGAGATAAGGCGGCTTGACCACCGCTTTGAGGACGTGACATGTGACACGTGCGTGTCATAGGGCGTGTCGGACGCGAAACTCGAATTTTTCGAGTTTTCGTAGCCGTCCATTTTTCCTTCGGCTGGGATCAAGGGCTGAGGTTCTTTCCTTCTTCCTTAAGGCTGAAAACAGAGAAACGAGTTCTCATTTTGTTTTGCCTTTATCTTTCTACGGGTTTAGAGAGAGAAAGGGAGAGGAAGTCGGAGAAGAAGAGGGGTTGTTCGGTGCTGGAGCTTGTGAGTGTCAAGCAGTGATCCGAGGACAGCTTTGCGGAGGAAACGCTGTTGCGAGTCTTTCAAGTTCCCTTGGCGCTTATGGCACCGAAGCGATCTACAAGGGTAACGACTTTTCTTCCTAGCCATGTGACGGCTTCCTTTTTGGCATATGTTTGTGATTCCCCCACCAAGAAGTGGCTGATTTTGGAAATCTTTGGGTGATTCATGAAAGCCCCTTTTATTGGCATATAGATCCGGAATTGGAGTACAGAATAGGCATGTTGTGTGAAGCCCATCTGGACAGGTTGGTCTGGATTGGTAATGTTGCATACGAATCGGAGAAGACTCCGGATAAACGTGTAGTTTAAGGAGTCAACGGGTTATGCCTGTGAAGGGTAATAGCAGGAAGTACTGGAGTGGTAGTCCAGGAAAATATCCGTGTATGCTTGTGCTATTGGGTCGTACCTGTGAATGAGTAACAGGAAGTACTGGTGTGACCAGAAAAGGCCCTTTGTGATGCTTGATATCGTAGGTGATACCTGTGAAGAGAGTAATAGGAAGTACTGGTGTGTCCAGGAAAGACCCATAACATTTGTGATATTGCGGTGTCGTACCTGTGAACGAGGAACAGGAAGTACTGGTGTGCCCAGGAAAGACCCGCTAATGTTGTGAGATGAATGGGTGTAATAAAAATACCCAGGCTGAATGTCAAGAACAGGATTGGTAAGACCGACCCGCGCCTTTGATTAAGCCGTGAGTATGCCGTACTCGGTGAAGGCAAGATGATTTGAGCAACGGGGGGTGGAGGATCCGACCTGCGTTATGTCCGTCCGACGTGGACCAGAAGGTGTGGTCTGTTGGAGCGCATAGCGAGAGTTTTAGGCCGGCGCGCCATGACACAATGGGGAGCTACGGGCCATCCCGGTATAGTAAGACTAGAACTCCGGCTGCACGCCATGGAGTAAATGCTCAAGAGAGTTACCGTTGGGTTGTGACCCTGATACGGTGGTGGGTAAGTGTTTTGCCAGAACACCAAGAATGTATCCTGAGTGCACGGACCGTTGGGTTGGGTGGCGAACGGTTGTGATGGCATGTGTGCGTTAAAGCACCTTATATGAGATATATTGTCATGCTTGTGATATGATGTTCCTGCAGGGAAGATTACCGCTGCCCCGAGAAAAGGGGTGGGGTCGTTATAATTTGGTCAGCTGAACGCTGACCGTTGCTTCTGTTTGTCACCGTTGGGTGGATTGTCCTTGTACAGGTGCTGGAGAGCCAAGCGGGATGCATAAAGGTTGATGTCCCTGCTGCTGCTAGCCCTCGAAGGCTATTTGGAATGCTTGTTGTGTTTTCTTTTATTGTGGTCGGCCTACGCGTCAATGTTTAGGCCACTGTTTGAACGTCATGTAAGGCCATAAGGTCATCTTTTATACTGTTGTAAGACATTCCTATTATAGATATATACAATGTGGAGTTGTATTATATGTTGGACATTCACTTGTGGAGTTCACGTATTAGTATAGGCTTCCGCTAGAATGGAATGTGTTAAGGTGCGTTGCGCTACTCTGATATCATCCCATACCTTCACCGCCTGTTTTGTGATATATGATGTGGGGCCCCGGTCGGACCTTCTAGTATATACCATATGAACGGATGGGGTTGTTACATTTTTGGTATCAGCTGTCTCGGTCTTTTCCTCTCGAAGTTGTGGTCGACTTCTTTTGTGGGGTGGCGAGTACGTGTCTGTACAAACCAAGTTTATACGCATGAACTCCTGAATGTCCATGATAGGAATGCAAATTCATGTGTTTGAGGAACCTGCGTGTTCCTATTTGGTGTTGTTTGCTTGTGTAAGGCCGCTAGTGTGTGTGTTTTGTCCACCTTTAGGTGACATGAAGTCGAGCTGGGCAGTCAGAGCCCCAACATTCTGATGAAAGTATGGCACCAGCCGCGGTGCCTACACCTCCACCGTCTGCGGAACATGTCTGTTTAGTTGCTGAGGCTTTATTTTCCATGATCCAAGGCCGGCCACGTGGGCAGGAACAACCGGCTGTGAGGCCAGAACAGGTGGCGGCAAGTCCAGAACCTGTAGTGGATGTGGCTCCTCGAGCGGCTGAGAAACAGCTGACGCAGTTTATGAGTTTCCATCCGCCTACGTTTTAGGGAGCGGGAACTCCTACGCAGGCTGAGGATTGGCTGTCGCGCGTCAAGCGAATCATGACGGTGATTGGATCGGAGGAGCATCAGAAAGTCACCTTAGCTACCTTCCTGCTTGAAGGAGAAGCTAGATTGTAGTGGGATGAGATGGAGTTGCATCACTTGGCGGGTTGTCCCTTAAAACAAGTATCGATGGAAGAATTCTCCCGACTCTTCCTAGCGAAGCACCTTCCTGCGGCGCAACGGATTACCATGGAGAATGAATTCCAAAGGCTGACGCAAGGTGATGGCAGTGTTGACGCGTACCTGCATGAGTTTACTCGCTTAGGGCGGTATGCGGGTTCTATTTTTGTTGATGAGCAGAGGAAGATGAATCGGTTCTATGAAGGACTGAGGGACGAGTTGAGGTTCCTGTTTTCTAGTTCTGTGAACCAAGGCTTCCAGGCGTTGGTCGACACTGTGAGCGCGCTGAAAAAGGATATGAAGAGGGTGCAGGGGAAGAGAGCTTTGGCTATGACGCAACCGGAGTGGAAGGTGCCCCGATCTGGGAAACCATTTGATAAGAATAAATGGGGCAAGAAGTCCAAGACAAGTGGACAAGCTCCTTCATCAGTTGCATCGGGAGCAACGTCGGGGGCTACCTCAAAGCTGGATACTCGTATATGCTATAATTGTGGCCGAGTGGGGCATATCGCTCGAGATTGTTGGGTGCCGCCAAAGACTGAAAAGAAGGCGGGAACGTCGTATGCAGAGAAGGGCAAGGCAGTAGTGGACTCCTCTGCCTCGCAGGCGCAGCCCCGGGTCTACAATCTTGGCCTGTAGGAGGCCATCAACCAGAGTGACGTCGTCACAGGTATGAGTTTAGTTTTGCATATGCTATTGCTTGTATGCTTTGCTTAGTGCATATGTGTTTGCGGTTTGTGTGTGTGACATGATTGTCACAGGCTTTGTGATGATTCGGGACACGCTACCGCGAGCACTGTTTGATACGAGTGAGTCGCATTCTTTTCTGTCTAGCGAGTTTATAGCGCGGCTTGGGATACCTAGTCATGCAAAGACAGATAGCGTCAGAGAGGTGTTGCCGAATGATTGTTTGATGCTTGCGGATCAAGCTTGCGATGTGGCGGTCCAAATAGGAAGTCAGGATTTCAGTTTGACTGCATCTGTATTGCCAATATCAGAATTCGACGTGATTTTTGGTATGGATTGGCTTGCGGAGCAGCATGCCATGATTGATTGCCAGTCCAAAGAGATCATGTTGGGCCAGAATACCGAGCAGGAGACAAAGTTTGCGGGTATGCGAGGAGTGGGCGGGACATTGATGTCTGCACTCCAGGTAGTCAAGGCTGTTCGGAAGGGTGCAGAGTGTTACTTCGCACTGATTCAGGCTGTTGAGCCTAAGGCCAGTGTGTGCGCAGTTCTGATTGTGGCGGAATTTACAGATGTGTTTCCCACGGATCTCCCTGGGTTACCACCCCAGCGGGAGATTGACTTCACGATCGAGTTGGTGGCAGGTGCGAAACCTGTGGCCCGCTCGCCATATCGCGTTGCGCCGAAAGAGATGGCTGAGTTGAAGGTCCAACTACAAGAATTGCTGGAGCAAGGTTATATACGCTCAAGCATGTCACCTTGGAGCGCGCCTGTGCTTTTTGTAAAGAAGAAAGATGGTGGGTTGCGATTATGTATTGACTACCGTGAACTGAATAAGCTGACCGAGAAGAATAAATATCTGATACCCCAGATTGATGAGTTATTCGATCAGCTGGTGGGCTCGACCGTCTATTCGAAGTTAGACCTGAAGTCTGGTTATTACTAGTTGAGAATTCGGGAAGGTGACATTCCCAAAACCGCATTTAGAACGCGTTACGGGCACTATGAGTTCACAGTCATGCCATTTGGACTGTGCAATGCGCCCTCGGTGTTTATGAATTTGATGCACCGCACGTTCCGAGAGTACCTGGATCTGTTTGTGATCGTGTTCATTGATGATATCCTGGTGTACTCGAAGACAAAAGCTGAGCATGAGACTCACTTGCGGTTGGTGTTGAATACATTGAGGCAAAATCAGCTCTTGCCAAGTTCTCGAAGTGCGAGTTTTGGTTATCGTCGGTGGCTTTTCTGGGCCGTGTGGTGAGTGGAGCGTGCATTGCAGTGGATCCAGCAAAGATAAGGGTCATACAAGAGTGGCCAATGTTGTCTTCCGTGGCTGAGGTCAGGAGTTTCCTGGGACTTGCGGGGTACTATCGAAGATTTGTTGAAAACTTCTCGCGGATTGCTTTGCCGCTAACCACATTGATGCGAAAAGATCAGAAGTTCGTTTGGACGCCAGAGTGCGCATGAGCTTTTGAAGAGCTGAAGGTTCGATTGACCACGGTGCCGGTGTTGTCTTCGCCAAGTGGGACCGATGGATTTATTATTTATAGTGATGCCTCAGGGAGCGGCTTAGGCTACGTTTTTCTGTAGAATGGAAAGGTAATTGCTTATAGCTCACGCCAGCTGAAGGTGCACGAGCGAAATTATCTCATCCATGACTTGGAATTAGCGGCCGTGATTTTTGCACTAAAGTTGTGGCGACACTACCTTTATGGAGTGAAGGCGGAAATCTATACAGATCACAAGAGCCTAAAGTACCTATTGGAGCAGAAAGATTTGAACATGCGACAACGAAGGTGGTTGGAGTTCCTTGGAGACTACACTTTTGAGATTCACTATACTCCCGGGAAGGGGAATGTTGTCGCGGATGCCTTGAGTCAGAGGGCTCCGGCTAGAGCGAGTTGGTTACAAAGGCATGATGAACGTCTTATCCAGGAGTTGGAAGCATTAGAGATATATTGTGTTGACAAAAATGCCACTGCCAATGCATGTTTGAACTGGACGGAGGTGCAATGTGACCTTGTGGACCGAGTTCGATGGGCAACAGAGTTGGATGAAGATCGCATACACTATGTTAACAAGGGGCCAGAGGGCAACTTCGCCTGGAATGACGGTCTTTTACGAAAAGACGGTCGTTTGTGCGTCCCGAATGTGGCTAAATTGAGGGAAGAATTTATGTATGAAGCGCATTATACAAAGTATTCCATTCACCCCGGGAGCACAAAGTTGTTCAATGATATGAAAAAGCTATTCTGGTGGCCAGGGCTAAAGAGAAATGTTGCCCTCTATGTGGCCAAATGCCAAACATGTGCGATGGTGAAGGCGGAATGCCAAAAGCCGGGCGGTTATTTGAAGTCGCTGCAGATCCCAGAGTGGAAATTTGATGATATTTCCATGGATTTTGTGCAAGGATTGCCGAGATCGTAGCAAGGAAATGATTCCATTTGGGTGATTGTTGACTGGCTAACTAAAGTGACACATTTTCTCCCGAACAGGCGGGATGATTCAGTCGAAAGTTTGGCAAAATTATATGTTGACCCGATTGTACGGCTTCACGGTGTTCCTCGGAGCATCGTCAGTGATCGAGATGGGCGATTCACGTCAAATGACTGGAGGCTATTTCACCGACTGTTGGGCACGAAGTTGACTTTCAGTACGACCTTTCATCCCCAAACGGATGGCCAAACTGAACGTACCAACAAAACGATGGAGGACATGATCCGGATGTGCGCCCTCGACTTCGGAAAGAGATGGGAAGATCATCTCTATATGGTGGAGTTTGCGTATAATAACAGCTACCAGACGAGCATTGGGATGACACCATATGAAGCACTATATAGAAGGAAGTGACGTACTCCCTTGGCTTGGGTAGAAGAGGGCGAAGCTCGAGTTTATAAGCCAAATGAGGTTGATGAAGCAAATTCAACCATTCAGACTATTCAAGAGAGGCTACTCATAGCCCAAGATCGTCAAGCGAAGTACTACAACGTCAAGCACTAGAATGTGGAGTTCGCGGTTGGCGATTGGGTCTACTTGAAGATCAAGCCCTTCAAAGGTGTCTCCAGGATTCGACGTTTGAAAAAGTTGAGTCCAAGATATTTGGGTCCCTTTGAAGTGGTTAAGAGTGTCGGAGAGGCGGCATATCGGCTAGCTCTGTCGGCAGACTTCGGTGGATTACATGATGTATTTCACAACTCGGTGCTTCAGAAGGCCGTTAAAGATCCAGCTCAAGTGATCGCGGATGATCGTGTGCCGGTGGAGTATGAGCTAACAACGAGAGTTAGACCCATTCAGATCGAGGATCGAGCCGAAAAATAGTTGCGAAACAAGACGGTCGGAATGGTTAAAGTCTGGTAGGACAACTGCGACCGTGAGGAACTGACATGAGAGCGAGAGCAAACCATGCGAGAGGAGTTTCCCGAGCTGTTTCTGTAAGAAGTGGAGAGAATGTTGTTGTAACATGAGAATTTTTAATGTTATAACTTTTTGGTTGCTGGTTGCCTTCCTGTATACAATTTCGAGGACGAAATTTTTTGTAGGAGGGGAGGGTTGTAACAGCCCAATTTTATCAGTAGGCAAATTTTTGGGTGACACGGCCTAGGACACGGGCGTGTCCCAGGGTGTGTCCTGCTCGGGTGCGGTGTAGTGCCGAGATCGACGAAAGTCGTTCGACGAAAAGTGTTTTGGGTGGTCACGCCATGGATCACGGGCGTGACAGAGGGCGTGTCCCGCTTGGGTTTGGCATCAGGTCGATGAAAATCTGGGTTCAATGATTTGAGCTCGACGATTTAACCAAGGCTTCGTGGGCTGGCGGAATCGTCGAACGGAGATCGTCGAGCGCTGGAAAATCGTCGAGCGCTGGCCAGCTCGTCGAGTGCAGGAAAATCGTCGAACGGAGATCGTCGAACGCTAGGAAAATCGTCGAACGCGCTGTCGTCGATCGCTGGCGAGCTCGACGATCGCTGCTGAATCGTCGAACGTGTGTTCGACGATCGGGTCATGGGCTCGACGATCAGGTCATAGGCTCGACGATTCGGGTCGTGGGCTCGACGATTCGGGCTTTGGGTTCGACGATTTGGCCCGAGTCTGGGTTCGACGATCTGGAAGAGATAAGGTGGCTTGACCACCGCTTTGAGGACATGGCATGTGACACGGGCGTGTCACAGGGCGTGTCAGACGCGAAACTCGAATTTTCCGAGTTTTCGTAGCCGTCCATTTTTCCTTCAGCTGGGATCAAGGGCTGAGGTTTTTTCCTGCTTCCTTAAGGCCGAAAACAGAGAAACGGGTTCTCATTTTGTTTTGCCTTTATCTTTCTACGGGTTTAGAGAGATAAAGGAAGAGGAAGTCGGAGAAGAAGAGGGTTTGTTCGGTGCCGGAGCTTGTGAGTGTCAAGCAGTGATCCGAGGCCAGCTTTGCGGAGGAAACGCTGTTGCGAGTCTTTCAAGTTCCCTTGGCGCTTATGGCACCGAAGTGATCTACAAGGGTAACGACTTTTCTTCCTATCCATATGAAGGCTTCCTTTTTGGCATATGTTTGTAATTCCCCCACCAAGAGGTGGCTGATTTTGGGAATCTTTGGGTAATTCATGAAATCCCCTTTTGTTGGCATATAGATCCGGAATTGGAGTACGAAATAGGCATGCTGTGTGAAGCACATCTGGACAGGTTGGTCTGGATTGGTGATGTTGCATACGAATCGGAGAAGACTCCGGATAAACGTGTAGTTTAAGGAGTCAATGGGTTATGCCTGTGAAGGGTAGTAGCAGGAATTACTGGAGTGGTAGTCCAGGAAAATATCCGTGTATGCTTGTGCTATTGGGTCGTACCTATGAATGAGTAACAGGAAGTACTGGTGTGACCAGGAAAGGCCCTTTGTGATGCTTGATATCGTAGGTGGTACATGTGAAGAGAGTAACAGGAAGTACTGGTGTGCCTAGGAAAGACCCCTGTCATTTGTGATATTGCGGTGTCGTACCTGTGAACGAGGAACAGGAAGTACTGGTATGCCCAGGAAAGATCCGCTAATGTTGCGAGATGAATGAGTGTAATAAAAATAACCAGGCTGAATGCCAAGAACAGGATTGATGAGACCGACCCGCGCCTTTGATTAAGCTGTGAGTACGCCGTATTCGGTGAAGGCAAGGCGATTTGAGCAACGAGGGGTGGAGGATTCGACCTGCGTTATGTTCGTCCGACGTGGACCAGAAGGTGTGGTCTGTTGGAGCGCATAGCGAGATTCTTAGGCCTGCGCGGCATGACACAATGGGGGGCTACGGGCCATCCCAGTGTAGTAATACTAGAACTCCGGCTGCACACCATGGAGTAAATGCTCAAGAGAGTTACCGTTGGGTTGTGACCCTGATACGGTGGTGGGCAAGTGCTTTGCTAGAATACCAAGAATGTGCCCTGAGTGCACAGACTATTGGGTCGGGTGGCGAACGGTTGTGATGGCATGTGTGCGTGAAAGCACCTTATATGAGATATATTGTCATGCCTATGATATGCTATGCCTGCAGGGAAGATTACCGCTGCCCCGAGAAAAGGGGTAGGGTCGTTATAATTTGGTCAGCTGAACGCTGACCGTTGCTTCTGTTTGCCATCGTTGGGTGGATTGTCTCTGTACGGGTGTTGGAGAGCCAAGCGGGACGCATAAAGGTTGATGTCCCTGCTGCTGCTGCTGCTGCTGCTACTGCTAGCCCTCGAAGGCTATTTGGAATGCTTGTTGTGTTTTCTTTTATTGTGGCCGGCCTGCGCGCCAATGTTTAGGCCATTGTTTGAAAGCCATGTAAGGCCATAAGGTCATCTTTTATACTGTCGTAAGACATTCCTATTATAGATATATACAATGTGGAGTTGTATTATATGTTGGACCTTCACTTGTGGAGTTCACGTATTAGTATAGGCTTCCGCTAGAATGCAATGTGTTAAGGTGCGTTGCGCTACTCTGATATCATCCCGTACCTTCACCGCCTGTTTTATGATATATGCTGTGGGGCCCCGGCCGGACCTTCTAGTATATACCGTATGAACGGATGAGGTTGTTACACTCTAGGCGGGATCAGGTAGCTGGTTCCAACATTTTTGGTGTGGTGAGCATGGACCGCAGCCTTCGGAGAAGAATCTTGAGCAACCATATGGCGGGAGGTCACAGAGAAGGAGACAGAGATGGGTTGGATAACCCGGGAGGATTCGTTGGAAGGGAAGAGTTCATGGCGTCAATCAAATGCATCATGGACTTGCTGTAAGGGATCTCGTGACAAGGGGATTGTTCAACCCCGCTACCTCAGGTGCCTGCTCTCGCGCTGCAATAAGAGCTCGTCTCGGCACGAGTGGGAGAAGATGCCCTAGGGAGGCGACCGGGGAAGTGATGGTGGAAGGAGTCGGGCAAGAAATGGCGGGAAGGGAGCTGTTCCCTAGCCCTGCGAGCGCCGTTTCGCCAGGGGAGGTTGTTGAAAGAAATAGTACCTAAACACCTAGAGGGGGGGGGGGGTGAATAGGTGCACTTAATCTTTTTAAACTCTAAGGCAGAATTAATCACAGAATTCACAGAATCCTAAACAGCAATCACAGAATCATTCACACACAGAGTATACACAAATTTTATAGTGGTTCCCCAAGGTCTGGGTACATCCACTTCCCCCCTTCGCCTATCTAGTAGTGTTCTAGATTCGGCCTAACTTCTTCACTACTCCTCAGATCCTCAGATCTTACAGCTCAGAACCCCAAACAGGTTCCTACAACTCAGAGTGATCCCACTCCTACAACTCAGGCACACAACCCTACCACTCATTCTTCACCAAGACCTACACTCAGCCTTCAATAAGGCCTACACTCAGCCCTCAACAAGGCCTACACTCAGAGAAATGAATCTCCTACACTCAGGCACAAAGGCCCTACCACTCAGCCTTTATAATTTCAGGCTTACAACTCAGATCCCTTAGGATCCTACAAGAAATTAAAAATACAAAGTATATAACAAGAACTCTGAATGAGAGAGAAGAGTTGACTGGTTTTTTGATGAGTTCTTGGAAGAACTTTGCTGAGATCAACCTTCCTTGGCTTTCTTCAAAGCTTCTTGAATTAGAACACAGTAGGGTTGATTCTCTATGCAGATGATCTTCAATCTACTGTTGACTTAAGAATCAGATCTCAATCTGAAACTTTCTTCACAGCTTGTTTTAATAGTTGTCTTCTTAGAAGGAGCTCTCTCTCTCCAACTTCTTAGATTTTCACTTGAAGGTCTTCTTCTTTTAGTGTTGTTAGATCTTCAATCAATCTTCAGCTGATCTTCTTAATCATCTCTCTTAATTATTACTTCTCTGTCAAAGGAGACGGGTCTTTATATAAACTTTCTCCAAGGTGACCGGCTGATCCGGTTTCTAACAACCTTCTGACAGTTCTGACAGTTGCAGTAGACCGGCTGGAATGGCAGCTGTCAAGTCATCCAGTCACTTCTTGAATTCTCTGTAACTGTCTGAAAGTGTCGAGACAGACAGTCTTTAAGTGTCGACACTGATAGACTAAGTGTCGACACAAGTAGACTAAGTGTCGACACTAGCCTTGTTGGTGTCGACACAACTCCTTGTGTTGTTGTATCTGAGTTTCGACACAGCTTCTTCTGAATGTGTCGACACTGATTTTGTGTGTCGACACAAGCCTTCTGTTGAATGTGTCGACACTGATTGAAGGTGTCGACACAAGTACTTCTTCTTCAAGACTTTAGCTGATTTCTGCTGAGTGTCGACACAACTCCTTTGTGTCGACACAAGCCTTCTTGTGTTGAACTTTGTTGCGTGTCGACACAGCTCCTTTGTGTCGACACATGCTTCATGTCTTGAGACTTTGCTGAGTGTCTACACAGCCTCCAAGTGTCGACACTTGCCTTCTAGTGTTGAATCTTTGCTGAGTGTCGACACCGCTCATTTATGTCGACACTTGTACTTAAACTTTGTTGATGTTTGCTGAGTGTCAACACAGCCTCCTAGTGTCGACACTTTTGATGTCGACAAAGTTCTTCTGGGTGTCGACACTACTTCTAAGTGTCGACTCTTGTACTTGTTGACAATTCTCCACTGTGTGTCGACACTGCCTGTATGTGTCGACACTTTACTTCTGGTGTCGACTCTGCCTTCCTAATGTCGACACAATTACTCCAAGTGTCGACACAGCTTCTCTATGTGTCGACACAAGTCTTCTTAAGTGTCGACACTTTTCTTCTAGGTGTCGACACATGGACTTAGAAACTTTTAAGCTTTCCCTACAATTATTTAACCTGCACACATCAACTCAAAAACACATCAAATACACCATGATGTATATCATTGAGTAGGGTGAGGCTTCTTCAAATCTGGTACATATTTTCTAATGTACCCAACAATCTCCCCCTATTTGGAGAAGTCATAACCCTTAGTCAATGATATACACCATACATAAAAAAAATCACAGTATGATGTAAAACAATATTAAATGATAGGGAAAGTACTAAACATGTATAAATAAAACATGTATACACAAATATCTCAGAACAGTAATGTAATAGATTTAACACATATCACATTGTTCTTACAACTTCAACATTTTCATTTAATTCAAAAGTTTACATAGAGTTCAAAACAAATGATTACAATTAGTAAACTTAAGAAAAATTTCTATCCTAAGGCTGCACAGGTTCCTTGATAACTATGCCCTTTCCAGAATGAATCTTTGCTTGTACTAGAGCATCATTGTTATCAGCAGGCTTCTTTCCTTTAAGATCCTTCTTTTTCTGCTCTTCAGCCTTGATCTTCTTCCTTTCAAAATAATGATAAGGCTTGAGAAAGTACTTGCTTGGCTCCTGTGCATTAGGAGGTAGCTTTCCCAACTTAGCCTTTCTTCTATATTGCACAATGGCTTTGTTGGGTACATTGGTTTAAATGTACCTGATTTGAAGAAGCCTCACCCTACTCAATGATATACATCAAAATGTATTTGATGAATTTTTTAGTTTACTTGTGCAGGTTAAGTATTTGCAGGACAGATGAAAAAGTTTCTAAGTCCATGTGTCGACACCTAGAGGGAAAGTGTCGACACTTAAAAAGACTTGTGTCGATACCCAGACAAGTAGTGTCGACACTTGAAGTGATTGTGTCGACACCAGGGATGCAGAGTCGACACCAGGCAGAAAGTGTCGACACAAGGAGCTGTGTCGACACTCAATGAAGAAAAGTCCAGTGAAGCAGTGTCAACACTTAACAGTTGTGTCGACACCCAGTGAAACTGTGTCTACATCAGAAAGTGTCGACACTTGGAACTGTGTCGATACTCAGCAAAAGTCAGCAGAATCTAAGTATAAGTGTCGACACTAAGAAAGAATGTGTCGACACTCAGTAGAAGAGTCAACACTTGAAGAAAGTGTCGACACAAGGAGCTGTGTCGACACTCAGCTGAAGACTCAACACTTGAAGAAAGTGTCGACACAAGGAGCTGTGTCGACACAAGGAGCTCTGTCGACACTCTGCAAAGTTCAACAAAATATTCTAAGTACAAGTGTCAACACTAAGGGGATGTGTCGACACTCTGCTGAAGTCTTAACAGAAGAAGAATGTGTCGACACAAGGAGCTGTGTCGACACACAACAAGTATCAACACTGAAGGCAAGTGTCGACACTAAGAAGATGTGTCGACACTTAACAAGTTCAACACATGAAGATGTGTCGACACAAAGGAGTTGTGTCGACACTTACAAGAATTCAGCAATATACTGAAGTACAAGTACTTGTGTCGACACACATTATCAGTGTCGACACATGAAGAAGAAGCAGTGTCGCGATATAAAATCTACAACACAAGGAGTTGTGTCGACACCTTGTAGGCTAGTGTTGACACTTAGTCAACTTGTGTCGACACTTGGTCTATAAGTGTCGACACTTAAAGACAGACAGTCTTGACACTTTCAGATAGTTACAGAATTTTCAAGAACAGACTGGATGACTTGACAGCTGCTATTCCAGCCGGTCTACTGCACCTGTCAGAGTTATGAGAAATCAGTTATGAACCGGACCAGCCGGTTACCATGAAGAAGGCCTATAAATAGGCTTATACTGTTTACAGAAATAAGGTTCAGAAAGATTGATTAACAGTTCAAGTGATCAATATACAAAGAAGATCTAGCTATTCATTGAAGAATCTAGTGAAGATCTAAGAAGTTGGAGTGAGAGAGCTCCATCCAAGAAGTCAGCCATTGGAACCAGGCTGAGAAGAAGGGTTCAGATTTGGTCTGAATCTTAACTAGCAGAGATCAAGGATCAACTACAGGAGAGATCAATCTTATTGTGTTCTACATTCAAGAAGCTTTGAAGAAAGCCAAGTCAGATTGATTTCAGCTGAGTTCTTCCAAGAACTCATCAAGAAACTCACAACTCATCTCTCTTTTCTCTGAGTTGTTGAGTATACATTTTGTATTCATATTTTCTTGTAGGATCCTTAGGGATCTGAGTTTGTAAGCCTGTAATTATAAAGGCTGAGTGTAGGGCCTGTGTGCCTGAGTGTAGGAGAGTTGTATCTCTAAATGTAGGCCTGTTGTGGCTGAGTGTAGGCCTTGGTGGCTGAGTGTAGGCCTTAGTGGCCGAGTGTAGGCTTTGAGAAGAAGCTGAGTTGTAGGGCCTTGGGCCTGAGCTGTAGGAACCTGTTTTGGGGTTCTGAGTGTAAGATCTGAGGATCTGAGATAGTGGAGGAGTTTGGCCGAATCTAGTACACTGCTAGATAGGCGAAGGGGGAAAGTGGATGTACCCAAAGCTTGGGGAACCACTATAAAACTTTGTGTCTACTGTGTGCTTGTGATAATCTGTGATTGCTGTTTGATTGTTGTGTACAAGTAGAAATAACTCTGAGATAAAATCTGAATTCTGTCCTAAAAGTTAAAAAGATTTAAGTCACCTATTCACCCCCCTCTAGGTGATTAGGTACAATATCTTTCAAGTGGTATCAGAGGGAGGTTACTCAAAAAGGGACTTAACAGTCTGAGTAGATCCTGTTGGAAGATTCAGTTTAAGTAAAATTACAAAATCAAGAAAATCAAGAACCATGGGTTCCACTGAGAATCATAAGGAATTGGGATCCATGAAGCTACCCATATGCAGAAAAGAGATATTTGGTATCTGGAAGGAAAGGGTGAGACTTTTTATGGAAACCTCAGACCCTAGGATTTATATCACAGTGAAAGAAGGGCCATATGTGCCCATGAAGGTTTCAGTCTTAGATGCCAATCAGAGAACACCTAAGGATTTCTATGAAATGACAAAGGATGAAATAGTTCTAGCCACAATGGACAAGAGGGCTCAGAATATCATAGTGAGTGCTATTGATGATGCTACCTTTCAGAATTTGATACACTGCAAGACATCTAAGGAGATGTGGGATACCTTGATAGTGTATATGGAGGGTTCTGAAGAAGTGAGGCAAGACAGAAAATCCTTGTTAAATCAAGAATATGAACGTTTTAGGCAAAGTAGATCTGATAGCATAACTGAATGATATAAGAAGTTCTATAGGATTGTGAATGAGCTTATGTCATATGACAGAGAGTTCAGTAATTATGAGCTCAATGATAAGTTCTTAAGGTCCCTTACAAAAGATTGGGACATCAAGATCTGTGCCATTAGGGAAATGACAAAGTTAGCAGAAATTCCTCCACCAACACTGTTTGGCAAACTGCTGTCCTATGAAATGCAGTTGACAGTGAGGAAAGAAGAGAAAAAATCTACAAGAAGTGAACATAAAGAGAGGACAGTGGCATTTAAAACAGAAGCCCCCAGAAAGTACAGAAGTAAGTCACCATCTCCACCACCAAAAATAGCTGAAACTGAGTTAGATGAGTCAGCAAGCAGAAAGTCTGAAAGCAGTGAAAGTGATGAGGACTTTGCTGCCTTCACAAGACATTTTCAGAAGTTCTTAAAGAAGAAACAGTGGAGAACAAAGCCATCTACTTCACAGGGTAAAGAATACTATTATCAGAATAAAAAGTCTTCAAAGAAAGACAGGAAAAAGACCAAGTCTAGCAAAGCAACTCTTTCAAAAATAGTATGCTATTGCTGTAATAGACAAGGACATGTGATTGCAGATTGTCCTGAGAAAAGGAAGGACTCTAATGATAAGAAAAAGACTCATTTCAAAGGCAAGAAGGAAAAGTCTTTTGTTACCAAAACGGATAAGGGCCTGTCAGATATTTCTTCATCAGAAATTGAGTCAGATGCTGAGGCATATATAGGACTGTTTGCTGAGGAAGAAGAAGAAGAGTTCATCCAGATCATGAACTCCATATATGATCAAGAAGACAGTCAGTGCCAAGGACTGATGGCATTGACAGAAAGTGACAAAATCCTGGAGCAGCCAGGACCTAGTAAGGTACAAAGTTGTTCTTTCAGTTCAATTTCTTGTACAAGTTCAGAATCAGATTCATCATCATCAAATGATAAGAGTGCATCTGAGTCTGAAGAGGATATTCATCAATTGATAGATGAATATAAAGTTCTGTTGCAAGCATTTAAGAAATGCAAATCTTTGGCCAAGAGTCAAGCTAAGGAGATTGCAAGTCTCAAAATGGCTGCAACTGATTATGAGAAATTGTTTGATCAAAAACTTAATGAGATAGCCAGACTGAAGCACATAACTGTGATTCAGATGGGGACTATAGCTTTTAAGAATGATCAAATCAAGAGTCTGGAGATTAGTCTTCAGAAGGAGAAAGATTTAGTAGCTAGGTTTTCTAAACCTAAGTCTGTTCTACCCTTAATTGATGATTTTGTTCATCAAAAAGGTAAAGCTGGACTGGGGTTTACTAACCCAGCTAGGACTGTCAAGTCCAAGTCCAAGGACAAAGACCCAGCTCTCAACAAGCCAACTGTAGATAAAACAGCTAAGAATGTACCTAAGCAAAGGTACAATAGGTTTGAGTGTTGGTGCTGTGGCAAGGTAGGCCACTTTGCCATAGACTGTTGGTACAATGCTAGTGCCAAAGTGAGTAGCAAACTGCCTGTTGGAAAACCTGCAGGTAGCTTTGTTAGGAGGCAAACTAACCAGTACCAAGGATCCAAGAATACTTTGGGTTCTAAGGTTCATTAATCTGTTTTGCAGGTGAGTCCAAGTGGCCATGCCCCAATATGGTACTTGGACAGTGGATGTTCCAGGCACATGACTGGAACTAGGGGATTGCTAAAGGACTACACTCCAATCAAGGATGGTCCTAAAGTCACCTTTGGTGGTTCTGAAAAAGGAATCATCAAAGGGTTTGATAATATTTCTACAAACTTAGTTACCATTACTCAAGTGGCTTATGTTAAAGGTTTAAAACACAACCTAATTAGTATAAGTCAATTAAGTGATGTAGGATATGACATCTCATTTGTCAAAGATGGTTGTCATATCAGGATGTCAAATGATCAAGAGGTCATTTTGACTGGTTATAGGAAAAGGAATGTCTATTGCCTAGACATTTTGTGTGGGAATAATGGTTCTCCAGTGTGTCTTATAGCTGATGAGAAAGTCTCTCATTGTGTCAAATGGCACAAGAGGCTAGTCCATCTAAATTACAAGAAAATTGGCAAACTCTTTAGCAAAGAGTTAGTGAGGAATGATCCTCAAGTTAAGTGTATTAAAGATGGAATATGCTCAGCTTGTCAAAAGGGCAAGCAGACAAGATCCACCTTTAGTAGCATTAACAACAAAGATGCTGTGAGGTGTTTATACCTCTTGCATATGGATCTCTTTGGTCCTATGCTAGTGCACAGCCTAGGTAGGAAGGTCTATACCTTTGTAGTTGTAGATGACTACTTAAGGTTTTCCTGGGTGTGATTTCTTAGACAGAAATCTGAAACACCTAGTGTCTTCTATAGCTTTGTCAAATAGATTCAGAATGAACTAGACAGTACAGTGGTCAAAATAAGGAGTGACCATGGTACTGAATTTCAGTCTGATAGTATGACAAAACTATGTGAAGACTTTGGGATATTTCAAGAGTTTTCTTCACCAAGAACACCTCAGCAAAATGGCATTGCTGAGAGGAAGAATAGAACCTTGATTGAGGCTGGTAGGACCCTATTAAGTGATACATCACTATCAGAATATTTCTGGGCTGAGGCAGTTAATACTGCATGCCATGTTATTAATAGGGCTACCATTACTAAAAGCCTCAACAAGACCCCCTATGAGGTTGTGAAAGGCAAAAAACCAAACCTATCCTATTTCAGGATCTTTGGTTGTAAGTGCTTCATACTTAACAATGGAAAGTCTTACTTGACAAAGTTTGCTGCCAAGTCCCAAGAGGGAATTTTTGTTGGGTACAACAACAACATTAAGGCTTATAGAGTTTACAACTTATCTACTCAAGTTGTAGAAGAATCTGTACATGTAGTATTTGATGAAACTAGACTTATTAACAATGAGTTGTCTAGTAGTATTTGCAGCTCCTCAGGTATAACTAAAAAGCTGGACAAGCTCACTATAGAAGAAGGATCTACAACAAGACAGCAGGTAGAAGATAGTGGCTGTTGTCCAGGGGGAGTACTACATGTACCTAATGCAGATGAAGTTCAAGGAGTACGACAAGATGAAGAAACTGAAGAGGTTCAACCTGAAGTCAGGATGCCTCCAGCCAATAGGCATCTTAGAGATCATCCAGTAGAGCAAATCATTGGTGATCCAAGACAAGGGGTACAAACAAGGAGCATAAATCTGAATGCAGTGCTCTTCCCCAGTTTTCTATCCCAAGTTGAGCCAAAGAACTTTGAAGAAGCCATCCTAGACCCACATTGGATTGAAGCAATGTAAGAAGAGCTGAATCAGTTCAAGATGTGCAAGGTCTGGGAACTTGTTCCTAAACCTAAAGATCAAAACATAATTGGGACCAAGTGGATCTATAGGAACAAAATGGATGAACATGAAGTCATCATTAAGAACAAAGCAAGATTGGTTGCTAAAGGATATAGGCAGGAAGAAGGTATTGATTTTGATCAAACCTTTGCTCCAGTAGCCAGACTGAAAGCCATAAGGATGTTCCTGGCCTATGCAATCTTTCAAGGATTTAAAGTTTACCAAATGGATGTAAAGTCAGCCTTTCTGAATAGTAATCTTAAAGAGGAAGTCTATGTGGAACAGCCATCAGGTTTTGTTGATTCAACTCAACCTAATCATGTCTATAGACTTAGGAAAGCATTATATGGGTTAAAGCAAGCCCCTAGGGCTTGGTATGAAACCCTGTCTAGTTTCCTCATTGAGAATAAGTTCACAAGGGGGAAAATAGACAAGACTCTATTCCTTAGGGAATCCAGAGGCAAAGTAATACTAGTCCAAATATATGTAGATGACATAATATTTGGGTCTACTGAAAGTAGTCTTTGCAAAAAGTTTGCAAAACTAATGCAAGGACAATTTGAGATGAGTAGTATGGGGGAACTTAAGTTCTTCTTGGGTCTCCAAGTTAGACAGACTGAGAATGATTTATCCATATGCCAGTCTAAGTTCACCCTAGAACTCATAAGGAAGTATGGTATGGATTCATCCAGTACCATGAAGACTCCTATGGGGTCAAGTATGTCTCTTAGCAAAGATGATGCAGGGAAACCTGTAGATGAGACTTTGTATAGAGAGATAGTTGGCTCCTTACTCTATTTGACTGCAAGTAGACCAGATATCATGTATGCTACATGTGTCTGTGCAAGGTATCAAGCATGCACTAAGGAGTCTCATTTGACAGCAGTCAAAAGGATATTGAGATATCTAAAGGGCACTCCCTATCTAGGCCTCTGGTACCCTAGGAATGGGATTTTGTACTAACAGGTTATTCAGATGCAGACTTTGTAGGATGCAAAGAAGATAGAAAAAGCACAACTGGAACCTGTCAATTCCTAGGTGGAAGACTAATTTCATGGAGTAGCAAAAAGCAAACAAGTGTGGCTATCTCCATTGCAGAGTCAGAATATGTGGCTGCTGTAAGTTGCTGTGCTCAACTTCTATGGATACAACATCAGCTTGAGGACTATGGAATTCAGGTAAGTAGAACTCCACTCTTTTGTGATTCTACTAGCGTTATATCAATTACAAACAATCCTGTTTCCCATAGTAGAACCAAACATATTGAAATAAAATATCATTTTCTTAGAGAACATGTAGAAAAAGAAGATATTTTACTGGAATATGTTAGAACAGATAATCAAATAGCTGATATGTATACTAAGCCCTTAGAAGAAACTAAGTTCAATAGGTTTAAAATTGAACTAGGTATGATAAACTTAGAATAAGTTTATAGATATGGCTAAGTGAAATGGTGTCGACACATCTAAGAAGTTTGTGTCGACACTTCAGAATAGTCGTGTCGACACATGACAAGTTGGTGTCGACACATCCAAGGTGGTGTCGACACTTAGTATTTACTCAGAATTATCTAAGTAAAGTCTCAACTAAATGTCGAGTTGAGTGGTGTCGACACATAATCAAGTGTCGACATATATTCATGTTGACTAAACTTGTGTCGACACATAGGTGTCGAGACATTATAAGTCTGTGTCGACACTTATCCACTGTGTCGACACTTATCCACTGTGTCAACATAATTTAAGTTAGCTGACCCGCCCTTTCATCTTCAAACTTAGAAAGGTATAAATAGGATTTTGCCTTAGTCTGTCGACACGCTTTCAAAAGTTTCGAGACCAAACTTGTGTGTCGACACCTCTCTTCTCTCCAGTCAAATTCTTCAAACCCTAATGGCGCAAAACTCAAGGAGAACGTGAACGGAGGCTATGAACTGGTGTGGAATGCGTTCGATGAAGCAGACCCAGAGATCAAGACTGTGGTAACCCTAGTTGCAGACTCAGGGTTAGATTTTTTTGTTTCTGAGCCGACTAAGATCTGGAAGAAAGAAGTACTGGAATTCCTTAATGGAGCAACCCTAGACGACACTGGATTCAAGATCAAGTCTAGGGTCCATGGTGAAAAGGTTAAGGTCTCACCAAAAAGTTTGAGAAAAGTCCTAAATCTATCAAGGACAAAAGAAGAAGATGAAGTAACTGCTTCTAAGACCAGAGAAGCATTGACATGGTGTGGTCTAGATTCCAAACTGAAAATTGGATCTGTTTTCAATAGAAAAGGCATGAACAGCCAGGGTAAATTTCTATCAAAAATTGTTGGCAAAGTAATATTAAGTAAGCCTGGAGGGCATGATAGGGTCTCAGCCCATATGTTCAATCTCATGATCAGGATAATCTTCAGCCTGAAAACTGACTGGTCTATAGTGATGTTTGAGAAGATTAAGGAAAGCCTGAAGATGCCCAACTTGGGCAGGATCATAAGTTTATACCTAGATGGTAGCATTCCAGAGGTAATATGTCAAACTGCTGGAACAAAATCAACCACATGAGGAAAATGGACATGAGGATCTTCTCTAGATGGGACAGGATTTTGTCTAAAGAGATGCCAACCCCTGAGAAGATAACTCCTGAAAAAGAAACTCCTCAAAAGAAGAAGAAGAAGACTGCCCCAGTAGCTCAAGAAACATCTAGCAGCTCTGGTAGTGAAGAGCAAGTGGTCTTCACACCTGATGAAGAAAACACTGGAACTGTTGAGAAGTCTCCAGCTCAACAAGGTGCTGCAGAGAGGCAGGGGGAGCTACCTCAAGCTAGCCCCTTACACCAGGATACTGTCTAGGGGGAGACTCTAATAGTGGAAGAGCCAACTCCTCTTGAGAGTGAGCAAGCAACACACACTATTCCTGAGGTAATCACTGAGCTTAATGCTTTAGATTTTCCTATAGAGGATACTGATTTGTCTGATGTTTATCAGCAACCACAGATTGATAGTCTACCACTAGATGTTGTCATGGAGGACACATCTGTTACTGTTCAAGTTATATCTGATCCAGTTGCAGATGAGCCAAGAATTTCTCCTGCCCATTCTCCACAAGAATTTACTATGGAAGATCTCTTCCTAAACTTGGATCAAACAGATTTTGACAAAAAAACTGCTGCTGAGGGGGAGAATGCTCCAGTTGAGGGGGAGCAAGTGGTAATTCTAGAAGAACCTACAAGACAAGAGCCTGAGAAACAACCAGCTGTTGAGGAGCTACCTAAGGAGAGGGTAGATATAGCAAGAACCTCAGCTTTTGAAGATGAGGAGGCAGCAAGGGCTAAGAAAAAGAAGTTTCAAGTCTTCAAAAGAAGGAGCCAAACTTATAAGAAGGCATTGCAAACTATTGCACCACAGCCTATATCACAGCCAGCCTCAATTGTTGATTACAGTGCACTGATGGTTGCCCTGCAAATCAAGCTGGATGAGCACAGGAAAGCCCTAGAAACTTATGTGGATGAGGGTCATAAGTCTCTACAATTTGACCTAGCTCAAGATATTAAATCTATTAGATTTGAAATGAATCTTAATAAAAAAGAGATGACTGACTGCTTCCACAAGGGAGGGAATGCAGTAGTCTATTTAGCCACTCATCAAGAAAAGATAAAAGCTCAAGTAGATGAACTTGAAGTCAAGCAAGGTTATGTTCTTGAAAATCAAATCAGAATGAATGATAACTTGACAGACTCTTACAATGCTATAGTAACTAAGATAAAGAATATAGCCACTGCCCAGTCTACCGAAAGTGCCAAAGCAAAAGAAACTTTTAACAAAGCATTCCAAGAGTAAATAACTGCTGTTAAGACTGCCATACAAGACTCTCAGAAGATCATAACTGACAAACTCCAAAGGTTGAAACCTTACTTTAAAGATAGAGTCAACTATTTGGATGCCCAAATAAGATTTCAAAAGGATGATCTGAGGGATCACATGGTTAGAGAAGTCATAAAGGGGGAGAGGGTGTTAGTCAAAGCCAGCTCTGATCATGCTAAATGGATTTCTAATTCTATCAGAGATACTCTTGGTTATCCTCCTTTATGTGATGATGACAATGTAGCAGAATCTGGGATACATCCTGCATATCTAGGAGGGGAGCAACTTGAAGTGGCACAAGTAATCTACCCTCCTCCAGATTTTGATATGGTTCAAGCTGAAATACAATCCATGTATAGCCCACCTGAGGGAAAGGAAAATGTCATCATAGAGAAGGTTGTTCAGCCAGTATCTGAAGCTATGCAAGAAGCCATGCAGAAAGAAGAAGAAACCAGACTGTCTAAGAAGAGGTTCAAGGAACAAGCTGAACAAAGACCAGACTTTGAGCAGTGGAGCCCCACTTCAAGAAACATTATCTTAACTGCATGGAAAGCTACAAAAGATAATATACAAGACAGAAACAAGTGGTTTTCTGAGTTAGAATGGAGAAAGCATGAGACAAGGCAAGAAGCCATAGTCCAATATAGAAGAAAGGCCAAGATGGGAAAACTACCTCCTACTGCCCAGGAGCCTAGCAAGTACTTTCCCAAGCCTTATCATTATTTTGAAAGACAAAAGATCAAAGCTGAAGAGCTAAATAAAAAGGATCTGAAAGGCAAAAAGCCTGCTGCTGCTGAAGACACTGAAGCCCCTGTACAAGCCAAGATATAATCTGGAAAAGGGATAGTGATCAAAGATGCTGATCAAATATAGCATAGAAATTTTCTTAAGTTTACTATGTAATCTTTTGATGTTAAACATTCTGTAAACTTTTGAAATATGAATATGACAAGTTATTAGAACAATGTGCTGTGTGATAAATTTGCTGTGTGATAAATTTATTTCATAGTTGTTCTGAGATTATGTCTTTGTATACATGTTTGATTGATACATGTTTATGTTTGCCTTGTTATATATTCCTGCTTTTCATCATGCTATAATTTTATTATGAATGGTGTATATCATTGACTAAGGGTTATGACTTCTCCAAATAGGGGCAGATTGTTGGGTACATTGGTTTAAATGTACCTGATTTGAAGAAGCCTCACCCTACTCAATGATATACATCAAAATGTATTTGATGAATTTTTGAGTTTACTTGTGCAGGTTAAGTATTTGCAGGACAGATGAAAAAGTTTCTAAGTCCATGTGTCGACACCCAGAGGGAAAGTGTCGACACTTAAGAAGACTTGTGTCGACACCCAGACAAGCAGTGTCGACACTTGGAGTGATTGTGTCGACACCAGGGATGCAGAGTCGACACCAGGCAAAAAGTGTCGACACAAGGAGCTGTGTCGACACTCAATGAAGAAAAGTCCAGTGAAGCAGTGTCGACACTTAGTAGTTGTGTCGAGACCCAGTGAAACTGTGTCTACATCAGAAAGTATCGACACTTGGAACTGTGTCGACACTCAACAAAAGTCAGCAGAATCCAAGTATAAGTGTCGACACCAAGAAAGAATGTGTCGACACTCAGCAGAAGAGTCAACACTTGAAGAAAGTGTCGACATAAGGAGCTGTGTCGACACTCAGCTGAAGACTCAACACTTGAAGAAAGTGTCGATACAAGGAGCTGTGTCGACACTCTGCAAAGTTCAACAAAATATTCTAAGTACAAGTGTCAACACTAAGGGGATGTGTCGACACTCAGCTGAAGTCTTAACAGAAGAAGAATGTGTCGACACAAGGAGCTGTGTCGACACACAACAAGTATCAACACTGAAGGCAAGTGTCTACACTAAGAAGATGTGTCGACACTTAACAAGTTCAACACATGAAGATGTGTCGACACAAAGGAGTTGTGTCGACACTTACAAGAATTCAACAATATACTGAAGTACAAGTACTTGTGTCGACACACATTATCAGTGTCGACACATGAAGAAGAAGAAGTGTCGAGATATAAAATCTATAACACAAGGAGTTGTGTCGACACCTTGTAGGCTAGTGTCGACACTTAGTCAACTTGTGTCGACACTTGGTCTAGAAGTGTCGACACTTAAAGACAGACAGTCTCGACACTTTCAGATAGTTATAGAATTTTCAAGAACTGACTGGATGACTTGACAGCTGCTATTCCAGCCGGTCTACTGCACCTGTCAGAGTTGTGAGAAATCAGTTATGAACCGGACCAGCCGGTTACCATGAAGAAGGCCTATAAATAAGCTTATACTGTCTACAGAAATAAGTTTCAGAAAGATTGATTAACAGTTCAAGTGATCAATATACAAAGAAGATTTAGCTATTCATTGAAGAATCTAGTGAAGATCTAAGAAGTTTGAGTGAGTGAGCTCCATCCAAGATGTCAGCTATTGGAACCAGGATGAGAAGAAGGGTTCAGATTTGGTCTGAATATTAAGTAGCAGAGATCAAGGATCAACTGTAGGAGAGATCAATCTTATTGTGTTCTACATTCAAGAAGCTTTGAAGAAAGCCAAGTCAGATTGATTTTAGCTGAGTTCTTCCAAGAACTCATCAAGAAACTCACAACTCATCTCTCTTTTCTCTGAGTTGTTGAGTATACATTTTGTATTCATATTTTCTTGTAGGATCCTTAGGGATCTGAGTTTGTAAGCCTGTAATTATAAAGGCTGAGTGTAGGGCCTGTGTGCCTGAGTGTAGGAGAGTTGTATCTCTGAATGTAGGCCTGTTGTGGCTGAGTGTAGGCCTTGGTGGCTGAGTGTAGGCCTTAGTGGCCAAGTGTAGGCTTTGAGAAGAAGCTGAGTTGTAGGGCCTTGAGCCTGAGTTGTAGGAACCTGTTTTGGGGTTCTGAGTGTAAGATCTGAGGATCTGAGATAGTGGAGGAGTTTGGCTGAATCTAGTACACTGCTAGATAGGCGAAGGGGGAAAGTGGATGTACCCAAAGCTTGGGGAACCACTATAAAACTGTGTCTACTGTGTGCTTGTGATAATCTGTGATTGCTGTTTGATTGCTGTGTACAAGTAGAAATAACTCTGAGATAAAATCTGAATTCTGTCCTAAAAGTTAAAAAGATTTAAGTCACCTATTCACCCCCCTCTAGGTGATTAGGTACAATATCTTTCAGGCTTCTTGTCTACTCTCATGTTTCCTCCATTCTTGTTTAGAGTACCACTTGCCTCTATCCAGAATATTATCTTTAGCAGCCTTCCAAGCAATCAAAATGATATTCCTGGATGTGGGGCTCCATTGTTCAAAGTCTGGCTTCAACTCAGCTTGCTCTCTGAACCTTTTCTTAGATAATTGTGCTTCTTGTTCTTTTAGAACAGCCTCTTGTTCTTTTAAGATAGCCTCTGGCACAGGCTGTACTACTTTCTCCAAAATAACTTTCAGATTACCATCAGGAGGACTATACATAGACTGTACCTCCTAATGTATCATATTAAAGTCTGCTGGAGGGTATATTACCTGAGCCACTTCAGCCTGTTCTCCTCCAAGATAAGCAGGATTTATTCCAGACTCTGCCACATTATCATCATCACATAATGGAGGATATCCAAGGGTGGCTCTGATGGAATTTGAAATCCATTTGGCATGATCAGAGATGGCTTTGACTAACACCCTCTCCCCCTTTATGACTTCTCTGACTATGTGATCCTTAAGATCATCTTTCTGGAATCTTATTTGATGTTTCAGATAATTAACTCTATCCTTATAGAAAGGTTTAAACTTTTGGAGCTGTTCAACAATGACCTTCTGAGAATTTTCAAGAACAGTTTTAAACTCAGTCAGGCTTTCCTGGAACTTCTTGTCAAAAGCTTCTTTGGCAGTGACACTTTCAGCAGGTTGAGCAGTGGCTATATTCTTTATCTCAGTGACAATGACATTATGGGAAACAGTCAGATTATCATTCATTCTTATCTGATTCTCTAGTACATATCCCTGTTTAACAGCCATGTCATCCACTTGGGTCTTAATCTTCTCCTGATGAGTAGCCAAATAGACCACTGCATTTCCTCCTTTATGAAAACACTCAGTCATCTCCTTCTTGTTTTGATTTACTTCAAATCTGATAAATTTGATATCTTGTGCCAGATCAAATTGGAGTGACTTGTGCCCTTCATCTATATACTTCTCCAGAGCTGTTCTTTGCTCATCCATCTTAATCTGCATTGTCACCAGCAGAGAACTGTAATCAGTAGTTGGGGCAGGCTGTGGTGCAATTGTTTGCAGTGCTTTTTTATAGTTTTGGCTCCTTCTCTTGAAGACTTGAAATTTCCTCTTCTTGGCTCTTGCAGCCTCCTCATCTTCAGAAGCAGATGTACTGGCTATTTCTACCCTCTCCTTAGGTAGCTCCTCAGCATCCTTGTGCACTTCTGGTTCTTTACTAGCTGTCTCCTCTTGAGACCTAACCTGCTCCCCCTGAAGATCTACTTGCTCCCCCTCAACAACTGCTTTCTCTACTTCAAAGTCAGTCTGTAATAAGTCTGGGAACAACTCTTCCAGTGTAAATTCTTGTTGAGGGTGACTTGGAGACTCTCTGATCTCAGGAGCATTTAATACTTCTTTATCAGCAGCAGATGTGTCCTCCATGACAACATCTTGGGGTTGACTTTGTATCTGGGTTTGCTGATTAACATTAGGTAATGAATCAGACAAAACTTCATCCTCAATAGGGAAATCTATTTTATTAATTTCAGTTATTACCTCAAGTATTGTCTGAGAGGCCCTTTCACTCTCTAAGAGAGTTGGCTTATCCACCAGTAGAGGCTCCCCCTGGAATGGATCCAGGTGAACTGGGCTAGCTGAGGGTAGCTCCCTGCTAGATAAAGACTCAGAATTCTACCCATATTGGGTTTCTTCAGGCTCTCTTTAATCTTATCAAACATTATTGCAGACCAATCAGTATTCAGTTTGAAGATTATCCTTGTCATTAGAATGAACATGTGAGCTGAAATTCTGTCATGCCTACCAGGCTTGCTCAGTATGACCTTGCCCACAATCTCAGATAGAAACTTACCTTGCATATTCATTCCTTTCTATTGAACA
The DNA here is from genome assembly GCA_039583875.1 of Platanthera guangdongensis. NCBI lineage: Eukaryota > Viridiplantae > Streptophyta > Magnoliopsida > Asparagales > Orchidaceae > Platanthera > Platanthera guangdongensis. The sequence goes on along the minus strand of CM077167.1, from coordinate 34,792,208 downwards.
CATATCCTATCTTCAGGTTTGAGTCCAAACCACACCATGTCAATGCTTCTCTAGTCTTAGAAGCAGAAACATCTTCTTCTTCCTTAGTTCTTGGTAGTTGAAGAACTTTTCTTAGACTTTTAGGAGAGACCTTCACCTTAGCCCCGTGAACTCTTGACTTAATCTTGAGTCCTGATTCGTCAAGAGTAGCTGCATTCAGAAACTCAAGGACTTCCTTCTTCCAGATCTTGATCGGTTCTGAAATAAGAAATTCAAACCCAGATTCTGCTACTAGGGTTACCACACCTTTGATTTCAGGTTCTGTCTCATCAAACACGTATCGCACGAGCTCATATCCTTCATTTATGTTCTCTTCTAGCTTGGGCGCCATTAGGGTTTGAAGAAATTCGAATTTAGAGAAGAGAGATGTCGACACACAAGTTTGGTCTCGAAACTATGGTAAGCGTGTCGACAAACACTGGGGAAACCCTATTTATACCTTTCTAGAATCGAAGGTGAAAAGGCGCGCTAACGAACTTGAAATGTGTCGACACTGTTGAAAAGTGTCGACACTTACTTCTAATATCTCGACACCTATGTGTCGACACTAATATAGTCGATAGAATATATGTGTCGACACTTACATATCTCAGCTCGACGATTAGTCGAGACCTTACTTGACGAATTCTAAGTAATTCCTAAGTGTCGACACCACCCTGGATGTGTCGACACCTACTCCTCATGTGTCGACACTAATTCTCTTAAGTGTCGTCACAGACTGTCTAGATGTGTCGACACTATTTCTCTGAAATGTCGACACCACTTCTCTGTGTCGACACATACAACTCTGTGTGTCAACACCTTTTTACTTAGTCAAAAATTGTAAACTATTCTAAGTTTATCATCCCTAATTCAATTTTAAATTTATTGAATTTGGTTTCATCTAAAGGCTTAGTATATATATCAGCTAACTAATTATCTGTCTTAACATACTCTAGGGAAATATCTCCTTTTTCTACATGTTCTCTTAGAAAATGGTATTTTATTCTATGTGCTTAGTCCTACTATGAGAGACAGGATTATTTGCAATAGAAATGGCACTAGTAGAATCACAAAATAGAGGTGTTATACTTACTTGAATACCATAATCCTCTAGTTGATGTTGAATCCATAGAAGTTGAGCACAACAACTTCCTGCAGCCACATACTCTAACTCAGCTGTGGAGATAGCCACACTGGTCTGCTTCTTGCTGCTCCATGACACCAGCCTTCCACCTGATAGTTGTTCTACATAGACTTCTTCCTTCAGATTTCTATTCAGAAAAGCTGACTTAACATCCATTTGGTATACTTTAAACCCTTGATAGGTTGTATAGGCAAGGAACATCCTTATTGCCTCCAGTCTGGCTACTGGAGCAAAGGTTTGATCAAAGTCAATTCCTTCTTCCTGCCTATATCCCTTTGCAACCAATCTAGCTTTGTTATTTACAATAACTCCATGTTCATCCATCTTGTTCCTAAAGATCCACTTAGTCCCAATAATGTTGTGGTCCTTTGGTTTAGGAACAAGCTCCCAGACATTACATCTTTTGAACTGGTTTAACTCCTCTTGCATAACCTCAATCCAGTGAGGGTCTAGGGTTGCTTCTTCAAATTTATTTGGCTCTACTTGGGATAGAAAGCTGGAGTAGAGAACTAACCTTAGATTCATGCTTCTTGTTTGTACCCCTTGTTTGAGATCTCCAATAATCTGATTGGCTGGATGATCTTTTAGATGCCTATTTACTGGAGGCAACCTGTATTCAGGTTGTACACCTTCATTCTCTTCAACTTGCTGTACTCCTTGGTCTTCTTCAGCATCATGTGTATCTTGTACTCCCCCTGGACAGCAACCACCTTCTTTCTGATTTGCAGTGGAGTCTTCTGCAATGGTTAGCTTGTCCATCTTCTCAGTTACACCTGTGGAGCTACAAACACTTCTAGGCAATTCATTGTTAATGAGTCTAGTTTCATCAAAGACTACATTAATAGACTCTTCTACAACTTGAGTAGTCAAGTTGTAGACCCTGTAAGCCTTACTATTGTTGCTGTACCCAACAAAGATTCCCTCTTGGGATTTGGCAGCAAACTTAGTTAAATAAGACTTACCATTGTTAAGTATATAACATTTACAACCAAAGATCCTGAAATAGGATATATTTGGTTTTCTGCCCTTCACAATCTCATAGGGGTCTTATTATGTCTTTTGGTGATAGTAGCCCTATTAATTACATGACATGCAGTGTTTACTACCTCAGCCCAGAAATATTCTGGAAGAGATGTGTCACTTAATAGGGTTTTACTAGCCTCTATCAAGGTTCTATTTTTCCTTTCAGCAATACCATTTTGCTGAGGTGTTCTTGGTGAAGAAAATTCCTGAAATATCCCAAACTCTTCACATAGCTTTATCATACTATCAGACTGAAATTCAGTACCATGGTCACTTCTTATTTTGACCACTGTACTGTCTAACTCATTCTGAATTTGTTTAACAAAACTATAAAAGATACTAGGTGTTTCAAACTTTTGCCTTAGGAAGAACACCCAGGAAAACCTTGAGTAGTCATCTACAACCACAAATGTGTAGACCTTCCTACCTAGGCTGTGAACTGGCATAGGACCAAAAAGATCCATATGCAAGAAGTATAAGCACCTCACAACATCTTTGTTCTCAATGCTATTAAAGGTGGATCTAGTCTGCTTGCCCTTTTGACAAGCTGAGCATATCCCATCCTTAATACACTTAACCTGAGGACCATTCCTCACTAACTCTTTGCTAAAGAGTTGACCAATTGTCTTATAGTTAAGATGGACTAGCATCTTGTGCCATTTTACACAATAAGAGACTTTCTCATCAGCTACAAGACAAACAGGAGAAGCAATGTTCTCACACATAATGTCTAGACAATAGACATTTCTCTTCCTGTAACCTGTCAGAATGATCTTTTGATCACTTGACCTCTTGATATGATAACCATCTTTGACAAATTAGATGTCATATCCTACATCACTCAGCTGACTTATACTAATGAGGTTGTGTTTCAAACCTTTAACATAAGCTACTTGAGTAATTGTAACTAGATTGCTAGAAATGTTACCAAAGCCTTTGATAATTCCTTTTTCAAAACCACCAAAGGTGACTTTAGGACCATCCTTGATTGGTGTATAGTCCCTTAGCAATCCACTAGTTTCAGTCATGTGCCTGGAACATCCACTGTCCAAGTACCATATTGGGGCATGACCACTTGGACTCACCTGCAAAACAGATTACTTAACCTTAGAACTCAAAAAAAATTTCTTGGGTCCTTGGTGCAAGTTAGTCTGACTCTTGATAAAACTACCTGTAGCTTTTCTAACAGGCAGCTTGCTACTCTCCTTGACACTAATATTGTGCCAACAATCCATGGCAAAGTGGCCTACCTTGCCACAACACCAGCACTTAAATCTATTGTACCTTTGTTTAGGTACAACTCTGACTGTTTTTATCTACAGCAGGTTTCTTGTTGAGTACTGGGGCTTTGCCCTTAGACTTGGACTTTACAGTCCATGCAGGTTTTGTAAACCCCAATCCAGTTTTACCCTTATGAGGTACAAACTCATCTATCAAAGGTAGAATAGATTTTGGTTTAGAAAAGCTTGCAATAATATCTCTCTCTTTCTGAAGACTAAGCTCTAGATTTCTAATTTGATCATTTTTAAATGTAATAGTCCCCATCTGAATAACAGTAATGTTCTTCAGTCTGGCTATTTCATTTAATTTCTGATCAAGCAACTTATCAAAATCTGTTGCAGCCACTTTGAGACTAGCAATCTCCTTAGCCTGAGTTTTGGCCAAGAGTTTGCTTTTCTTCAAAGCCTGTAACAAAACTCTATATTCATCAATCAATTGATGAATATCTCCTTCAGATTCAGATCCACAGGCATCACTTGATGCTAATGTAACTGAATCTGACCCAACACAAGAAATTGAACTAGATGAACAATTTTGTACCTGACTTGGTCCAGGCTGATCCTGGATTTTGTCTCCTTCTGATAGGGCCATCAGTCCCTGGCACTGATTGTCCTCATGCTCATATATTGAGTTCATTAATTGGATGAACTCATCTTCCTCTTCTTCAGCAAACAGTCCAATATAAGCTTCAACTTCATAATCTGTTTCTGAAGAAGACATATCTGACAGACTTTTGTCCTTCTTAGCAACAAAGGATCTTTCCTTTTTGCCCTTGATCTGAGTCTTTTTCTTATCGGTTTACTCTTTCCTCTTCTCTGGACAGTCAACAACTACATGTCCTTGTCTATTACAACAATAGCATACAATTTTTGATGAAGTTGCTTTGCTTGACTTGGGCTTTCTCCAGTCTTTCTTAGATGACTTCTTGTTCTGATAATAGTCATCTTTTGCCTGTGAAGTGGATGGCTTAGACATCCACTGTTTCTTCTTTAGAAACTTCTGAAAATGTCTTGTGAAAGCTGCAAAATCTTCATCACTCTCACTGCTTTCTGAATTCTTGCTTTCAGACTCATCTGTCTCAGACTCAGCAACTTTTGGAGGTGGAGATGAAGACTTGCTTTTATATTTCCTAGTGGCTTCTGTCTTGAAAGCCACAGCTCTTTTCTTGTGCTCAACTCTTGTAGTCTTCTCCTCCTCCTTCCTTAACATTAACTGCATCTCATAGGATAACAGTTTTCCAAACAAAGTTGGAGGTGGAATGTCTGCTAATTTGGCCATTTCCCTTATGACACAAATCTTGGTATCCCAGTCCTTAGTCAGGGATCTCAAAAACTTATCATTCAATTCATAATTGCTGAATTCTCTTCCATAAGACATCAACTCATTGACTATCCTATATAATTTCTTGTAGCACTCAGTTATGCTATCAGATCTTCCTTGTCTGAAGCTTTCATACTCTTGATTCAACAAAGACTTTCTGTCTTGTCTTACTTCTTCTGATCCTTCCATATAGACTATCAGTGTATCCCACATCTCTTTAGAAGTTTAACAATATATTAGATTCTGAAATGTGGCATCATCTATTGCACTTATAATAATATTCTGTGCCCTCTTATCCATAGTGGCCAGAATTATCTCATCTTTTGTCATCTCTGAATAGTCCTTAGGAATTATCCGATTTGCATCCAGGACAGATACTTTCATTGGCACATATGACCCTTCTTTGACTGTGATATAAATTCTAGGGTCAGAGGCTTACATAAAGAGTCTAACCCTTTCCTTCCAAATGCCAAAAATCTCCTTTCTGCAGATTGGCAACTTCATGGATCCTAGCTCTTTGTGATTCTCAGTTGAACCCATTTTCTTGATTCTTGGTTATGCTGAAACTGCCTACTGGATCTTCCTCAGGCTGTTATGTCCTTTTTGAGAAACCTCCCTCTGATACCACTTGAAAGAAATAGTACCTAAACACCTAGAGGGGGGGGGGGGGGTGAATAGGTGCACTTAATCTTTTTAAACTTGAAGGCAGAATTAATCACAGAATTCACAGAATCCTAAACAGCAATCTCAGAATCATTCACACACAGAGTACACACAGATTTTATAGTGGTTCCCCAAGGTCTGGGTACATCCACTTTCCCCCTTCACCTATCTAGTAGTGTACTAGATTCAGCCTAACTTCTTCACTACTCCTCAGATCCTTAGATCTTACAGTTCAGAACTCCAAACAGGTTCCTACAACTCAGAGTGATCCCACTCCTACAACTCAGGCACACAGCCCTACCACTCAGTCTTCACCAATACCTACACTCAGCCTTCAACAAGGCCTACACTCAACTCTCAACAAGGCCTACACTCAGAGAAATGAATCTCCTACACTCAGGCACAAAGGCCCTACCACTCAGCTTTTATAATTTCAGGCTTACAACTCAGATCCCTTAGGATCCTACAAGAAATTAAAAATACAAAGTATATAACCAGAACTCTGAATGAGAGAGAAGAGTTGACTGGTTTCTTGATGAGTTCTTGGAAGAACTTTGCTGAGATCAACCTCCCCTGGCTTTCTTCAAAGCTTCTTGAATTAGAACACAGTAGGGTTGATTCTCTATGCAGATGATCTTCAATCTACTACTGACTTAAGAATCAGATCTCAATCTGAAATTTTCTTCACAGTCTGGTTCAATAGCTGTCTTCTTAGAAGGAGCTCTCTCTATCCAACTTCTTAGATCTTCACTTGAAGGTCTTCTTCTTTTAGTGTTGTTAGATCTTCAATCAATCTTCAGCTGATCTTATTAATCATCTCTCTTAATTATTACTTCTCTGTCAAAGGAGACGGGTCTTTATATAGACTTTCTCCAAGGTGACCGACTGATCCGGTTTCTAACAACCTTTTGATAGTTCTTACAGTTACAGTAGACCGGCTGAAATGGCAGCTATCAAGTCATCCAGTCACCTCTTGAATTCTCTGTAACTGTCTGAAAGTGTCGAGACAGACAGTCTTTAAGTGTCAAAACTGATAGACTAAGTGTCGACACAAGTAGACTAAGTGTCGACACTAGCCTTGTTGGTGTCGACACAACTCCTTGTGTTGTTGTATCTGAGTCTTGACACAGCTTCTTCTAAATATGTCGACACTGATTCTGTGTGTCGACACAAGCCTTCTGTTGAATGTGTCGACACTGATTGAAGGTGTCGACACAAGTACTTCTTCTTCAAGACTTTAGCTGATTTCTGCTGAGTGTCGACACAACTCCTTTGTGTCGACACAAGCCTTCTTATGTTGAACTTTGTTGAGTGTCGACACAGCTTCTTTGTTTCGACACATGCTTCATGTCTTGAGACTTTGCTGAGTGTCGACACAGCCTCCAAGTGTCGACACTTGCCTTCTAGTGTTGAATATTTGATGAGTGTCGACACAGCTCATTTGTGTCGACACTTGTACTTAAACTATGTTGATGTTTGCTGAGTGTCGATACTTTTGATGTCGACAAAGTTCTTCTGGGTGTCGACACTACTTCTAAGTGTCGACTCTTGCACTTGTTGACAATTCTCCACTGTGTGTCGACACTGCCTGTATGTGTCGACACTTTGCTTCTGGTGTCGACTCTGCCTTCCTGATGTCGACACAATTACTCCAAGTATCGACACAGCTTCTCTAGGTGTCGACACAAGTCTTCTTAAGTGTCGACACTTTTCTTCTAGTGTCGACACATGGACTTAGAAACTTTTAAGCTTTCCCTGCAATTACTTAACCTGCACACATCAACTCAAAAACACATCAAGTACACCATGATGTATATCATTGAGTAGGGTGAGGCTTCTTCAAATCTGGTACATATTTTCTAATGTACCCAACAGTCGTCGCACGAGTAGGGGGGCGAGACCAGTTGCAAGAGTGTCGCCTTTTTGCGAGTTGATCCTGTCGGCTCCTGTAACGCCCCCGATTTTTTTTCTGTGATTTGTATAATCCTTGTTTGGCATTACGTTGATGCGTTTCTGGCCTTTTTGTCATTGTTATAGCGTGGTCTTAGCTCTTTAGGTTCTTGAGTGGCTTGTTTATAGCCTGTTTGCAAGGTTCCCCAGCTAGCCGGAGTCTGTTTTGGTGACTCGGCGGAGCTTCTCAGGGAATGCTTGTGCTTTGGCATTCGGGAGGCATTAGCCCGAGTTTTGATCGTCGGATGTTATTTTCGACTTCGCCGTTGTTTTCGTAGCATGAGTGTTTAGCTACGGTGCGAGTTTCGTCGAATTCCGAGATCGTTTGTTTTCGCGTCGTTTCAATGTTTTTTATGTTAGCTGGTAGCGTGTTACCAAGCTTTTGTTGTTGCTATGTTGGGCTAAGTGGCAGAGCTTAGTTATAGCAGGTAGCAGGTTTTTTTTGTTTGGCTTAATTTAGGCGAAGATTGTTAGCTAGTTATATATATGTATATATATTTGTGTGTTTGAGCTTGGATTTAAGCTTGAGTGTTGGAGCTTATTTCAGTTGTTCTTTTTTTGTATAAGTATATATGCTATTTATATATATATTAGTGGCTGGATTTCTTTTGCTATGTAACACCTCCTATCCGTCGCATAACATATAGTAGTAGGTCCGGCAGGGGCCCGACGCCATATACCACAGACAGACCGGATGGTTACTCAATGGAAACCATCCAACTAATCCAACGTCCTACACAGAGTATTCTAGCGGAAGTAGTTTTATATGTTTCAATTAAAAGAACCCAACACAAAGAATGAATGTCCACTAATACACCAAATAGGAATGTAGTACATACACAAGTACATGCCTTAATGCCTTACAAAATGGTTTACTTAAAATTACATGATTTACAAACCACGGCATGCAGACCGGTCATACATGAGTGAAAGCAAGTAAACACTTCAATTAAGCCTTCAAGGGCCGGCTTCGCAATTTGGGCTTTAGCCCGCTTGGTCCAGCAGCACCTGCAAGCAACAAACCACCGCACGGTGGCAAAACAAGGCAACGGTCAGCAATGCTGACCAAATTATAATGATCCCGCCCCCAAAACGGGGCGACGATGCTCCTTCCCTGCACTTATTAGCATAACCAAGCAGTATATAAATATACATTGCATCACAAGCGTTGACACGTACGGCCACATGCCCCGTGCTCTCAGGGCACATTCTCGGTGAACCGGCCAATGTCACGTCAATTTAAGCCATAGACATTCTAGACTCACCACCGCCACTTTGACGACCAAACATATGAGCTTTTGTCTTCTTGGCATGGGTCACGTCAATTTAAGCCATAGACCGCCGAAGACCCTCATCTATGCCAATGGCTCTAACCGAACGACATAGAACGGGTATAGTTCCATCTAACCCGTGCTCACATCGCAATGACAATTTAAACCATATGTGCGGGTCAAGATTCTCCCGAGTCCCGTTTCCAACACACTTCACATAACCCGGTTATGTTTCAAGTTGGCTCCTAGGCCACCAAGTTGGCAAGATCACGCATCCGCCAAGTTTTCCGGGTGCACCTTAGGGTTAATCCACAAAGCTCCCTGTTGCAATCTACCACGTAGAAAACCCAAAAACAAACAATCGCACGGAGTCTTCTCCGGCATTTATGCAATGCAACATCACCGATCCAGACCAACATGTCCGAATAGGCTTCACATATCATGCCTATGTCCGTTCTCGTTTACGGACTCTACATAACGGGGACTATTCATGTCTACCCGTAGGAACGCCTCAAACTCACCATAAACTCGCGAGAGCGGGCTTCCTATGCAAAAGAAGTAGAGCTTCACATGCTTAAGTAGAGAATCATTACACTAGCGTTCTTCCTTGACGCCATGGAAATGTAAGCGGATGAAAAGCACCGCACTCTCTTTGCCTCTGTAGATCCGAAGTCGGTTCGCGATTTGGAGCTCCGAAGCTCCGCCGGTGACCGGATCTAGGCTTCTTCTTCCTCCTTTGCTCTCACCTCTCTCTTGACTTAGAAAGAGAACCACTCAAGTAAAAATGAGGGTTTTAAAGGCCCAATCCCGGGTATATCCCAGTAGGAACAACCCCCAACCGTCGAATCCCAAAATAAGGAAACGAATGGCTACGATTCGTAGCTGAAAAGTAAAACCTGGGCCGAACACGGCCTGCGACATGCCCGTGTCCAGGGCCGTGTCCCTCATTTGCCGTCAAAATCGATGCGTCTTGAAAGACACACGGGCACAGAACACGTCCGTGTTCGACCTGACTCGCCCGTGTTCCAACTGACACGGCCGTGTGGTCAGCCGTGTGCCCCCATCGACACAGCCCCGAAAACAACCCGAGACTCATACGGGTCTTGGACACGACCGTGTCCAAAGTGACACGCCCATGTCATACCGGAACACGCCTGAGCTCCAGGCCGTGTTCACGATCTCGACACTTCGTCGAGCAAAGTTCGTCGACTACACGACACGGCCTTGGACACGCCCGTGTCCTAGGCCGCGTGCCTTGTCTCGACACATCGTCGAGCGAAGTTCGTCTACTCCCCGGGCCGATCGTCGACACAGGCTCGACATGCCCAGAGACACGCCCGTATCTAAGGCCGTGTGGCCCCTCTTGATACATCGTCGAGCGAAAATTTCGACTCCCTGGACAATAGTCGACACGGGCTCGACACGCCCTGAGACACGCCCGTGTCTCAGGCCGTGTTCACTGCTCGACAATCGTCGACTCCAAATTTCATCGACCTCGCGACCAACTCGTCGACTTGAGCCTGATACGCCCTGGGACATGCCCGTGTCCTAGGCCGTGTGCCCCCTGCCAAATACTAGATTCGGCCCAAAACGCCTCCTGTCACAACCCGCATTTCCTCAACGAATACATTGTATCAGAGCAAGAGGAATTACGGGTTATGATGCCACGTCGTGTAGGGGATAACTGCACACGCTCAGGCAAACCATTGACGCTTACTTGACTAGTTGAAATCCAGCAGTTAGATGCAAGGAAACCGTTTGGTTTCATGGCCGTATCCCTCGGCTTTAGGAATCAAAATGTGTGTTTTTACGCGGCGGAAAATATTTTATTTACTTATGACGATCCCCTATATGCAGTCTACATGTATAATACTATAAGAAATCCTCTTTGTTTACGTTATTTGGAAAATACTTGTTCGGTGACCAAAACATGTTATGCATGTTATACCATAATAAGTTTTGTTAGTTTAAAAATACCTAATGCAAACTATCATAAATCTTTCCCAAGAGCAAGAGAACATCATCTCATCCAAATGAGTCACAGTAGCAGTCTGGTATTCATATATCACAGGTAAAGAAAACCACCAATGGGCGCCAACAAGCTGACACGAACCCATTGGTGAGCAAGAATGTCTATACAACAAAATAAAGAACTACCTCGCTAAGTAAGCTTGGCTAGCTCCAAAGAAACTCCACCAACAAACCTAGCCGCTCAACCGGCTACAACCTGCACCTGAGGCATTCAAGAAAGAATACCTCAGCAATCCTCGAAGGGACAACAAAAAGAAGAGCAATATGTTTATACAATATAATGAAGGGGCTTACCGACCCCGTAGCAATGCTTCATGTAAGTAAATTGAGTGAACAAAAACAGGTGGAAAACAAGTATGCCAATCCCAAGTGCCAAACGCATCAAGTGCGTACAATTTTTCATCAAGTCCTGCTCAACCCGCAGGAGCAAAAAGGCAATACACATGCCCAATTCATCATCTTTAGAACAAGAAACAACCACACTAGTGACACATAAGCAGCGGTTAAGTTCAATTCCGCACGGGTCTTTTGGTGGCGGCCCTAAAGTGGAACGCACCAATAAAAGCCAGCCCAAATCGGGGCCAAAATGGTCTCTCATACCATAAAACAAAACCCGGTGGCCACCAAGGCTGAAACCACCCCACCCCTTGCAGAATCCTCACACAAACGCTCCTGCCATGGTTCACAATTCGCCTCGCAAAATGCCCCATAACCCAAGCTAAACACGTTTCATTTCACCGTCCCCACTCATGACTAAAATTTGCCCAAGTTATGTCAAAATTGATAGAAGATTAATTGAGCTACGAGCTATATGAAGTACATAATGAGGAACAAGAACAAATCACATGATTAGGCAAGAATCACATGAATAAGAAAGGCTACATGAACATGAATCAACTTCGTTACATGAATCACATGAACAAGAAAAATTACATGAATCAACCTAGCATACGAAGTCCTTGAGCATAGGGAAATTCAATGAGGATCAAGAGGATTGATAACTAAACAAAATAAGCATAATAAGGCTAGTGAGGTACAACACAAAACAAGAAGAACAAGCTAGGAAAATTGAAAGAGGAAAACTAGCTATTTTGCACAATCAAAGAACAAGAAAACAAGATTGACAAGGGTGAAGAACACCGCTTGCCTGAAGCGAGATGACACCGCGACGGCTGCTCCTCTCTTTCCTTGTCTTATCTTTCCTCCCTTGAGTTCCTTTTGGAATGAGGAAGAAGATTAGGAAGAAGGTGAAATGAGCAGGAGAACTCTCTGTTTCAGCCTTATTTCCTCCAGAACCGAGCTGGTCCATTTGATCCAGAATCAAGGAAATGAACGGCACAGAAAAACTGGAAAAATGTGTTTTTCGGCCCTGTCACGCCCTGTGACACGCCCGTGTCACAGGGCGTGTACCTAAAGCGGCATCAAAAGTCGGCAAATCCAAGTTTATCCACAAGGTACACGACCGGGTACACGCCCGTGACGGGACGGTCACGCCCGTGACCGAGGGCGTGCAACCCGTGTCTCGACATCTTGTCGACCAAAAGTGTCGACACAAGGCTGGACACGCCCTGTGACACGCCCTGTGACACGCCCGTGTCACAGGCCGTGTACCCTCTCTCGACACTCGACACTCGACACTCGACACTCGACCCTCGACCCTCGACACTCGACAAGGTTGGACACGCCCGTGTCGGGGGGCGTGTTCCTCCGGAAACCTCGTCGAACGAAGTTAAGCCCAACACGCAACCCGAGCAGGACACGCCCTGGGACAAGCCCGTGTCCCAGGCCGTGTCACTCAAAAAAATGACAATTTTTCACTGTTTTGAAAAGTGTTTCTCTCTCATCCTAGACCATTTCTTCCTTAAGGACTTTTTACCCTTTTATTTTTCTGTCAAAACCAAGAAACATGCGTCCATCCCAACTCCGCATGTTCAATACCAAAGTCCATACAACCAACCCGTTTTTGAGCAACACGACTCAGGCTCGAGAAAGTGCATGCATTCCCTAAGAGGCCTCACCGAGTCCCCATATTGGACTCCGGCTTGCTGGGGAATCGTGCAACTAGGCTACCAAACCAGCCACTCGAAAGCCCGCGTGAAAACCATGCTCGAACAACGGTCAAAGCCAACGTAACGCCCATCAAGCATATGAAATCTTTCAACGACAAAATTACGGGGCGTTACAGTCACTCCCCATAACAAAAAGTTTCGCCTCGAAACCTTTCAAGCATTTTGATTTAAATCAAATGCATAAGCAAACCAAAACATGAATGCAAATACCAGCTTAATTATAAGAATAAATGAGGGTTAGCCGCCCTCATTATTGACTCGAGCTCCCACGTTGCGCTTTCTACATCCTGATTTTTCCATAGTACCTTGACCATAGGAATCTTCTTTTTCCGCAACACGCGCTCTTGGGAGTCCATACCACCAGACAAACCTTGGGTCTAATTTGCGCTCTTTTCCAAACCTTTTAATACCAACCATTGGGGAGACTTTCAGGAAGACAAAATCCCCCACTGCAAACTCTAACTCCGACCTTCGCCGATTAGCGTATTTTTCATATCGCTCTTGGGCGATCCGGAGTTTCTCCCGAATAAGTCGTACAACAACCTCCATGTCCTCGAGCGCCTCTGGGCCCAACAAAGGCCGCTCGTCAGCCTCAGCCCAAAATAGTGGGGTCCGACATCGTCGCCCATATAACGCTTCGAACGGAGCCATTTGCAAGCTTTCTTGATAGCTATTATTATACGCGAATTCCATAAGCCGCAAACGTTCATCCCATGCCCCGCCATACTCAAGAATGTAACATCGAATCATATCTTCCACGATTTGGTTTACTCGTTCCGTTTGGCCATTCGTCTGAGGGTGATAAGCAGTGGAATATCCCAAATCTGTCCCCAAACCTTCTTGTAGACTTTTCCAAAAAGAGAGGTGAAGCGGGAATCCCGGTCTGAAATAATATTCACAGGCACACCATGCAGTCAGATGATCTCGTTCACATATAGCTCCGCTATTGTCTTCATCGGGTAGTTGACCTTAAATGGTATGAATTGAGCACACTTGGTCAACCTATCCACGATCACCCACACGGAGTCATGTCCTCGTGGATATCGTGGTAAGCCTGTAATAAAATCCATTGAAATGCTTTCTCATTTCCATGTTGGAATATCCAATGGCGTCAACTTGCCACCAGGCCTCCCATGATCAGCTTTCACCCGCTTGCAGGTATGACATGCAGATACAAATTGTGCTATATCTCTTTTCATTCCATACCACCAGACAATTTGTTTCAAATCACGGTACATTTTAGTTGAGCCTGGATTGTAGGCCATACTTGAGCCATGTGCTTCCCTACACACCATCTCGCGAATATTTCCAACTGCGGGGATACAAAATCGACCACGATATTTTAACGTGCCCCCATCATCAATAGAAAAATCCGGTAAATCACCCTTTTCAGTCCGAAGAAATAAATGTAAAAGATCAGGATCATCTTTTTGATGTTGTCTCGCAAGCACCATCCATGAAGGTTCTTCTACCGCTGAATGACTTTGTGGTTCATATCTTCCCACGGAAATATCCATCAACAGAAATTCCTCCACTAGACGGTCGGCTGAGAGATGAAATAATTTACCTGTCTTCCGACTCAACGCGTCGGCCACAACATTAGCTTTCCACGGATGATACTGAATTTCCACATCATAATCAGCTACATACTCAAGCCATCGCCGTTGGCGCAGATTAAGTTCCTTTTGCGTGAAGACGTACTTCAAACTTTTATGATCCGTAAAGATTTTACACTGCGCACCGTAAAGTAAGTGTCTCCACAACTTCAATGCAAATATCACCGCTGCGAATTCCAAATCATGCGTCGGGTAGTTCCTTTCATGACTTTTCAACTGCCGAGACCCATATGCAATCACCTTTTTGTCTTGCATTAAAATACATCCGAGTCCAACGTGCGATGCATCTACAAACACATCATAATCTATCCCTTCTGTCGGCAATATCAACACATGAGCGGTACATAACCGGTTCTTGAGTTCAAGGAATGATGCCTCGCACTTGTCAGTCCAATCAAACGCCATATTATTCTGGGTTAAGCGAGTCAAAGGTGCGGCCAACGTAGCAAAACCTTCGACAAATCTGCGATAATAGCCGGCCAATCCCAAGAAGCTTCGAATCTCCTTGGGTGTCTCCGGTCTCCTCCACTCCATGACTGCAGCAATCTTTTCAGGATCCACTAAAATTCCTTATTGATTAATAACATGACCCAGGAATGCAACCTGAGGTAACCAAAACTCACATTTGCTTAACTTGGCGAACAACTTTTGGTCTCGCAAAGTGGCCAATACCAATCGCAGATGCTGTTCATGCTCCTCAGCACTGCGGGAGTAGACAAGAACGTCGTCAATAAAAACCACCACAAATTTATCCAAGTAGTCCTTGAACACCCGGTTCATCATATCCATGAAAGCTGATGGTGCGTTGGTCAAACCAAACGACATCACAAGGAATTCAAAATGACCATGTCTTGATCGAAACGCAGTCTGCGAAATATCAGACTCTCGAACCTTTAGCTGATGATAGCCCGAACGGAGATCAATCTTCGAAAATACTGAACTGCCACGCAGTTGATCAAACAAATCATCAATTCTAGGCAGTGGGTACTTATTTTTAATCGTTACCTTGTTCAATTCCCGGTAATCGATGCAAAGTCGCATCGACCCATCTTTCATTTTCACAAATAATACTGGTGCACCCCAAGGTGATGAACTTGGCATGATAAACCCCTTTGCAAATAAGTCATCCAGCTGGGTACGCAACTCTGCTAGCTCACGCGGGGCCATTCTGTACGGTGCTTTCGCAATAGGCCGCGTACCCGGCTCCAAATCAATGACAAACTCGACATCACGATCAGGTGGAAGACCAGGAAGAGCAGTAGGAAAAACATCTGGAAATTCACGCACAACAGGAATCTCCTCCAGACGTGGCAAAACAGCACTAGTCCCCACAGCTGAGACGAGACAAGCAAAACAGTCGGAAACAAACAACGTCCGAACACATACCGCCGAAATCCCTGGAGAATCCTGGGCAGAATTACCATACACACTTCCCGGCTGACCATTGTCTTTGATAAAATCCAAGCGCTTTCCTCTGCACTGGATGACAGCGTCATAGCGGGATAACCAGTCCATACCCAGAATGGCGTCAAAATCTTCCAAATCGATCACCTTGAAATCAGCCCTTGCTAAGAAATCCCCCAACAAAACGGGACAATCAAGAAGACCCCAGTCGGCCACCACAGAAGCACCGGAAGGAAATTTCACCAAAAACGCATTCCCCACTCGATCTGGTGTCAAATGATACCGATCCAGAAAGGTTCGCGCCACAAATGAGTGGGTCGCGCCAGAATCAAAAAGAACACGTGCCCAACGGTTCTTTACCTTAAATTGTCCTATATGGGTATATATGTAGTTAAGAACTACGCTTAAGCGTTAAAAACAAAACGTGGACAAGAGGAAGGAATCAGACCTGAGATAACCTGCGGTGACGTCTGAGCTTCCTCTGAAGAGATCACATTCAACTTCCCTTTGCCTTTGTCCAAACGCGGAGGTGGAGGCAAAGCCTGGAGTGGTGCGGGGTGCAAAACAGGTTGGATCTGCGGGCACCTTTCTCGAAGATGTCCTTGTCTGCCACACTGAAAGCACACCTTGTCTTTGGCCCAGCAGCGGCCCACATAATGACCACTCCCCCCACAAAGTGTACACTCCAAGTCTCTGGTTGGCCCACCCTGAATGGCGTGCACCCGCTCCTTCTTCTGCATCCCCAACCGCTTGAAACATTTCTCAAATGGGTGGCCTGAGCGGCCACAGAAGCTACACGTCTCCTTACACTTCTTCCTTACGTCTAAGTCGTGGGAGCTTTTCCCTCCCACCAGCTTTCTCTTGTCCTTCCTCATCAGCTGCCCTCTTTTTTTGCTGTTTCTATAGCTTCCACCTTCAAGGCAGCCTCCACCACAGTGGTGTAACTCGTCGCTCCATAAGCACTTACGAACTGTTGCACGTCGCTGCGGAGTCCGCCCAAAAATCTCTTTACTCGGTCAGCTTCCGTCGTCACCAAGCTCGGGGCGAACCGACTTAGCTTGCTAAACTCCATTTCATACTCACTAACTGTGAGTTTCCTCTGCTTCAAGTACAAGAAGTCATTCATCAGGCGGTCCCTTTCCACTGACGGCAGAAACTTGCGCCGTAACATTTCTTTGAAGGCGTCCCACGAACATCCCGCCACTAGGCATTCCTTTTCTCGCAACCACCAACTTTTAGCCAACCCTTTTAGTTAATAAGCGGCAAGCATCACCTTTTGATCTTTGGTAACGCCAGAATAGACAAACATCTCTTCCAACGTGATCACCCAATCATCCAAGATCACAAAGTCCGCTTTTCCATCATAGGTAGGTGGTCCAAGTCGCTGAAACTGCGAGATAAAAGTCATCGCAGGAGGAACCACAACTGGGGGTATCACTGCCACGGAAGGAGTAGAACTCGTGGGGCCACTGACAGTCTCTTGCACTCTTGGTGCCAGTCCAGACATCGCTGATGACATAGCTTGGAGCTGGGACTGCACTTCCTGCACCTGCCTTGTCAAAGCCTCATTACTTTGGCGTAGACTATCCATCAAAGCATTATTCTGCGTGCCCGAAGACTCGCCCTCAGATTGGGGAGTCTGCCTTGTCACTGTACGCTTCGACATCCTATAAACCATTGCACTCGCTATCAAACTCAAACCCAACAATCAATACATGACGACGCTGTACAGACACAACATTAAGCAATATGAACATCAACTGCTAAATTGCTCTGGGAATTTGAGAATGATGGTATGCCTAGCCTCAAGATGACTCACCGTCATCCCACTAATTTGTGCCTAACTAATGAATGCATGACTATGTTTGACCCAAAACCATGTGTGTACAAGTGTCATCATGTATATCTTAGCTTGGAACATTGTGCTCATGCAATGCTATGTTATGCGTGCTGTGCTATGAATTATAGAAAAAGCCTTAATGCATGCCATGAGCGGTCGTACGCATCACAATGCTATGCATCCCATACTACATAGCATTGCATGCAACGAATAAAAGAAAACGTGCTAGTCGCATCCATGTGGTGAGGTTATGCATCCCATACTACATAACCCTCACATGTTGCCCCTATGGTGGATCCATATACAACCACATATTATGCATCCCATACTACATAATATGCCCCGTATACTTCTGTTTATGCCATGAGTGTAGTGTTCATGCATCGGCCAAGACGTACTGATGACACCTCGGTGTGTGTATGATATGATGCTTACGACAATGACAAAAAGGAAAGTTTGCCCGACCAACTGTCAAGCAAAACCTCCCTCTGATACTAACTGTCACAACCCGCATTTCCTCAACGAATATATTGTATCAGAGCAAGAGGAATTACGGGTTATGATGCCACGTCGTGCAGGGGATAACTACACACGCTCAGGCAAACCATTGACGCTTACTTGACTAGTTGAAATCCAGCAGTTAGATGCAAGGAAACCATTTGGTTTCATGGCCGTATCCCTCGGCTTTAGGAATCAAAATGTGTGTTTGTACGCGGCGGAAAATATTTTATTTACTTATGACGATCCCCTATATGCAGTCTACATGTATAATACTATAAGAAATCCTCTTTGTTTACGTTATTTGGAAAATACTTGTTCGGTGACCAAAACATGTTATGCATGTTATACCATAATAAGTTTTGTTAGTTTAAAAATACCTAATGCAACCTATCATAAATCTTTCCCAAGAGCAAGAGAACATCATCTCATCCAAATGAGTCACAGTAGCTGTCTAGTATTCATATATCACAGGTAAAGAAAACCATCAATGGGCGCCAACAAGCTGACACGAACCCATTGGGGAGCAAGTATGTCTATACAACAAAATAAAGAACTACCTCACTAAGTAAGCTTGGCTAGCTCCAAAGAAACTCCACCAACAAACCTAGCCGCTCAACCGACTACAACCTGCACCTGAGGCATTCAAGAAAGAATACCTCAGCAATCCTTGAAGGGACAACAAAAAGAAGAGCAGTATGTTTATACAATATAATGAAGGGGCTTACCGACCCCGTAGCAATGCTTCATGTAAGTAAATTGAGTGAACAAAAACAGGTGGAAAACAAGTATGTCAATCCCAAGTGCCAAATGCACCAAGTGCGTACAATTTTTCATCAAGTCCTGCTCAACCCGCAAGAGCAAAAAGGCAATACACATGCCAAATTCATCATCTTTAGAACAAGAAACAACCACACTAGTGACACATAAGCAGCGGTTAAGTTCAATTCCGCAAGGGTCTTTTGGTGACAACCCTAAAGTGGAACACACCAATAAAAGCCAGCCCAAATCGGGGCCAAAATGGTCTCTCATACCATAAAACAAAACCCGGTGGCCACCAAGGCTGAAACCACCCCACCCCTTGCAGAATCCTCACACAAACGCTCCTGCCATGGTTCACAATTCGCCTCGCAAAACGCCCCATAACCCAAGCTAAACACGTTTCATTTCACCGTTCCCACTCATGACTAAAACTTGCCCAAGTTATGTCAAACTTGATAGAAGATTAATTGAGCTACGAGCTACATGAAGTACATAATGAGGAACAAGAACAAATCACATGACTAGGCAAGAATCACATGAATAAGAAAGGCTACATGAACATGAATCAACTTAGTTACATGAATCACATGAACAAGAAAAATTACATGAATCAACCTAGCATACGAAGTCCTTGAGCGTAGGGAAATTCAATGAGGATCAAGAGGATTGATAACTAAACAAAATAAGCATAATAAGGCTAGTGAGGTACAACACAAAACAAGAAGAACAAGCTAAGAAAATTGAAAGAGGAAAACTAGCTATTTTGCACAATCAAAGAACAAGAAAACAAGATTGGCAAGGGTGAAGAACACCGCTTGCCTGAAGAGAGATGACACCGCGACGTCTGCTCCTCTCTTTCCTTCTCTTATCTTTCCTCCCTTGAGTTCCTTTTGGAATGAGGAAGAAGATGAGGAAGAAGGTGAAATGAGGAGGAGAACTCTCTGTTTCGGCCTTATTTCCTCCAGAACCGAGCTGGTACATTTGATCCAGAATCAAGGAAATGAACGGCACAGAAAAACTGGAAAAATGTGATTTTCGGCCCCGTCACGCCCTGTGACACGCCCGTGTCACAGGGCATGTACCTAAAGCGGCATCAAAAGTCGGCAAATCCATGTTTATCCACAAGGTACACGACCGGGTACACGCCCGTGACGGGACGGTCATGCTCGTGACCGAGGGCGTGTAACCCGTGTCTCGACATCTCGTCGACCAAAAGTGTCGACACAAGGCTGGACACGCCCTATGACATGCCCGTGTCACAGGCCGTGTACCCTCTCTCGACACTCGACACTCGACACTCGACCCTCGACCCTCGACACACGACAAGGTTGGACACGCCCTGTGACACGCCCGTGTCGGGGGGCATGTTCCTCCGGAAACCTCGTCGAACGAAGTTAAGCCCAACACGCAACCCGAGCAGGACACGCCCTGGGACACGCCCGTGTCCCAGGCCGTGTCACTCAAAAAAATGACCATTTTTCACTGTTTTGAAAAGTGTTTCTCTCTCGTCCTAGACCATTTCTTCCTTAAGGACTTTTTACCCTTTTATTTTTCTGTCAAAACCAAGAAACATGCGTCCATCCCAACTCCACATGTTCAATACCAAAGTCCATACAACCAACCCGTTTTTGAGCAACACGACTCAGGCTCGAGAAAGTGCATGCATTCCCTAAGAGGCCTCACCGAGTACCCATATTGGACTCCGGCTTGCTGGGGAATCGTGCAACTAGGCTACCAAACCGGCCACTCGAAAGCCCGCGTGAAAACTATGCTCGAACAACGGTCAAAGCCAACGTAACGCCCATCAAGCATATGAAATCTTTCAACGACAAAATTACGGGGCGTTACACCTCCCGTCGCACTTTTGAGTTTCGGGGCGTTACAACTCTCCCCCTCTTAAAAGAATTTCGTGCACGAAATTACATAAAGGAAAGACAAGTACCAAAATTAAATTGTACCTGAGCGGAACAACTCCGGATACTCGTCAAGCATAGTCTGCTCTCGTTCCCAGGAGAGCTCCTCTCGATCGCAATTGTCCCATCGGACCTTGACCATCCTGATCTCTTTATTGCGTAGCCACTTGACCTCTGAGTCCTCAATCCGCACGGGCTTGACTTTTGTCGTCAACCCACTATCAATCGGCACTTGATCGACCGCGATCACTTGCGTAGGCTCTTGCACCGCCTTCCGTAGCACTGATATATGGAATACATCATGTAAACCACTAAGCTCCATTGAAAGCTTCAACCGATAGTCTGCTTCGCCAACCCGCTCCAGAACTTCAAACGGCCCAAGGTACCTCGGGCTTAGCTTTTTCAATCGCCGCACCCGCGAGACACCCTTGAACGACTTGATCTTTAAGTACACCTGATGTAGACATACGCGTTAGAGCCGAATTATAACTACGGACGCGCACGACTATCTCTTCACCACTAATTCTACGCTCTCATAATTATTCTACGCCGCTCCACGCTATTACATTCATTCAATTTCACGCTAGCGTACGGGTAGCCAAACCGTTTCGAGATCAAATATGGACGATAGGCCGGTATCCGATCGAGGTAAAAAGGACCAATATTGGATCCGGACGAGCGAAGGTTGTACCCAAAGAGATCTACCGAAAAAAATCACGAATTTGGAAAAGGTAGATCTCTCCCAACAAAAGAAAACGAGGGTTCGCCAAACCTTTTACGAAATTAAGTTGATCAAGAAAACAACGCAAAATAATTAAAGCTAATCATGAAATTTCAAATGATTTCAAAATTTAATGCCAAAAATTCCACCACAAGATTATTTAAGGAAAGAGACAAACGAAAGTGGAAAGGTTCGTTACCCAACCGGAATGGGTGATTCCGATTCACTCGGCGAGGATCGTTCTTCAACGGCTCCACCGGAATCACGCCGGTAGGAGTGAAATTCGTCCGCCTTCGTTGCGTTACGCTGGAAATGGAGAGTCCCGTCGAAATCTTCTTAATATGGAAGTAAATATCTTCAAGTATGGCAAAAGAGAAATAATGTGGCGGTTGTCTTGGTGGAGGTGGAGGCAGCTTGGGTTGGCCATGATGGTGGTGTTTCGGGTAGGAGGAAGGAGGAGGGTGGTCGGCTCTTGTTGGAGGGAAAAGGAAGAGGTGGCGGCCTTGGGAGTTGTGGATGGTGGCTCGGGTAGGAGAGGTGTGGTGGTCGGGTTGGAGAAAGAGAGAGGGAGGCGGAAAAGCCGAGATTTGAGAGAGGGGATGAGAGGTGGCCGGCGACCAAGGAGAGAGAAGGGGGAGCAAGAGAAAGATCGGCCAAGAGAAGAGGAAGGAGGAAGCTTCAAGAGGTAAGGATTTTCAAATTTCTTTTCATTCAATCTCCTCCAAATAGGGGGGGGGGGGGACATGCCTATATATAGGCTACAACAACAACAACACTCCAACTGGCTACATGCAACCCAAACATGAAAACATGAAAATAAAACACACACATACATCATGATTTTATATCATAACCATGATGTACATATTACATGAAATAAAACTGCAATTATTAAAAATAAAACACACAAAGCATGGATTAATAATTAATAATAATTTGATAATAATAATTATTAATTATTAATAAATCGGCTTGCGATCCGGACGCCTATTATAGCGATGCTCTTCACGGTCATTTGTCAGTGCGCCGTCTTCAAGGTGTTGCGCGCCGTAGTCTCCATCAATCCTACCCCGCTCGAAAATACTCATCACCGATGAGTGGATGTTACTGCACCAGCGTGGGAGAGCTACAACCAAACGAGCTACCCCCGATCCAAACGGCCAATGGACATCAGAGACTGGACGATCACGCCAACGACGCAGGTAGTGGCCAACATCGCCACAAGTAGAGGAAAGCACTTCAACCTGGAGTATCCTGTAATGCAAAAAGATGGTCCTGGGGAACCTCGAAAAAGCATTAGGCAACAAAGGAAAAAAAATTTGAACATCAACTACGCTCGTCCGGATCCAATATTGGTCCTTTTTAATCTCCCTCTGATACCAAATTGATGTAGACGTACGCGTTAGAGCTGAATTATAACTACGGACGCGCACGACTATCTCTTCACCACTAATTCTATGCTCACACAATTGTTCTACGCCGCTCCACTCTATTACATTCATTCAATTTCACGCTAGTGTACGGGTAGCCAAACCGTTTCGAGATCAAATAAGGGCGATAGGCCGGTATCCGATCGAGGTAAAAAATACCAATATTGGATCCGGACGAGCGAAGGTTGTACCCAAAGAGATTTACCGAAAATTATCACGAATTTGGAAAAGGTAGATCTCTCCCAACAAAAGAAAACGAGGGTTCGCCAAACCCTTTACGAAATTAAGTTGATCAAGAAAACAACGCAAAATAATTAAAGCTAATCACGAAATTTCAAATGATTTCAAAATTTAATCCCAGAAATTCCACCACAAGATTATTTAAGGAAAGAGACACACGAAAGTGGAAAGGTTCGTTACCAAACCGGAATGGGTGATTCCGATTCACTCGGCGAGAAATGTTCTTCAACGGCTCCACCAGAATCACGCCGGTAGGAGTGAAATTCGTCTGCCTTCGTTGCGTTACGCTGGAAATGGAGAGTCCCGTCGAAATCTTCTTAATATGGAAGTAAATATCTTCAAGTATGGCAAGAGAGAAATAATGTGGCGGTTGTCTTGGTGGAGGTGGAGGCAGCTTGGGTTGGCCATGATGGTGGTGTTTCGGGTAGGAGGAAGGAGGAGGGTGGTCGGCTCTTGTTGGAGGGAAAAGGAAGAGGTGGCGGCCTTGGGAGTTGTGGATGGTGGCTCGGGTAGGAGAGGTGTGGTGGCCGGGTTGGAGAAAGAGAGAGGGAGGAGGAAAAGCCGAGATTTGAGAGAGGGGATGAGAGGTGGCCGGCGGCCAAGGAGAGAGAAGGGGGAGCAAGAGAAAGATCGGCCAAGAGAAGAGGAAGGAGGAAGCTTCAAGAGGTAAGGATTTTCAAATTTCTTTTCATTCAATCTCCTCCAAATAGAGGGGGGGGGGGACATGCCTATATATAGGCTACAACAACAACAACACTCCAACTGGCTACATGCAGCCCAAATATGAAAACATGAAAATAAAACACACACATACATCATGATTTTATATCATAACCATGATGTACATATTACATGAAATAAAAGTGCAATTATTAAAAAATAAAACACACAAAACATGGATTAATAATTAGTAATAATTTGATAACAATTATTATTAATTATTAATAAATCGGCTTGCGATTCGGATGCCTATTATGGCGATGCTCTTCACGGTCATTTGTTAGTGCGCCGTCTTCAACGTGTTGCGCGCCGTAGTATCCATCAACACCCAGTCGCCCACAGCGAACTACACGTTCCTGTGCTTGGCATTATAGTACTTCGCTTGCCGGTCCTGAGCGATAAGCAACCTCTCCCAAATGGTACAAACCAAATACGTAGCATCTTCCACCTCTTGGCGCTTGTACAACTTTGACTCACCCGTTTCTAACCAAGACAACGACGTGCGACATTTTCTACCTTAAAGGGCCTCGAAGGGCGTC
This sequence comes from Platanthera guangdongensis, assembly GCA_039583875.1. NCBI lineage: Eukaryota > Viridiplantae > Streptophyta > Magnoliopsida > Asparagales > Orchidaceae > Platanthera > Platanthera guangdongensis. The sequence continues at coordinate 34,767,752 of CM077167.1, read as the reverse complement.
ATTTGAATACTCGTCTGGTAGCTATTGTTGTACGCAAATTCCACCAAATAAAGATGGTCTTCCCATTGCTTTCCAAAGTCCAAGACACACATCCAGAGCATGTCTTCCATAGTTCTATTGACCCTCTCAGTCTGCCCATCCGTTTGCGGATGAAAGGCTGTGCTGAATTTCAACTTGGTCCCCAACATTTGCTGCACTAGCCTCCAATCATTGGACGTGAACCGCCCATATCGGTCAATCACGATGCTGCAGGGCACACCGTGAAGCCGAACTATATTATCCACATATAGTTTTGTCAACTTCTCCACCAGATCATCCTTCCTATGCAGAATGAAATGCGACACCTTCGTTAGACGATCTACGACCACCCAAATGACGTCGTTCCCCTTTTGCGACCTTGGCAAACCGTGCACATAGTCCATAGAGATGTCGTCGAATTTCCACTCCGGAATAGGCGAGGACTTCAGAAATCCTCCCGGCTTTTGGTACTCTGCATTCACCAAGGCGCAAGTTTGGCACTTCGCCACGTAGAGCTCCACATCCTTCTTCAAACCCGACCACCAAAATAGTTTCTTGACATCGCGGTATATCTTCATGCTCCCCGGGTGAATCAAGTACTTGGTATGATGTGCTTCGTACAACAATTCCACCCGCAAATTGCCCACACTTGGGACGCACAGACGACCGTCTTTCCAAAGTAATCTGTCCTCCACAACAAATTGGGAATTTGACCCATCCAGAGCCTCTTCCATGAACTGCTTCATATGGCCATCCAAATCCAAAGCCTGCCGAATCCGATCAGCCAGGTCATATTGGACATCAGTCCAATTCAGTACTACTTCAACACTTGATTGCTTATCTACACAAACAATCTCCAACGCCTCCAACTCCCGAACCAACCGCTCGTCATGGATCGATAGCCAATTAGCTTGAGCTGGGGCCCGACGACTCAACGCGTCCGCAACCGCATTGCCCTTACCAGGCACGTAGTGGATCTTGAATGTATAGTCCCCCAGGAACTCCATCCATCTACGCTGCCGCATATTCAGATCTTTTAGATCAATCAGATACTTCAGGCTCTTATGATCAGTGTAGATATCAATCTTCACACCATACAAATAATGCCTCCACAGCTTCAAGGCAAAAATCACGGCCGCTAACTCCAAGTCATGGACCGGATAGTTCCTCTCGCGCACTTTCAGCTGTCTCGAGCCATAAGCTATCACACTTCCGTGTTGTAGTAGCACGCAACCCAAACCGCTGCCCGAAGCATCACTATAAATCTCATAACCTTCGGTCCCACTCGGCGAACTCAGCACAGGCGCCGTGGTCAACCGACATTTCAGCTCCTCAAAAGCTCGCACACACTCTGGCGTCCAAACGAACTTCTGCTCCTTCCTCGTCAAAGTAGTGAGAGGTAACGCTATCCGCGAGAAGTTCTCTACAAAGCGCCTATAATAGCCGACAAGCCCCAGAAAGCTCCGAACTTCCTCTACCGTAGAAAGCTCAGGCCACTCCCGTATCGCAACAATCTTCACCGGATCCACCGCAATACCTTCCCCACTCACTACATGACCGAGGAACGCCACTGAGGATAACCAAAACTCGCACTTCGAGAACTTGGCATACCACTGATTCCTCCTTAGCGTCTCCAAAACCAAATGAAGATGCTTGAAGTGATCTTACTCACTCTGCGAGTACACCAAAATTTCGTCGATGAAGACGATCACAAAATGGTCCAAGTACTCCATGAAGGTCCTGTTCATCAAACCCATGAACACTGACGGCGCATTAGTCAGCCCAAACGGCATGACCGTAAACTCGTAATGCCCGTATCTCGTACTGAACGCTGTCTTCGGGATATCACTCTCCCTTATTCGCAGCTGATAGTACCCAGACTTGAGGTCCAACTTTGAGTACACCGTCGACCCGACCAACTGATCAAAAAGATCATCGATCCGGGGGATCGGGTACTTGTTCTTTTCCGTCAACTTGTTGAGCTCCCGATAATCAATACATATCCTCAAGCTTCCATCCTTCTTCTTAACAAAGAGGACCGACGCGCTCCAAGGCGAAGAACTTGGGCGCACATACCCTTGCTCCAACAATTCTTGCAGTTGCACCTTCAGCTCCGCCATTTCTTTAGGCGCTAGCCGATATGGAGAGCGTGACACATGCTTTGCACCTGACACTAGCTCAATCGTAAAATCTATCTCCCGTTGAGGCGGGGCTCCAGGAAGATCTCTAGGGAACACATCAGGGTACTCCGATACCATAGAAATACTATCCAACGCTGGCTTCGGCTTTGCAACCTCCACTAGTGTAAAGAATAGTTCTGCACCGGCATGAACCGCCTTCACTACCTGAAGAGCAGACTTCAACATCTTGCTCGACCCCTTCAAGCCCCTAAAAGTCGTCTCACAACTTGCTCCTAACTTGACTTCCTTGCGACAATAATCAATATAGGCCAGCTGCTCCGAGAGCCAGTCCATGCCAAATATAACGTCGAACTCCACCAACGGAAGTAACGATGCTTGCAGATCGAACTCCTGATTCCCAATGTGAATCTTACACCGCAGATTCTATCCGCGCGCATCGAACACCCATTGGGCAACAACACATCCAACTTATCCTTCACCATCGAAGAAGGGACTCCGATGCGTGATATAAATCCTTCGAACAAGAAGGAGTGTGAAGCTCCCGTATCGAAGAGTGCTCTTGCCGGATTTTCACAAATCAAAACAAATCCTAAACAAGCAGTGGTAAGGTAACATGTGCATAACAAGTATTTAAAGAAATTAACTTGCTATAAATTAAACCATACCTGTCACCACATCCGCCTGTTTGATGGCCTCCTGTTGGCCAAGATTATACACCCTTGGTTGGGCCGGAGCATAATGGGACGCGGTTGACTCCACCGCCTTGCCCTTCTCTTCGTAAGCCGCTCCCGGCTTCCTTTCGGACTTGGGACGTCCGCTCCAACAATCACGGGCAAAGTGCCCCGACTTCCCACAAGTAAAGCATGCACCTGGGGTCCGACCCGTAGTCGCCACAAAAGCACCAGAAGGAGCTGGACCCGAAGTCCTATGCTTCTTAAAGAACCTTCGATAGCCGGACTTTGAAGTAGTCGGCGCCTTGAATTCGGATTTCTTATCACCCAAGCTTTTCTTTGCTTGCACAATCTTCATGTCCTTCTCCAAGGACCGGGCCGTGTTGACCAAGGTTAAGAAACCTTGCGTCATCGGCCCCGAGAGTAGTAGCCTCAACTCATCTCTCAACCATTCGTAGAATCAATTCGTCTTGCGCTCCTCATCCGCGATGGTGGAGCTAGCATATCAACTCAAACGAGTAAACTCGTGGAGATATTCATCCACGCTACTGTCCCCTTGAACCATATTCAGGAACTCGTTCTCCAACGCTATCCTCTGCGCCGAAGGGAGGTATCTAGCCAAGAACAATCTCGAGAACTCCTCCATCGAGACATCAATAAGTTGCCTACCTCTCAATAGATGCAGCTTCAATCCTTCCCACCACAATCTCACTTCACCATCCAGAAGGAACGTAGCAATGGTGGTCATTTGCCATTCCTCCGTCTTCGTTGCTGTCAAGACTCTCTTCACCCTGGAGATCCAATCTTCAACTTGAGATGGGGTTACCAACCCTGAGAATACCGGAGGATTAAAGCTCATGACATGTTTGAGCTGTCTCTCAGTTGCCCTCCTTGGCACCAACGGCTCCACTACTACCTGCTCCACTCGCCTCGGCTCCACCGCTGGAAGAGGTACCTGCTCCATCGCAGGAGCGGGCTGCTGCATTTGCCTTGCAGGCTGCGCATTCATCATGGCCAACACTGCTTCGGCCACCAATCGTATGGTCTCAGCCGATGGAGGTGTTGCAGGAGCAACATCTGGTGCACTGCTAGCTGATGCGTGTAATACGGCAAGCGCACCGGTCACACAAGTAATAAAGTTTTGGGAATAAATACCCAAGTGTCGGTCTCTTGAGGAATGCAATTAGCGTAGAACGGCAACAGTACCGAGAATATCGTTATGAGAGTTAAAAATAGAACAAAAAGGAAATAGCGGACTAGGGAGATTGTGGATGTTTGATCTACTGAACTAGTAAAAGCTATGCGGGTCGACGACACCGCTTCGCAAGGTGAAGTGGGTTTGTCAGCCGCTATGCTGAACTTCAGTTGGGCGAGTGGAAGGGAAGCTAATGGATTGCAGCGTTCTTGTGTGGATTGCAAACGGACAAGGCACAAGAATGAAGTGGATGTGGGGTGAGCGAGGCACATTCACAGACAGAACTCACAAGCATAAGAAGAGACTAACATTTCATTAACTAGAAAATAAACTTGATGTTCAGGGATGAAAATGTTCGTTACACTGCTCAAAACATTTATAACACAGAGGAAGGGGAAGAGGAGTAAACCAAAAGAGAATGAAGATCCACCGTAGGTCGTGGCCAGAGTAGCGAGTTATCAATCCGCTTCCGGGCTCAGTCCAAGGAGGCTTCCGGTACCAACGATTTGTCACCTCGAAGGCCTTTAAGTCCGTTCTCTAGGTTATCTACTTCACCAACTCTGCAGGAAAGCTTGGAGTTGACGTCATCAATGGCCGAGGGCTTCGCCGGAGTGTTGAAAAGCTTCAGAGTAGTTGGAAATGGCTTCCCGATGAAGGTGGAAGTGATGGAGCAGCTGGAGAAGTGAAAAGGCGATTCCCGCGCACTCTCCGATCGTAGCAAATGACAGGCGTTGACCTAAAACGCGGAGCAGGGCCTTATATACGGAGGCAGCAGAAGCAGTACGCACGAGCAGTGGCGCACGACCAGTGGTCGTGCGCACTGTAGGTCGATGATCGTGCGGCTTTTCCAAATAAACCTGCAACCTGGACAAGAAGCATCAGCATAAAAGCGCACGAGCAGTGGCGCACGACCAGTGGTCGTGCACACTATGGCCAGTGCTCGTGCGATTACCGAGAAAGGGTTATGAAAACGGGGGTGTAATGTGCATGAACAGTGGCGCACGACCAGTGGTCGTGCGCAGTAAGTCCAGTGGTCGTGCACAGTATTCCTGCATCGTCGGAGTCTCCCGAGCAGTTCCGGAGCACGCACACGACCACTGTACCAGCAGAAGGGGCAGAAAAGCCACCAGAACGTGCATACCACATCCCCGAGATAGGGCTAAAGAATAACAACAAAATGGAAACACAGAAAGCACACAGAAGCGGGCCTACAGTGCACTTAATCGTGAAATAGGTACATAAGCACAAATAAGCAATAAAGGCTCTCAAGTGTAGTGCTAAGACGATAAAACTAGCCCAGATGAGTCCAAAAATCAGTGTAAAATGTGGACTCATCACACCCCCAGACTTAACCATTTGCACGTCCCGAGCAAATCATTACTCCATGGACTCGAAGATAGCTAACTGGCTCTGAAATTTCAAAAAGAAGTAAGACGAGAAATCAAATATATCATGAGTATAGAAGATATAATAGAAAAACTTTTTAATTATACAACGTAGTTTAAACTATTCTACAGATGTAAATAAATATTGTAATTGCTCAAAATTAGAATTCTGGAGAATCGTGCGATCATGTGCAGGAAGAAAGTAGGCAGGCCACTAAGGTGAGCATTGCCAAAGTTCGGGACTCAGGATCACCTCCAAAGGAATCCACCAATGTCGGGGACCATATGCTTGCACATTCACACTCTCTCCACGGCGCGGGTTAGACTCAAGCGTGAATCAGTAGGACTTGTAGGAGGAAATGGGGCTTAGGCGACGGCTTGGTGGTCAAAGATAAACATGAAGGCTCTATGCAACCAAAGCGAGCGAAAACAACCCAAACCAAAACAACCACTTAGAAAAGAATGGGGCACACGCCCCCAGACTTAGCTTGAAATCTGGGAGTGAACACGGCTGAACCCGAACAAATTCAATAAAGAGGATGGGGATCGAAATCTCAAAGCAATTCTTTCATATATATATATATATTTTCATTTGCACGAATCAGCTTTTTATTTTCGAAAACTGTTGTTTTCTTTTCTGCGCTAGCAATCCCCAAACGAAGCAATCCAAACGGGAATAAAATCAGCACCCCCAAAAACAATGTCCACTAATCACAACCTCGACAAAACAGTAAATACAAATCAGCTCAAGCATTTGATTGCGAAGGTGGGTTTAGCTTCAGGCCTTGGTGAAAGTGAGTGGAGTTGGATCAAAGGAAGGGTAGGCACAAATTTGACATGCAATGGTTAACAGGTAGGAATGGCTAAACAAGGCTCAAACTAGCCAAAAAGAAGGCCTACGTCATGCTCACGCTTAACTAACCGTGCACCAGTGCTTCGAGAGTAGCTTAGCGCAAGTTCTTAGCCACCGAGAAAGATGATCCTTCCCCCCGACTCGAGCAATACGAGTCTAGTGGCGGCTACACACATTCTTACGCTATCGTTCGATTATCCCAGATTCAGATTTTGAGCAGTACAAACAATATTTACGTGAGCAGAAAAGAATAAATCTACGAGTATAAAGAAAAATTAGTTCTATCCTAACTCTACACAAACCATGAGTATTCGATTAGGAGCACTGCATGAGTTTTGAACTACTCAATCCTGAAATCCTAAGCAAGTACCACTATTTTAAAGTTTACACAAAAGCAATAAATTTAACTCGGGTTGTGCGCGTGGGTAAGGGCGCACTCGTGTGGGTGATTCAGTGTGTGCAACAAAAAGCAAGAAATAAGTAAATAAGAAACTGGAATGCAACAGAAAGTGCGGTGTAGTGACCACAGGCATACTCCCCCCCAGACTTAAAGTGGACAACGAGAAAAAAATAAGCAGTCCAAATAGGAAAAATAGCTAGGGTAGGAAGTACCTATGCTCAAAATTGAGCATACCAGTCGGGCAACGAGATGTCCAAGTGCGGCCAAGTTGCTGCGCCTCAAATAATCCTGCACCTGCGATTAAAGGATGCAAGCCAAACAAAATCTGGACACATATATATATGAAGAAATAAACCGAACTCAAAACACAGCATAGGACCGAACGGTCCAACTTGGGTTGTCTCCCGAAAGCCCTTTTGTTTACCGTCCTTAAGGTGGACCAAATACCTGTATTAGCAGTTCAAATAGAGAGTTCGATACATAAAAAAAAGAAAAGACAATAGTCGGCTCCCAGATGGGCGCTCACAAAAATATAGGAGCTGTCTTGCTCAGAAAATATAAATAATAGAAAAGAAACAGAAGGCGTGGTAGACTAGCTCTGTGGTGAGTTCCACTCACTCCCCCTCACTATCACTATCGTGAATCTCGATTGGTGACAGACGTGGACCAGGTGTTGATGGGGCGACATGAGTGGGCGGTGGTTGAATGTTCATCCCGTCTCGCACTGCTTGCTGATAAATAAAATCCTGCATCCAAAACTGGGAAGCTTCCAGATCAGCAAGGCGCTCGGATAAATATGGGACACCCCTCTCTTGAACTGAGCTGGACTGGCGGCTATATTGCCCCTCATGCTTTATGGGCGGCCTCAGTTGTTGTTGACTCTGCTGCGGTGGCACTCCTGCACTCCGCCTGCCCATAGCGGAAGATTCACCCGGCTCTCCTTCATCTTCCCCTTCATCTCTACCCGCAGGCGCATCACAAGGCATGCAGACAATAAACTGTCGGCCACCTTTTCTCCCTACCACACGTAGAAAATGGCAACTCACCATTTTGGCCCTGGAGATCATGGATGGGGCAGTGACCTGCACCATCGGAGGTAGCTGGCTCCAAACTGCCAAACTTTTGGCAATGCGGGTAATGTAGTAAGCACCCCCGATCGCGCCCGCGAGACCATAAGTGGCCTCGTGGTGGAAGAAATAGGCCAGCATATACCCCAAATGGAGGGGGTACTGCTGCTGCATGCTAGATAAGGAGATCAAATCCTGCCACCCCACCACATTCTTGCTCAGGGCCCTAGCGGTGAGTGAATGACTAAGCAAATGCTGCATAAACCTGAGAGCGGGGGACACAATTTTTGTTGACTTGGCACGGCGGGCTACATACTCCTCGTGCCCTCCGGTCAGAGAATGCCAAGCGGACCGCAGCGTCACACCCTCTGGAAAATCAATGCACAATGCGGGGAAATTAATCTGGGATGCCTCTGCCTCGGAATAGACACCTGCATGGATGACAAGCTCGGGCAGTGTGACCGTGAAGACATTTCCCATCATCCGAAAGGAACAAGTGGGGAGATAGTGGTTGTCCGCCATTGTCTCCCAAGTGAATGTGGAAAGTAATTCCAATGTCAATTCCCAGAAGCCAAGCTCGTCGCACTCGAATAACTTGCTCCAGAAATCGAAAGAGTAGAGAATGAGCACGGCCTCTGCTAATGCACCGTCATCCCCAATGGAACGCAGCTCGTTCCAGTCAACAAGCCGCTGAGAGAGGAATGGCTTGTCCTTCAAGGAATTATAGCGTTGAGTATGCTCTGCCTTAGCAAAAGTTCCCATTCTTCCCAAAATCTGCACAGGGCTTGCTGAAACACGACCGGATCGTTGATAGGCCTTGACTATAGGGCGTCGTCTAGGTTCCATTACAACAAAGTAAGGAAGGGAGATATGAAGTTGAGGGATCCTACCAGAGGAGAGAGAGACAAACCACCGGAGAGGAATCAGAAGAAGATGAGCGCCGACAATGCACGCGCAGCGGACCAAGCGGGAGATTAGGGCGCACGCACAGTGGACAGCGACTGGAAAATAAAAAGAAACCGGGCATGCGCGCGACCAGTGGTCGTGCGATTATAAGTAGTGCGCATGACCAGTGGTCGTGCGCCGTGAAATTTTTCACACGCCTGAGTTTTCAGTCTATTTCACACTGCTGACCACGTGGTGCCGCAGAGAACTCAACACACACCTGGGCTACCACACCCAAATAATGAAATACAAACAAAAATTGTAACAAAAGAAACACTATCCTAGATAACTGTTGGGTTTATTGTCTCCCAACAGGACTTATACAAAATCTGAGCATCTCCTAACTGATGGGTGAATGAAACTGGAAATGCTCAGGAAGAGGTTCATGGTCACGCTGCGGTAGCGGGTACCGGAACGGAGATAGAACATAAGCCCCAATACCTGTATACGTATACCTATCGAAAGTTTCAGGCATGGGCAAAAAGTCACTTGGGAAGCTCATCGGCTCCAACTCCATCTGCATCCGGTTACAATAAGTCCGAGGCCGCATTACAGGCCCTTGTACTGATTGGACCAATTCCACAATGTGGTCCTGCATGGGAGTAGACACGAGAGCAGGGTCAAGAAATAAACTAGAAGAATAACATAAACGGACCTCGATCTTGGGGATGATCCCAGAGTCATCCCCCGTCGGCGGAATTGTGGATGCTTCCAAACAGCTGTCTAAGCTAGTGCAGGAATATTCTGAAGCTGCATCTGCCTCGTCCATGCCTCAGGCATCCTCACATGGGATGGAGGTCAAAACCTCTGCCACGGAGTCGTCCTCATTGACTGGATCTAACAGAATGCGGGAAATGCTAATTTCCACCTGCAATTCAATCTCAATAGCACGGTCAGAAGAAGAAAGAATGCTATGCAAAGAGGAAGGTGAAGATACGAAGCTTGGTAGGACGTTAAGCGCTGGCTCTTCACAACTAAAAGATTCTATGCTAGTTGAAGTATGCACTTCAGGAGTATAAATAGCAGTGTCAGAATGGGGATAAGCACATGTATTAGTGCACATACCTGGGATGTCTTCTCCATAACATAGAGATGACAATGACACATACCCCGATACAAAAGGGATGTTGCCCAAGGTTGAAGTGGAGACAATCCGAAAATCCGGCTCGTCATCCACCGCTAGCTCAGCTAGGTATGCAGCGCAATCCTTCAATGCATGATCCCAGCTTCGACAAAAAAGGCACTGCTTAGCCGGCTTCGGCGGTGCAACGGGTGCTGAAGCTGAATAAAAGTAGTGCGGCAATGGCTCCACAGGTCGGTAGCTAACCGGCTTATGTCGACGATATGTCGATTCATGAATTTCCTGGCTACTATACTTCTGAGGGCATCTGTCGCTAGCATGAGAGATGTCTCCACAATGACGGCAATTGATATTGAAATTGGCCCACATTGCAGCGATTTCAAATATAAGGGATAGAACTACTTGGCATAGATTCTGCGAATAAAACTAACAATTCCATCTGATGGAATAACAACACAAGAGAAAAGGGATCAAAAACAACAAAACAACTCGTATAACGAAATTCTCAGTCATCCGGAGTCGCTCTACAGTTGCACTCCCCGGCAACGGTGCCAAAAACTTGATGCGTGTAATACGACAAGCGCACCGGTCGCACAAGTAATAAAGTTTTGGGAATAAATCCCCAAGTGTCGGTCTCTTGAGGAATGCAATTAGCGTAGAACGACAACAGTACCAAGAATATCGTTATGAAAGTTAAAAATAGAACAAAAAGGAAATAGCGGACTAGGGAGATTGTGGATGTTTGATCTACTGAACTAGTAAAAGCTATGCGGGTCGACGGCACTGCTTCGCAAGGTGAAGTGGGTTTGTCGGCCGCTATGCCGTACTTCAGTTGGGCGAGTGGAAGGGAAGCTAATGGATTGCAGCGTTCTTGTGTGGATTGCAATCGGACAATGCACATGAATGAAGTGGATGTGGGGTGAGCGAGACGCATTCACAGATAGATCTCACAAGCATAAGAAGAGACTAACATTTCATTAACTAGAAAATAAACTTGATGTTCAGGGATGAAAATGTTCGTTACACTGCTCAAAACATTCATAACACGGAGGAAGGGGAAGAGGAGTAAACCAAAAGAGAATGAAGATCCACCGCGGGTCGTGGCCGGAGTAGCGAGTTGTCAATCCGCTTCCGGGCTCAGTCCAAGGAGGCTTCCGGTACCAACGATCTGTCACCTCGAAGGCCTTTAAGTCCGTTCTCTAGGTTATCTGCTTCACCAACTCTGCAGGAAAGCTTGGAGTTGTAGTCATCAATGGCCGAGGGCTTCGCCGGAGTGTTGAAAAGCTTCGGAGTAGTTGGAAATGGCTTCCCGACGAAGGTGGAAGTGATGTAGCAGCTGGAGAAGTGAAAAGGCGATTCCCGTGCACTCTACGATCACAGCAAATGACAGGCGTTGACCTAAAACGCGAAGCAGGGCCTTATATATGGAGGCAGCAGAAGCAGTGCGCACGAGCAGTGGCGCACAAACAGTGGTCGTGCGCACTGTAGGTCGATGATCGTGCGGCTTTTCCAAATAAACCTGCAACCTGGACAAGAAGCATCAGCATAAAAGCGCACGAGCAGTGGTGCACGACTAGTGGTCGTGCGCACTATGGCCAGTGCTCGTGCGATTACCGAGACAGGTTTATGAAAACGGGGGTGTAATGCGCACAAACAGTGGCGCACGACTAGTGGTCGTGCACAGTAAGTCCAGTGGTCGTGCGCAGTATTCCTGCATCGTCGGAGTCTCCCGAGCAGTTCCGGAGCACGCACACGACCACTGTACCAGCAGAAGGGGCAGAAAAGCCACCAGAATGTGCACACCACATCCCCGAGATAGGGCTAAAGAATAACAACAAAATGGAAACACAGAAAGCACACAGCAGCGGGCCTACAGTGCACTTAATTGTGAAATAGGTACATAAACACAAATAAGCAATAAAGGCTCTCAAGTGTAGTGCTAAGACGATAAAACTAGCCCAGATGAGTCCAAAAATCAGTGTAAAATGCAGACTCATCACTAGCCTCAGAAACTCGACGTTCCGACGGCCCAGCACCACTTCTGGTCACCTATAGTGGTACAAAACATCGTTAAGCGACCAAACAAAATTTCAAAAGCAATTATAGGAACGCGCAGGTTCCTCAAACACGTGTATTTTCATTCCTATGTGGACATTCATGGGTTCTTTTACTGTTATAACGATGACGCACACACATGTGCTCACCACCCCTTAAAAAGAATTTGCCCACGAATTCATCTTAAGCCCGACCAAAACCAGTAGTCTGATACCAAATTGTAACACCCCCTATCCGTCACATAGCATATAGCAGTAGGTCCGGCCGGAGCCCGACGCCATATACCACAGACAGACCGGGTGGTTACTCAATGGAAACCATCCAACTAATCCAATGTCTTACACAGAGCATTCTAGCGGAAGCAGTTTTATAAGTTGTAATTAAAAGAACCCAGCACAAATCATGAATGTCCACTAATACACCAAATAGGAATGTAGTACATACACAAGTACATGCCTTAAGGCCTTACAAAATGGTTTAATTAAAATTACATGATTTACAAACCACGGGACGCAGGCCGGTCATACATGAGTGAAAACAAGTAAACACTTCAATTAGGCCTTCAAGGGCCGGCTTCGCAATTTGGGCTTTAGCCCGCTACTGACCGCTTGGTCCAGCAGCACCTGCAAGCAACAAACCACCGCACGGTGGCAAAATAAGGCAACGGTCAGCAATGCTGACCAAATTATAATGATCCCGCCCCCAAAACGGGGCGGCGATGCTCCTTCCTTGCACTTATTAGCATAACCAAGCAGTATATAAATATACATTGCATCACAGGCATTGGCATGTACGACCACACGCCCCGTGCTCTCAGGGCACATTCTCGGTGAACCAGCCAATGTCACGTCAATTTAAGCCATAGACATTCCGGACTCACCACCGCCACTTTGACGGCCAAACATATGAGCTTTTGTCTTCTTGGCATGGGTCACGTCAATTTAAGCCATAGACCGCCGAAGACCCTCATCTATGCCAACAGCTCTAACTGAATGACATAGAAAGGGTACTGTTCCATCTAACCCGTGCTCACATCGCAACGACAATTTAAGCCATATACGCGGGTCAAACTTCTCCCGAGTCCCGTTTCCAACACACTTCCCATAACCCGGTTATGTTTCAAGTTGGCTCCCAGGCCACCAAGTTAGCAAGATCATGCATCCGCCCAGTTTTCCGGGTGCACCTTAGGGTTAATCCCCAAAGCACCCTGTTGCAATCTACCACGTAGAAAACCCGAAAACAAACAATCGCACGGAGTCTTCTCCGGCATTTATGCAATGCAACATCACCGATCCAGACCAACATGTCCGAATAGGCTTCACACATCATGCCTATGTCCGTTCTCGTTTACGGACTCTACACAACGAGGACTATTCATGTCTACCCGTAGGAACGCCTCAAACTCACCGCAAACTCGCGAGAGCGGGCTTCCTATGCAAAAGAAGTAGAGCTTCACATGCTCAAGTAGAGAATCTTACCCTAGCATTCTTCCTTGGCGCCATGGAAATTTAAGCGGATGAAAAGCACCGCACTCTCTTTGCCTCCGTAGATCCGAAGTCGGTTCGCGATTTGGAGCTCCGAAGCTCTGCCGGTGACCGGATCTAGGCTTCTTCTTCCTCCTTTGCTCTCACCTCTCTCTTGACTTAGAAAGAGAACCACTCAAGTAAAATGAGGGTTTCAAAGGCCCAATCTCGGGTATATCCCAGTAGGGACAATCCCCAACCGTCGGATCCCAAAATAAGGAAACGAATGGCTACGATTCGTAGCTGAAAAGTAAAACCTGGGCCGAACACAGCCTATGACACGCCCGTGTCCCTCATTCGCTGTCAAAATCGACGCGTCTTGAAAGACACATGGGCATCGGACACGCCCGTGTTCGACTTGACACGCCCGTGTTCCAACTGACACGGCCGTGTGGTCGGCCATGTGCCCCCATCGACATAACCCCCAAAACAACCCGAGAATCACACGGGTCTTGGACATGCCTGTGTCCAAATTGACATGCCCGTATCACACCCTAACACGCCTGGGCTCCAGGCCGTGTTCACGGTCTAGACACTTCATCGAGCGAAGTTCTTCGACCACACGATACAGCCTTGGACACGACCGTGTACTAGGCCGTGTGCCTTGTCTCGACACATCATCAAGCGAAGTTCGTCGACTCCCCGGGCCGATTGTCGACACGGGCTCGACATGCCCTGAGACACGCCCGTGTCTCAGGCCGTCTGCCCCCTCTCAACACATCGTCGAGCGAAAATGTCGACTCCCGGGCCGATAGTCGATACGGGCTCGACACGCCCTGAGACACGCCCGTGTCTCAGGACGTGTTCGCTGCTCGACGATCGTTGACTCCAAATTTCGTCGACCTCGCGGCCAACTCGTCGACTTGAGCCTGATACGCCCCGGGACACTCCCGTGTCCCAGGCCGTGTTCCCCCTGCTAAATACCAGATTTGGCCCAAAACGCCTCCCGTCGCTCTTTTGAGTTTCGGGGCGTTACATGCTGCTAGTGACCGAGTGAGTGGAGAGGGTAGATAAATAGGGCCGGCTGGGTTTTCTTCTCCTCATTTCTCTTTTCCCAAGCCATCTACTAGCTTCTAGCGGAAGGCATCAGGCGACGGAGGTGCTGGAACTCCGGCCGGTGATTGCTGGAGGTTTAGAGCTCGTTTTTCTCGGGTAAGAGAAGATTTGGACTGCTCTCACCCGGATCTTCCTCCCTATGTATGTATTTCTTGTTTTATTTTTGTCTTTGTTAGTAAGGTTTTTTAGGGTTTGTTCTTCTTCCTCTAAAAAACTTCAGGTTTTCCTCTTAGGTGGACGATCTTGCCGCCGGTGCCGAATTTTGGAAGGCAGCTGCTGTTTCCTGGAGGTAGAGGCAAGTGGCGCTCTTTGCCCTTGCCAACCTTGATTTTTACTCCAATTAATCTTATTATAGTAGCTCATTCTTTCTTTTTCCTGGAAGCTAGGGTTGCTGCAGTTTTCATCGCAGCTAGATCTTGCTCAATCTTGTCCAATTTTAATTTATTCTCTCTCTTCTTATTCACTATTTTGTGTCCAGGTAGTGGCTGGAGGTAGGATTTTAGTTTGATAGTTTTAGCACAGCTTGGTTGGTAGCTGTAGCTGGGTAGAAGGGTAGGAGAGAGGAAATTAGAATTTTTTTTAGTTCTCTGGATGGGAGCGTTGAGTGAGCCTAGGGAAAATACTTAGATTTTAAAAAAACTAAGTCAAAAGCGTTGACAACGTTGAGTGAGGTGAGCTCACTCAACGCCATCCAAGTTTGTCTTAGGCGATGACAACGTTGAGTGAGCTCGCTCAACACCGTCCAAGTTTGGCTTAGGCGTTGACAGCGTTGAGTGAGTTAAGCTCACTCAACGCCGCCAGCTTGGTTAGATTATTTCTAAGTGTAAAAGCGTTGATAGCATTGAGTGAGATGAGCTCACTCAACGCCGTCTGCCTTGGTAGTTTTTCTTTTCTAAGTCTTTTGGCGTTGAGTGAGTGGAGCTCACTCAACGCCATCTAGCCTGAAGACTTTTCTAAGTATTTTGGCGTTGAGTGAGTGGATCTCACTCAACGCCGCTTAGCAGACAGTTTTTTTTGCTAAGTCTAAAGCGTTGAGTGAGGGGAGTTCACTCAATGCCTATAGCTGTTTGGCGTTGACACACTCAACGTCGTTGTCCTGAGAGTGAGTTTTTTTTGCGGTTAAGCCATTTGGCGTTGAGTGAGTGGAGCTCACTCAGCGCGGCATCGAGTGAACTCAACGCCTTCCCCACTGGCTGTTGGCGTTGAGTGAGTGGAGCTCACTCAACACCGCGTTAAGTGAACTCGACATTTTTTCCTTGGGATGGTGTTTTCTCTAGGATTGTTAGTGTGTCTTTTCCCTTGGGGGGGGTGTCACAACCCGCATTTCCTCAACAAGTACATCATATCAGAGCAAGAGGAACTACGGGTTATGATGCCACGTCGTGCAGGGGATAACTGCACACGCTCAGGCAACTCTTGACGCTTACTTAATTCAACCGTGGAGTGTAAGAAAACCTTTGGATTGAATGGCCGTATCCCTCGGCCGTAGGTATCAAAACTATGTTTGTACGCGGCAGAAATACTTTGTTTATTGATAATGAACTCCTATATGCAGCCTATCATGATACTATTATAAGCAATCCTCTTTGTTTACGTTATTTGAAAATAAGTCTTAGTTGATTAAAACATGTATGCATGATATACATAATAGGTTTTTGTTTAGTTTAAAAATATCTAATGCAACCTATCATAAATCTTTCCCAAGAGCAAAAAGACATCATTCACATGAGTCACATAGCAGTCTATTATTCATCCATCACAAGTAAGAAAACCCACCAAATGGGCGCCAACAAGCTGACACGAACCCATTGGGGTATATGTATGTCTGTACAACAAAGAGAAGCACTACCTCGCCAAAGAAGCTCGGCAAGCTCCACAGCAACTCCACTAACCAACCTAGCCGCTCAACCGGCTACAACCTGCACCTGAGGCATTCAAGAAAGAATACCTCAGCAATCAACCAAACCATACAAAAGAGAGCATGAATTTCATAATGGATCAAGAAGGGGCTTACCGACCCCGTAGCAATGCTTCATACAAGTAAAAAGAGTGCATAAAACAAGTGGAAAACGCACCCAAAACATATGCCAACCGCACCAAGTGCGTACAAGTTCATCAAATCCTGCTCAACCCGCAGGAGCAAAAGGCAAAACACATGCCCATTCCATCATTCATAGGACAAGAACCTACTAGACAAGTGAAGCATAAGCAGCGGTTAAGTTCAATTTCGCAAGGGTCTTATCGGTGGCGGCCCTAAAGTGGAACGCACCAAACAAAACCAGCCCAAATCGGGGCCAAAGTGGTCTCTCTAACCACAAAAACAAAACCCGGTGGCCACAGGCTGAAACCACACCACCCCTTGCAAAATTATCACACAAACGCTCCCGCCATGCTTCACGAATTCGCCTCGCAAAATGCCCCATAACCCAAGGTAACACGCCTCCTTTCATCGTTCTCACGCATGACAACAAGTTGCTAAAAAGGTAAAGTAATTAAGCCATGATCTACTTGAATTACATGATGAGGAACAAGAACAGTCACATGATTAGGCAAGAAAAAGGCTACATGAACATGAATCAAATTAAAAGGGCTAGATGAACAAGAATCCAATAGCTACATCAATTACATGAGCAAAAGAAATTTAAGAGCATAAGGAAATTGGCTACATGAATCAAAGGCGTTCAGCATAAGGAAATTTAAGAGCATAATAAAGCTAGTGAGGGAGGACCCAAAACAAGAAGAACAAGCTCATGAAACTTGAAAGAGAAACTAGCTATTTTGTTTGCACAATTAAAATCAAGAAAGAAGATTGGCAAGGGTGAAGAACACCGCTTGCCTGAACCGAGACGATGCCGCGACGGCTGCTCCTCTCTTTCCTTGCCTTGCTTGCTCCCTTGCTCTCTTGCTTTCTCTTTGAGAATGAAGAAGAAGATGAAGAGAAGGTGAAATGAGGAGAAGAAACTCTGTTTCGGCCTTATTTCCTCCAGAACAGAGCTGGACCGTTCGATGCAGAATCAAGGAAACGAACGACACAAAAAAACTGGAAAAACTCGATTTTCGGGCCGGTCACGCCCTGTGTCTCGCCCGTGACACAGGGCGTGTACCATAAGCGGCGCCGAAAGTCGGCAATTCCAAGTTTATCCATACGGTACACGACCGGGGTACACGCCCGTGACGGGTCGGTCACGCCCGTGACCTAGGGCGTGTAGCCCGTGTCTCGACACCTTGTCGACACAAAGTGTCTACACTCGACATAGCGTGACACGCCCTATGACACGCCCGTGACCTAGGGCGTGTCTTCTCTCTCGACACTCGACACTCGATACTCGACACTCGACACGCGACACTCGGCACTCGACACGCTGAACACGCCCTGTGACATGCCCGTGTCACAGGCCGTGTACCCTCTCTTGACACCCGACACTCGTCACTCAACACTCGACAAAGCGGGACACGGCCCGTGACACGCCCGTGTCACGGGGCGTGTACCCCATTCGTCGAGCTCAACTCGACGCAAGAAAAATCGTCGAGTCCAGGAGGTCACGCCCAGGTCACGGCCTGGGTCACGCCCGTGACAGGGGGCGTGTCTAGCACAAAAACGACCATTTTTCCCTGTTTTGAAAAATGTTTCTGTGACGTCCTAGACCATTTTTGCCTTAAGCACTTTTTACCCTTTTTTATTTCCTGAACCAGCAACTTATTTTGAGCAACATTACTCGGGCGCGAAAAAGTGCATGCATTCCCTAAGAGGCCTCACCGAGTCCCTCATTTGGACTACGGTTTGCTGGGGAATCGTGCAACTCGGCAACCAAAACAGCCACTCGCAAGCCCGCGGGAAAAACCATGCTCAAACTACAATCAAAGCCAACGTAACGCCCATCATGCGTACGTAATCAAAAAAAATCCGGGGCGTTACAATAACTCCCCCTAACAAAAAGTTTCGCCTCGAAACTTTTCACAAAACCAAACACATAGCAAACCAAGGCATGAATACATGCAACCACCAAATCACATACCAGCTTACGGGAACAAATGAGGGTGAGCCGCCCTCATCGTTGACTCGAGCTCCCACGTCGCACTTTCCACATCCTGATTTTTCCATAGCACCTTGACCATAGGAATCTTCTTTTTCCGCAACACGCGATCTTGGGAGTCTAATATCCGGATGGGCATCTCCTCATATGAAAGATTCGGTGCCAATGGCGGCACAACGTCCAACACTTGCTTGTCATTCCGCACACACTTGCGAAGTTGGATCACATGAAACACATTGTGAACACCAGGAAAGTTCACGGGTAATTCTATTTTGTAGGCGGATGCACCAACTCGCGCAAGAATCTTGAAGGGACCCACAAATCTTGGGTCTAATTTGCGCTCTTTTCCAAACCTTTTAATCCCAACCATTGGGGAGACCTTCACGAAAACAGAATCTCCCACTGCAAATTCTAATTCCGACCTTCGTCGGTTGGCGTACTTTTCATATCGCTCTTGGGCGATTCGGAGCTTCTCCCGAATACCTCGGACGACAACTTCCATGTCCTCGAGCGCTTCCGGACCCAACAAAGGCCGCTCGCCAACCTCAGCCCAAAATAGTGGGGTCCGACATCGACGCCCATATAAAGCTTCGAACGGAGCCATTTGTAAGCTTTCTTGATAGCTATTATTATATGTAAATTCCATAAGCCGCAAACGTTCATCCCATGCTCCGCCATACTCAAGAATATAGCATCGAATCATATCTTCTACAATTTGATTAACTCGTTCCGTTTGGCCATTCGTCTGAGGGTGGTAAGCAGTGGAATATCGCAAATCCGTTCCCAAACCCTCTTGTAGACTTTGCCAAAAATGAGAGGTAAAGCGGGAATCTCGGTCTGAAATGATATTCACAGGCACACCATGCAGTCGAATGATCTCGTTCACATAGAGCTCCGCTATTGTCTTCATCTTAAATGGTATGAAATGAGCACACTTGGTCAATCTATCCACGACGACCCACACGGAGTCATGTCCTCGTGGAGACCTTGGTAGACCTGTAATAAAATCCATTGAGATGCTTTCCCACTTCCAGGTTGGAATCTCCAATGGTGTCAACTTGCCACCAGGCCTCCCATGATCAGCTTTCACCCGCTTGCAGGTATGACATTCCGATACAAATTGCGCTATATCTCTTTTCATTCCATACCACCAAACAATTTGCTTCAGATCACGGTACATTTTTGTTGAGCCTGGATGGTAGGCCATACTTGAGCCATGTGCTTCCCCACACACCATCTCGCGAATATCCCCAACCGCGGGAATACAAAATCACCCATGATACTTTAATGTGCCTGCACCGTCAATCGCAAAATCTGGTAATTCATCCTTTTCCGTCCGAAGAAATAAATGTAAAAGATCCGGATCATCTTTTTGATGTTGTCTTGCAAGCACCAGCCATGACGGTTCTTCTACTGCCGAATGACTTTGCGGTTCATATTTGCCCACCGCAATATCCATCAATAGAAATTCCTCCACAAGACGGTCAACAGAAAGATGAAATAATTTCCCCGTCTTCCGACTCAAAGCATCGGCCACAACATTCGCTTTCCCCGGATGATACTGAATGTCCACATCATAATCAGCTACATACTCAAGCCATCGCCGTTGGCGCAAATTCAGTTCTTTCTGCGTGAAGACATACTTCAAACTTTTATGATCTGTAAAGATTTTACACTGTGCCCCATACAGTAAGTGTCTCCACAATTTCAAGGCAAAGATCACCGCTGCGAACTCCAAATCATGCGTTGGGTAGTTCTTTTCATGACTTTTCAACTGCCGAGACCCATACGCAATCACCTTCTTGTCTTGCATTAACACACAGCCAAGTCCAACGTGCGACGCATCCACAAACACTTCATAATCTTTTCCTTCTGTTGGCAAGACCAACACAGGAGCGGTACATAATCGATGTTTGAGTTCCAGGAAGGAGGTCTCACACTTGCCATTCCAATCAAATGCCACAGTATTCTGAGTTAAGCGAGTCAAAGGTGCGGCCAACGTAGCAAAACCTTCTACAAATCTGCGATAATAGCCGGCCAAGCCCAAGAAGCTTCGAATCTCCTTGTGTGTCTCCGGTCTTCTCCACTCCATAACTGCAGCAATCTTTTCGGGATCCACTGAAATACCATGTTGATTAATAACATGACCCAGGAAGGCAACTTGCGGCAACCAAAACTCACATTTGCTTAGTTTGGCGAATAACCGTTGATCTCGCAAAGTGGCCAACACCAATTGCAGATGCTGTTCATGTTCCTCAGCACTGCGGGAGTAGATAAGAACATCATCAATAAAAACCACCACAAATTTATCCAAATAGTCCTTGAACACCCTGTTCATCAGATCCATAAAAGCTGATGGTGCATTGGTCAACCCAAACGACATTACAAGGAATTCAAAATGGCCATGCCTTGATCGAAAGGCAGTTCGCGGAATATCAGATTCCCGGACCTTGAGCTGATGATAGCCCGAGCGGAGATCAATCTTCGAAAATACGGAACTGCCACGCAGTTGATCAAACAAATCATCGATTCGTGGCAGTGGGTACTTGTTTTTAATCGTCACCTTGTTCAACTCCCGGTAATCGATGCAAATCCGCATCGACCCATCTTTCTTCTTCACAAATAACACTGGTGCACCCCAAGGTGATGAACTCGGCCTGATAAACCCCTTTGCCAACAAGTCATCCAGCTGTGTACGCAACTCTGCTAGCTCACGCGGGGCCATCCTGTACGGCGCTTTCGCAATCGATCGCGTACCCGGCTCCAAATCAATAACAAACTCAACATCACGATCAGGGGGAAGACCAGGAAGATCCGTAGGAAAAACATCTGGAAATTCACGCACAACAGGAATCTCCTCCAAACGCGGCAAAACAGCACTGGTCCCCACAGCAGAGACAAGACAAGCAAAACAATCGGAAACAAACAACGTCCGAACACATACCGCCGAAAGCCCTGGAGAATCCTGACAAGAATCACCATACACACTTCCTGGCTGACCATCGTCCTTAATAAAATCCAAACGCTTCCCTCTGCACTAGATGACGACGTCATAGCGGGATAACCAGTCCATAACCAGAATGACGTCAAAATCCTCCAAATCGATCACTTTGAAATCAGCCTTTGCTCGGAATTCGCCCAACAAAATGGGACAATCAAGAAGGCCCCAGTCTGCCACCACAGAAGCACCGGGAGGAAATTTCACCAAAAACGCATTCCCCACTCGATCTGGTGTCAAATGATACCGATCCAGAAAGTTTTGCGCCACAAATGAATGGGTCGCGCCAGAATCAAAGAGAACACGCGCCCAACGGTTCTTTACCTTAAAGTTTCCTATAAGGGTACATATGCTAAGAACTACACGCAAAAGGCAGAAACAAAACAGGAACCAGAGGAATGAATCGAACCTGAGATCACTTGAGGTGACGTCTGAGCTTCCTCTGCAGAGACCACATTCAACTTTCCTTTGCCTTTGTCTACACGCGGAGGCGGAGGCAAAGCCTGGAGTGGTGCGGGTTGCAAAACAGGTTGGATCTGCGGGCACCTTGTACGAAGATGTCCTGGTCTGCCACACTGGAAGCACACCTTGTCTTTGGCCCAGCAGCGGCCCACATCATGACCTCTTCTCCCACAAAATGTACACTCCAAGTCTCTGGTTGGCGCACCCTGAATGACGTGCACCTGCTCTTTCTTTTTCATACCCAACCGCTTGAAACATTTCTCAAACGGGTGACCGGCGCGACCACAGAAGCTACATAGTTCCTTCTTCTTCTTGATGTCTGACTCGTGGGACATTTTCTCTCCCACCAGCTGTCTCTTGCCCAGCCTCATCTGCTGCCCTCTTTGTTTGGCATTTTCTATAGCTTCAACCTTTAATGCAGCCTCAACCACCGTAGTGTAACTTGTCGCTCCATAAGCACTTGCGAACTGCTGCACGTCGCTGCGGAGTCCGACCAAAAACCGCTTGACGCGATCAGCTTCCGTCGTCACCAAGCTCGGGGCAAACCGACTGAGCTTGCTAAACTCAATTTCATACTCACTAACGGTAAGTTTCCTCTGCTTCAAATACAAGAAGTCATTCATCAGGCGGTCCTGTTCCACTGCCGGTAGAAACTTGCGCCGTAACATTTCTTTGAATGCTTCCCACGAACAGCCCGCCCCTAGGCCTTCCTTTTCTCGTAACCACCAACCTTTCGCCAACCCTTTGAGTTGATAGGCGGCAAGCATCACTTTCTGGTCCTCAGTAACGCCAGAATACACAAACATCTCTTCCAACGTGATCACCCAATCATCCAAGATCACGAAGTCCGCTTTTCCATCATACGTCGGTGGTCCAAATCGCTGAAACTTCGAGATAAAAGTCATCGCAGGGGGAACCACAACTGGAGGTATCACTATCACTGAAGGAGTCGAACTAGTGGGGCCTCTGACAGTCTCTTGTCCTCTTGGTGCCATCCCAGACATCGCTGATGACATAGCTTGGAGCTGGGACTGCACTTCCTGCACCTGCCTCGTCAAAGCCTCGTTACTTTAGCGAAGACTATCCATTACGGCATTATTCTGCGTGCCCGAAGACTCACCCTCGGATTGGGGAGTTTGCCTTGTCACTGGCCGCTTCGACATCCTATTCACACATTCACTCTTGTCAAGCTCAAACCCAACAAAACACACAACGGCTATGTACAGACCATCCATATAAAAATATGAACATCAACTGCTAACTTGCTCTGGGAATTTGCAAATGTTGGTATGCCTAGCCTAAAGATGACTCACCGTCATCCCATGAACTTGTGCCTAAACCATGAATGCATGACTTGATTTGACCCAAAACCATGAGTGTACATGTGTCATCATGTAAATCTTAGCTTGGCACGTTGTGCTCATGCAATGTTATGTTATGCATGTTGTGCTATGCATTCTAGAAAAGGCCTTAATGCATGCCATGAGCGGTCGTACGCATCACAATGCTATGCATCCCATACTACATAGCATTGCATGCAACGAAGAAAATAAAACGTGCTAGTCGCATCCATGTGGTGAGGTTATGCATCCCATACTACATAACCCTCACATGTTGCCCCTATGGTGGATCCATATACAACCACATATTATGCATCCCATACTACATAATATGCCCCGTATACTTCTGTTCATGCCATGAGTGTAGTGTACGTGCTTCGGCCAAGACATACTGATGGCACCTCGGTGTGTGTATGAGATGCTGCTTACAAGCACAAAACAAAAGGGAAAGTTTGCCCGACCAAATGTCAAGCAAACCTGGCTCTGATACCAACTGTCACAACCCGCATTTCCTCAACAAGTACATCGTATCAGAGCAAGAGAAACTATGGGTTATGATGCCACGTCGTGCAGGGGATAACTGCACACGCTCAGGCAACTCTTGACGCTTACTTAATTCAACCGTGGAGTGTAAGAAAACCTTTGGATTGAATGGCCGTATCCCTCGGCCGTAGGTATCAAAACTATGTTTGTACGCGGCGGAAATACTTTGTTTATTGATAATGAACTCCTATATGCAGCCTATCATGATACTATTATAAGCAATCCTCTTTATTTACGTTATTTGAAAATAAGTCTTAGTTGATTAAAATATGTATGCATGATATACATAATAGGTTTTTGTTTAGTTTAAAAATATCTAATGCAACCTATCATAAATCTTTCCCAAGAGCAAAAAGACATCATTCACATGAGTCACATAACAATTTTTTATTCATCCATCACAAGTAAGAAAACCCACCAAATGGGCGCCAACAAGCTGACACGAACCCATTGGGGTATATGTATGTCTGTACAACAAAGAGAAGCACTACCTCGCCAAAGAAGCTCGGCAAGCTCCACAGCAACTCCACTAACCAACCTAGCCGCTCAACCGGCTACAACCTGCACCTGAGGCATTCAAGAAAGAATACCTCAGCAATCAACCAAACCATACAAAAGAGAGCATGAATTTCATAATGGATCAAGAAGGGGCTTACCGACCCCGTAGCAATGCTTCATACAAGTAAAAAGAGTGCATAAAACAAGTGGAAAACGCACCCAAAACATATGCCAACCGCACCAAGTGCGTACAAGTTCATCAAATCCGGCTCAACCCGCAGGAGCAAAAGGCAAAACACATGCCCATTCCATCATTCATAGGACAAGAACCTACTAGACAAGTGAAGCATAAGCAGCGGTTAAGTTCAATTTCGCAAGGGTCTTATCGGTGGCGGCCCTAAAGTGGAACGCACCAAACAAAACCAGCCCAAATCGGGGCCAAAGTGGCCTCTCTAACCACAAAAACAAAACCCGGTGGCCACAGGCTGAAACCACACCACCCCTTGCAAAATTATCACACAAACGCTCCCGCCATGCTTCACGAATTCGCCTCGCAAAACACCCCATAACCCAAGGTAACACGCCTCCTTTCATCGTTCTCACGCATGACAACAAGTTGCTAGAAAGGTAAAGTAATTAAGCCATGATCTACTTGAATTACATGATGAGGAACAAGAACAGTCACATGATTAGGCAAGAAAAAGGCTACATGAACATGAATCAAATTAAAAGGGCTAGATGAACAAGAATCCAATAGCTACATCAATTACATGAGCAAAAGAAATTTAAGAGCATAAGGAAATTGGCTACATGAATCAAAGGCGTGCATCATAAGGAAATTTAAGAGCATAATAAAGCTAGTGAGGAAGGACCCAAAACAAGAAGAACAAGCTCATGAAACTTGAAAGAGAAACTAGCTATTTTGTTTGCACAATTAAAATCAAGAAAGAAGATTGGCAAGGGTGAAGAACACCGCTTGCCTGAACCGAGACGATGCCGCGACGGCTGCTCCTCTCTTTCCTTGCCTTGCTTGCTCCCTTACTCTCTTGCTTTCTCTTTGAGAATGAAGAAGAAGATGAAGAGAAGGTGAAATGAGGGGAAGAAACTCTGTTTCGGCCTTATTTCCTCCAGAACAGAGCTGGACCGTTCGATGCAGAATCAAGGAAACGAACGGCACAAAAAAACTGGAAAAACTCGATTTTCGGGCCGGTCACGCCCTGTGTCACGCCCGTGACACAGGGCGTGTACCATAAGCGGCACCGAAAGTCGGCAATTCCAAGTTTATCCACACGGTATACGGCCGGGGTACACGCCCATGACGGGTCGGTCATGCCCGTGACCTAGGGCGTGTAGCCCGTGTCTCGACACCTTGTCGACACAAAGTGTCGACACTCGACACAACGTGACACGCCCTATGACACGCCCGTGACCTAGGGCGTGTCTCCTCTCTCGACACTCGACACTCGATACTCGACACTCGACACGCGACACTCGGCACTCGACACGCTGAACACGCCCTGTGACACGCCCGTGTCAGAGGCCGTGTACCCTCTCTTGACACCCGATACTCGACACTCGACACTCGACACTCAACACTCGACAAAGCGGGACACGGCCAGTGACACGCCCGTGTCACGGGGCGTGTACCCTATTCGTCGAGCTCAACTCGACACAAGAAAAATCGTCGAGTCCAGGAGGTCACGCCCAGGTCACGGCCTGGGTCACGCCCGTGACAGGGGGCGTGTCTAGCACAAAAACGACCATTTTTCCCTGTTTTGAAAAATGTTTCTGTGACGTCCTAGACCATTTTTGCCTTAAGCACTTTTTACCCTTTTTTATTTCCTGAACCAGCAACTTATTTTGAGCAACATTACCCGGGCGCGAAAAAGGGCAGACATTCCCTAAGAGGCCTCACCGAGTCCCTCATTTGGACTACGGTTTGCTGGGGAATCGTGCAACTCGGCAACCAAAACAGCCACTCGCAAGCCCGCGGGAAAAACCATGCTCAAACTACAATCAAAGCCAACGTAACGCCCATCATGCGTACGTAATCAAAAAAAATCCGGGGCGTTACAGGGGGGGGTTGTTATCGGCTAGTTTTTGAATGCCTACTCGTGGATTATGGCAGGTGGCATTTCTGGTGGCTCTATAAGGGGTGAATGGTGTGAGCTGAGCTGTGGCCACCACCAGTTAGGCCGTTTTGGGCTGGTATGGTTAGGTGTGTGGACCCTGTAGCTTCCACTGGTTGTTTTTTTCACCCTTGAGTATTTTTGGGTCTGGTTGTTTGGAAGAGGGCTGTTTCTTTTTTCCACCAACCCAGACCCAAGGTTTTACCACAGCCAATAATTCGTAGAGTTAGGACTCTTAGATCCTTTCCTTTCATATGGCTATTTCTATTGGCATATGTTTGCCTTGTTGCTGCTGCACGTGTTTGGCAGAGCTTGTCGTTATTCATGCTTGCACTTGGTGTGCTTTGATTGCTCTTTAGACAGTGTTTCTTTTTGTTGCCTTGATTATTTCCTTCTGCTCTTTTGATAGCATTTGTTGCAGGGTTGGTAAACCCTTTCTTTTATTGCTTATGAATCTAATGCTCCACTTCTTTTGATTATATTCTTGCTGAGGTATTCTTTCTTTGAACGTCTCAGGTTCAGGTTGTAGCTGGTTGAGTGGCTAGTTTTCTTGTAGAGCTTGCTTGTGGCCTCCTGGGTAGCTGAGATTGCTGTTCCTCATCCTTGTGAGGTAGTTTTCTTCCTTCTGTATAAACATGCATACTCACCAGCGGGTTCGTGTCAGGTTGTTGATGCCCACTAGTGGCTTACTTGTGATGCTGGGTATGAACTTAAACTGCTATTTTTGCCTATTTGGAGGTTGTTCACTTGCTTTCTGTGAATGATTTATGCTAAGTTGCATGTTAGGTATTTTAAACCCTAAAAGCATTACTATATGTACCTCATGCACGTCATGTTTATAAAACTAAAGCACTACTTCCTAAGTAACGTAAAGGCTATCTTTATATATATATATACAATATTAAATTTAGAGTCGTGCGTACAATGAGTCGTCCCTCGGGGACACTTATGCTCATTTAGAATATCAACTTAACCAAAGTATTTTCCGCTGCGTATAAATATATTTTTAATTGTGGACAAGCTGATCCACTGTGCCGAGGGATATAGCCATCAAATTTAACTGGTTTTCTTTCATATTAAATTATGATTTTCTTCAAAGATATAGAGTCTGGAGTTTTGCCTGAACGTGTGCAGTTATCCCCTGCACGGCGTGGCATCATGGAACATATTTTCTCTTGCTCTGATATGATTTAATTGTTGAGAAAATGCGGGTCGTGACAGTTGGTATCAGAGCCAGGTTGCTTACAATTGGTCAGGCAACCTTTCCCTTGTTAGCAATAGTGGTTTAGCGTCATATCATACACACACCGATATGTCATCAGTACGTCTTACCTGAAGCATGAACACTACACTCATAAACATGAATAGAAGTATACGAGGCATATTATGTAGTATGAGATGCATAATATGTGTTTGTATATGGATCCACAATAGGTGCAACATGTGAGGGTTATGTAGTATGGGATGCATAACCTCACCACATGAATGCCCATAACCATGTTTTCTTTTTTTCGTTGCATGCAATATTATGTAGTATGGGATGCATAACATTTCCATGCGTATGGTCGCTCATGGCGTACATTAAGGCTTTTTTTAGAATGCATAACACAACATGCATAGCATAACATTGCATAAGCACAACGTGCCAAGCTAAAGATTTGCATTATGACATATGTACACACATGGTTTTGAGTCAAAAGAAATACAAATTCATGCATTCATGGTCTAAGAACATGAGTTAGTATGATGGTGGTGAACCATCCTAGGTTAAGCATAACATCATTATTGTAAAAATCCCAGAGCAAGTTAGCAGTTGAAGTTTATATTTAAGTATGTTTGTCTATATCAGGTAGTTTTGTTCTAGCAGTTAGGCTAGGTTTTGATTAGTGCTATACGATTATAGGATGGCGAGGCGTCCTTCGACGAGACTGACTCCTCAATCTAAGGGTGAGTCTTCAGGAGCGCAAAGCGAGGCGTTGATTGAAAGTCTGCGGCAGAGTAATGAAGCGTTGTCCAGGCAGATGGTGGGTATGCAGACTCAGATCCAGTCTCTGTTAGCAGTTACGGCAGGACAACCTCCAAGAGTGCCGGACCCTGCTGTAGGTGTAGCTCTTCCTATTCCTCCTGGTCCCCTGGTACCTCCTGCTGTGTTGCCCCCGAAGATGACGTTTATATCGTACTTCAAGCGACTAGGACCTCCTACTTATGACGGAAAGACAGACTTTATGGATTTTGGATGATTGGCTTATAGCCATCGAGGAGATGTTCTCATATTCTAGAGTTACCCCAGATCAAAGGGTGATGATCACCGCCTATCAACTTAAGGTATTAGCGAAGAGTTGGTGGTTGAGAGCGAAAGAGAGCTTGAAAGAGGGATGCTCTTGGGAGACCTTCAAGGAACTGTTGCTAAGGAAGTTTTTGCTTCGGTCGAGCGCGACCGCCTGATGAATGATTTCCTACATTTGAAGCAGAGGCAGCTCACAGTTGGTGAATATGAGATCGAGTTCAGCAAACTGAGTCAGTTTGCCCCCAGCTTGGTAAGCTCCGAGGCGGATCGAGTTAAGCATTTTCTTGGTGGCCTAAGAAGTGATGTCCAGTAGTTAGCAAGTGCTTATGGATCAGCGAGCTATGCTGGAGTGGTGGAATCTACTTTGAAAGTTGAGGCAATTGAGAATACTAAGCAAAGAGGGCAGAAGATGAGAAAAGATAAGAGGAAATCGGATGAAGGAAAGAGCCCTCAGGTACCCGGTGCTGCTTCAAGAAAGAAGAGTAAGGAGGTTTGTAGCTTCTGTGGCCGGTCAGGCCACCCCTTTGAGAGATGTTTCAAAAGGTTAGGAGATCAGAATAAGGAGCAGGTGCACGCAATTCAAGGTGCTCCCAGAAAAGATTTATTCTATTCTGCATGTAAGCGGCCAGAGCATGATGTTGCCTATTGCTGGGGAAATGATAAGATTGAGGCAAGAAGTTGTTTTTTATGCGGTCAAGAAGGACACATTAAGGCTCAGTGCCCACAGCTCCAGCCTGTGTTGCAGCCAGTGCCACTCCAGGCATTGCCACCGCCTCAGCGGGTGGATAAAGGTAAGGGAAAGCTGAATGTGTTTTCTTCGGAGGAAGCACAAACTTCGACTCAGGTTATTTCAGGTTAGATTTCTCCCTACCCTGAATGTTTTTATTCTTAGCGATTGTTTAACATTTGTTTTCCTTAGTTGCGTGTGCAATCGTATAGGAAGATTTAAGGTGAAGAACCGTTGGGCGCGTGTTCTCTTCGACTCTGGCGCTACCCACTCGTTTGTGGCTAGAGCCTTCGTGGATCGGTATCGTTTGGATCTAGATCGAGTTGGGGATGCCTTTTGCATCAAGTTCCCTTCCGATGATTCTGTGATTTCAAATCAGGGCATTAAGGATTGTCCGATTGAATTAGGGATTTTTTTAGCAAGGTAAGATCTGAAGGTGATCGACCTGGAAGACTTTGATGTTATCTTAGTCATGGATTGGTTGTCTAGGTATGATGCAGTTATCCAGTGCAAGGGTAAGCGCTTGGACTTAGTAAAGGACAATGGTCAGCCTGGGAGTGTTTATGGTGATCCGCACCAGGATTATCCAGTCATTTATGCGGCATGTGTTCGGAAGCTGCTTGATTCCGGCTGCTTTGCCTGCTTGGTCTCAGTTGTGGGGACTGTTGTTAGTGTACCGCGCTTGGAGGGGATTCCTGTGTTGTGCGAGTTTTCAGATGTTTTTCCTAACAATCTTCCTGGTCTTCCACCTGATAGAGATGTTGAGTTTGTGATAGATTTGGAGCCAGGTATGCATCCTATTGCGAAGGCGTCGTACAAGATGGCCCCATGAGAGCTGGAAGAGTTGTGTATCCAACTGGATGAGTTGTTAGAGAAAGGTTTTATCAGGCCGAGCTCGTTGCCTTGGGGGTGCTCCTATTCTGATTGTAAAGAAGAAAGACAGATTGATGAGGCTTTGCATCGACTATAGAGAGTTGAACAAGGTTACTATTAAGAACAAGTATCCTTTGCCAAGGATTGACGATTTTTTTGATTAGTTGCACGGTAGCGCGGTAATTTCTAAGATTGATCTTCGTTCTGGCTATCATCAGCTCAGGATCCGCAAGTCAGACATTCCGCGGACTGCTTTTCGATCCAGGCATGGGCATTTTGAATTTCTGGTTATGTCGTTTGGTTTGATCAACGCACCCTCAGCCTTTATGGATATGATGAACCGGGTGTTCAAGGACTTTCGGGATAAATTTGTGGTCGTGTTTATCGACGATGTTCTGATCTATTACCGCAATGCTGAGGAGCATGACCAGCATCTGCGTTTGGTTTTATCTGCTTTGAGGGACCACAAGTTATTCGCCAAATTGCGCAAGTGCGAGTTTTGGTTGCCTCAGGTTTCATTTCTGGGCCATGTGGTTAATAAGAGTGGGATTTCCGTTGACCCAAAAAAGATAGCTGCTGTGATGGATTGGAGTAGGCTGGGTACATCCAAAGAGATTAGGAGCTTCCTAGGGTTTGCCGGCTATTACAGGAGGTTTGTGGAAGGTTTTTCTACCCTGGCTGCACCTTTGACTAGATTGACTCAGAAGAATGCGGCTTTTGTTTGGGGCGAGAAGTATGAGGAAGCCATTCTAGAGCTCAAGAACAGATTGTGCACTGTTCCCATTTTGACTCTGCCTACGGAGGGCATGAATTATGATGTTTATGTGGATGCATTGCATGTTGGGCTTGGTTGTGTGTTGATGCAAGATGGGAAGGTGATTGCGTATGGGTCCAGGCAACTGAAGACTCATGAGAGGAACTACTCTACGCATGATTTAGAGTTTGCAGCCATAATTTTTGCGCTAAAGTTGTGGAGACATCTGCTTTATGGCGCACAGTGTAAGATTTTTACCGATCATAAGAGTTTAAAGTACGTCTTCACCCAGAAGGAATTGAATCTGCGCCAGTAGCGATGGTTGGAGTATGTTGCCGACTACGATGTTGAGATCCAGTACCATCCGGGCAAGGCTAATATGGTGGCCGATGCCCTAAGTCGGAAGACGGGGAAGATTTTTAATCTCTCCGCCGAGCTATTAGTGGAAGAATTTCTTTTGATGGATATTTTTGTGGGGAGCTGCGACTTGCAGAGTTAGTTTGGTAGTAGCAGAGCCTTCTTGTATTGCGCTTATGAGGTTACATCAGAAAGATGATCCAGATCTGCTGCATTTATATATTAGAGTTGAGAAAGGGGAGATACTAGATTTCACGATTGATGATGCGGGTACTTTGAAGTACCACGACAAATTTTGTATCCCCTCCGTTATGGATATTCGAGTTATGTTGTGCAGAGAGGCACATAATTCTAGTGTTGCCTACCATCCAGGATCTACCAAGATGTATCATGACTTAAAGCAAATTTCCTGGTGGTATAGGATGAAGGGAGACATAGTCAGGTTTGTTTCTGAGTGCTATACTTGCAAGCATGTTAAGGCCGATCATGGAAGGTCTGGTGGCAAGTTGACTCTGTTGGAGATTCCGACTTAGAAGTGGGAGAGTATTTCGATGGATTTTATCACAGGTTTATCGAGATCTCCTAGAGGATATGATTCAGTTTGGGTGACTGTGGATAGATTAACGAAGTGTGCTCACTTCGTACCTTATAAGATCGACTATCCGATGAAGAAAATAGCTGAGCTGTATTTGAATGAAGTCATCTGATTGCATGGTGTTCCAGTCAGCATTATTTCATACCGAGACTCCCGGTTTACATCTCGATTCTAGAAGAGTTTGCAAGAAGGTTTGGGTACGGATTTGAGATATTCTACCGCATACCACCCACAGAACAATGGTCAGACAGAGCGAGTTAATCAGATAGTGGAGGACATGATCAGATGCTATATTTTAGACCACGGAGGAGCGTGGGATGAGCGTTTGAGGCTTATGGAGTTTGTTTATGATAACAGTTATCAAGAAAGCTTGCAAATGACTCCTTTCAAAGCTTTATAAGTGAGGAGCTGCATGACTCCCTTATTTTGGGCTGAGGTTGGCGAGAGACCTTTGTTGGGTCCGGATGCGCTCGAAGAGATGGAAACTGCTGTGAAGCTTATTCGGGAGAAGCTTCAGATAGCCCAGGAGCGATATGAGAAGAACGCCAACCGGCGTAGATCTGATCTGGTGTTTGCTGTGGGGGACTTGGTATTTCTAAAGTTTCCCCGATGATTGGAACCAAGAGGTTTGGTAAGAACCGGAAGTTGGACCCGAGGTATATGGGGCCGTTTAAGATCATTGAGCGGATTGGTGTGGCAGCTTATAGGCTGGATTTGCCCGCGAACGTTCCTAGCATGCATGATGTTTTTCACGTTAGCCAGTTGCGGAAGTGTGTGCTGAGCGACAGGAAAGTTTTGGACTCTGTGCCTCAGTTAGAGCCAAATATTTCTTATGTGGAGATGTCTGTCCGCATTCTGGATGCTCAATATCATGTGTTGCGGAGGAAATCAATTCCTATGGTTAGGGTTTTGTGGAGAAATCATGGCGTGGAAAGCACGACTTGGGAGTTAGAGTCAGCTATGAGGAAGGCTTACCCTCATCTGTTTTCCCGACTTGTGCCTGGTACGTTTTGCATTTTCTATTATAGCTCTTTCTTGGCTACTTCTTTTTCCTTCTTGATAGAAGTGTTGTGTGTAAAGTTTCGGGGCGAAACTTTCTTGTAGGGGGAGTGACTGTAACGCCCCCGATTTTTTTTTCTGTGATTTGTATAATCCTTGTTTGGCATTACGTTGACGTGTTTCCGGCCTTTTTACCGTTGTTAGAGCGTGGTCTTAGATCTTTAGGTTCTTGAGTGGCTTGTTTATAGCCTATTTGCAGGGTTCCCCAGCTAGTCGGAGTCTGTTTTGGTGACTCGGCGGAGCCTCTCAGGGAATGCTTGTGCTTTGGCATTCGGGAGGTGTTAGCCCGAGTTTTGATCGTCAGATGTTATTTTCGACTTCGCCGTTGTTTTTGTAGCATGGGTGTTTAGAGACGGTCCGAGTTTCTTCGAATTCTGAGATCGTTTGTTTTTGCGTCGTTTCGGCATTTTTATGTTAGCTAGTAGACTGTTACCAAGCTTTTGTTGTTGCTATGTTGGGCTAAGTGGCAGATCTTAGTTATAGCAGGTAGCCAGTTTTTTTGTTTGGCTTAATTTAGGTGAAGATTGTTAGCTGGTTATATATATATATGTATATATATATATATTTGTGTGTTTGAGCTTGGGTTTAAGCTTGAGTGCTGGAGCTTATTTTAGCTGTTCTTTTTTTGTATAAGTATATATGTTATTTATATATATATTAGTGGTTAGATTTCTTTTGCTGCTAGTGGCCGAGTGAGTGGGGAGGGTAGATAAATAGGGCCGACTGGGTTTCTTCTCCTCATTTCTCTTTTCCCAAGCCATCTTGAAAGTGCAGCTAGATCTGAGATACTCTAGAGGGGGGGGGGTGAATAGAGTATATGGTGCTTTGAAACGTTTTACAACAATTGTTGTAATAAGAGTGAGCAGGGAAGCAGTAAATAAAACTAATCACAGCACTAAGTAAAACAAAAACTAAGCACAGAAAAATCAGGGCCAGAAACAAAAATGAAAACAAGCAAAACCAGAAGACACAAGGAAATATAGTGGTTCCCCAAACTTGGGTACATCCACTCTTCTACCACACTAGGTAGGAATCCACTGCAGGATGAGTTGATCAGGTGTCCTGGGCACCAATGAGCTTTTGATAAGGTGCTCAAAAACCAAAGCAGATTTTTTGATCAGGTGTCTTGCCACCAATGAGCTTTTGACAAGGTGCTCAAAAACCAAGCTCAAACTTTTGAAGGGAGTTTGAGAAACCCTTTACAGAGTGGGGGTGAGATAATGCATGAAGTCTTCTCTTTCTCAAACAACTGAGAAGACTATGTGGATTGTTGTTGTCAAAGCTCCTCCTGAATCCATGAGATCTTCAGGAAGAAAAGCTTTGCTGAGGGTGATAGGCCTTCAAAGATTGAACTCCAGCAATAGATGATTTTAGCAAAAAGAGACTGAAATGTTGAGTGTCTGGAGTCTGGAAATATGTTGGCCTTGAACACTTTGAAACTAAGAGAGATCTGAAGAATTTTTTTTGAAAGCTTGATCTCCTTGGATGAGTGTTCTTCAGAATTCTTTTGTGACAGAAGATTTTTGAATGTGTCTCTGTAATCTGTATCCTCTCTCTGTATTGTGTGTGTTCTATTGAGAGATTCAAAAAAAAAAAACTTGTCTTTTATTCTCTGGTATAAAATAGAATATCATTCTCTGTCAAGAATAGCCATTGGCCTGCATTAATTGCATCCTTAATTGCATAATCTCTTCTGGAGGAAAGTCCACAGATATATTCCTTAAAAAATCCCTTGAAACTTGGTCCAGAATTGAATGAAAACAGCTAGCAAATCTCTGAATTAATTGTTGAATAACTCCTAACTGATTTGAATTTGAATTAAGAAATATCCTGGAGGTTATCTGAAATCGTCGAACTGAGCTCTGCTATCGTCGAGCTGAGCTCAGCGATCTGGAAATATACAGCAGCAAAATATTGTCGATCTGAGCTCAGAAATCGTCGAACTGAGCTCAGAGATAAAGATCCAAAGCAGAGTCAAAATCGTCGACCTGAGCTCACCGATCGTCGAATGGAGTTCAACGATATTATAAAGTTGAGCTCAGCGATCGTCAAATGGAGTTCGACGATCTGTCGAGGTTGAGCTAGACGATCGTCGATCGGAGTTCGACGAATCGTCGTGCTGAGCTCGACGATATGACTTAGTCTCCAAACACAAAATCTTGGTCTTCAGGGCAGCTTCCAAACCTAGACTTCTAACCCTCAGACTCAATTCTAATTGACCTATTAAGCTATACAGGAGGTCAAGCAAAGGTTCCTAGAGACATAGTGATCCTGACCCAAATTAGTAATAGGGTATTCCAACAATCTCCCCCTATTTGGGTTAGGATTACTATTTACAGACTTTGGAAAAATTTAAATAACAACATACAATCAGTAAAACATAAAAACAACAGCTAGACATGCAGAAACACAGAGATATATATCATCCAGATAACAGTCAGAAATCACAGAAATTATCACCTTACAATATCATTTCTTCTCTTTGCCTTTAACAAGTTTAATCTCTCTGTTAGGATTGAGGGCTTCCTTCTTAGATCTGGTGTCATCTGCAGCACCTAGAGATGTTTGCTGTTTAAGCCTGGGAACCACTGCTTCAGGATGTAATTCCATGTATCTGTCAGCATCAAAGAATCTACTTGAAGCATATCTCTCAAGTTCTTTCTGTCTCTGTTCAGACATAGTAGAAATGTTGGAAGAGTCTAATCCTTGTTCTCTGGCCTTTTTAATTTGGTCCAGTGCAGCTAATTCCTTCATTCTGGCAGTCCAAGCAGCTGGATTATTTTCAGGATCCTCAAAAGGTACAGGTGGCTCATACCTGTTAGAGGGGTTGTCTTGAGAAGGCCTGACAGACACAGTCTCTTTCAGCTTGTAAGGGAAAGGACCAGAAGTTGTATCAGAAGAACTATGTCCTCCCCTAGAATATGGGTGCTGCCTGGAGTACCCTTTAGAATATACTTGAATATCTCTCTGATTGCCCCTATATCCTCCTCTCCTAGAATGAGAACCCCTGGATTGGCTTTCCCCGTGGTAAGATCTGGCATGAGGTTGATAGGGAGCCTGACTTCTGGCTGGGGGTTGACTTGCAGAGCTTCCACCTGCACCTGCATTAGGAGGAGGTGGTGGAGGAGGATGAGAGTGCTGGAATTGGGATGAACCCTTCTCATATTTTCTCTTTTTCTTCATTGCTTTCAGCTGATTCTTGGAATACTGCATCCAGTGTTCAGTGATTGGGCAGTCATGAAGAATGTAATAAGGGATATCATTGTTATCTTTAACTTTAGCAGGAGGTACCCTTTTCATTGCTTTGCTCCTTGCCTTCCTTTTCCTGGCAATGGTAGCAGAAGAATCATCAGAGTCTATTTTAAATTCATCAGATTCAGAACTCTGGTCATCATAGAGAGCATCTATTTTATTCATCAAGTCTTTCTTGAGTTGTTCAGAAGCAGATGAGGCAGAAGTTGAAACAGCAGCAGCAGCAGGTGTTGAGATGGTAACAGCAGGGACAGCAGCAGATGGAGAAGGTGAAGTAGAAACAACAACAGCAACAACAGTAGGTTCTGGAGAGGTGATAGCAGCAACAACTTCACTAACCACAGTAGAAACAGCAGAGTCACTATCAGCAATAGAAGCAGATGGAAAAACATCAAGGACTACAGAAGGCTCAAATTCAGTGGCCTCTGACATCAGAATGTCCTTGGAAGATGGTTCATCAGAAACAGTAGGAACTTCAGCAACAGCAGTATCAACATTCACAGAAGCAAAAGCAGTCCTTTATTCAGAAGAAGCAGCAGCAGCAATTACTGAATTTACAAAGGAAGTGAGGATGCTAGGGTCACAGCAAGAAAAAGGCACAAGTGCCTTGGATAAGTCTTCTGGAGGCTGGACAGCATGGACTTCTGGCAGACAGCTGAAGAAGGCAGAATCAAAAGCTGATAGTAAAGTCCTGAGGTCTATTACAAGAACTGCAGTTGAACTCTGACTTTGTGCTTGAGGCACAGCAACAGCAACAGGAGGAGCAGCAGAAGAAGCAGAACTAACAGCAGCAGCAGATGGAGAGCTCACAGAAACAGCAGCAGCAGCAGCATGAAGATTCTCTTCATATGATATCTCCCCCTGCCTAGATGCAGACATGTCTGGATCAAGGCACACTACTGCAGGTGCTGCCTGAGGGAAGAGAGAAGAGAGCCTGGCAGAAAGGGCTGCCACTGATAGGTGGAGTGGTGCCAAGGAGGCCTCCAACAGCTGAGAGAGCCTGGGGGCAAGCAGCTCATACAGCCTGTCAGCAAGGGCTGAGAGGTCTACTTGCTCAAGAGCTGGAGCAGAGGTAGAAGGTAGAGGAGCAGCTGAAGGTTCTGGAAGGAAAGGGCTGGAGAATTGTGGAAGGGATGGCTGAGATATTGGTAAGGTGGATATGGAGGACAGGGGAATGGAGATGGATGGGGTGAAAGTTGGTTGATCAATGATCTGGTGGAGGAGGTCTTGAAATGAAGTGGAGGAGGAAAGTAACTCAGGAGGAGAAGATGGGGAATCATCCAGTAGGGTGAAGGATGGAATGGAGGGTGATGAGGCGACATCAGGTGGAGGGTAGGAGAACAGTGGGTGGAATTGTTCTTCTAGTGTGGAAAGAACAGGGACTGGAGAAGGTGTTGATGCTGGAGATGGGCTGGATATGATGATGGTGGATGGAGCTGGAATGGTGGATGGAATGGGAAGGGATGGAATTGGAGGAGGAGGAGGAGGAGAAGCAATAACAGCAGCCAGGTCATCTGCAGGGGCAGAGACCTGTGGAGGAGTGACTCTTTGAGTCCTTGTGCCTGAAGGAGCACTGGAGGAGGGCCTGCTAGGCTTGCTTATTTGCCTGTCCCACTTTCCAAAGAGGGCACAGGTCAGTCTCTTGGAGGCATTGATATGAACTCCAGAGGAGACCAACAAGGCAGGGCACCTGTGCTGCAGAAATACTCCAAGAATTCTCCCAAAATTAACAAAACTTTTGTTTATTTTCTTTTTGATGAGGTCAAAGAAAACCTGTCCCTAATTCAAATTTTTCTTATCCACAAGAGCTCCCATGAGACAGAGCTGATATCTTGATATTGTATCATGGGCTGAGTGCTTTGTCAGTAGCACTTTCCCCACTACATCTGCCATGAACCTGTATTCAACAGGCAGGTTCCTTTTGAATAGCTTGCTAGGGTTTCCCTCTGGATGACCCATCCTAGCAAGCAGTTCAGAATATTCCTCTCCAGATAGCTCAGCAGAATCTTCTCCATTTATCAATTCAAAAACTTCTGAGAGAATGGTTGGGGTCAAGGGTACCTGATTTCCAGCTATTGACCCAATTATGGTGCTATTATCTTGATTATTGGCAGTATAAACACAATCCTTGATCTCATCAGAAGCCAGCTTGATCCTGGTGGTCATTATTGCTGTCAGATTCTGGTCCTTGAACAAACCCAGTATATCTTGAAAAATCTGATCAGCCGTGCTGAAGGATTCTATATCAATGTCAAAACCGGCATCAAACTTCATTGCAGCAAGAACAACAACTGACACAGCCATTGTACCTGCAAAAATCTCAACAAACAAAACGACCAAGCGTAGAACTGTTTGGAGGGAAAGGAAAAATCTTGCAGAGAAATTGAAAGCGCAAATGAGAACGACGGCGAAAAAAGAGTTTTATATTAGGGTTCGACGCAGAATTGGAAAGATCGTTGAACTCAGTTCGACGATCGAGGCTTCTAAGGAATCTGAAGAGACTTCAACATCGTCGATCTCCGTTCGATGATATTGGAGAGCGTCGAGCTCCATTCTACGATCATCCAGAGAACAAAATCGTCGAGCGCCGTCTGACGATCGTTGACCGGAAGAGATAGTTCATACTATCTGACAGGCGCTGAACTCAGTTCGACGATTTTTGGAAATCGTCGATCTCCGTTCGACGATCTTAGGGCAAATCGTCGAGCACAGTTCAGAGATCAGAAAAATTCTAGACACTAAGAAAAATCAGAATGTTTGCCTAGTATTGGTCAATTTATAAGCTTTCAAAATCTTGGATATTATTTAAGACTTCCTCCATCTAACATTCCTAACTGATTTAGGAAGAAGGTGTGTTTCTTTTCATCCAAGGGCTTGGTGAAAATATCTCCCCTTTGTAAATCAGTTTGGATATATTGTAATTCAATTTTATTCTTTTCAACATTATCCCTTAAGAAATGATGCCTAATCTCTATGTGTTTTGTCCTACTATGGAGGACTGGATTTTGAGCTATAGAAATAGCACTAGTATTGTCACAAAAGATTTTAGACTTCTCTAAGTTGTAGCCATAGTCTAGGAGTTGGTTTTGGATCCACAAGATTTGTGAACAACAACTGCCTACAGCCATATATTCAGCTTCAGCAGTTGAAGTTGACACAGATGCTTGTTTCTTACAAAACCAAGAGACAAGTCTGTCACCAAGGAACTGACAAGTTCCACTGGTGCTTTTCCTGTCAATTCTGCATCCAGCATAATCAGCATCTGAGAATCCAGTTAAATCAAATGCTGAATCCTTTGGATACCAGAGACCTAGATTTGGACAACTTTTAACATACCTGAGAATCCTCTTTACTAAAGTTAGGTGTGACTCTCTAGGTCTTACTTGGAACCTAGCACATATACATGTAGCAAACATTATATCTGGTCTACTAGCTGTAAGATACAGTAATGAGCCAATCATTGCTCTATATGTTGTCTGATCAACAGGTTTCCCATGTTCATCAGCATCCAATACAGCATTAGTAGGCATGGGTGTTTTCATACAAGATGCCTCAGACATACCAAATTTCTTAACCAATTCATTTGCATACTTGGTTTGAGAAATGAAGATGCCTTCAGCATGTTGCTTGACTTGCAATCCTAGGAAGAAGGATAGCTCACCCATGCTACTCATCTCAAATTTAGAATGCATTAGGTTGGAAAACCTTCTGCACAATTTGGAGTCAGTAGAACCAAAAATAATATCATCTACACAAATTTATACTAGTAGGGTATGGGTCTTATGAGTTCTAATGAAAAGAGTTTGGTCTACTCTACCCCTTATAAAACCATTTTCCAGTAGAAAGCATGCTAGGGTCTCATACCATACTCTGAGAGCTTGCTTGAGACCATATAATGCTTTGTACAGTCTAAAAACATAATCAGGATAAGTTGGAGAGATAAAACCTGGAGGTTGTCTGACACAAACTTCCTCTTTGATGTCTCCATTCAAGAAAGCACTCTTGACATCCATCTGATATACTTTGAAGCCTTTATGAGCTGCATAAGCTAGAAATATTCTCATGGCTTCTAATCTTGCAACAGGTGCAAAAGTATGGTCGTAGTCGATTCCTTCTTCTTGTGAATATCCCTGAGCAACTAGCCTTGCCTTGTTCCTTATAATTACTCCTTGATCATCCAGTTTGTTTCTGAATATCCATTTTGTTCCAACAATGGAATGATCCTTAGGCTTTGGCACTAGTTCCCATACTTTGTTCCTCTAAAATTGATGCAACTCTTCTTGCATTGCAATGATCCAGTATGGATCTTGCTCTGTATCTTGAATGGACTGAGGTTTAATTTGAGATAGGAAGCAGGTGTGCAACAAGTTTTGGTTGACCTGATTTCTGGTTTGCACACCAGCTGAGATTTCTCCAATTATTTGGGAAATTGGATGGTCTCTTGATGTTACTAAATCAACAGGGGGTGTTGATTGTTCACCAACCTGTGTTGTTGTTTCCTCTTGTGGTACAACAACTGGCTCTTCAAGTTGTGCTTCAATGTGTTGAGCATTTTCTTCATCTTCACTGCTTTCATCCTCTTGAGTAACCTATAACCTGTTCAAGTCTTCAACTAGAGAATGTTCCTGCAAAGGTTCTATGGTAGAAGAATTCTTCTCCTTGAAAGACATGTTAGTTTCATCAAATGAAATGTGAACAGATTCCTCAATTTTCAAAGATGATTTATTATAGACCGTATAGGCCTTGCTGATCATGGAGTATCCCAGAAACACTCCTTCATCAGCTTTGGCTTGAAATTTTGCTAAGTATTTCTTGTCATTATTGTGAATGTAGCAAATACAACCAAAGACTCTAAAATAGTCAACTTTTAGTTTCTTCCCTTTGAGTAATTCATAGGGAGTCTTTCCCTTTAGTTTATGTATCAGACTTCTATTCAGCACATAGTTGGAGGTGTTCACTGCCTCTACCCAGAAGGATGGAGGTAGATGAGCATCTGACAACAATGTAGTGGCAGATTCAATAAGGGTTCTATTTTTCCTTTCAGCTACCCCATTTTGTTGAGGAGTTCTAGGAGCTGAGAAAGTATGTCTGATCCCTTCACTCTGACAGAACTCTTTCATAAGAAGAGAATCAAACTCTGTCCCATGATCACTTCGGATCAGGGCAATGCGAGTATTGAACTCAATCTGTATACATTTGAGAAACTCTGTCAGACACTTAAAGTTATCAGACTTCTTCCTTAGAAAGAACACCCAAGTGAATCTAGATAAGTCATCTACAACTACTAAAGTGTAGGATTTCCCTCCTAGGCTTTGTACTGTGATGGGTCCAAAGAGATCCATGTGTAACAGATACAATATCCTAGGTGAATCACTCTTATTAAGTGACTTAAAGCTGTTTTTAGTTTGCTTGCCTAATTGACAAGCCTTGCAGAGTCCTTCCTTCTTATAGGGGCCAGAAGGTAGTCCTCTAACAAGGTTGTCCTTGGATAGCCTAGCAATAGTTCTAAGGTTTAGGTGTCCTAGTCTCTTATGCCATAAAATATTTGGTCTACAGACAGAGTTAAACAAGCAGATATATACATCAGTTGAAAGAAAATCTACTAGATAGATGTTACCTTTCCTTTTACCTGTCAACACAATTGTGTTGTCCTCTGACTTGATTTTGCATAAGGCTTTGCTGAAGGTCACCTGGTAGCCTTCATCACACAGCTGACTGATGCTGATTAGGTTGTGCTTCAGTCCTTCCATATAGGCTACCTTCTTGAAGGTTACTGAACCAATCTGGACTGCACCATATCCTTTAGTCTGTCCAAAGTTTGAATCACCAAAGATAACTTTGGGTCCAAGCTTGGCTCTGAAGGATGTGAGGTTGTCCTTGTTCCCTGTCATGTGCTTAGAGCACCCACTATCCAAGTACCATTGCTGGTTAGATGTTGGATAGGTCTTCACCTGCACATAAGACAATTCATTTGTTTTTGACCCAGTTTACCTTGGGCCTAGGTTGATAACCTCTAAAATCTGAAATGAAAGACAACCCCGGTTGACTCTTATATCCTTCAGGATGATATCTCCTTGGAGGTATAATCCATTCAGTATAAGGGTTAAAGATTTGGGATGTAGGACCCTTAGGATTCAATTTTGATTTGCCTTTGAAAATTTTTCCAAAGATCTGACCTCTGTTCGACGATCTTGGAGCAGATCGTCGAGCTCCGTTCGACGGTCGACTATAGCTGAGGTCAGGTATTTGAGATCGTCGACCTGCGCTCGACGACTTTGGCTGAGATCGTCGATCTGCGTTCGACGATTGTTCCTGAGATCTTCGAGCTGCGTTCGACGATTTCTGCTGGGACTTAGTTTTCTGAGGCAGATCAGAATTTTTCCTAGCAACCTCTACAACTCCCTTTCCTTTGTCAGAAATGAATTTGATTGGGGTTGTTAGAACAATAGGTTGGCTGGATGAGGCACCCAAGCCCAGTGTACTGTTAAATCTAGAGTTCACTGTACTTGTGATGTCCATCAGCTTGATGCTTCTCCCATTAAGGGATTCTTCAAGCTTCTTGGCCTCAGAGAGCTCACTTTTCAGTGAAGCTATCTGTTCCCTACAGCACTCCAACTCCTGAGAGAGTTTGAGGTTTTCTGACTTTAAAGTGTTGTGTTCAGATAATTTATTTCTGAGAGAGATAATCTCTTTCTCAGACTTTAGCAGGTCTAAACACAGTGCTTTAAATTCATATTTAAAATCTTCTGAACTAAAATCAAAAG
This sequence comes from Platanthera guangdongensis, assembly GCA_039583875.1. Classification (NCBI taxonomy): domain Eukaryota; kingdom Viridiplantae; phylum Streptophyta; class Magnoliopsida; order Asparagales; family Orchidaceae; genus Platanthera; species Platanthera guangdongensis. Next base: position 34,724,690 of record CM077167.1, on the reverse strand, counting down.
AACCAATTACCTGATCTTCTTCAGGTTGAGTCTCTGAGTCTGACTCTGACTCCTCTTCCTCTGAATTATGCTGTGAGGCATTGATTGCCATCATGCAGAACTCCTTTTCTTCTGCATCATCCTCATCATCACTGGAGCTGGATGAGGCTTCTGACTCCTCTTCTGTCTCACTCCAGGATTCAGCAACAAACCCTTTTCTTGTATGCTTGTTTTTGCTTGAAGAAGGTTTGCCATTGCCATTCCTTTTGGAGTCTTTCTCCTTTCTTCTTTCTTTTCTGTCCCTTCTGTCCTTGTTCTTGTTCTCTGGACAGTTAGGAACTATGTGCCCTGGTTTCTTGCAACCAAAGCAAATAATGTCTTTATTAATACTAATGGACTTGTCATACCTTGGCTTGTCCTGCTCATTGTATGATCTTCTTCTGAAGTCCTTTCTAGCCATCTTGTAGAATCTTTTGTCCAGTAGACTGAGTAGTTCATCATTGCCTGTGGCTTTATCTTCAGGCAGATCTTCAGTTGCCTTGAAAGCTATGGTCTTTTCTTTTCTTGTGGCTGGTGAGGCAGCCTTCTGTTCTTCCTCTCTATTTTTGATGAGTAGCTCATAAGATTTGAGCTTACCCAATAGAGCTTCAGTGGTGATCTTATTTAGACTTCTGGCATCCTTAATTGGCCAGATTCTTGAATCCCAAGTGCTGGGGAAGCACATTAGGATCTTGTCATTAAGTTCAGTTAGAGAGATCTCTTTGTCTAATGTCCTGAGTTCACTGACAATTAGACTTAGTCTATTGTACATGTCTCCCACTGACTCTATTTCTCCCTTTTTGAAATTCTCATATTGAGAGATGAGATGGGATCTTCTATTCTTTCTCTCATCAGCTGAGCCTGAGACTATTTCTGAGAGTTTGTCCCAAATTTCCTTGGCTGAATTACATTCAGCTACCTTTTGAAATATGTCATCTGACATTGTCTGGGCTAGGATGTTCATAGCCTTAGCATCAGCTACCTTCCATCTCTTGATGTCAGCATCTGTTCCTGATGGAGGTGGCACAACATTTGTGCTTGTGTTCTCTGGGGGTCTTGGACATACTATCAAAACAGAATTAAAAATATCTTCGTCAATAGAATTCATGTAAAGCCTAATCCTTGCTTTCCAAAGTGCAAACTTGGATAGATTGCACACTGGAGGTCTGGTGCTAGCATAATCTTTGTTTTGGGCCATGATTTGTGAAAACAAAATCTAATAATAAAATACTAAAGAAAAACAGATCTAACTTGGGATCTTTGGGTTCAGGTGTTAGCCTGTACAACCAATCAGGTATGGTATGTTTAACCAACCTGGCTCTGATACCAATTGAAAGTGCAGCTAGATCTGAGATACTCTAGAGGGGGGGGGGGGGTGAATAGAGTATATGGTGCTTTGAAACTTTTTACAACAATTGTTGTAATAAGAGTGAGCAGGGAAGCAGTAAATAAAACTAATCACAGCACTAAGTAAAACAAAAACTAAGCAAAAAAAAATCAGGGTCAGAAACAAAAATGAAAACAAGCAAAACCAGAAGACACAAGGAAATATAGTGGTTCCCCAAACTTGGGTACATCCACTCTTCTACCACCCTAGGTAGGAATCCACTGCAGGATGAGTTGATCAGGTGTCCTGGGCACCAATGAGCTTTTGATAAGGTGCTCAAAAACCAAAGCAGATTTTTTGATCAGGTGTCTTGCCACCAATGAGCTTTTGACAAGGTGCTCAAAACCAAGTTCAAACTTTTGAAGGGAGTTTGAGAAACCCTTTACAGAGTGGGGGTGAGATAATGATGGAAGTCTTCTCTTTCTCAAATAACTGAGAAGACTATGTGGATTGTTGTTGTCAAAGCTCCCCCTGAATCCTTGAGATCTTTAGAAAGAAAGCTTTGCTGAGGGTGATAGGCCTTCAAAGATTGAACTCCAGCAATAGATGATTTCAGCAAAAAGAGACTGAAATGTTGAGTGTCTGGAGTCTGGAAATATGTTGGCCTTGAACACTTTGAAACTAAGAGAGATCTGAAGAATTTTTTTTGAAAGCTTGATCTCCTTGGATGAGTGTTCTTCAGAATTCTTTTGTGACAGAAGATTTTTGAATGTGTCTCTGTAATCTGTATCCTCTCTCTGTATTGTGTGTGTTCTATTGAGAGATTCAAAAAAAACTGTCTTTTTTCTCTGGTACAAATAGAATATCATTCTCTGTCAAGAATAGCCGTTGGCCTGCATTAATTGCATCCTTAATTGCATAATCTCTTCTGGAGGAAAGTCCACAGATATATTCCTTGAAAAATCCCTTGAAACTTGGTCCAGAATTGAATGAAAACGGCTAGCAAATCTCTGAATTAATTGCAGAATAACTCCTAACTGATTTGAATTTGAATTAAGAAATATCCCGGAGGTTATCTGAAATCTTCGAACTGAGCTCTGCTATCGTCGAGCTGAGCTCAGCGATCTGGAAATATACAGCAGCAAAATATCGTCGATCTGAGCTCAGAAATCGTCGAACTGAGCTCAGAGATAAAGATCCAAAGCAGAGTCAAAATCGTCGACCTGAGCTCACCGATCGTCGAATGGAGTTCGACGATATTATGAAGTTGAGCTCAGCGATCGTCGAATGGAGTTCGACGATCTGTCGAGGTTGAGCTAGACGATCGTCGATCGGAGTTCGACGAATCGTCGTGCTGAGCTCGACGATATGACTTAGTCTCCAAACACAAAATCTTGGTCTTCAGGGCAGCTTCCAAACCTAGACTTCTAACCCTTAGACTCAATTCTAATTGACCTATTAAGCTATACAGGAGGTCAAGCAAAGGTTCCTAGAGACATAGTGATCCTGACCCAAATTAGTAATAGGGTGTTCCAACACATCTGCTAGCTTCCAGCGGAAGACATCGGGCGACGGAGGTGCTGGAGCTCCGGCCGGCGATTGCTGAAGGTTTAGAGCTCGTTTTTCTCGGGTAAGGGCAGACTTGGTCTGCTCTCACCCGGATCTTCCTCCCTCGGTATGTATTTCTTGTTTTTGGGTTGTCTTTGTTAGCTAGGTTTTTTAGGGCTTGTTCTTCTTCCTCTAAAAAACTTCAGGTTTGCCTCTTAGGTGGCCGATCTTGCCGCCGGTGCCGAATTTTGGAAGGCAGCTGATGTTTCCTGGAGGTAGAGGCAAGTGGCGCTCTTTGCCCTTGACAACCTTGATTTTTACTCCAATTAATCTTGTTGTAGTAGCTCATTCTTTCTTTTTCCTAGAAGCTAGGGTTGTTGCGGTTTTCATCCCAGCTAGATCTTGCTCAACCTTGTCCGGTTTTAATTTATTCTCTCTCTTTATATTCACTATTTTGTGTCCAGGTAGTGGCTAAAGGTAGGATTTTAGTTTGCTAGTTTTAGCCCAGCTTGGTTGGTAGCTGTAGCCAGGTAGAAGGGGTAGGAGAGAGGAAATTAGAATTTTTTTAGTTCTCTGGATGGGAGCGTTGAGTGAGCCCAGGGCAAAGATTTAGATTTTTAAAAAACTAAGTCAAAAGCGTTGACAGCGTCGAGTGAGGTGAGCTCACTCAACACCGTCCAAGTTTGACTTAGGCATTGACAGTGTTGAGTGATGTGAGCTCACTCAACGTCGTCCAAGTTTGTCTTAGGCATTGACAACGTTGAGTGAGTTAAGCTCACTCAACGCCGCCAGCTTGGTTAGATTATTTCTAAGTGTAAAAGCATTAACAGCGTTGAGTGAGGTGAGCCCACTCAACGCCGTCTGCCTTGGTAGTTTTTCTTTTCTAAGTATTTTGGCGTTGAGTGAGTGGAGCTCACTCAACGCAATATAGCCTGAAGACTTTTCTAAGTCTTTTGGCGTTGAGTGAGTGGAGCTCACTCAATACCGTCTAGCAGAGAGTTTTTTTTGCTAAGTCTAAAGCGTTGAGTGAGGGGAGCTCACTCAATGCCTATAGCTGTTTGGCATTGACAGCGTTGAGTGAGTTGAACTCACTCAACGTCGTTGTCCCGAGAGTGAGTTTTTTTTGCGGCTAAATCATTTGGCGTTGAGTGAGTGGAGCTCACTCAACGTGGCGTCGAGTGAGTGGAGCTCGTCGAGTGAGTGGAGCTCACTCAACACGACGTCGAGTGAACTCGATGCCTTCCCTGCTGGGCATTGGCGTTGAGTGAGTGGAGCTCGCTCAACGCCGCGTCGAGTGAACTCGACATTTTTTCCTTGGGATGGTGTTTTCTCCAGGATTGTTAGTGTGGCTTTTCCCTTAGGTGTGGGTGTTTTGTTATCGGCTAGTTTTTGAATGCTGACTCGTGGATTATGGCAGGTGACATTTCTGGTGGCTCTGCAAGGGGTGAATGGTGTGAGCTGAGTTGTGGCCACCACCAGTTAGGCCGTTTTGGGCTGCTATGGTTAGGCGTGTGGACCTGTAGCTGCCAGTGGTTGTTTTTTTCACCCTTGAGTATTTTTGGGTCTGGTTGTTTGGAAGAGGACTATTTTTTGCCACCAACCCAAACTCAAGGTTTTACTACGACCAATAATTTGCAAAGTTAGGACTGTTAGCTCCTTTCCTTTCATATGGCTATTTCTATTGGCATATGTTTGCCTTATTGCTGCTGCAGGTGTTTGGCAGAGCATGTCGTTATTCATGATTGCACTTGATGTGCTTTATTGCTCTTTAGATAGTGTTTCTTTTTACTGTCTTGATTATTTCCTTCCGCTCTTTTGATAACATTTGTTACAGGGTTGGTAAACCCCTTCTTTTATTGCTTATGAATCTAATGCTCCACTTCTTTTGATTATATTCTTGCTGAGGTATTTTTTCTTTGAATGCCTCAGGTTCAGGTTGTAGCCGGTTGAGTGGCTAGTTTTCTTGTGAAGCTTGCTTGTGGCCTCCTGTGTAGCTGAGATTGTTGTTCCTCATCCTTGTGAGGTAGTTTTCTTCCTTCTGTATAGACATGCATACTCACCAGCGGGATCGTGTCAGGTTATTGACGACTACTGGTGACTTACTTGTGATGCTGGGTATGAACTGAAACTGCTATTTTTGCCTATTTGGAGGTTGTTCACTTGCTTTCTGGGAATGATTTATGTTAGGTTGCATGTTAGGTATTTTAAATCCTAAAAGAATTACTATATGTACCTCATGCACGTCATGTTTATAAAACTAAATCACTACTTTCCCAAGTAACGTAAAGGCTATTTTTTATATACTATATTAAATTTAGAGTCGTGCGTACCATGAGTCGTCCCTCGGGGACACTTATGCTTATTTAGAATATCAACTTAACCAAAGTATTTTCTGTTGCGTATAAATATATTTTTAATTGTGGACTAGTGGATCCACTGTGCCGAGGGATACATCCATCAAATTTAACTGGTTTTCTTTCATATTAAATTATGATTTTCTTCAAAGATATAGAGTATGGAGTTTTGCCTGAACGTGTGCAGTTATCCCTTGCACGACGTGACATCATGACACGTATTTTCTCTTGCTCTGATATGATTTAATTATTGAGAAAATGCGGGTCGTGACAACTCCCGTCCCGGAAGGGTTCCGGGAACCCGAGATGAACTATTATGTGGGGAAAGATGATCCCCTTCATCACTTATAGTGGTTCAAGGACGCGGTCTCGATCAGGCCCATAACAGACGCGTTCAAGTGCCGCCTTTTTGCCATCACTCTAAAGTACAAGGCTAGGGACTGGTTTCACCAGCTCCCAACAAGCTCGATATACTGCTTCGAGGACCTGAGAAGGAGTTTTCATCTACGATTCTCGACTTCAAAGAAGAGGAAGAAGAACCCGGAGTCGATCTTTTTGATTAAGCAGAGGGCAGACGAGTCCCTATCCCAGTATATAGACAGATTTCAAGAGGAGATCTTGGATATTCCGGAGGTTCCTGGATTCTCCCTCCAGATGGCCTTTACCATGGGGCTATGGGAGGGCTTCTTCAAGATGAGCCTCACTCGGAAGACACCACTGTCATTTGAAGGGTTGATGGAGAAGGCTGCGAAGGAAATAGCTATGGAGGCAGCAAATCCAGCTTTCACAAAAATGCTAGCAAGGCTGACGGAGGTGGAATCGAGAGAATTAGGAGGGAGACAGCAGGAGGTGAGGAGAAGGAAGAGCCGAGGGCGCCGACGTATTAGGAGTTGGGATGGAGGCAGCAGGGAGGACCTGTCCAAGGGCAAGGGAGAGGATTTACCCAAGGGGAAGGAACCAACTAAGAGGACCTGGAAGATTTCACTCGTAAGGTTGGGGGTATGGTCATTGACCACCCCTACCCCCGCTACAGCAAGCCATGGCCATCGGCCTAGGGAGAGGTAGAGGCCGGGAGAGAGAAAAGCAGGAGAAGGAGCTAGGAGGAGGAGAAACCCTCAGGAAGGGATACAAGGGGGTGAGGTAGCCTTGCCATATTGTGACTTCCACGAGGAGGAGGGTCACGCAACGACTACCTGCCCAGAATTCTTTGAAATGAGAAGGGATAGAGGAGCAGGAGAGTAGCAGAGGCCGGTACGAATAGAGGAGGTGACTGGAACCAGAGAGGAAGATCGATGTGTGGATCGAGCGGATGTAGGAGACCGGGTGGGGGGGATTGGAGTAATCCATGGGGGGTGGGGATCGAGGCTGTCCGAAAGGCGAGCCTTCATACTATGTACCATCGAAGCGTAGCCTCGACGTCACAATCTCATCCTCCGGATAAGAAGATCACCTTTTCGAGAAAGGACATGCCAGACCATGATGACCCCTTCTGTGACGCACAGGTGATCCGGACTTCCATTGAGAACTTCACGGTATCGCGGATCCTGGTGGACAATGGGAGCTCAGTGAATGCTATTTTCAAAAAGGCGTTTAATGAGATGAGGGTAGAGGCCCGGAGGGTGCTGGCGGTAGATGGACCATTGTTTGGATTCTCAGGAGAGAGGAAAGAAGTCGAGGGGGAGTGAGACTCCAGGTAACCCTGGGGGGCTATCCAGAAACTACCACTTTGTCATAGTGGATGCCCCTTGCAGTTACAACACCATTTTTGGGAGCCCCTTGATCAGTGCTTTTAGATGTATTTCGTCATCTTTTCACTAGTGCTTGAAGCTCAACTCTGGAGGTACCCAAATCAGAGTGTGAGGAGCTCCGAAGGCGGCCAGGGAATGCAACGTGACGGCGGTGAACACCATCTCATGGCAGGAAGAGGCCGAGGAGATGGAGAAGAGGATGGAGCAATGGTAGCAGAAGCTTGGTGGCGAAGCAGAGGAGAAAGGATAAGAAGAGGTCGGATGAGAGGGAGAAGTGGAGATGGTAGGGGGCATTACGGAGGAGCTGGAAACGATGGGAGAGAAGGACAAAGAGATGGGAATGGCAGAGGAGAAAGGAGAAGAAGAGGTCGGAGGAGAGGGAGAAGTGGAGATGGTAGGGGGCATTGTGGAGGAGCCGGAAATGGTGGGAGAGAAGGATAGAGAGATGGGGAGGTAGAGGAGAGAGAAGAAGAAGTGGTCAGAGGAGAGGGAGAAGAGGAGATGGTAGGCGGCATTGCGGTAGAGCCAGAAATGGCGGGAGAGAATAATGGAGAGATGGAGGAGGAAAAGGACGAGGAGTCGAATGAAGAAGAAGGGAGGAGGAAAGAAATAGAAAAATGGGGGAAGTAGGAGGTTCGCCCGGAAGGGAGGCCCGCCTAGGAAAAAGAAGAATCGTACTACTGGAAGGAGAGAACACTAGCGAGCAGGAGATGGAGAAGCATGGGGAGGAAATGGTGGTGACTATCGCGGAGGACATGGCTCGAGAACATGATGTGTTGGGAGAGCAGGAGGGAGAGGAGGAACCGTCAAGGCTAAAGACAGTCCTAGAAGTACTAGAGATGGAGATCCTCACCAAAGAAGGAAGGAAAAAAAAGATAAAGGTTAGTGGCGAGCTCAGCCCGGAAGACCAGGAGGAGATCAAGGCATGCATGCAAAGGAAGATTGACGTCTTCGCTTGGAGCGCGGCTGACATGCCAGGGGTCGATGTGTACGTGGCCTGCCACCGTCTCAACCTCGACCCCAACACTCGCCTAGTGCAACAAAAGAAGAGGGCCATCGCCTCTAAGATGACTGGACACATTAGAGAGGAGGAAGAAAAGCTACTTAAGGCAGGGTTTGTGTCTGCCTGTAAGTATCCGGGGTGGGTGAGCAATGTTATAATGCTTAAAAGGGGGGAGGGTAATTGGAGAATGTGGGTAGATTTCTCTCTTTTAAATAAAGCGTGCCCTAAGGATTGTTACCCCCTGCCTCGAATCGACGCGCTGGTTGACTCAGCCATCGGTTTCTCACTTATGAGTTTTTAGATGCGTTTTCAGGATATCATCAAATACGCATGCACCCTGCGGACGTCAAGGATGTCACGTTCATCACGGAGGATGGGTGCTTCTATTTTAATATGATGCCCTTTGGGTTGAAAAAAGCGGGGGCAACCTACCAAAGAATGATGGATCGGATCTTCCGAGAGCAGAAAGGAAGGAACCTCGAGGTTTATGTGGATGACCTGATGATCAAAAGTCGGGACCTCAGATCTCATGTATCGGATCTTGAGGAATCCTTTGGAACCTTAAGAAAATATAAAATGAGGCTCAATCCCCTGAAATGTGTTTTTGGAGCCAATAGGGGAAAGTTCCTAGGGCATCTTCTCACCCCATCCGGAGTAAAACCCAATCCCGATAAGGTGAAGGCAATTCTAGAACTGGAGTCTCCCAAAAATGCCAAGGAAGTTCAACGTCTCACCGGCAAGCTCGCCGGGCTAAGCAGGTTTCTCTCTCGAGCCGGGGAGAAATGCTTGCCTTTCTTCCGGACGTTAAGAGGGGGCAAGAAGTTCGAGTGGACCCCTGAATGCGAGAAGGCTTTTTTAGGCTCTAAAGCAGCAGCTCACCCAGACGCCTCTACTCCAGGAGCCAAGGGAAGGGGAGGTCTTGTTCTTATACTTGGGAGTAGTGACTGGGGCCGTGAGTTCGGTTCTCATACAAGAGGAAGGAAAAAATCAATTCCCGATCTATTATGTGAGCAGGGTCCTCAAGAAGGCGGAGCTCGGGTATCCCATCCTTGAAAAACTAGCATTTTCCCTCATCATATCAGCCAGGAAGCTTAGGACATATTTTCAGGCTCACTCTATTCAGGTGGTGACGGATCACCCCCTCCGTCGCATCTTGGAGGGGGTGGAGCACTCTGGGAGGCTGACCAAGTGGTCGATAGAGCACGATGAATTCGACCTCGCTTCTATTCCTCGGCTTGCCATCAAGGCACGGGTGGTGGCCGACTTCCTAGTGGACTACATAGTTGAGGTCCAAGAGGCTGAAGCATTCCCTCGCGCGGTTTGGAAGATGATGGTAGATGGGGCGTCAGGAAGAAATTCCTTTGGAGGGCGAATGATCTTGGTAAGTCCAGAGGGGACCAAGATTAAGCAGGCCTTGAAGATCCACTTCACGATCACCACCAACCAAGCAGAATATGAGGCAATAATCATAGGGCTCAGGTTAGCTCGGGAGCTGGGCATACAAGATATTGAGGTCACGACGGACTCCATGGTGGTAGCGGGCTAGATCAAAGGGGATTTCGAAGCAAGGGAGCCCACCCTCCAGCTGTACCTAGGGAAGGTCAAAGACATCATTGGGCAGTTTCGAAGCTTTTCAATTCGGCACGTCCCGAGGGAGGAGAGTATTCTGGCTGACCAACTCGCCAAGTATGGCCCTCGAGCTGGAGGAACGATAACAGAGCTTTTAAGGCCGTCCATATAAGAGGGAGAACTCATGGATATAAGCCAGCAAGGGTCTTAGATGGACCCCTTCATCACCTTTTTGACCTCGGGGCAACTGGCCGCGGATGATCTCGATAAGAAGCGTACCTCCAGCTAAAAGATGGGGCTTTGTACCTTAAGACACTGTCGGGTCTGCTGGCTCGATGTGTGTCAGCGGAGGAGGTTCCAAGGGTTCTAGAAGAAATTCACTCAGGAGAATGTGGCTGATGCGCCTGCGAATAGACTCTTACTTTGGTTGGTTCGGTGAGTCGATCGCCGAGGGCGTGCTACTGGAGGCAAGTGCACCTATCGCAAGTAGTACTCGATATTCGGGGGAATACCAAGGTCGTATTGTTCTCGGGGTCGTGTTGACTATTCTTACTCCTCCGGGAGGACTATTATTTTACTGAAAGTAAGGTGGATTTTTTTAATTAACTAAAGATGGAAAAGCAAAGGAGCGAAAAAACGATTTAGAAAATATTCGATGAAGGGTTAACGCTCGGCATCGAATCGGATTAAAACTAAAACAATTTTTAATAATTATAGGACTTAGTTTTCAAATTAATAATAAGGCAACTTGGCCGTGGAGGTTCCACAAATGTGAGCTCACCTAGCTATAGGGATATCGCTCACCTAAACGTTAAGACTATTCGACTGAACGTTAGTCCGACGAAGGATTCCTCTTAACGCCCGCTTTACGCTAAGAACCCCGGTATTGGGTGGGGAACCCAGTCCAGTAGAATTACGCTTGTCCTCTCTCGAGGGTATGCACACAACTCTATTTACCCAGGGGTGATCGGTCCATATGAACGACCTCTCGGCTAGCTAGCATATGGACTGCAGAAATAGGGCCCACACATCGATATGTGGTCCTACGCGTCGTAAACCCGGGGTAAACCTTAAGTCCTTAAATTAAAATAAAAATAAAGAGCTTCAATTATTAAAAATCATTTTAAATGTCCCAATGCTCTTCGATGCCGAGGCTAATAGCGATTAGCCACACATCGGTATGGGGACGGCTATATAATTTTAGTGAGGCGCGAGTTCGAAGTAAACGCTAAATGATTATAAGAAGGGGACACAAGAAAAATAACAAACATTTAGAAAACTGAAAAGTTAGCTAAAACAAGAACTCACGCACACTTCAAATTATAAATTAAACAGAAACTAAGTTACACATAAAAGAAATTTGCATATTTAAAATTGCATGTCCCACTCAAACGAGTAGGTGCGGTAAATAAAAGCTGAAAATTGCAAGTCCTACTCAAACGAGTAGGACTGAAATGAAAGCGAGTCCTACTCAAATGAGTAGGAGAAAATAAATGCGATTACAGGACTTTCTCAAATATTTACGGGGAGATAAAGATCCGTCCATTTAACTCAAGTGAGTAGGCGGAAAAATTAAGAAAGAAAATTACAAGTCCTACTCAAACGAGTAGGCGGGAAATAAAGTCCGTCCATTTAACTCAAGTGAGTAGGCGGAAAAATAAAGAAAGAAAATTACAAGTCCTACTCGAACGAGTAGGACTGAAAATGAAAACGATGCGCCATTTAACTCTTAACGAGTAGGCGGAAATAAATGCACACAAACACACACACTCCATATGAATTTCAAGAAAGCATTAAAATTAACACCTACACTCACACACTCTACATAATTTGAACAAAGAATTAAAAGTTATACACCTACACTCGCACACTCTACATAATTTGATCAAAGCATTAAAAGTTATACTCGTACACTCACACACACAACATGAAAATTAAGAAGAACAAAAGAAAATTTATGCTCATACACTCACACACACTAATAACGAAGAAAAATCAAAGTTGCTTATAAATTAAATAACAAGATTTCTACTCCTAAAGCTTACCCAAAACACATAAAAAGAACAAATAAAAAGAGAATGAGCAAAAAGTTTTCCAAACTAAAGTCAAAATCAAAGGTGCTCAAAAATTAAAACTATAACTTTTTTATTCTAAAGAATTCATAAAAGTGATAAAAAAAGTGAAGAGAAAATGAAAAGAACAAAAGAGGTTTTACAATCCTAAAAGGAAAACTAAGTAAAAAAAGAACAAAATCACTTTTTAAATCTCTTTTATAAATTCATAAGAATGAAATCATAATTCTCTCAAGAAATAGACATGGTGAAAAAGAGGAAAACCTATCATACCTAAGCATGAAGACAAGTTAAAAACATGAATATTAAACATGTTGCACTCATACACACACACAGACTTTTCATAAATGAAGAACAAAGATGAAACCAAGGATAAAATGAGAAGAAAAGTGGGCACAAGTGTTCATTCCAAAGCCAAATAAGAAGAGAAAATCTAACATTTTTATTGATTAAAGGAAACTATTACAAGCTATTACAAAGAGCTAAAGCTAAAGCAAAAACAAACATGAAAGAAACAAGGGAGAAATCTTCTTACATAGCTAGGAAATCACGGATGCAGCCCACAAAAACACACTAAAATGGCCCAAAAATCTGAACCCTTGGACCTTACAGAAATGGGCAGTTTATAGGCAAAAAATTCTAAGTACACGCCCTCCGTCACGGGCGTGTAGGGGGGGCGTGTCAGTACTATTCATGAAGGCGGCCGACGATTGGACAGGAAAGTTGACTTCGGGCTGAGTTCGCGGCAGTCACGCCCCAGGTCACGGGCGTGACTCGGGGCGTGTCGGGGAGGTAGAACTGGGCGCGGGTTGCGTCAAAAGTCTTTGGCAGCATCTTGTCGGGCCAGCTGGAAAGGTCACGCCCCAGGTCACGGGCGTGACTCTGGGCGTGTCAGTTTGTGTCAACACTCGAAGAATGTCGAGCGGAAAGTGTCGAGTTGAAATCGTTGAGCTGAGATCGAGTCACGCCCTAGCTCACGGGTGTGACGCTGGGCGCGACTGTTGGTGTCGACACTCGACAATCGTCGAGCGGAAAGTGTCGAGAGGAGAGGACACGGGCTTGGGTCACGCCCCGTGTCGGGTGACACGGGCATGACACTAGGCATGTCAAGCTTTCTACTTCAGAAATTATCCGATTTCACGGGAAATGCAATGTCACGGCCCGGTCACGAGCGTGACCAAATTGTCACGGGCGTGTACTGCCCAATTTTGGCAGATTTTGAAATTTTTCTGCAAAATTAAAGAAAACAAGTTAGTAGTAAATTTACAAGAAGAGGAGTATTTTATTGAACAAAAATAAGTAAAAAATGACGAAAATAAATGAAAACGACTAAATTAAAGTGCACAAAAATACGTATATTTACAATTCATCAAATACCCCCATACTTAGACTTTTGCTACTCTAGAGCAAAAGTTTGAGGTGAATCTATAAGGAATAAAAAAAATTCTAAGTTTTAGCTATCGCTTAATCAATTATAAGAGAGATCGAAATAAATATACGGGGTGTAAGAGTTAAGTCCTAAAATTATGTAGATGATTTAAATAGCGCAAAAGTTTTGGCCAAAAGACTTGTTGATGTAATCAGATAGAAGACAACATTTGTAATGGTTAGATTAACGAAAATAGTTTGGAATTATAAGAACTCTAGCTTATACGAGTGCTACTGGAAATAATACAATTTACTAATTATGCTCTCAAAAAGATTTTTGAATTAATTCTACAATCGTGTAATTGGCTAAGGGGGTAGTGGGTTTATGAAGAGGGTTTTGATATTTGAGGTGAGGTAATTTTTTTCTCGAACCTCCATTTTTTTCTTTTGGATTATTAGGAAAATGAAATCTTATTTTCCTAATATGATTTTTGTTTTTCAACTTCATAAGAATTAACCCAATGTATATTTGTAGGAGTAATGAATTTTATCCTCTAACTGCATATCTAATCTTTTTAAATTATTGGGTGCCTATGTTTACGGAACGAAATTTTATTCCCATTGACATAGGATCTTTTAAGGATAAAATTTTTCATGTCAAGTAGGTCATGAAAGGTAAGGGGAGAAAGGAAAACTAGATTTTTAATCATAAAAATTTTTGAGAGCAACCTTAATAATTTGTACGTTCCAATTTTTTTCAGAAAGCTAAAAGTAAGTATAATTGAATTCTATAGTCGTTATTTCCTAACATAATATACGTGCTCCTATTAATGAAAAATTAGAAGTAGTGCCTAAAATGAGTTCGCTATTTTTAACAAAGTATAATGAATTCTTTAAAACTTAACCCCGGGTATTTAAATTTTTCAATCAATAATTAACAAACGGGTAGTTAAGGATGAAATATTTGATTTATTTGTTTCAAAATTTTTTTTTTGATTTTTATAGTTTTTATCATCATTTTTGTGTTTTTCATTTATTATCTTTTTTTGTATTTTTGTTTTTCTCAATTGTTTTTTTGAAATTTTTTGAACTATTATCTTTTTTTTGTATTTTTTAGAGAATTTTCATTCTATGTACAAAAATATGGGAGAAAAAGAGAGGTTTTTACAAGAATGAGGAAGGGGGGGGGGAGAGAAAAGAGTATGTACAAAAATAAAAAAAATATTTACAAAGTGAAACTAAATATATTTTTTGTTTTTTTAATTGTTTTTGAGTTTTTGGAAAAAAGAAAGAAAGAGAACAAAATTTTTTTTTTGGATTTTTCATTTAATTTTTTTTTTCATTTAAAGATGTTTTTTTTTTTTTATTTTTTTTATTTTGTTTTGTTGTTATATGTATTTTTTTGTATTTTTGAAATGCCGAAAAATTGAAGTGCAGAAAGTAAAGCACGAAAATACCCTCATACTTGAGTCCAACATTGTCCCCAATGTTGTAACGTAAGTATGCGGAACAAAAATAAAATGTGATATGTACAAAAGTAAAGAGGGGGGGGGGGGGTAGAAACATCCCTGAAACGCGTTCGGGGAAGTCCAATCAGAAACCCTGCGTTTATTAGAAAAAACAGCACAGGTAATAAGGAAAGAGCGAAAAAGATAAGCGAGGGGTGCCTCCCAGGAGCGCTTTGTTTATAGTCGTGTAGCTTGACTATTTTTGCGGGTTTATAATGTGGAGGAAAGTTATGGTTTCGCTAAAACCGATCACTGGGTCGCCTGCTATATAAGACTTTAACCGATGACCGTTTACCTTAAATGAACCTTTGTCCGGGTGGGAGACGAGTATGGTTCCATATGGAAAAACTTCTTCAACTAGGAAGAGACCAGACCATCTAGATTTTAATTTACCTGGAAAAAGCCTAAGACGTGAATTGTAAAGAAGGACAAGATCGCCCGGAGAAAATAATTTTTGGGACTTGATTTTTCGATCGTGATATAACTTAGAGTGCTCCTTATAGAATTTATTGCTCTCGTAAGCGTTCGCACGCCATTCATCGAGCTCGTTTAGTTGCAGTTTTCTATTCTGAGCGGCTAAGTTGGAGTCGAGGTTTAAGAGTTTTAAAGCCCAAATAGCGCGATGCTCTAATTCTACGGGTAAATGACACGCTTTGCCGTAGACTAACCGGAACGGTGTACAACCAATTGCGGTTTTGTATGCCGTCCGATACGCCCACAACGCATCGTCGAGTTTAACAGAGCAATCTTTCCTATTTAGTGAAACAGTTTTTTCTAAAATTCGCTTAATCTCTCGATTTACTACCTCGACTTGGCCACTTGTTTGCGGGTGGTAGGGGGTGGCAAGCTTGTGTGTGACTCCGTATTTAGCTAACGTCTTAGCCATAAGAGCGTTACAGAAATGCGTTCCCCTATCACTAACTATTGCGCGAGGCGTGCCGAAGCGAGAAAATAATTTTTTAAGAAATGTAACAACGACTCACGCATCGTTGGTGGGGAGAGCTTGCGCTTCCGCCCACCTCGATACGTAGTCCACCGCCACCAAAATATACATATTTTTGAAAGATGGAGGTAGGGGGCCAACAAAATCTATGCCCCATAAATCGAAGACTTCGCACTCTAAAAACATATTTTGGGGCATCTCGTCGCGACGAGAGATGTTATCCGACCGCTGACAGCTATCGCATGTGCGCACAAAATTATGCGCGTCTTTGAAGAGAGTGGGCCCAAAGTAGCCCGCCTCTAGCGCCTTCCGAGCGGTCCGGTTGGCTTGATAATGCCCCCCGGCTGGACCCTCGTGGCAGTGCTTAAGAATTTGCAAGCACTCCACACCTGCAACGCATCTTCGGACCGCTTGGTCCGCGCAGATATGAAAAAGAAATGGGTCCTCCCAAAAGAAATTTTTCAAGTCAGAAAAGAATTTTTCTTTTGATAACTTGAAAACTCTTTTGGAAGCACCCGCGCTACTAAGAAATTTGCAAAATCTGCGAACCAAGGCGAAGATGACGAAGATTTATTAATGGCAAGAAGGCGTTCCTCGGGGAATCTGTCATTTATTTCAGATTCGACGAGTGCTTCCGCACCCGGATTTTCTAAACGGGAGAGGTGGTCCGCCGCTAGATTTTCCGCTCCCCGCTTATCTCGGATCTCCAAATCAAACTCTTGCAGGAGGAGAATCCATCGAAGAAGGCGGGGCTTCGCATCATTTTTAGCTAATAAATACTTAAGCGCAGAGTGATCGGTAAAAACGATAACTTTAGATAGCGTTATATACGAGCGAAACTTATCAAAAGCGAAAACGACGGCTAAGAGTTCCTTTTCCGTTGTCGTGTAATTTACTTGGGCGGAAGTGAGCGTCTTGCTAGCGTAATAAATAGGATGAAAATGTTTTTCTACGCGTTGGCCAAGAACGTGCCTAAGGCAATATCACTAGCGTCGCACATTATTTCGAACGGAAGGGACCAATGAAGGGCCACTAAAATTGGTGAAGTGATAAGTTTTTGTTTTATTAAATTAAAGGCGGACTCGCATTCGCTACTAAAGATGAAACGTGATTCCTTTTCCAAGAGGTGAGTAACCGGCTTTGTTATTTTTGAAAAGTCTTGAATGAAGCGTCGATAAAAGCCCGCATGGCCTAAGAAACTCCTAATAGATTTTACGTTTGTTGTTTGCGAAAGTTTTTCTATAATTTCTATCTTGGCCTTATCTACCTTTATCCCCTTAGACGAAATCATATGGCCGAGACCAAACCTCCTCGAACCATAAAGTTGCATTTTTCCCAATTTAAAACAAGACTTGTGTCCTCGCACCGTTGAAGGACACGATCTAAATTGTGAAGGCAATCAGGAAAAGAGCGTCCGAAAACAGAAAAGTCATCGATAAAGACTTCCATAATGTCTTCTACTAGCTCGCCAAAGATTG
This sequence comes from Platanthera guangdongensis, assembly GCA_039583875.1. Lineage (NCBI taxonomy): Eukaryota > Viridiplantae > Streptophyta > Magnoliopsida > Asparagales > Orchidaceae > Platanthera > Platanthera guangdongensis. Next base: position 34,707,754 of record CM077167.1, on the reverse strand, counting down.
CTAGCATACATATTTGGAATGTAGCCGGCGCATTGCAGAGTTCAAATAGCATTCTTCGATATGCGAAGGTGCCAAACGGGCAAGTAAAAGTTGTTTTCTCTTGATCATCGGGGGAAATGGGGATTTGGAAAAACCCCGATAAACCATCAAGAAAACAATAATACGGATGACCGGACAAACGCTCTAAAATCTGGTCTAGAAATGGCAGAGGGAAATGGTCCTTGCGGGTGGCGTCATTAAGTTTTCTATAATCGATGCACACTCGCCAACCCATAACAGTACGAGTTGGGACGAGCTCGTTATGCTCATTTGCCACAACGGTAAGACCGCCCTTCTTGTGCACGACATGCACGGGACTAACCCATGCACTGTCTGAAATAGGGTAGATAATCCCCGCATCTAATAACTTAATAATTTCGGCTTTAACGACGTCTTTCATGTTTGGGTTAAGACGACGCTGCGGCTGAATCGTTTTGCGGCAATTATCGTTAAGAAAAATCTTATGGGTGCAAAAGGAGGGGCTAATCCCCTTTAAGTCAGAGATTTGCCACGCAATTGCGTGGCGATGTTTAAATAAAAAATCCAATAAATCGGAAGTCTCCGAATCACTCAAGTCCGAAGATATAATAACGGGAAGCGTATTGCCTTTTCCCAAAAATGCGTATTTGAGCGAGGCGGGTAAGGGTTTGAGGTCTAGGATGGGCGGTTCTTCTAGGGAGGTTTTAATGCCTATGTCTTTCTTACCAATTGGTTCGAAAGGCAAGTCTAAAGAAGTATCCTCATCGCATTTAAAATTTTCGAGCACAAAAATATCGTCGTTTAAAAATACGGACTCGAAAACGGGAGAAGAACGATCTCCAAAAAAGGTATCTAAAGAGTAGCAGAAATCGTCGCTCGATGACAAATTGTCCATCGAGGGATTAATAGAGAAAGTAACTTGGTCATCGCCTACTCGGAGGAGAAGACTACCATTACTAACATCTATTAGTGCGCGGGAGGTGACGAGAAAAGGGCGACCGAGTATTATTGGTACCTCGGCGTCCTCCTCGATATCTAAGATGATGAAGTCTACCGGGAAGGTAAACTTGTCGACTCGGACAAGGACGTCGTCCACTACCCCGATAGGGAACTTAATCGAGCGATCTGCTAATTGGATGCGCATATTCGTAGGACTAGGAGTACCCAAACCTAAACGCGAAAAGAGCGAGAACGACATTAGATTAATGCTAGCCCCTAAATCAGCTAAGGCGTACTTTACTAATATATCGCCAAAAAGGCACGAGATGGAAAACCGTCCCGGGTCGTTTTGTTTTGTGGGCAATTTATTAGTAAGGGTCGCCGAGCATGTAACGTCCCGAATCGCTCTAGGCCCCTAGTGTGTGTGTCTTAAGTCAGGAGGGTTGACTCGAGTCCTGAGAAGTGCCGAGAATTGGACTGCACTTGTGGTGACATGGAGAAATCAGTGTAAAAGATAGGGGTAGCGACACGGGCGTGTCCCTACCCGTGTGCGTGTGACACGGGTAGTGACACGGCCATGTCCCTACCCGTGTGCGTCGAGTTGAGCTCGACGAGCCGTGTCGAGATCGTCGACTGTGTCGACATCAGGTGACACGGGTAGTGACACGGCCGTGTCCCTACCCGTGTGCGTCGAGATGATCTCGACGAGGCGTGTCGAGATCGTCGAGAATCGTCGAGAATCGTCGAGATGCGTCGAGTGGGGAACACGGGTAGTGACACGGGCGTGTCCCTACCCGTGTGCGTCGAGTTGAGCTCAACGAGAAGTGCCGAGATGCAACCCGAGAAGTACACGACCAAGGACACGGCCAGGCACACGGCCGTGTCATGGGAACACGGGTCGGGACACGGCCGTGTCCCTACCCGTGTCAAGCATCGAACCGACATGGTAACCGCCACGGCCGTTTCACGGAAGCAGGACACGGGTACGGACACGGCCGTGTCCCTACCCGTGTCACATTTTGTATTTAAGGGGCAGAGAAAACCCTAGCCGTTTTCATCCCCATTTCTTCCCCTAATTCCTGTGAGAACTCCTGGTGAGAGGAAAAACTGCAGGAGCAAGTTTTACCGAAGGAGATCCGCCATCGCCGCGAAAGAGAAGATGCCGCCAAGGAGAACTACGCGATCCATGGCCGGAAATGGTGGTACCGCTGGAGCCAACGTGAGTTTCCTACCCTCTCCCTTGGTGCTAGATCTTAGATGTTTAGGAGAGACATCGGCTCAAGAGAGCTTGATGGAGAGGAGAAGATTTCTAGGTTTGGCCATGCTAGGATTTGAATCCTAGATTTTAGATCTCTTCAACCCTTCCCCTTTTCTTCAATATGACGATGGGAGGATGGTCTCGTGAGGAGTTTATGGCCTTTGAGGTTGAATAAGGGAGGAGAATATTTCTGGAAAATTTAGGAACGACCGCCTTGAGGAGGAAGACGAACCGATGCCGTTCATTTTCCTTTAAGATGCGCGCAGAATCTGTATTCTGCGCGCAGCGATCTTTTAGGCCCTTTTCATGTAGGATATGGGCAGATCTGGGCCTTTGGATAAACACGAAAGTTGTAGCCCTTGGAAATACCTTTCCAACGAGTTGTTGCACGACTTCAGGTGATGTCTGTGGCCCCGGGAAAACCTAATCGAGTTTGCTGTCCGGCAATTCCTGTACACAGAAATTGTGTTCTGTGCGCAGCGAACTTCGAAGCCGATTTCGTGTAAGTTATTTTCAGATCTGGGTTGTGACCTGAATATGAAAGTTGTAGATCATGAAAAGATCTTTCCAACAAGGGGTTACACGACTTCACCGGATTCCTGTAGCCTCGGGAATCTCCGGTCGAAGTTGCTGTCCAGACTATTCCTGCACCTAAAAATCTGGGTTTATAACATTTGGATTTGGATTCGGAGAAACTAATATTACAGGTAACCCTGAGGCTTGGATAAACTCTTATGAATAATTAATTCAGTTGCATAAATGATGAAGATTATTAATCGGATTCCATGTGATCGAATTGTAAGATAGCATACTTGAATGATTTGATTTGTTAGGGGTTAGTGGATTTTTATACATGTGCATCTTGATATATTGTGCTGAAATCACCTGATATGACATATAGAAGGATAACTCATGGCCATGTGAATGTTGAATAGTGGATTGAATTTGGTAGTCCAATAGTTAGAGTGTCGCCTCCCTATGGGTAGTATTGTGTAAGTTTGTAAGTGCGGTGTTGACCGACACTTGTTTTGGTTGTGTTGAGATAAGGTGTGGATGGATGATTGGGTTGTGTCCTCGTGCTCACTCCGAGGCCCCTTCCATGGTATGATGAGGTTGTGAAATTGCATGTGGTGTGAGTCGACACGCGGTGTCGTAATCCTGGGTTAAGGATAGTGTGGCAGGTCTACGGGCTCGCCAGTCGTCACACCGACGGGAGTTGGCAGTTAGACTTGGTCGGTTTGGGCTGTGTCCTCGGTGTTCACGTCCCGAGGCCCCTCCGACCAAGTGGACGGTTGGGCTGTGTCCTCGTGCTTTCTTCCGAGGCCCCTTCCGGGTCACGCAAGGCCAGTTCGGGCTGTGTTCTTGGTGCACATCTACCCAAGACCCCGCTGGGCCATAGTACGCATGAGCTCCGCTGTTGTGTTCTTAGCGTTGAGGCGTACGGAGGCCTAGGTGAAGTAGTGTGATACCCGCCTAGTAGTAGAAATGCCCGTTCTACTGTCACCGCCTGGCCACGGCGGCTGATGCCTGAGAGGTTAGCTACCTGCTCGAAAAGTGGGAACTATAGTCTGTGTCGACATAGCAATTGCATGGGTGTGCATGGGTGAGTCATTGCATAGCATTCATAGCATATCATATCATTGCACCACAAGATCCTTATCGTATAAGTTTGTATGGGAACTCTTATATGATGAGTTACTTTTATGTAACCCGATCCTTAACTTATAAGTTTGTATGGGCATTCTTATAAGTTAAGTTACTTTCCTGCTGTTACTTATACTTGCTAGTTTAGTATAGCTCTTTCATATATGCTGACTATGATACTGTTACTTTTACACTACTGCCACTTGCTTGTACTTCCTTTACTTGCTTACTTGTTATATACTATACTCTTGTTCCTTTTCTCCGCCCGGTGCCGAGGAGTCGCCGGGGGAGCGGATGTGAAACCACTTAGTCGTTTCGACTAACGGTTGCCACGTCTTCCTTTTTAGGAGGTCGCGCCGCAGGTAGAGCAGCCGCAGACTACGCCGCAGGACAGCCAGGCCAGGACGACAGGGCCTGATGTGACGGTGCCGTCGATACCGTCTGTTACTGATGTTAGTGTTTTGCTTACTCTGATGTAGCCCGTTTGGGCAATGTTTAGCTGTACTCTGATATATTGTAGAAGCATGTTTTAGCTTCTCATTATTCATGTATTTGGACATTATGTACTTAGTGTGGATTTTGACTTCTGGATGTTTATTTACTTGGTTGGGTTGACATGTTATATTGATATTGTTGTAGCCGGCGGAATAGGCGTCTTGTGGTACAGGTTAGCCCATGTGCTAATGCTACCGCAAGGCGGCTGTTCCGGGCATAAGACTCCCTCTTCGTGCCGTGTTTTGGGATCCGAGAGGGGGGAGTCTTACAAATGGTATCAGTTTGCCACGATCCTCCTCTAAGAAGTCATTCAACAATGGTGCCACCCCCGTTTGGTTAGTCAGTTTGTGGACAAACTGACTTAGCGGAAGCAGTGGTGTGCCCATATGTAATTCACATTAAGTTTGTCCAACTTTGACCTTGAGTTTAGCCAACCTGACCACAAATTTGTCATGTACGTGTAGGTTCCACTGCATGTTGAGCCGTTGGGGGGGTATCCCTACCCCTACCATACCCACTCAGTTCCAACAGTCTGAGTTGGGGCAAACACTCACCGCCATTCTTGATGCTTTTAAGGCACAGCAGGCTCCGGTGCAACAACAGGCCCCGAGCTCTAACTGGATGAGCACCTTCCGGGCTCTCTCCCCTCCCGTCTATCTTGGGGCGGAGTCAGCCGTACGCACAGAGGAATGGCTAGACACGATACAGGAGTTGTTGGCTGGTATCCGTTGCCCGGCCAATATGGCAGTGACATTGGCAGTGTCCGTCTTGGACTTACATGCGAAGAGGTGGTGGAAGTCCCTCATGGGATCTACCTTCCAAGGCCGGATCTACACAGAGATAAGTTGGAGTGAATTCTCGGAGGTTTTCTTGGAACACTTTATCCCTACGTCGGCCCGAGATGAGCTTGAGCAGAGGTTCCTTCTATTAAAGCAGGGATCGAAGACGGTTACGGAATACCAGCGGGAATTCCAGCATCTCGCAAGGTTTGCGGATTCTTATGAGTTGGATGACAGAGGCTACGCCAAGCGCTTCTACAAGGGGCTGCGAGATCCCCTAAGGCAGTCCCTTTTGTTTATAGCGGATGGTAGCTTGGCGGAGATCATTGATATGGCAAAAAGATTGGAAGCGGACCACATGGGATGTAGTAAGAGGCCTGCGGAGGACGTGATGGAAGCCGGCCCATGGAATAGAAGGAGGCGAGACTTCAGAGGAGGAAGGGGACACCAAAGAGGTGGAGGGCGTGTCCACCGAAACTATAGGGTGGAGCATCCAGTTCCGCAGCCGCCTGCGTTGCCTCCACCCCCACAGCCTCAGCGATTTCAACAACCTGAAGGGCGTCGTGGTCTGGTGTGCTTCGAATGCAACCTGCCGGGCCACATCCGACGTTTTTGCCCGCAGCTATATGGGAACGTCCCTCCTGCTCTCCCTCCTGCTCTCCCTCCACCAGCTCCACGAGGACGGGGATATATGCGTGGTCGAGGACGAGGACCGCCAAGAGGAAACCCCGGACCGGTCCGGGATCAAGTGTACGCGCTTGACATGGCGCAGGAACGGAACCCACAAGATGTGATTGCAGGTATGATTTAATTAGTTTACATACTTGCATGGTTTAACATGAATTGCTTAGAACTTATTAGACACTAGCAATAAGTTTTGGTCGTTGGCACTTAGGCACCGTGATTATTGGCGGGAAGACGGCCTATGCGCTGTTCGATACCGGTGCCTCACACTCTTTTGTGTCCGAAGATTTCATAAAAGACGTGGGGGATGTTCAGTACTTCACGGGAATAGCCCGACGTGTACGCCTTCCGGATGGCTCGGAGATGATCGCAACCGCCAAGTGCGAGTTTGAGTTATTTATTGATGGGAAGGCCTTTGATACGCCGGCCACGGTTCTGAGAATGCCGGAGTTTGACATCATTTTGGGCATGGTGTGGCTGGATTGGCACTTCGCGAGGATCGACTGCGCGGAGAAGCGGATCTATTTGAGACATGGAGACTCTGATGTCATCTTCCAAGGTATTGGCTTTGCGCCCCGTATGATATTATCCTCTGTTCAGACTGTAAAGGCTCATATGAAGGGGGATGAGGTCTTCATGATCTGGTTCGAGTTGAAGGAGGAAGCGTTGGAATTAAAGGATGTACGGGTTGTGCGGGATTTTCCCGAGGTATTTCCTGAGAAGCTACCAGGATTACCTCCGCATAGAGAGGTTGACTTCCAGATCAATCTAGTACCAGGTGCCAAGCCTGTATCCAAGGCTCCGTACAGGATGGCCCCGAAAGAACTCGCGGAGTTTAGAGTTCAATTGCAAGAACTAGTAGATTCAGGGTTCGTTCGCCCCAGTTCATCACCATGGGGTGCCCCTGTGCTGTTCGTAAAGAAGAAGGATGGAACCCTGCGATTGTGCATAGATTATCGGGAACTCAATCGATTAACGGTGCGGAACACTTATCCGCTACCTCGGATCGACGAGTTGTTCGATCAATTAGTGGGAGCACATTGGTTCTCTAAACTAGACTTGCGCTCCGGATACTATCAGTTAAGGATACAAGAAGGGGACATCCAGAAAACGGCCTTCAGTTCGAGATATGGTTTGTATGAGTTCACAGTAATGCCGTTTGGGCTCACAAATGCCCCTTCGGCCTTCATGAGTTTGATGAACAAGGTGTTTGAACCATACTTGGACATCTTCGTCATTGTTTTCATCGACGACATCTTGGTCTACTCAAAGACGGAGGAGGAGCATGTCGAGCACCTGACCTTAGTTTTGAAGAAATTGAAGGAGCACGCCTTGTATGCCAAGTTTAGCAAGTGTGAATTCTGGCTTAAGGAGGTTGCATTCTTGGGGCATGTGATCAGTGGAGCAGGATTAGCGGTGGATCCAGCAAAGGTGCGAGCCGTGAAGGAGTGGTCGCCCTTGAAGTCGGCGGCCGATGTACGAAGCTTTCTTGGACTTGCTGGGTACTACCGCAAGTTCGTGAAAGGATTTTTCAAGATTGCCCTTCCTCTTACCTCCTTGATGAAGAAGGGTGTGCCATTTGAGTGGACACCTCAATGTGAAGCGGCATTTCAAGAGTTGAAAGATAGGCTTACCTCCGCCCCCATCCTTGCACTTCCGTCGGGGAAGGAAGGTTTTCAGGTTTACACGGACGCATCATATCAAGGGATGGGTGCGGTGCTGATGCAGCACGGGCATGTGATCGCTTATGCTTCAAGGCAGTTAAAGAAACATGAAATCAATTACCCGGTTCATGATTTGGAGCTGGGAGCAGTGGTATTTGCTTTGAAAGTCTGGAGGCATTACCTATATGGCGTACACTGCGAGATCTTTTCCGATCACAAAAACTTGAAGTATGTTCACACTCAGAAGGAGTTGAACCTGAGACAACGGCGGTGGTTGGAATTTGTATGCGACTATGAGTTCACCATGAACTACCACCCCGGGAAAGCGAACTCGGTAGCCGATGCCTTGAGTAGAAAAGCGCCAGGCTCTAGCCCAGAGTCTCGGCTGATGAGTATGGAGTTGGCTCGGATGATCGAGGAGATGGAAATTACTTTAGTATTCCAGGCTCCTTCGACAGAGTATGCGGAGTATTTGGCCAAAATGAGCATAGTTTGTGATATCCGAGACCGGATTCGGGTGGAGCAAGGAATGGATGCGGCCTTCGCCCCGGCAATCAAGGCAATTGAAGATAGGACCACCGATGAGTACACACTCAAAGATGGCCTCATTTATTTTCGTGGCCGACTCTATATTCCCAAGAGCGGGAAAATTCGGGAGGATATCTTGAGAGAGGCGCATTCCTCTCAATATTCAGTGCATCCGGGTATTGCTAAGATGTACGCCGGACTGCGGAAGACCATGTGTTGGCCGGGAATGAAAAGGGATGTTCGCTACTATGTTACACATTGCGAAGCTTGCCAAAGGGTGAAGGCTGAATGCAGGAGTCCCAGTGGTTTGTTGCAGTCTTTGCCAATTCCCGAATGGAAGTTTGAGGATATCTCCATGGACTTTGTCCATGGGCTACCTCGCTCACGCTCCGGGAATGATTCGGTGTGGGTTATAGTGGATCGACTGACAAAGGTGGCCCGGTTCATTCCAATGAAGAAGGAAGCACACGTGGATGTTTTGGTACGACTTTTTGTGGAGCAAGTTGTACGGTATCATGGCGTGCCCAAGACAATTGTTTCAGATCGGGATGGTCGGTTTACATCCAATGAGTGGAAGGCGGTACAGGCGTATTTGGGCTCACGCCTAACCTTTAGTACCGCATTTCATCCACAGACTGACGGGCAGTCAGAGCGGACCATCAGAACGCTGGAGGATTTATTGAGGTTATGTGTGTTGGGCAGAGGAGAGCCATGGGAAAGACTCTTGCCACTAGTGGAATTCTCCTATAATAATAGCCATCAGGCGAGCATCGGCATGGCGCCCCATGAAGCCCTTTACGGAAGAAGGTGCAGGACACCATTGTCTTGGGTGCAAGATGAAGATCCGAAGGCATTGGGAAACGAATACATAGATGATACTGATGCGGCGGTCAGATTGATACGAGATCGCATGTTGGAGGCTCAAAGTCGACAGGCGAAATATTACAATAAAAAGCATCGGGTGGTGGAGTTCCAAGTGGGCGAAAAAGTGTTCCTCAAGATTCGGCCGATGCATGGAGTGTCGCGGGTGCGTGGAGTGAAAAAGCTCAGCCCAAGGTATGTTGGGCCTTATACTATATTGGAAAGAATTGGCACGTTGGCCTATCGGTTGGAGTTACCACCGGAACTAGAAAATCTCCACGACGTGTTCCATGTGTCGTCGCTTCGAAAAGCACTGTTGCGGCCCGACCAGTATATTCCCACTACTGATGGTGCAGTGGCATCAGATAGGTCTGTGCGACTAGAGCCGGTGCGGATTGTTGATAGCGAGACAAGGACTTTGCGCCGCAAAAGTGTCCCCTTAGTGAAGGTGTTGTGGTTGAATCATGGGAAGGAGGAGTACACCTGGGAGCCAATGGATTTGATGCAGCAACGCTACCCGGAGTTGTTTGCCCAAGGTAGTCTTATTTAAAAACGTGATAAATTTCCTGTTAAGCTTTTTCCACACAGCCTAAGCCTTATTTCGGGGACGAAATCTTTTATTTTGTTTATAGGATTTGTAACGTCCCGAATCGCTCTAGGCCCCTAGTGTGTGTGTCTTAAGTCAGGAGGGTTGACTCGAGTCCTGAGAAGTGTCGGGAATTGGACTGCACTTGTGGTGACATGGAGAAATCAGTGTAAAAGACAGGGGTAGCGACACGGGTAGCGACACAGGCGTGTCCCTACCCGTGTGCGTGTGACACGGGTAGTGACACGGCCGTGTACCTACCCGTGTGAGTCGAGTTGAGCTCGACGAGCCGTGTCGAGATCGTCGACTGTGTCGACATCAGGTGACACGGGTAGTGACACGGCCGTGTCCCTACCCGTGTGCGTCGAGATGATCTCGACGAGGCGTGTCGAGATCGTCGAGAATCGTCGAGATGCGTCGAGTGGGGAACACGGGTAGTGACACGGGCGTGTCCCTACCCGTGTGCGTCGAGTTGAGCTCGACGAGAAGTGCCGAGATGCAACCCGAGAAGTACACGGCCAAGGACACGGCCAGGCACACGGCCGTGTCATGGGAACACGGGTCGGGACACGGCCGTGTCCCTACCCGTGTCAAGCATCGAACCGACATGGTAACCGCCACGGCCGTTTCACGGAAGCAGGACACGGGTACGGACACGGCCGTGTCCCTACCCGTGTCACATTTTGTATTTAAGGGGCAGAGAAAACCCTAGCCGTTTTCATCCCCATTTCTTCCCCTAATTCCTGTGAGAACTCCTGGTGAGAGGAAAAACTGCAGGAGCAAGTTTTACCGAAGGAGATCCGCCATCGCCGCGAAAGAGAAGATGCCGCCAAGGAGAACTACGCGATCCATGGCCGAAAATGGTGGTACCGCTGGAGCCAACATGAGTTTCCTACCCTCTCCCTTGGTTCTAGATCTTAGATGTTTAGGAGAGACATCGGCTCAAGAGAGCTTGATGGAGAGGAGAAGATTTCTAGGTTTGGCCATGCTAGGATTTGAATCCTAGATTTTAGATCTCTTCAACCCTTCCCCTTTTCTTCAATATGACGATGGGAGGATGGTCTCGTGAGGAGTTTATGGCCTTTGAGATTGAATAAGGGAGGAGAATATTTCTGGAAAATTTAGGAACGACCGCCTTGAGCAGGAAGCCGAACCGATGCCGTTCATTTTCCTTTAAGATGCGCGCAGAATCTGTATTCTGCGCGCAGCGATCTTCTAGGCCATTTTCATGTAGGATATGGGCAGATCTGGGCCTTTGGCTAAACACAAACGTTGTAGCCCTTGAAAATACCTTTCCAACGAGTGGTTGCACGACTTCAGATGATGTTTATGGCCCCGGGAAAACCTAATCGAGTTTGCTGTCCGGCAATTCCTGTACACAGAAATCGTGTTCTGTGCGCAGCGAACTTCGAAGCCGATTTCGTGTAAGTTATTTTCAGATATGGGTTGTGACCTGAATATGAAAGTTGTAGATCATGAAAAGATCTTTCCAACGAGGGGTTACACGACTTCACCGGATTCCTGTAGCCTCAGGAATCTCCGGTCGAAGTTGCTGTCCAGACTATTCCTGCACCTAAAAATCTGGGTTTATAACATTTGGATTTGGATTCGGAGAAACTAATATTACAGGTAACCCTGAGGCTTGGATAAACTCTTATGAATAATTAATTCAGTTGCATAAATGATGAAGATTATTAATCGGATTCCATGTGATCGAATTGTAAGATAGCATACTTGAATGATTTGATTTGTTAGGGGTTAATGGATTTTTATACATGTGCATCTTGATATATTGTGCTGAAATCACCTGATATGACATATAGAAGGATAACTCATGGCCATGTGAATGTTGAATAGTGGATTGAATTTGGTAGTCCAATAGTTAGAGTGTCGCCTCCCTATGGGTAGTATTGTGTAAGTTTGTAAGTGCGGTGTTGACCGCCACTTGTTTTGGTTGTGTTGAGATAAGGTGTGGATGGATGGTTGGGTTGTGTCCTCGTGCTCACTCCGAGGCCCCTTCCATGGTATGATGAGGTTGTGAAATTGCATGTGGTGTGAGTCGACACGCGGTGTCGTAATCCTGGGTTAAGGATAGTGTGGCAGGTCTACGGGCTCGCCAGTCGTCACACCGACGGGAGTTGGCAGTTAGACTTGGTCGGTTTGGGCTGTGTCCTCGGTGTTCACGTCCCGAGGCCCCTCTGACCATGTGGACGGTTGGGCTATGTCCTCGTGCTTTCTTCCGAGGCCCCTTCCGGGTCACGCAAGGCCAGTTCGGGCTGTGTTCTTGGTGCACATCTACCCAAGACCCCGCTGGGCCATAGTATGCATGGGCTCCGCTATTGTGTTCTTAGCGTTGAGGCGTACGGAGGCCTAGGTGAAGTAGTGTGATACCCGCCTAGTAGTAGAAATGCCCGTTCTACTGTCACCGCCTGGCCACGGCGGCTGATGCCTGAGAGGTTAGCTACCTGCTCGAAAAGTGGGAACTATAGTCTGTGTCGACATAGCAATTGCATGGGTGTGCATGGGTGAGTCATTGCATAGCATTCATAGCATATCATATCATTGCACCACAAGATCCTCATCGTATAAGTTTGTATGGGCACTCTTATACGATGAGTTACTTTTATGTAACCCGATCCTTAACTTATAAGTTTGTATGGGCATTCTTATAAGTTAAGTTACTTTCCTGTTGTTACTTATACTTGCTAATTTAGTATAGCTCTTTCATATATGCTGACTATGATACTGTTACTTTTACACTACTGCCACTTGCTTGTACTTCCTTTACTTGTTTACTTGTTATATACTATACTCTTGTTCCTTTTCTCCGCCCGGTGCCGAGGAGTCGCCGGGGGAGCGGATGTGAAACCACTTAGTCGTTTCGACTAACGGTTGCTACGTCTTCCTTTTTAGGAGGTCGCGCCGCAGGTAGAGCAGCCGCAGACTACGCCACAGGACAACCAGGCCAGGACGACAGGGCCTGATGTGACGGTGCCGTCGATACCGTCTGTTACTGATGTTAGTGTTTTGCTTACTCTGATGTAGCCCGTTTGGGCAATGTTTAGCTGTACTCTGATATATTGTAGAAGCATGTTTTAGCTTCTCATTATTCATGTATTTGGACATTATGTACTTAGTGTGGATTTTGACTTCTGGATGTTTATTTACTTGGTTGGGCTGACATGTTATATTGATATTGTTGTAGCCGGCGGAATTGGCGTCTTGTGGTACAGGTTAGCCCATGTGCTAATGCTACCGCAAGGCGGCTGTTCCGGGCATAAGACTCCCTCTTCGTGCCGTGTTTTGGGATCCGGGAGGGGGGAGTCTTACAGAGCAAACAGCATTGACAGATACATGCAAAATATCCTCTAATTTACGTTTATTAGAAAGTAGTTCTTTTAAAAATTTCGCATATTTGGGCATTTGCGAGATAGCCTCGCAGAAAGGAACATTAATGTGAATTTGTTTTAATAATAAAATAAACTTTTCATATTGCGCGTCCTTACGCTCGTTATCTAACTTATGCGGATATGGGAGGGCCTTGTTTAAAATAATTTTTTCTTTTATAATTGGTAAAGGCAGCGTAAGCGAAGAAAGGAGAAGAGGGGTCGGAGGTGAAATATGTACCTGAGGGTCGGTCCGTTTTGGATCGACCACCTCCTTTCCGCTACGGAGGGTTATAGCGTTGGCGTTCTCCAGCGGATTGGGCTCCGTGTTTCCCGGCAGTGCCCCGAGCGCGCGCTCAGACATCATCCTCGCCAGCTATCCAACCTGTTGTTCGAGAGTTTTTAGCGATCCGGTGATGTTCCGGATATTTGACTCGTTGGACGCAATATACTTCGAAAAATTTTCCTCCATCGGGGAGGGTTTCGGAAGAGGAGGAGGAGGCAGAAATCCGGGCGCATAAGAAATAGGGGGACGCTGAGCATTATTCGGGTTGCTCCAAGAGAAGTTGGGGTGATTCCTCCAACCCGGATTATAGTTATTACTATAAGGGTTGTTGTTGGGGTTGAAGGGAGGATGACCCGAATTTCCCATGAAGTCTACGAACTCTTCAGCCACGCAGACGTTAGGGGGGATAAAACAAGGTGGAGTGGAGGAGGCAGCAGACATCTCCTCTACTTGCTTTGTTAACCTTTCAACTTGAAGGGTCAAGAGAGCAGTGGCATCCACTTCAAAAAGACCAGCCGCCGGCTTTGGGCGTCCCCGCGGGATGTTCCATTGATAGGAGTTCATAGCCATCTCTTCGAATAAAGCCTGCGCGGCCTCGAGGGTTTTGTTGTTTAGCGTACCCCCGGCAGCCGCGTCAATCATTTGACGCATCTGAAAATTCAGCCCATTATAAAAAATTTGAACTTGCAACCACATTGGCAGCGCGTGGTGCGGGCAACAGCGGAGGAATTCCTTAAACCGTTCCCAAGTCTCGTATAGAGACTCAGGATCGTTTTGCACAAATGAAGAAATGTCCGCCCGCAACTTTGCAGTTTTTGCGGGCGGAAAGTACTTCGTGAGGAACCGTTCCGTCAACTCAGCCCACGTGGTGATACATCCTCGCGGGAGGGCATTCAACCACGCCTTGGCTTTGGACTTAAGGGAAAAAGGAAATAAGCGCAAACGAATGGCGTCATCAGTGACGCCATTAATCTTGAAGGTGTCGCATATCTCCAAGAAATTGGACAAGTGGACATTCGGGTCCTCATCCGGCAGTCCATCGAACTGCACGGCGTTTTGGACCATTTGAATGACACTCGACTTTATTTCGAAATTATTATTCGCCACCGCAGGGCGAACAATATTCGACCCAGTATCATCCAGGTTAGGAAGGACGTAATAGGACATAGTACGCTCGGCCGCCGGGGCAGGGTTAGGCGCAACCATAACTATAACAGTAGGTTCTCCGATAGATTCCTCGGGATCTAAAGAAGGATTTCGGCGTTGAGATCGAATACGCGCAAGAGAGCGTTCGATCTCAGGGTCGAAGTCAAAATCTTCAGACTCGGAGGGTTGTCCACGGGTCATACACCCAAACAAAAATAAAACAAAATAAACTTTTTTTTTGTTTTAAAATAAAGTTTTTAGTTTTTTTTATAGTTTATAGAAAATAAGTAAAAGTAATAGACTCCGGAATTCAAAATAGCAACTCGAAAAGAGACTCCCCGGCAACGGCGCCAAAAACTTGATGCGTCCGCGAACAGACTCTTACTGTGGTTGGTTCAGTCAGTCGATCGCCACGGGCGTGCTACTGGAGGCAAGTGCACCTATCACAAGTAGTACTCGATATTCGGGGGAATACCGAGGTCGTATTGTTCTTGGGGTCGTGTTGACTATTCTTACTCCTCCGGGAGGACTATTATTTTACTGAAAGTAAGGTGGATTTTTTTAATTAACTAAAGACGAAAAAGCAAAGGAGCGAAAAAAACGATTTAGAAAATATTCGATGAATGGTTAACGCTCGGCATCGAATCAGATTAAGACTAAAACAATTTTTTAATAATTATAGGACTTAGTTTTCAAATTAATAATAAGGCAACTTGGCCGTGGAGGTTCCACAAATGTGAGCTCACCTAGCTATAGAGATATCGCTCACCTAAACGTTAAGACTATTCGACCGAACGTTAGTCCGACGAAGGATTTCTCTTAACGAACGCTTTACGCTAAGAACCCCGCTATTGGGTGGGGAACCCAATTCGGTAGAATTACGCTTGTCCTCTCTCAAGGGTATGCACGTAACTCTATTTACCCAGGGGTGATCGGTCCATATGCACGGCCTCTCGGCTAGATAGCATATGGACTACGGAAATAGGGCCCACACATCGATATGTGGTCCTACGCGTCGTAAACCCGGGGTAAACCTTAAGTCCTTAAATTAAAATGAAAATAAAGAGCTTCAATTATTAGAAATCATTTTAAATGTCCCAATGCTCTTCGATGCCGAGGCTAATAGCGATTAGCCACACATCGGTATGGGGACGGCTATATAATTTTAGTGAGGCGCGAGTTCGAAGTAAACGCTAAATGATTATAAGAATGGGACACGAAAAATAACAAACAATTAGAAAACTGAAAAGTTAGCTAAAACAAGAACTCACGCACACTTCAAATTATAAATTAAATAGAAACTAAGTTACACATAAAAGAAATTTGCATATTTAAAATTGTATGTCCCACTCAAACGAGTGGGGGTGGTAAATAAAAGCTGAAAATTGCAAGTCCTACTCAAATGAGTAGGACTGAAATGAAAGCGAGTCCTACTCAAATGAGTAGGAGAAAATAAATGCGATTACAGGGCTTTCTCAAATATTTATGGGGAGATAAAGATCCGTCCATTTAACTCAAGTGAGTAGGCGAAAAAATTAAGAAAGAAAATTACAAGTCCTACTCAAACGAGTAGGCGGGAAATAAAGTCCGTCCATTTAACTCAAGTGAGTAGCCGGAAAAATAAATAAAGAAAATTACAAGTCCTACTCGAACGTGTAGGACTGAAAATGAAAACGATGCGCCATTTAACTCTTAACGAGTAGGCGGAAATAAATGCACACAAACACACACACTCCATATGAATTTCAAGAAAACATTAAAATTAACACCTACACTCACACACTCTACATAATTTGAACAAAGCGTTAAAAGTTATACACCTACACTCGCACACTCAACATAATTTGATCAAAGCATTAAAAGTTATACTCATACACTCACACACACAACATGAAAATTAAGAAGAACAAAAGAAAATTTATGCTCATACACTCACACACACTAATAACGAAGAAAAATCAAAGTTGCTTATAAATTAAAATAACAAGATTTCTACTCCTAAAGCTTACCCAAAACACATAAAAAGAACAAATAAAAAGAGAATGAGCAAAAAGTTTTCCAAACAAAAGTCAAAATCAAAGGTGCTCAAAAATTAAAACTATAACTTTTTCATTCTAAAGAATTCATAAAAGTGATAAAAAAGGTGAAGAGAAAATGAAAAGAACAAAAGAGGTTTTACAATCCTAAAAGAAAAACTCAGTAAAAAAAAGAACAAAATCACTTTTTAAATCTCTTTTATAAATTCATAAGAATGAAATCATAATTCTCTCAAGAAAAAGACATGGTGAAAAAGAGGAAAACCTATCATACCTAAGCATGAAGACAAGTTAAAAACATGAATATTAAACATGTTACACTCATACACACACACACACACACTTTTCATAAATGAAGAACAAAGATGAAACCAAGGATAAAATGAGAAGAAAAGTGGGCACAAGAGTTCATTCCAAAGCCAAATAAGAAGAGAAAATCTAATATTTTTATTGATTAAAGGAAACTATTACAAGCTATTACAAAGAGCTAAAGCTAAAGCAAAAACAAACATGAAAGAAAGAAGGGAGAAATCTCCTTACATAGCTAGGAAATCACGGATGCAGCCCACAAAAACACACTAAAATGGCCCAAAAATCTGAACCCTTGGACCTTACAGAAATGGGCAATTTATAGGCAAAAAATTCGAAGTACACGCCCTCCGTCACGGGCGTGTAGGGGGGGGGGGGGGGGGGGGGGGGGGGGGTGGGGGCGTGTCAGTACTATTCATGAAGGCAGCCGACGATTGGACCGGAAAGTTGACTTCGGGCTGAGTTCGCGGTAGTCACGCCCCAGGTCACGGGCGTGACTCGGGGCGTGTCGGGGAGGTAGAACCGGGCGCGGGTTGCGTCAAAAGTCTTTGGCAGCATCTTGTCGGGCCAGCTGGAAAGGTCACGCCCTAGGTCACGGGCGTGACTCTGGGCGTGTTAGTTTGTGTCGACACTCGATGAATGTCAAGCGGAAAGTGTCGAGTTGAAATCGTTGAGCTGAGATCAAGTCACGCCCTAGGTCACGGGCGTGACGCTGGGCACGACTGTTGGTGTCGACACTCGACAATCGTCGAGCGGAAAGTGTCGAGAGGAGAGGACACGGGCTTGGGTCACGCCCCGTGTCGGGTGACACGGGCGTGACACTAGGCGTGTCAAGCTTTCTACTTCAGAAATTATCCGATTTCACGGGAAATGCAATGTCACGGCCCGGTCACGGGCGTGACCAAATTGTCACGGGCGTGTACTGCCCAATTTTGGCAGATTTTGAAATTTTTCTGCAAAATTAAAGAAAACAAGTTAGTAGTAAATTTACAAGAAGAGGAGTGTTTTATTGAACAAAAATAAGTAAAAAATGATGAAAATAAATGAAAACGACTAAATTAAATTGCACAAAAATACGTATATTTACAATTCATCAGTGGCAGTCATTCAGGAAGCCGTACTTTGGAGGAGAGAGTGTTGAGGCAGGGGTACTTCTGGCCTACCCTCAGGAAAGATGCAGAGGAGTTCGTAAAAAGATGTCAAAAGTGTCAGGAGTTCGCCCCTCTCCAACTCCTTCCAGCCCAGAGGTTGCGAACCCTCACGGCTCCCTGGCCCTTTGCTATACGAGGACTAGATCTGGTGGGTCCTTTTCCCCAGGCAAGTGGCCAAAGGAAATTTCTGCTAATCGTGGTGGACTACTTTTCAAAATGGCTGGAGGTGAAGGCGTTGGCCAAGGTGACTTCACCGGTGGTAAAAAATTTCATATGGGTGAGATCATCTGCCGGTATGGGCTACCAATGGCCATCGTGATGGATAACGGGCCACAATTTGCTAGTAGGGAATTCGTCGACTTCTGCATCCGGCTGGTCATAGACCTCCGTTTTGCCTTGGTTTATCACCCGAAAAACAATGGACACGTGGAAGCAACAAATAAGATCATTGTTAACCTTTTGAAGAAGAAAGTGGAGAACCTGAGGGGGAGCTTGGTGGAACAGCTCCCCTCAGTCCTCTGGGCCTTAAGAACCACACCAAACACCACCACAGGAGAGGCCCCCTTTAAGCTCTCTCATGGCTCGGAGGCTGTCATACCAATAGAGTTCGAGGTCACATCACCAAGAGTAGCCGTTGCAAGAGAGGGAGTCGAAGGATGGATGATAGAGAATATAGAAGAGCAAAAACTCTCTCTTGATCTCGTGGAAGTGCTCAGGGATTTGGCGATGATCCGGTAGGAGGAGTTCAAGCGCCGGATGACGAGATACTTTGATAAGCATAAAAGGATCAAGTAGTTCCAGAAGGATGATCTGGTTCTCAAAAAGGTGGATGCAGCAGGTAGAGGGGCCTCCGTAGGAAATCTCAATCCAAATTGGGAGGGTCCTTTTATAGTAAAGGAGGTCTTGAAGTCGGGAGGGTACCACCTCCAGGATGTGGACGGGATATCCCTTCATCGCGCCCAAAGTGCGATGATTTAAAAATATTTTATCCATAACACTCTTTGTTCAGTGCGTTTTTATTGTTCAATACTTGCAATTTTGATGTGACCTTCTGATATGATGGAATCGCAGGTGTCTCTTTTCATGACATTAAAGGTGGGATGGCTGCATGGAGACCCCGAGCAGACCCGCTGACCAGGATCTCATCTAGCTGCCAGGGCTATAGGCTCACTCGGTGGTTGGAGATGATTTGGAAAGGAGATCCCGAGCAGACCCGCTGACCAGGTTCTCATCTAGCTGGCAGGGCTGTAGGCTCACTCGGTGGTTGGAGAGGGTTTGGAGAGGAGACCCCGAGCAGACCCGCTGACCAGACTCTCATCTAGCTGACAGGGCTGTAGGATCACTAGGAGGTTGGAGAGGGTTTGGAGAGAAGACCCAGAGCATACCCGCTGACCAAGTTCTCATCTAACTCGCAGGGCTGTAGGCTCACTCGGTGGTTGGAGATGATTTGGATAGGAGACCCCGGGCAGACACACTGACCAGGCTCTCATCTAGCTAGCAGGGCTATAGGATCGCTTGGTGGTTGGAGAGGGTTTGGAGAGGAGACCCCGAGCAAACCCGCTGACCAGGCTCTCATCTAGCTGGCAAGGCTGTAGGCTCACTCAGTGGTTGGAGAGGGTTTGGAGAGGAGACCCCGAGCAGACCGGATGACCCGACTCTCATCTAGCTAGAAGGGCTGTAGGCTTACTCGGTGGTTGGAGATGATTTGGAGAGGAGACCCCGAGCAAACCCGCTGATAAGGCTCTCATCTAGCTGACAGGGCTGTAGGCTCACTCGGTGGTTGGAGATGATTTGGAGAGAAGACCCCGAGCAGACCCGCTGACCAGGCTCTTATCTAGCTGGTAGGGCTATAGGCTCACTCGGTGGTTGGAGATGATTTTGGAGAGGAGACCCCGAGCATATCCGCTGATCAGGCTCTCATCTAACTGGTAGGGCTGTAGGCTCAATCAGTGGTTGGAGATGATTTAGAGAGGAGATTCCGAGCAGACCCGCTGACCCGTATCTCATCTAGCTGGCGGGGCTGTAGGCTCACTCGGTGGTTAGAGAGGGTTTGAAGAGGAGACCCCGAGCAGACCCGCTGACCAGGCTCTCATCTAGCTGGCAGGGCCGTAGGCTCACTCGGTGGTTGGAGAGGGTTTGGAGAGGAGACCCCGAGCAGACCCGCTGACCAGGCTCTTATCTAGCTAGCAGGGCTTTATGCTCACTCGGTGGTTGGAGATGATTTTGAGAGGAGACCCCGAGCAGACCCACTGACCAGGCTCTCATCTAACCGGTAGGGTTGTAGGCTCACTCGGTGGTTGGAGAGTGTTTGGAGAGGAGACCCTGAGCAGACATGCTGACCAAGCTCTCATCAAGTTGACAGGGTTGTAGGCTCACTCGGTAGTTGGATACGGTTTGGAGAGTAGACCCCGAGCAGACCCACTAAATAGGCTCTCATCTAGCTGGCAGGGCTATTGACTCACTCGGTGGTTCGAGATGATTTGGAGAGGAGACCCCAAGTAGACCCGCTGACCAGGCTCTCATCTAGATAGCAGGGCTGTAAGCTCACTCAGTGGTTGGAGATGATTTGGAGAGGAGACCCCGAGCAGACCCGCTGACCAGGCTCTCATCTTACTGACAGGTCTGTAGGCTCACTCGGTGGTTGGAGAGGGTTTGGAGAGGAGACCCTGAGCAGACTCGTTGACCAGGATCTCATCTAGCTGACAGGGCTATAGGCTCACTCAGTGGTTGGAGAGGGTTTGGAGAGGATACCCCGAGAAGACCCGCTGGCCAGGCTCCCACCTAGCTAGCAGGGCTGTAGGCTCACTCGGAGGCAAGTCAAGTGGTAAGAGCTCGTGAAGAAACGTGTCCATATTTGTCAAAGAACTGGTAGAGAATTCCTAAGAAAAGGAAGGATTGGAGGCAATGCAAGAGAGAATGGGCATTCCAGGCTAACACTCGGCGAGGAAGGTCTCGCCCGCCGCGAGCGGGTACTCACTATCAAAGGCACATGTCTCACATAAAAGGGGAAGAATTTATCGCAAGCAGCAGTCTGGTCCCTAGGTCCTACTCACGTGGGGTATGTCTCGTGGAGAGACAAGAATACAAGGGCAATTTGTCCCGCGTACGGTGGAGGTAAGGAGAGGACCAACGTCTAGCACTCTAAACTAACTATCAATCGAAACGACATTGGGTAAAGCACAATGAAATAAAGAGGAGCGAAAGGTTATAACAAAAATCCCCTAAGGTTATAATACAAGTCCCAAAATGTGCATTACAACAATCAGAAATATCTCAACATCAGGAAAATTTACAAAAGACAAAAAAAGAGGGGGGGGGGAGTCCACAGACTTTGACATCCCTTCACTCCTTGTCACCAGAGGTGGAGCTATCATCCATCTCACCATACAGCTGGGGGAACAAGTCCCGGATGTTGAAATTCAACAAACCCGCAGACGCCTCCTCGGATACCCTGTTAAAAACTCAACAAACCGGAGGAGGACACGCCCACTTATAATGTTGAATGTTTTCCCGGATCTTGGAGTTAGCAGGGATTATATCAACAAAGCAGTAACAACCAGCAACACATGCAGCACAAGCGTCTTTATTGATCAAGAACAAACTTCTTTACAAGGCAAGACATACATGGCGAGACATGCTTCACCAACAATCAAACCAGGAGAACAGAGACAGTTACAAAGATAAGAAAACTCAAGCCGCGCGGACTCAAGCAACAAGCCGCCGTTCTACTGTCGTGGAGTCTGCTCAGTCTGCCAGGTCACCAGACCGCAACCCAAGCCGCGCGGACTACCCCTTATTCCAATGCTTAGCTCTTCACCGCCGATCTGCAGGCCGCCTGACCGCGAGGTCGCCTAGCCGCCAGACCGCACACGCTGCGATACTGAATAGAACAGGCCGCCTGAGACAGGTGACTTCCTGAACCCCAAACCAAGTTGCCAAAGAGAAGACCGCCTAGTCGCTGTGCGCGACCTGCTGTTTACCGCCTGTTGCTTAACCGCAGAGTCCGCACTGTCCCTGACCGCAATCAGAGCAAAGTCCTGGCTTTCCAGTGCTATCCGCACAACCTGCACAGCATAACCCGGTCAACTCTGTAAACCGCACGGACATCCCAGTCTAGACCGCAACAACTTATGCGAACTCAATTACTGTTAACTTACTTCGTAGGTTCAATGAGGTCTCCCTTACTGATGTGACATGGGTCCTATTTATAGACACGATGATGAGTATGGTCACCGCCCTAGCCGATAGGATCACCGCCACATCCCGCAGCAAGAACAAGTGTGTCCGCGAGCCCGCGGACACACACACCAGTTCGCCGCTCCTGTGCAGATAGCCAGTCCGCCCTAGCTTCTCCAAGGCCGAATATCAACCTTCAGTCCGCCTTGCCGCCAAGGACCAAGCCAGTACCACCAAAGCTGGACTCCGCAATAGCTATGTCCGCCAATCCGCGGACACAACACCAGTCCGTATAACCCGAGCCCGCAGCCTCGCCATCAAAGCACATGCCGGACTCAGCAGACACCCGACTTCCGTCCGCACATCCTGAGTCCATTGCCTAATCACCAAGGCATTGCCGGACTCAGCAGACACTCCGATCCAGTCTGCTTACACAGCAAACTCCAGTCCGTATTCCTGAGTTCATAACCTCATCACAAGGCTGAACCGAACTCAGCGGACACCAGCTCCAGTCCGCACGCTCTTGCACAAGCAATCCTCCAGTCCGCATATCCCCAAGCTAGCAAACAAGGCAACGACACTTCTACTGAGCTTGGTGGACTGAGAAAGCAGCCCGCGCTCCTCTGCGCGATCTCTCCGGACTGAGCCAACCTGGACTTGGTTCAGTACCCACCAAGTCCAGTCCACTGGCCACAAGGTCCAGTCCGCACTTACTGGCGGACACTGGATCTAGCCCGCCATACCGGGCGACCTCCCGCTTCCATCCGCACTGACCGGTGGTCTCCGCAGCTTCCCGCTGCACCAGAGCAAGACCAAGGCAACTTCCCAACCGAACTGTCGAGCTCCAGTTCATCAGTTCGCTTCATGCCGGACTTTGCGGATATGGTTTCTATCCGCCCGGTTACTTCCTGGGATCCAACTGCCACCTGAGCACGAGCTGTAACAGCCCAAAGTTCAGAAACAGGCAAATTTGGGTGACACGGCCTGGGACACGGGCGTGTCCCAGGGCGTGTCAGGTGACACGGCCTGCGACACGGGCGTGTCGCAGGGCGTGTCGAGTTGTGTCGACGATTGGGCTTTGTCTCGACGATTTTTTTGGTCTCGACGATTCGTCGAGATGAGGCACACGGCCCAGGACACGGGCGTGTCCGAGGCCGTGTCGCATGCTCGACGATTTTTGCTCGACGATCGTCGAGTGTCGAGAAGTGGGTGTCGAGTGTTGAACACGGCCTGTGACACGGGCGTGTCACAGGGCGTGTCAAATCAGGCGACGAACTCAGCCCGCCGAGAGAATTCGACAGGGCGTGTCTTTGTGCCGTGTCGGGGCACACGGCCTGGGACACGGGCGTGTCACAGGCCGTGTGAAGTCTCGGGATGATTTGGGATTTTTTCACCCAGGTACACGGCCACAGACACGGGCGTGTCTGAAGGCGTGTTGGTGACACGGCCCAGAACACGGGCGTGTCCCGTGGGCGTGTCACTGGTTTGGATAAGTCGGTTGACCACCGCTTGAGGCACACGGCCGGGCACACGGCCGTGTTCGAGGCCGTGTCGGGTCAAAATGTGTGTTTTTGGCAGAATCGTGGCCGTCCATTTCTTCAGTCTGGATCCAAGGGCTGAAAGCTCTTCTTCTTTTTCCTTAAGGGCCGAAGTCAGAGATTTATTTCTCATATTCTTTAGCCTTAACCTTTCTTCAAGTGAAGAGAGAAAGAGAGAGAGAAAGGAGGAGGAAGAAGGGAAGGGGGCTGCTGTTGGTGGTGCTGCGGTTTCCCGGCGAGAGATCCGAAGCCAGCGTTGCGGAGGAAACGCTCTTGCGAGTCTTGCAAGCAAGCTTTCAAGCCATGACACCGAAGCGATCGTCAAGGGTAATGACTTTTCTTCCTAGCCATGTGAAGGCTTCTGTTTTGGCATATCTGTTGATTCCCCCACCAAGAGGTGGCTGCTTTTGGGAGTCATTTGGGTGGATGCTTGAAATCCCCTTGGTATTGCATATAGATCCGGAAATGAGTACGGAATAGGCATGCTGTGTGAAGCCCATCTGGACAGGTTGGTCTGGATTGGTGATGTTGCATACGAACCGGAGAAGACTCCATGATAAACGTGTAGTGTTAAGGAGTCTATGGGTTATGCCTGCGAAAAGGAGTAGCAGGAAGTACTGGGGTGGTAATCCAGGAAAATAGCCTTGTGGTGGTTTTGGGTCCAACCTGTGGTTGAGGCACAGGAAGTACTGGTGGGACCAGGAAAGGCCCTTTTTGTGATGCTTGATGTCATAGGGTGTCCACCTGTGAAGCGAGTCACAGGAAGTACTGGTGTGCCCAGGAAAAACCCCTGACATTTGTGCTTATGCGGTGTCCACCTGTGGAGAGAATCACAGGAAGTACTGGTGCGCCCAGGAAAGACCCGTTGTTGCTGTGAGGAAATGGGTATAGTGAATTACCCAGGCTTGAATGCCAGGAACAGGATTGGTGAGACCGACCCGCGCCTTTGATATAGCCATGAGTACGCTGCACGCGGAAAGGGCAAGGCGATTTGAGCAACGGGGGGGGTGGAGGATCCGACCTGCGCTATGTCCGTCTGACGTGAGACCAAAAAGTGCGGTCTGTTGGAGCGCATAGCAAGAGTCTTCGGCCTGCGCGCCATGACACAAAGGGGGGCTACGGGCCATCCCGGTGTCCGAGGACTAACTCCGGCTGCACGCCATGGAGTAAATGCTCAAGAGTGTTACCGTTGGGTGATAACCCTGATACGGTGGTGGGCAAGAGGTTGCCAGAACACCAAGAATGTGCCCTGAGTGCACGGACCGTTGGGCCGGGCGGCGAACGGTTGTGATGGCTTGTGTGCGTGAAAGCACCTTTGATGATATAGCTTGCCATACTTGTGATATGATATGCCTGCAGGGAAAATACCGCTGCCCCGAGAGGAGGGGTAGGGTCGTTATAATTTGGTCAGCTGAACGCTGACCGTTGCTTTTGTTTGCCACCGTTGGGTGGATTGTCCTTGCACAGGTGCTGGAGAGCCGAGCGGGTCGCATAGAGGTTGATGCTCCTGCTGGTGTTGCTGCTGCTGCTAGCCCTCGAAGGCTAATGTTCTTTTGTGTGTTTTCTTTTCGTGGCCGGCCTGCGCGCCAATTTGTTAGGCCACTGTTTGAAAGCCCTGTAAGGCCATAAGGCCAATACTTTATACATGTTGTAAGACATTCCTATCTATATATATAAAATGTGGAGTTTATATTTGGACATTCATGAGGAGTTCAAGTAGTTTAGGCTTCCGCTAGAATGCTTGTGATAGGTGCGATGCGCTGCTCTGGTATCATCCTGTACCTTCGCCGACTGTTTTGTGCTATATCCTGTGGGGCCCCGGCCGGACCTTCTAGAATATATCATATGAACGGATGGGGTTGTTACATTTTTGGTATCAGAGGTCTTGGTCTTTCCCTCTCGACGTCGTGGCCGACTTCTTTTGTGGGGTGGCGAGCACGTGGTTGTGCACACCAAAGTCTACTATTGAACTCCTGAATGTCCATGATAGGAATGCATTTTGTATGTTTGAGGAACCTGCGTGTTCCTATTTTGTGTTGTTTGCTTGGGTACGACCGCTAATGTGTGTGTCTTGTCCACCTTTAGGTGACACGGAGTGGAGCTGGGCAGTCTGAGCCCCAGCGTTCTGATGAAAGTACGGCACCAGCCGCGGTGCCTACACCTCCACCGTCTGCGGAACATGTCCGTTTAGTTGCGGAGGCCTTATTTACCATGATCCAAGGTCAGCCACTTAGGCAGGAGCAAGCGGCTGTGGGGCCAGAACAGGTGGCGGCAAGGCCTGAACCTGTCGTGGATGTGGTACCTCGAGCGGCTGAGAAGCAGCTAACACGGTTTATGAGTTTCCATCCGCCTACGTTCTCGGGAGCGGGAACCCCGACGCAGGCTGAGGATTGGTTATCGCGCGTCAAGCGAGTGATGACGGCGATAGGAACGGCGGAGCATCAGAAAGTTACCTTAGCCACCTTCTTGCTTGAAGGAGAAGCTCGGTTATGGTGGGATGAGATGGAGTTGCATCATTTGGCGGGTCGTCCGTTAACCCAAGTGTCGATGGAAGAATTCTCCCGGCTCTTCCTTGCAAAGCACCTTCCTGTGGCTCAACGGATAGCCATGGAAAATGAATTCCAACGGTTGACTCAAGGTGATGGCAGTGTTGACGCGTACCTGCACGAGTTTACTCGCTTGGGGCGGTATGCGGGTTCGATTTTTGCTGATGAGCAGAGGAAGACTAATCGGTTCTATGAAGGACTGAGGGACGAGTTGAGGTTCCTTGTGTCTAGTTCTGTGAACCAAGGTTTCCAAGCGTTGGTTGACACTACGACCGCGTTGGAAAAGGATATGAAGAGTGTGCAAGGGAAGAGAGCGTTGGTGATGACGCAACCGGAGTGGAAGGCGCCCCGATCTGGAAAATCGTTTTATAAGAAGAGATGGGGTAAGAAGTCCAAGCCTAGTGGACAAGCTCCTTCATCAGTTGCGTCGGGAGCAACTTCAGGGGCAACCTCCAAGCCAGAAACTCGTACCTGCTTCAATTGTGGTCGGATGGGGCATATTGCGCGAGATTGCCGGATGCCGCCAAAGAGTGAAAAGAAGGCGGGAGCATCTTATGCGGAGAAAGGAAAAGCGGTGGTGGATTCTTCTGCCTCGCAAGCGCAACCCCGGGTCTACAATCTTGGCCTGCAGGAGGCCATCAAGCAGAGTGACGTGGTCACAGGTATGAGTTTAGTTTTGCTTATGCTAATGTTTGTATGCTTAGCTTAGTACCCCTACGTTTGTGGTTTGTGTGTGTGACATGTTTGTCATAGGCTTTGTGATGATTCGGGACACGCTGGCGCGAGCACTGTTTGATACAGGTGCATCGCATTCTTTTCTGTCTAGTGAATTTCTTACGCGGCTTGGGATACCCAGTCGTGCAAAGGCAGATAGCGTCAGAGTGGTGTTGCCGAATGGTTGTTGGATGCTTGTGGATCAAGCTTGCGATGTGGCGGTTCAGTTAGGAAGTCGGGATTTTTGTTTAACCGCATTTGTTTTGCCAATTTCGGAATTCGATGTGATTTTTGGGATGGATTGGCTTGCGGAGCAGCATGCTATGATTGATTGCCAGTCCAAAGAAATCACGTTGGGCCAGAATACCAAACAGGAGACCAAGTTCGCGGGTATGCGAGGAGTAGGCGGGACGTTGATGTCTGCACTCCAGGTAGTCAAAGCTGTTCGGAAGGGTGTAGAGTGTTACTTTGCACTAATTCAGGCTGTTGAGCCTAAGGCCACTTTGTGTGAGGTTCCGATTGTGGCAGAATTTGCTGATGTGTTTCCCGCAGATCTCCCTGGGCTACCACCCCAGCGGGAGATTGACTTCACAATTGAGTTGGTGCTAGGTGCGAAACCCGTGGCCCGCTCGCCATATCGCGTTGCGCCTAAAGAGATGGCTGAGTTGAAGGTTCAACTACAAGAAATGCTAGAGCAAGGGTATATCCGCCCAAGTATGTCACCTTGGAGCGCGCCTGTGCTTTTTGTAAAGAAGAAAGATGGTGGGTTACGGTTGTGTATCGATTACCGTGAATTGAATAAGCTGACCGAGAAGAATAAGTATCCGATACCTCGGATTGATGAATTATTTGATCAGCTGGTGGGATCTACCGTCTATTCGAAGTTGGACCTGAAGTCTGGTTATTACCAGTTAAGAATTCGGGAAGGTGACATTCCCAAAACCGCATTTGGAACGCGTTATGGGCACTATGAGTTCACAGTCATGCCCTTTGGATTGTGTAATGCGCCCTCGGTGTTTATGGATTTGATGCACCGTATTTTTCGTGAGTACCTGGATCTGTTTGTGATAGTGTTCATTGATGATATCCTGGTATACTCGAAGTCCAAAGCGGAGCATGAGATTCATTTGCGGTTGGTGCTGAACACGTTGAGGCAAAATCAGCTATATGCCAAGTTCTCAAAGTGTGAGTTTTGGCTATCGTCAGTGGCATTTTTGGGCCATGTGGTGAGTGGAGCGGGCATTGCAGTGGATCCAGCAAAGATAAGAGCCATACAAGATTGGCCAATATTGTCTTCCGTGGCCGAAGTTAGGAGTTTCCTTGGACTTGCGGGCTACTATAGAAGATTTGTGGAAAACTTCTCGCGGATCGCTTTGCCGCTAACCACACTGACGCGAAAAGATCAGAAGTTCGTTTGGACGCCAGAGTGCGCACGAGCTTTTGAAGAGCTGAAGGTTCGGTTGACCACGGCGCCAGTGTTGTCTTCGCCATGTGGAACCGATGGGTTTGTGATTTATAGCGATGCCTCAGGAAGCGGTTTAGGCTGCGTTCTTCTGCAGAGCGGAAAGGTGATTGCTTACGGCTCACGCCAGCTGAAGGTGCACGAGCGGAACTATCCCGTCCATGATTTGGAATTAGCGGCGGTGATTTTTGCACTTAAGCTGTGGCGACACTACCTTTATGGTGTGAAGGTGGAGATCTATACTGATCATAAGAGCCTAAAGTATCTGTTGGAGCAGAAAGAGTTGAACATGCGACAACGAAGGTGGTTGGAGTTCCTTGGGGACTACACTTTCGAGATTCATTATACACCCGGGAAGGGGAATGTTGTCGCGGATGCCTTGAGTCGGCGAGTTCCGGCTAGAGCGAATTGGTTACAAAGGCATGATGAACGTCTGATCCAGGAGTTGGAGGCATTGGAGATCTATTGTGTTGACAAGAATTCCACTGCCACTGCATGTTTGAACTGGACCGAGGTGCAATGTGACCTTGCAGACCGAGTTCGACGGGCAACGGAGTTGGATGAAGATCTCTTGCGCTATGTGAATGAAGGGCCAGAAGGCAAATTCACCTGGATTGACGGTCTTTTGCGAAAAGAAGGTCGATTGTGCGTCCCAAATGTGGGGAAACTGAGGGAAGAACTGATGTATGAAGCACATTATACGAAGTATTCCATTCACCCCGGGAGCACAAAGATGTTCAACGATATGAAAAAGCTCTTTTGGTGGCCAGGGCTCAAGAAAGATATTGCCCTTTATGTGGCCAAATGCCAAACATGTGCGATGGTGAAGTCTGAATGCCAAAAGCCGGGCGGTTATTTGAAGTCTCTGCCGATCCCAGTATGGAAATTTGATGATATTTCTATGGATTTTGTGCATGGATTGCCAAGATCGCAGCGAGGAAATGATTCCATTTGGGTGATAGTTGACCGGCTAACAAAAGTAGCACATTTTCTCCCAAATAGGCGGGAGGATTCGGTTGAAAGTTTGGCAAAATTATATGTTGACCAGATTGTGCGTCTTCACGGTGTTCCTCGGAGCATCGTAAGTGATTGAGATGGGCGCTTTACGTCAAATGATTGGAGACTAGTTCACCGACTGTTGGGCACGAAATTGACCTTCAGCATGGCCTTTCATCCCCAAACGGATGGCCAAACTGAACGTACCAACAGAACAATGGAGGACATGCTCCGAATGTGCGCCCTTGACTTCGGCAAGAGATGGGAGGATCATCTCTATATGGTCGAGTTTGCATATAATAACAGCTACCAGGCAAGTATTGGGATGGCACCATATGAAGCCCTATATGGAAGGAAATGTCGTACTCCCTTGGCTTGGGTAGAAGCGGGTGAAGCCCGGGTTGTTAAACCAAATGAGGTGGATGAAACAAACTCAACCATTCAGACTATTCGAGAGAGATTGCTGATTGCTCAAGATCGACAAGCGAAGTACTACAACGCCAAGCACCGGAACGTTGAATTTGCGGTTGGCGATTGGGTCTACTTGAAGATCAAGCCATTCAAAGGTGTCTCCAGGATTCGACGATTGAAAAAGTTGAGTCCAAGGTATTTGGGTCCTTTTGAAGTGGTTGAGCGAATTGGCGAAGCAGCTTATCGGCTAGCTCTGTCGGCGGATTTGGGTGGATTACATGATGTCTTTCACATCTCGGTGCTTCGGAAGGCCGTGAAAGATCCAGCTCAAGTGATCGCGGATGATCGTGTGCCGGTGGAGTATGGGCTAACGACGAGAGTTAGACCCATTCAGATCGAAGATCGAGCCGAGAAACAGTTGCGGAACAAGACGGTCGGTATGGTGAAAGTCCGGTGGGACAACTGCGGCCGTGAAGAGCTGACGTGGGAACGCGAGCAGACCATGCGAGAAGAGTTCCCTGAGTTGTTTCTGTAATTGGTAGCGAGACTGTTGTAACATAAAAATTGATATATTGTTACATTTTTCTTGCTGTCTTTTTGTTACTTTCCTGTCTCTCAATTTCGAGGACGAAATTTTTTGTAGGAGGGGAGGATTGTAACAGCACAAAGTTCAGAAACAGGCAAATTTGGGTGACACGGCCTGGGACACGGGCGTGTCCCAGGGCGTGTCAGGTGACACAGCCTGCGACACGGGCGTTTCGCAGGGCGTGTCGAGTTGTGTCGACGATTGGGCTTTGTCTCGACGATTTTTTTGGTCTCGACGATTCGTCGAGATGAGGCACACGGCCCAGGACACGGGCGTGTCCGAGGCCGTGTCGCATGCTCGACGATTTTTGCTCGACGATCGTCGAGTGTCGAGAAGTGGGTGTCGAGTGTTGAACACGGCCTGTGACACGGGCGTGTCACAGGGCGTGTCAAATCAGGCGACGAACTCAGCCCGCCGAGAGAATTCGTCAGGGCGTGTCTTTGTGCCGTGTCGGGGCACACGGCCTGGGACACGGGCGTGTCACAGGCCGTGTGAAGTCTCGGGATGATTTGGGATTTTTTCACCCAGGTACACGGCCACAGACACGGGCGTGTCTGAAGGCGTGTTGGTGACACGGCCCAGGACACGGGCGTGTCCCGTGGGCGTGTCACTGGTTTGGATAAGTCGGTTGACCACCGCTTGAGGCACACGGCCAGGCACACAGCCGTGTTCGAGGCCGTGTCGGGTCAAAATGTGTGTTTTTGGCAGAATCGTGGCCGTCCATTTCTTCAGTCTGGATCCAAGGGCTGAAAGCTCTTCTTCTTTTTCCTTAAGGGCCGAAGTCAGAGATTTATTTCTCATATTCTTTAGCCTTAACCTTTCTTCAAGTGAAGAGAGAAAGAGAGAGAGAAAGGAGGAGGAAGAAGGGAAGGGGGCTGCTGTTGGTGGTGCTGCGGTTTCCCGACGAGAGATCCGAAGCCAGCGTTGCGGAGGAAACACTCTTGCGAGTCTTGCAAGCAAGCTTTCAAGCCATGGCACCGAAGCGATCGTCAAGGGTAACGACTTTTCTTCCTAGCCATGTGAAGGCTTCTGTTTTGGCATATCTGTTGATTCCCCCACCAAGAGGTGGCTGCTTTTGGGAGTCATTTGGGTGGATGCTTGAAATCCCCTTGGTATTGCATATAGATCCGGAAATGAGTACGGAATAGGCATGCTGTGTGAAGCCCATCTGGACAGGTTGGTCTGGATTGGTGATGTTGCATACGAACCGGAGAAGACTCCGTGATAAACGTGTAGTGTTAAGGAGTCTATGGGTTATGCCTGCGAAAAGGAGTAGCAGGAAGTACTGGGGTGGTAGTCCAGGAAAATAGCCTTGTGGTGGTTTTGGGTCCAACCTGTGGTTGAGGCACAGGAAGTACTGGTGGGACCAGGAAAGGCCCTTTTTGTGATGCTTGATGTCATAGGGTGTCCACCTGTGAAGCGAGTCACAGGAAGTACTGGTGTGCCTAGGAAAGACCCCTGACATTTGTGCTTATGCGGTGTCCACCTGTGGAGAGAATCACAGGAAGTACTGGTGCGCCCAGGAAAGACCCGTTGTTGCTGTGAGGAAATGGGTATAGTGAATTACCCAGGCTTGAATGCCAGGAACAGGATTGGTGAGACCGACCCGCGCCTTTGATATAGCCATGAGTACGCTGCACGCAGAAAGGGCAAGGCGATTTGAGCAACGGGGGGGTGGAGGATCCGACCTGCGCTATGTCCGTCTGACGTGAGACCAAAAAGTGCGGTCTGTTGGAGCGCATAGCAAGAGTCTTCGGCCTGCGCGCCATGACACAAAGGGGGGCTACGGGCCATCCCGGTGTCCGAGGACTAACTCCGGCTGCACGCCATGGAGTAAATGCTCAAGAGTGTTACCGTTGGGTGATAACCCTGATACGGTGTTGGGCAAGAGGTTGCCAGAACACCAAGAATGTGCCCTGAGTGCACGGACCGTTGGGCCGGGCGGCGAACGGTTGTGATGGCTTGTGTGCGTGAAAGCACCTTTGATGATATAGCTTGCCATACTTGTGATATGATATGCCTGCAGGGAAAATACCGCTGCCCCGAGAGGAGGGGTAGGGTCGTTATAATTTGGTCAGCTGAACGCTGACCGTTGCTTTTGTTTGCCACCGTTGGGTGGATTGTCCTTGCACAGGTGCTGGAGAGCCGAGCGGGTCGCATAGAGGTTGATGCTCATGCTGGTGTTGCTGCTGCTGCTAGCCCTCGAAGGCTAATGTTCTTTTGTGTGTTTTCTTTTCGTGGCCGGCCTGCGCGCCAATTTGTTAGGCCACTGTTTGAAAGCCCTGTAAGGCCATAAGGCCAATACTTTATATATGTTGTAAGACATTCCTATCTATATATATAAAATGTGGAGTTTTTATTTGGACATTCATGAGGAGTTCAAGTAGTTTAGGCTTCCGCTAGAATGCTTGTGATAGGTGCGATGCGCTGCTCTGGTATCATCCTGTACCTTCGCCGACTGTTTTGTGCTATATCCTGTGGGGCCCCGGCCGGACCTTCTAGAATATATCATATGAACGGATGGGGTTGTTACACGAGCCGACCTGGCTGACCACAAATGCTGTCCGCGTAGTCCGCGCGAACAGCTTACCCAGGCCGCTATAGAGCAAACCGCTTGCAACATCCCTGCCGACTTCGCAGTCCGCCACCCCTGTCCGCGTAGTCCGCGCGGGTAGGGTCTCCAAGTGCTCCATTCACCCACTTTCACTTCACAATTTTCAACACTCCCCCTTGAAGTGAGAAGTGGTGAATAACTCCAGCAGCTCCCGTAACCTTGCACTTGGTCCTTCCGATAGCATTTACGAAGAGATGTCCAAGACATAGTCCTCGCCCCGCATATCATGGACCATGAGGGAGCCCGCCAGCATCTCCCAAAAGGAGCCATGCTTCCCTCTACCTTCTTCATCAGCTTCAACCTCCACTCATGCATCATAGGAGTATCACCAACTACCTTGGGCACAAGAGCCCAAGTCTTGTCACCTCTAAGAGTAGTCAACTCTTCAGCCTTGGTGTCAACCACCTCCTTGATTCTAGTGGGGTCATCACAGCTAGAAGGTACTCGCTCGACCTGAGGGCTTGCAAAGAAACATGGGACCAAGTCCGCCGTGTTCCCTTTGCTAAATTGAGCTGGTGGCTTACTGATCCTCTTTGATCTCCGAAGAACCTGATCATGGCTAACCACCTCCGCTGCTTCTGAACCAGGTCCATTTCTGGGCAAACCTGGAACAATGCTCCCCTTGCTTCCTGAACAAGACGCCTCCTTACTGGAACAAGAAGCACCTGGAGCAACGCTCCCCTTGCTACCTGAACCAGAAGACTCCCCTCTTGAACAAGAACTACATGGAACATGGCTCCCCCTGCTTCCTGAATAGGAAGCCTCCGCCTTCGAGTCTGAAGTTCCTGGAGCTTCGATCCCCCTTCTTCCTGACTCTGACGCCTTTGCGCTGGAGCTAGAACAACCTGGAGCACCTGGAGACTCAGGCAACTCCACTTCCTTAGCAGTAGCCTCCTTCAGCCCATCATCTGACCTGCTCATCTCTAGCTCCACATGAGAGCTACCCCAATACGGCATCAACTCATCTAAGACAATGTCCTTAGACACTATGAGTTTCTTCGTCGCAGGATCCATACACCTCCATCTTCTCCTCTGCTCATCATACCCAACAAAAGCCAGCTTTGTCTTGAGAGCACCTAGAGAGTGTATGTAGCAGGTAGATCCAAACACCCGAAGGTGCTTCACTGAGGGCTTCACCCCGAACATCAGCTCATAAGGAGTCTTAACTATGATCGGACTAAGAGGCATCCGGTTGATGACATGAGCAGCACAGGCCATCCCTTCCACCTAAAGAGCCTTCGGGATGCCTTTACTCTGAAGCCAACACTTGCAGGTCTCCGTTAACCAACAGATCATCAGAGCTGCAACACTACCTTGTTGTGAAGTATGTCCACAAGAAAGCTCCTTCCAGATCCCTTGCTTCCTGCAAAAGTTTGAGAACTCGGTTGAGCCAAACTCACCACCGATGCTTGTCCTCAACACCTTGATCCTCAGGCCAAGCTGGCCTTCCACAAGCTTCTTGAACTCCACAAACAAGCGCATCATGTTGGACTTCTTCTTCATGAAGTATACCCAAGTATACCTTGAATAGTCATCAACCAATATCAGCATGAACCTGCAGCCTCCAAGACTGGCTGTGATGGTCGGTACCACCAGAGCACAATGGACAACCGCCAATGGTGCTTTACATCTGGATTGTGCCTTATCAACCATGAAGCGATAAGCTTCACTTTGCTGAAATCCCGCACACCCCGACCATCGCCATAGGATGACAATCTAGGCAGCCCTCTTACGAGTCTTCTTCCTGCCATTGCTTTCAGCTTGTCCATCCCTACATGCCCCAGTCTTTCATGCCAGATAGCTGCACTATCACTGGCCTTCATCCGATCAGACCCAGAACCAGTTGAAAACCCAACAATGTTCTTCTCCTTCCTCCCTACTTGAGCGACGTTCGCTGAGAGCAAGGTAACCTTGCACTCCTTCCTGAGATGACCTTGTTGCGTGCATTTATAGCACCTTGGTCCTTCCTTCCTCTTCCTATCACGCCTAGGAGATACACTCCTTTCTTCCTGATATGAAGTATAGGGACCATCTTCAGCAGCAATCTTCACCTCCTTCCGGAACATCCCGTCAAGGGAAGTCCAAACCTCTGCAGCTGACCGACATCCACTGATGTGGTCCAAGAGCTCCGATGAGATCACCTGCTTGAGAATAGACTCCGCTTTTGCATTTGTCTCCTTCCAAGCTCTCATCACTTCAGCATTGCCAGCAGTAGCCTCTTGTCTTCCTGCTCCGCATACAACCTCCCAAAGGTACTCGCCAAGAAGAAAGCTCTTCATACAGGACTTCCACCTTTCAAAGTTCGTCTCTGTAAGACGATCAATTCCCAGACATCTTGTATCTTCCGCTGTCATGGTTCTACCACTGGTTTCCTCTTCAACCGAGCAACTTCTTCCGTTGACCACTGCTTGACCACTCCAACCTCCCTCTGATACCATGTTGAAAATTCAACAAACCCGCAGACGCCTCCTCGGATACCCTGTTGAAAACTCAACAAACCGGAGGAGGACACACCCACTTATAATGTTGAACGTTTTCCCGGATCTTGGAGTTAGCAGGGATTATATCAACAAAGCAGTAACAACCAACAACACATGCAACATAAGCGTCTTTATTGATCAAGAGCAAACTTCTTTACAAGGCGAGACATACATGGCGAGACATGCTTCACCAACAATCAAACCAGGAGAACAAAGACAGTTACAAAGACAAGAAAACTCAAGCCGCGCGGACTCAAGCAACAAGCCGCCGGTCTACTGCCGTGGAGTCCGCTCAGTACGCTAGGTCGCCAGACCGCAACCCAAGCCGCACGGACTACCCCTTATTCCAATGCTTAGATCTTCACCGCCGATCTGCAGGCCGCCTGACCGCGAGGTCGCCTAGCCGCCAGACCGCACACGCTACGATACCGAATAGAACAGTCTGCCTGAGACAGGCGACTTCCTGAACCCCGAACCAAGTTGCCAAAGAGAAGACCGCCTAGTCGCTGTCCGCGACCTGCTGTTTACCGCCTGTTGCTTAACCGCAGAGTCCGCACTGTCCCTGACCGCAATCAGGGCAAAGTCCTAGCTTTCCAGCGCTATCCGCACAACCTGCACAGCACAACCCGGTCAACTCTGTAAACCGCGCGGACATCCAAGTGCAGACCGCAGCAACTTATGCGAGCTCAATTACTGTTCACTTACTTCGTAGGTTCAATGAGGTCTCCCTTCCTGATGTGACATGGGTCCTATTTATAGGCACGATGATGAGTATGGTCACCACCCTAGCCGATAGGATCACCGCCACATCCCGCAGCAAGAACAAGTGTGTCCGCGAGCCCGCGGACACACACACCAGTTCGCCGCTCCTGTGCAGATAGCCAGTCTGCCCCAGCTTCTCCAAGGCCGGACATCAACCTTCAGTCCGCCTTGCCGCCAAGGACCAAGCCAGTACCACCACAGCCGGACTCCACAACAGCTATGTCCGCCAATCCGCGGACACAGCACCAGTCCGCATAACCCGAGCCCGCATCCTCGCCATCAAAGCACCTTCCGGACTCAGCGGACACCCGACTTCCGTCCACACATCCTGAGTCCATTGCCTAATCACCAAGGTATTGCTGGACTCAGCGAACACGCCGATCCAGTCTGCTTACACAGCAAACTCCAGTCCGCATTCCTGAGTTCATAACCTCATCACAAGGCTGAACCGAACTCAGCGGACACCAACTCCAGTCCGCATGATCTTGCACAAGCAATCCTCCAGTCCGCATATCCCCAAGCTAGCAAACAAGGCAACATCACTTCTACTAAGCTTGGCGGACTGAGAAAGCAGCCCGCGCTCCACTGCGCGATCTCCCCGGACTGAGCCAACCTGGACTTGGTTCAGTACCCACCAAGTCCAGTCCACTGGCCACAAGGGCCAGTCCGCACTTACTGGCGGACACTGGATCTAGCCCCCCATACCGGGAGACCTCCAGCTTCCATCCGCACTGACCGGCGGTCTCCGTAGATTCCTGCTACACCAGAGCAAGACCAAGGCAACTGTCCAACCGGTCTCCCGAGCTCCAGTTCATCAGTCCGCTTCATGCCAGACTTCGCGGATATGGTTTCTATCCGCCCGGTTACTTCCTAGGATCCAACTGCTACCTGAGCACGTGCCGACCTGGCTGACCGCAAATGCTGTCCGCGTAGTCCGCGCGAACAGCTTACCCAGGCCGCTATAGAGTAAACCGCCTGCAACATCCCTGCTGACTTCGCAGTCCGCCACCCCTGTCCGCGAAGTCCGCGCGGGTAGGGTTTCCAAGTGCTCAATTCACCCACTTTCACTTCACAATTTTCAACACCGGACGGTGACCGTCTCGGCATCGTCCCGAACCATCCCCAGCTCTATCATCTTGAGAATGAGCTCCGCCGTCTTGATGTTGTAGTCTCAGCGGAGGGCGTCAAACTCGTCCGGGGAGTAACGATGTGGCGGGGGAGCTTGGAATGGATCTGGATGGAGCGCGGTGCTGTCTAGGAGATGGGCGTTTTCAACCTTCAATTTCTTGTTTTCTCCCTCCAAAGCCACAATGCGCGAGCGCATGCGATCAGCAGTCTCGGCATCCTGCGAGAAGACCATTAGTCAACATAAGTTTATGAAGGGCTAGCAAATGAAACTGGCGAGTGGCAGTGAAAAAGCTTACCACACCGCCCTGTCTTCATGCAAGAAGGTTGTCGTTGACGGCCAGCCACTTCTCGAGGTCATTTGATTTCTCGCACTCCACAACAAGTCTGGCCTCAGCCTGCTTTCACTTCTTGTTGTTGAAGACAAGGCAGTGCGAGAGCTCCATGGAGCGAAACTGGGCGTGGGCGGTCTTCAGGATGAGGTCTCGCGATTTTTCATTATCCGCGTGCTCAGTCCCAAGGCCACCGTATAGTGCGTACCCAAGGGAGAAGGCATGACTGGTAGGCGGGTCTTGCTCCTTCCAGGAGGGAAGAAGAGTAGACACCGACACGCAGTTGGCATCCTTCTGCCATAAGAGTACCGGCTTGTCGGCGACATCGTCCGTCACAGGCCCCATGTTGTAATTCAGATGCGAGGAGGGGGCCGGGGGGCTTAAAGAGCCAGCCTCATGAGGGGGAAGCTTGGCGGGCTGGACAGAGGTTGCGGCGGTTCGATCAGGTAGGGTTGTCTCGCGGGCAAGCGAGATAGCTTGATGGCAAGGTGAGGGAGACCTTTCCGCAGAAATGGGGGTCAGGGACCCCAACATTTCCTTCCTTTCCTTAGGAGTGGTTCCTTTCTTCTCCTTCGGGATGGACACCGCCTTCTTCATCTTTTTCTTTGGACTATGCCGAGAAGTAGCAGCATCATCCCCATGCCTCTTCTTTTGGGCGGGGGTCAGCGTTTCCTTTGCCACCTCCACCGCCATGCTCGCAAGGGCGATACCCTTGTTGCTCTGATAAGGGGGTGGACAAGGATAGTTCTCTCTCCTGAGCAAGATAGTGGTTAGAATAAAATAAGACGATAAGCATAATATTAAGGGGGCACGAATATACCTTCACTAGGAAGGACAAGAGGAAGCGAGTCAAGGTCTCGCCGAAGGAAGTTGGCCTCAAAATATTTCACCATGAAGAAGTCGCAGAGAGCCTTCTCGGCACCCCCAACCTTGGGGGGTCTTGTAATACACCTCGACAGGCGACACCGGAGCGAGAGGGATGCCTCCCAAGTTCCCGCGAATGAAGATGAAGCGGGTGAGCCAATGGTGGTTCTTGCTCGGTGTCTCGCACACCTTTAGGCCTTGGCCTGTGAAGTAGGAAACACCATCATCTTTGCCGTGGTAGATGAACAGCTTGCGGAAGGCGGTCAGGCTGAATTCGATGCGCTCTCGCCGTAGGTAGCTGGAGAAGGCGACCAGCATCAAAATGGAATTTGGGTTGAACTGTGCGGGAACAACTCCAAAGTATTTGAAGACCTGTTTTACCTCTGGCCAGAGGGGGAGTTTTAGCCCCGCCTCGAAGTGCAAGACGGGGAAGGCTAGCTCGTCGGGAGAGAAAGTGTTCACACACTCGCCGACCTTGGGTGGGCAAGACAGATACCCATCAGCCATGAACTCGCTGGCGAAGCGATTGTAGTCTTGTTAGGATATCCTACCGAGAGGGAAGTCGTGGTCGGTAAATCGCCTCCCGCAACGCCTGTAGCCCTCGCCTTTTTCTACTTTCTTCTTCCCCATAGTGAGCGAGATGACAGAGATAAAGGAGGAGAAGAAAAGGGGGAAGCGAAAGCGGGACGCGAGAAGAGGTAAGCGAGGGGTAGTAGGCGAGAACTTCGGATCTCTGAAGTAGCAGAGAGCAACAACACAAGCGTAAAAGCATCTGGATCCAGAAGGGGGGGGGGGGGGTATTTATAAAAGGTAGAGAGAGGAAAGGAAAGTGAGCAGGAAAATGAAAAGGCGGAAGCCGAAAGGGCAACCCAGCGGTTCATATTCTCTCTCTCTCTCTCTCTAGAACCCGAGGAGCGGAAACGTCGCGGTTATTTTTCCGATAAGCCAAAAATAAAACAAAAGAATAGACTAATTAGACACAGCAATGATGAAAAACCCATCATGACATGACAGGTTGACAAAAATATCATGATAGATTATCATCATTAATTATTTTGTCCCGCATGAAGTTGGCATCTCGTCCAAGAGACCTAAATAACAAATTAATAATTAAAAAGGAGGGTGGCCGATTGATACATGACGAAGTTACAAGGAAATATTAAACTGGCGAGACGACTCCAGGACCCCTCAATTGTTTTGCCACTTCCAGCGGCCACCCCGACCTCCCGCGCATGGAGGGCGACCAAGTAGATGGAAGGCGCGGGCGGCGACTAGACAACGATGCGCGAGACGGAGGTGTTCTTCCATCTCGTTTATGATGGCATGGGGGTCTGTCCCATCTATTACGGTGTCGGCCACGATCTCAGCAGAGAGGCGAATGCACTCAGTTTCCAGCCAGTCAATGCGCTGATCAGAAGCCTATTTCTACAGCTCCATCTCGCGGATGATATGTGTATACTTTTGAAACATCCTGGCTGTTCGGTGCTTCAACTCCAGGGTGTCCATGGGATCACCCAGGTAGTCTTCGATCTCATCTGGGCGAGGAAGAGGCGAGAGGGGAGGCGGCGCTGGAGACCCCTCGGTACTCGAGTCAAACTGAATACCTGCGCAGAAAAAGGAAAGGAGAAAGATCATAATGAAGGACGGTCTCTCGACCGTATGCCATGGGTACAAGGATTAGCCCTGTATTCTCGTAGGTGCCCGGTGAAGGAACAGGAATCTATGTGAAACAAAGAAGACGGGATGAGTTTTCTTACTCGGGATGCAGGGATTCCCCATAATTCGCGAAAGATCTTCTCTCCTCGTGGTTGGGGGGGGGAGATTCCTCAGGTGAGTTGGGGCGTTGATAAGGTTGGCTGGTGACATCAGGAGGATTTGCGGGAATAGGGGAATCGACGTGGTTTCCCTGAAAGAGCATGGTCAATAGGCGAGACGATAAGAGAAAAGAGAGGCGAGAGGAGGAATCAAGAATCACTTCTCTCCCCCCGGAAGATGCGGGAGGAAGTGTATCGGCTGTCGAGGGTGCCGAGGAGGTCGCACCGGCCGAGAAGGGAGGGCCGACGGCTTTTGTCTTCTTCGGGCAAGGGGATGAAGGGGCTGAGGCAGGGGTGCGCCCCAAAGACTGGATCAGGGTAGCCACGCTGGCTTTTCTTTGCTTCCGCACCATTGCGAGACGCTCATGAAAATTTTTGCCGTGAGACATGTTGAGGGTGGAAGAGAGGTGGAAATGAGAAAAGGGGCATTCCATGTTGAGGTGGGGTCTCATATTTATATACTCCAGGGGGAGGGTGTAACTCCCCGAAACTTAAAAGAGTGACGGGTAGCGTTTCGGACCAAGTTTGGAACTTGGTAGGGGTTACGCCCTTGGACACAGGCGTGTACCAGGGCGTGTCGTGCTCGGGTCGACGATCTGGCCGAGAGGTCGATGAATTTTGGAGTCGACGATCATCGAGCAGCGAACACGGCCTGAGACATGGGCGTGTCCCAGGCCGTGTCCTTTACGGGGTGAAGCCGGGTCGTGGCGGGGGTGATACACGAGGTCAGCACATGGGCCGTGTTGGGTAGACACGGGTGTGTCCAATTCGACACGGGCATGTCGAAGGGCCCGTGTCCCTTGCGGGTTTCTTGAACCTATGTCGATGGAAGGACACGTCCGGGAACACGGGCGTGTACTGGTTGACACGGGTGTGTCAGGCCAAACACGGGCGTGTCGGGTGCCCGTGTTTTTTTCGGGACTTGTCGATTTCGATGGCGAATGGGGAACACAGGCATGTCACAGGCCGTGTTCGGCCCATATTTTGGATTTCATATTCGGATCGTGGTCGTTCGTTTCTTTATTTTGGGATCCGACGGCTGGGGGTTGTTCCTACTGGGGTATACCCGGGAATAGAGTTTCAAATCCCTCATTTCTCTTACTCAATCTCTTTCTAAAGATCTAGAGAGAGGGGAGAGCAAGGAAGAAGAAGGAGTCAAGATCCGATCACCGACGGAGCTTCGGAGCTCCAAACCGCAAGCCGACTTTGGATCTACGGAGGCAAGGAGATTGCGGTGCTTTTCATCCGCATAGATTTCCATGGCGCCAAGGAAAAATGATAGGGTAACGATTCTCATCCTAGGACATGTGAAGTCCTCTTTTCCTTTGCATAGGAAGCCCGCTCTTGCGAGTTTGCGGTGAGTTGAGGCGTTCCTTCGGGTAGACTTGAATTGTCCCCGTTGTGTACATGTAGAGTCCGTAATCGAGAATCAGACATAGACATGATGTGTGAAGCCTACCCGAACAAGTTGGTCTGGATTGGTGATGTTGCATTGCATGAATGGCCGGAGAAGACTCCGTACAATTGGTTGTTTTTCGGGTTTTGTACGCGGTAGATTGCAACAGGGAGCCTTGGGGACTAACCTCGAGGTGCACCCGGAAAACTGGGCAGATGCGTGATTCTGCCGTCTTGGTGGCCTGGGAGCCAACTTGTACATAACTGGGTTATGTAATATTGTGCGTTCGATTCACGGGCTTCATGGAAGCTTAACTCGCACCGATAACTTTAAGTGTAATGGCGAAGTGAGCAACGGGTTAAGTGGAACCGTTCCTGCTCTATGCGGTTCGGTGTTAAAGGCCTACCGATGACATAGAGGTCGGGTCTTAGGTTGTCGATGTTTTCAAGTGACATGAATTCTGTCTGAAAGACTCAAATACTCACGGAATGTGCCATCCAAGTGGCGGTGATGAGACTGTGGTATTGACCGGGTTCACCGAGAATGTGCCCTGATAGCACGGGGTGTGTGGCCGTGCATGCCTATGCCTATGATGTAGTGTTATTACTCTATAATTCTTGGTTATGCTAATAAAGTGCAGGGAAGGAGCATCGCCACCCCGAATTTGGGGGCGGGATTGTTATAATTTGGTCAGCATAACTGACCGTTGCCTTTTGTTTCCACCGTTGCGGTGGATTGTTGCTTGCAGGTGCTGCAGGATCAAGCGGTAAATAGCGGGCAAAAGCCCATGTTGCTGAGCCGGCCCTCGAAGGCCTAAATATTGAGTGTTTACTTGCTTTATTCATGTGTGACCGGCCCGCGTGCCGAGGTTTGCAAATCATGTAATTTGAGTAAACAAATGTAAGGCCTTAAGGCCATTGTACTTGTGTATTGTACTTCATTTCTATTGGGTTTTATAGTTGACATTCATGCTTGTGGCTGGGTTCTTTAATTTGCAACTTTTAAAAATTGCTTTCGCTAGAATGACTCTGTGTAGGACGTTGGTAATTAGTTGGATGGTTTCCATTGAGTAACCACCTGGTCTGTATGTAGTATATGGCGTCAGGCCCCGACCGGACCTACTGCTATATGCTATGTGACAGATAGTTTTTAACATCGCATTTCCAACTAGATCCCTAAGAGTGGTTTTGGCCATGACTAGGTCATGACAAAACC
The DNA here is from genome assembly GCA_039583875.1 of Platanthera guangdongensis. Taxonomy (NCBI): domain Eukaryota; kingdom Viridiplantae; phylum Streptophyta; class Magnoliopsida; order Asparagales; family Orchidaceae; genus Platanthera; species Platanthera guangdongensis. The sequence continues at coordinate 34,664,953 of CM077167.1, read as the reverse complement.
CTAGGAAGACAGAAATGGGCCAAGAGATAGAAGGCCAAGATGAGGATCACCATGGTCTGCCTATGGCACAACCACATGACCAAATCTAGGGTTTGACCTAGGGCTTCACCATGACTCCATGACCCCACCACAACATCACTAACCCATTAGAGGGTCCACTAGAGCCTTAAGGGTCCATTGGATTCAACCCCAGGTGGCAAATTTGACCTAGGACCACCATATGCCAAAATACGGCAAGGTGCCCTAATCAAGGGCAGTTGACCTCTAATGTGCCCAACTAACCCTACCAAGGACTTCCTAGACCTAAAGTGAGGTCAATAGGTCTCTTAGAACCCAAGAAGGGCAGTCCAAGAGGTTAAGTTGACCAAAGTCAACTCTAACCCTAAATGGGTCAAACTGACCTGCACAAGGGCCAATTGAAGTTCCCTTAGCCAAGTGGACCCCACACATACCCTCATAACCCTAGTGAGAGACCAATGGTCACCAAGGACCCATTGGGGCCCACCCAAGGGGCTAGGTTGACCAAAGTCAACTCTAGCCCTAAAGTAGTCAAGGTACCCTGCTTAAGTGTCAAGTGACCTCCAAGGGGCCAAGACAATTTTCTTGGGGAGTCTAATGGGTCACCAAGGACCCATTATGGGCAAGCTCAAAGACCAAATTGACCAAGTTCAACCCTAGCCTAGGTTTGGGTCACGCTAGCTCAAATGGGCTAACTCAAGCTCATGCCCAATTTTCTTGGGCTAACCTTGCTTGGATGGGTGAAATAAACATGTGGGCTGTCTTAGGGTTAGGTAGGAATGAAATTTCAGCTTGGTATGAAGGAGAGAGAAAAATCCACCTAAGGGAAGAGAGAGAAAGAGAAGAGAAGTAATGGAGGAGCTTTTGGGCTCATTCCTCCCCCCATTGTTTCCCCCAACCTTCCCCATTCAATTCCCTAAGACCAGAGGAGTGCAACCAGCTACCCATTGACTGGTTTGAGTCACGTTTTTCCCCTACCTACCATGGCCGCCAAGCTTGACTAAGGCCAATAATGGTCGAAGCTCCTACAGCCACCTAACACCCTTTCTCTTCATCTTAAAATGTTCACTGGACTCCAAGGAATCAGTCTCACCCCTTACCCAAAGGAGCCAGATCTGTTCACTGTGTTGTTGCATAAATACGACGACCACCACCACTAAAATGTCTCCCGGCGATCGGCAAGGATTCAGGCCACCAGAAAGGGCCTCCTCCTCTCCTTACTTCATGAGTAGATCATTGCATCCTTTAGGGCCAAGGTTCAGGCTCAATTGAGCCCGAAACAAATTCAGATTTTCATGGTTTCCGGCCGAAATTTTTCTTGGTAGAATCGCCGGAAAACGGCCCTCCGGCGGCCAAGCCGCGGCCTGGCGACGGCCACCACCTCAACGGAGGTGGTGGTGGCGGTGGCCGGCCGGGGAGGTGGCCGGATCGCCGGCGGTGGCATTTGGAAATTGCTCCAGGCGGGAGGAATTCGGACCGTTGGCTGAACGGAGAAGACAAACGGATGCCATCCACAAATGCTTCAAGATTCGTGCTTTAATAACTTTAAGCTTTAGGTTTAATTAATTTGGTTAATTCAAATTCTGTCACAATGTTACTATTTAATGTTTTAATTTTTTATAAATAGTTAGAGGCTATTTATGAGGAAATGATCACCACATGATTTGTAGCACTTTGGGTCTACTTTATTGTAAAATTGGTTTGAACCAATTTAGGTGCCTGGTTTGACCAGGGCACCCATTTTGGTGGGTCCTACACATAGGGCTAGGCAGAAATTAAATTGAGTGCCCACCTTTCATCTATGGTCCAACTGAGTTGAAATTTTGGCAGGGAGTCACCCTCGACCATAGCTAGTGATGCCCAAAAATGGAAATTTTTGGGGACAATTTTTCTATAGTTTTGTAAATTATTTAATTTATCTAGGGTAAATTAATTTAAGGGGCAAATGACCTCCAAACTCACCCAAATTTTGGTGAGTGGTGCTTGGGGTCATTATAGTGATATGGTTAAAATTTGATCACAATTGGATGTGGATTACACTATAATCATGTAAACCCTAACTTCGCCCTAAAAGGTTACTTTGGTCAAAAAGTGCACTTTGGTGTTTTGAGTGACCAAATCACCTCAACAGAGGCTAAAATTTGGGCCACTGACTTGTTATGGCATTTAGCACCTCCATGGAATTTGGGGTAGAGTGGAATTGATTTTCCATAAGATCCGAGGCCAAACCCCAAGGAAGGACCTTTGTGCCTTGTGAAGGACATGATGCCTAAACACCTTGGATGAACTTCAGATTTTGTACGGATGGACCTAGGGTTAATAAAACCCTCTGGTAAAAATCTTAAAGTATTTTGAAAAGAGTAGGGCCCACAAAACCCTAACCCTAGCTTAGGTCATAAAATTTCTAGTGCTAGTTTAGGTTATCTAAACCCTTGAAATATAATGAAATTTTGGTATTATGGGCATACGAACATAGTAAGCCTCAGGTAATTTATTTGGGAATTTTGGATCAATATTTTTAGCACTTCATTTGTAACCCATGGGAATGCCCTAATTAATAATTTGACTACTATGATCCCACTGCCCATTTAAAGGTCATGAAAATTTGGCAGAGGTAGTTTTAGAGCATATTTATCATATATGAATTTTAATAGAATTTTTGGATTCATAATTAGGGCATCTCCTTCACAAGTTCATAACTTTGGGAACATGCTAAATAATTCTTATAGAATTTAATACTTGGTAAACAAATTATGAAACTTAATAATTAGTGTTCCTATTTCATTATGCTCATATGGAAATTTACTTGGAATATTTAGATGGATAATTGTTATACTTTGTTCATTAACCCCTTATCTTGGAATATTATGAGAAAATCAAATATAGATTTTATTATTCAATGATAAATAGTGAAACTTGATCTAGAGTACTTATATGCCCTTAAAATCATCCATGAATTTTATCTGAAGTTTTGGAATTATTAATGCTGTAAATTCTCTTAAAATGATTTATTATGGGATATATTTGAAATTAAAATTAAGGGGTTAAACTCGACTGGAAAATTCTGAGACTTTGGATTTTGAGTTATATATTCATATTGTATTTAACAAAAATTTGGAGGAATATTATCTTGTCTGAAATTAGTACTTCATGTTCAAACTTGGGCGTTTTGGCTACTAGAATAAATAAATAAATTATCAGACAAATTAGGAAAATTATGAATTTCTGGATTTATGCTAAAAATGTCATTATAGCCCTCTAATAATTATCATAGGGGTACTGGATGATTATTTGATGTACCTCCCATTTTTACGAGTCATATAGCTTAAGTGGTATACATATAGTAAAAACTGCAGAAATCATGTTTAAGTATAATTGATGCATGTCTTGGGATTAGTAGCATGCTGGTTTGGATGGTTAAAAATAAGTTCATTATTGGTAGTAAAATGGGCAGAGTGTTGGATTGGCTAGTGTTAGGTGGTGCTCGGGATCGACGAAAGATCGTCTTTTCCGTAGGGAGAAAGTGTTTAATGCACTAGGACTAAATTCAGTGAAGTTAAATTAAGGGTTGGGAAATCGGGTAGCAACCAATGATAGTAAGTGCCTTGCGAAAGGGAGCTTTGGGCGTAATCCCATCATAGTTCCTAGTGCTTTCGAGAGCCCTTCACGTGGTATACCTTGGGCAGTCCTGGGCTAACGTAAACAGTAGAAGTGATAAATCTTAAAAAGCAACTAGAATAATTAGGGGTTCACTTTCACACACCCCCGGTGTCTCGGGAAGTTGGTTTGACTCGGTTGATATTTGTGGAAAAGGGCAGGATGGCCCGATGAGCTTTGGCTCGGTTGATGATTGTAACAGACAGGATGGTCCGGCGAGCTTTGGCTCGGTTGATGTTTGTGTTGGACGAGATGGTCCAGGGAGCTTTGGCTTGGTACTGATACGTTAAATTTGCATGTGCATAAAAGGAAAGAAAATTAAGGTGGCGGGTCATCGGTATTGGAGGGTCGATGCACCGACGCCAATACGCTGACTCGGCAAGTGTGGTTAGCACTTCGCCAACAGAAGTCCGGTGCGCCAGCTGGCAAGAGTACGCAGGAGTCTGCTTCGTGCACCAAGCGTTGAGGCATACGATAGGTCTGACCGGTAGTGCTTTACTGGTTTAGAGGTGGGCGAGGCCCAACCCACCGCTTCCGTCTACCACTACGGAGGTATCCTGGGAGGTTACGACTCCAGAAAGGGGGAACTAAAGGTCTATGTGCACAGAGTCGGGTGTGTGAGTTGCACTTGCATGTTCCATCATACCCACTTGCATGTCATAGCATAATCGATTCATTTAACCCCTGACACCTAAGGTATAAGTGGAATGGGACGCTTATACCTTAGGACCTACAAAACGACCCCTTAGTGTATAAGCTTGTGTGGGCAAGTTTATAAATTAAAGGTTAAATTCTTTATATATATAATGTTGTTATTAATCGACACCCCAACGTATATATTGGTATGAGACTTTTTATACGATGGGAGACCTATAAAAGATCCCTTGCTTATACGTTCCGTATAAGTTAAGGTTATTTTTCATACTTTGCTTTACTGCCACATATACTATAAAAATTGCTAGTATAGGTCCGCTGTCATCTGATTCTTGATTACTCTCCACATTCAAGTCCTCCCCTTTCTTCCTCTCCGCTCGGTGCCTAGGGGCCATGGGGGAAGGGGCGGAGGATGATAGGACTTAGTCTTTTAGACTAACGGTTTTCGAACCACATCATTTTAGGGGACCGTGGAGCCCAGCATGGAGGAGTAGCCCCAGAGGTCGGCACGCTTGGAGATCAGGCAGTCTAGTTCCGGAGTTCAGACGATAGGGACTGTGAGTCCTGATCGCTACTAGTAGTTATATTAGTTTGCTTCCGCGTTGAGAGATTTGTAGTGAGGACATGATGTACTGGGCATGAGCCCACGATCTTATATTTCTGTGTATCTATGGACACTCCCTTCGTGGAGATTATTTACATATATATGTGATTTCTGTGGACTTGCTTTACTATTTTGCTATAGTTGCGATCAATTTGGCCGGCAGGATCGGCGTTTTGTAGTGATGACCTTCCCGGGTGCGAAGGTGTCACCGCAAAGCGACGGTTCTAGGACTAAGACCCCGGTGTTTTAAAAAGAAAAAAAGGGGGTCTTACAAGTGGTATCAGAGAAGACCTCGATCGAAAAGTAGCAGTCCAAAACCCTGGGTCACCCCCGCACAAGTTTAGTTTTGGGACAAACTAAGCAGCGAAAGCAGTGGTGTGCCCATATGAGGGATCACATGTAAATTGTCCACTTCTTATTAGGTATTGAGTCGATTACCTACTAATATAGTTTGTTTTGCAGCCCCCAGCTCAGCCCACCCCACAAGGCGGAGCACAGCAGACTCCGGACATTGCACCACCTCCCCTGGTCCCCACTCCTTTCCTTCAGTCAGACATGGGGCAAACTCTTACAGCTATCCTTGAGGCCTTCCGGGCTCAACAGGCTCTGCCCTCGCAGCCAAACACGGGGGGCCAACTGGATGAGCACCTTTCAAGGACTCTCTCCCCCATCCTACTTGGGGACAGAGTCGGCAGTGCGGACAGAGGAGTGGCTGGATATTATGTTCGAGATGCTAACCGGGATACGGTGCCCCTGGGAGGAGAGGGTGGCTTTGGTGGTATCTTTCCTGGAGTCCCATGCCAAGAGGTGGTGGAAGAAGCTGTTGGACACGACGTTTGCCGATAGGGAGGTTGCGAAAATTACCTGGGAAGAGTTCAGGGCCATGCCGCTGGAGCATTTTGTTCCGCAGTCAGCCAGGGATGAGTTGGAGGAGCGGTTCTTACAGCTGAAGCAGGGCACCAGGACGGTGGTAGAGTACCATCGGGAGTTCGACCATTTGGCTCGATATGCTGGTTCTTGCCAGCTAGATGAAGCAGGATACATCAAGAGGTTCTATAAGTGTCTGAAAGAGGAGTTGAGGGAGGCCTTGTTGTTTGTATTCGACGGGCCTATCTCCCGGATTTTGGAGATGGCCAAGAGGATTGAGGCTGATTGGCGCACCACTCAGGGTCGGAAGCAGCAAGTGGAGGATCAGGGCCGGAGAGCCAGAAATGATCAGCGGCGAGGTGCTATAGCAGATGGGAGAAGGACAGAGGACCAGCCTCGTCAGGAAGTGAGGCAGGAAACGAGGGAGCAAGTGATATTGGCCCCTCAACCTCTTCGGATACAGGAGATGCCGAGACTCTGGGGTATGACGTACCCCCACCAGAGTGCTTCCAATGTCATCAGGTTGGACACCTCCAGAGAAATTGCCCCATGAGGGGGGCACCACCTCCAGCACCACAGGGTGGCCCACCTGCTCAGCATTTCGGAGGCCGAGGACGCGGCCGAGGACGTGTTTACCAGGGAGGGGATCGAAGACAGGAAAGGGAGCAGCTATATGCTTTGGACCTGGCACAGCCTCGGAACCTAGAGCAAGTCATCACAGGTAAGCCAAGATGTTTAAATTGAATTCCCTTTCTCAGTTGCCCAATAAGTAGAACTGCACAAAGTAGAATAAATAGGAAATAAAACTCGTTATAAAACACTAAAACATTTAACCATCCCAGGTATAGTCTTCATCAGCGGCAAGCCCGCCTATACTTTGTTCGACACGGGTGCCTCGCACTCGTTTGTGTCGGAGGCCTTTCTAGAAGGTCTGGAAGGAGTGGAGCGGTTCACAGGCCTGATGAGGAGGGTACGTCTACCCGACAGATCAGAGATACTCACCTCTGCCCACTGCAACATGGAGGCGGATATTGCAGGAAAGTCATTCGAAGTATCAGCAACGATCCTAAGGATGCCAGTCTTCGAGTTGATCCTGGGCATGACTTGGTTATACTAGAACCATGCCCAGATTGATTGTCAAGCGAAGACTATCACCGTGAGGCACGAGGACTCTATCATCATCATCGAAGGTATAAGAGCTACCTCACATATACCCTTATCTTCAGTACAGGCCGTTAAGGCCTATTTACAGGGGGAGGAGGTATACGAGGTGCTGTTTGAAATGGCGGAGGCCACAAATTCTATATTGAATATCCTGGTGGTGCGGGATTTTGCGGACGTCTTTCCAGAAAAATTACCAGGATTACCCCCGCGCAGGGAGCAGTACTTTCCGATACAGCTTGTGCCAGGGGCCAAGCCGGCATCCAAGGCACCTTACCGGATGGCCGCAAGGGAGTTGACAGAGTTTCGGAGCCAGCTTCAGGAGTTAGTGGAAGCCGGGTTTGTCCAGCCAAGCTCTTCGCCGTGGGGAGCCCCGGTGCTATTTGTCAAGAAGAAGGACGGAAGTCTTCGCTTGTGTATTGATTACCGAGCACTAAATCGGCTGATCGTTAGGAACACCTATCCACTGCCAAGGATAGACGAGCTATTCGACCAGCTGCAGGGAGCGCAGTTCTTTTCGAAATTAGATTTGAGGTCGGGCTACTACAAGCTTCGGATTCGAGAGGAGGATATTCAGAAGACTGCTTTTAGTAGCAGATATGGATTATTTGAGTTTACGGTGATGCCCTTCGGGCTCACGAATGCACCATCGGCATTCATGACCCTCATGAACCAAGTTTTCAAGGAGTATCTAGATGTGTTTGTCATTATGTTTATCGATGACATCCTCATATACTCGAGAATGGAGGAGGAGCACGCTCGCCATCTGGCACTGACCCTACAGATACTGTGGGAGAATCACTTATATGCAAAGTTTAGCAAATGTCAGTTCTGGTTGAAGGAGGTGGGCTTCTTAGGCCATATTATCAGTGGAGCCGGGTTGTCAGTGGATCCGGCAAAGATTCAGGCAGTTCGGGATTGGCCGCAGTTGAAGGCAGCCACCGACGTACGAAGTTTCCTAGGACTTGCCGGTTATTACCGTAAGTTCGTAGAGGGATTCTCTCGAATCTCCCTCCCACTCACATCTTTGATGAAGAAGGAGGTACCTTTCGTGTGGACCCCACAGTGCTAGGTGGCTTTCCAGGAGCTGAAGGATCGACTCACCTCGGCTCCCATACTTTCTCTCCCCTTGGGGAGAGAAGGGTTTCAGGTCTACACCGACGCTTCCTACCAGGGTATGGGAGCTGTCCTGATGCAGAAGGGTCATGTGATTGAGTATGCGTCTCGCCAATTGAAGAAGCACGAACAGAACTACCCGGTGCACAACCTTGAGATGGGGGCAGTCATTTTTGCTTTGAAGGTCTGACGCCACTATCTTTATGGAGTCCACTGCGACATCTACTCCGACCACAAGAACTTGAAATACGTGGACATGCAGAAGGAACTGAACATCAGGAAGAGGCGCTGGGTGGAGTTCTTAGAGGATTACCAGTATGAGATGCACTACCATCCAGGGAAGGCAAATGTGGTGGCCGACGCGTTGAGTCAGAGATCTGCCACTTTCGAAGCTGGGCCCCAGGTTATGTCTATGGAGCTAGTGAGGAGATTGGAGGATATGCACATCACACTGGTGTCATCCGAGGACCCCGAGCTTTACATGGAGTATTTAGCTGCGATGAGTGCTACAGACGATATCCGGGACCGAGTTAGAGATGGGCAGAGGCAAGATGCCAAATTGGAGCTGATATTCTGGGCCTTGGAGAACGGTGCAGCGGGGGATTACATGATGAGGGACGACGTGGTATGCTTTAGAGGTCGGACTTATATACCAGAAGGAGGCAAGGTCCGGGAAGATATCATGGCGGAGGCCCACCACAGCAGATACTCGGTGCACCCGGGGATCACGAAGATGACTGCGAACTTGAAGAAGACTATGTACTGACCGGGCATGAAGAAGGATGTCACTCAGTTTGTGACCCACTGCGAAGCGTGTCAGCTAGTGAAGGCAGAGTGCAAAAATCCCACAGGATTGTTGCAACCACTCCCGGTACCGGAGTGGAAGTTTGAAGACATCGCGATGGACTTTATTCATGGACTTCCCCAATCACGGACGGGAAACGACTCGATTTGGGTCATCGTCGATCGGTTGACGAAGGTGGCCAGATTCATTCCGATCAGGAAGGACGACTCTATGGGAGTATTAGTGCGGAGATTTATGGAGCAGTTCGTTCGATATCACGGGGTGCCCAAGACGATCGTGTCAGATCGGGATGACCGGTTCACTTCTAGGGAGTGGAGATCCATGCAGGCTTACTTAGGCACGCGATTGACCTTCAGCACCGCATTCCATCCCCAGACAAATGGGCAGACGGAACACACCAATCAGACGCTGGAAGATCTTTTGAGGCTATGCATTTTGGACCGCAGGGAACCGTGGGAGAAGCTCTTACCCCTGATCGAGTTCTCTTATAATAATAGCTACTAGTCCAGCATCAGGATGGCGCCTTACGAAGCCTTATATGGAAGGAAATGTAGGACCCCGCTTTCTTGGATTCAAGACGAGGATCCGAAGGTGTTGGGATCGGATTTTGTTGAAGACACTGAGGCTCAGGTGAGGCTGATCAGAGACAGGATGCTAGAGTCACAGAGCAGACATGCTAAGTACTATGACGCCCAACATCGTCAGGTGGAGTTTCAGGTGGGGGACCAAGTGTTTCTTAAGATCCGGCCTATGCATGGAATTTCACGGGTGCGTGGTCGGAAGAAGAAGCTCATCCCTAGGTATATGGGCCCTTACAGTATCCTGGAGCGGATCAGACCCCTAGCTTACAGGCCGGAGTTGCCACCAGAGCTAGAAGCCTTGCATGATGTGTTCCATATTTCCTCGCTCAGGAGGGCTCTACTACGCCCGGAGCAACAGATTTTGACCACCGAAGGGCCGATAGCTTCAGACCGGTCTGTTCACTTGGAGCCAGTTCGGATCGATGACAAAGGAGTACGGATCTTGCGCCACAAGAATATACCCTTAGTCAAGGTTCTGTGGAGGAACCACGGCCAAGAGGAGCATACCTGGGAACCGCAGGACCTGATGCGTCAAAAGTACCCAGAGCTGTTCAGTCAGGTATACCTCACAACCCCTCAAGATGTTTAATTTATTTTCTTGCTTTAAAATAGTAAGGCTGCTCCAGGAAGAGTAGAGGCTAATCTTTTGTTTATTGGGATCTTGGTTTGCCAATTGGGCGACTTGGTCATAGATTTAGGTTTCCCTTTAAACCTAATTTAACAAACCTGGCATCGTGATGGGATGTTACAAGTTTCTTTTCTTCGGTAGAAATTCCCGTAGGCTTAACCTTGATTTTAGGGACGAAATCTTTGTTTTGTTTATTGGGATTTGTAACATCCCATTTCCAACTAGACCCCTAAGAGTGGTTTTGGCCATGACTAGGTCATGACAAAACCCTAGGAAGCCAAAAATGGGCCAAGAGATAGAAGGCCAAGATGAGGATCACCATGGTCTGCCTATGGCACAACCACATCACCAAATCTAGGGTTTGACCTAGGGCTTCACCATGACTCCATGACCCCACGACAACATCACTAACCCATTAGTGGGTCCACTAGATCCTTAAGGGTCCATTGGAGTCAACCCCAGGTGGCCAATTTGTCGTAGGACCACCATAGGCCTAAATAGGGCAAGGTGCCCTAATCAAGGGCAGTTGACCTCTAATGTTCCCAACTAAACCTACCAAGGACTTCCTAGACCTAAAGTGAGGTTAATAGGTCTCTTAGAACCCAAGAAGGGCAGTCCAAGAGGTTAAGTTGACCAAAGTCAACTCTAACCCTAAATGGGTCAAACTGACCTACATAAGGGCCAATTGAAGTTCCCTTAGCCAAGTGGACCCCACACATACCCTCATAACCCTAGTGGGAGACCAATGGTCACCAAGGACCCATTGGGGCCCACCAAAGGGCTAGGTTGACTAAAGTCAACTCTAGCCCTAAAGTAGTCAAGGTACCCTGCTTAAGGGTCAAGTGACCTCCAAGGGGCCAAGACAACCCTACCTAGGCCTTAGGGGAGTCCAATGGGTCACCAAGGACCCATTAGGGGCAAGCGCAAAGACCAAATTGACCAAGTTCAACCCTAGCCTAGGTTTGGGTCAAGCTAGCCCAAATGGGCTAACTCAAGCTCATACCCAATTCTCTTGGGCTAACCTTGTGTAACGCCCCGAATTTTGTGTGCGAGTCGGTCGCGGAAAAAGAGTTTTTGGGCTGCCTGTAGGGGTTACACGGCCTAGGAATGAAATTTCAGCTTGGTATGAAGGAGAGAGAAAAATCCACCTAAGGGAAGAGAGAGAAAGAGAAAAGAGAAGTAATGGAGGAGACTTTGGGCTCATTCCTCCCCCCTTTTTCCCCCAACCTTCCCCATTCAATTCCATAAGACCAGAGGAGTGCAACCAGCTACCCATTGACTTGTTTGAGCCATGTTTTTCCCCCTACCTACCATGGCCGCCAAGCTTGACTAAGGCCAATAATGGCCAAAGCTCCTACAGCCACCTAACACCCCTTCTCTTCATCTTAAAATGTTCACTGGACTCCAAGGAATCAGTCCCACTGAAAGATATGGTACCTAAACACCTAGAGGGGGGTGGGGTGGGGGTGAATAGGTGACCTAATCCTTTTCTAACTTTGTTGGCAGCCACTCAGTTATAGCACAGAGTTCTAACTACTTTTGCACAGCAAACAGTAATAGCAAAACATACACATCTAATCCACAGCACAATCACAGCACAGCACACAGTGTTTTATAGTGGTTCCCCAAGATATGGGTACATCCACTTTCCCCCTTCGCCTATCTAGCAGTGTACTAGATTCGGCCAAACTTCTCCACTGTCTCAGAACCCAAATTGGTTCCTACCTCAGGCCCAAAGCCTTACAACTCAGCTTTATCCCAAAGCCTACACTCAGCCAATCAAGGCCTACACTCAGCCAACCAAGGCCTACACTCAGCCAACAAGGCCTACACTCAGAGATCACAATCTCCTACACTCAGGCTAACAAGCCCTACCCTCAGCCTTTATAATTATAGGCTTACAAATCACTCAGATCCAAAGGATCCTACAAGTTAAAAAGATATTACAAATTATAACTCTACAACTCAGAAAGATAAGAGGGGAGTTGAGAGATTCTTGATGAGTTCTTGGAAGAACTCAGCTGGATCCAATCTGACTTAGCTTCCTTCAAAGCTTCTTGAGTAGAACTGAATAAGACTGAATCCTCCTGCAGTTGTTCCTTGACCTCTGCTACTTAAGACCCAGAATTGAATCTGAATCCTTCTTCTCAGCCTAGTTCCAGAGGCTGATTTCTTGGAAGGAGCCCTCTCTCTCCAACTTCTTAGATCTGCACTTAGAATGCAAGATCTTCTTGTGTTGATACTTTGAGTATTACTTCAACAATATGATCAACAACTTCAACAACCACAACCACAACAACAACCTCTGTTTCTGTAAACTGTGGGTGCCTATTTATAGGCCTTCTTCATGGTAACCGGCTGGTCCGGTTCATAACTGACTTCTGACTTCTCTGACAGTTGCTGTAGACCGGCTGGAACGGCAGCTGTCAAGTCATCCAGTCACTTCTTGAAAATCTCTAACTGTTTGTAAGTGTCGAGACTTTCTGTCTTTAGGTGTTGACACTTATAGTCCAAGTGTCGACACATGTTGTGTAAGTGTCGACACAAGTCTACAAGGTGTCGACACAATTCCTTGTATGTCTCGACACAGATTCTTCTGCATGTGTCGACACAAGTACATGTTCTTCTAGCTTTTGCTGAATTCTTCTAAGTGTCGACACATCTCCTTTGTGTCGACACAACTTCTTGTGTTGAATCTGTCAAGTGTCGACACTGCTTCTTGGTGTCGACACATAGTCTTCTATGTTGAATCTTGCTGAGTGTCGACACAGCTCCTTGTGTCGACACACCTTCTTCTTGTTGAGACTCCAGCTGAGTGTCGACACATTCCCATAGTGTCGACACTTGTACTTAGAATAATTTGCTGTTCTTTTTGTTCTTTGCTAAGTGTCGACACAGCTCCTTGTGTCGACACTTTCTTCAAGTGTTGAGTCTTTAGCTATGTGTCGACACATTGTTCTGGGTGTCGACACATACTTCAAATGCTGACTCTTCTATTGAGTGTCGACACATTGTGCTGGGTGTCGACACTTACTTCAAGTACTGACTCTTCTATTGAGTGTCGACACATTGTGCTGGGTGTAGACACTTACTTCAAGTGCTGACTCTTCTGCATAGTGTCGACACATTGTGTTGAGTGTCGACACTTGTACTTAGACTCTGCAGACTTTTGCTGAGTGTCGACACAGCTCCAAGTGTCGACACTTTTGGTGTAGACACAACTTCACTGGGTGTCGACACAGCTCCTTGTGTCGACACCTTCTGTCTGCACTTTTCTTCACTGAGTGTCGACACAGCTCCAAGTGTCGACACTTTCTGTCTGGTGTCGACTCTGCATCCCAGGTGTCGACACAATGACTCCAAGTGTCGACACTGCTTGTCTGGGTGTCGACACAAGCTTTCTTAAGTGTCGACACTTTCCCTCTGGGTGTCGACACATGGACTTAGAAACTTTTTGCTTCAGTCCAGTGATTTCTTAACCTGCACAAGTAACTCAAACATACATCAAATACATTATGATGTATATCATTGAGTTGGGTGAGGCTTCTTCAAATCAGGTACAATTGACCAATGTACCCAACAATCTCCCCCTATTTGGAGAAGTCATAACCCTTAGTCAATGATATACACCAGTCATAATTAAAAATTACAAAATGATGTAAAGCAGATTATAATTAGCAGGGTAAACATAAACATGTAGAAATTCACACATGTATACATATTCAACATTGCAGAACAAACAAGAAATAGACACATTCTCTGAACAATCATGAAATATATTTATCATATATTGTTCTAACATTTTTCTAATACATCTTCAATTGTTTACAAAAATGTTTTACATTCAAAAGATTACAACAATCTTCAAGTTAATTCCTAATCTATTTCTGGTCTGGTTCTTTGATAACAATGCCTTTGCCAGATTGGACTTGAGCTTTGACAGGGGCTTCAGCAGTTGCAGCATCAGCAGGCTTTTTGCCTTTTAAGTCCTTCTTCTTCAGCTCTTCTGCTTTGATTTTCTGCCTCTCAAAATAGTGATATGGCTTGGGGAAGTACTTGCTAGGCTCCACTGCAGTAGGAGGTAGCTTTCTCATCTTAGCCTTTCTTCTATATTGAACAATGGCCTCCTGTCTTATTTCATGTTTCCTCCATTCTGCTTCAGAGAACCACTTGTTCCTCTCATGAGCATTGTCCTTGGCAGCTTTCCAGGCAGTTAAAATTATATTTCTAGAGGTAAGGCTCCACTGTTCAAAATCTGGCTTTTGTTCTACTTGTTCCCTAAACCTCTTTTTAGGCAACCTTGTCTCTTCTTCTTTGTCCATAGCCTCTTGCAGAGCTGCAGAAATAGGTTGAACTACTTTCTCAATATTAACTGTGTCCTTTCCCTCAGTTGGGCTATACATTGTGCTGACATCTGCTTGAACCATGTCAAAATCTGGAGGTGGATATATCACTTGAGCTACTTCTGCTTGCTCACCTCCAAGATAGGCATTTTGAATCCCTGATTCAGCAACATTATCATCATCACAAAGTGGAGGATAGCCCAGTGTAGCTCTGATGGAGTTAGATATCCATTTGGCATGGTCAGAGCTAGCTTTGACTAATACTCTCTCCCCCTTTATGACTTCTCTAGCCATATGGTCTCTGACATCATCCTTTTGAAATCTTATTTGACTATCCAAATACCTGATTCCCTCTTTAAAGAATGGTTTCAGCTTTGTAAGTTGTTCAGAGATGACTTTCTGGGAATCTTTAATAGCAGACTTAACAGCAATAATCTCAGCTTGAAATACTTTATCAAAGTCAGCCTTAACTGCAGCAGCAGATGTAGAAGGTTCAGCAGTCTTATTCTTCAATTCAGTGACTATAGCATTGTGTGAAGCAGTCAAGTTGTCATTCATCCTTATTTGGTTTTCCAGTACATATCCTTGCTTCAATGCTATATCATCTACTTGGGCTTTGATCTTCTCCTGGTGTGTTGCCAGATACACAACTGCATTTCCACCCTTGTGGAAGCATTCAGTCATTTCTTTCTTGTTAAGGGTCATCTCAAACCTTATAGACTTTATTTCCTGTGCAAGATCAAACTGTAAAGTCTTGTGCCCTTCATCTACATAAGTCTCTATAGCCTTTCTTTGCTCATCCAATTTTATTTGTAGGGCAACCATTAAAGCACTATAATCAGCAGTTGGAGCTTGCTGAACTATAGGCTGTGGGGCAATGGATTGCAAGGCTTTCTTATAACTCTGACTTCTCCTCTTGAAGATATAGAGTTTCTTCTTCTTAGCCTTTGCAGCCTCATCTTCTTCAGATTCTGAAGAGCTGGCTATTTCAACCCTTTCCTTAGGGCTTGGAGGTTTGTCAGCTTGCACATCAGGTGCTTTCTCACTTTCTGGCCTTAAAGGCTCTTCCAGAACTGTCAGTTGCTCCCCCTCAGCAGCAGCACTCTTATCTTCAGCAGCAGCATCCTTGTCCATGTTAAAATCTTCTTGATCTAGATTTAGAAACAAATCTTCCATTGTATATTCAGGTGGAGACTGTGCAGGAGAAGTTCTAGGTTCTTCCACCACTTGAGAAGTATCATCTTGAACTACAGCAGATGTGTCTTCTAAAATAACATCTGGAACTTGAGTATTCAGCTGAGTTTGCTGAAGATCATCAGACAAATTAGCATCTTCTATAATATAGTCTAAAATTTTTAGGTCAGTGAGTACCTCTTGTATGATGACTGTGGCTTGCTCACTGTTCAGAGTAGAGGGTTCTTCTACTACTGGAGGCTCCCCCTGGCTCTGATCCCTGTGGATGGGGCTAGCCTGTGGTAGCTCCCCCTGGATCTCAGCAATATCTTCAGCAGCAGGGGTCTTCTCTGCAGTCGCTTCCTCTTGATCATCAGGAGTGAAAACAACTTGTTCTTCACTCCCTGAACTGCTGGAGGACTCCTGTGCCACAGGAGCAGTCTTTCTCTTTTTCTTAGGAGGAATCTCCTTCTCAGTAACTAGCTTCTCTAGGGTTGCCACTTCCTTGGACAACACCCTGTCCCATCTGGAAAATATCCTGTGATCCATCTTCCTCATGTGGTTGATCTTACTTCCTGCAGCTGTATTCATTACCTCTGGTATGGTACCAGCTAGGTAGAGACTAAGTATTCTGCCTAAGTTGGGCTTCTTCAGACTCTCCTTGATCTTGTCAAACATTATTATTGACCAGTCTGTTTTTAGAGTAAAGATTATCCTTGTCATGATTCCAAACATAGAGGCAGACACCCTGTCATGCCCTCCAGGCTTACTGAGAATAACCTTGCCCACAATCTCAGACATGAATTTTCCTTGACTGTTCATGCCTTTCCTGTTAAAGACTGATCCTATCTTCATCTTTGGATCAAGTCCACACCAGGTAAGAGCTTCCCTGGTCTTTGATGCAGTTACTTCTTCTTCATCTTGAATTTTAGGTAGCTGGAGTACCTTCCTCAGACTTTTTGGTGAAATCTTGACCTTAGCTCCATGAACTCTGGATTTGATTCTGTATCCAGATTCATCTACAGCAGCTCCATTAAGGAATTCAAGAACTTCCTTCTTCCAAATCTTTGTTGGTTCTGAAACCAAGTATTCTAGTCCAGAATTGGCGACTAGGGTTACCACCGACTGGATTTCTTGATCTGCGTCGTCGAACGCGCCGCGCACTAGCTCATAGCCCTCGTTAACGTTCTCCTCAAGCTTGGGTTTCATTAGGGTTGAAGAATTTGTCTTTAGAAAAGAGAGGTGTCGACACAGTAGTTTTGGTCTCGAAACTTTGAAAGCGTGTCGACAAACAAAGACAGAACCCTATTTATACCTTTCTGATTTTGAAGATGAACAGGCGGGACAGCTAGCTAAACATGTGTCGACACTGGCAATAAGTGTCGACACTGACTTATAATGTCTCGACACATATGTGTCGACACAAGTTTAGTCAACAGATTTTATGTGTCGACACTTGGTTATGTGTCGACACAACATAACTCGACACATTGTCGAGACTTAGAAAAATTCTGAGTAAAATATAAGTGTCGACACCACATTGGATGTGTCAACACCTACTTGACATGTGTCGACACTAACATTCTGAAGTGTCGACACCAACATCCTAGATGTGTCGACACCTTTTTCCTGAAGTGTCGACACTACTATTCTGTGTCGACATAGACTTGTCTATGTGTCGACACCTTTTTACTTAGCCAATTTTCTATTCTGTAAACTTAGTCTAAGTTTATCATTCCTAGTTCAATTTTGAATCTATTGAACTTAGCTTCTTCTAGGGGCTTAGTATACATATCAGCTAGTTGTTCATCTGTTTTAACATATTCAAGTACAATATCATTTCTTTCTACATGCTCCCTAAGAAAGTGATATTTAATTTCAATATGTTTTGTTCTACTATGAGATACAGGGTTGTTAGCTATTGAAATAGCACTTGTAGAATCACAGAAAAGTGGAGTTCTACTTACCTGAAATCCATAGTCCTCTAGCTGATGTTGAATCCACAGAAGTTGAGCACAGCAACTTCCTGCAGCCACATACTCTGACTCTGCTGTGGAGATAGCCACACTGGTTTGTTTTTTGCTACTCCATGAAATTAGTCTCCCACCTAGGAATTGACAGGTTCCAGTAGTACTTTTTCTATCTTCTTTGCATCCTGCAAAGTCTGCATCTGAATAACCTGTTAGATCAAAATCTCCATTCCTAGGGTACCAGAGGCCTAGATAGGGAGTGCCCTTTAGATATCTCAATATTCTTTTGACTGCAGTCAAATGAGACTCTTTAGGGCAGGCTTGATACCTTGCACAAACACATGTAGCATACATGATGTCTGGTCTACTTGCAGTCAAGTATAGTAGGGAGCCAACTATCCCTCTATACAAGGTTTCATCTACAGGTTTCCCTGCATCATCCTTGCTAAGAGACATACTTGACCCCATAGGAGTCTTCATGGTACTGGATGAATCCATACCATATTTCCTTATGAGTTCTAGG
Source organism: Platanthera guangdongensis (assembly GCA_039583875.1). NCBI lineage: Eukaryota > Viridiplantae > Streptophyta > Magnoliopsida > Asparagales > Orchidaceae > Platanthera > Platanthera guangdongensis. The sequence continues at coordinate 34,646,853 of CM077167.1, read as the reverse complement.
GTGAACTTGGACTGACATATGGATAAACCACTTTCAGTCTGTTTAACTTGGAGACCCAAGAAAAACTTCAGCTCTCCCATACTACTCATCTCAAACTGACTTTGCATAAGCTTTGCAAACTTTTTGCAAAGGCTACTTTCAGTAGACCCAAATATAATGTCATCTACATATATTTGGACAAGTATGACTTTGCCTCTAGATTCCCTAAGGAATAGAGTCTTATCTATTTTCCCCCTTGAGAACTTGTTCTCAATGAGGAAACTAGATAGGGTTTCATACCAAGCTCTAGGAGCTTGTTTTAACCCATATAAAGCTTTCCTAAGTCTATAGACATGATGAGGTAGAGTTGGATCAACAAAACCTGAAGGCTGTTCCACATAGACTTCTTCCTTAAGATTACCATTTAAGAATGCTGACTTGACATCCATCTGGTAAACCTTGAATCCTTGATAGGTTGCATAGGCCAAGAACATCCTTATGGCTTCCAGTCTGGCTACTGGAGCAAAGGTTTGATCAAAATCAATACCTTCTTCTTGCCTATATCCTTTTGCAACCAGTCTTGCTTTATTCTTAATGATGACCCCTTGTTCATCCATCTTATTTCTATAGATCCACTTAGTTCCTATTACATTGTGGTCTTTAGGTTTTGGAACCAGTTCCCAAACCTTGCACCTTTTGAACTGATTAAGCTCTTCTTGCATTGCTTCAGTCCATTGTGGATCTTGTATTGCTTCTTCAAATTTCTTAGGTTCAACTTGAGACAAAAAGCTGGAGTAGATTGCTGCATTCATGTATCTGCTCCTGGTTTGAACTCCTTGTCTTGGATCTCCAATAATCTGCTCTACTGGATGATCTCTAAGATGCCTATTGGCTGGAGGCATCCTAACTTCCGGTTGAACCTCTTCAGCATCTCCATCAAGCTGTATACCTTGTATTTCTTCAGCAATTGGCACATGTAGTTCTCCCCCTGGACAACAACTACTCTCCTCAACTTGCTGTCTTGCAGCAGGTACTTCTTCTATAGTAAGCTTGTCCAATTTCTTTGTCAAACCTGTGGGGCTGCATACATTGCTAGACAACTCATTGTTAATTAGTTTTGTCTCATCAAAAACTACATGCACTGATTCTTCTACAACTTGTGTAGTCAAGTTGTAGACTCTATAAGCCTTACTATTATTGCTGTACCCAACAAAAATTCCCTCTTGGGACTTAGGCAGCAAACTTTGTCAAGTAAGACTTCCCATTGTTAAGTATGAAGCATTTACAACCAAAGATCCTAAAATAGGATAGGTTTAGTTTCCTGCCTTTCACAACTTCATAGGGGGTCTTGTTTAGCCTTTTAGTGATGGTAGCCCTATTTATAACATGGCATGCAGTGTTAACTGCTTCAGCCCAGAAATACTCTGGCAGTGATGTATCACTTAGTAGGGTTCTACCAGCCTCTATCAAGGTCCTATTCTTCCTCTCAGCAATGCCATTTTGCTGAGGTGTTCTAGGTGAAGAGAATTCTTGAAATATCCCAAGGTCTTCACACAGTTTTGTCATGCTATCAGACTGAAATTCAGTACCATCACTTCTAATTTTGACCACTGTACAGTTTAGTTCATTCTGAATTTGCTTGACAAAGCTAAGGAAGACACTAGGTGTTTCAGATTTCTGTCTTAAGAAGAACACCCAGGAAAACATTGAGTAGTCATCAACAACTACAAAGGTATAGACCTTCCTACCTAAGCTGTGAACTGGCATTAGACCAAAGAGATCCATATGCAAGAGGTATAAACACCTCACAACATCTTTGTTATCTATGCTTCTAAAGGTGGATTTAGTCTGCTTGCCCTTTTGACAAGCTGAGCAAATACCATCTTTGACACACTTAACTTGAGGACCATTCCTCACTAACTCTTTGCTAAAGAGTTTGCTAATAGTCTTGTAGTTAAGATGAGCTAGCCTCTTGTGCCATTTGACACAATGAGAGACTGTCTCATCAGCTACAAGACAAACTGGAGAACCATTGTTCTCAATCATAATGTCTAGACAGTAGACATTCCTCTTCCTATATCCTGTCAAAATGATCTCTTGATCACTTGACCTCTTGATATGACAACCATTTTTAACAAATGAGATGTCATACCCTACATCACTTAACTGACTTATACTTATTAGGTTGTGTTTCAACCCTTTAACATAAGCCACTTGAGTAATGGTTACTAAGTTTGAAGAAATGTTACCAAACCCTTTGATGATTCCTTTTTCAGAACCACCAAAGGTCACTTTAGGACCATTTTTGATTGGAATATAGTCCTTCAGTAGTCCCCTTGTTCCAGTCATATGTCTGGAACATCCACTATCCAAGTATCATGTTAGGGTATGGCCACTTGGACTGACCTGCAAAACAAATTAATGAACCTTAGAACCCAAAGTATTCTTGGGTCCTTGGTGATTGTTAGTTTGCAATTTGACAAACCTACCTACTGGCATTCCAACAGGTAGTTTGGAGCTCACTTTGGCACTCACATTGTGCCAGCAGTCCACTGCAAAGTGGCCAACTTTGCCACAGCACCAGCATTCAAACTTATTGTACCTTTGCTTAGGTACTGCCTTGGCTGTCTTGACTACAGCAGGCTTGTTGAATGTTGGGGCTTTGCCCTTGGACTTAGACTTGGACTGCTCAGTCCCTGCAGGTCTAACAAAACCCAGTCCAGCCTTGCCTTTATGATGAACAAATTCATCAATTAAAGGTAGCACTGATTTAGGTTTTGAAAACCTAGCAACAAGCTCTCTCTCTTTCTGAAGATTGATCTCCAGTTTCTTAATTTGATCATTCTTATAGGTGATAGTTCCCATCTGAATCACTGTAATGTGTTTCAGCCTGGCTACCTCATTCAGTTTTTGATCAAATTGCTTCTCAAAATCTGTTGCAACAGCCTTGAGATCAGCAATCTCCTTTGCCTGACTTTTGGCTAGGGTCTTGCTTTTCTTGTAGGCTTGCAACAGTACCTTATATTCATCTATAAGCTGATGAATATCTTCCTCAGACTCAGATGTATTCTCATCACTTGATGAAGAAGAATCTGATTCTGAACTAGAACAAGAAACTGAATTTAAACTTGAACTTTGTACATGACTTGGTCCTGGCTGCTCCAGGATTTTGGCACTCTCTGTCAAAGCCATTAGCCCTTGGCAATGACTGTCTTCTTGTTCATAAATTGACTCCAAGATCTGTATGAATTCTTCCTCTTCTTCTTCTGTAAACAGCCCTATGTAGGCTTCAGCCTCAGACTCAGTTTCTGAAGAAGAGATATCTGATAGAGTCTTCTCCTTCTTAGCAACAAAAGACTTTTCTTTCTTCCCTTTGAAGTGAGTCTTTTTCCTGTCACTAGATTCCTTTCTCTTCTCTGGACAATCTGCAATAACATGGCCCTGTCTATTGCAGCAATAGCAAACAATCTTAGAACCAGTTGCCTTGCTTGATTTTTTCCTTTTCTTGTCATTCTTTGAAGATCTCTTTTTCTGATAAGAGTCTTCCTTTCCTTGTGATGTAGAAGGCCTTGACCTCCACTGTTTCTTTTTCAAAAACTTCTGAAAGTGTCTAGTGAAAGCAGCAAAGTCTTCATCACTTTCACTGCTCTTAGACTTTGTGCTGACAGACTCATCAGACTCTGATTCAACTATCTCTGGAGGTGGAGTTGAAGACTTATTCCTGCACTTTCTGGGAACTTCTGTCTTGAAAGCAACAATTCTTTCTTTGTGCTCAGTCCTTGTTGATTTCTCCTCCTCTTTCCTCACTGTTAACTGCATTTCATAAGACAATAGCTTGCCAAACAGTGTGGGAGGAGGAATTTCCCCCAACTTAGCCATTTCTCTTATGGCACAGATCTTGGTGTCCCAATCTTTGGTTAGGGACCTTAAGAACTTGTCATTTAGTTCATAGTTAGTGAACTCTCTTCCATAAGACATGAGTTCATTAACTATTCTGTAAAATTTCTTATAGCACTCAGTGATGCTATCACCCTTTCCTTGCCTAAAGCTTTCATACTCCTGATTTAGCAAGGACTTCCTATCTCTTGACCTAACTTCTTCAGAACCTTCCATATAGACAATGAGAGTATCCCACATCTCTTTTGCTGTCTTACAGTGAATTAAGTTCTGAAAAGTGGCATCATCAATGGCACTCACTATTATGTTCTGTGCCCTCTTGTCCATGGTAGCTAGGACAATCTCATCCTTAGTCATCTCAGAGAAATCCTTTGGAGTCCTCTGATTTGCATCCAATACTGAAATCTTCATTGGCACATAAGGCCCTTCCTTTACTGTGATGTAGATTCTAGGGTCAGAGGCTTCCATAAATAGCCTTACCCTCTCTTTCCAGATCCCAAAGATCTCCTTCCTGCATATGGGTAATTTCATGGAACCCAATTCCTTGTTATTCTCATAAGAACCCATGTTTCTTGATGTTCTTGAATTTCTTGAATCTGTGAATTGCCTTACAATGAATCTGCCAAACAGGATCTCCTCAGACTGTTAGTCCTTTTTGAGGAACCTCCCTCTGATACCACTTGAAAGATATGGTACCTAAACACCTAGAGGGGGGGGGGGGTGAATAGGTGACCTAATCCTTTTCTAACTTTGTTGGCAGCCACTCAGTTATAGCACAGAGTTCTAACTACTTTTGCACAGCAAACAGCAATAGCAAAACATACACAGCTAATCCACAGCACACAGTGTTTTATAGTGGTTCCCCAAGATATGGGTACATCCACTTTCCCCCTTCGCCTATCTAGCAGTGTACTAGATTCGGCCAAACTTCTCCACTGTCTCAGAACCCAAATAGGTTCCTACCTCAGGCCCAAAGCCTTACAACTCAGCTTTATCCCAAAGCCTACACTCAGCCAATCAAGGACTACACTCAGCCAACCAAGGCCTACACTCAGCCAACAAGGCCTACACTCAGAGATCACAATCTCCTACACTCAGGCTAACAAGCCCTACCCTCAGCCTTTATAATTATAGGCTTACAAATCACTCAGATCCAAAGGATCCTACAAGTTAAAAAGATATTACAAATTATAACTCTATAACTTAGAAAGATAAGAGGGGAGTTGAGAGATTCTTGATGAGTTCTTGGAAGAACTCAGCTGGATCCAATCTGACTTAGCTTCCTTCAAAGCTTCTTGAGTAGAACTGAATAAGACTGAATCCTCCTGCAGTTGTTCCTTGACCTCTGCTACTTAAGACCCAGAATTGAATCTGAATCCTTCTTCTCAGCCTAGTTCCAAAGGCTAATTTCTTGGAAGGAGCCCTCTCTCTCCAACTTCTTAGATCTGCACTTAGAATGCAAGATCTTCTTGTGTTGATACTTTGAGTATTACTTCAACAATATGATCAACAACTTCAACAACCACAACCACAACAACAACCTCTGTTTCTGTAAAATATGGGTGCCTATTTATAGGCCTTCTTCATAGTAACCGGCTGGTCCGATTCATAACTGACTTCTGACTTCTCTGACAGTTGCTGTAGACCGGCTGGAACGGCAGCTGTCAAGTCATCCAGTCACTTCTTGAAAATCTCTAACTGTTTGTAAGTGTCGAGACTTTCTGTCTTTAGGTGTTGACACTTATAGTCCAAGTGTCGACACATGTTGTGTAAGTGTCGACACAAGTCTACAAGGTGTCGACACAAGTCTACAAGGTGTCGACACAATTCCTTGTATGTCTCGACACAGATTCTTCTGCATGTGTCGACACTGAAATTTAGTGTCGACACAAGTACACGTTCTTCTAGCTTTTGTTGAATTCTTCTAAGTGTCGACACATCTCCTTTGTGTCGACACAACTTCTTGTGTTGAATCTGTCAAGTGTCGACACTGCTTCTTGGTATCGACACATAGTCTTCTATGTTGAATCTTGCTGAGTGTCGACACAGCTCCTTGTGTCGACACACCTTCTTCTTGTTGAGACTCCAGCTGAGTGTCGATACATTCCCATAGTGTCGACACTTGTACTTAGAATAATTTGCTGTTCTTTCTGTTCTTTGCTAAGTGTCGACACAGCTCCTTGTGTCGACACTTTCTTCAAGTGTTGAGTCTTTAGCTGTGTGTCGACACATTGTTCTGGGTGTCGACACATACTTCAAATGCTGACTCTTCTATTGAGTGTCGACACATTGTGCTGGGTGTCGACACTTACTTCAAGTGCTGACTCTTCTATTGAGTGTCGACACATTGTGCTGGGTGTCGACACTTACTTCAAGTGCTGACTCTTTTGCATAGTGTCGACACATTGTGTTGAGTGTCGACACTTGTACTTAGACTCTGCAGACTTTTGCTGAGTGTCGACACAGCTCCAAGTGTCGACACTTTCTGGTGTAGACACAGCTTCACTGGGTGTCGACACAGCTCCTTGTGTCGATACCTTCTGTCTGCACTTTTCTTCACTGAGTGTCGACACAGCTCCAAGTGTCGACACTTTCTGTCTGGTGTCGACTCTGCATCCCAGGTGTCGACACAATGACTACAAGTGTCGATACTGCTTGTCTGGGTGTCGACACAAGCTTTCTTAAGTGTCGACACTTTCCCTCTGGGTGTCGACACATGGACTTAGAAACTTTTTGCTTCAGTCCAGTGATTTCTTAACCTACACAAGTAACTCAAGCATACATCAAATACATTATGATGTATATCATTGAGTTGGGTGAGGCTTCTTCAAATCAGGTACAATTGACCAATGTACCCAACACCCACCCCTTACCCGAAGGAGCCAGAGCTGTTCACTGTGTTGTTGCAGAAATCCGACCACCACCACCACCACTAAAATGGCTTCCCGGCGATCGGCAAGGATTCAGGCCACAGAAAGGTCCTCCTCCTCTCCTTACTTCTTGAGTAGATCATAGCATCCTTTAGGGCCAAGGTTCGGGTTAAATTGAGCCCGAATCAAATTCGGATTTTCATGGTTTCCGGCCGAAATTTGTCTTGGTAGAATCGCCGGAAAATGGCCCTCCGGCGGCCAAGACGCCGCCTGGTGATGGCCACCACCTCAACGGAGGTGGTGGCGGTGGCCGGCCGGGGAGGTGGCCAGATCGCCGGCGGTGGCGTTTGGAAATTGCTCCAGGCGGGACGAATCCGGACCGTTGGCTGAACGGGGAAGACAAACGGATGCCATCCACAGCTGCTTCAAGATTCGTGCTTTAATAACTTTAAACTTTAGGTTTAATTAATTTGGTTAATTCAAATTCTGTCACAATGTTACTATTTAATGTTTTAATTTTTTTTAAATAGTTAGAAGCTCTGTATGAGGAAATGATCAACACATGATTTGTAGCCCTTTGGGTCTACTTTATTGTAAAATTAGTTTGAACCAATTTGGGTGCCTGGTTTGACCAGAACACCCATTTTGGTGGGTCCTACACATAGGTCTAGGCAGAAATTAAATTGAGTGCCCACCTTTCATCTGTGGTCCAACTGAGTTGCAATTTTGGCAAGGAGTCACCCTAGACCATAGCTAGTGCTGCCCAAAAATGGAAATTTTTGGGGACAATGTTTCTATAGTTTTGTAAATTATTTAATTTATCTAGGGTAAATTAATTTAAGGGGCAAATGACCTCCAAACTCACCCAAATTTTGGTGAGTGGTGCTCGGGGTAATTATAGTGCTCTGGTTAAAATTTGATCACAATTGGATGTGGATTACACTATAATCATGCAAACCCTAACTTTTCCCTAAAAGGTTACTTTGGTCAAAAAGTGCACTTTGGTGTTTTGAGTGACCAAATCATCTCAACAGAGGCTAAAATTTGGGCCACTGACTTGTTATGGCATTTAGCACCTCCCCATGGAATTTTTGGTAGAGTGGAATTGATTTGCCCTAAGATCCGAGGCCAAACCCTAAGGAAGGACCTTTGTGCCTTGTGAAGGGCATGATGCCTAAACACCTTGGATGAACTTCAGATTTTGTATGGATGGACCTAGGGTAGATAAAACCCTCTGGTAAAAATCTTAAAGTATTTTGAAAATGGTAGGGCTAAAAAAACCCTAACCCTAGCTTAGGTCATAAAACTTTTAGTGCTAGTTTAGGTTAGCTAAACTCCTTGAAATATAATGAAAGTTTGGTAGTATGGGCATAAGGACATAGTAAGCCTCGGGTAATTTATTTGGGAATTTTGGATCAATATTTTTAGCACTTCATTTGTAACCCATGGGAATGACCTAATTAATAATTTGACTACTATGATCCCACTGCCAATTTAAAGGTCATGAAAATTTGGCAGAGGTAGTTTTAGAGCATAATGATCATATATGAATTTTAATAGAATTTTTGGATTCATAATTATGACATCTCCTTCACAAGTTCATAACTTTAGGAACATGCTAAATAATTCTTACAGAATTTAATACTTGGTAAACAAATTATGAAACTTGATAATTAGTGTTCCTATTTCATTATGCTCATATGGAAATTTATTTGGAATATTTAGATGGATAATTGTTATACTTTGTTCATTAACCTCTTATCTTAGAATATTATGAGAAAATCAAATATAGACTTTATTATTCAATGATAAAATGTGAAACTTGATCTAGAGTACTTATATACCCTTAAAATCATCCATGAATTTTATCTGAATTTTTGGAATTATTAATGCCGCAAATTCTCTTAAAATGATTTATTATGGGATATATTTGAAATTAAAATTAAGGGGTTAAACTCTACTGGAAAATTCTGAGACTTTGAATTTTGAGTTATATATTCATATTGTATTTTAAAAAAATTTGGAGGAATATTATCTTGTCTGAAATTAGTACTTCATGTTCAAACTTGGGCTTTTTGACTACTAGAATAAATAAATAAATTATCAGACAAATTAGGAAAATTATGAATTTCTGGATTTATGCTAAAATGTCATTATAGCCCTCTAATAATTATCATAGGGGTACTGGATGATTATTTGATGTACCTCCCATTTTTTCGAGTCATATAGCTTAAGTTGTCGGCATATAGTAAAAACTGCAAAAATCATGTTTAAGTATAATTGATGCATGTCTTGGGATTAGTAGCATGCTGGTTTGGATGGTTAAAAATAAGTTCATTATTCGTAGTAAAATGGGCAGAGTGTTGGATTGGCTAGTGTTAGGTGGTGCTCGGGATCGACGAAAGATCGTCTTTTCCGTAGGAAGAAAGTGTTTAATGCACTAGGACTAAATTCAGTGAAGTTAAATTAATGGTCGGGAAATCGGGTAGCAACCAATGATAGTAAGTGCCTTGTGAAAGGGAGCTTTGGGCGTAATCCCATCATAGTTCCTAGTGCCTTCGAGAGCCCTTCACGTGGTATACCTTGGGCAGTCCTGGGCTAACGTAAACAGTAGAAGTGATAAATCTTAAAAAGCAACTAGAATAATTAGGGGTTCACTTTCACACACCCCCGATGTCTCGGGAAGTTGGTTTGACTCGGTTGATATTTGTGGAAAAGGGCAGGATGGCCCGACGAGCTTTGGCTCGGTTGATGATTGTAACAGACAGGATGGTCCGACGAGCTTTGGCTCGGTTGATGTTTGTGACAGACGGGATGGTCCGGGGAGCTTTGGCTCGGTACTCATGTTAAATTTGCATGTGCATACAAGGAAAGAAAATTAAGGTGGTGGGTCATCGGTATTGAGAGTCGATGCACCGACGCCAATACGCTGACTCGGCAAGTGTGGTTAGCACTTCGCCAACAGAAGTCTGGTGCGCCAGCCGGCAAGAGTACGCAGGAGTCCGCTTCATGCACCAAGCATTGAGGCGTATGATAGGTCTGACCGGTAGTGCTTTACTGGTTTAGAGGTGGGCGAGGCCCAACCCACCGCTTCTGTCTGCCACTACAGAGGTATCCTGGGAGGTTACGGTTCCAAAAAGGGGGAATTAAAGGTCTGTGTGCACAGAGTCGGGTGTGTGAGTTGCACTTGCATGTTCCATCATACCCACTTACATGTCATAGCATAATCGATTCATTTAACCCCTGACACCTAAGGTATAAGTGGAATGAGACGTTTATACCTTAGGACCTGCAAAACGACCCCTTAGTCTATAAGCTTGTGTGGGCATCTGATTCTTGATTACTCTCCTAAGTTTATAAAAATTGCTAGTATAGGTTCGCTGTCATCTGATTCTTGATTACTCTCCACCTTCAAGTCCTCCCCTTTCTTCCTCTCCGCTCGGTGCCTAGGGGCCATGGGGGAAGGGGCGGAGGATTATAGGACTTAGTCTTTTAGATAAACGGTTTTCAAACCACATCATTTTAGGGGACCGTGGAGCCCAGCATGGAGGAGCAGCCCCAGAGGTCGGCACGCTTGGAGATCGGGCAGTCTAGTTCCGGAGTTCAGACGATAGGGACTGTGAGTCCTGATCGCTACTAGTAGTTATATTAGTTTACTTCCGCGTTGAGAGATTTGTAGTGAGGACATGATGTACTGGGCATGAGCCCAAGATCTTATATTTCTGTGTATCTGTGGACACTCCCTTCGTGGAGATTATTTACATATATATGTGATTTATGTGGACTTGCTTTACTATTTTCTACAGTTGCGATCGATTTGGCCGGCAGGATCGGCGTTTTGTAGTGATGACCTTCCCGGGTGCGAAGGTGTCACCGCAAAGCGACGGTTCTGGGCCTAATACCCCGGTGTTTTAAAAAGAAAAAAAGGGGGTCTTATATAGGTGGTGTTACAATTTAGTATCAGACTACTGGTTTCGGTCAGGCTTAAATGAATTCGTGGGCGAATTCTTTTTAAGGGTGATGAGCACATGTGTGTGCATCATCGTTATAACATCAAAAGAACCCATGAATGCCCACTTATGAATGAAAATACACGTGTTTGAGGAACATGCATGTTTCTATAATTGCTTTTTGCAATTTTTTATAGTCGCTTAACAGTGTTTTGTACAACTATAGGTGACCAGAAGCGGTGTTGGGCCGTCAGAACGTCGAGTTTCTAAGGCTAGTAGTGCAGCAAATGATGCTCCTGCAACACCCCCTTCGGCCGAAACTATACAATTGGTGGATGAAGCAGTGTTTGCGATGATCAATGCGCAACCTGTAAGGCAGATGCAGCAGCCTGCCCCTGCGGTGGAGCAGGTACCGCTTCAAGCAGCGGAGCAAAGAAGCGTGGAGCAGGTAGTGGTGGAACCTTTGGTGCCGAGGAGAGCAACCGAAAGACAGCTCAAACATGTTATGGGATTCAATCCTCCAGTGTTCTCGGGGACGAGAACCTCATCCCAAGATGAAGACTGGCTCTCCCGAGTGAAGAGATTCTTAACAGCGATGAAAACAGAGGAGTGGCAGATGACCACTATAGCTATGTTCCTGTAGGATGGAGACCCTAGGATGTGGTGGGATGGTTTGGAGCTGCATCTCTTGAGAGGAAGGCAACTTATAGATGTATCGATGGAAGAGTTCTCGAGACTATTCTTGGCAAGGTACCTCCCTTCGACGCAGAGGATAGCATTGGAGAATGAGTTCCTGAAATTGGTGCAAGGAGAGAGTAACGTGGATGAGTATCTCCACGAGTTTACTCGATTGGGTCGGTACGCTAGCTCCACATTCGCAGATCAGGAGCGCAAGACGAATCGATTATATGAAGGTTTGAGAGATGACTTAAGGCTAATGCTCTCGGGGCTTATGACGCAGGGTTTCTTGACCTTGGTCTGTAACGCCCCAAAAATTGTGTGCGAGTCGGTCGCGAAAAAAAAGGTTTTTGGTGCCTGTTTAGGGGTACACGACCTAGGACACGGGCATGTCCAAGGCCGTGTCTGGCTGGTGATTTTCTGGTCGTTTTCATCCCGAGAATGACACGGCCAGGAACACGGCCGGATGACATGGATGTGTCATCCGACACGGGCGTGTGCCTACCCGTGTCCATACCCGTATCCAGTTAGGTCGTGTCCGTTTCCGTGGCGGTTGATGGTTAAAACTCCAAAATTATTTACGGTCATGCGGCGACCCGGCGGTTTTATTTAAGAAAAAAAGCGGAATGATTTTATTTAGAAAACGGGGAGCGCGTATTTATTTATTTGGATATAAAACGGGTTGGATCGAGTTTTAACGAAAGGAGGCAAGTGCACCTATCGTGAGTAGTACAGGATATTCCGGGTGGAATATCAAGGTCGTATTGTTCTCGGGGCCGGTTCGATTATTTCTACTCTTTCCTGGAGGGGACTATTATTTTACCGATAATTATCTTGTCGGGATATATTTTATATATAATAAAAAGGCAGAAAGAAAATGAAAGCAATAAGGTGGTGCCGATGAAGAGCTTAGCTCGATGGCACCGAAAAAACAATTGAACTAAAATAAACTTTAAATAAAAAGAGCTCCTAAATTTCTAATTAATTCAGGCGGAGACTTGGCCGTGGAGGTTCCACTAAAATGAGCTCACCTAGCTATAGGGCTATCGCTCACCTGAATGCTAAGACTATTCGACCGGGCTCTCGTCCGACGAATGATTCCTCTTAACGCCCGCATTACGCTAAGAACCCCGCTATTGGGTGGGGAACCCAATCCGGTAGAGTTGGCGCGCCTCCTCTCTCGAGGGTTAGTGCGGAACTCTCTCTGCCAAGGGGTGATCGGTCCATATGCACGGCCTCTCGGCTAGCTAGCATATGGACTACGGAAATAGGGCCCACACATCGATATGTTGTCCTACGCGTCGTTAACCCCGGGCAAACCTTAAGTACTTTTAATTAATTAGAAAAATTAGACCTTTAGTTATTTTAAGCTATTTTATCTGTCCCAATGCTCTTCGATACCGAGGGCTAAGAATGGTTAGCCACTCATCGGAATGGGGACGGAATGCGTGAAAAGCGGAAAATAAAGCGATAAAGAAAGCAGTAAATGAAAGCAGTAAATGAAAGCAGGAAAATAAAGCAGAAAATTGCAAGTCCTACTCAAACGAGTAGGACTGAAGAAAGCTATAAATTGCGAGTCCCGGCGCAAATGCATGGGCGGGAGAAAGAAAGCGGGTCCTACTCAAACGAGTAGGACTAAATAAATGCAACACACGCACACACTTGACATAAAGTAAAACTCACACACACGCTCTCTCGACATAAATGAAAACGCACACACACAAATCCTACTCAAATGAGTAGGGAAAATAAAGACCTGCCATTTAACTCGAATGAGTAGGCGGAAATAAAGAAAATTACAAACTTACGCACTCTACAGAAAGTAAAATAAGCAGGCGCCATTTAACTCTTAACGAGTAGGCGGAAATAAATGCGCACACATAAAAAATGCAAAAAAAACTAAGTTACCGAAAAATTAAAACAACTGCATTTCTACCGCTAAAATGCGGTAGAAATGCATAAAAAGTGAAAATAAAAATTAAATGAGCGAAAAAGTTTGCAAATAAACGCAAAATGAAGTGGATCGAAAAATGAAAACGAATACATTTCTACCGCTAGAATGCGGTAGAAATGCATAAAAAGAGAACGAAAAAATTAAAAGAGCAAAAAGTTTTTGAAATAAAAACAAAAATAAAAATGCTTGAAAAATTAAAACGATTATATTATCATTCCTATAATTCCGTAAAAATGCTAAAAAAGTGCGAATAAAGGGAAAAGAACCAAAAAGTTTTACGAAATAAAAAGCTAAGTAAAAAAAGGAAAAACACTTTGAAAACGTTTTTACGGATCTATAGGGATGAATTAGAAACTATAAAAATCTAAGTTAAACCAAAACAAAGTAAAAATAACTAAACATAAAAACAAGAAAACTAATCTCATACACACACACACACATATAAAGAAGAACAAAAACTAAGTTAAAACAAAAACAAATAAGATTGCATAAAAGTAGTCACATAGTTGAAGTCCAAATCCATAAAAAGAGAGAAAATCTACAATTTTATTAAGCTAAAAACGAAGATTACAAAGCTATGAAAATAAAGGAGAGGGGGAGAAATTTCCCTTACATAGCATTTGGACTCATCCGAGCAGCATAACTCCTATACAAAATGGAACCAAAAAGGGAACAGGAACTCCAGCAGAACACTGGAATTTATAGAAAAAATTTACATGGGTCACGCCCTCGGTCACGGGCGTGACAGGGGGCGTGACAGTACTATTTGAGAAGGCGGCCGGCGATTTGACGGAAAAGTTGACTTCGGCTGGACACGTGGCGGTCTCGTAGTGGTCACGCCCAAGGTCACGGGCGTGACTCTGGGCGTGTCAAGCAGGTGGATCTGGGCGCGGCTTGCGCCGAAAGTCTTCGGGCAGGTCTTGTCGGGCCAGCTGGAAAGGTCACGCCCCAGGTCATGGGCGTGACTCTGGGCGTGTCGGCTGGTGTCGACACTCGACGAATGTCGAGCGGAAAGTGTCGAGTTGAAAATCGTCGAGCGGAAAGAGGTGTCACGCCCTAGGTCACGGGCGTGACGCTAGGCGTGTCGCGGAGGTCGATGATCGTTGTGCTGAAAACGTTGAGCGGGTGGATACGGTCTTGGGTCACGCCCCGTGTCGGGTGACACGGGCGTGACCCCGGGCGTGTCAAGCTTTGCTTCTCGAAAATTGCTGATTGACTGGAATTTGACGTGTCACGCCCTGGTCACGGGCGTGACCAATATATCACGGGCGTGACATGTCAATTTTGGCAGATTTTCCATTTTTTCCTGAAAAATAAAATAAAATAAGTTAGTATAATATTTACAAAAATAGGAGCATTTTATTGAATAAAAATAAGTAAAAATGACAAAAATAAATGAAAACAACTAAATTAATGTACAGAAAAATAGGTATATTTACAATTCATCAAATACCCCCATACTTAAGCTTTTGCTATTCCAGAGCAAAAGTTGGAGATGAACTTATAAGGAATAAAAGAAATCCTAAGTTTAGCTACCGCTTGAATTAATTAAAAGTAAGATCAAAATAAACATCCGGGGTTAAAGAATTAAATTCTAATTTATGAAATGTTATGAATAGAGGAACAGTTTCAAAAAGACTTCTAGATAAAATAAAATAGAAAGCAAAAATTTATTTTTTTGTTAGTTAAACAAAGATGGATTGGGTTTATAAAAAACCTTAGCTTAAACGAAGTTAAAGGAAATAATGCAATTTAAAAATTATGCTCTCAAAAAAATTTTAAATTAAGTCTAGAATCATTGAAATGAGATAAGTGGTTTGGTGGTTTATGAAGAAGGCTTGAATATTGAGGTGAGGTAATTTTTTTCTCGAACATCGAAATTTTTTTCTTTTCGGATAGTTAGGAAAATGAAATCTTATTTTCCTAATATCATTTTTTCTTTCTTCATAAATAATAATTAACCCAATGTATATTTGTAGGAGTAATGAATTTTATCCTCTTACTGCATATATAATCTTTTAAAATTATTGGGTGCCTATGTTTACGGAACGAAATCTTATTCCCATTGACATAGGATCTTTTAAGGGATAGGGGTGAACATGTCAAGTAAGACATGAAAAAATGGAAGTGAGTTTAGTTTTTTCAAAAAGAAAACTAGATTTAAATAAAAGGTTTTGAGAGCAACCTTTTTTAAAATGAACGTTCCAATGTTTCTAAAAGCAAAGAGTAGAAATAATTGAAATCCATGGATGTTATTTTCTAACATAAAAAAGGAGCTTCTATTTATAAAATTAGAAGTGGTGGTGAAAAACAAGTTCCCTATTATAAGGAAAAGACATAAAAAATTCTTTAAATCTTAACCCCAGACACTTAAATCTATCAAACTTTAATTAATAAACGAATAGTAAGCAAAGAATAACTAAAATTCGCATATAAATTAACTCGGAACTAGATTTTTGGAAAGCAAAAAGGGTTAAGAAATGATATATTCGATTTATTTGGTTACATAATTAAACAAAACATTTTTTTGGAATTTTTTAGAGTTTTTATCATTTTTTTGTGTTTTAATTATTATCTTTTTAGGATTTTTTAGATTTTTATCTTTTAGGGTTTTGGGTTTTCAAATTTTTTTTTTTGATTTTTTAGTTTATTTCGATAAGTAATTTACAAGAATGAGGAGAGAAAGAAGTGCTATTTACAAAGAAGATAGAGGAAAAAGAGAGCTATTTAAAAAGGGGCAAAGTAAAAACTCGATTGCAGCCCCCGCGAACAGACTCTTATTTGAATGGTTGGTTCGATGAGTCGAACGTCGCGGGCAGGCAGAATGCAAGCTTTTACAAAAAAGAAGATGGGGGAAAGAGAAGTTTTTTTTTAAAAAAATATTTACGAAGTAAAAGATTTTTTGAATTTTTTGAATTTTATGAATTTTTTTTGACGTTTTATGATAATAAAAACAAGGAAAAATGTTTAGATTTTAAGTTTTGCAAATTTTTTTGTATTTTTGATGAGTACAGAATAAAAAAGTGCAGAATAGGAAAACAGCCCCGTACTTAAACCTAACATTGTCCCCAATGTTGCAATCTAAGTATGCGGAACAGATAATATATAAAATATAATAAGTACAAAAATAAAAAGGGAGGGCAGGAGCTTCCTTGAAGATGAGTACGGGGAGGCCGGGCCGAAACCCTGCATTATTTAGACGAAAAAGCAAAATGATAACAGAAAAAACAAAAAAAGATAAACTCGGCCTAAAGTGTGCGGGCGGTAGGGGGCAAGAGCGTGGGGGAGTCGAAGGTAGCTAAGGCCTTAGCTACGTGAGTGTGATGAAAATGCGCACCCCTAACGTGCACAAGAATGGAAGCGTGCCGAAGCAAAATGAAATAAAAGAAAACAAATTAAAATAAAAGAAGTTAAATAAAATATATATAGATTTATTAATATCAAATTATATTTTTTGTGTTTTTAAAGTAGATTTTTTTATGTTTTCGGTAGGTTTTTTAGTTTTTTTTTGTTTTTTATAAAAATAATGAAAATATAAGTTTTTTTATTTATTTATATTTTTTTTGGTTGGTTCGTTAAGTTGTTCATTTTTTCGAATTTTTTTAGTTTTGTTTGTTTTTTATAATGTTTTTTTTTATTTAGTTTTTTTTTTAGTTTTATAGTTTTTTCAAATTTTTAATTTTTAAGGTTTTTCAAAATTTTTTAGTTTTGTAAGTTTTTCAAATTTTTTTTTGTTTTATATATTTGTAAATATATATTTTTTTAGTTATTATTATTATTATTATTATTATTATTATATTTTTTTGTTAGTTGGCCAAACTATTTTTTTGTTAGTTGGCCAAACTATTTTTTTTTTGTTATATAAATATATATAGGTAAAATTAATAGTTTTCTAGGGTTCAAAATAACGAACCGAAAAGAGTCCCCGGCAACGGCGCCAAAAACTTGATGGTTAAAACTCCAAAATTATTTACGGTCATGCGGCGACCCGGCGGTTTTATTTAAGAAAAAAAGCGGAATGATTTTATTTAGAAAACGGGGCGCGCGTATTTATTTATTTGGATATAAAACGGGTTGGATCGAGTTTTAACGAAAGGAGGCAAGTGCACCTATCGTGAGTAGTACAGGATATTCCGGGTGGAATATCAAGGTCGTATTGTTCTCGGGGCCGGTTCGATTATTTTTACTCTTCCCTAGAGGGGACTATTATTTTATCGATAATTATCTTGTCGGGATATATTTTATATATAATAAAAAGGCAGAAAATGGCAGAAAGAAAATGAAAGCCATAAGGTGGTGCCGATGAAGAGCTTAGCTCGATGACACCGAAAAAACAATTGAACTAAAATAAACTTTAAATAAAAAGAGCTCCTAAATTTCTAATTAATTCAGGCGGAGACTTGGCCGTGGAGGTTCCACTAAAATGAGCTCACCTAGCTATAGGGCTATCGCTCACCTGAACGCTAAGACTATTCGACCGGGCTCTCGTCCGACGAAGGATTCCTCTTAACGCCCGCATTACGCTAAGAACCCCGCTATTGGGTGGGGAACCCAATCCGGTAGAGTTGGCGCGCCTCCTCTCTCGAGGGTTAGTGCGAAACTCTCTCTGCCAAGCGGTGATCGGTCCATATGCACGGCCTCTCGGCTAGCTAGCATATGGACTACGGAAATAGGGCCCACACATCGATATGTGGTCCTACGCGTCGTTAACCCCGGGCAAACCTTAAGTACTTTTAATTAATTAAAAAAATTAGACCTTTAGTTATTTTAAGCTATTTTATCTGTCCCAATGCTCTTCGATACCGAGGGCTAAGAATGGTTAGCCACTCATCGGAATGGGGACGGCATGCGTGAAAAGCGGAAAATAAAGCGATAAAGAAAGCAGTAAATGAAAGCAGTAAATGAAAGCAGAAAAATAAAGCAGAAAATTGCAAGTCCTACTCAAACGAGTAGGACTGAAGAAAGCTATAAATTGCGAGTCCCGACGCAAATGCGTGGGCGGGAGAAAGAAAGCGGGTCCTACTCAAATGAGTAGGACTAAATAAATGCAACACACGCACACACTCGACATAAAGTAAAACTCACGCACACGCTCTCTCGACATAAATGAAAACGCACACACACAAATCCTACTCAAATGAGTAGGGAAAATAAAGACCTGCCATTTAACTCCAATGAGTAGGCGAAAATAAAGAAAATTACAAACTTACGCACTCTACAGAAAGTAAAATAAGCAGGCGCCATTTAACTCTTAACGAGTAGGCGGAAATAAATGCGCACACATAAAAAATGCAAAAAAAACAAAGTTACCGAAAAATTAAAACAACTGCATTTCTACCGCTAAAATGCGGTAGAAATGCATAAAAAGTGAAAATAAAAATTAAATGAGCGAAAAAGTTTGCAAATAAACGCAAAATGAAGTGGATCGAAAAATGAAAACGAATACATTTCTACCGCTAGAATGCGGTAGAAATGCATAAAAAGAGAACGGAAAAATTAAAAGAGCAAAAAGTTTTTGAAATAAAAACAAAAATGAAAATGCTTGAAAAATTAAAACGAGTATATTATCATTCCTATAATTCCGTAAAAATGCTAAAAAAGTGCGAATAAAGGGAAAAGAACCAAAAAGTTTTACGAAATAAAAAGCTAAGTAAAAAAAGGAAAAACACTTTGAAAACGTTTTTACGGATCTATAGGGATGAATTAGAAACTATAAAAATCTAAGTTAAACCAAAACAAAGTAAAAATAACTAAACATAAAAACAAGAAAACTAATCTCATACACACACACACACATATAAAGAAGAACAAAAACTAAGTTAAAACAAAAACAAATAAGATTGCATAAAAGTAGCCACATAGTTGAAGTCCAAATCCATAAAAAGAGAGAAAATCTACAATTTTATTAAGCTAAAAACGAAGATTACAAAGCTATGAAAATAAAGGAGAGGGGGAGAAATTTCCCTTACATAGCATTTAGACTCATCCGAGCAGCATAACTCCTATACAAAATGGAACCAAAAAGGGAACAGGAACTCCAGCAGAATACTGGAATTTATAGAAAAAATTTACATGGGTCACGCCCTCGGTCACGGGCGTGACAGGGGGCATGACAGTACTATTTGAGAAGGCGGCCGGCGATTTGACGGGAAAGTTGACTTCGACTGGACACGTGGCGGTCTCGCAGTGGTCAAGCCCAAGGTCACGGGCGTGACTCTGGGCGTGTCAAGCAGGTGGATCTGGGCGCGGGTTGCGCCGAAAGTCTTCGGGCAGGTCTTGTCGGGCCAGCTGGAAAGGTCACGCCCCAGGTCATGGGCGTGACTCTGGGCGTGTCGGCTGGTGTCGACACTCGACGAATGTCGAGCGGAAAGTGTCGAGTTGAAAATCGTCAAGCGGAAAGAGGTGTCACGCCCTAGGTCACGGGCGTGACGCTAGGCGTGTCGCGGAGGTCGACGATCGTTGTGCTGAAAACGTTAAGCGGGTGGACACGGTCTTGGGTCACGCCCCGTGTCGGGTGACATGGGCGTGACCCCGGGCGTGTCAAGCTTTGCTTCTCGAAAATTGCTGATTAACTGGAATTTGACGTGTCACGCCCTGGTCACGGGCGTGACCAATATGTCACGGGTGTGACATGTCAATTTTGGCAGATTTTCCATTTTTTCATGAAAAATAAAATAAAATAAGTTAGTATAATATTTACAAAAATAGGAGCATTTTATTGAATAAAAATAAGTAAAAATGACAAAAATAAATGAAAACAACTAAATTAATGTACAGAAAAATAGGTATATTTACAATTCATCAGCGGTTATGCGTGACACGCCCATGAACACGGGCGTGTTGAGGAACCCAACACGGGCGTGTTAGGTGAGACACAGGCATGTCTCGGCCCGTGTGCGTCTCTCAGTTCGACAATCGTGCCTGGATTGAGGCACACGGCCTAGGACACGGCCATGCGCCAAGCCGTGTTCGGCCCAGGTCTGGAGAATTTTGTGCAGATCTGAGCCGTTTGTTTTCTTTAATTAATATCCAACGGCTCAGATGAGGTCCTGCTCTGTTAAGGCCGGGAATAGGGGGTTAATCCCTCATTTTCTCTCCAAAGCTTTCTCCTTCCAAGGTGTTAGAGAGAAGAGGAAGAAGAAGGAGGTTTACGGCCGTCGGCGGAGCATCGGAGTACCATTTCGAAATCGGAGAGCGGATCCGTGGAGGGAAGGTCGTTGCGAAGAGTTCTGTCCGCGTAGTTTTTCCATGGCGCCAAAACGGACTTCAAGGGTAATGATTCTCAACTTGAGCATGTGAAGCTCTTTCTTTCTACATAGGGAATCCCGCTCCCGCGAGTGTGCGTTGAGTGCGTGGTGTTCCTTGGGGTTGATGTGAATAGTCCCCCTTGTGTTGCATACAGAGTCTGAAATCGTAAGTACGGGCATAGACATTGTGTGTGAAGCCTTCCCGGACGTGTACCGTCTGGATCAGTGATGATGTGGTTTTGCCGGAGAAGACTCCGTGCTTTGGGTTTTTCGGGTTTCTACGCGGTAGATTGTAGCAGGGATCCTTGGAGGTTAGCTTTAAGGCGCACCCGAAAAACTGAGCAGAAACGTGTTCTGCTAACTTGGCGGTCTGGGAACCGGCCTTGATCATAACTGGGTTATGAGATTGTTTTGGGAAAATTTGGGATCCGAGAGAAGCTTGGCCCACGCGTAGGACTTAAATTGTATATACGACGTGAGCAACGGGCCAGTGGAATTGGACCTAGGCTATGTCGTTCGGTGTGAGAGACCCGAAGATGGGGACTGGCCGTTGGTATAGTCGGAGCCTTAGACGGGGGTCAGAAAGGCTAAATGCTTACAAGGTTGCCATCTTTGGGATGGTGGTGAAGCCACGAAATTGACCGGATTCACCGTTAATGTGCCCTGAGTGCACGGGGTGCTTGGCCGTGCGAGCCTACACCTGTGGCGAAATATATTTGCACTATATTATTTTATTGGACTAATGCTATGCAGGGAAAGATCACCGCCGTCCCGAGTAAGGGGCGGGGTCATTATAATTTGGTCGGCTTTTAGCTGACCGTTGCTTTGTTTGCCACCGTGCGGTGGTATGTGCTTGCAGGTGCTGTGGATCCGAGCGCCAAATAGCGGGCTGGAGCCCATGTTGCTGTGCTGGCCCTAGAAGGCCGTAGAATAGTTATTTTTACATTTATCATGTGTGGCCGGCCTGTGAGCCGATGTATGTAAGACATGTTATATTAAGTAAACATTTGTAAGGACATAAGGCCATGTTCCCGTTTCAGTGTATTTGAGGTTTCATTCCTGTAGTGTTAGTTGTGGACATTCATATTTGTTGGTTTTAAGTTTGGGTTCTTTCAACTTTAAAAACTTCTGCTAGAATGCTCTGTGTAGGACGTGTAGTCTTAATTGGATGGTTTGAATATGCATTTGGTAACCCTTCTGACTGTCTGTGGTATATGGCGTCGGGTTCCAGCTGGACCTTCTGTTATATGCCATGTGACAGATGGGGGTGTTACAATTTGGTATCAGACTTCTGGTTACGGTCAGGCTTAAATGAATTAGTGGGCGAATTATTTTAAGGGGTGGTGAGCACATGTATTCTCATCGTTATAACATCAAAAAGAACCCATGAATGTCCACTTAGGAATGGAAAATACACTTGTTTTGTGGAACCTGAGTGTTCCAATGATTGCTTTTAGCAATTTGTTTGTCGTCTAATTGTGTGTCTTTGCTAATATAGGCAACTAGGAGTGGTGTTGGTCGGTCAGAGCGTCCGCAATCAGCGGAAAGTAGTGCACCAAGGGACGTGCCTGCTACACCTCCTTCAGCGGAAACCATCAGGATGGTGGCTGAGGCCGCGTCGCAATGATAAATGCCTAACCTGCAGGGCAAATGCATCGCGCACCTCCTGAGAATGAGCAAGAACCGGTTAGGGCGGCAGAGCCGAGAGTGGTGGAGCGCGCAGTAGTTGAGTTAGTAGAGCCGAGGAGAGCTACAGAGAGGCAGCTAAAACATGTGATGGGCTTTAACCCTCTGAGGTTTAGTGGGGTTGGAATGACAACTCAAGCTGAGGACTGGCTCTCTTCAATAAAGAGGGTGTTGACGGCCACAATGACTGAGGAGTGGCAGAAGACGACCATAATGACTTTTCTTTTGGAAGGTGATGTAACACCCCCTATCCGTCGCATAGCATATAGTAGTAGGTCCGGCCGGGGCCCGACGCCATATACCACGGACAGACCGGGTGGTTACTTATGGAAACCATCCAACCAATCTCAACGTCCTACACAGAGCATTCTAGCGGAAGCAGTTTATAAGAGTTACAAAACAAGAACCCAGCAACAAGCATGAATGTCCACTAAAACCAAAAGGAATGTTATTACAAAATACTCAAAAGTCGGCCTTAAGGCCTTACAGATGTTTCACTTGTCTGTTACATGATTTACCAACCTCGGCACGCAGGCCGGCCATACATGAATAAAATAGAAAACATTTCCACTTGGGCCTTCGAGGGCCAGCTTCGCAAAAAGGGCTTTAGCCCGCTATTGACCGCTTGGTCCAGCTGCACCCGCAAGCAAACAAACCACCGCACGGTGGCAAACAAAGCAACGGTCAGCAATGCTGACCAAATTATAACGATCCCGCCCCTAACTCGGGGCGGCGATGCTCCTTCCCTGCATTTCATTAGCACAAGCGAGCAATGCATATTAACATAGCCATTTCATCACAGACGTTGGCTCGTACGGCCACACGTCCCGTGCACTCAGGGCACATTCTCGGTGAACCGGTCGATGTTACGTCAATTAAAGCCATTAACATTCCGGACTCACCACCGCCTCTTAGACGGCCATTCCTATGAGCAATTCGTCTTCATGGTATTGGTCACGTCAATTTAAGCCATTGACCACTGAAGACCCCCATTTATGCCAACGGCGAGTCCCATGTAACCTTAGGTCGCTCTAACCGGACGACATAAAGCGGGTACGGCTCCATCTAACCCGTGCTCACATCGCAACGACAATTTAAGCCATTTGCGCGGGTCAAACTTTCACCGAGTCCCATTCTACCGCAAGTCATATAACCCGGTTATGTTCAAGTTGGCTTCCAAGCCACCAAGTTGGCAAGATCTCGTATCCGCCCAGTTTTCCGGGTGCACCTTTGGGTTAGTCCCCAAGGCTCCCTGCTGCAATCTACCGCGTAGAAAACTCGAAAAACACCCAATAGCACGGAGTCTTCTCCGGCCTTATGCAATGCAACATCACCGATCCGAACTAACATGTCCGGGTAGGCTTCAACCAAAATGCCTATGTCTGTTCTTGCATACGGACGCTAAACAACGGGGACTTTACATATCTACCCGAAGGAACGCCTCCAACTCTCCGCAAACTCGCGAGAGGGGGCTTCCTATGCTAAGAAAGAGAGCTATTAGTGCTCATGATGAGGATCGTTACCCTTGCGTTCCTCTTTGGCGCCATCGAAATGTAATCGGATAGAAATCACCGCACTTGCGTTGCCTCCGTGGATCCGGAGTCGGCTTGCGATTCGGAGCTCCGAAGCTCCTCCAATGGCGGATCTAGCTCCTCTTCCTCTTGCCTTAGCTCTTCTTTCTCCAAGGGTTTGGAGAGATGAAAAGGTAAGAAAAATGATGGATTTCAAGGTCAACTCCCGGGTATATCCTCTCAGGAACCAACCCCAGCCGTCGGATCTCAACCTAAGAAAACGAGCGGCTTGATTCGGGGCTGAAAAGCTCAAACTGGACCGAACACGGCCTGGCACACGCCCGTGTCCAGGGCCGTGTGCCACGTTCGCCGTCAAAATCGAATCTTCAGAACCCGCACACGGGTATCGAACACGCCCGTGTTCGAGCTGACACGCCCGTGTTCCAGCTGACACGGTCGTGTAGCCGGCCGTGTACACCATGATTTTCTCCCGTTTTCAACCCGAGCACTGCACGGGTTCTAGGACACGCCTGTGTCCTTGCCCGTGTCAACTTGACACGGCTGGGCCCCCAGGCCGTGTACACGGGACATTTCGTCGAGGGGAGATCGACGACTCGATGACACGGCCTTGGACACGCCCGTGTCCTAGGCCGTGTGCCCTGTCTCGACGATCGTCGAGTGAATCTCGACGACTCCCCGGAACGATCGTCGACACGGGTCGACACGCCCTGCGACACGCCCGTGTCGCAGGCCGTGTGCCCATTCTCGACGAATCGTCGAGTATGACTCGACGATTTCACGGCTAAGTGTCGACACGGGTCGACACGCCCTGCGACACGCCCGTGTCGCAGGCCGTGTGCCCATTCTCGACGAATCGTCGAGTATAACTCGACGACTTCGCGACTAAGTGTCGGCACACACTTGACACGCCCTGGGACACGCCCGTGTCCCAGGCCGTGTGCCTTCAGCCAGAAACCAAAACTAGCCCAAAAGTCCCCCTCTGCTCCTTTGAGTTTCGGGGCGTTACAACTCTCCCCCTCTTAAAATAATTTCGCCCACGAAATTACATAAAGGAAAGATATACAAAACAACATTTGTACCTGAGCGGAACAACTCCGGATACTCGTCAAGCATAGTCTGCTCTCGCTCCCAAGAGAGCTCCTCACGACCGCAATTGTCCCACCGGACTTTGACCATCCTGATCTCTTTATTGCGTAGCCGCTTGACCTCCGAGTCCTCAATCCGCACGGGCTTGACCTTTGTTGTTAGCCCACTATCCACCGGCACTTGATCGACCGCGATCACTTGCGTAGGCTCTTGCACCGCCTTACGAAGTACCGAAATGTGGAATACATCATGTAAACCACTTAGCTCCACTGAAAGCTTCAACCTATAGGCCGCTTCTCCCACTCGCTCCAGGACCTCGAACGGTCCAAGGTACCTCGGGCTTAGCTTTTTCAATCGTCGCACCCGCGAGACACCCTTGAACGGCTTGATCTTTAAGTATACATAATCGCCCACAGCGAACTCCACGTTCCTGTGCTTGGCATTATAGTACTTTGCTTGCCGGTCCTGAGCGACGAGCAACCTCTCCCGAATGGTTCTTACCAAGGAAGTTGCATCCTCCACTTCCGATCGCTTATACAACTTTGACTCGCCCGTTTCTAACCAAGACAACGGCGTGCGACATCTTCTACCATAAAGGGCCTCGAAAGGCGCCATCTGAATACTTGCTTGGTAGCTGTTGTTGTATGCGAACTCCACCAAATAAAGGTGGTCCTCCCATTGCTTTCCGAAGTCCAAGACACACATGCGAAGCATGTCTTCCATCGTTCTATTGACCCTCTCGGTCTGCACATCCGTTTGCGGATGGAAGGCTGTGCTAAACTTCAGCTTTGTTCCCAACATTTGCTGCACCAGCCTCCAATCATTGGACGTGAACCGCCCATCACGGTCACTCACGATGCTGCGGGGCACACCATGAAGCCGTACTATGTTATCCACATATAGCTTGGCCAGCTTCTCCACCGGATCATCCCTCCTATGCGGAATAAAATGCGACACCTTCGTTAATCGATCAACAACCACCCAAATGGCGTCGTTCCCTTTTTGCGACCTTGGCAAACCATGCACAAAGTCCATAGAGATGTCGTCGAATTTCCACTCCGGAATAGGCAAGGACTTAAGAAATCCTCCCGGCTTTTGGCACTCCGCCTTTACCAAGGCGCAGGTTTGGCACTTCGCTACGTATAGCGCCACATCCTTTTTCAAACCCGGCCACCAAAACAGTTTCTTTAAATCGCGGTACATCTTCGTGCTCCCCGGGTGAATCGAGTACTTGGTATGGTGTGCCTCGTACAACAACTCCACCCGTAAATTGCCCACACTTGGGACGCACAGACGACCGTCTTTCTAAAGCAATCCGTCCTCCACGACGAATTGGGAATTTGACCCATCCAGAGCCTCTATCATGAACTGCTTCATATGAGCATCCATATCCAAAGCCTGCCGAATCCGATCAGCCAGGTCATATTGGACTTCAGTCCAATTCAGCACTGCTTCAGCACTTGATTGTCTATCCACACATACAATCTCCAACGCCTCCAACTCCTGCACCAACCGCTCATCATGTACTGATAGCCAATTTGCTTGAGCTGGGGCTCGGCGACTCAACGCGTCCGCAACCGCATTTCCTTTGCCAGGCACGTAGTGGATCTTAAAAGTATAGTCCCCCAAGAACTCCATCCACCTATGCTGCCGCATATTCAAATCTTTCTAATCAATTAGATACTTTAGGCTCTTGTGATCGGTGTAGATATCAATCTTCACACCGTACAAATAGTGTCTCCACAGCTTCAAGGCAAAAATCACGGCCGCTAACTCCAAGTCATGGACCGGATAATTCCTCTCGTGTACTTTTAGCTGTCTCGAGCCATAAGCTATCACGCTGCCGTGCTGCAATAGCACGCAACCCAAACCGCTGCCCGAAGCATCACTATATATCTCATAGCCTTCGGTTCCAACCGGCGAACTCAGCACAGGCGCCGTGGTCAATCGACACTTCAATTCCTCAAAGGCTCGCGCGCACTCCGGCGTCCAAACAAACTTATGATCCTTCCTCGTCAAAGTAGTGAGATGTAACGCTATCCGCGAGAAGTTCTCTACGAAGCACCTATAATAGCCGGCAAGCCCCAAAAAGCTACGGACTTCTGCTACCGTAGCAAGCTCAGGCCACTCCCGTATCGCAACAATCTTCGCCGGATCCACAGCAATACCCTCTCCACTCACTATATGCCCGAGGAATGCTACTGAGGATAGCCAAAACTCGCACTTCGAGAACTTGGCATACAACTGGTTTCTCCTGAGTGTCTCCAACACCAAATGGAGATGCTTGAAGTGATCCTCCTCACTTTGCGAGTACACCAAAATATCGTCGATGAAGACGATCACAAAATGGTCCAGGTACTCCCTAAACGTCCTGTTCATCAAGTCTATGAATACTGACGGCGCATTCGTCAGCCCAAACGGCATGACCGTAAACTCATAATGCCCGTATCTCGTACTAAATGCTGTCTTCGGGATATCACTCTCCCTTATCCGCAGCTGATAGTACCCCGACTTGAGATCTAACTTCGAGTACACCGTCGACCCGACTAACTGATCAAAGAGATCATCAATCCGGGGGATCGGGTACTTGTTCTTCTCAGTCAGCTTGTTTAGCTCCCGGTAATCAATACATAATCTCAAGCTTCCGTCCTTCTTCTTAACAAAGAGGACCGGTGCGCTCCAAGGCGAAGAACTCGGGCGCACATACCCTTGCTCCAACAACTCTTGCAGTTGTACTTTCAGCTCTGCCATTTCCTTAGGCGCTAGCCGATACGGAGATCGTGACACAGGCTTTGCACCTGACACTAGCTCGATCGTAAAATCTATCTCCCGTTGAGGCGGGGCTCCAGGAAGATCTGCAGGGAACACATCAGGGTATTCCGATACCACTGAAATATAATCCATAGCGGGCTTCGGCTTTGCAACCTCCACTAGAGTGAAGAACAGTTCTGCTCCGGCACGAACTGCCTTAACCACTTGAAGAGCAGACATCAATGTCTTGCTCGACCCCTTTAAGCCCTTAAAAGTTGTCTCACGACTCGCTCCTAGCTTGACTTCCTTGCTACCGCAATCTATATGGGCCTGCTGCTCCGAGAGCCAGTCCATGCCAAATATGACGTCGAACTCCACTAACGGAAGTAAAGACGCCCGCAGGTCGAACTCCTGCTCTCCAATACGAGTCTTAACCTCGCAGATCCTAACCGCTCGCATCGAACACCCATTGGGCAACAACACATCCAACTTGTCCTTCGCCATCGAAGAAGGGACTCCGATGCGTGATATAAATCCTTCGGACAAGAAGGAATGCGAAGCTCCCGTATCGAAGAGTGCTCGAGCGGGATTTTCACAAATCATTACAAATCCTAAACAAGCAGTGGTAAGGTAACATATACATAACAAGCATATAAAGGAATTGACTTGCTATAAATTAAACCGTACCTGTCACCACATCAGCTTGTTTAATGGCCTCCTGTTGGCCGAGATTGTAAACCCTAGGTTGGGCCGGAGCATAGTGGGATGCGGTCGACTCCACCGCCTTTCCCTTCTCTTCGTAGGTAGCTCCCGGCCTCCTCTCGAACTTAGGACGTCCGCTCCAACAATCACGGGCGAAATGCCCTGTCTTTCCACATGTAAAACACGCACCCGGGGTCCGACTCGTAGTCGCCCCAGAAGCGCCAGAAGGAGCTGGACCCGAAGTCCTATGCTTCTTGAAAGCCCTTCGATAGCCGGACTTTGAAGTAGTCGGCACTCTGAACTCAGATTTCTTCTCACCCAAGCCTTTCTTCGCTTGTACATTCTTCATGTCCTTTTCCAAGGACCGGGCAGTGTTGACCAAGGTTAAGAAACCCTGCGTCATCGGCCCCGACAGTAACAGTCTCAGCTCATCCCTCAAGCCTTCATAAAAACGATTAGTCTTGCGCTCCTCATCCATGATGGTGGAGCTAGCATAACGACTCAACCGCGTAAACTCGTGGAGATATTCATCCACGCTCCTCTCACCCTGCACCAACTTCAGGAACTCATTCTCCATTGAAATCCTCTGAGTAGAAGGGAGGTATCTTGCTAAGAACAATTCCGAGAACTCTTCCATCGGAACGTCTATCAGTTGTCTACCTCTCAAATGATGCAGCTCCAAACCTTCCCACCACATCCTCGCTTCCCCGTCCAGCAGGAACGTAGCGATGGTGGTCATCTGCCACTCCTCCGTCTCCGTCGCTGTCATGACTCTCTTCACCCTAGAGAGCCAGTCTTCAGCCTGCGATGGGGTTCCCAACCCCAAGAATAACGTAGGGTTAAAGCTCATTACATGCTTCAACTGCCTCTCAGTCGCCCTCCTTGGCACTATTGGTTCTACAACCACTTGCTCCATCCTCCTCGGCTCAGCCTCTTGAAGAGGTACTTGCTCCATCACAGGAGCGGGCTGCTGCGCTTGCCTTCCAGGCTGCGCATTGATCACGGCCAATACCGCTTCAGCCACCAATCGTATATTTTCAGCCGACAAAGGTGTTGCGGGAGCAACTTCTGGTGCACTACTAGCCTCAGAACCTCGGCGTTCTGACGGCCCAACACCACTTCGGGTCACCTATAGTGGTACAAAACACCGTTAAGCGACCAAAAAAACATTGCAAACAGCAATTATAGGAACACGCAGGTTCCTTAAACACGAGTATTTTCATTCCTAAGTGGACATTCATGGGTTCTTTTTACTGTTATAACGATGACGCACACAATGTGCTCACCACCCCTTAAAAAGAATTCGCCCACGAATTCAGTTCAAGCCCGACCAAAACCAGTAGTCTGATACCAAATTGTAACACCCCCTATCCGTCGCATAGCATATAGCAGTAGGTCCGGCCGGGGCCCGACGCCATATACCACGGACAGACCGGGTGGTTACTTATGGAAACCATCCAACCAATCTCAACGTCCTACACAGAGCATTCTAGCGGAAGCAGTTTATAAGAGTTGCAAAACAAGAACCCAGCAACAAGCATGAATGTCCACTAAAACCAAAAGGAATGTTATTACAAAATACTCAAAAGTCGGCCTTAAGGCCTTACAGATGTTTCACTTGTCTGTTACATGATTTACCAACCTCGGCACGCAGGCCGGCCATACATGAATAAAATGGAAAACATTTCCACTTGGGCCTTCGAGGGCCAGCTTCGCAAAAAGGGCTTTAGCCCGCTATTGACCGCTTGGTCCAGCTGCACCTGCAAGCAAACAAACCACCGCACGGTGGCAAACAAAGCAACGGTCAGCAATGCTGACCAAATTATAACGATCCCGCCCCCAACTCGGGGCGGCGATGCTCCTTCCCTGCATTTCATTAGCACAAGCGAGCAATGCATATTAACATAGCCATTTCATCACAGACGTTGGCTCGTACGGCCACACGTCCCGTGCACTCAGGGCACATTCTCGGTGAACCGGTCGATGTTACGTCAATTAAAGCCATTAACATTCCGGACTCACCACCGCCTCTTAGACGGCCATTCCTATGAGCAATTCGTCTTCATGGTATTGGTCACGTCAATTTAAGCCATTGACCACCGAAGACCCCCATTTATGCCAACGGCGAGTCCCATGTAACCTTAGGTCGCTCTAACCGGACGACATAAAGCGGGTACGGCTCCATCTAACCCGTGCTCACATCGCAACGACAATTTAAGCCATTTGCGCGGGTCAAACTTTCACCGAGTCCCATTCTACCGCAAGTCATATAACCCGGTTATGTTCAAGTTGGCTTCCAAGCCACCAAGTTGGCAAGATCTCGTATCCGCCCAGTTTTCCGGGTGCACCTTTGGGTTAGTCCCCAAGGCTCCCTGCTGCAATCTACCGCGTAGAAAACCCGAAAAACACCCAATAGCACGGAGTCTTCTCCGGCCTTATGCAATGCAACATCACCGATCCGAACTAACATGTCCGGGTAGGCTTCAACCAAAATGCCTATGTCCGTTCTCGCATACGGACGCTAAACAACGGGGACTTTACATATCTACCCGAAGGAACGCCTCCAACTCTCCGCAAACTCGCGAGAGGGGGCTTCCTATGTCAAGAAAGAGAGCTATTAGTGCTCATGATGAGTATCGTTACCCTTGCGTTCCTCTTTGGCGCCATCGAAATGTAATCGGATAGAAATCACCGCACTTGCGTTGCCTCCGTGGATCCGGAGTCGGCTTGCGATTCGGAGCTCCGAAGCTCCTCCAATGGCGGATCTAGCTCCTCTTCCTCTTGCCTTAGCTCTTCTTTCTCCAAGGGTTTGGAGAGATGAAAAGGTAAGAAAAATGATGGATTTCAAGGTCAACTCCCGGGTATATCCTCTCAGGAACCAACCCCAGCCGTCGGATCTCAACCTAAGAAAACGAGCGGCTTGATTCGGGGCTGAAAAGCTCAAACTGGACCGAACACGGCCTGGCACACGCCCGTGTCCAGGGCCGTGTGCCGCGTTCGCCGTCAAAATCGAATCTTCAGAACCCGCACACGGGTATCGAACACGCCCGTGTTCGAGCTGACACGCCCGTGTTCCAGCTGACACGGCCGTGTAGCCGGCCGTGTACACCATGATTTTCTCCCGTTTTCAACCCGAGCACTGCACGGGTTATAGGACACGCCCGTGTCCTTGCCCGTGTCAACTTGACACGGCTGGGCCCCCAGGCCGTGTACACGGGACATTTCGTCGAGGGGAGATCGACGACTCGATGACACGGCCTTGGACACGCCCGTGTCCTAGGCCGTGTGCCCTGTCTCGACGATCATCGAGTGAATCTCGACGACTCCCCGGAACGATCGTCGACACGGGTCGACACGCCCTGCGACACGCCCGTGTCGCAGGCCGTGTGCCCATTCTCGACGAATCGTCGAGTATGACTCGACGATTTCATGGCTAAGTGTCGACACGGGTCGACACGCCCTGCGACACGCCCGTGTCGCAGGCCGTGTGCCCATTCTCGACGAATCGTCGAGTATAACTCGACGACTTCGCGACTAAGTGTCGGCACACACTTGACACGCCCTGGGACACGCCCGTGTCCCAGGCCGTGTGCCTTCAGCCAGAAACCAAAACTGGCCCAAAAGTCCCCCTTTGCTCCTTTGAGTTTCGGGGCGTTACAGGTGAAGCGAGGCTGTGGTGGGAAGAGTTGGAGTTTCACCTTCTAGTGGGAAGACAACTTACGGATGTGCCGATGGAGGAATTTTCAAGATTGTTCCTAGCCAGATTTGTACCCTCTGCTCAGAAGTTGGAGATGAAGAATCAATTTCTTGGGTTGACTTAGGGATCCAGAAGCGTGGATGAATATCTGCATGAGTTCACACAGTTGGGTCGTTATGCTGGTTCTATGTTTATAGAAGAAGAGAGAAATACCAACCAATTCTGTGAGGGTCTTTGCGGTGATCTACAGTTACTCCTTGCTGGGCCTAAGGCGCAGGGCTTCCTAGCCTTAGTCAATTCGACCCGATCGTTGGAGAAGGTTGCGAAGAAAGTTCAAGAGAAGAAGGACCCAGGAGAAAGGAAGACCGAGTTCAAGGTGCCAAATATCAAGTCAAGTTTCTGCAGATGGAACAAGAAGCGAAGGACTTCGAACTCAACCCCTTCGGCTGATGCGTCAGGGGCAACTACAAGTCGAATCCCCGGAGCTTGCTACAACTGTGGGAAGACGGGGCAATTTGCTCGGGAGTGTTGGAGCGGACGTTCAAAGTCCGAGAGGAAACCTGGAGAGACTTATGAGGAAAAAGGGAAGGCGGTGGAGTCAACCGCGTCCCATCATGCTCCAACCCAGCCTAAAGTCTACAACCTTGGTCTGCAGGAGGCCATAAAGCAAGCAGATGTGGTGACAGGTATGAGTTAAATTACAGTGGTTTAACTTTTATAGTTGTTACCTTCGTATTTGTTAGCTTACGTTTGTTAGTGCTAGGCTTTGTGTTAATCTTTGGGTTTCCGGCGAGAGCCCTTTTTGATACGGGAGCATCACATTCCTTCTTGTCCGAAAAATTCATATCGCGCATCGGAGTTCCGTTCTCGATGGCAGAAAACAAGTTGGATGTATTGTTGCCTAATGGGTGCT
This sequence comes from Platanthera guangdongensis, assembly GCA_039583875.1. Taxonomy (NCBI): domain Eukaryota; kingdom Viridiplantae; phylum Streptophyta; class Magnoliopsida; order Asparagales; family Orchidaceae; genus Platanthera; species Platanthera guangdongensis. Next base: position 34,613,911 of record CM077167.1, on the reverse strand, counting down.
CAATGCATGCGGATAGGATTTGCGTTGTGACGATTCAGATTGGAGACCGAGAGTTTGATTTGCGGGCGTTGGTTCTACCATTGGTGGAGTTCGACGTAATCTTCGGTATGGATTGGCTCGCGGAGCAGAGTGCATGTATTGATTGTAACCGTAAGGAAGTCAAGTTGGGTCTGGACACAGATCGGGAGACGATTTTTGCGGGCATGAAGGGGTCAGGGAAAGTTTTGATGTCGGCCCTTCAGGTGATAAAGACAGTTCGGTTTGGGGCAGAACTGTATGTCACTCTAATGCAGACTTCGACACCTAAGCCTAGTTTGGACAGCATCCCAGTTGTGTCTGAGTATCCTGATGTGTTTCCAGATGATCTCCCAGGAGCCCCTCCTCAGCGGGAGATAGACTTTACTATAGAGCTGGTACCGGGTGCTAAACCAGTGCCACGCTCCCCCTATCGGATAGCTCCAAGAGAGATGGCAGAGTTGAAGGTGCAACTTCAAGAGTTGCTAGAGCAAGGTTATGTGCGTCCGAGTTCGTCGCCTTGGAGCGCACCAGTTCTCTTTGTTAAGAAGAAAGATGGGAGCTTGCGGCTTTGTATCGACTACCAGGAATTGAACAAGCTTACAGAGAAAAATAAGTATCCTATTCCCAGGATTGACGATCTGTTTGATCAGTTGGTTGGGTCAACAGTATATTCGAAGTTAGATTTGAAGTCCGGATACTATCAATTGAGGATAAGGGAGAGCGACATCCCAAAGATAGCATTCAGTACGCGGTTTGGGCATTACGAGTTCACGGTCATGCCGTTTGGGTTGACAAATGAACCATATGTGTTTATGGATCTGATGAATAGGACGTTCAGAGAATACCTGGATCATTTCGTGATAGTATTTATCGATGATATCCTGGTGTATTCGCGGTGCGAGGAGGATCACTACAAGCATTTACACATGGTGTTGGAGACATTGAGGAAAAGTCAGTTGTATGCAAAGTTCTCCAAGTGTGAATTCTGGTTATCCTCGATAGCGTTCCTTGGTCATGTTGTCAGAGGAGAAGGAATAGCGGTGGATCCAGCGAAGATAGTGGCAATACGGGAGTGGCCTACTTTGACTACAGCGGCAGAGGTCCGGAGTTTTCTAGGGCTTCCTGGCTACTATAGGCGCTTCGTAGAGAACTTCTCGCGGATAGCGCTACCACTCACGATGTTGACAAGAAAGGATCAGAAGTTTGTGTGGTCTCCGGAGTGCAAACAGGCTTTTGAAGAGTTGAAGAGGCAGTTGACCACAACGCCTATTCTAAGTTCGCCCAGTGGAACCGAAGGGTTCGAGATCTATAGTGATGCTTCGGGCAGTGGTTTGGGCTGTGTTCTGCTACAACATGGGAGAGTGATAGCCTATGGTTCATGACAACTGAAGGTTCACGAAAGGAATTATCTGGTCCACGATTTAGAGTTAGCGGCCGTGATATTTACTCTAAAGCTTTGGAGACACTATCTGTTCGGCGTGAAAGTCGATATTTACACCGATCATAATAGTTTGAAGTACCTGTTGGACCAAAAAGACCTGAACATGAGGCAGCAGCGGTGGATGGAGTTTTTAGGGGACTACACCTTCAAGATACATTATGTGCCTGAGAAGGGAAATGCAGTGGCGGATGCGTTGAGTCGTAAGATTCCCGCACAAGCCAACTGGTTATCGGTACATGATGAGAGATTGGTCCAAAAGTTGGAGGCATTGGAGATATCTTGTGTCGATAAGCAGTCTAGTGCCGAGGCAAAACTGTTTTGGACAGAGGTGCAGTGTGACCTAGCGGATAGAGTTCGACGGGCTTTGGATAAGGATAGCAGCATGAAGCAGATATTGGAAGAATCTTTGGATGGGTCAAATTCCCAGTTTGCTGTTGAGGATGGGTTGCTAAGGAAGGACGATCTGTTGGGTATTGTATCCACAATATACCTGATTTGAAGAAGCCCCTGAACAAGCTAAGGTCAATAGACTATGTATTTGATAAACTTTTTCAAGTTGTACTTGCAGTTTCTCCACGTTAAGTGCACACCAATGTCAGGGTGCAGTAGGTCAATATACACGGGTCTGCACGACGTAATCCCTCGTTGAGCAGATCAGTGTGTTGGCCTATGTGTACTCTCTCTATTGGAGTGCACTTACTTTCAAGTACAGGTCCGTTCATATGCAAGAAAAGACAAGGAGCATGGAGGATCAAGGAGCAGCTCCTAGGTGGAAGACAAAAATTCGTCCAAGGCAAATTCGACGAGAATCACTAGTGATTCTCGCCGAATCGACGAGAATCATCAGTGATTCTCGCCGACTCCTTCTGGCCATCTCAAAATGGTGCCAAGTAAGATTCGGCGAGAATCACTTGTAATTCCCGCCGAACCTGTGGCCAAGCAGCCCATGTATACAAAGTAAAATTCGTTGAGAATCAATAAGTGATTCGACGAGAATCACAAACGATTCTCGACGAATCGTCGAGAATCACTTGGTGATTCTCGCCGATTCGTCGAGAATCGTCTGCGATTCTCGCCGATTTTTCCTTGGCGTTTTCTCAGTTAATTTCCCGAACCGGATTCTGCCTCAGTTAATTTCCTGGACCGGGATTTGGGGAATTCTTTTGTGGGTACCACAAACGGTCATATTTGAGAATCCTACAGTATTTATACACAGGTATTTTTGAACGGAAGACTTACACAGAAAGAAGCTGAGTTAGCGAAAACCCTAATATCGCGAAATCTCTCCACCGCCTCCGTCGCCGCTCGCGCAAGTCCGTCGCCGCCGCTGATCGATCTTCTTCCCGATCTCCCGCGACAGAAGCTTAGCAAGGCTTGAGTCTCACGCGTCTATCCAGAGATCCTTTGTCTCTCGACTTGTTGATCGGAAAAACTTCCCATCCGAATCGATCGAGACGACCGATCCTCGTGTGACCGTTGGAAGACCGAGCTTGCTTCGCAATGAAGTTTGGATCTCAAAGTACTGCAGCAGCGCACCTTCGTTGCCGCCGATTCCGAACCAAGCCGCCGCTCGGATTGTCGCCGCCAGTTCCGGGAGATCCTCTCCAAGAGAGACCAAGGTTGTAGACTCTTCATCGACTTCAAGAACACGTCGTCGGACAAAGAGGAACACCGTAGTCTCCAGAGAAGTTTGTATCACGTGTACACTCTACATTTAATTTCGTTGTAAAGGAACTTTTGTTCCGTGTTGTAAGGGTTGGGTGCAACCCGTTTTGTGGGAGTGTTGACTCTCACGTGTGGAAGAGCTCCTTCCGTTAGTGCAGGGATTGGATTTCAATCCCGTTGAAGAAGTGACCGAGTCGTCCCTTGTTGGGGAGATAGGTCGAAGGGGGAAAGTGGATGTACCCAAGTCGGGGAACCACTATAAATTTGCTGTGTATTCTGTGTGCTGTGCTTTTTGTTTTTATTGTGCAGGTACATCCGTAAACTCCGCAAAAGAACCACACGTCACCTATCCCCCCCATAGGTGCACATAGTTGACACTAGGTGGACTTTCAAGTGGTATCAAAGCCAGGTTACTCATCAAAAGGTTAACACCTTGAGTAGAATCCTGCCACTAGTGTCAACAAGGAGACATACATCTACTATGGACGGGCTCAAGTACTCCGGCAAGATCCCAGTGTGCAACAGACTCAACTTTCCTATCTGGAAGGAAAGGATAAGGTTCTACATGGAAGCAGTGGACCCTCGACTGTTCATGATCGTGCTGGAGGGACCTTATGTCCCCACTAAGGCCTCCACCATTGATCCCACCAAGAAAGTGCCGAAGACACTCTCTGAAATGGACAAGGATGAGATGGTCCTAGTGGGCCTTGACATGAAGGCAAGAAACATCCTGGTCAGTGCAGTTGATGACTCGATGATGCAGAACTTCAGCAACTGCAGGACAGCTCAGGAGATCTGGCAGTGTCGGATCATTCTAATGGAGGGCACAAATGAAGTGAGGGATGATCGGAGATCCCTCCTGAACCAGAAGTATGAAGCCTTCAGACAAGGGCCGAAGGAAGAGATCGGGGTCACCTACGAGATCTTCCTAAAGATTGTCAACGCCCTCAAGGGGTACGGAAGAGTGTTCACTAATGGTGAACTCAATGACAAATTCCTTAGGTCCCTTACTAAGGAGTGGGACACTAAGATCTGCGCCATCAGAGAATTTGGCAGACTGGCAGAAACTGATCCACAAATTCTGTTTGGGAAGCTGATGTCCTATGAGCTTCAGCTGAACACCAGGAAAGCTGAGGAAGAAGCAGAAAAGGCTGCTACAAAAGAATAGACTGTGGCTCTTAAGGCCAGTCACTCCAGAAAAGGGAAGAGTACGGTGTCGTACCGTGCCAGGAAAAAGGATGAGGAGGAGGACTTCGATCCATGCTCCTCCAACTCAGAACTGTCGGAGGAGGATTTCTCCCTCATCACTCGAGAGTTCAAGAAGTTCCTCAAGATGAGGAATCAAAGAAAGAGAGACGGCTCCTCTTCCAGACATCAGAAGAAAAACTACTCTTCTGACAGGTATGCATCTAAACCCAATAAACATCGTTCTTCTGACATTATTTGCTTTGGATGTAATAAGCCAGGACACGTCGTGGCCGACTGCTATCAAAGTAAAAGAGAAAAGGGAAATGGTGAGGAGCTCAAATCCACTAGAGATAAGAAGAAGGAGCGGAGCTACATCGCCAGAAGGCCAAAGACACTAAGTGAGTCTGATTCCTCAGACTCCAGTGATGATGAAGAAGCCTACTTCGGGCTGGTGGGTCGCTCAGACTCAAAAGGAGAATGTCCCCCATTTTCTGGGAAGGTAAAAGCTCAAACCCCACTCTCTGACTCTGACTCTGATCCTGAGTCTCAGGACGATGAACCTGAGGATAGCCTTTCAGCCCGCGAAGCTGAGCTCCTCGAGAAGTATGAGCTTCTGCTCAACACCTTCGAGGAGTGCCGAAAGAGACTGAAGGCTGAGAAGAAGGAAGTAAAATTCCTTAAGGGCGAGTGTGTTTCCCTAAGGGAAGAGGTCACTAGTCTGATCTCTCTCCGACAGGAACACCTTGACCTGACTTCAAAGCATTCAGAGTCTTTGAAGCTCCTTGATCTAAAGCAGAAGGAAGTCGACAAGTTGGAAGAACTACTTGCGGCAGAAAAGAAGATCGTCAAGAGCTTCTCCATGCCAAAAACCGTTCTTCCAGTCGTCGACACCTTCTCTGCTCAGGCCAAAGGAGCTGGCTTGGGGCATGAAGGGGTATCTGGTTCCACTTCCAGGAGAAACAGGAATCAGAGGAAGAATAAGGCTGCCAAGAAGGCCTCTGCTGATGAAAAGGGCAAGGCTCCTCTTAGTCCTGTTGCGTTCAGAAAGCCTGGCTTTCCGTGCAACCAACATGACTTTGAGTCAACATTTGGGCATCATTTCCGGCCCTCGGTTGCAAAGCCAAAAAGCCGGTATGACGGTTGGAACTTTCCCCGGAACTTCGGTGAGAGTGCCTTCAAGGCACCTTATGAGGAAATCCACATGGAAAATTATGGTCCGTTCTCTATCGGCCATAATGGAAAGCAGACACCAAAGGTCAAGCCTGTTATACAGAAGGTGATAAAGTCATGTGACTGCCGTCACCATGAGGCCTCCACCTCCAGATCCAAGGCCCCAGCTGTACCCGCTGTTCCCAGGGTAAGGCAGGAGCCTCGGAAGAGATACAACAGGTTCGACTGTTGGTGCTGTGGCAAAGTCGGTCACTTTGCCGTGGATAGTTGGTTTAATCCAAGGTACTACGAGACTCCCCAGGTTAGCAATGCGAGGCCGACCACTCGTAGGGTTAACCTTCTGAGGGTGAGTGTGCTAACCAGGAATCTAGGACCCAAGTTCGATTGGGTTCCTAAGGCAAATTAATTTTGTTTTGCAGGAATGTCCAAAGGCCACCAACACGCCGATCTGGTATTTGGACAGTGGATGCTCCCGGCATATGACTGGGACAAGAAGCCTGCTGCATGATTACACTCCAGTCGAGAATGGACCCAAAGTCATCTTCGGAGGGTCAGATCGAGGAGTCACCAGGGGTTACGGTATGATTTCCAACGGTATAACCTCTATCACCGACGTGGCCTATGTTGAAGGGTTAAACCATAACCTGATCAGCGTAAGTCAGTTATGTGACAAAGGTTATGACGTTAAGTTCTGCAAGGACAAATGTCTGATAATTTCACGTACCTCTTCTGAGACGGTATTATCAGGCATTAGGAGCAGAAATATCTTCTGCTTAGATTTTCTCAGTGTCGATTCATCTACCCCCGTATGCCTTGTGGCAACAGGCAGTGCATCTCTTTGTGAACAATGGCACAAGAGATTGACACATATTAATTTCAAAATAATTAGTATGCTATTTTCTAAGAACTTAGTAAGAGATGCTCCCAGTATCAGGTGCATCAAAGATAGCCCCTGTCCTGCATGCCAGATGGGCAAACAGACTCGGGCTACCTTTAAGAGCATTGCAGATAAAGACTCTTCCCGATGTCTTTACCTGTTACATATGGACTTGTTCGGTCCGATGCAAGTTCATAGCTTGGGAGGGAAGTCATATATGCTAGTGATAGTTGATGATCACTCTCGGTTTACATGGGTGTTCTTTTTGAAACGAAAGTCAGATACTTTTGACATCTTCACTAATTTTGTCAAGCAGGTTCAGAACGAATTTAACTGCTCCGTGGTCAAAATCCGAAGTGACCATAGAACAGAATTCAAATCTGGTGCTATGACAGAATTCTGTGAAGAGCAAGGTATCTTTCATGAGTTTTCCTCCCCACGCACTCCTCAGCAAAATGGGGTTGTGGAGAGGAGAAATAGAACTCTCATTGAAGCCTGCACGACAATGTTGAAAGACGCTTCTCTCCCGGAATACTTCTGGGCAGAGGCTGTCAACACAGCTTGTCATGCACAAAACCGCACATTGATCAACAAGCATCATCGTAAGACGCCCTACGAGCTACTGAAAGGCAGGAAACCAACCATGTCCTACTTAAGGATTTTTGGTTGCAGATGCTATGTACTAAATAATGGGAAGTACCCGCGTACTAAATTCGGTGAAAAATGCTTCGAAGGCATATTCATGGGCTATAGTTCCCATAGTCGGGCATATAGGGTCTTCAATAAGAAAACCCTAGTGGTAGAAGAATCAATAAATGTTGTATTTGATGAAGGAAGTTTGCTTCACAGCAACTCTTCCAGTGGTATTCTTGAAGATGCAGGTGCACGATTGAAACAGCTGAGTCTGGATGAGCCCACTAAAGATGACACTCCTAAGTACGTCAAAGTGTCCACCTCCACGTCATCTGAAAATGTTGAAGATCAAGATGAATCAAATCCCTTGGAAGAAAGAGAAGCCCAAGAAGTAGTTGAAGCACCAGACGCCAGACTTCTAGAGCTCCGTCACGTGAGGGATCATCCTAGAGAACAGATCATCGGGGATCCTCGTGTCGGCGTCAGAACTCGAAGAGGTACAACTAACGAAGTATTGCATCTTAGCTTCCTGTCACAGGTAAAGCCAAAGAAGTTCGATGAGGCGAACAAGGATGCGGCATGGATTCTGGCCATGCAAGAGGAACTACATCAATTCGAACGGTGCAATGTTTGGACGCTGGTTCCCAGACCTTACAAGCAGAATGTGATCGGCACAAAGTGGATCTTCAGAAACAAGCTGGATGAACATGGTGTCATCGTAAAGAACAAAGCCAGGCTGGTGGCTCAAGGTTACAGACAGGAGGAAGGGATTGATTTCGACCAGACCTTTGCACCAGTAGCAAGGCTCGAGGCAATCAGGTTGTTCCTGGCATATGCTGCAGTCAAAGGATTCACAGTCTATCAAATGGATGTGAAATCGGCATTCCTGAATGGAGACCTGAACGAGGAAGTATACGTCGCTCAACCCCCAGGTTTTGTCAATCCTACTTTTCCCAACCATGTCTACTTTCTTAATAAAGCATTATATGGGTTAAAACAAGCTCCACGAGCTTGGTATGAGACTTTATCTAGGTTTCTTCTTGAGAACAAGTTCTCTAGAGGTAAAATAGATAAAACATTGTTTCTCAGGGAAGTCAAAGGCAAGATTTTGCTGGTGCAAATCTATGTCGATGACATAATATTCGGCTTAACGGACAACAATCTTTGCAGAAAGTTTTCTAAACTTATGCAAGGAAAGTTTGAAATGAGCAGTATGGGAGAGCTCAAGTATTTCTTAGGACTTCAAGTGAAACAGTCTGAGGATGGAATCTTCATCTCTCAGGCGAAGTTTACAAATGAACTCCTTAAGAAATTCGGTATGGAGAGTGCAACCTCTATGAGGACTCCAATGGGATCCACCATGTCTCTGGATAAGGATGAGAAAGGTAAACCTTTCGATGAAACCAAATACAGAAGCATCATTGGATCCCTGCTCTACCTTACTGCCAGTAGACCGGATATTATGTTCTCCACATGTGTCTGTGCCAGATATCAGGTGAACACTAAGGAATCTCACCATGTCGCTGCAAAGCGAATTATAAGATACCTTAAAGGTACTCCTAATCTTGGCTTGTGGTACCCGAGAAACAATGATGTCGAGCTAATAGGTTTTTCAGATGCTGATTTTGCAGGGAGTAGGGATGACAGGAAAAGCACTTCCGGGACGTGTCAATTCCTCGGAAGAAGGCTTATCTCATGGAACAGCAAGAAGCAGAACTGTGTGGCCACCTCCACAGCAGAATCTGAGTACATCTCAGCAGGCAGCTGCTGCGCACAACTCCTTTGGATCAGAAATCAGTTGGCCGACTACAACCTTCAGTTCAAGGAAGTTCCAATGTACTGCGACTCCTCCAGTGCAATTGCCATTGCCAACAATCCTGTCTCGCACAGCAGAACGAAACATATTGAAGTGCGCTACCACTTCATTCGGGAGCACGTGGAAAATAAGGACATCTCTCTCTGTTATGTCCCCACGGACAAGCAGATTGCTGATATATTCACAAAGCCCTTAGACGAGGCCAAGTTCAATTTTTTCAAGACTGAATTGGGGATGCTCAATTATGAAGCATAAAGACTACCGAAGCTCCCGACTCGTGCATGATCTGAGGGGGAGCAGGGAACTCCAGAGTGAGTACAGCTGCAAGAACTGAGGGGGAGCTAAGGGCCAAAGGTTACAGACCCCGATTTGCCGAAGCCGAAAAGGGGGAGATTACCCTCACGGGGTCAAGACTAAGGTGGCTCCAGCTTGCTCCCAAGCAATCGGTATTGGTAAGGGATGACTCCACTTAATGATGTTAAGTTTATGGCTTTCATTTGCTTTCCTTTCCATTTGCTCTATTCACCTTAGCTTGTAGGGTTTAGGCTTCTTCAAATAGGGGGAGATTGTTGGGTATTGTATCCATAATGTACCTGATTTGAAGAAGCCCCTGGACAAGCTAAGGTCAATAGACTATGTATTTGATAAACTTTTTCAAGTTGTACTTGCAGTTTCTCCACGTTAAGTGCGCACCAATGTCAGGGTGCAGTAGGTCAATATACACGGGTCTGCACGACGTAATCCCTCGTTGTGCAGATCAGTGTGTTGGCCTATGTGTACTCTCTCTATTAGAGTGCACTTACTTTCAAGTACAGGGCCGTTCATATGCAAGAAAAGACAAGGAGCATGGAGGATCAAGGAGCAGCTCCTAGGTGGAAGACGAAAATTCGTCCAAGGCAAATTCGACGAGAATCACCAAGTGATTCTCGCCGATTCGGCGAGAATCACTAGTGATTCTCGCCGAATCGACGAGAATCATCAGTGATTCCCGCCGACTCCTTCTGGCCATCTCAAAATGGTGCCAAGTAAGATTCGGCGAGAATCACTTGTAATTCCCGCCGAACCTGTGGCCAAGCAGCCCATGTATACAAAGTAAAATTCGTTGAGAATCAATAAGTGATTCGACGAGAATCACAAACGATTCTCGACGAATCGTCGAGAATCACTTGGTGATTCTCGCCGATTCGTCGAGAATCGTCTGCGATTCTCGCCGATTTTTCCTTGGCGTTTTCTCAGTTAATTTCCTGAACCGGATTCTGCCTCAGTTAATTTCCTGGACCGGGATTTGGGGAATTCTTTTGTGGGTCCCACAAACGGTCATATTTGAGAATCCTACAGTATTTATACACAGGTATTTTTGAACGGAAGACTTACACAGAAAGAAGCCGAGTTAGCGAAAACCCTAATATCGCGAAATCTCTCCACCGCCTCCGTCGCCGCTCGCGCAAGTCCGTCGCCGCCGCTGATCGATCTTCTTCCCGATCTCCCGCGACAGAAGCTTAGCAAGGCTTGAGTCTCACGCGTCTATCCAGAGATCCTTTGTCTCTCGACTTGTTGATCGGAAAAACTTCCCATCCGAATCGATCGAGACGACCGATCCTCGTGTGACCGTTGGAAGACCGAGCTTGCTTCGCAACGAAGTTTGGATCTCAAAGTACTGCAGCAGCGCACCTTCGTTGCCGCCGATTCCGAACCAAGCCGCCGCTCGGATTGTCGCCGCCGGTTCCGAGAGATCCTCTCCAAGAGAGACCAAGGTTGTAGACTCTTCATCGACTTCAAGAACACGTCGTCGGACAAAGAGGAACACCGTAGTCTCCAGAGAAGTTTGTATCACGTGTACACTCTACATTTAATTTCGTTGTAAAGGAACTTTTGTTCCGTGTTGTAAGGGTTGGGTGCAACCCGTTTTGTGGGAGTGTTGACTCTCACGTGTGGAAGGGCTCCTTCCGTTAGTGCAGGGATTGGATTTCAATCCCGTTGAAGAAGTGACCGAGTCGTCCCTTGTTGGGGAGATAGGTCGAAGGGGGAAAGTGGATGTACCCAAGTCGGGGAACCACTATAAATTTGCTGTGTATTCTGTGTGCTGTGCTTTTTGTTTTTATTGTGCAGGTAAATCCGTAAACTCCGCAAAAGAACCACACGTCACCTATCACCCCCCCATAGGTGCACATAGTTGACACTAGGTGGACTTTCACGATCGTCTATGCATTCCCAGTACGAATAATCTTCGGGAGGAGTTGATGTATGAGGCTCATCATACCAAGTACTCAATCCACCCGGGAAGCACGAAGATGTATAGAGACATGAAGAAATTATTCTGGTGGCCGGGTTTGAAGAAGGATGTGGCACTTTATGTGGCCAAGAGCCGTACTTGTGCATTGGTGAAGGCGGAAAGCCAGAAGCCCGGAGGTTTCTTGAAATCCCTTCCTATCCAAGAATGGAAGTTTGACGACATATCTATGGATTTTGTACACGGTTTGCCGAAGTCGCAGAAGGGAAACGATTCCATATGGGTGGTTGTAGATAGGTTGACAAAGGTGTCGCACTTTATCCCAGTCAGGAAGGAAGATCCGGTAGAAAAGTTAGCCAAAGTCTACGTGGATAATATTGTACGATTGCATGGTGTGCCCCGCAGTATTGTTAGTGATCGAGATGGACGCTTCACGTCGAATGACTGGAGGTTGGTGCATGGTCTGTTGGGTACTAAGCTAAAGTTCAGCACATCCTTTCACCCACAGACAGATGGCCAAACCGAGAGAGTCAACAAGACTATGGAGGACATGCTTCGCATGTGCGTCCTAGATTTCCAGAAGCATTGGGAGGATCACCTATACATGGTGGAGTTTGCGTACAACAACAGCTTTCAGGAAAGTATTGGAATGGTGCCTTTCGAGGCCTTGTACGGGAGGAAGTATCGTACGCCATTGTCTTGGTTGGAGGCAGGCGAATCGAAGTTATATAAGCGTCAAGCGGTGGAAGACGCCACTTCAATGACACGGACAATTCAGGAAAGGTTGAAAATCGCTCCGTATAGACAGTCAAAGTATTACAACGCCAAACATAGGAATGTGGAATTTAATGTTGGCGACATGGTGTATCTAAAAATCAAGCCGTTCAAGGGTGTATCGCGGGTTCAACGCTTGAAGAAGCTGAGTCCGAGATACCTTCGACCATTTGAAATCCTGGAGCATGTTGGCGTGGCGGCGTATATATTGAAGCTGTCGACGGAGTTGAGTGGGCTGCATGACGTATTCCACGTATCGGTGTTGCGTAAGGCAGTGCAAGAACCTTCGCAGATCGTTGCGAACAGTCAGGTACCGGTTGATTATGAATTAACAACAAGGGTCAAGCCAGTACGAATTTAAGACGTTGCAGTCAAACGACTCCACAACAAGGAGCATCGTCACCCCGAATTTGGGGGCGGGATCGTTATAATTTGGTTAGCATAGCTGACCGTTGCCTTTGTTTGCCACCGTTGCGGTGGATTGTTGCTTGCAGGTGCTGCAGGACCAAGCGGTAAATAGCGGGCAAAAGCCCATGTTGCTGAGCCTACCCTCGAAGGCCTAAATATTGAGTGTTTACTTGCTTTATTCATATGTGACCGGCCTGCGTGCCGAGGTTTGCAAATCATGTAATTTGAGTAAACAAATGTAAGGCCTTAAGACCATTATACTTATGTATTGTACTTCATTCCTATTGGGTTTTGTAGTGGACATTCATGCTTGTGGCTGAGTTCTTAAATTTGCAAATTTTAAAAATTGCTTCTGCTAGAATGACTCTATGTAGGACGTTGGTAATTAGTTTGATGGTTTTCATTAAGTAATCACCCGGTCTGTCTGTGGTATATGGCGTCGGGCCCCAGCCGGACCTGCTGCTATATGCTATGTGACAGATATGGGGTGTTACAGAGGGCCCCTCCAAAGATTCCTAAAAATGAATCCCGGCAATCGCGAGCCTCAGTTGGACTTTCTTTCCGAGCTTGGGTCAACCTCGAAAAGAGTAGGGATTGTGTACAACCTTGGGCTCGTGGGAGACCTTTCCAGCAGCTGTGACCTGGAGAAGCTGGCGAAAGGTACTTGATAGGCGAGGGTGATCGAGTTGTCCACTCGCAGGGGGTGAGACGTGGGTTCTCTGCAGTAGGCGAGATGACCTTTGGGGTCGCGAGCTTGGCCCTAGAAGGCGAGGTGGCCAATGAGGCGAGAGGCCGGCAAGACGAACAGGTGGGATCGTCTCGCCCGCCAGTCATTTTTCCCACTCGCCTCATAAGAGGAAAGTTATTTTTACCTTTTTACCCCAAGGGGGATTTTACTCTTCTGCCCCAGGTAATGTTTCACTTCTACCCCTGGTGGTCTGCATATAGCTCTTCAGGACAGCGGAGTTTGGCTATTGGCAGACCCGACCCAGGGTATTTTGGTAATTTCAGGTCGGTTCAGTATGAATATTTGCATATAAAACTCAGAGGCCTATAAATAGTCCGACAAAATGCCTGGAATGGGTTGTTGAACCTTTCCATATTCTTCCTCACAGGCACCTAGCTCAGCATTGGCTAGGGAGGGGAAGGACTTCAGTTTCTTCCGGGTAAGAGGTGGGACCTCCGAGCTGAGACCCCTCATACTATTTTTAGGTCCGCGACTCGCATCGAGAGGGTGGTTTATGAGGAGTAGGTGTGGGCTGCAACCTCTGGTCCGAACTCTAGGCAGGATCAGGTAGCTGGTTCCAACAAGGGCGATCTGCATGTTGGTCGTGGACTCGTGTGGCGATCTTAAGCAGTGTTTGCAAGTTGTGCAGACTGGTGCCATGTCCGAATGTAGCGTACGGACTGATACAGTACGTGGCTGTGGCTGTTTCCGGGTGATGTGCAGTGTGGCGGACTGGCACAATGTTTGCGAGCTAGGCGGACTAATGGCTTGTCCGCATGTAGCGTGCGGACTGTCGTAGTGATTGGGATGTTGTTGTTTCCACATACTGCAATGGGTGCGAACTGGTGCAGTGTCTGCCTAGTGGCAGACTGACCTTGACTTGGCGCCTAGCAAGTTGGCTGGAGTCCGGCCAAGTCCTTGTGGACTCAGCGGACTAGTTTGTGCTAGTTGCGAGCTGGGGTGGTGATTCTATTCACTAGGGAGGTGACCACACTCCTCACCCCGCCTATAAATAGACCCCCCCGACACTTCTACAGTAACAGAGTTAACAGTAAGTTGAGCGCTGATCAATTGTTGCGGACTTGGTTTTTCAGGTCGTGCGGTTTGAGAATTATCTGGTTGCTGTTTGCATGTTATGCGGCTAGCACTGTGAAGCCGGACGTCTGGTTCTGATCAAGGTCAGGAAGTAGTGAATCTTGCGGTTTACAATCAGCAGTTGCAACAGTCACACTTGGCGGCCAACCAGTTTTATCTCCAACAATTGAAGTCTAAGTTCAATAACCAGGTCGCCGGTCTCGGCGAGCTTGACAGTCTGTTCATTCAGTACGGCGGCATCTTGTAGAGCGGGCGTCAGCAGAATAACGGGTTGTCTACGGTTTGTGTGGACTCCGTAAATCTGCAGCAGCAGCAGCGGCTTGGCGGTCATGGTGGTTTCAGCGGACTCAGCGGTCTCTGAGGCAGTCCGCCGGCTTGGAGATTACTTTTGCTTTACTTCTCTTTGTACTTGGCGAAATCATGTCACGCCATGTATACCTGACCCTGTAAAGTTTGATAGTTGATTAATGCAAGATATGTGTTTGCTTTTCATTATTACTGATACATAGCTCAGTTTATGGTTGGAGTGTTCCTGCGCCTTGTTCTCATTTTCCGATTGATCAAGTGATCAGCTTGATAGTTTTGGAAGTGTTTGCTTGATACCAGAACTACCAGTTGATCAGCTTGTGAAATTTCAATATGGTATCAAAAAGAACAGTGGCTTGAGCAGTGAGCTTTGATCAACCTCAGATTGTGCTCGGCGCTTCTGGAGGCTTTTGTGATCAGTGGTGTTTTGCAATGGAAGGAGCTTACGAAGAGGTCTTGACATTGAATTTCTTACAGCTATTAACTTCAAGATGTGGAAGTCGTGTATGAAGAGCTATCTCTTGGGCGAGGAGTTGTGGGAGGTCATCGGTGGTGGCGACAAGTGAGAGGTAACTGTTGCTACTGGTACTGCTGAGGAAGTGAGAGTTTGGAGAAGAACTAATGCAAATGCAGAGTTTGCTTTTAAACGGGTTGTCTCACATGTGCTCTTTGATCACATCTTAGGATGTGAGTCTGCTGCGGAGATTTGTACAACCATTGATGGTTTGTTCAACAGGAGGAATGTGGCAAGGCTGCAGTTCCTGGAGAATGAGTTGGCTAAGGCAATTCAAGGTGATCTTTCTATCTCTAAGTTCTTCCTCAAGATGAAGAATCTGTATGTTGAAATATCAGCATTGGATCCTGATGAGCCCATCTCTGAAGTAAAGTTGAAGAGGCACATAGTTCGCGGGTTGCGGAAGGAATATGTGGCCTTTGTGACTTCCGTGCAAGGGTGGGCAACTCAACCTTCTCTGCCGGAGTTGGAAAAATTATTAGCGTCACAGGAAAGCTTGGCCAGGAAGATGGCCGGTGTGACTATCTCTGAAGGAGGTAATGAAGCTCTCATAACTGAGAAGAAGAAGAAGAGATGGGAGAATAAGAAGAAGCCCGTTGCTGAAGAAGGGCCTTTAACCTCTTATCAGAAAGAGAGGAGCTCTGCTCCTAAGAAGAACTGGAATAAAGAGTTGACGTGCTACAGATGCAATCAAACGGGCCACTTCAAGCATGACTGCAAGGTCAAGTTGCAACGTGGGCATGTTGCAAGCAAGGAGGGAGCTTGTTCCAGTTCCGAGGAAGCCGGGTGGGGAGGAGCCTTCTTGACAAACACGTGTGTTCGTGCTCTTGCCACTGTTGACTACCAAGATGATTGGATAGTAGACTCAGGGTGTGGCAATCACCTCACTGGAGATGAGTCAAAGTTATCATCTCTACAACCGTTCTCATGTAATGAAACAATTATTACAGTTGATGATTTTGTTCATTCTGTAGAGAAGGAGGGCGTTATTTCTTTGGATAGTGCTCAGGGCCTACTTACTCTAAGGAGTATGTACCACGTTCCTGGCATGAAGAAGAACCTTTTCTCGGTGACTAATGCAGTTGACGCGGGCTTTCATGTTCTGTTTGGCCCAACAAAAGTAAGGTTTCTCCGCAATGTATCAGCGGTCAAGACTGATGTTGCTCATGTAGGGAGAAGAGAAAAGACTTGTTTGTCTTATCAACAAGCTGTTATGTTGAACGGATGAGGGCCAACGATAGCGCGGCTATCTAGCATGAAAGACTAGGGCATGTGGGGGTGGACAAGTTGAAGGCTATGTCAATGAGGAGCCTGGTGAGAGGCTTGCTGAAGTTGTCCTCCTACAGAGATGGACACGTTTGCGCGGGATGTCAGTATGGTAAGGCTCATCTCCTTTCGTTTGATAAGTCACAAACGAGGAGCAAGGAACCATTGGAATGTATTTATGGTGACTTAATGGGGAGAACAATAACCGCTAGTCTTGGAGGCAGTAGATACATAATGGTATTGATTGATGATTACTCAAGATACACTTAGGTGTATTTCATGAAGGAGAAGCCGACAACTTTTCAATTGTTTGTGGAGTTCAAGGAGCTGGTGAAGGGCCAACTTGGCTTGCGGATCAAGAAGTTCAGATAAGACAACAGTGGTGAGTTTGTCTCATCTGAACACTCTAACTTCTGCAGGAAGCACGGGATCCAGAGGGAGCTTACTTGTGCTCATACTCCACAACAAAATGGAGCAGCGGAGAGGAAGATCCGTCACTTGACAAAAACTTGCAAATGCTGACTTCCTGCAAAGGGCATTCCTAGGTCCTTCTAGGCGGAAGGAATGGCCTGCGCAACATACGTCATCAATCAGATGGCTCTAAGTCCGATCAACATGAAGTCTCCTGTGGAAATGATGTTCAAGGAGAAGCCTAGTGTAGAGCACCTTCGGGTGTTTGGATCAACCTGCTATGTTCATATCCCGGATGCTCAGAGGACCAAGCTTGATGCAAAGGCAAGGAAGTTCGTCTTTATGGGCTATGATGAGCGGAATAAGGGGTGGAAGTGCATGGATCCTGCGACAAGGAAGTTCTTTGTTTCAAGAGACGTCTTTGATGAGCTGACGTCGTATGAAGGTGGCACTGTTGAACTGTAGGAGAGCAGGGTTGATGAAGGGCAGGAGAAAGCTGTTGAAGATCTTCAGGTGGAGCTGTCCGTGTCACTAGGAGCTCCGGTTGTTTCAAGCTCTGGGGCAGAAGATTCTAGTTCGGGAAGCAGGGGGAGCGATGCTCCAAGTGTGCCTGGGAATAGAGTTGATGCTGAAGAAGCAATGAAGGTGGTGAGCAAGGAGTAGCCTCTTCGGAGTTCAAAGAGGACCATTAAGCCACCAACTTGGTATTGCGAAGGAAACACAGTGAGCTTTGTTACTTGTTTCTTCACAGGCCCCTTCGATGTGTGGAAGCCTTCAAAGTTTGAGGAAGCCAATGAAGTAATGAAGTGGGTTGATGCCATGGATGAGGAGATGGCTGTCCTCAAGAAGAATGAAACTTGGGACTTGGTGCCCAAGGTGGATGACATTACTCCTATTACTTGCAAGTGGGTCTACAAGCTGAATAAGAAGGCAAATGGTAGCATCGAGCGGCACAAGGCTCGACTTGTTGCTCGGGGGTTTTCACAATAGTATGGCGAGGAATATGAGGATATGTTTAGTCCTGTGGCGAAGATGACTTCAGTACAAGTTGTGATAGCCTTGGCGGCTTGCCAGGGTTGGAAGATGTGGCAGCTGGACATAAAGTACACTTTTATTTATGGGGAGATTGACAAGGACATCTTCATGGATCATCCGCTCGGGTACATATCTGAAGAACATCCGGACTACGTCTGCAAGCTCCGGAAAGCATTTTATGGGTTAAAGCAGGCTCCTCGAGCCTAGTATGGGAAGATTGCAGAATCCTCCAGTTCTGCGGCTATCTGGCTTCAAACTCAGACTCAAGACTCTTCGTTAAGAAGAAGGGGGAGCTTCTAATCCTGGTTCTGTTGTACGTGGATGACACGATCATCACGGGGAACTCCAAGGAGGAAGTAGCTAGGCTCAGGGCAGAGCTGGCTATCAGATTCGAGATGAAAGATCTAGGTGAAATCCACCATTTACTTGGACTTGAGGTGGAGAGGAAGGAGAGCAACATACTCGTGTCCCAGAAGGGTTATGCGGAACAGATCGTTCAGCGATTCGACATGTACTAGGGGAAGAGTAGCACTACTCCATTTGATTCAGACGTCAAATGTCGGCGGGATGAGGGGAGGATTCTTCTGGATCCTTTAGTGTTTAGGGCTCTAGTTGGGAGTCTTATTTACCTAACGATTACAAGGCCAGACATTGCTTATGTAGTTGGCCGAGTAAGTCGGTATATGATATAACCTAGGAAGCCTCATCTGACGGTGGCTAGGAATATCTTGAAGTACGTGAATGCCACTTCTAACATGGGTCTCCTGTATAGGAGAGGCACGAAGGTTGTTCTTCAAGGGTACTCGGATGCTGATTACAGGGGAGATTCAGACGACCAGAAGTCAACATCCGGTTATGTCTTCACTTGTGGATCAGGGAGTATTTCTTGGTGCAATAAGAAGTAAGACTCAGTGTCCGTCTCTACTATGGAAGTGGAATACAAGGCTTTGGCTTTGGCAGCTCGGGAAGCCATCTGGCTCAGGATATTAATAGAGGACGTCTATGAAGAAGTGAGCGATACTACTCTACTGAGCGGTGACAATGAGAGTACCTTGAAGCTGGGGAATAATCAAGTATGTCACGCTCGGTCCAAGCATATAGAGATTGAGCACCACTTCATTTGGGAGAAGGTGTTGGATGGGTCTCTTATAGTGCAACATGTACAGAGTGAGGATAATGTCGTGGACATCTTCACGAAGCCATTGCAGAAGGTGCCATTTACACGGTTACGAGGATTGCTGGGCTTGATCACCACTTCTCACTTCAAGGGGGAGTGTTGAAAATTATGAAGTGAAAGTGGTTGATTAAGCAGACTGCGCGGCCTGTGCGGACTGATTTTGCGGCCTGTGTGGACTAGCCAGGATGGACTTGGTGGCTTGGTTGATCTAATGGAGCGGCCTGTCTATGGCGGTCTGGTGGCGGTGCTCAGATCAGCATGCAGTTTTGCAGAACTTGTTCTTGATGTGACCGGGCGGTTTTGTAGTGAGTTCGCGAGAAGGAGGTGGACTCAGTTGGAGATCGCGGAGTCCGTTATGACGGACTGGTTTTGGAGTTTGTGAGATTGACACTAGTCCTTACCGAGTTCTCTGGTGTTGCAGTGGGTGATAGCCACATTCATGGTGGTGGACTGTCCATGGAGTTGGTGGTCTGGTTTCGTGTTCGCCGAGCTCGCGCCAGTTTGGTGGATTGGACTTGGTCATTGTGACAAGTCCACTTTGATCGCAGCGTCCGCAGAGTTCACTGTGACTGGGCGATCTTCCTATTGGTCGTGGACTCATGTGGCGGGTTGAAGCAGTGTTCGTGAGTTGTGCGGACTGGTTCCATGTCCGCATATAGCTTACAGAGTAATGCAGTATATGGCTGTGGCTGTGTCTGGGTGCTATCCAGTGTGGCGAACTGGCGCGGTGTTTGTAAGCTGGGCGGACTAATGGCTTGCCCACATGTAGCGTGCAGACTGTAGCAGTGGTTGGGATGTTGTTGTATCTGCATGAAGCAATGGGTGCGGACTAGTGCGGTGTCTGCCTGGTGGCGGACTGACCTTGACTTGGAACCTGGCAAGTTGGCTAGAGTCCGACCAAGTCCTTGCAGACTTGGCAGACTGGGTTGTACTATCTGCGATCTGGGGTGGTCACTCTATTCACTAGGGCGGTGACCACACTTCTCACCCCACCTATAAATAGACCCCCCGACACTTCTATAGTAATAAAGTGAACAATAAGTTGAGTGCTGATCAATTATTGCGGACTCGGTTTTCCAGGTCGCACAGTTTGAGAATTATCTGGTTGCTGTTTGCAGGTTGTGCGACTAGCACTATGAAGCCAAGCGTTTAGTTCTGATCAAGGTCAGGAAGCAGTGAAGCTTGCAGTTTAAAATCAGTGGTTGTAGCAGGTCGCACTTGGCGACCAACCAGTTTTCTCTCCAATAATTGAAGTCTAAGTTCAATAACCAGGTCACCGGTCTCGTCGGGCTTGGCGGGCTGTTCATTCAGTTCAGCGGCGGCTTGTAGAGCGGACGTCAGCAGAATAACGGGTTGTACACGGTTTGTGCGGACTCCGTAGATCAGTAGTAGCAGTAGAGGCTTGGCGGTCTCGGCGGACTCAGCGGTCTCTGAGGCAGTACGCCCGGCTTGGAGATTACTTTTGCTTTACTTCTCTTTGTACTTGGTGAAATCATGTCTCACCATGTATACCTGGCACTGTAAAGTTTGATAGTTGATTAATGCAAGATCTGTAATTGCTTTTCATTGTTACTGATACATAGCTAAGTTTATGGTTGGAGTGTTCTTGCGTCAAGTTCTCGTTTTCCGCTTGATCAAGTGATCAACTTGATAGTTTTGTTTGTTTGATCAGCTTCTGAAATTTCAACATGGTCGTCATCACCTCCAGAAAGGGTGGCGTCGAAAAGACCACCACCACCAACTTCCGCCTCTCCCTAGCTCGCCCTGACGTCTCCGTTGTCGCCATCGATGCCGACGTCAGCCTTCACAACCGCATCAACTACACCGTCGTCGAGGATCTCAACGGCGACTGCCGCCGCGACCAAGCCCTCTTCCGCGACAAGCATTGGCCCTCTCTCGAGCTCCTTTGCATCTCGAAGCCCCAATCCAAGTATCCCCTCTCCTTTGTCCCCAAGGCCATCATCTGGCCCATCGATGCCCTCCGATCAATTATAAGACATCTCATCGTCTCGGAGTGAAATGAGGATAGGAGGAGATACTTCATCTTCTCTATCACGAATCATATTGAATTGAAAAGCAGAAATACTACCACCATCTCTATGATCAAATTGATGTAGGAAACGCTTCTGCTTAAATTTTCCCCCCAACAATGACAGAAGGATTCTAGATCTTCAATTGACGACCACTCTGATTTCAACGAAGGCATCTGTTTGAAATCCTCAAACAAGCTGTATGAACCTAAGAAATTTGATCTTCTAAAATCGATTGCCCCGGTTCGCATCATTTGTTATCATACAAAGTTCCTAATAAATGATGAACAAAACAAACAATTCAGCAAGTTTGAGATGCCGCTGAGAAAATGATGCAAAAAAATCTTGGATTATATGAACAAACCAAACAATTCATCTGTTTGAAAATGATGAACAAAACAAACATTTGGGCTGCCAATAGTCAATGAACTGCCATTATCGATTTGTTGGGCTGTCAATATTCAAAGCCGGGCTGCCATTATAAATGTCGTTTGTGATGATGTTTTCCCCCTTTTTCTTGTGAGTACGTGTGGCCAGAATCGGACCGGGTGGAAATTAGAGTACACATGGGGGCACGAGGATAGTATGATATAAATGTTGGATTAGGGTGAGAAAGGCTTGGGATTATGATGTGCTAAGGCATGGTTTGTCTTTGTGGTCGGCTGGCTAGCCCGTGACGTGCAAGTCACGTATGAAGAGTGTCTTGGCGAGACAAGTCCCCTTCTGTGAAACTAACGAGAACTCCATGCTTGGGACAAGCCCGGGCGATGAAGTCCACGAGCGGGTGGGGTCTATCAAGGGATCTTAGAATCAGTTTGTGTTTATGGCAGAATCCTGACAAGAGAAGTCAGAGCTTGCATGCAAGCCCGGGTTTTGACACCCATTAGCGGGTGGGGCTAAGGAAAGAGTTCAGTGTGGTGGCTTATATGCCATTGCGGGAAATTGGAGTACCCTTATGTTTGCGGCTTGAATGCCGATGAGGAAATTTTAAGTACCCAATGTGTTGTGTGTTAAAGACACACACTTTAAGGTGGCTTTGGTGAAACCCTGGATTAAATTCATGCTGCATTGTAGGCCCCTTTATATTACATGCTTAACTTAGAAACATGTTTGTTGTATGAGACATCCAAAACTGTTTTATAGCTTTACATATTATTGTATATTGCATACAAAGTGCTGACCTGTAGGGTGATAGTGTACCCCAAGGTCCGTTAGGGACGGATGTGAGGAGATGTGTAGGTTACACAGTTGAGGTCAGCCTTTGCTGACCCACGTTACCACCAATTTTTACAGGGCAAGGATCGCAAGCAGGAGCAAGCTAGCAGGCAAAAAAGGCCTAAACCTCATGAAGTGAGCTTTCTTGTATTTACATATATTTTGATTGAATGATATGCTCCATGAAATGTAATCCAGCTTGCATGCGGAGGTAGCCTAGGAGTTCGTACGCATGTTACTACTGTTTAATGTTGTTTCAGTCTTGGACTTATGATGTGTAAGGCCTTAAGGCCATTTTGATACTCTTGGTATGGTGGATAACTTCTAATTTTGATTGTATGTTTCCGATATTGATGTCTGAGTTTTGAGGTTGGCTATTTTACATCATCTTATAATGCTGAAGCTGTGGAGTCTGTATATTATGGGGCCCCGACCAGACCCATATTATACGGTCATTACAGGGGAGGTGTTACACCATGTATCTCTCTCTTTCTAATAATTGTAACAAGGAGAGGTTTGTCACCCTCGCTTTCTTCAAAAGTTCTGTAACACGACAACGAATAGTAGGAGTTTGGTCGACACCAATCCGGTCACGTGGGTTTTCACCCTATTTACAGGTATTCTACGTTAAAAATTTGCATTGTCATCTTTCTATTTTTTGTGACTGTTTTCGTGCTTGACCGCTCCACAAGCTTAGATGACCTAGTTTAGTCCATTCTACCAGGAGTGTTGAGTTGGCCGCAATAGTTTGGCATCGTCTATGGGAACACGGTTCCCCCAATGTTCATAGAAGAGTCTGAAATTAGTACCCTCTGAATAATGCTACACATGACTAGAGACCATGGTAGGAAAATTCACCACCACTTCTAAAATATTAGTCCCTAGGGGCATATCGATTTAGCTCCCCCCACTCGCTCTCCAACCTGTCCCTCGTGGAAGAAGATCTCCCCAATACAGCCAGATCAGTGCCTCCAATCTGCCCGGTAAGGGAACTTGAAGCTCAACATCATTGCAACTGCCCAAAAATATCAGCCATTAGGCCTGTAGAAGATAAAATCCTCACGCACAAAGTTCTCGGCTTAATCGTCGCGGAGCGTGAACGGGGAAAGCAACATAACGCATCAGCCGGTCGCCCTCTCCATCACTGCTCATCATTCTCACATGAGGTCCTAGCACATCCAAATCCCCCATGGCTTCAAGCTCCCGAAAATTGAGGTATTCGACGGAACGGCCGACCCGTAAGAGCACGTCAGACACTTTCACATTCATGATGCACCTTTGCAATTCCCCTAATCCACTTTTATGTCTTGCGTTCCCGATAACTTTGAAAGGACAAGCTCGCACCTGGTTCCTTCTCCGAAGGAGGGAGAAATCAAGAATTTCATAGGGCTAACACAAAATTCATGAACCAGTTCATTGCCAATCGTTGTATAGTCAAAGATCCCTCTCACCTGTTTGGGTCTGTCAAAATAAAGGGGAAACATTTAAAGATTTCTTTTGTCATTTAACCACTGAGGCAAGACAAATCACTGGGTGAAAGTATCTAGTTGTTTACCTAAATCACCTAGAGGGGGTGAATAAGTGAGTTCTACGTCTTTTTGCGAAATAAAAATATTGCTAAATAAAACACACAGAAGCACAACACAGACACACAAATTTATAGTGGTTCCCCAAAATGGGTACATCC
Organism: Platanthera guangdongensis; assembly: GCA_039583875.1. Lineage (NCBI taxonomy): Eukaryota > Viridiplantae > Streptophyta > Magnoliopsida > Asparagales > Orchidaceae > Platanthera > Platanthera guangdongensis. Next base: position 34,590,228 of record CM077167.1, on the reverse strand, counting down.
ACTGTCCCGCCTCGCCTATCTAGCACTTTGAGCTAGACTCAGCTACTTCACCAAAACTCAAATTATACAAATCTTGCACCTTGGAGCCTCAATTCCTACAACTCGGAGACAACCCTCTAACAACTTGGAGAACAACCTCTCCTACCACTCGGAGACAACTCTCCTAGAACTCGATCCAATAACACAAATCTACAAACTCAGAAGTAGAAACTTCCTATAATAAGAAAATTGGTTTTTATAACTTTCTATATTGAAAACAATTTTCTTCTTCAGATTTGGATGGATTCAATCTTTTTCCTTCTTGGAGATTAGAACTTGAAATGAAGTTGAAGGAAAAGACTTGAAATCTTGAAAACCTTGATCTGAAATCTTGAAATCTGACTAAATCGAAAGCACCTTTGAGGAATCTAAAAGCAATGATATTGTCAAATCTATCTTTGAGAAGATTCGCTGATCGTGAACTCTAATTCATCGGGAAGAACAATTCCGAGAATAGTAGATCAAAAAATAGAGTTCGGCCGTTCATGAGTTCGAAATTAGGCCTTGCGATTCTTAGCAATCTATTAGCGATTCATTTTCTTCTGGAATGAATCCTTGATATTTATATAGAAATTGTCTCCAACGGATAGAAATTTCCTTCCAAAAATAAGCTTCTACGTGCACTGTACATGACCGTCGTTTGAAACAGAACCCGTCGAAAAAATTGATCCATAAAAATGTTAAGTCCATTCGTCGAAATGACACGAGTAATAGATGGAACACTCGACGAATTACTTAGATTACCCGAGAGCATTTGACGAATTACACGAGTTCATTCGACAAATTTTACTTAGAAAATTTTCTTTTAACAATCACTGGACCACTCGAGTATATTCGACGAATTCCACGAGTATTCACATGGTGTCTCAACGAATAACACGAGATTTAACATATACTACTCGATGAATTTAACTTAGCCATTTCTGAATAAGTTTAAGAAACTGACAGAAATTTCCCGAGTAAACTCGACGAATTTCACGAGTGCTCACGTGATGTCTCGATGAATGACACAAGACTTCACATATACACTCGACAAATTTTACTTAGGAAATTTTCTGATTGTTCCTGAACTCAACAACCTTCCTTTTCCTTGATTCCTTGCATTTGAAAATGAAGTACACCTTAATAGAGAGATTACACATGAGTCAACACCATGTCCTACACAATGAGTGATTACATTGCATAGTCATGTGTTACATGACTCATTGTAATTTGGCATTGGTGTGTACTTGAAAATTAAGTCCCGTAAGCACATAACTTGAAGTAAAGTCAAATACAACTCAATTCATCTTAGTTCAAGGGGGCATTCTTTAAATCAGGATTATTATGGAAACAATACCCAAAACTGGGGTAAGCCCAAAGCTCTTGTGAGGGTTTCTTCTCGAAGGGCTCCATCCTGGTAGTTTCTACTTTGCGCTAATACGGGAGACTGTGCCCAGATTGTCGCTGACAAGGTAATTGAATTGCATCACCAACAGTTTGAAAGGAACTCAAAAATACAATGAGAGCAGGAGTTAACACCACTATAGGTTCCCAAAAAGAACAACTTGCATTGTAACACATTCACACCTCTAAATACTTCGCGAATGGAAGTGCTGCTCTCCATAAACAATCATCCATCTCTCTAGAGGCCAAGGGATTTCGCTCCAAACTCCGAGGACCAATGTAAATATTGCGACTACCATCAAGGTCACGAGCATAGGACATAAGATTGTTCATGACTAAAGATAGAAATTGAACGATTCATTCGCCAAGGACACCTCAAAAGATTTCTCCAAAATAATAGCTCTGAATCAATAGGTTGAGAATGATCAAATAGGGGGGCAGTCCAGGAATATCCAAAGCAGAGCTTGTTCTCCACCAATGGGACATCTAGGGCTTCCAACATCTTTACTCGTACCTCATGTTATTAGTATTTATATAAATTAACCACAGTTTTGTTGGGTTTTTCTACATGACACAATACTTGTACGCAACAGAAATAATGAAAAAAAGCCTAAAAAATTCGGATCTCGCAATATTCATGAATCAAGAAGTAAAGCTTGCTGTAAATAAAATTATCTTTGAGGGATTGAGTCTATACTCAACCAAGATGCTCTAGAAAAATTAGCCGTCCACTAATCGGCTCAAGTCCTGAGCGCAGAAAGTATATCCGCGCCTCTCTAGGAAATCCACATGATCGGGGGAACCAGCAGCCACTTATCAAACAGGTACTAGGTCAGGAGAGGACACTCAGAATCTCCATAGACTGCTAGATATTTTGAAGGAGAGGCGGTGATAACACTCACCAGGATCGGGATCAGCGACTGTGATGATGAAGGCGGATCGACTTCCATCGGGCTTTTAGGTCTACCGTTTTTCGCACAGTACGGTTTGTGTGCTAAGAAAGAATAATCGCACACTGTAGAAACCCTAAAACTTCCTATTTATACCCGAGGAATAAATAGAACAATTCCGCTGCAATCCGTATACACAAGACTTGGAATCCAAAAACTCAGCCAGACTACCCTTGTCTCAACGAATCGTCGAGTATCCATGGCATATACGATGAATCGTCGAGTATCATCTTATACTCGACGAATCGTCAAGTATCCGTATGATACATGACAAAATCAATGCCATCCCCAGCAGACTCAATGCTTGACTCTGTGAAGGCTTTGAGTGGACTCAATGTTCTCAACACTTTCTGCGCCATACTCGCCGATTCATTATATGACTTGACGAAGGTGTTGAGTGCACTCAACGCCTAAGTGCCATATCCATCGAACCAACCTTTGACTCGGCAAAGGCATTCTGTGGACTCAACACACTCAACTCCTAAGACCCAGATTCGTTGAATCAACACCTTAACTCATCGAATAATTGAGTAAACTCAACACACTCAACGCTTAAGTGTGATACTCGACGAATCGCTGAACACACTCAAAGCTTAAGTGTTATAATCAACGAATCACTGAGTATACTCAACACACTCAATGCCACCATTTGACGAGTTAACCCTTAACTCGACGAAGGCGTTGACTGGTCTGAAAGCACTCGACGCTATTCAGCTTGACTGAGCTAAGTCTTTTTCAACTCATCATATGAGCTGTATCATATAAATCCAATCTTCCAGTTTCTCCACAATCTAATGTGCGGCCCTGATAGGCTCATACTGAGTTGGCAGTGAGGCAACATGCTTGATCACTTCCAGATCACAATGGTAATACCAACAGTCTCCCACTTGATCTTGAAAGTATCAAACAAAAGCTTCACAAATAATGATCGACATCTAACAATACATCATTGCTCCCTAAACAGTAAGATTTTATAAAACTCAAAAGCCATTGTGACCAATGTTACATTATTGTCAAGTCCTTTCGTCCCTTACATCCTCATAGAACTAGAGGTATAGACCATGTCACCCTCATAATTGTTCAATCCAAGTTTCCTGATTTATAATGGACTTCCAGAAATTGGTGAGCCCAATATCATATATTGACTCAACCAAGCATGACCATACAATTCTCAGTCTTATTCTATTAAGTGTCCCATGGATGCATCTCCTGTCATAAAGGAGGACAAATCTCATCTCTGCTCACATGCAAACACCCAAATGATTCGTAATGTATCAAATAACCACCTTTGTCATCAAAATTCTCAAGACTGGACTTTTGATGGCATCAAAGAACGCTCTTCCTCACTCGATAAATGCTGTGACTTCAGGTCAAAGGACCACAAGCACCATTGCCATTGGAGGCATACTTGTGATATGTTTATATAAAAATCCACAAAGTATTCTCATGGTGGGTCTGTCCAGTACAACTTGTTCATAACAAGTATCCATGTGATAACTTGATATCACAAAATCATGACCTGTGAGGATGGGTCATCAGTCAACGCACATACTAGACTTAAAGGTATCAACATTGCCCTTAGCTTCTAAGATGATACAACAACCATGGACCTTTAAGAATGAAGCTTCTGAGATCATAGGTTCTCACATTCAAGTCACTACTTGACCTATGGAAGCAAATACTCTAAGAGCATTTATTATAGTTAACTATTCTATCACAATAAAAATAATAACACAATAAAAGAACTTGCTAAAATATATAAATGAAATGTATACGGTACTCTTATTCATCAAATGAAATATTACAACCAACAAACATACAATCCACATGACTTCTACTAGGGTTGATCATTCAGGTATCGTATACCCATAGATCTAACATGACCATCATGATTTCTCTATGCGAGAGGCTTTATCAGTGGATCCGCAATGTTCTCCTCAGTCGGAACTCTGCTAATACTCACATCTCCTCGATGGACAATCTCTCGAATTATATGTAACCGCCGAAGTATGTGCTTGGAGCGCTCATGAGATCTAGGTTCTGAAGAAAGTGCAATTGCACCATTATTTTCACAATAGAGATCTACATGATGAACAATACTAGGAACTACATCTAAATCGCCGATGAATTTCCTAATCCATACAACCTCCTTTACTGCATTTACAACGATGATATACTTGGACTCGGTTGTAGAATCGACAACTGTATCCTGCTTGGAACTCTTCTAGCTAACAACACCTCCATTAAGCCAAAATATGAACCCTGACTGAGACTTTGAGTCTTCTCCATCAGTGTGGAAGCTAGCATCTGTGTAACCCATTACAACGAGCTCTTCCTCTACACCAAATACCAAGAACGTATCCTTAGTCCTTCACAAGTACTTCAGGATATTCTTAACGGCAATCCAGTGACTTTCACTGGGATCAGACTAATACGTGCTAGTCATTCTCAAGACATAAGAGACATCAGTTCTTGTACATATCATTGCATACTGGATTGGCCCAATTGCCGAAGCATATAGAATCAACTTCATGCGGTCCATATCTTCACAAGACTTAGGACACTGGTCCTTAGAGAGACTCACACCATAATACATCAGCAAGAATCCTTTCTTGGACTTAAGCATGTTGAACCGTTTCAACACCTTATCAATACACGTACTTTGGGTCGAACCCAACAACTTATTTGATCTACCTCTATAGATCTTAATACCAAGTATATAAGTCACTTCACCCAAGTCTTTCATAGAAAAACTGTCCCCTAGGTTGTTCTTAACAACTTGCAGGGTCGGTTTGTTATTCCCGATCAACAGTATGTCATCTACATACAATATCAGGAAGACAACTATGCTCCACTAATCTTCTTATAAACACACAGTTCATCCTCATTCTTGATAAAACCAAACTCTTTGATCTTTTTATCAAAATGAAGATTCCAACTTCGAGAAGCCTGTTTTAATCCATAAATGGATCACTGCAGATTGCATATTTTAGTGCTTCACCTGGAGATACAAAACCCTCGGGTTGTGTCATATACACTTTCTCAAGGAGATTTCCATTTAGGAAAGCCATTTTGACATCCATCTGCCAAATCTCATAGTCATAATACACAGCAATAACAAACAAAATTCTGATGGACTTAACTATGGCAACATGGGAAAAGGTATCATCATAGTCAATACAATGAATTTGCGTGAAACCCTTACCCACTAGTCGCCCTTTGAATGTATGTACATTCCAATTCATGTCGTTCTTCTTATTGAAGACCCACTTGTACCCTATGGGTCGTACCCCTTCAAGTGGTTCCACCAAGGTCCAAACTTGGTTTTCATACATGGAGTCCATTTCAGATTTCATGGACTCAAGCCACTTCTCGTAGTCTGGTCCACTCATATCCTCTTGGTAGGTTGCAGGCTCATCAATATGATTTATGATTAACACATTACCTATTTGAGACACGAGAAATCCATATCTCTCAGGATTAAACCTTGGTCTACCAGATCTACATGGAACTTATGTTTCCTGAGCAGGTTCTCTAGCTACATCAACTTGGAGTCCTGACTTCGGTTCCCATTAAAATATATAGTACCTAAACACCTAGAGGGGGGGGGGGGGTGAATAGGTGACCAAATTCTTTTTAAACTTTAATGGCAGCAATCAGTATATAACACAGAATCTATACTACTTTTGCACAGCAATCACACATCATTCACAATCACAGCAGACACAGAGTTTTATAGTGGTTCCCCAAGCTTTGGGTACATCCACTTTCCCCCTTTGCCTATCTAGCAGTGTACTAGATTCGGCCAAACTTCACCACTATCTCAGAACCCAAATTGGTTCCTACACCTCAGGCCCAAGGCCCTACAACTCAGCTTTTCCACAAAGCCTACACTCAGCCACAAAGGCCTACACTCAGCCAACAAGGCCTACACTCAGCCATCAAGGCCTACACTCAGCCACCAAGGCCTACACTCAGAGATTTCAATCTCCTACACTCAGGCTCCCAAGCCCTACACTCAGCCTTTATAATTACAGGCTTACAAACACTCAGATCCAAAGGATCTTACAAGATAAAAATGAATTTACAAATGGTAACTCAGCAACTCAGAAACAAGAGAAGGGAGTTGTGAGTTTCTTAATGAGTTCTTGGAAGAACTCAGCTGTATTCAATCTGACTTATCTTTCTTCAAAGCTTCTTGAAAGTAGAACTCAATAAGATTGACTCCTTCTGCAGTTGATCCTTGACCTCTGGTACTTAGAATTCAGAATAAATCTGAACCCTTCTTCTCAGCCTAGTTCAACTGCTGATTTCTTGGATGGAGCCCTCTCTCTCCAACTTCTTAGATCTGCACTTGGACAGCTAGATCTTCTTGTATTGATACTTGAACAACTATGTGTACCACTTCAACAACTACTTGAACTACTATTTCTGTAGACTGTATGAGCCTATTTATAGGCCTTCTTCATGGTAACCGGCTGGTTCGGTTCATAACTGTCTTCTGACAACTCTGACAAGTGCTGTAGACCGGCTGGAACGGCAGCTGTCAAGTCATCCAGTCAATTCTTGAAAGTTCTCTAACTGTCTGAAATTGTCGAGACTTTCTGTCTTTAAGTGTCGACACTTATAGACCAAGTGTCGACACAAGTTGTGTAAGTGTCAACACAAGTCTACAAGGTGTCGACACAACTCCTTGTGTTGTAGATTCTATGTCTCAACACAGTTTCTTCTGCATGTGTCGACACTGAAATTGAGTGTCGACACAAGTACTTGATCTTCTATCTTTTGCTGAATTCTTCTAAGTGTCGACACATCTCTTTTGTGTCGACACAACTTCTTGTGTTGAATCTGTTAAGTGTCGACACTGCTTCTTGGTGTCGACACATAGTCTTCTATGTTGATACTTGCTGAGTGTCGACACAGCTCCTTGTGTCGACACTTGATTCTTCTGTTGAGACTTCAGTTGAGTGTCGACACATTCCCTTAGTGTCGACACTTGTACTTAGAATATTTTGTTGATCTTTCTGTTCTTTGCTAAGTGTCGACACAGCTCCATGTGTCGACACTTTCTTCAAGTGTTGAGTCTTCAGTTTAGTGTCGACACATTGTTCTAGGTGTCGACAATTACTTCATGTGTTGACTCTTCTGTTGAGTGTCGACACATTGTTCTGAGTGTCGACACTTACTTCAAGTGCTGACTCTTCTGTTGAGTGTCGACACATTGTTTTGGGTGTCGACACATACTTCAAATGCTGAATCTTCTATTGAGTGTCGACACATTGTTCTGAGTGTCGACACTTATACTTAGTCTCTGCTGACTTTTGCTGAGTGTCGACAGAGCGCCAAGTGTCGACACTTTCTTGTGTAGACACAGTTCTTCTAGGTGTCGACACTACTTTACTGTACTTTCTTCATTGAGTGTCGACACAGCTCCTTGTGTCGACACTTTCTGTCTGGTGTCGAATCTACATCCCAGGTGTCGACACAATGACTCCAAGTGTCGACACTGCTTGCCTGGGTGTCGACACAAGCTTTCTTAAGTGTCGACACTTTCCCTCTGGGTGTCGACACATGGACTTAGAAACTTTTTGCTCCAGTCCAGAAATTACTTAACCAGCACAAGTAAACTCAACATACATCAAATACATTATGATGTATATCATTGAGTTGGGTGAGGCTTCTTCAAATCAGGTACATTTAAACCAATGTACCGAACAATCTCCCCCTATTTGGAGAAGTCATAACCCTTAGTAAATGATATATACCATTCATAATTAAAATTACAAAATGATATAAAGCAGGATTATATTCAGCAGGGTAAACATAAACATGTATAAATCACACATGTGTTCATATACATTATCACAGAACAAATAAGAAATAGACATAGACATATTCACAGAACAAACATGAAATAGATTAATCATATATTGTTCTAATATCTGTCTTATACATTTTCAGAAGTTCACAAAAATGTTTTACATCAAAAATATTACACAGTAAACTTCAAGAAAATTCTAAATCTATTTCAGTTCTGGCTCCTTAATCACTATGCCTTTGCCAGCTTGAACTTTAGCTTGGACAGGAGCATCAGCAACTTCAGCAACAGCAGGCTTCTTGCCTTTCAGATCTTTCTTCTTAAGCTCTTCTGCTTTAATTTTCTGTCTTTCAAAATAATGGTATGGCTTAGGAAAGTACTTGCTAGGCTCCTGGGCAGTAGGAGGTAGCTTTCCCATCTTGGCCTTCCTTCTGTATTGAACAATTGCCTCCTGCCTTGATTCATGTTTCCTCCATTCAGCCTCAGAGAACCACTTGTTCCTGTCTTGAATGTTGTCTTTGGTAGCTTTCCAGGCAGTCAATATAATGTTTCTCGAGGTAGGGCTCCACTGCTCAAAGTCTGGTCTTTGTTCAGCTTGTTCCCTAAACCTCTTCTTTGACAATCTTTTCTCCTCTTCTTTCTGCAATGCCTCTTGCATAGCTTTAGATATAGGCTGATCAACCTTTTCAATATGTACATTGTCCTTGCCCCCAGGTGGGCTATACATAGTCTGTACATCTGCTTGAATCATGTCAAAATCTGGAGGAGGATATATGACTTGAGCCACTTCAGGTTGCTCTCCTCCTAGATATGCAGGTTGAATCCCAAATTCTGCCACATTGTCATCATCACAAAGAGGAGGATAACCCAGTGTAGCTCTGATAGAATTGGATATCCATTTGGCATGATTAGAGCTTGCCTTGACTAACACTCTCTCCCCCTTTATGACTTCTCTTTCAATATGATCTCTCACATCATCCTTTTGAAATCTCACCTGACCATCCAAGTAATTAACTCCATCTTTAAAGAAAGGTTTTAACCTTTGGAGTTTGTCAGTGATATTCTTTTGAGATTCCTGAATAGCAGTCTTAATAGCAGTGAGTTCTTCTTGAAATACTTTATCAAATTCAGCTTTAATAGTAGCAGTGGAAGTAGAAGGTCCAGCAGCTTGGTTCTTTAACTCTGTGACAATAGCATTATGGGAAGCAGTAAAATTGTCATTCATCCTTAGCTGATTTTCAAGAACATACCCTTGCTTCAATGTTATGTCATCCACTTGTACTTTGATCTTTTCCTGGTGTGTTGCCAAGTACACCACTGCATTTCCACCCTTGTGGAAATATTCAGTCATCTCCTTCTCATTTAGGTTCATCTCAAACATTATAGATTTTATGTCCTGGGCCAGATCAAATTGCAATGATTTCTGCCCTTCATCTACATACTTCTCAATTTCCTGCCTGTGCTCATCCAGTTTAATCTGCATGGCAACCATTAAAGCACTATAATCAACTGATGGTGTTTGCTGAACTATAGGCTGTGGTGCAATAGATTGTAGAGCCTTCTTATAACTTTGACTCCTTCTTTTGAATACATAAAGTTTCTGCTTCTTAGCCCTGACAATCTCCTCATCTTCAGAGGCAGATGTGCTGGCTATATCCACCCTCTCCTTAGGGCTTGGAGGCTTCTCAGATACTTTCCTGGCAGGGTCTTCATTAATGTACACTTGCTCCCCCTCAGCAGCAGCATTCTCTTCTTCAGTAGCAGCAATATCTTTGTCAAAATCTTCTTGATCTAGATTTAAGAATAGATCTTCCATAGTATACTCTTGTGATGAAGGAGCTGGAGTAATTCTAGGCTCTTCAACCACTGGATCAGGAACCACTTGAACAACAGCAGATGTGTCTTCTATGACAGCATCTGAGACTTGGCTATCCAGCTGAATTTGCTGATGAACATCAGACAAATCAGTATCTTCTATAGAAAAATCTAAAGTGTTTAGTTCAGTGATTACCTATAGTATGATGGTGGTTGCTTGTTCACTTTCTAGTGTAGTGGGTTTATCTACAACTGGAAGCTCCCCCTAGCTGTGATCCTTGTGGATGGGGCTAGCTTGAGGTAGCTCCCCCTGGATCTCAGCAACCTCTTGAGGAGTAGGAGTCTTTACAGCAGGCTCATCCTCATTTTCATCTGGAGTGAAGACAACTTGTTCTTCACTGTCTGAGCTGCTAGTGGACTCTTGTGCCACTGGAGCAGTCTTCCTTTTCTTCTTGGGAGGAATTTCTTTCTCAGGAACTATCTTCTCTGGGGTTGGCAGCTCCTTAGTCAACACCCTGTCCCATCTAGAAAATATTCTCAGATCCATCTTCCTCATATGATTGATTTTGCTTCCAACAGCCTATTGCATAACCTCTGGTATGACACCAGCTAAGTATAGACTTATGATTCTGCCCAGGTTGGGCTTCTTCATACTTTCTTTAATCTTCTCATAACCTACCATAGACCAGTCAGCTTTTAGAGAGAAGATAATCCTTGTCATAATACCAAACATATGGGCAGACACTCTGTCATGCCCTCCTGGCTTGCTGAGTAAGACTTTGCCAACAATCTCGGAAAGGAAATTCCCTTGATTATTCATGCCTTTTCTAAGAAATACTGATCCAAGTTTCATCTTAGGATCCAGTCCACACCAGGTTAGAGCTTCCCTGGTCTTTGTAGCAGTAACCTCATCTTCCTCTTTAGTTCTTGGAAGCTGTAGAATCTTCCTCAGACTTTTTGGTGATACCTTGATCTTCTCACCATGAACCTTGGATTTGATTTTGTATCCAGTTTTGTCCATCTTGGCTCCATTGAGGAATTCAAGTACCTCTTTCTTCCATATCTTAGTTGGTTCTGAAACTAGATATTCTAACTCTGAATCGGCAACTAGGGTTACGACAGCCTGGATTTCTTGATCTGCATCATCGAAAGCACGCGCACCAGCTCGTATCCTTCGTTGACATTCTCTTCAAGCTTAGGCGCCATCAGGGTTTGTAGAATTTGTCTTGAGAGAAGAGAGGTGTCGACACAAAAGTTTGGTCTCGAAACCTTTGAAAGCGTGTCGACAAACTAAGACAAAACCCTATATATACCTTTCTGATTTTGAAGATGAACAGGCGGGACAACTAACTTAAATTGTGTCGACACTGGCAATAAGTGTCGACACTGACTTATAATGTCTCGACACATATGTGTCGACACAAGTTTAGTCAACAGATATTATGTGTCGACACCACTCAACTCGACACATAGTCGAGACTTTACTTAGAAAATTCTGCGTAAAACTTAAGTGTCGACACCACTTTGGATGTGTCGACACCTACTTGACATGTGTCGACACTAACATTCTGAAGTGTCGACACCAACTTCCTAGATGTGTCGACACCTTTTTCCTGAAGTGTCGACACCACTATTCTGTGTCGACATAGACTTGTCTATGTGTCGACACCTTTTTACTTAACCATTTCCAATACTGTGAACTTACTCTAAGTTTATCATTCCTAGTTCAATTTTAAATCTATTGAACTTAGCTTCTTCTAGGGGCTTAGTATACATATCAGCTACTTGATTATCAGTTTTAACATATTCTAATAAAATATCTTCTCTTTCTACATGCTCCCTAAGAAAATGATATTTAATTTCAATATGTTTTGTTCTACTATGAGATATAGGATTATTAGCTATTGAAATAGCACTAATAGAATCACAGAAGAGTGGAGTTCTACTTACCTGAAATCCATAGTCCTCTAGCTGATGTTGTATCCACAGAAGTTGAGCACAACAACTTTCTGCAACCACATACTCTGACTCTGCAGTGGAGATAGCCACACTTGTTTGCTTTTGGCTACTCCATGAAATTAGTCTCCCACCTAGGAATTGACAGGTTCCAGTAGTGCTTTTTCTATCTTCTTTGCATCCTGCAAAGTCTGCATCTGAAGGCTGTTCCACATAGACTTCTTCCTTAAGATTACCATTCAGAAATGCTGACTTGACATCCATTTGGTAAACCTTGAATCCTTGATAGGTTGCATAGGCCAAGAACATCCTTATGGCTTCCAGTCTGGCTACTGGAGCAAAGGTTTGATCAAAAATAATACCTTCTTCTTGCCTATATCCTTTAGCAACCAGTCTTGCTTTATTCTTAATGATGACCCCTTGTTCATCCATCTTATTCCTGTAGATCCACTTTGTTCCTATTATATTGTGGTCTTTAGGTTTAGGAATAAGTTCCCAGACCTTGCACCTCTTGAACTGATTAAGCTCTTCTTGCATTGCCTCAGTCCATTGTGGATCTAGTATGGCTTCTTCAAACTTCTTAGGTTCAACTTGAGATAGAAAATTGGAGTAGATTGCTGCATTCATGTTTCTGCTCCTGGTTTGTACTCCTTGTCTTGGATCTCCAATAATCTGCTCTACTGGATGATCTCTTAGATGCCTGTTGGCTGGAGGCATCCTAACTTCTGGTTGAACCTCTTCAGCATCTCCATCATTCTGTATTCCTTGAACTTATTCTGCAATTGGTACATGTAGTTCTCCCCCTGGACAATAGCCACTGTCTTCTACTTGCTGTCTTGCAGCAGGTACTTCTTCTATAGTAAGCTTGTCCATCTTCTTTGTTAAACCTGTGGGGCTGCATACACTACTAGACAACTCATTGTTAATAATTTTAGTCTCATCAAAAACTACATATACAGATTCTTCTACAACTTATGTAGACAAGTTGTAGACTCTATAAGCCTTACTATTGTTGCTGTACCCAACAAAATTTCCCTCTTGGGACTTGGGAGCAAACTTAGTCAAGTAAGACTTCCCATTGTTAAGTATGAAGCACTTGCAACAAAAGATCCTGAAGTAGGATAGGTTTGGTTTCCTGCCTTTCACAACTTCATAGGGGGTCTTGTTTAGTCCTTTAGTGATGGTAGCCCTATTTATAACATGGCATGCAGTATTAACTGCTTCAGCCCAGAAATATTCTGGCAGTGATGTATCACTTAATAGGGTCCTACCAGCCTCTATCAAGGTCCTATTCTTCCTCTCAGCAATGCCATTTTGCTGAGGTGTTCTAGGTGAAGAGAATTCTTGAAATATCCCAAAGTCTTCACATAGTTTTGTCATGCTATCAGACTGAAATTCAGTACCATGGTCACTTCTAATCTTGACCACTGTACTGTTTAGTTCATTCTGAATTTGCTTGACAAAGCTATAGAAGACACTAGGTGTTTCAGATTTCTGTCTTAAGAAGAACACCCAGGAAAACCTTGAGTAGTCATCTACAACTACAAAGGTATAGACCTTCCTACCTAAGCTGTGAAATGGCATTGGACCAAAGAGATCCATATGCAAGAGGTATAAACACCTCACATCATCTTTGTTTTCTATGCTTCTAAAGGTGGATCTAGTCTGCTTGCCCTTTTGACAAGCTGAGTAAATGCCATCTTTAACACACTTAACTTGAGGACCATTCCTCACTAACTCTTTGCTAAAGAGTTTGCCAATAGTCTTGTAGTTAAGATGGGCAAGCCTCTTGTGACATTTGACATAATGAGAGACTGTCTCATCAGCTACAAGACACACTGGAGAACCATTGTTCTCAACCATAATGTCTAAGCAGTAGACATTCCTTTTCCTATAACCAGTCAAAATGATCTCTTGATCAGTTGACCTCCTGATATGACAACCATTTTTAACAAATGAGATGTCATACCCTACATCACTTAATTGACTTATACTTATTAGGTTGAGTTTCAACCCTTTAACATAAGCCACTTGAGTAATGGTAACCAAGTTACTAGAAATGTTACCAAATCCTTTGATGATTCCTTTTTCAGAACCACCAAAGGTGACTTTTGGACCATCTTTTATTGGAATGTAGTCCCTTAGTAATCTTCTAGTTCCAGTCATATGTCTGGAACATCCACTGTCCAAGTACCATGTTGGGGTATGGCCACTTGGACTCACCTGCAAAACAGATTAATGAACCTTAGAACCCAAAGTATTCTTGGGTCCTTGGTACTTGTTAGTTTGCAACTTGATAAAGCTACCTGCAGGCCTTCCAACAGGTAGTTTGCTACTCACTTTGGCACTAGCATTGTGCCAACAGTCCATTGCAAAATGGCCAACCTTGCCACAGCACCAACATTCAAACTTATTGTACCTTTGCTTAAGTACTGTCTTTGCTTTCTTATCTACAACAGTCTTGTTGAATGTTGGGGCTTTGCCCTTGGACTTGGACTTGGACTGCTCAGTCCTTGCAGGTTTAATAAAACCCAGTCCAGCCTTGCCTTTATGATGAACAAATTCATCAATTAAAGGTAGCACTGACTTAGGTTTAGAAAACCTAGCAATAAGCTCTCTCTCTTTCTGAAGATTAATCTCCAGACTCTTGATTTGATCATTCTTAAAGGTGATAGTCCCCATCTGAATCACTGTTATGTGCTTCAGTCTGGCTATCTCATTAAGCTTTTGATCAAATAACTTCTCAGAATCTGTTGCAGTAGATTTGAGATCAGCAATTTCCTTTGCCTGACTTTTGGCTAGGGACTTTCTCTTCTTATAAGCTTTCAACAACACTTTATATTCATCTATCAGCTGATGAATATCATCCTCAGACTCAGATACACTTTCATCACTTGATGAAGATGAATCTGATTCTGTACTGGCACAAGAAACTGAACTTAAAGTTGAACTTTGCACCTTACTGGGTCCTGGCTGCTCCAGGATTTTGTCACTCTCTGTCAAAGCCATTAGCCCTTGGCCTTGGCTGTCTTCTTGTTTATATATAGACTCCATGATCTGTATGAATTCTTCTTCTTCTTCTTCTTCAGCAAATAGCCCTATGTATGCCTCAGCATCAGACTCAGTTTCTGAAGAAGAGATATCTGACAGAGTCTTCTCCTTCTTGGCAACAAAAGACTTCTCTTTCTTGCCTTTGAAATAAGTCTTCTTCCTGTCACTAGACTCCTTTCTCTTTTCAGGACAATCTGCAACAACATGGCCTTGTCTATTGCAGCAATATCAAACTATTTTTGAAACAGTTGCCTTGCTAGATTTAGTCCTCTTCCTGTCCTTCTTTGAAGCCTTTTTATTCTGATATATGTCTTCTTTTCCCTATGAAGTAGAAGGCCTTGACCTCCACTGTTTCTTCTTCAAGAATTTCTGAAAGTGTCTAGTGAAGGCAGCAAAGTCTTCATCACTTTCACTGCTTTCAGACTTTGTGCTGACAGACTCATCTGACTCTAATTCAGCTACCTTTGGAGGTGGAGTTGGTGACTTACCCCTGTACTTTCTGGGGGCTTCTATCTTGAAAGCTACTGTTCTTTCCTTGTGTTCAGTTCTTGTTGATTTCTCCTCCTCTTTCCTCACTGTCAACTGCATCTCATATGACAACAATTTGCCAAACAGTGTAGGTGGAGGAATTTCTCCCAACTTAGCCATTTCTCTGATGGCACAGATCTTGGTGTCCCAATCTTTAGTTAGGGACATTAGGAACTTGTCATTTAGTTCATAATTACTGAACTCTCTTCCATAAGACATGAGTTCATTCACTATCCTGTAGAACTTCTTATAGCACTCAGTTATGCTATCACCCTTTCCTTGTTTTAAACTTTCATACTCCTAATTTAGCAAGGAATTTCTATCTTGCCTAACTTCTTCAGAACCCTCCATATACACAATAAGAGTATCCCACATTTCTTTGGCTGTCTTACAGTGTATTAGATTCTGAAAAGTTGCATCATCTATGACACTCACTATAATGTTTTATGCCCTTTTGTCCATGGTGGCTAGGACAATCTCATCCTTAGTCATTTCAGAGAAATCCTTTGGGATTCTCTGATTTGCATCTAGAACTGATATCTTCATGGGCACATAAGGCCCTTCCTTTACTGTGATGTATATCCTAGGGTCTGAGGCTTCCATAAACAGCCTTACCCTTTCCTTCCAGATCCCAAATATCTCTTTCCTGTATAGAGGTAATTTCATGGATCCCAATTCCTTGTGATTCTCAGAGGAACCCATGGTTCTTGATTTTTTTGAATCTGTAATATGACTTAGACTGAATCTGCCAATCAGGATCTTCTCAGACTGTTAGTCCTTTTTGAGCAACCTGGCTCTGATACCACTTGAAAGATATAGTACCTAAACAACTAGAGGGGGGGGGGGTGAATAGGTGACCAAATTCTTTTTAAACTTTAATGGCAGCAATCAGTATATAACACAGAATCTATACTACTTTTGCACAGCAATCACACAACATTCACAATCACAGCAGACACAGAGTTTTATAGTGGTTCCCCAAGCTTTGGGTACATCCACTTTCCCCCTTCGCCTATCTAGCAGTGTACTAGATTCGGCCAAACTTCACCACTATCTCAGAACCCAAATTGGTTCCTACACCTCAGGCCCAAGGCCCTACAACTCAGCTTTTCCACAAAGCCTACACTCAGCCACAAAGGCCTACACTCAGCCAACAAGGCCTACACTCAGCCACCAAGGCCTACACTCAGCCACCAAGGCCTACACTCAGAGATTTCAATCTCCTACACTCAGGCTCCCAAGCCCTACACTCAGCCTTTATAATTACAGGCTTACAAACACTCAGATCCAAAGGATCTTACAAGATAAAAATGAATTTACAAATGGTAACTCAGCAACTCAGAAATAAGAGAAGGGAGTTGTGAGTTTCTTGATGAGTTCTTGGAAGAACTAAGCTGGATTCAATCTGACTTAGCTTTCTTCAAAGCTTCTTGAAAGTAGAACTCAATAAGATTGACTCCTTCTGCAGTTGATCCTTGACCTCTGCTACTTAGAATTCAGAATAAATCTGAACACTTCTTCTCAGCCTAGTTCCAACGGCTGATTTCTTGGATGGAGCCCTCTCTCTCCAACTTCTTAGATCTGCACTTGGACAGCTAGATCTTCTTGTATTGATACTTGAACAACTATGTGTACCACTTCAACAACTACTTGAACTACTATTTCTGTAGACTGTATGAGCCTATTTATAGGCCTTCTTCATGGTAACCGGCTGGTTCGGTTCATAACTGTCTTCTGACAACTCTGACAAGTGCTGTAGACCGGCTGGAACGGCAGCTGTCAAGTCATCCAGTCAATTCTTGAAAGTTCTCTAACTGTCTGAAAGTGTCGAGACTTTCTTTCTTTAAATGTCGACACTTAAAGACCAAGTGTCGACACAAGTTGTGTAAGTGTCGACACAAGTCTACAAGGTGTCGACACAACTCCTTGTGTTGTAGATTCTATGTCTCGACACAGTTTCTTCTGCATGTGTCGACACTGAAATTGAGTGTCGACACAAGTACTTGATCTTCTATCTTTTGCTGAATTCTTCTAAGTGTCGACACATCTCCTTTGTGTCGACACAACTTCTTGTGTTGAATCTGTTAAGTGTCGACACTGCTTCTTGGTGTCGACACATAGTCTTCTATGTTGATACTTGCTGAGTGTCGACATAGCTCCTTGTGTCGACACTTGATTCTTCTGTTGAGACTTCAGTTGAGTGTCGACACATTCCCTTAGTGTCGACACTTGTACTTAGAATATTTTGTTGATCTTTCTGTTCTTTGCTAAGTGTCGACACAGCTCCATGTTTCGACACTTTCTTAAGTGTTGAGTCTTCAGCTGAGTGTCGACACATTGTTCTAGGTGTCGACACTTACTTCATGTGTTGACTCTTCTGTTGAGTGTCGACATATTGTTCTGAGTGTCGACACTTACTTCAAGTGCTGACTCTTCTGTTGAGTGTCGACACATTGTTTTGGGTGTCGACACATACTTCAAATGCTGACTCTTCTATTGAGTGTCGACACATTGTTCTGAGTGTCGACACTTATACTTAGTCTCTGCTGACTTTTGCTGAGTGTCGACACAGTGCCAAGTGTCGACACTTTCTTGTGTAGACACAGTTCTTCTAGGTGTCGACACTGCTGTTAAGTGTCAACACTGCTTTACTGTACTTTCTTCATTGAGTGTCGACACAGCTCCTTGTGTCGACACTTTCTGTCTGGTGTCGACTCTGCATCCCAGGTGTCGACCCAATGACTCCAAGTGTCGACACTGCTTGCCTGGGTGTCGACACAAGCTTTCTTAAGTGTCGACACTTTCCCTCTGGGTGTCGACACATGGACTTAGAAACTTTTTGCTTCAGTCCAGAAATTACTTAACCTGCACAAGTAAACTCAACATACATCAAATACATTATGATGTATATCATTGAGTTGGGTGAGGCTTCTTCAAATCAGGTACATTTAAACCAATGTACCCAACACCCATTCTGGTAGATTCACATTTTGTGGTTCTTGAACTTCTTCAAGTTTTACCTTAACAGTCTTTCTAATTAAGAACTCTTTCTAAAGAAATACACCAGTCCTTGCGACAAACACTTTGCCCTCGAATGGTAGATAGAAATAGTACCCTTTAGTTTTCTTAGGATACCCCACAAGATAACACTTATCTGATTTGGGTTCCAGCTTGTCAGGCATTTGACGTCGCATATATGCCTCATAGCCCTGAACCTTAATGAACGACATACTAGGATGCTTCCCAGTCCATATATCATATGGTGTCTTTAGAACTGCTTTCGTTGGAGCACGATTTAGTGCAAAAGCAGCAGTTTCTAGAGCAAAACACCAAAAGGAAACAGGAAGATCTGCATGACTCATCATCTACCGTACCATGTCTAACCAAGTACGATTCCTCCGTTCAGACACACTATTATGCTACGGTGTTCTAGATGGAGTGAGCAGTGATACAATAAAACACTCTTTCAGATGATCACGAAACTCATGACTCAGGTATTCGCCACCTCGATCAGATCAGAGTGCTTTAACCTTCTTACCCAACTGATTCTCTAATTCGTTCTTAAACTCTTTGAAACTTTCAAAAGTTTCGGATTTGCACTTCATAAGATACATGTATTTGTATCTACTGAAATCATCAATAAATGTAACAAAGTAGAAATACCCACCTCTAGTCATAAAACTCATGGGTCCACATACATCACTATGTACTATACCCAAGAGATCATCAACCCTCTCATTATTCCTAGTGATAGTGACCTTAGTCATCTTGCCTAACAAACAAGATTCGCATCTCTCAAATGATTCATAATCAAATGAGTCTTGGATATATATTTCTCATTTATATGGCCCAAATGACAATGCCAAAGATATGTTGGGTTTGAGTCATTCGTTCTTAGTCTCTTAGTATTTTCTATATTATAGATCTGATGGTATAAGTTCAAAACATATAAACCGTTAAATATTTGGGCTACACCATAACAAACATCATTCTTAAATATAGAACAACAATTGTTCTTAATAATAAAAGAAAATCCAATCATGGCCAAACATGAAATAAATATAATGTTTCTAGTTATAGAAGGAACAAAATAATAGTTATCTAGTTCTATTACAAGCCCACTGGGCAAAGAAAGATGGTAAACCCCTACGAAGACAGCAACAACTCTTGCTCCACGCAGGTCTACCTCTCCTTTACTAAGTAATCTTCTCCTTCCTAGTTCCTGCACATTTATACAAATGTGAGAACCACATCTGGTATCCAATACCCAGGATGAGGGAGCAAAAAGGTTTATCTCTATAATATAGATACTTGAAGCGGAAGTCATACCTCCCTTAATCCTTTGCAGACCCTCAATGTACGAAGGACAATTCCTCCTCCAATGACATGCCTTGCCATAGTGGTGGCACTTTCCCTCTTTCAACAAGCCTTTCTTCAGTGCTGAAGACTTGGGATTCAGAGCATACTTAGGTCCTACCTTCGTCTTCTTGAAGTCTTTGGCCTTGCCCTTGCCTTTATGCACCATTAGTATGGGGCTAGCAGGCTTAGCCTTCTTCATATTGATCTCGGAAGTTCTTAACATGCCTAGGATCTCGGGCAGTGTATTGTCTATTTCATTCATGTTATAGTTTAAGACAAACTGCTCATAACTGTCTGATAATGATTACAGGATCAGGTTTGTGGCCAACTCTTGGCCCAGAGGGAAACCTAGTCTCTCAAGATTGTTTATATACCCAATCATCTTGAGTACGTGAGTTCCTACTAGGTCTCGAGCTCCAATCTTACACTGGAACAACTCCTTAGTGACGTCAAATCTCTCTTGACAGGCTTGACCTTGAAACATTTTCTTGAGATGCTCGTCAATTTCCTTGCAACCCATGTTCTCATGTTGCTTTTGGAGCTCAGAGTTCATAGTTTCCAACATGAGACATTCGATGTCTAAGGAGTCGTCAAGATACTTCTTATAAGCATCCTTATCAACACTATGTGTATTCACGACAGGCTCATTAGGGGATTCCTCTTCAAAAACATAAAGCTTGCTCTCTTGATTGAGAATAATTCTCAAGCTCTTGTACCAGTCTAAGTAATTAGTCCCACTCTGCTTTTCCTTCACAAGGATGGCCCTTAGGGATAGGGTAGAATGTGAACCATTTGCCATGGAAATTCTACAAGAATAAATGCAAAGTAAATCAGTACTACATTTCAAAATACATTTTATAATTTCAATTAGGACTTTAATCAAAATAACTCTAACTATTTTTATCAAACTGATAACCCTCGATATCAATTCGAAGAGTTTGACGAGTAACCCTCTTAGTGGACCAGATCCATATTTCACTGACACTATGAGTCAGCCGTGGCTTTCCTCTCACAATGCAATTATTTAGGTAGACAACGCTTGCCAATTGCATCACAATGCAACTCTTGTATGGCTGGTGAATAACTCTTTATTCGCATCCATCATATGGTGCATGCCAATCCCATGCCTCTAGGCACTCAATCTTTGAGGTCACCCAGTTAAGTCAGCCTGATGTTGACAGTGGTATATCACAATTATCTGCTCTCATCCTTACTTAGAAAGATTAATGCATCTTGTTTTGGCAATCCCACACTTCATCGATCGAGGCAAGAAGAGTGTAAACCATCAGAAGGCATCCAAATACTTAATATTACTTAAGGTAATTTAGATATTTGATTAACTCTTTAATCATGGTTAGCAATAAATCAGTGTGCACATCAAATAAAATAAAATTTGCAGCAATCATAATCTAAATGCATCCTAGATGAGCACAACAAAATCATCAACACTTGATGAACTGTGCTAAATCTGAATATCTAGAACACTTCTAAATCTTCAGATTTACATGTTCTGAATATGAGCAACACCAACTCCACTTACACAGTAGACAAGCTCGTCTCTCTATGTGAGACTCAAAATCTAACACACTTGGTTCCACGAACCAACAAGAGGGAGAGTTACTGTTAAGGAGTAATAATAAAGAAATCACGTGCGTTCTTGGTGGGATGCCAAGAATAGATTTAAACATTTTAGAACACTTCTAAAATCTCCAAATCTACACTCCATGGATTTAGCAACTTCTGAAATGATGAATATTGCCCGAACCTCCCTCTGATACCACTGTTGTGTTTTTCTACACGACGCAACACTTGTGCGTGACAGAAATAATGAACAAGAAAAGCCCAAAGAATTCAGATCTGACAATATTCATGAATCAAGAAGTAAAGTTTGCTGTAAATAAAATTATCTTTGAGAGATTGAGTCTATACTCAACCAATATACTCCAGGAAAATCAGCTGGCCACTAAGCGGCTCCAATCCTGAGTGCAGAAAGTATATCCGCACCTCTACAGGAAATCCACACGATCGGGAGTGCCCACAACCATTTGTCAAATAAGCACTAGGTAGGGATAAGACACTCAGTGTCTCCATAGACTGCTAGATCTGTTGACGGATAGGCGGAGGCAACACTTACCTGGATCGGGATCGGCAACAGCGACGACGAAGGCAGAACGGCTTCCGTCAGGCTTTCAGGTCTACCGCCTTTCGCATAGTATAGCTCGTGTGCTAAAAAAGAATAATCACACGCCATAGAAACTCTAAAACTTCCTATTTATACCCAAGGAATAAACAGAATAGTTCTACGGCTATCCGCAGACCCAAGACTTAGAATACAGAATTTCGGCCATACAACCCTTGTCTCGATGAATCGTCAAGTATCCATGGCATGTACGATGAATCGTGGAGTATCATCTTATACTCGACAAATCGTCGAGTATCCATACGATACACGATGAACTCAACGCCATCCCCAGTAGACTAAACACTTGACTTTGTGAAGGCGTTGAGTGGACTCAACGCTCTCAACGCTTTCTACACCATACTCGTCGATTCATCATATGACTCGACGAAGGCATTGAGTGCACTCAATGCACTCAACGCCTAAGTGCCAGATCCGTCGAACCAACCTTTGACTCGATGAAGGCGTTGAGTGGACTCAACGTACTCAACGCCTAAGACCTGGATTCGGTGAATCAACACCTTGACTCAACGAATCGTTGAGTAAGCTCAACATACTCAACTCTTAAATATGATACTCGACGAATCGCTGAACACACTCAATGCTTAAGTGTGATGCTCGACGAATCACTGAGTATACTCAACACACTCAGTGCAACCATTCGACGAGTTAACCCTTAACTCGACGAAGGCGATGACTGGTCTCAAAGCACTCGACGCTATTCCACCTGACTGAGCTAAGTCTTTTTCAACTCATCATATGAGCTATATCATACAAATCCAATCTTCCAATTTCTCCACAATCTAATGTGCGACCCTGATAGGCTCATATTGAGTTGAGAGTGAGTCCACATGCTTGATCACTTCCAGATCACAATGGTGACACCAACAAGTTTCTCATCATGTACACAAATAACAAGCGCCGCTCTCAATATAATTTGATGTTGTGCAATCTTTTTCATATAAAGTGTTCAGATCTCTTAAAGGAAGACTTTGGCCTCTCCCTTACAGTGTTCAGATCTACCAAAAGGAGACTCTAATATCTCCCATATAGAGTGTTCAGATCTCCCAGAAGGAGACTCTAAGCTCTCCCTTACAAAGTGTTGGGATCTCCCAAAAGGAGACTCCGGCCTCTCCCTTATAGAGTATTCAGATCTCTCAAAATGAGACTCCGACCTCTCCATTACAAAGTATTCAGATTTCTCAAAAGCAAACTCCGACGTCTCCATATAGAATGTTCATATCTCCCAAAAGGAGACTCGGGCCTCTCTCTCACAAAGTGTTCGACTCTCCCAAAAGGAGACTCCAGACTATCCCTTATAGAGTGTTCGTGCAACATCCCAACTTTTATTGGGCAACTACAACCCTAGTGGGCCTAATAAAGTGACTTGAACATTTACCCAAGACCCATAATAAGGTAGGAGAGGACCCTGTTTGGGGATTTTTGAGCCAGAAAACTCTGATTTGAGTTCTATTAGTTCCTATGGCCACGTATAGTCAATACGAGTGCGTTGAAACTCATTCCATTAAATTTTGAGGTCATATGATTGATATAACATTCCTTGTAGAACGTCGTGAATACTAGAATTTTGAATATTGAGCTAAACAACTTTGACTTGAGTTTTATCAATTCATATGGCCTCGTACAGCCAGTACGAGCAGAATGAAACTTATTGCATTGCAATCCAAAGTCAGATGACGAATATGACCGTTTTAGCCTTTTTAGTGCGCCGTGACATGCAAATTTTGGATATTTAGCAAATAAACTTCGATTTGACCCTAATCAATGGCATTGGATTCCTATGGTCAATGTAATACCCCAGTTTTCTAGAACTTGAGGCTCTGGGAGATACTGCACAATATCACCCAGCGGTAGCCTTCTTTGGTAGAGACCGGTGCATCAAGACGAAGCGTCGAGTGGTACTGCACGACGTTAGTTAGCTATAGCTCAGCAGTAGCACCTTTTCTTTAAGACAAAGGCGTTGAGATGAAAGCATTGAGACTGTTAGAGCTTGAGGAGACCGAGAGGACTGGTGTCTAACCGCAACGGTATATCTATCTCAATGACCTAGCGGTTTGGTTTAGTGGTCTGGTGGTGAACATCGACTTGTGGTTAGGTGGACAACAACAGTGGCGGTCTGGGGGATAGCTGCAGCAACGGTCTAGAGGATAGCCGCAGTGGTCTGAATAAAGCAGCAGCGGTCTGGCAGAAAGCTGCTGTAGCGGGCTGTCGGTTAGTCGTAGTGCTCTGAATGAAGCCGCAGTAGTCTGGCAGAGTGCAACAATAGTGGTCGGGAGGAGAGCTGCAGTAACGGTCTGAATGAAGCCACAATGGTCTAGTTGAAGCCGCAACATTAGACAGATGGTTAACCGCAACAATGGTCTGGTGGCAACCCGCGGTTACAGTCCGATAGCTTGCAGCAGCTGTAGTCTGGTAGATAGCCGCAACTGCGGTCTGGTGGCAACCCGTAGTTGCGGTCTGGCGGCCTATACCAGCGGTCTTCCCTGGCAGATAGACAACTTTGCTAGTTGCCGATTGGTGTTTTATTATTTGTTGTATAGTGGGCGGTTTGACCATGTCAAACCGCATAGACCGCCCGACTTGTATTTAGTCCTACATCGGTTGTTGTATTCTTTCATCTCCCCTGATTTCTATAAATAAGGGGGCATACCTATGTAATGATAAACTTTTTGGAACATTAAAATTTGCCTTTATTTAGCTCTTTTTCACTTGGTATCAGAGCTAATCGGTCCTTTGCTCCAATTTGCGTGGCTTCTATTCTGTCCGCGCGAATTCCCTCCCTGCCCTCCATTGCTTCTCTTTCTATCCGAATGATTTCTCTCTGAGTCCATTTCTGTTTCGGCTTATGCCCTTCTTGGTCGCGCGGTTTTCTTATACGCATGCTTCCTTTGCTTATCCTCCTCTTTTCTCTTCTACATGCGGTTTCTCTAACCGCTACGGGCTCCACATCCTATTCACGACTTTTTTTCTTGCCGCTGGTGTGTTACCACCTTGACCATACGATCTTTCTCTTCTCTGTTGCGGGTTCTGCATCCTGGTCGCGACTTATTTTCTTGCCTCTGGTGTGTTGCCACCTTGACCATATGTTCTTTCTCTTCTCTATTGCGGGTTGCACATATTGGTCCCAACATCTTTCCTTCTACTGGTGTGTTGACACCGAGACTGTGCGGTCTCTCCTCTTGTACTTGCGGTTTGTTTGCATTGTTTTGTCCATGCAGTTTGTTTTGTGAAACTGTGCGGTTTCTTTCTGTTTTCTATGGACACTCCATCTACTCTCTCTGTTCCTCCTTCTCTTTCTACTTTTCCTTATTTACTTCTGGTAATTTGGGGATTGCTTCAAAGCTTACTGGTCTAAATTACCCTGACTTGAATGTCTCTTTCATTTTTCTCTGGTGTTCTCAGCGCAAATGTCATCATTTGACTTATGATCCCCCTCTTTCTGGATCTGTTTCTTTTGATGATTGGGATGCTTCTAATGCATTGCTGCGGACTTGGTTGGCCAACAGCTTATCTGACGAGTGCCTTCCCATCATCCGATATGATCCGACGGTTAAGGTTTCCTGGAATCATCTTGCTGCCTTGTATTACAAGGGAGCCCAAACTTCACGCATTTGTACTCTGTATGCCGATATTTTCGCTCGACCAGTCATGACTCCTGCTTCTGTCTATCAGGAGGTTCAGACTCTTGGTGCTAAAATTCTTCAGCATCACCATTTTTCTGCAGATCTGGCTGAGCAACACCCACATTTTAAGGAGCTTTTGGTTGTTTGCTATCTGCTTCGCCTACCGGATTCCTATAATATGATCCGCCAGCAAATTCTAGGAGAGGCGGATACTCCAACTCTGGATGCTACTGCAGCTAGGATGTCTGTTTTTTACTACTCTTCTTCAACATCCTTGCTCTCCTCTCCATCTCCATCTCCTGATCTTGTGGCTCATCCAGATCATCATGACATCTCTGGTGGCCATGGCGACCGTACTAGTGGCTGTGGTGGTGGCCGTGGTTCCTGCAAGCAACTTGTTTTCATTGTGGCTGACTTGGTCACTTGGTTGATTGGTGTTGGACCAAGTATCCCCATCGTCATCCAACATCAACTGATTCCTCCAAGCCATCCACATTTTATCTTGCTACTTCTGAAACTGCTCTGTTGGTTACTACAGGTAGGTGGCTTATTGATTCTGGTGCAACAAATCATATGACCAACAATTCTCTCCTTTTATCTTCTCTTGACAAGAGCAACCGGTTACCTCCGATTTTTATTGCGGATGGTTCTCCTTCTCCAGTTTGTGGGTCCGGCACTTGCATATTATTCACTCTCTTCAGCTGCAGGACACCCTTTATGTCCCGAATTTTCCATGCAACCTTCTTTCTGTTACCGCTCTTTGTAAACAGTTGTATTGTGAAGCTATTTATATTGCCTTTACTTGTGCTTTTCAGATTCCTCATTCCAAGGAGGTGATTGCTACTGGGACTGAGAGCGGCGGCTTGTTGTACCTTGATCCGACTTCTGCTTTTTTTGCCTCTTCTGCTCTACTTCAGTGACATCTTCTCCTTGGGCATCCTCCTCCTCGCATTCTTTATCAGCTTCTGCCAGATTTACTTCGCGGCTATTCTACTCTGAATTATGAAGCTTGTCAGATTGACAAACATCACCAGTCTTATTTTCCTGCTAAGCAGGGCCGCAGTTCTTATCGTCCTTTTGATTTAGTTCATTCTGATGTTTGGGGTCCTGCTCCCCTTCAAACTGTTGTTAGGGGTTGTTTATATTTTGTTACATTCATAGATGATTTTTCCAGGTGTACGTGGTTATATTTGTTCCTCGACCACTTTGAGATTTTCTCTATTTTTTCTACTTTTTATAATGAAATTCGTACACAATTTGATACCCCTATTAAAATTTTTCGTACTGATAATGTTAAGGAATACCATAGTCATCAGTTTGCTTCGTTTTGTTTGGATCATGGAATAGTCCATCAAACTACTTTCCCTTATACTTCCCAACATAATGGTGTTGCTGAACATAAGAATCACCATCTTTTAGATGTGGCTCGTAGTCTTCTTACTCATATGCATGTTCCCCGGTCTTATTGGGGTCATGCAGTTCTTCTTTCATGTTTTCTCATTAATCGAGTTCCGTCTTCGTTTCTTAATGGGAAAACGCCCTTTTCTATTCTCTATCCTGATTAGACACCCATTCCGTTATCTCTTCGTGTCTTTGGTTGCACAACATTTGTTCACTCTCCTGCTTCTGGACATGACAATTTTTTCCTCATTCTGTGAAGTGCATCTTTTTGGGCTATTGTCCGACACAGAAAGGGTATTGCTGTTTTGATTCTATTCTTCGGCTACAGTATGTGTCGGTGGATGTTACTTTCTTTGAGAATACTCCCTTCTTTTCTTCTTCCTCTCTTCCTTCTTCTTCGGATGGTTCTTCTTCTCCCGATGTCCCGACACCTCTTCCGGATCCTGCCCTGCTTTCTTCATCTCCTATATCTGATTCTTCTCCTTCTGACTCCTCTACTGTCCCTACTTCTTCTCCTGAGCCGCTGCAACCAGCACCCGGGCCAGTAATCTCTTCTTTGGATGGGGCTGATACAGTATAAAGGTCCGATTTGGATCTTCCGATTGCTCTTCGGAAAGGTGTTCGCTCCTACACCCAACATCCTCTTTAGGCTGCGATCTCTTATGCTTAGCTCTCTCCTTCATCTAGGAGCTTTGCTCTAGCCCTCTCGACTAATATTGTTCCCGCCTCGTATCAAGTTTCTCTTGTTATCACTCATTGGAAGGATGCTATGGATGAAGAGATGCATACTCTTACTAAACGGGATAATTGGACTCTTGATCCTACACCTCCAGGTGCTGATGTAGTTGGCTGTCATTAGATCATTGTCATTTAGTTTCTACCTGATGGATCAATTGATCGTTATAAGGCCCTGCTTGTTGCCAAAGGTTTTATACAGACTTATGATGTGGATTTCTTTGATACTTTCTCTCCCGTGGCAAGGATTACTACAATCTGTGTGCTCTTTTCAGTGGATGTCAACCGAGACTGGGAAATGTCTCAGCTGGATGTGAAAAATCCTTTCTTTATGGAGATTTATAAGAAACTATCTATATGGAGCAACCTCCTGGGTATGTTGCTTATGGGGAGTCTCAGGTCTATAAACTGCGAAAGACAATCCATGGTCTTAAGCAAAGTCCCAGGGCCTGGTTTGATAAGTTCAATGAGGTCATTTCTTTGGTTGGGTTTGCTCGAAGTACAGTGAATCATTAGTTATTCATTCGCAAGACATTGTCTGGTCTTATTGTCCTTGCTGTTTATGTGAATGATATTCTTCTCACAGGAGATGATAGAGAAGGTGTGGATATGACAAAGAAGCATCTTCTTAAGCATTTTGTTATTAAAGATATGTGGTCTCCAAAATATTTCTCGGGTATTGAAATATCTAGGAACCAAGATCTGTTGTTCTATCACAAAGAAAGTATGCCTTGGACCGCTTAAAAGAGACATAAATCCTTGGGGCTAAACCTGCTCGTTCTCTAATGACGGTTGGAGATAATAAGTGTTGGAGTGAGGAATCTCCTCTTTTGGAGGATGTTACCAGGTACAGACAACTTATAGGGAAACTCATTTATTTGACAGTCCCAAGACCAGATATTTGCTATGCAGTAGGAAGAGTGAGTCAGTTTATGCAAGCTCCTAAGGAGTGCAATATGGTATCGACAATGAAGATTCTAGAGTATGTGAAAGGTGCTCAAGGGAAAGGACTTCTGTTTCAGAAGAGGGGACATTTGAAGGTTTAGGCATATTCTGAGGTGAGCTATGCAGATGATAAGGAAGATAGGAAGTCCACATCAAGATTCTGCACTTTTATTGGTGGGAATTTGGTCAGCTGTAAGAGAAAGAAATGAGCTGTTGTCTCCAGGTCAAGCGCAGAAGCTGAGTATAGGAGCATGACTCTAACTACTTGCGAGCTGAAGTGGTTACAGATACTTATGCTTGATTTCAGAGAGCTTTATGATCATCCTATACCAATGTTCTGTGATAATAAGCCAGTCATATATATTTCGAGGAATCCTGTCTTCCATGAGAGGACGAAGCATATCGAGGTTGATTGCCACTTCATTAGAGTGGAGATTTTGAAGAATCAGATTTGCACTCTATTTGTTAATATAGAGAGAGAACTACCTGATTTATTCACCAAGCTAGTTACTCCTTCCGAGGAGGTTTATAGCAAGATGGGCATGGTCGATATATATGCTCCAGCTTGAGGGGGAGTGTTGGAGCTTAAGCAGACCAGGCGCACTGGTGTATAACCGCAACAGTCTATCTATCTCAACGACCTAGTGGTTTAGTCCAGCAGTCTGGTGTTGAACCTTAGCTTGTGGTTAGGTAGACTACAACAGTGGCGGTCTGGGGGATAGCCGTGATAACGGTCTATAAGTTAGTCGCAGCGGTTTGAATGAAGTAGCAGCTGTCTGGCAAAAAGCCGCAGTAGCGGGCTATCAGTTAGCCACAATTGTTTGAATGAAGCCGTAAATGGTCTGGCAGAGATCAACAACAATGGTCTGGTAGAGAGCCTCAACAGCAGTCTGGATGAAGCTGCAGCAGTCTGGTTGAAGCTGTAGCGGTCTGGTTGAAGCCGCATCAGTGGACAGATGGTTAACCACAACTGCGGTCAGGTGGCAACCCGCGGTTGCAGTCCAATAACTTGCAACAGTTGCAGTCTGGTGGATAACCTTAACTACAGTCTGGTTGCAACCCGTAGTTGTGGTCTCTTGGCTTGTACCAGCGGTCTTCCTTGGCAGATAGGAGACTTTACTAGTTACCGACTGGTGCTTTATTATTTGTTGTATAGTGGGCAGTTTGACCATGTCAAACAGCGTAGACCGCCCGACTTGTATTTAGTCCCACATCAGTTATTGTATTCTCTCATCTCCATCGATTTTTATAAATAAAGTGGCATACCTATGCAATGATTACCTTTTTGGAGCAATAAAATTTACCTTTATTTAGCTCTTTTTCACAGAGACGAACACATTGAGAGATTACCGTACAACGGTATCGCTACCACTAGCGGTAGCGGGGAGTTCTGTAGAGGTAGGCGGCTTTGTGAGCTACTGCGACATGGTAGGTAGCTACTGCCAAACAGTAGCAGGCGAAAGCAGTTTCGTATCTGGTGAAATTAGGTCGTCCAATCTTCATAGAATTAGATCCATTGGCCCAGAATCTTCCGTCCCTAAACTTTAAGTAGGGTTGAAGAAATCTTTTCCCTCATTCCTCTCATCCTTGGGTTAGGGTTCGGGTTTTGGGAGTGTTTGGAGGAGGTGGAAGAATAAGAGCATCTTACGCCATTGACGCAACTTCGAAGCTCTGTTCGTCGATCCAAGGCCAGATCCATAGAGAGGATTTGAAGGCGCACACTTTCATCCGTGCAAACCAAGATCTCCATGGCTAAGAAGAGGAGTCGTAAGGTAACGACATTTCTTCTCTTAGTTTTTAGGATGCATGCATGACATCCGTTTTGTTTTTTGCTTTCTTTAAAGCATTTAGGCACCGGATCTCTCAAATGAGAGGGGTTCGGGTTGCCATGGTTCAAGAGGAGCTACTGGGGAGATTGTGTTCGTCCTCATTATGTTGTTGCACTAGAAATCTGCTCCGTTAGTGGATTAGGCATTATCGGTGAACCCGTAATCACGACCGTTTGTCCGATGCAGCGATGTTGCATGATGAGCACTAGTGATTTTACTAGAAATCCAAATGCGTCGAAGATGTTGTTTGTGATGTTTGCCCTCCTTTTCATATGAGAATAAATGGTGATTTAGGGTGTAATTGATAAGGCTGATTGTGAATGCTTAACTTAGTCTCTGTGGTCGGCTGGCTATCCCATGACGTTGCAAGTCAAGTGTGGAGAGTTTCCCGACAAGGCAAGTCCCCTTCTATGAAACTGATAAGAATGCCAAGCTTTGGATAAGCCCGGGCCCATGAGCAGATGGGGTCAAACAAGGGTTCTTAGCGCCAGTTTGTTCGTATGATGGAACTGACGTATGAGTCAAAGCTTGCAGGCAATCCCGAGTTTGAGACCCATAAACGGATGGGGCCTAAGCAAGAGTTCCATGTTATGGCTTGAATGATGTTAGGAGAAATTGGAAGTACCTGTATGGATGATTGTGGAGTGCTATGCATGATGATTTGTTAGATTCTTTTACGCTATAGTGTGCCTTGGGTGAAACCCAAGTTTGCATATTATATGCACCTTTTATTAAATGCTCAAACTAGAAACGTGATTGACGTATATGACATCCAAACCTGATACTTTTATATTTATATACATCAACATACGAAGTGATGACCTGCAGGGTGATGGATTCCCCCGGGGTCCGCTAGGGATGACCGAGACGAGATATATTGGTTATACAGTTGAGGTCAGCATTTGCTGACCCACGTTACAACGAAACTTTTATAGGATAAGGATTGCACACTGGAGAAAGTTCGTCGACCAAAAAGGCCTATACCTTATGAAGTGTTCTCTCTTCCATTAGTTTATGAAGTGTTGAATGTTTTGTTTCATGAACTATAATACGACTTGCACGCCAAGCTAGCCTAGGAGTGTTAAGGCACATTGCTTTATTTGTTATTGATACAATTTTTGACATTTGATTGTTGTAAGGCCTTAAGGCCTTGTTGGACTCCTATATTTGTGGATAAATTCTGTGCTGGTTGCGTATTTCCGCTATCTTGTTGTCTGTGTTTTGAGATGCGTAGTTCTTTATATCACTTTTTA
The DNA here is from genome assembly GCA_039583875.1 of Platanthera guangdongensis. Classification (NCBI taxonomy): domain Eukaryota; kingdom Viridiplantae; phylum Streptophyta; class Magnoliopsida; order Asparagales; family Orchidaceae; genus Platanthera; species Platanthera guangdongensis. Next base: position 34,558,340 of record CM077167.1, on the reverse strand, counting down.
ATGCTAAAGCTGTGACGTATATATGTTGTGGGGCCCTGACCAGACCCATGTTATATGGTAATTACAGGGGAGGTGTTACAATTTGGTATCAGAGGGAGGTTAGTGTCCAAGGTTAGGTTTTGTGGTCGATTTGACGTAATCACATAGTGTAATGAAGTTATCCACATGGGAGTATTGTTGGACCATGAGTGTCCTTGTGTTTTAGTTTTGCGAATGGAACCTAATTCCTATTCTACATTGTTTTTTCTAAGGGTGCTAACAACGAGGAGGGGACGTCGAGGATGCGAGAGGAGCCTTTGGAGAGCAGTGCTACTGCTTCAGGTCCTTTGAGCATGGGTGTATCCCCGACCAATTTTGTTGCATGTTAGCAGAGGCAATGTTAGCGGCCCAACCTGCGGCAGAATCACAAGTTGTGACCCTATTGCTCAGGTGATGACTCCCGTTACCATGGTAGCGACACTTGTCACACCAGGCAGAGGAGCTAGGCCGATGGAGCTGTTGGCTGAGAGAGTTGTTGTCGGGCAAGGAGACCGGCAGATGAAATATTTCCTAAGATTCCATCCTCCAATGTTCAAGGGTGTCGGCACACCGATTGAAGCCGATGACTGGTTGGAAAGGATTCAGGAACTCCTGAGAGTGGCAGAAACACCAGAGGATAAGCAAACCCAATTCACGATCTTCATGCTAGAAGGTGATGCAAAACTATGGTGGGTAAGCCTTAGCCGTTGCTAGTTTCCTGGATGTTCCCCATCCATGGATGAGTTTGCGAATGCCATCTTAGTGAAGTATATTCCATCATCAACAAGGCTAGCTCTTTAGAGGAAGTTTCTGCACTTGTTGCAGCGATACCAAATCGTGGATGAGTACGTGCAGGAATTTACTCATTGAGGTCGTTATGTGAGAATGACCATTGCTGATGATGAGGAGAGGGACAACCTCTTCTATCATGGTTTGACAGAGAATCTGAGGCAACCCCTAATAGCTCTCAAGAATGTGGGCTTCAATGAGTTGGTTGAGGCATATAATATGTTGTAAATTGATATGGAGCGGACCCAATGTCGCAAGGGTTGTACCGTGAAGCAGGAAGAAGGAAACCCTTCTAAATCACAGGGGAAGTCAGAAGGGAATAAGTGGAGGAAGAAACCCCGTACCATCAGGTCAGGAGAGAAGAACTGTATGACTTTGGGGGATATCGTTTCAAGGGACCACAAACATGATAAATGTGTGGCAATCCAGGCCACATAGCTCGATATTATACCAAGGGTGGTGCTGAACTAGAGCCAAGGTAGGAACAATCAGTGCGTTCCGGTCCCAGTACCGCAATTGAGAGTGGTATTGTAGGTTTTGAGAGAGAACCAAATTTATGCTAAGTTCTCGAAGTGCGAGTTTTGGTTAGAGAAGGTGGCATTTTTGGGTCATGTGATTAGTGGTGATGGGGTGGCGGTGGATTCGACGAAAGTTGAGGCCATTAGGGATTGGACAGTTCTGAGAACAATGGTGGAAGTTAGGAGTTTCCTTGGACTAGCCAGGTACTATAGAAGGTTTGTGGAAAACTTCTCGCAGAGAGCTCTTCCCCTCACTTTTTTGACACGTAAAGACCCGAAGTTTGTGTGGACTCAGGAGTGAAAACAAGCATTTGACACCTTGAAGGAAAGGTTGATGTTAGCTCCAATCCTAAGTATTCCTAAAGGGACTGAAGGATTTCAGATTTTCAGCGATGCGTCGGGTTGCGGTTTGGGTTCCGTGTTAGTACAACATGGTAATGTGATAGCCTTTGGGTCTAGATAGTTGAAACCTCATGAGAGGAATTACCCCGTCCATGACTTGGAGCTGGCAGCGGTAATTTTTGCATTATAGTTGTAGTGGCACTATGTGTACTGTGTGAAGGTGGATATCTTCACGGACCACAAAAGACTAAGTACCTTTTGGATCAAAAAGGCTTGAACATGCAGATGCGTAGGTGGGTCGAGTTCCTTGAGGACTATGATGTGGCGATTCAATATACGCCAAACAAGGCCAATGTGATGGCCGATGCCTTGAGTAAAAAATATTTTGGACAAGGGAATTAGATTGAAGCTCACGATGAGCGGTTGGTACGGGACTTTGAGTCCCTTGGCATTGATTGTGTAGCTAGAGGCGAGTCTAGCATGGCTCAGTTGAACAGGATCGAGTTGCAAAGTGACTTATTCGATCATATCTGGGAAGCGACCAGCGTGGATGCAAAGTTCCTACCATTTGTGGTGGAAGCTCAAAAGGTAAAGGTAATACCTAGGAGATGGTTGGTGGGATCTTAAAGAAGGATGGAAGCGTATGTGTACCACAGTTCGGCAATCTCCATGAGGAGTTGATGTTTGAGGCCCATTTCATGATGTAATTCATTCACTCGGGCAGTACAAAGATGTACTTGGATATGAAGAAATCCTTTTGGTGGCCTGGGTTGAAGTGTGATATAGCTTTGTACGTGAGTCGGTGCCAAACCTGCGGCTTAGTGAAGGCTGAGTATTAGAAGCCGGTCGGGTTCCTGAAGCCCCTTCCCATCCCTGAGTGAAAATTTGATGACATCTCCATGGATTATGTGCATGGTTTACCTCGGTCGCAGCAGGGTAATGATGCGATTTGGGTACTTATGGATCACTTGAACAAAGTGTCCCACTTCATTCCGAATTGGAAGGAGGATAGCGTAGATAAGTTGGTGGAGTTGTATGTTTGTAACATTGTGCGATTGCATGAGGTTCCAAAAGAGTATTGTTAGTGATCGTGATGGACAATTTACGTCTAAGTACTGGAGACTAATATAGAAGAGTTTGGGCACAAAACTCTTATTTAATACGATGTTCCATCCTCAGACTGATCGTTAAACGGAGAGGACGAATCATACAATGGAGGAATGTTAAGAATGTGTACCCTTGATTTTGGGAAGAAGTTGGAAGACCATCTTTTCATGATGGAGTTTGCCTATAACAATAGTTTCTAGGCGAGTATCAAGATGACACCATACGAGGCTTTGCATGGAAGGTGGTGTCAAACAGTGATATCTTAGATAGAGGCAGGAGACACCACGATTTTGGGAAATTAGGCAATGGCCGATGCTTGTGAGTTGGTGCAAATAATTCAGGAGTGCATGAGAGTTGCTCAGGATTGGCAGGCGAATTATTTCAATGCGCGCCAAAGGAATGTGGAGTTTGCGGTAGGCGATTGGTCTATTTAAAAATCAAGCCGTTCAAAGGCATTTCGCAGATTCGCCGACTCAAAAAGTTGAGCCCAGGGTTTCTAGGGACGTTTGAATTTATGGAACGCATCAGAGAAGCAGCCTACAGATTGTCTTTGTCCACTGAGCTAAGTGGATTACATGACATTTTCCATGTCTCGGTTTTAAGAAAAGCCTTGGTAAAGGCAAAGGTTGTTGTCGAATCGGCAGCAGTGCCGGTGGAAGAAGACTAGAGGACGAGAGTCCGCCTGATTGGCATATAGGATTCAGAAGTTCAACAGTTGCAGAATAAAGGGGTTAAGCTCATAAAAGTGCGTTGGGATAATAGCGGGCAAGATAAATTCTCCTGGGAATGTGAGCAAGCAAAGCAAGAAGACTTTCAGAAACTTTTTGCATCAGGTGTACTTGGTGTTTAAGTGCATGCTAAATTTCGAGGACGAAATTCTTTTAAGGTGGGAGGAGTTGTAACACCCCAGTTTTCTAGAACTTGAGGCTTCGGGAGCTAACGTGGGGAGGTAGGTTGCTATCGCCCGATATTAGGGTTCTTTCATCGAGACAGAAGCATCGAGACGAAGCGTCGAGTGGTAGCACACGACGTTAGTTAGCTACCGCTTGACGGTAGCCCCTTTTCATTAAGATGAAAGCATTGAGACAAAAGCATTGAGATGAAGGCATTGAGATATTACCGCGTGGTGGTATTGCTACCGCTGGCGGTAGTGGGGCATTCTGCAGAGGTAGGCGGCTCTGTGAGCTACCACAATGCAGTAGGTAGCTACCGCCCGACGGTAGCAGGCGAAAGCAGTTTCATTACTGGTGAAATTAGGTCGTCTGATCTTCTTAGAAATCTATCCTTTGTCCCAGAATCCTCCGTTCCTAAACTTTAAGTATGGCTGAAGAATCTTTCCCCTCATTCTTCTCATCCTTGGGTGAGAGTTAGGGTTCTGGGAGTTTTGGAGGAGGAAGAAGAAGAGCATCTTTTTCCATTGACGAAGCTTCGAAGCTCCATTCATCATTCTGAGGCCAGATCCGTAGAAAGGACTTGAATGTGCACACTTTCATTGATGTAAACCAAGATCTCCGTGGCTAGGAAGAGGAGGCATATGGTAACGATATTTCTCCTCTCAGTTTTTAGGATGCATGCATGACATCCGTTTCATTTTGATTTCTTTTGTAAAAGTAGAGAACACGGAGCTAACAAAAGGACAGAATTTTGAATAATTGAAATTTTATTATCCAAAAAAGATATCATTTACAAAGGTATGACCTCCCTTTTATAGAATGGAGGAGATATGAGAGACTACATACAAACAATGTGGGACTAAACATGTACAGGGCTGAGCGGCTAGAAATAGAGGAGACCGCACAGGCCGCGCGGTTAGACAGATGAGATAACCGCTCGGCAACTCCAACAGGATAAGAACAAGCCACAGAGGGAGACCGATAGACCGCCCGGTCTCCAAGCACCTGAGCAAGACCGCCAAACCGCTCGGTCATCAAACCGCCAGACAAGACCGCAAGGCCGCCCGGTCTAATACTTCAACACTCCCCCTCAAGTTGGAGCATAGATATCAATCATGCCCAGCTTTTCACAAATGTGGAAGAAGGAAGTAGAGACCGGTTTTATGAAGATATCTGCCAATTCCTTGTCAGAGGTGACAAACGGAGTACAAATCTGTTTCTTCAAAATCTCTTTCCGAATGAAGTGACAGTCAACCTTTATATGCTTTGTTCTCTCATGGAAGACCGGATTACTGGATATGTATATAGCGGCCTTGTTGTCACAGAACATAGGAAGAGGATAGTCATAGACCTCTCCTAGGTCAAGCATGAGAGCCCGCAACCACTTTAACTCACACGTGGTTGACACTATACTCCGGTATTCGGCTTCTGCACTGGATCTGGAGACAACAGACTGTTTCTTGCTCTTCCAACTCACAAGATTTCCTCCAAGAAAAGTACAAAAACCTGATGTGGACTTACGATCTCCTTTATCATCCGCATAGCTTGAATCTGAGTAGGACTCAACCCTCAGATGACCATTCTTATGAAAGATTAGCCCTTTGCCTGGTGCTGCTTTGACATACTCTAAAATCATCAAGGCAGACTGAAGATGGCACTCCCTGGGAGCTTGCATAAACTGACTGACCTTGCCTACATCATAGGAGATGTCGGGTCTAGTCACTGTGAGATAGATGAGTTTGCCCACCAACCGTCTGTACCTTGTGACATCAGATAGAAGAGGCGAGTCATCCGTCCACGTTTTGTCTTCTCCAATAGCCATGGGAAATCGGGCCGGTTTGGCACCTGTCAATCCTGCCTCTTGTAGAAGGTTAAGGGCATACTTCCGTTGGGAGAGAACCAACGAGTCAAGTTTCCGAGAGATTTTGATCCCCAAAAAGTATTTCGGGGAGCCCATATCCTTCGTGACCAAGTGTTGACAGAGATGTTTCTTCGTCAAGTCCAACCCATCTTGGTCATCGCCAGTAAGAAGAATATCATCCACATACACTGCCAAAACCACTAGTCCCGAGGCCGTTTTGCGAATGAATAAGGAGTGATCGGCCGAACTCCATGTAAAGCCGATGGTTGCCACAATACTACTGAATTTGTCAAACCACGCCCGAGGGCTCTGCTTTAGGCCATAAATGGCCTTCTTCAAATGACATACGCGTGTCTCCCCCTGAGCAACATACTTAGGAGGTTGCTCCATATAGACGTCCTCCTGAAGATCGCCATAGAGAAAGGCATTCTTGACATCAAGCTGAGAAATAGCCCAATCCCGGTTAACAGCCACATAGAGAAGAACCCTGATGGTACTGAGTCGAGCAACCGGAAAAAAGCGTCAAAGTAATCAACGTCGTAAGCCTGAGTGAAGCCTTTGGCCACCAGTCGGGCCTTATAGCGATCCACAGTGCCGTCGGGGCGAAATTTCACAACAAAGACCCAGCGACAACCAACCACATCAGTGCCCACGGGAGGAGGAACAAGGGTCCAGGTACCCCTTTCAGTAAGAGTAGCCATCTCTTCATCCATGGCAAATTTCCAATGAGGGATATCAAGAGCCTCCTGGTAGGTGCAGGGAGTAGAAGTAGCGGAGATAGCCAAGGCAAAACACCTACGAGAAGGAGAAAGCCGATTATAGGAAACAACTGCTGCAAGCGGATGTTGAGTACACGCCCGCACCCCTTTGCGAAGAGCAATGGGAAGATCCAGGTTGACGGGTGCTTCAACGACCGGAGCGTCCGTTGCGGAGAAGGCTTGCCCGAGACTAGAGAGAGACGACGCCGGGGAAGAGGGAGGAGGGGTAGGTAGGGAGACAGATAGTGAAGGAGACGGTGGAGGAGAGGAGGGAAAGGTGGAGATGTCGAGAGGCGTGGAGGGAATGGTGAGAGGCGGTGGAGAAGCCGAGACATCAGGAGGAAGAGGGGAGGTAGGAGAGAAGTAGGAAGCATTCTCGAAAAAGGTCACGTCCGCGGAGACAAATTGCTTGCGGAGAAGGGGGTCAAAACAGCAATAGCCTTTTTAAGTGGTAGAGTACCCCAAAAAGACACACTTGGTGGAACGGGGGGAATGCTTGTCGCGGGTAGCGGAGGGAGAGTGAACAAAAGCGGTACAACCAAAGACATGGAGAGGGAGAGGAAAAGGTTATTTGCGGGGGTAGAGAATGGAGAAGGGGGTCTGGCCGTGGAGAACTGTGGAGGCAAGATGATTGATGAGATAGCAGGCGAGGAGCACAGCGTAGCCCCAGTAGGAGTGAGGTACTTGCATCTGCGTCATGAGAGTGCGAGCAACATCAAGGAGGTGGCAGTTTTTACGCTCCGCTACCCCATTCTACTGGGAGGTGTAAACACAGGTGGTTTGATGAAGAAGACCATGTTGTTGAAAGAAGGAGGAGAACTCATGACTAAGATATTCCTTAGCATTATCAGAGCGTAAAACTTTAATGGAAATGTCAAACTGATTCTTAATCATAAAATAAAATGATTGCCAAATAGAAAAAAGTTCAGAGCGATCTTTTAATAGATACACCCAGGTACATCTCGAAAAATCATCTATAGAAGTTACAAAATAGGAACTACCCCGACCAACAGTGAGGGTAGGAGCAGGACCCCAGACATCAGAATGAATGAGATTAAACAGGCGAGAGGAGCCACAGCCTTGCTTCAGTGGGAATGAGGAGCGATGATGTTTGCCAAGCTGACACGCATCACAGTTGAGTGGAGGACTGGTCGGAGGTAAGTGGGGTAGAAGCTGTCGAAGATTTCGAGGAGAAGGATGTCCAAGGCGAAGATGCCATTAAAGCAGATCTGTAGAGGAGGAGTAGGCGGACAGAGCAGAAATGTTGTCGAGGAAATAGAGGCCGCCGCTCTCAGTCCCAGTAGCAATCGTCCGCTGGGTCCTCGGGTCCTAAAAAGAACAAGGAGGAAGCCGGGAAACGAGAAAGAAACCGCAGCAAACAAGGACGAAACCACAGCAGGCGGAAGAGAAGAAGCTGTAGCGGCACGGTGGCAGAATACCAGTGGCCAGGAAGCAGACCAAGGCACAGGGAAGTGGTCGCGCGAACGGAAAGAGTCCGAGTGAACAGAAGAGAAGAGAGAACAAAGGACCCAAGAGAGCAGGTCGAGAACAGATCGGAGAAAGACGCGCGAATAGGGAGAAGCCGCGCGAACAACGGTCAGCAGAGAGAAAAACAATCCGTGAGAACAGGACGCGGAAAGAAGAAACAAGCCGCATACAAAGAGAGAACTTAATCAGGGTAAAGGATCGAGCCCTCTGATACCATGTAAAAGTAGAGAACACGCAGCTAACAAAAGGACAGAATTTTGAATAATTGAAATTTTATTATCAAAAAAAGATATCATTTACAAAGGTATGACCTCCCTTTTATAGAATGGAGGAGATATGAGAGAGTACATACAAACAATGTGAGACTAAACATGTACAGGGCTGAGCGGCTAGAAATAGAGGAGACCGCATAGGCCGCGCGGTTAGACAGATGAGATAACCGCTCGGCAACTCCAGCAGGATAAGAACAAGCCGTAGAGGGAGACCGATAGACCGCCCGGTCTCCAGGCACCTGAGCGAGACCGCCAGACCGCTCGGTCATCAAACTGCCAGACAAGACCGCAAGGCCACCCGTTCTAATACTTCAACATCTTTCAAGAATTTAGGCACCAAATCTCTCAAATGAGAGGGGTTTGGGTTGCCATGGTTCAAGAGGAGCTCCCGAGTCGATTAAGTCCGTCTCCGGCATGTTGTTACACTAGAAATCTGCTCCATTAGTGGATTAGGCATTGTGGGTGAAGCCGTAATCGCGTTCGTTTGTCCGATGCAGTGATGTTGCATTACGAGCACTAGGGATTTTGCTAGAAATCCTAATGTGGCGAAGATGCAGTTTGTGATGTTTTCCCTCTTTTTCGTGTGAGAACGAATTGTGATTTAGGGCGGAATTGATAAGGTTGATTGTGAAGGCTTGACTTGGTCTCTGTGGTCGGCCGACTATCTCGTGACATTTCAAGTCATGTGCGGAGAGTGTCCCGACAAGACAAGTCCCCTTCTATGAAACTGATGAGAACGCCAAGCACTATCGTGCACTGAAAAGCGTGCATACACCAATTTTACCACGATACCCCAAAATTGACTCAACTCTCGATGACTTGGACGATTTTACCTTGACCCACATGGGAACCGACCCCAGTGTTGACTTTTGGCCAAACCCCCCTTAAAAATGAATTTTTCTTAAGAGGATTGAGTTTCAGTGAGGCCGCTATTGTAGGCCACTCATTTAGGCTACCCTTGGGCCCATATTCAGCTTAGATATGCTCTGAATTACAATAGGGTCTTCCCCTTGAACCATGGGTCTTGGGCCAAAAATCAAGAGGCCTTTCCCCCCATTTTCTTTCTTTTTCCAAAGCCCATCCCATGGGCTTTCCTTTTCTCACTTGCTGGAGGAGGATCAATCTCCAGCTGTCTAGGGATTGCTGGAGGGTGTTGATTAATCCCTCCATAAGGAGGGATTAATTCCACACTGCCGGGATAGGGGAGGAAGCCCCCTCCCTGGCTATATATTAGCCGTCACACATCTGCTTAACCCCACACCACTTAGGCGAGCCCATGCCCAGCCTCACCGGAGACACCCTCATCGGAAAATCCTTTGTCGCCCTCATCCTTCCTCCACCACCTTTAATGACGAATCAAACCAACCCTTCCCGAGCCCCCCGACTCCAAGTTGAACCTCTTCCTCTCCTCCTTCCTCATCTTTTTGACATGCTGCATGCGCCTCCCGGCGGCCGGAGTGCTGCTGGCACTACCCGAACCTAGCTCCAAGTAGTGCGGTGGCCGTGCGTTGTAAACCATGGCCAGTGCTAGTGGTGGAGCTGGGAGGGTGTTACACCATCAGGGATGACTATCCCTTGCAGCGGAGGGCTGTGGTGCTGTCGAAATTCGTCGCTCCGGTAGTACCAAAGAAAATATATTTCTCTGTTTTGTTTTTTTCAGCGATGCCCGGGGGCGCTAGGCCGCCGGACCAAGGCCGGAGGGAAGCCTGACCCCCGATGCATCGGTCGAGGGTGGTTCTGTGGTCGGAAAGCCACCAAAGAGGTGGGGAGGAGCGTCATCGCCACGAGCAGAGCAACCGTGCCACCCCGCTCTCGGGAGAAGTAATTTTCTTGCGGAGACCGACGGAACCGAGCCGCCGGACCACCACCTAGAAGATCGCCAACCCCCAGCGAGTCGACCGAGGGTGGAATCGGCGTGATGCAGCTTCCGACCGATGTTGGCAGAGCCCATCATCACTCTACGCCATTGGCATGATACAACTGTCGTATGATCTTCTTGATGAAGATCAGACGATCACGTTTCCATTAAATTACGCATTGCCATGGTTTTTGGACCCCACAACGGATCCATGCCTGATACGATGTGGGGACAGAAGGATACTTTTCCTTGTCTATATTAATCTCAACCACATGATTGTTAAAAAATGGCTATTTGCAGACCAGTGTATAACAAAAACTTTGAGAATTTTTCTGAGAAAAATATATGCTGCTAGGAAAAAAATGAACATGAAAGTTGTTCCTTTGGATGAGGAAAATCTTCGCAAAAATCTTGGGAATATTATGATTTGATTTGATTTCTTAAAAAGCTAAAAAAGATTTATTTGATCAATTTATTTCCCTGAAAATGATTGGAAAATTTTGGAAAACTTTCTGGGCTCAATCTAGGCCATCTTTGATGATGTATAAAAATTTGGGGACTTCTGAGTAAATATTGAGGATTTTCCAATTTTTCGAAGCCTAAGGTCGCATGTTGAATTTGATGCGTTCAAATATTTTGGAAAAAGAAATCTGTGTACGCAATCACGTTTTAAATTGAATATTGAGTTCAAAGAAATAATCGACGAGAGTTATCGAGGCGAGATTTCAAGTTCAGAGTGTTTCGAGGATTTTTGCAAAACCATCCAACGTCTCATTTTTAAGATAACTCTCGGGTGTTTTGAGTAAATTTGGGAGATGAAGAGTATGAGATTCGAGTAATGCCCAACGTTATACCGGGTGAAGAATTTTCCCCATGTTTTAGAAATGATTTTCGAGGTTGAAGTTCAAAGAAGAATGAGTGTTTCTAATGGGTATTTCTAGCAGCATTTTATTACCACATTTAAACTACTGCAATTTAGTTAGGGATAACAGGAGTTGAGATATTCCTCCAGGGTTAGCCCCAAATAACTTGCTTTCATGCATGTAGAGCTCCTTGCAAAATATTGAGTGGCGTATTGTTTAAAAAAGCCATTTGTCCGAATTAATTGATGTCAAGTAGGGCAGGCCGTCATAGGCCCGGTGCTTACTGATAAATTATTTAAATTGAAATGCTTGTAAATTGCTTGCAGTGAAAAGTGGCGGGTCAGTCATTTTCGCAAACCATCCATACCGGTGTGGGAAGGTCAAAAACTAACGACAATAGTGATATGGTACAATAGGTGACCGACCGTTTTATTTTCCTCGTTGGATTCCATCCACTAGTGGACCTAAATTTTCAGAATTTGCCGGATATCGCTCACATCCAAGAGTTCACTTTGTTGTATGCTAGGGCCTGGGTAGTGCGGTACGATCACACTAGAAGTGGCAGGACTGTCCATTGTCACCGATGGCCACATCGGTGAGGCCTACGGGGTTTGCTATCCTACTTAAAGAGAAGCGGTCCATACTATGTCGATATAGGTGGTGTGCGCGGGTTTGAGCACCTGTTATATGCACGGGTTTGAACACATGCGCTGTACGTGGGTTTGAACACCTACGGAGTGTTGACGGATTTTGAATGCCTACAATGTGAATACATATTGTGTGTACCTGGCCTGTTATGTTAGCTAGTTGAGCGCTTATTTTATTACTGATAATTAAGTTGTTATTTCCTAGTTTTATTATGCGGCACTTTTTTCTATGTAGATGCTCCTAGCTTATTTATGAAATGCTGCTACCAACCCTCTTGTGCTTCAACTATTTACTTATTTTTTGGTGTGTAAGCTCGTCCCCAGGATATATATATATATATATATATATATATATATATATATATATATATATATATATATATATATATATATATATATATATATATATATATGACTTTCTATTTTTTGCTTCCGTAAATCTGTGATGTGAATGTTGTGATTCAAGTCAAATAAGGACTGGGTGGACGTCTTAGACACTAAGGCCCGTCTCCGACCCGATCAGGGTAAAGGTAGGGGGAGGGTGTTTTACAAATGGATCAGAGCGATCATGCTCCGTCCTTATAGGGTAGTCTCAGGATCCTTCCGTCTCTCGCTTCGTTCTTTGGTTTGGGACGAACCATATAGTTGAAGCCCGGTGTACCCTAGTGTTAGAGGCATAAGGATTCCAGACTATTTTGTATCACTCCCACACACCCTTTGTTTTTGTCAGCCTTTTGCGAATTTCCTTTACTTTTGCAAAGTGCTGACATTTTTCCTGTTACTCCTCCAGATATCGGAGTCCAATTATGAGAGGCCGGTTATGTAGCTGCATGGCCTTGTGCACGGTCCGCATTACCGCCCAGCCACGTACGATGCATGCAGTTGGTTAGTAGGGCATGTCGCCTTACAGTCGCACGACGACGATGAGGCGGTGCAACCACACGTGGTGGAGTCATGTGTACAGTGGTGCAGGCGCTTATGGTGTTAGTGGGGTTGACTTTGGTCAACCCCACTTAGCCTCCATGCTCCCCACTAGGTTAGTGAGGAATATTAGAATTCTCGCAATCCACGGCCCGAAATTCCTATAAATTATGGGATCTCATATCAACTTGTTTGCTTTGTTACTGTCAAACACCTCTTATAATTGATAGGTACCCTTTTGTTCAAATTAGGGTGGGTTGCAGATAGCTTATTCTCCACCAAAATGGAGCTGTAGGTAGCATAACCTCTCCATTATGTGTAATGCTCATAATGGGGGAAGAGAGAACCGCCTGTAATTATCTAGGAAACCTCCCACAACTGCCGATGGCGTAAGCGTGCGTTCCAGATCATGCCTAATGTTGTAAATATTAAATGTCAACGACATGTCAGATTGAGTTTTTAAATACCGAATGTCAAAAGTCGGAGACATGCATGTCAAGTTTGAGCTCCCAGGGAATTGGCGGAGCTGAAAATTTAACTCGAGGAATTAATCGATGCAGGATTCGTTTGCCCGAGTTTCTCACTATGGGAAACTCATGTGTTGTTCGTGAAAAAGAAAGATGGGATGTTGAATCTTTGTATTGACTACAGAGAACTTAACAAGCTCACAATATAGAACATGTACCCTATGCCAAGAATTGATGAGTTGTACTGATAGACTTTTTGATAGCCACCAAAATATATCTCAATTCAACTATCATGATCTCATTAATGATCACTTCCTACATAGCGTACTTATTTACATTGGACATTATTTGAAACTTTTGTCCGATGGACCATAGGGGATCACATTCAGGGTCGGGGATCCAGACTCACCATCAAGTATAATTTTTTTTTATCAGACACAAAACTTCAAAGAAGCATTATTTCATTGAAAGAAATATGTGGGTGGTGAGCAATTTTATTATCATTAGATTTAATTTTGTGCCCAAAAATGCACCTTTCAACAGTGGCAGACCCATGATATTTGTATAACCCTGACACAAATTATTAACAAGTATAAGGACTTAACGCCTGAAATGTCAAAAGATGTATTCCACATCAATAATTATCTACCCAATACAAAATGGAAAAAAATTTTATTGCTTATACATTCTGACTAATAGAAAACAAAATAATATTTTTTCATTCAATTCTAATCAAAAAAATAAATAAATGACATATTTCCTTTCAATTCCCCTAAATCAAGATTCTTCTCCTTAAATCCCTCCAATCTAAATAGATCATTTACAAGGTCAATGAATATATCTTTGATAAACACTATATTTAAATTCATTCATAAACTATGGTTTATCATGATTGCATGGGATCATTATTCCCAAATAGATCGTTATGTGATAAACACTATACTTAAATTTATTCAGCTAAAATATTACAGTTTGTTCAATGGAAAAATATAAAGATCCAACTGCATCCAGTATTTGCAGAACCCATACACACTACAGTTAGGTTCCTTTCATTATTTGAACGGAATTGATTTTCTGAAATTGATATTCGAGATTAAAAATTCAATTCACACATTCAGCACGACTAAATTTACACAAATATTCGCTTTGAAGTGAAAACCTATGACTTTGGCTTTGAACTAAAAAAAATCAAATTGTCAATTCTTACCTCAGCCCATGGGTTTTCAGCAGAATTCAGTAGTTTCAAGCCCATGAGCGTTTTCGAAGATCTTCAAGGATTCTTTCGAGCGCACTGGGAGGTCTTCAAAGGATTCGTTGGGAGCTCTCTCGTGTGTAGGTAGCAATGTGGAATGAAAGGAGTGCATGGGGCCCCTTTTATTGTTTCTTGGCGGTGGCATTTCCATAAATAGGAGGTTAGGGTGGTTATTGATATGCCCGAAACAAGTGTGCGTATTACACGCAAGTGCACATGCCTGTTCAAGTAATAAAGAGTGAATAGTGATTGTTTCCACAGAGAGGTGGTGAATTCGGCGCTTGCAATTACTAGTTAAACCTTTTCTCTAAATCCAAGTGAAACAAAATGATGATTTTGATTTAGCAACTAAATTATGACGAATTTATAAAAAAAGTTAAAATAAACTTAAGTTCCTTAGGAGAAAACGTTAAATTCAGATTGGAGAAGTAATTTCGTGCGGTGATTTCCTATGTCTACTTCAATGAATTTATAAATGATACTTTGTGAAAATGAGTGGTGGAAAACCTTTCAATGATTTTAGAGTAGTCAACCGTATCTCTCGATATCGGAGGTCCCTAGTCCTCTATTTCCCCTCTGGTGAAATAGGAAACCGATTAAAGATTGAAAACCAAAGTAGCTAACACAAAGAGGAAATCTTTTTCTCTCTTTAAGTGCTATATGAAATATATAACACACTTAGCAACTCCTCCCTCAATTTATGGAGCGTGGTAAAAAGACAAAACCGTGATCAAAGACTTCAAAATATAGAATATAGATTCAATAAAAGTTCATTCACCAAACAATTACAAACAGGAAACTAGAGAGCATTCATTGCAATAGACATAGTACTTTCACATCACAAGATTGAGGAAATTAGTTCATAGTGAGGGAAGAAAACCGCGAAACGTTTGGGGAAATCTTACAAAACATGATGGATTTAATGATTAAACGCTACAGGATTCTCCTTCCATAGTCGCTCGCTCGATCCGCCCGGAGACCCGTCGTCTTCCTCGCTCTAGCCGCCCTTATTTAATGGAGGATTTTCACCAACCCTAGACGATGAAGTCTCCCTCTTCCCTCTCTCCTTAAGATGATGAATAATGAATAACTCCTAAATAATCATCCATAAAAAACGTCCAACTCTTTCCCCAAAGGATGCCTCTTTCGAAAATTTCAAATGACGCAATTTTTGAATTTTGAAATTCGTCCAAACATTGCAACCTACTTTCCCGCGAGTTGTGACCTAATTTCTTGGTTACTATATTTGGGTATATTTCTTTGGCATTTCTCCCAATAACACCATGAAAAAAGACATAATTAGACACAAAAAAATAAATTTGAATTTAATTTCATTTCTATAGTATTTAAAATCATATTGAGCATTTTATAATGAATACTAAGTCTAAAATTGGGCTAGATGACATCTTTTTGAGAAGTTATCAGTTATGCGGCTATCTGCATACCAAAACCAATTTATGTACATATTATGGGTAGTTTTGTAATTATTCGCATACCATAACTAATTTATGTGTTATATGCACACTCGTGAATAATATGGCTACGTGCACCTCGTAACCATATTATTTGTTATACACACACCGTCATATGCATTTTTGCTATACGCACCCTGATATTTCATTTAATTTTGAGTATATTTAGGAAATTGTTTTATGGGCACATATATTATTGGGTTCGTTATACACACCCTTATAATGGGTGGTTATGTCGATTAAAATGAGTGGTTGTTACATGTTCGAGGTGGTTGGGCGGCAGAAGTTAGGCTATGGCCGAGGGGCAGGTCAGGGTAGGTCTGTCGGTGGCAGCCAAGTGGCCGGACGGTGGAGGACGATCAGTAGTGGTTGGTGACGGGTCTCGGCCGACGGGGGCCGGTCGGTAGAGGGGTCGGCCGAGTGGTTGCCTGCCCTAAGGAGACCAACCAGTAAAAGGGCAGGCAGCACGCATGACCCAGATGTTGGAGACCATGTGGTGATGGCCGGCTGGGAGGCACTGGCCAGCCATGCCTCTTGCGGCGATGGTCGGCCGAGAGGCATTGGTCAGCCGTGATGATTACGGCGATGGCCGACCAGAAGGCATTGGTCAGTTGTACCGCTTGTGGCCATGCGACGGTGGCCGACCGGTTATGCAACACGCATGACGCGTGCAGTTGGTTGGTCGGGCATGTGGTCTTACAGTCGCACAACGACGATGCAGCTGTGCACCCGCACGTGGTGGAGTCATGTTTATGGTGGTACATGCGGTTATGGTGTTAGTGAGGTTGACTTTGGTCAACCCCAATTAGCCTTCATTCTCCCCACTAGGTTAGAGAGGAATATTGGAATTTTGGTAATCCGTAGCCCGAAATTCGTATAAATTGAGGGAGCCCATATCAACTTGTTTGCTTTGTTACTGTCAAACACCTCTTATAATTAATAGGTATATGTTGGGTACATTGATTCCAATGTCCCAGATTTGTAAGAAGTCAAACAAGTCAATGACATACAAATAGTTGTATTTGATGTGTGTTTATGTTCATGCATGCAGGATATTCCTTGTCACATTGATTGGACAGGTGCACCCAAAGAAGGTTGCTGGAAATGCAGGAAATTGCCTAAGTCCATAGACGTTGAGTAAAGCTAACTCACTCATTTCCAGAGGTCAAGGAGAATGCTGACAAAAGGTAGGATTCTGGTTAAGTCCAGGAGCATTGAGTGAGGACAGCTCACTCAATGCCAGATGAGCTAAAGCGTTGAGTCAGGTGTGGATAGTCAAAGCCGATCTTTAGCAAGCAAAACGATTGACTAAGTCCACAAGCATTGAGTGATGTACACTCACTCAAAGCCATGCAGCAAATTTGTCGAGTAAAGATGCATCCTCAATCAGAGCAAGAGAGATTATTTCAAAGGAAAAGTTTCCAAGTCCAAAAGCATTGTGTGAAGCCAGTTCACTCAACGTCATAATGACTATGTCAAAGCCTTGTTAGAATGATAAGAAAAATTTATCTAAGTACAAAAGCATTGAGTGAAGACAGTTCACTCAACGCCAAAGGAAGGAAGAGTTGAGTCATGCTGCTGCACTCAAAGCCTAAGAAGAAACCAGAACTTGACTAAGTCAAAAGGAATTGAGTGAAGCCAGTTCACTAAACGTCCAGTCAAATGTTGAGGTAGAAGGAAGATAGCGTTTAGTGAAGTCAACACACTCAACGCCTTCATGCAGAGTAGAATTGTTCCAAGTACAGACAATGAAGATAACAAAGTAGAAGCACCAGCCAAATGCCAACCCTAGCCGCTCAACCGGCTACTTCTCCAAACCTGATCCTCATCTGTTCTCCTAGTTTCTTTTGGTATGTGTTTTTATTCTACAATCTTTGATTATTTTACTTCCGTAGTGGAATCTTTTATGCGTAAAGTTTCGGGATGAAACTTTCTTTTAGGGGGAGTGGCTCTAATGCCCCTGATTTTCCTATGTTTATTTTAATCCCTGTAGTGATGTATTCTGACATCAGGGCATTACATTATTGCGTAGTTGACGGGTACCGTTGCTGGAGCTTGAATTTTGCTCATTTGGTACCCGAGGTTTTGGATTAGAATATTAGCATGGCTGATTTCTTATGAGTTTTGATATTTCCTTGCCAGCCGTGGTTCTTTTTGGAACACGACAGAGCCGTTTTGGGAAATTAGGTGTTTTGGAATTCGGCGGAGTTTTTACCCAAGTTTGGTTTGTCGAATCCAACTACAAAGTCGTGCTCTCCACATCTTGGTTCCGCCATAAAACGTTAACCATGAGGATGGTCTTCCTTCGCAAAACCCGATCTTGAGTATCTAGAATGCGAACATATACCTTAATATAGGACCAATTAGGCTCCAATTGGGGCACATAATCAAGAACTTGTCGGTCGCTAAGCACACATTTCCGCAATTGGCTCACATGAAACACATCGTGCACCCCAGGAAAACTTGCGAGCAAATCCAGCTTGTAGGCTGACACTCCGATGTGTTCAATAACATGAAAAGGCCCCACATACCTAGGATCCAACTTGTGGTCCTTTACAAATCCCTTAACACCAGACATCAAAGAAACCTTGAGAAACACCATGTACCCAACATCAAATTCTAGATCAATCCTATGCCGACTAACATTCTTCTCGTAACACTCCTGAGCTATTCGAAGCTTCTCTTGAATATGCATCACAGAAGTACATATCTCTTCCAATGCTTCTAGACCCAATAACGGTATGTTGGGTACATTGGTCACAATGTACTTGATTTGAAGAAGTCCTTTTAGCTCAATGATATACACATAGTTATATTTGATGAATGTTAAGTTCTTGTATGCAGACAATTTAAGCGAAGTACAAAAGTGTCAAGACACTATGCTAGTGTCGACACCTTTGTCAAAGTTGTGCCGAGACAAAGAGAAAGCTGTGTTGACACTCAGGACTAGTGTCGACACACTTAAAAAAGAAGTGCTGAGACAAGGAGAAAGTTGTGTCGACACCCATGACTTGGGTCGACACTATGATACAAGAAAGCAACTGCGTCGACACTCAGGACTAGTGTCGAGACACACTGCACAAGTTGTGTCGAGACAAAGAATAGCTGTGTAGACACTCAGTACTAGTGTCGACATACACTACATAAGTTGTGTCGTGACGAAGAGAAGCTGTGTCAAAACTAAGGACAAGTGTCAACACACTCTATACAAGCAATGTCGAGACTAAATACAACTGTGTCGACACTCAGGACATGTGTCGACACACTTCACAAGCTTAGTCAAGACTTGAAGCAAGCAGTGTCGACACTCAGGACTAGTGTCGACACATTCTACATCAGTTGTGTCGATAAAAGGTAAAGGTTGTGTCGACACATTCAGAAGTTTGTCGACAGCACTATAAGAGTAGTATGGACACCCAGGACCGGTGTCGACACATCAAACAGACAAGTTTCAACACTTCAAGCAGATTTGATTCCTAAGTACAGAAATCAAGCTAGAGGTACTAACAACTGTCAGAACTGTCAGATGTTAGTTATTAACCGGATCAACCGGTTACCTTTGACAGAGCTTATATAAAGGGATCAACACTTCAAAAAAAGAGAAATTTTTTTTGTCAAGACCAGATCTAAGAAGCAATCATCCAGAATTTAGAAGGTGGAGAGAGGACGAATTAAGAATCGTCTTCAACATTCTCCAGCCTAGATCTACCCTAATTTCAACTTCAAGAAGCTTTGGAAAGCTAAGAAGGGTTGGATAAAATCCATCATTACAAGATCAACGGAAGCAAACACATATGGATCAGATCAAGAAGCAGTCACCCATTTCTCTCTAGCTGGGTGACTAATTGTTGGGTACATTGGAAAATGTGTACCAAATTTGAAGAAGCCTCACCCTACTCAATGATATACATCAAGGTGTATTTGATGTGTTTTGAGTTTGTATGTGCAGGTTAAGTAATTGCAGGAAATGCAGAAAAATTCTATGTCCATGTGTCGACACCCAGAGAAGCAGTGTCGACACTTATGAAGGCTTGTGTCGACACTTGGGAAAAGCTGTGTCGACACTTGGAGTTATTAGTGTCGACACCAGGAAAGGATGTGTCGACACCAGGAGAAATGTCTCGACACATACAGGCTGTGTCGACACACAGTGAAAAATTGTCGACATCAAATGTGTCGACACCTAGAAGGCAGTGTCGACACACAGAGAATCTAAGTCGACATCAAATGTGTCGATACCAGGAGGCTGTGTCGACACTCAGCAAGCTTCAACAAAGTTAAAGTAAAAGAAGTACTTGTGTCGATACAAAGGAGATGTGTCGACACTCAGCAAGTATCAACAACAAAAGAATTTGTGTCGACACAAAGGAGTTGTGTCGACACATAGCAGAATTCAACTAAGTTTTTAAAGAAGAAGTATTTGTGTCGACACATAGAATTAGTGTCGACACATTCAATAGAAGGCTTGTGTCGACACACAGAATCAGTGTCGACACATTCAACAGAAGCAGTGTCGAGAAGCTGTTACAAAAACACAAGGAGTTGTGTCGACACCACCAAAGCAAGTGTCGACACTTAGTCCACTTGTGTCGACACTTGGTCTATTTGTGTCGACACATAATGAAGATCAGTCTCGACACTTTCAGATAGAGACAATATTTTCAAGAAGTGACTGGATGACTTGACAGCTGCCATTTCAAACCGGTCAACTACAACTGTCAAAGCTGTTAGAAGGTTGTTAGAAACCGAATCAGCCGGTTACCTTGAAGGAAGACTATATAAAGGCCTTTCTCCTTCAACAGAAAGGTATCGAACAATCAACAATAATTGAGAGATCAGAAGATCAATCATTGCAGAATACAGATCCAGAGAAAACTGTAAATCAGTATTTTGAAGAAATTTTAGATTTACTTGGAAAGAGAGAACTCCAGTAATTGAAATCAAGAAAGAGATTTGTTTAATCAGATCTCTTAAGGAGCAGGTTCTGAACCAGACTGCAAAGAAAGATCCAGATTTAATTCTCTATCTTAAGAAGGAAGTTGCCAGCCGGTCTACTTCAAGAAGATCAACTTTTACTGAGTTCAGACTCAAGAAGCCTTGAAGAAAGCAAAGATAAAGTTGATCTCAGGAATCAGTACTATCAAGAACTGATTAAGAAGGTTGCCCTCTTCATTCTGTCAAATAGAGTGGTGATCTAAAACTTGTTATTATCGTTTTGTAGGATCCTAAGGGATCTGAGTTGTAAGCCTAAATTTATAAAGGCTGAGGTAGGGCTTTTGAGCCTGAGTGTAGGAGAATCTATTCTCTGAGTGTAGGCCTTGTTGAAGGCTGAGGTAGGGCTGTTTAGCCTGAGTGTAGGTCTTGTTGAAGAATGAGTGTTAGGGCTTTGTGCCTGAGTTGTAGTAGTGGGGACACTCTAAGTTGTAGGAACCTGTTTGGGGTTCTGAGCTGTAAGATCTGAGGATCTGAGGAGAAGTGCAGAAGTTAGGCCGATTCTAGTACACTGCTAGATAGGCAAAAGGGGAAAGTGGATGTACCCAGACCTTGGGGAACCACTATAAACACTATGTGCACTATGTGTATGATTGTTACTGTGATTGCTGTGCTGATAGCTGTAGAATTTGCATTGGTTGCTTAATTATTGAAAAGTTTGTCTGCCTTTAAAGTAGAAGAAAAATGACACCTATTCACCCCCCTCTAGGTGGTTAGACACATATTCTTTTAAGTGGTATCAGAGGGAGGTTCCTCAAAGAAGGACTTAACAGGCAGAGTGAGATCCTTAAGGCAGATTGACGAATCAAGAAAGAATCAAGAAAATGGGTTCAGGTGAGAATCACAAAGAGCTGGGGTCAATGAAATTGCCAATATGTAGAAAAGAGATATTTAGCATATGGAAAGAGAGGGTCAGACTCTTTATTGAAGCCTCTGACCCAAGGATATATATTATAGTCAAAGAAGGCCCATATGTGCCAATGAAGATATCCATTTTGGATGCAAATCAGAAAACTCCCAAGGACTTTTCTGAAATGACTAAAGATGAAATCATCCTGGCCACTATGGACAAGAGAGCCCAGAATATAATTGTTAGTTCCATTGATGAAGCAACATTTCAGAACTTAATTCATTGTAAAACCTCTAAAGAAATGTGGGACACATTAATAGTCTATATGAAGGGATCAGAGGAAGTAAGATAAGATAGTAAGTCAATATTAAATCGGGAATATGAAAGCTTCAAACAAGGAAAGTATGATAGCATTACAGAATGTTACAAGAAGTTCTATAGGATAGTTAATGAGTTAATGTCCTATGGAAGAGTCTTCAGCAACTATGAGCTGAATGACAAGTTCTTAACATCCCTGACTAAGGACTGGGACACCAAGATTTGTGCCATTAGGGAAGTGGCCAAACTTGCTGATATACCTCCTCCAACTATGTTTGGAAAACTACTATCTTATGAGATGCAGTTAATGGCTAGAAAGGAGGAAGAGAAGAATACTAGAGTGGAGCACAAGGAAAAGTCTGCGGCCTTCAAGACTGAAGCCACTAAGAAGTATAGAAGCGAGTCTCCATCTCCACCTAAAATAATTGTTGAGGCTGTCACAGATAATTCAGATAGAAAGAGTTCTGATAGCAGTGAAAGTGATGAAGACTTTGCTGCTTTTACTAGGCACTTTCAAAGATTTCTAAAGAAGAAGCAGTGGAGGTCTAAGCCTTCCACTTCTCAGCCAAAAGATGACTACTATCAGAAAAGAAAGTCATCCAGAAATGACAGAAGCAGGTCCAAGTCAAGCAAAGCTACATCTTCAAAGATTGTGTGCTATTGCTACAATAGACAAGAACATGTAGTGGCTGACTGTCCTGAAAAGAGGAAGGAGTCAGCTGATAAAAAGAAGACTCGGGTTAAGAGCAAAAAGAAAAAGTCCTTTGTTGCTAAGAAAGACAAGAGTCTGACAGACCAGTCATCTTCAGGAACAGAATCAGAAGCTGAAGCCTACATTGGATTATTTGCTGAAGAGGAAGAAGATGAGTTCATGCAGCTAATGAACTCAATTTATGAGCATGAAGAACATCAGTGCAAGGGGCTGATGGCTATATCTGAAGGAGATAAGAGCCAGGATCAGCCTGGACCAAGTAAGGTACAAAGTTGTTCTTCTAGTTCAATTTATAGTACTGAGTTAGAGTCAGATACATCTGGATCAAGTGATGTGGATGGGTCTGAATCTGAAGGAGATATTCATCAGTTAATTGATGAATATAGGGTCTTGCTGCATGCACTTAAAAAGAGCAAAAACTTGGTCAAATCTCAGGCTAAGGAGATTGCTAGTCTTAAGTTGGCTGCAACAAATTCAGAGAAATTACTAGATCAAAAACTGAATGAGATTGCCAGATTGAAAAACATAACTGTTATTCAAATGGGCACAATCAATTTCAAGAATGATCAGATTAGAAATTTGGAGGTTAGACTTCAGAAGGAGAAAGAGATTGTAGCTAGTTTTTCTAAACCTAAATCTATTTTACCCTTGATTGATGAGTTTGTATCTCAAAAGGGTAAGGCTGGATTAGGATTTCAGAAAACTGCATGGACTGCTAAGTCCAAATCTAAGTGCAAAGCTCCAACTCAAAACAAGAATTCTACTGTAGATAAATCAGCTAGGGTTGTACCTAAACAAAGGTACAACAAGTTTGAGTGCTAGTGCTGTGGCAAGGTAGGCAACTTTGACTTAGATTGTTGGCACAATTCTAGTGTCAAGGAGAATAACAGTCTGCCTATGAGAAGACCCACATGCAGATTTGTTAGAAATCAAACTAACATGAGCCAAGGATGCAAAACTAATTTGGGTTCTAAGGTAAGGTAATCTATTTTGCAGGCGAGTCCAAGTGGCCATGCCCCAATATGGTACTGGGATAGTGGATGTTCCCGGCATATGACTGGAACAAGGGGATTGCTGAGGGACTACACACCTATCAAGGATGGCCCTAAAGTAACCTTTGGTGGTTCAGAAAAAGGAATCATCAAAGGCTTTGGTAACATTTCTAGTAATCTAATTACTATCACTCAAGTGGCCTATATAAAGGGTTTGAAACACAACCTCATTAACATAAGTCAGCTGAGTGATTTAGGATATGACATCTCATTTGTCAAGAATAGTTGTCATATCAAAAGGTCAAGTGATCAAGAGATCATTTTGACAGGATATAGGAAGAGAAATGTTTATTGTCTTGACTTTGAATGTGAGAACAATAGTTCTCCTATTTGTCTTGTAGTTGATGAGAAAGTCTCTCATTGTGTCAAATGGCACAAGAGGCTAGCCCATCTTAATTACAAGACTATTGGCCAACTCTTTAGCAAAGAGTTAGTGAGGAATGGTCCTCAGGTTAAGTACATCAAGGATGGGATATGCTCAGCTTGTCAAAAAGGCAAGCAGACCAAATCCACCTTTCATAGCCTTGAAAACAAGGATTCTGTGAGGTGTTTATACCTCTTGCATATGAATCTTTTAGGTCCTATGCCAGTTCACAGTCTAGGTAGGAAGGTCTACATATTTGTGGTAGTAGATGACTATTCTAGATATTCTTGGGTGTTCGTTCTAAGATAAAAGTCTGAAACTCCAACTGTCTTGTATAGTTTTGTTAAACAAATTTAGAATGAGTTGGACAGTACTGTGGTTAAAATCAGAAGTGACTATGGCACTGAATTTCAGTCTGAAAGTATGACAAAACTGTGTGAAGATTTTGGGATTTTTCAAGAATTTTATTCACAAAGAATACCTCAACAAAATGGTATTACTGAAAGGAAGAATAGAACATTGATAGAGGCTGATAGAACTCTATTGAGTGACACTTCTCTCCCAGAGTATTTCTGGGCTGAGGCAGTAAATACTGCATGTCATGTAATCAATAGGGCTACTATCACCAAAAGCCACAAAAAGACTCCCTATGAGATTGCGAAGGGCAGAAAACCAAATTTATCCTATTTTAGGATCTTTGGTTGCAAGTGCTATATACTTAACAATGGAAAGTCTTATCTAACTAAGTTTGCTGCCAAATCCCAAGAGGGGATATTTGTTGGGTACAACAACAATAGTAAGGCTTATAGAGTCTACAACTTGATTACTCAAGTTGTAGAAGAGTATGTACATGTAGTATTTGATGAAGCAAGACTGATTAACTGTGAGTTGCCAAAAAATGCTTGCAGTTCTACAGGTATAACTGAGAGGATGGAGAAGCTTACCATTACAGAAGACTCTACTGCAAATTAAGAAGTAGAGTATGGTGGCTGCTGTCTAGGGGGAGTACAAGACTCTCTAGATGCAGAAGAAAACCAAGAGGTATAGCTAAATGAAGAGGCGGAAGGAGTTCAACCTGAAGAAAAACTACCTCCAACAAATAGACACTTAAAGGATCATCCAGCCAATCAGATAATTAGTGATCCTAAACAAGGAGTGCAAACAAGAAGCAGGAATCTGAGCACTGTGCTTTGCTCCAGTTTCCTATCATAAGTAGAACTAGAGAAATTTGAAGAAGCAGTTCTAGACCCTCATTGGATTGATGCCATGCAAGAGGAGCTGAATCAATTCAGAAGATGCAAGGTCTGGAAGCTTGTTCCTAAACCAAAAGACCATAATATCATTGGAACAAAGTGGATCTTCAGGAACAAGTTGGATGAGAATGAAGTCATTATGAAGAATAAAGCAAGACTGGTTGCAAAGGGATATAGGCAGGAAGAAGGTATTGATTTTGATCAAACCTTTGCCCAGTAGCAAGATTGGAGGCAATCAGGATGTTCCTTGCTTATGCAACTTATCAAGGCTTTAAGGTATTTCAAATGGATGTAAAGTCAGCTTTCCTAAATGGAAATCTAAAGGAAGAAGTCTATGTAGAGCAGCCCTCAGGTTTTATTGATCCTCTTAAACCTGATTATGTTTATAGACTTAGGAAGGCATTGTATGGGTTAAAACAAGCCCCAAGGGCTTGGTATGAAACCCTGTCTAGTTTCCTCATTGAGAATAAATTCTCAAGGGGGAAAATAGACAAGACTATATTCCTTAGGGAATCTAAAGGAAAGATAATCCTAGTCCAAATATATGTTGATGACATAATATTTGGGTCTACTGAAAGCAATCTTTGCAGAAAGTTTGCAAAACTTATGCAAGGAAAATTTAAAATGAGCAGTATGGGGGAACTTAAGTTCTTCTTGGGTCTCCAAATTAGACAGACTGAAGATGGCTTGTCCATATGCCAGTCTAAGTTCACCCTAGAGTTAATAAAGAAGTATGGTATGGAATTATCCACTACCATGAGAACTCCTATGGGGTCAAGTGTAACTCTTAGCAAAGATGATGCAGTGAAACCTGTAGATGAAACTTTGTATAGAGGTATAGTTGGTTCCCTCTTGTATTTGACTGCTATTAGACCAGATATCATGTATGCTACATATGTCTGTGCTAGGTACCAAGCATGCCCTAAAGAATCTCATCTAACTACAGTCAAAAGGATTTTGAGATATCTTAAGGGAACACCTTATCTAGGCCTTTGGAGCCCTAGGAATGGAGATTTTCTACTAACATGATATTCAGATGCAGATTTTGCAGGTTGTAAGGAAGACAGAAAAAGTACTACAGGAACCTGTCAATTTCTAGGAGGGAGACTAGTGTCTTGGAGCAGCAAGAAGCAGACTAGTGTGACAATCTCCACAGCTTAGTCAAAATATGTTGCTGCAGGAAGCTGCTGTGCACAACTATTGTGGATACATCATCAGTTAGAAGACTATGGTATTCAAGTAAGTAGAACAACTTTATTTTGTGACTCTACAAGTGCAATTTCTATAGCTAATAATCCTGTCTCACATAGTAGGACTAAGCACATAGAAATTAGATACCATTTTCTAAGAGAACATGTAGAGAAGGAGGAAATTTCATTAGAATATGTCAAAACAGATTTTCAAATTGCTGATATATTTACTAAGCCTCTAGATGAAACCAAATTCAGCAAGTTTAAAATTGAATTAAGAATGTTAAACTTAGAATAGTTTCTTAAAATTGGCTAAGTAAAATGGTGTCGACACAAGGAGTTGTCTGTGTCGAAACATAGAAGTGGTGTCGAAATTACAGAGAAATGATGTCGACACATCTAGAAAGTCTGTGTCGACACTTCAGAGAAATAGCGTCGACACATCTAGAGTAGGTGTCGACACATCCAGAAATGGTGTCGACACTTAGGTTCAACACAAAATTCGTCGAGTGAAGTATCGACTAATCGTCGAATGCAGTTGTATAAGTGTCGAAACTTAGAAGTCGACACTTATGTCGAGACATTAGAAGTAAGTGTCGATATTGTAATTGGTGTCGACACACAGTAATAAACATTGTTGTCGAGACTTAAGTAGTAAGTGTCGACACTTTTCAACAGTGTCAACACATTTAGAGTATTTTGATGCGCCTTTTCACCTTCGTTTTTAGAAAGGTATAAATAGGTCAACGCCATTGTTTGTTGACACGCTTTCCTTTATTTCGAGACCAAAACTTGTGTCGATAACTCTCTCATCTAAATTTACGATTTCTCCAAACCCTAATGGCGCCAAAGCTCGAGGAGAACGTCAATGAAGGCTATGAGTTAGTACGGAATGCATTTGACCATGCAAAACAAGAAATTAAGGATGGTGTAACCCTAATTACTGAGAATGGGTTGGAGTATTTAGTTTCTGAGCCAACCAAGATCTGGAAGAAGGAAGTACTCGAATTCTATGGTGCAGCTACCCTTGATGATACTGGACTCAAAATCAAGTCTGCAGTTCATGGGGTAAAATTAAAACTCACCCAGAAGAGTCTAAGAAAAGTTCTACATCTACCAAAAAATAAAGAAGAGGAAGATGTATCTACGTCTAAGACTAGGGATGCCCTGAAATGGTGTGGACTAGATTCAAACATGAAGATTGGATCAGTCTTTAACAGGAAAGGCATGAACATGCAAGGAAAGTTTTTGTTTGAAATAGTGGGAAAGGTGATTCTGAGCAAGCCAGGTGGGCATGATAGAATAACAGCTCAAATGTTCAGTTTAATGACTAGAATCATTTTCAAGCTCAAAACTGATTGGTCAGCTGTGATGTTTGACAAGATTAAGGAAAGTCTGAAGAAGCCCAATCTGGGTAGGATTATGAGTTTGTACTTGCCTGGAAGTATTCCAGAAGTCATGAACCAAGCAGCTGGTTCTAAGATAAACCATATGAGGAAAATGGACATCAGGATAATCTCAAGATGGGATCATGTGTTAACTAAAGAAATGCCTTCACTAGAGAAGGAAACACCTTAGAAGAAGAAGAAGAAAGCCATAGTAGCTCCTGAATCATCCAGTAGCTCAGAGGAGCAAGTAGTTTTTAGTTCTGATGATGGAGAGGCTGGAAATGCTGTACAGTCACCAATCAGAGATGAAGATGCACAGAGACAGGGGGATCAACCATCTGCTAGCCCTATTCACCTGGATTCACTCCAGGTGGAGCCTCAACATATGGAAGATCCAACTCACCTAGACAGTGAAATGACAACTCAGACAATTCTTGAGGTAATACATGAGGTTAATAAATCAACTTTCCATATTGAGGATAAAGTATTGACTGAATATTTGATTGATGTTGAACAGCCAACACAATTACATAGTGAAGCACAAGAAGTGATCATGGAAGATACATATGTTGCTAATAATGCTCCAGAAATAAGAAACTCTCCCGTGCCTTCTCAACAAGAGTTTACTTTAGAAGAACTGTTCCTTGATTTGGTACAGACTGCTTTTGAGGGAGAGAAAGCAGTTTTTGAGGGGGAGAAGGTAGATATTGAGGGGGAGCATGTAAGGTCTCATGATGATACTGTAAGAAATGAGAATGAGAAGCAAAGGAATGATGAGGAGCTACCCAGGACTGAGAAGGAATTGCCTCCTAGTCCTAAAGAAAGGGTAGATATTGCCAGTACCTCTGATTCAAAGAATGCTGCTGAAGTTCAAGAAAAGAAGAGGAAGCTACAAGTCTTCAAAAGGAGAAGCCAGAACTACAAGAAGGCTCTGCAAACAATTGCTCCTCAACTTGCCCCAACAATGGATTATAGTTCTTTGTTGGTGGCCATGCAAGTGAAGTTGGATGAGCAAAGGGTAACAATGGAGAAGTATATAGATGAAATGCATAAAGATCTTCAATTCTCCTTGGCTACAGATATTAAGTCAATTAGATTTGAGGTCAATCAAAACAAGAAAGAGATGACTGAGTGTTTCCACAAGGGTGGTAATGCTGTGGTTTACCTAGCCACACACAAAGAGAATATTAAGACACAAGTTGATGACATAGATCTTAAGCAAGGCTATGTCCTGGAAAATTAACTAAGAATGAATGATAACTTGACTGAATCACATAATGTGATAGTCACTGAGATGAAAAATCTAGCTACTGCACAGGCTGCTGAAAGGGCTACAGACAAGGCTGAGTTTGATAAGCAATTCCAAGAGGGTATAGTTGCTGTCCAAACTTCTATTAAAGAATATCAAAAGATTATTTCTGGACAGCTCCTGAAATTAAAGGCATTCTATAAAGATGGTCTCAATTTTATGGATGAACAAGTCAGATTCCAAAAGAATGATCTCAGAGATCATGTACCTAGAGAAGTCATAAAGGGGGAGAGGGTTTTAGTCAAAGCTGGATCTGACCATGCTAAATGGATTTCCAATAGCATCAGAGCCACACTTGGTTATCCACCCCTGTGTGATGATGACAATGTTGCTGAATCTGGAGTGCATCCTACTAATTTTGGAGGTGAACAAGCTGAGGTTGCCCAAGTTATCTATCCTCATGCAGATTTTGACATGATACATTAAGAAGTACAGTCCATGTACAACCCTCCTGAAGGTGCTCACAATGTGATCATTGAGAAAGTAGACAAGCCTGTGTCTGAGGCATTTTTGAAAGAGCAAGAAGCTCTCTTATCTAAGAAAAGATTCAGAGAACAGGCTGAGTTAAAGCCTGATTTTGAACAGTGGAGCCCAACATCTAGAAATATTATTCTAACTGCTTGGAAGGCTGCAAAGGACAATATCCTAGATAGGGGCAAATGGTATTCTGAACAAGAATGGAGAAAACATGAAGCTAGGCAAGAAGCCATAGTACAATATAGAAGAAAGGCTAAAATGGGGAAGCTACCTCCTAATGCACAGGAGCCTAGCAAGTATTTACCTAAGCCATATCACTATTTTGAAAGACAGAAGATAAGGGCTGAAGAGCTGAAAAAGACAGATCTAAATGACAAGAAACCAGTTGATGACACAGATGCTCCAGTTCAAGCCAAGATTCAATCTGGCAAGGGCATTGTCATCAAGGAGCCAGAGCAGCCATAGAATAGAATGTTCTTAAGTTTACAACTTTGTAATCATTTGTATTAAAATCTATGTAAACTTTTGATTAAAGAAACTTTTGATAGTTGAAACAAATCTTTTATGAATGCTCATTGTGTTAGCATTATATTTTGTGCTGAAATATTTTATATGCTTTGTTTCAATAATTACCCTATCATATATTGTTGTTATACATCATAATGTGTATTTGTTATGAATGGTGTATATCATTGACTAAGGGTTATGACTTCTCCAAATAGGGGGAGATTGTTGGGTACATTGGAAAATGTGTACCAGATTGGAAGAAGCCTCACCCTACTCAATGATATACATCAAGGTGTATTTGATGTTTTTTGAGTTTATATGTGCAGGTTAAGTAATTGCAGGAAATGCAGAAAAATTCTAAGTCCATGTGTTGCCAGCCAGAGAAGCAGTGTCGACACTTATGAAGGCTTGTGTCGACACTTGGGAAAAACTGTGTCGATACTTGGAGTTATTAGTGTCGACACCAGGAAAGGCTGTGTCGACACCAGGAGAAATGTGTCGACACATACAGACTATGTCAACACACTGTGAAGAATTGTCGACATCAAATGTGTCGACACCTAGAAGGCAGTGTCGACACACAGAGAAGCTAAGTCGACATCAAATGTGTCGACACCAGGAGGCTGTGTCGACACTCATTAAGCTTCAACAAAGTTAAAGTAAAAGAAGTACTTATGTCAACACAAATGAGATGTGTCGACACTCAGCAAGTATCAACAACAAAAGAAGTTGTGTCGATACAAAGGAGTTGTGTCGACACACAACAGAATTCAACTAAGTTTTTAAAGAAGAAGTATTTGTGCGGCATACATAATTAGTGTCGACATATTCAACAGAAGGCTTGTGTCGACACACAGAATCAGTGTCGTCACATTCAATAGAAGCAGTATCGAGAAGCTGTTACAACAACACAAGGAGTTGTGTCGACACCATCAAGGCAAGTGTCGACACTTAGTCCACTTGTGTCGACACTTGGTCTATTTGTGTCGACACATAATGAAGATCAGTCTCGACACTTTCAGACAGAGACAGTATTTTCAAGAAGTGACTGGATGACTTGACAGCTGCCATTTCAAACTGGTCAACTACAACTGTCAAAGCTGTTAGAAGGTTGTTAGAAACCGGATCAGCCGGTTACCTTGAAGGAAGACTATATTAAGGCCTTTATCCTTTAACAGAAAGGTATCGAACAATCAACAACAATTGAGAGATCAGAAGATCAATCATTGTAGAATACAGATCCAGAGAAAACTGTAAATCAGTATTTTGAAGAAATTTCAGATTTACTTGGAGAGAGAGAACTCCAGTAATTGAAATCAAGAAAGAGATTTATTTAATCAGATCTCTTAAGGAGCAGGTTCTGAACCAGACTGCAAAGAAAGATCCAGATTTAATTCTCTATATTAAGAAGGAAGTTACCAGCCGGTCTACTTCAAGAAGATCAACTTTTACTGAGTTCAGACTCAAGAAGCCTTGAAGAAAGCAAAGACTAAGTTGATCTCAGGAATCAGTACTATCAAGAACTGATTAAGAAGGTTGCCCTCTTCATTCTCTCAAATAGAGTGGTGATCTAAAACTTGTTATTATCTTTTTGTAGAATTCTAAGGGATCTGAGTTATAAGCCTAAACTTATAAAGGGCGAGGTAGGGCTTTTGAGCCTAAGTGTAGGAGAATCTATTCTCTGAGTGTAGGCCTTATTGAAGGATGAGGTAGGGCTGTTTAGCCTGAGTGTAGGTCTTGTTGAACACTAAGTGGTAGGGCTTTGTGCCTGAGGTTTAGGAGTGTGGACACTCTGAGTTGTAGGAACCTATTTGGGGTTCTGAGCTGTAAGATCTGAGGATCTGAGGAGAAGTGTAGAAGTTAGGCCGAATCTAGTACACTGCTAGATAGGCGAAGGGGGAAACTGGATGTACCCAGACCTTGGGGAACCACTATAAACACTGTGTGCACTCTATGTATGATTGTTACTGTGATTGCTGTGCTGATAGCTGTAGAATTTGCATTGGCTGCTTAATTATTGAACAGTTTGTCTGCCTTTAAAGTAGAAGAAAAATGACACCTATTCACCCCCCCTCTAGGTGGTTAGACACGTATTCTTTCACTAATTCTTAATCAATTTCTTTTACCTTTATTAATTTTGTAAGATCTACCTATAGATCTGAGTGTAGGGAATCATTTTTTCTGAGTTGTAAACCTGTTTTATAAAGGCTGAGGTAGGGCAGCGATTGCCCGGGTTAGGAGAAGTAGGTATTTCTCTGAGTTGTAGGACACGATTTGCCTGAGTAGTATGAGTGTGGATACATTCTGAGGTAGAGTTCTTGGGAAGAAATTGAGCTATAGGATCTTGGTTATCTGAGTGGCAAGACTTGTAAAGCCTGAGTTGTACGGGCCAGCTGGGCTCTAAGATGTAAGATCCAAGGATATGAGTAAACGAAGAAGGAGTTTGCCCGAATCAAGTTCATTGCTAGATAGGTGATGGGGAAAATGGATGTACCCATAAATTGGGAAACCACTATAAAATTGTGTGTACTGTGTTGTGATTGCTGTATTGTAATAGTTTTAAATTGCTGTCAAGATTATGTTGTAATATCTGACTGAGAAAATTATCATAAAGAAAGTATATCTCAGATTTAAAAAGCAGCCAATGCTTAAATTAGACCTATTCACCCCCCTCTAGGTCATTCTCAATCATAAGACAAATATTTACAATTGGTATCAGAGGGAGGTTCACTAAAAAGGCATACTAGCCTAGTGAGAATCCAAAGGATTGCAAAGAAAGTTATATCATGGCTTAGAGGGAAAACAATTCCATCAAGCTCCCTGTCTGCTCCAAAGAAAACTTTAAAATATGGAAGAAGAGAGTCAGATTATTCATGGAGGCATCAAATCCAAGAATATACATCACATTGATTGAAGGACCTTTCATTCCCATGAAAGTGTCAGTTCTTGATGCAAACATCAAGACACAGTGGATGAATGTTTTGAAAAGTTTTTTAGAATTTTAAACAACCTGAGGACTTATGGGCAGGAGCTTTATTAATTATGAACTTAATGACAAGTTCTTGAGGTCTCTGAACAAGGAATGGGACATCAAGATCTGTGTTATAAGAGAAATGGACAATTTTTCCAATATTTACCCCCAGGCTCTATTTGGCAAGCTGCTGTCCCATGAGTTACAGCTCAACCTCAGAAAGCCTGAAGAAGATTCAGCTAGAGCACACAGTAGAGAAAAGTACTTGGCCCTAAAGCCCGAGACTACCAGGAAGATCAGAGAAAAATCAACACCCTCAAAAGATAAGACATAATATTTGAGTATACAGAATCTTCCTCATTAGGAGGAGACCTGACTGAGGAGGAACTGTCTCTCATTTCTAGATAGTTCAAGAAGATGTTGAGGAGAAGAGGGCAGGGCAGCTGGAAGGGTACAGCTGGAGACACTTATCTCATGAAGACCAATCATCCAAAGAAACCCAGAAAGAAGAAATCAGGGGACAAGTATGGTTCTTCATAGAACAAATATATTAAGACTAATATTGTGTGTTATTGTTGCAACAGGAAAGGGCATGTCATAGCTAATTGCCTAACACAAATAAAGGAGAAAAAGTCAGAGAACTTGCCGACTGGACAACACAAAAAGGATGACAAAAGCCTTTTGGCAAAGAAACTACCTACACTATTTGATAGTGAGTCTAATTTATCAGAATCAGAAGAGGAGGAGGCTCTCATGGGCCTGATGGCTTTTGAGGAAACTCAATCAGGAGAAGAAGGACATGATTGTTCAAGTCCTGCTAAGGTAAAAGCAACTCTCCTAGTTTTGCATCAGTTTCTTTTGCAGCATCAGAAAATAAATCATGTTATTACTCCTCTAATAATAGAGAACATGATTCAGACACTGAAGTTGATTTCAACACCCATATTAATAGATATGAGAAGTTATTAAAGGCCTTGATTGCAAGAAAAGAGCATGCTAAGAATCAGGCCAATGAATTAGAATCTTTGAGAGGAGTATCTTTTCAGTTGGAAAGGGCCAACATAAAGTTGGACCTACAAAAACTGAAACATATAGAACTAACTAATAAGATAGATAGCCACGCGGAAGTAATAGTAGAACAAGTCAAGACTGTCAAGGACCTAGAAGCAAAGCTCACCGAGGAAAGATAGCTCCTGACTCAGTTCTTAAAGCCCAAGTCAGTGCTACCTATCATAGATACATTTTCTGCACTATTTAGAATTGGTGTAGGTTATGGAAAAAAATAAAAAGGTTATTAAGAAGTATGAACCTAAGGGTAAAGCCCCAATGGGTCTAGTTAAGGTACCTCCCAAGCATCATACTTCTAACAGATGTAATGAAATATGTGTTCCTGGAT
Organism: Platanthera guangdongensis; assembly: GCA_039583875.1. Classification (NCBI taxonomy): domain Eukaryota; kingdom Viridiplantae; phylum Streptophyta; class Magnoliopsida; order Asparagales; family Orchidaceae; genus Platanthera; species Platanthera guangdongensis. The sequence goes on along the minus strand of CM077167.1, from coordinate 34,524,035 downwards.
ACATAAGTTCTGAGTGCACTACCAACAAAGTCAATAAAGAGCCTTGCTGGGAGGGACAGACATATAAAGGCAATAAAGGTCAAAAACCACCATAAAGGGTGATCAATCCAAGTAGCCAAGGAATTCTTGGAGCTAGTCCCTGTGCACCACATGAAAACCTGAAAGCTAAGGGTGTAAAATTTTCACCACTACCTTGGAAATTGGATGTCAAATCCAAGTTACACAAAAGAACAACTTCAAATGTGCAACCAAAGAAAAGATACAAATGATTTGAGTGTTGGTGCTGTGGGAAGGTTGAGTATTTTGCCATAGATTGTTGGTATAATCCAACAACACCTTCATATAAGACTCAACCAGATTTGTTTAGAAAGCCTGCTGTATTTCACACAGCAAAGCCTAATAGGAACCAAGGCCCCAAAACTATTTGGGTGCCTAAGGTAAATTAATTCTGTGTTTGCAGGTGGAACCAAGTACCACAGGAAGGCCAATATTGTACTTGGATAGTGACTTTTCCAGGCACATGACTGGAACAAGGAGTTTGCTAAGGGATTATACTCCTGTTAGGAATGGACCAAAAGTCATATTTGGAGGGTCAGAGAAAGGACTCACCAAGGGATATGGTAGCATTTCTAATGGCCTAGTTACCATCACAAAAGTGGCTTATGTGGAAGGATTGAACCACAATCTGATAAACATAAGTCAGCTTTGTGATATAGGTTATGAAATTGTCTTCCATAATGACAAGTGTTTGATAAGGAATCCAAGTGATCAAGAGTTCATCTTGTCAGGCACTAGGAGCGAGAATTTTTATATTCTAAATTTCTTAAGTATAAATGAGAAATCACCTGTATGCCTAGTAGCTAGTGATAAAGACTCTTTGTGTGTGTAATGACACAAGAGGTTGGCTCATTTAAACTATACAACAATGAGCAAACTATTCTCTATGGACTTAGTTAAAAACAGTCCACAACTCAAATGCTCCAAAGAAGGTTATGTCCTGTATGTCAAAAATGCCAATAGACAAAAATCTCCTTTAAGAGCATTCAGTCCAAAGACACTGAGAGGTTTCTATACTTACTTCATATGGATCTATTTGGTTCTATGTGTAATGCCCCAAAACCCAAATACGAATTGGTCAATATGTTTATAATACCCATTGGTGATGAATTGGAAGTGTTTTGAAGGACTTTTGGAGCCCTTATATTTTCACACAGGTTGTGACACGGGTGTGTCCAGGACCGTGTCGTTCTCTGTATTAGGCTGTTTTATTATGATTGAGGAACACAACCTGTGATAGGGGTGTGTCCAGAGCCATATTAATGAACACAGCCTGTGATACGGGTGTGTCCAGGGCCGTGTCGTGCTCTGTATTTGGTCATTTTATTATGATTGTCGGACACGTCCTGTGAGACGATCACAAGCCATGTACAGACCCAGGGAGACCATGCTAAGGTCAAATTAAGGCCTTTCATTTCATTTAGGTGAGATCTGTCGGTCCAGAGTCTTTCCTGATGAGAGAAGGTCAGGAAATGAGGGTTTAAACCTCATTTCCTTTGCCCCATTCTCTTTCTAAGAGGTAGAGTGAGGGTAAAGTAAAGGGAGAAGAAGGCGGAGGAATCCTGCCATTGTTGGAGCTTCAGAGCTCCAAATTGCGAGCCAAGTCTAGATCCACGGAGGCGAGTCCGTTGCGGTGGTTCTCATCCGACTAGTTTCTCCTCCATGGGGCCGAAGCAAACCTCTAGGGTAACGATTCTCTACTTGGACATGTGAAGTCCTCTTCCTTTTGCATAGGAAACCCTCTCTAGTGAGTGTGCAGTGAGCGTGGGGTATTCCTTCGGGTAGATATGGATTATCCTCGTATTTTTGCTTATAGAGTTCGGAATCGAAGTATAGATATAGGCATTGTGTGTGAAGCCCATCTAGATGTGTTGGTCTGGATTGTTGATGTTTTCATTATGCATGAATTACTGGAGAAGACTCTATGCTGTATATTTTCGAGTTTCTACGCAGTAGATTGCAGCAGGGAACTTTGGCGACTAACCCTAAGGAGCACCTAAAAAACTGGGCAGAAATGCATTTCTGCCAGGTACCGCGCTACGGTAGTGTTACCGCCGGCGGTAGATTTATAAGATAGCTGTTGTGAGGCCTGTCTCATGGAGACCTGAGGAGCTAGGTTGTGGGGATGAGAGCTCTGGGAGCCCAGCTTGGTGTCCTGAGTACCGAATTTATGCATAATCGAGTTATGTATTATTGTATGATTGATTCTTTGGGAATCAGGGAGACTGACCCGCGCCGATGACTTAAATTGACATGATGATGTGAGCAATGGGTTGAGCTGAATCGTACCCGCTCTATATGGTTCAGTTAAAGAGACCTAATGTACGTGGCACTTACCAGGGGCATGGATGGTGAGTCTTAGGCTTCGACCAGAAAGACTTAAATGCTCATAATGGTTGTTATCCTGGGGGCGATGGTGAAGGCTCAAAATGGACCGGGTCACTGATAATGTGCTTTGAGAGCATGAGGTGTGTGGCCGTGCGTGCCTATGCCTGTAATGAAGTGTACTTTAATTTTACTTTCTATACCATGGCTGGATATACTAAAGAAATGCATGGAAGGAGCACCACCGCCTCAAGTAAGGGGTGAGTTCGTTATAATTTGGTCAGCTTTAGCTGAACGTTGCCTTGTTTTACCACCATTCGGTGGATTATTGTGCAGGAATAGGGGAGCCAAGTGGTAAGTAGCAGGCTGAAGCCCTTGATGCTGTGCTGGCCCTAGAAGTCCAAAGAGAAGTGTTTTCTTTTACTATTGTTAGGTGTGGCCTGCCTGTGTGCCGAAGTATGTAAAACACTTACTGTTTAAGCAAACTGTTGTAAGGCCTTAATGCCAAAACTTTTGTGTATGTTCTTTCATTCCTATTGTGGCTGTAGTGGACATTCATGTGTTGTTTATGGGTTCATATAACTGTTTTAAAAAGCTTCTGCTAGAATGCTCTGAGTTAGGATTCGAATTCCTATAGTGGTTTTTTGGTACTAATACGCAACTCTACTAACTGTCCGTGGCATATGGCATGGGGCCCAAGTCGGACCTTCTATTATATTCCATATGACGGATGGGGGTGTTACACTATGCAAGTTCTTAGTTTGGGTAGGAAGTCCTATACCTATGTGATTGTGGATGATCACTCTAGGTTTGCTTGGGTATTCTTCCTAAGGAGAAAGTCTGAAATAATAGACAACCTTACTGATTTTGTCAGACAAGTTCAGAATTAGATGAGATGTTCTGTGGTCAAATTAAGAAGAAACCATGGTACATAAATTCAATCTGAAAATATGACAAATTTCTATAAGGAACTACGGATCTTTCAGGAGTTCTCCTCACCAAGAACACCACAACAAAATGGAATTGCTGAGAGGAAGAATAGAACTCTCATTAAGGAAACTAGAACAATGCTGAGTGATATATCTCTCCCAAAATATTTTTGGGCTGAGGCTATACATACATCATGCTATGTTTAGAATAGAGCATTGATCAACAAGAAACACAACAAGATTCCCTATGAACTAATGAAAGGCAGAAAACCAAATCTATAATACTTCAAATTTTTTGGTAGTAAGTGCTATATAATGGACAATCGAAAAACTTATCTAACTAAGTTCTTTGGGAAATCCTATGAAGGAATCTTTGTTGGGTATAATGTATATAGCAAAGCGTACAAGATCTATAACTTGAAATATCAAGTTATAGAAGAATCAATTAATGTATTTTTTGATGGAACTTCTATTTTATATAATGAGATTTCTAACAACTCTAGTCTATGTGATGTAGACTATAGGATGGAAAGTTAAATATAGGTTATTCACATAATCTAGAGTTACACACTAGAGATAATGTAGAAATTCCTATAGAAGATATAGTAACTACCTAGGGGGAGGAGGAGAATCATCCTAATCCTCCTGCAGAACTAGGTGATGGTAGGCACCTGCCATTAGCAATTAGACATCTTAAAGATCATCCTATTGATCAAATAATAGGTGATGCCAGTCTAGGAGTGACTACTACGAGTAGACATCACAATGAGATTCTATACTCAATCTATCTCTCTCAGGTAGAACCTAAAAAGTTTGAGGAAGCCAATTCAGACCCAAACTGGATTATGGCTATGCAAGAAGAACACAATTAACTTAAGAGATGTAAAGTTTGGAGTCTAGTTCCTAGAACTAGTGATCAGGCACTAAGTGGATTTACCAGAATAAACTAGATGAGTATGGGGTTATAGTTAAGAATAAAGCTAGATTAGTGGCTAAAGGATATAAAAAAGCGAAAGGGATAGACTATGACCAAACCTTTGCAACTATATCTAGGTTATAAGTCATAAGGTTGTTTTTAGCTCATGCAACATATAAAAGATACAAGGTCTACCAGATGGATGTAAAGTCAGCATTCCTCAATGGTACACTGAAGGAAGAAGTGTATGTAGAACTTCCACAGGTTTTGTTAACCCCAAACACAACTCTCATGTTTTCAGATTGCACAAGGCTTTGTATAGGTTAAAACATGCACCTAGAGCTTAGTATGAGACCCTATCTACCTTTCTTATAAAGAATAAGTTCTCTAGAGGAAAGATAGACAAGACACTATTCCTTAGGGACATCAAAGTATCAAGTATCCTAGTCCAGATTTATGCAGATAACATAATTTTTGGGTCTACTAATGAAAAGCTATGTAGAAAATTTGCCAGGTGAAAGTCCACCTAGTGTCAACTATGTGCACCTATGGGGGGGGGGATAGGTGACGTGTGGTTCTTTTGCGGAATTTACGGATGTACCTGCACAATAAAAACAAAAACCACAGTACACAGAACACACAACAAATTTATAGTGGTTCCCCGACTTGGGTACATCCACTCTCCCCCTTCGACCTATCTCCCCAACAAGGGACGACTCGGTCACTTCTCCAACGGGATTGAAATCCAATCCCAGCACTAACGGAAGGAGCCCTTCCACACGTGAGAGTCAACACTCCCACAAAACGGGTTGCACCCAACCCTTACACCACGGAACAAAAGTTCCTTTACAACGAAATAAATATAGAATGTACACGAGATACAAACTTCGTTTGGAGACTACGGTGTTCCTCTTCGTTCGACGACGTGTTCGTGAAGTCAACGAAGAGTCTACAACCTTGGTCTCACTTGGAGAGGATCTCCCCGGAACCGGCGGCGGCAACACGAGCGGCGGCTAGCTTCGGGATCGGCGGCTACGATGACGAGCAACTGCTGAACTTGGAGATCCAAACTTCGTAGCGAAGCAAGCTCGGTCTTCCAACGGTCACACGAGGATCAGTCGTCTCGATCGATTCGGATGGGAAGTTTTTCCGATCAACAAATCGAGAGACAAAGGATCTCTGGATAGACGCGTGAGACGCAAGCTTTGCTAAGCTTCTGTCGCCGGAGATCACGAAGGAATCTCGAACGTTGACGGCGACCTTCGTTCCCGAGCACGACGGCGGCGGCGGAGAGGAGTCGCGGTATTAGGGTTTAGTTGCGGCTCGGTTTCTGTTCCTTTTTCTCCGTAGTTTACTGTTCAAAATACCCATGTATTTATACCCTGAAGATACAACAAATTTGACCGTTGTGGGACCCTCAAAAGAAATCCCCAAATTCCGGTTCAAACTAGTCCAAAAGCAGAATCCGGTCCAGCAGCATTCTGAGAAAATGCCAAGTCAAAATCGGCGAGAATCGCAGGCGATTCTCGACGAATCGGCGAGAATCGCAGACGATTCTCGACGAATCGGCGAGAATCACCAAGTGATTCTCGACGATTCGTCGAGAATCATTTGTGATTCTCGTCGAATCACTTACTGATTCTCAACGAATTTTACTGTGTACATGGGCTGCTTGGCCACTGGTTCGGCGGGAATTACAAGTGATTCTCGCCGAATCTTACTTGGCACCATTTTGAGATGGCCAGAAGGAGTCGGCGAGAATCACTGATGATTCTCGTCGATTCGGCGAGAATCACCAGTGATTCTCGCCGAATCGGCGAGAATCACTTGGTGATTCTCGTCGAATTTGCCTTGGATGAATTTTCGTCTTCCCCTAGGAGCTGCTCCTTGATCCTCCATGCTCCTTGTTTCTTCTTGCATATGAACGGCCCTGTACTTGAAAGTAAGTGCACTCCAATAGAGAGAGTACACATAGGCCAACACACTGATTTGCTCAACGAGGGATTACGTCTTGCAGACCCGTGTATATTGACCTACTGCACCCTGACATTGGTGTGCACTTAGTGTGGAGGAACTGCAAGTACAACTTAAGATGTTTCATCAAATACATTGTGAATTCATCTTAGCTTGACAGGTGGCTTCCTCAAATCTAGGTAATCGTGGATACAATACCCAACAATCTCCCCCTATTTGACGAAGCCAAAACCCTACTAGCTAAGATGAATAACACCTATCAAATATAGCATTCAAAAATTAAACATGCAACACAAGAGATTATATGCAATCAGAACAGGACTTGAGTCATTCACACATTCAAATATATATATACCAAGAGAAATATATTCACATATAATCCAGAATCGTTCATACGACAGTAATAATCATTAAATGTTCTTAAGACACCGTGACCAGCTATAAAATAATGACTATTTGTCCTTAGCTACGTCACCCTTAAGAGTTTGAGCCAAGTACTTTTTGCTTTGCCTTTCCATGTATTCCTTGGGCTTCGAGTAGTACCTAGGAGGAGCAACTTTGTCTGGATCCTTGTTGTTTCTGAAAAAGATATTGTGTTTCGCTTCAAACGTTTTGTGCGTTTCCCACTCATACTGGCTATATACTTCGTTTCGATTGATCTCTCCTCTTTCTTGCAGCCAGAAGGTGTCTAAGATTATATTCCTTGAAACTGGACTCCACCTTTCATTTCGTACATCCTCCTCATTCATTCGAATTCTCTTTGCAGCCTGTGTCTCCTTGGATGTCCCTTCTTGAACTTTCCTCTTTCCCCTGGCTTTTGCTAAAGCCTCCTGATCAAACATACTCCTCAGCTTAGATTTGGAGAGGGCCCTAGCATCAGCTTCATCTGTGAAAATATCTGCAGCACTTGTACTTACATCCTCAGCAATATTTACTTCCTCAGCTGCCTTAGATGTCTCAGGAACCTGAATACCGGCAGGTTGGTCAGGTAGGACGACGCCTAACGTGCCCAGTGCCTGTTGGAGCATCCACCGGCAACTCTCATAGACGTATTTGCTTGATTGTGCGAAGTTTGCATCCATGCTTTCTTGGAGCTCGGCCAGCTTAGCGATATACTCCTTCTCCCCCTTTTTGGCTTCGACAGCTATGCAGTTGGCATATGAGTGCAGGGAGTCATCAATATGCTTAGTTGTCTTGGTGAATTCAGTGATCAGGGCCTGCTGATTTGCATTTAAAGTGACCATATTACCATCAAACTTCTGAATATTGTTGGCTACAACGTGTGCGTTCTGATTGACAACAGCCAGAGTATCAGTTTTCTTTTTCAAGCCAGCCATTAACAGTGTGACAGCTTCACCGGCCGCGGTATACTTTTCTTCGAATTTCTTCTCCATCACATCCAGTTTGTGGTTGATCTCTACCATATTTTTAAGCATGAGATCTTCAGAAGTCTTGATCTTTTTCAGCAGTGTTTTCTGAGCTGTATCAAAAGAATCTTTAAGCTCGTTCACTATTCCTTGAATGACATTGATAGTGTGAGTGGCCAGCTCATCTCGTAACGGTATGGTCGGAGGCACTTGTGGGCCTTGCATTTCTGCAGACGCATCTGTGGAGCTGGATACCATCACAGTCTCTATCGGAGGAGTGTGGGTGGCCTCTGTAGATTTATTTAACTCCCCCTCCACTGGTGCGGACTTATCAGAAGGAGGTTCAACAGTATCTGGAGACTCAAACAAGGGGTGCCCTCTACTGGTGTGGGTGGCCTCTGTAGATTTATTGCTGAGGATGCACGTTAGGCGTCGTCCTACAAGGGGGAGAAGGAGTATATCGCTAAGCTGGCCGAGCTCCAAGAAAGCATGGATGCAAACTTCGCACAATCAAGCAAATACGTCAATAAGAGTTGCTGGTGGATGCTCCAACAGGCACTGGGCACGTTAGGCGTCGTCCTACCTGACCAACCTGCCGGTATTCAGGTTCCTGAGACATCCAAGGCAGCTGAGGAAGTAAATATTGCTGAGGATGTAAGTACAAGTGCTGCAGATATTTTCACAGATGAAGCTGATGCTAGGGCCCTCTCCAAATCTAAGCTGAGGAGTATGTTTGATCAGGAGGCTTTAGCAAAAGCCAGGGGATAGAGGAAAGTTCAAGAAGGGACATCCAAGGAGACACAGGCTGCAAATAGAATTCGAATGAATGAGGAGGATGTACGAAATGAAAGGTGGAGTCCAGTTTCAAGGAATATAATCTTAGACACCTTCTGGCTGCAAGAAAGAGGAGAGATCAATCGAAACGAAGTATATAGCCAGTATGAGTGGGAACCGCACAAAACGTTTGAAGCGAAACGCAATATCTTTTTCAGAAATAACAAGGATCCAGACAAAGTTGCTCCTCCTAGGTACTACCCGAAGCCCACGGAATACATGGAAAGGCAAAGCAAAAAGTACTTGGCTCAAACTCTTAAGGGTGACGTAGCTAAGGACAAATAGTCATTATTTTATAGCTGGTCACGGTGTCTTAAGAACATTTAATGATTATTACTATCGTATGAACGATTCTGGATTATATGTGAATATATTTCTCTTGGTATATATATATTTGAATGTGTGAATGACTCAAGTCCTGTTCTGATTGAAATTACCTGGGATTTGGAGAGTCATCGTCTTAGTCCCACAGGTAGAACATATTAGTAGCTTAAAGTGAGTATGCTCAACAGGTAGCACATCTGTTATTGCAGACGCTTGTTCCAAGTTAGCCTTGAGCCACCTACTGTCTAGTTCCCATAGTATTCACGGGGACCTAGACTACCCTGCAAGACAGAATTACTTTACCTTAGGAACCCAAATCATATTGGGTCCTAGGTTTCTATTAGCATAAGCATGCAACTGCCTTCCTTGAGAAAACCTGTCTGGAAGACTGCCTCTGTCCCTATAATGTGGATAAGCCCTTGCTGTGGGCACAGAGAGGTTGTGCCAACAGTCAATGGCAAAGTGTCCCACTTTGCCGCAGCACCAACAAGGGTGAATGTTGTATCGCCATTTTCGACCTGATCTAGTGACTGATGTAGTCACGGTCCTAGGTCTAAAAGGGATAGGGCATGTTCTTGTCGCACAAATTCCTCTTCCATCGAGGCATGAGGAAGGGTGGAACGAATGCATGATGTGAGCGTTATGAGGCCGAGAAGGTGGTGCCATTCTTTCAGGCATCTTCCTTGCTGAGGCTCCATGAAGCCTGACATCATGACTTCTATTCTCCCTATCCCGTGTCCTCGAATGGAGAGAATTCTTTTGTGAACTAGGACATGCAGATCCACACTTTGTTGTGGCAGTGGCCGTGAATACAAAGGGCTCAGAATGAGCCTTAGGTATTTCCTCATGGGTGGCCATGACGCCTCTTGCACTATGGACGTTTCCACATAGGGACAAATCACCCTTGCAGTGACCACGATTATTCCTGTGGTCATACCTGAAGGCATGATGAGTTGCCTTCCCACTTGGAGTGGGAGGTCGGAACACCGTTTCCCCATTTCTCCATCCCTGAATAATCCGGGAGATCCACCCGGTTTCTTGTTTTCTCTTTATAGCATCAACTTTGGAAAAGTTAGATACTATACGTTTCTCATTATCTAGACTATTCTCTAGAGCTGAGATCTTAGAGTCCTTGACCCTGTTGGACGCCAATTGGAGAACCAACAAGATCCTCAGTCGAGCAATCTCTCGAGCTTGCTCCTCAGCAAGTAGATTGCTTTCCTGAAGGGCTCTCTTCAGGGAATCAGTATTTTTTGGAGGAGAGCAGTTTCTGTCTTCAGAAAAGTCAAAGGATATGGGGGAGGATGAAGATGATACCTGCTCATCTGAGTTATTGTCATTAGAATCAGTGACCAATGTTTCGTCCTCGTCGGAGCTGGTTTCCTCACTATCTTCTTCAGTCTCTGACAAGGATACTGGAGCTCTGATGCAATCCGAAGGATCCTTGCATTCATCTTCAGAAGTGAGGACCCCCACATACGCTTCATCCTCTGATTGGCAGCATATTTCAGCTTTCTCTGACCCCCCCCCCCCATCAGCTCTGAGATCATCATCCATAGAGATTTAGCCGTTTTACATTTTTCCAATCTAGAGCGAGAGGCTCCAGACTAGACATCCATGATAATTTGTCGAATCCTCTGGTCCAGTTGAAAAAATGAGAGTTCCATTTCTGACATCTCAGCAATGCACATGGGCACTTGGATCCCAGAGTCGGAGGTCTTCATGGGAATAAACGGACCCTCTTCCAGGATGAAGGATGCTCGAGGGTCGATAGCATCAAGGCGACATGACACTCTCATTCGCCAGATGGGATAATAATCCTTTGTGCAGGCGGGGAGTTTGAGTGGCGGTATCTCATACTCTAGATCCATACTTCTGACACTGATGGCAGGATTCTACACAAGGTGTTAACCTTTTTGAAGAGTAACCTCGCTCTGATACCACTTGAAAGTCCACCTAGTGTCAACTATGTGCACCTATGGGGGGGGGATAGGTGACGTGTGGTTCTTTTGCGGAATTTACGGATGTACCTGCACAATAAAAACAAAAACCACAGCACACAGAACACACAGCAAATTTATAGTGGTTCCCCGACTTGGGTACATCCACTCTCCCCCTTCGACCTATCTCCCCAACAAGGGACGACTCGGTCACTTCTCCAACGGGATTGAAATCCAATCCCAGCACTAACGGAAGGAGCCCTTCCACACGTGAGAGTCAACACTCCCACAAAACGGGTTGCACCCAACCCTTACACCACAGAACAAAAGTTCCTTTACAACGAAATAAATATAGAATGTACACGAGATACAAACTTCGTTTGGAGACTACGGTGTTCCTCTTCGTTCGACGACGTGTTCGTGAAGTCAACGAAGAGTCTACAACCTTGGTCTCACTTGGAGAGAATCTCCCCGGAACCGGCGGCGGCAACACGAGCGGCGGCTAGCTTCGGGATCGGCGGCTACGATGACGAGCAACTGCTGAACTTGGAGATCCAAACTTCGTAGCGAAGCAAGCTCGGTCTTCCAACGGTCACACGAGGATCGGTCGTCTCGATCGATTCGGATGGGAAGTTTTTCCGATCAACAAATCGAGAGACAAAGGATCTCTGGATAGACGCGTGAGACGCAAGCTTTGCTAAGCTTCTGTCGCCGGAGATCACGAAGGAATCTCGAACGTTGACGGCGACCTTCGTTCCCGAGCACGACGGCGGCGGCGGAGAGGAGTCGCGGTTTTAGGGTTTAGTTGCGGCTCAGTTTCTGTTCCTTTTTCTCTGTAGTTTACTGTTCAAAATACCCATGTATTTATACCCTGAAGATACAACAAATTTGACCGTTGTGGGACCCTCAAAAGAAATCCCCAAATTCCGGTTCAAACTAGTCCAAAAGCAGAATCCGGTCCAGCAGCATTCTGAGAAAACGCCAAGTCAAAATCGGCGAGAATCGCAGGCGATTCTCGACGAATCGGCGAGAATCGCAGACGATTCTCGACGAATCGGCGAGAATCACCAAGTGATTCTCGACGATTCGTCGAGAATCGTTTGTGATTCTCGTCGAATCACTTACTGATTCTCAACGAATTTTACTGTGTACATGGGCTGCTTGGCCACTGGTTCGGCGGGAATTACAAGTGATTCTCGCCGAATCTTACTTGGCACCATTTTGAGATGGCCAGAAGGAGTCGGCGAGAATCACTGATGATTCTCGTCGATTCGGCGAGAATCACTAGTGATTCTCGCCGAATCGGCGAGAATCACTTGGTGATTCTCGTCGAATTTGCCTTGGACGAATTTTCGTCTTCCCCTAGGAGCTGCTCCTTGATCCTCCATGCTCCTTGTTTCTTCTTGCATATGAACGGCCCTATACTTGAAAGTAAGTGCACTCCAATAGAGAGAGTACACATAGGCCAACACACTGATCTGCTCAACGAGGGATTACGTCGTGCAGACCCGTGTATATTGACCTACTGCACCCTGACATTGTTGTGCACTTAGTGTGGAGGAACTGCAAGTACAACTTAAGATGTTTCATCAAATACATTGTGAATTCATCTTAGCTTGACAGGTGGCTTCCTCAAATCTAGGTAATCGTGGATACAATACCCAACACCAGGCTTATGCAAGGCAAGTTTGAAATGAGCAGTATGGGTGAGCTAAAGTCTGCTTGGGATTCCAAGTTAGATAATCAAATGATGGAATATCCATCTCTCAATCTAAGTTCACTAAGGAGTTGATTAAGAAATATGGTATGTAGAATTCTACTATCATGAGAACTCTAATGGGTTCTTCTGTATCACTATACAAGGATGAATCTAGGAAACCAGTTGATGAAACCTTATATAGATACATCATTGGATCACTCCTGTATTTAACTACTAGTAGGCCAGATATTATGTTCTCAACATGTGTCTGTGCTAGGTACCAAGCATGCCCCAAAGAGTCTTATTATACTACTGTAAAGAGAATATTGAGATATCTTAAGGGCACACCCAATCTTGGGCTTTGGTATCCTAGAGATAGTGATTTTGAACTCACAGGGTGCACAAATGCAGATTTTGCAGGGTGTAAAGAAGCTAGAAAAGGTACTTCTGGAACTTGCCAGTTTTTAGGGAAAAGACTCATAAGTTGGAGTAGCTAGAAGCAAACATTTGTTGTCATTTCTATAGCAGAATCTGAGTACATATCTGCTGGAAACTGCTGTGCATATTTGTTGTGGATTTAACATCAACTACTAGACTACAATGTATAAGTGTACAACTAAGTAAATATGTCATGTTTTGTGATTCTACTAGTGCGTTGGAACCATATTACTGATTTGGGCTATGATCACTATTATTTATTTAGGATAGTTAGTTTGACCCACTTTGTATAGTCTCGGGTCACAGGTTATTTCCAGGATTATTGCCTCAGAAGAATTCCAGCAAAAATACAGTTCAACGAATGTAGAAAATCAGCTCGACGAAAGCAGAGCTGCGTTCGATGAACGCCATGCTCTGCTCAACGAATCAGAGTTCTACCGCTGAGCTCAGCTCGACGAAAGTTGAGTTTCGGTCAATGAACTCTGACCTCAATTCTGTTTCTCAGCTCGACCATAGCCTAGCTCAGTTCAACCAATGACATTTTTAGTTCGACGAACTCCAAGCTCAGGACGATGAAAGATTTGCTGAGTTCGACTAATTCTTTGCAGTGGTCTAAAAAGTTTTATATTCAGAAGTAGAATAATAGATTAATTTCAGTCAGTTATACTCTGGTATTTAATGCTAAATATTCTTAATGAATATAACCATTTCTAGCATCATTAAATATGGAATTATCACAGAGTTATTATTCTAATTAATCACTAGGGCAGTTAACGAATGTTTTCACACCAAATATTTGAATACAACCGATACAAATTCTCATAGATTTTTTAGACGTTTAAAGGAATGTTTTTAAAATTCAAATATTTGAATTCTTCTCAGAGAATATATATTCAGAAAAATTACTGCTCAATATATGAGATAGTGACATATTCACACTGATATACACAGACAAACACAAAGATTTTTTTGATCAATTTGCTTCTGACTCTCCAAGACAACAAATTTTACATCAGTCTGAAATTTCTACTGAGAGAAACAAAATTCTAGAAGGCCTACACCATGAAGAAATGCTTCTCCCCCGATCACAAATTTTACTCAGTATTGGGGGAGCTTTTTGCTTTAACATCAATCCACTAGTCTTCTCAGAGACTCTTTAAAGAGAAGACATCATCAATTTTTTAGTTTATTTCATTAACTGTGTACAGGGTTATACCTCCCTTCAAAAGTTAATTCCTTGGTTCTTAAGTCACCTAATCAAAAGACTTAGCTTGGTTTTTGGGCACCTAATCAAAAACTCAAAGGGTTGTTAGATCTCCTTTGGAAAATAGATGTTCTGGTGGCAGGGCACCTAATCAAAAACCTGTTGTGGATTCCTACCAGGGTGGTAGAAGAGTGGATGTACCCAGATTTATTGGGGAACCACTATATTTCCTTATGTCGTTTGTGATTGTTTTACTTTTTGTTTTTGTGTGCTGTGATTCTTCTTTACATATATATATATATCACATACTTTAAATCCGCTATAAAAATAAATTAAAGTTTTTAAAATACACTATTCACCCCCCTCTAGTGTAAATCAGATCTATCCCTCACTTTCAATTGGTATAAGATGGTAGTTCTTTGGTTTTACAGGCTAACACCTGAACCAACAAAGATCCTGATAGATCTTATTGTACCTAGAGTCTGTATTATTTATCATGACACAGAATAAAGAGTATGCAAGCACTAGACCTCCTATATACAATCTAAATAAGTTTGCATTATGGAAAATAAGGATTAGACTTTACATGAATTTCATTGACAAAGACATTTATAATTCTATTTTGACAGGTCCACCTCAACCATTGGCAACAACTAGAACTAGAACTGTACCACCACCAGAATGGACAAAAACACAGAATAAAGCTAAAATGGCTGATACCGAAGAAGTGAACATCTTAGCTCAAACTATGTCAGATGACATCTTCCAAAAGATTGCTGAATGCACTTCAACAAAGGCTATCTAGGACTCCCTCAATACAATGGTTGCTGGATCTGCTAATAAGAGAAAAGACAGAAGATCACACCTTATCTCTAAATTTGAGAACTTTAAAAAGGGAGAATCTAAATCTGTAGCTGAAATGAACATAAGGCTCAGTCTCATAATTAATGAGCTGAAATCTTTGGAGAAGGACATTACACTGACAGAAGTCAATGATAAGATCCTCCTGTGTTTCCCTAGCACATGGGATTCAAGGATCTGGTCAATCAAAGAAGCTAGAAGTTTAAATGAAATCTCCACTGAGACTTTGTTGGGCAAGCTCAAATCTTATGAGCAGCTAATCAGAACAAGAGAACTGAACAAAGAACTTCACCTGTAGTAAGGAAAAAGAAGAGCATAGCTTTCCAAGCAATAGAAGAGGCTGAAGTTCTTCCATAAAATGAAGATCTTATAGGTCTCTTGGCTAAGAGATTTTACAAGATGGCCAGAAAGGACTTTAGAAAAAGATCTTCAAGATACAATTACAAACTAAGGTATGACAAGACACCCACTAAAGAAATTATGTGTTATGGGTGCAGGAAACTAGGACATATTCTTCCAGAATGTCTTGAGAATCAGAAGATGGATAAGAATAAAGAGAAAGAGTCCATGAAGCACACACACAAATCCTCTTCCAACAAATACAAAAAGAAGGAGAGAGGTTTTGTAGATGAAACCTGGAGTGAATCAGATGATGAGTCCTCATTTAGCACAAGTGAAGATGAATAAGAAGCAAAGGATAAGGAAGTCTGCTTGATGACAAGTAATGCATAATGCAGCAATTCTAAGTTTGAATCAGAATCAGAAGAAGATCAGATAATCTCATCACTTTATTTTACTTCAGATTAGTTTAAAATAGATTTTAAGTTACTATATAATGATTTGATAAACTCTGAGAAGGAAATAAAACTTCTCAGAGAGAAATTAATTGAATTAGATAATCTTTCTTCTAAAAACATAAAACTCAAAGATGATTTGAAAATTTCTTCTAATCAAATAGTATCTTTAGAAAACACACTATCTGAGGCTAAGAAGTTTGAAGAATCCCTTAATGGGAGAAGCATCAAACTGATGGATATCACAAGCACAGTTAATGCCAGACTAAATGGCAAACTACGCTTGGGGGCTTCATCTAGTCAGCCTTATATTTTACAAAAAAAATATCTTGTCCACACCTATAAAATTCACCTCTACTAAAGGTAAAGAAAAATTAGAAGACTTAGATAAAACCACAGAAGTTCTACAAAAGCCTAAACAAAATAAAAATGTTCATAAAAATTATGTTCAAAATAATTCGCCGAACCGAGCTCGACAAAGTAATAACTTTTCGTCAAACAGAGAATGGCGAACTATGAACACAGGAAATGGTGTTCTATGAAAACAATATGATTCGTCGAACTGTGATCGACGAACGTGGAACAAGGAACATCAATAATATTATTTTGTGAATGGAGTTCAACAAACTCACTTCAATTTGTCGAACTCAGATCGAAGAACTCAATTTAATTCGTCGAACCCAAATTTTTCTAACCAAAATTTTAATTATTTTCATCAATATAATCAAACACAAGAATTTATAAATCCTTTTACTCGGTGAATTATTCCTCCTAGGAGATATCATCCATTTGGATATAAGGATCAACCTGCGTGTTCTTATATTTCAAATTATTGTTATGTCAAGGAACTCGGACCCAAGGTAACCCGGGTCAAAAACACCTAATTTGTTTTTATGCAGGAAAAGAACTATCCTACCACAGAGAAATAGTGGTATCTGGATAGTGATTGCTCAAAACATATGACAGGCAACAAAGAAAACTTAAGTGACTTCAAAGCTAAGCTTGGGCCTAAAGTCATTTTAGGAGACTCCAACTGTGGCCAGACAAAGGGCTATGAGAATGTCAAAGTTGGAGAAGTTACCTTCAGTGAGGTAGCTTATGTGAAAGGTCTCAAACATAACCTTATCTCCATAAGTCACTTATATGATGAAGGTTATCAGGTATCTTTTAGCAAATCATTATGTTCTATTACATCTAGTTCTAAGAAAACTGTATTAACTGGGACTAGAGAGTTTAATATATACTTAGTTAATTTTAACAATGCTAAAAAAGTTTCTTATTTAATCAAATTAGTAAAATAAATGAACTATGACATAGGAGATTAGGACATGTAATCCTTAGGACTATTACTAAACTATTTAAGGACAACCATATAATAAGACTGCCTTCTAGTTCTTACAAGCAGGAAGGACTTTGCAGAGCTTGTCAATTAGGCAAACAAACTAAAAATAGCTTTAAATCCATTTCTAAAAGTGATTCACCCAGGATTTTGTATTTGCTACATATGGAACTCTTTGGACTTATTGCAGTACAAAGTTTGGGAGGAAAGTCTTATACTTTAGTAATTATTAATGATTTCTCTAAATTCACTTGGGTGTTCCTTCTGAGAAATAAGTCAGATAACTTTAAAGTTCTTACAGACTTTCTTAGGAACATCAAGATTGAGTACCCTACTCAGATTGCATTGATCAGAAGTGATCATGGCAATGAGTTTGAATCTCTTCTGATGAAAGAATTTTGTGAGAAGGAAGGTATCAGGCATTGTTTTTTGATCCAAGAAGTCCTCAACAAAATGGGGTAGCTGAAAGTAAAAGTAGAACCCTAATTGAATCTGCTGGAATAATACTTGCGGATGCTCACTTGCCCATATCCTTTTGGGCAGAGGCAGTAAGCACAACAAACTATGTTCTTAACAGGAGTTTGATTCAAAAATTAAAGGGTAAGACTCCCCATGAATTACTTAAATCTAAGAAACCTAATGTAAACTATTTCAAAGTTTTTGGATGTAAATGTTACATACATAATAATGACAAGAAACATTTAAGGAAATTTGAAGCCAGGGCTGCAGAAGTAATTTTCCTTGGATATTCTCAAGTCAGTAAGACTTATAGGGTCTTTAATAAATCTAACCTTAAAATGGATGAATCTGTACATGTTTATTTTGATGAGACTAATATGTTTTACAAGGAGAGAGATACCTCTAGCATATAATCTTTTCAGGTACCAAATCTCTGTGAGAAAATAGTTGATTTAATCCTAACACAAGAGGATACAATTCATCCTTCTCAACAGATTGCTGATGATGTCAGTGATGAAGAAAATTCAGAAACTCATGCTGAAAATATTGTGGCTAATGAAATTCCACAAGAGGAATTAGCTCCACAAATAGTTGAAGAACCAACTCTACCTGCTGATCTTGTCACATTAAGAGATCACCCAAGATCTCAAATAATTGGAGACATATCAGCTAGTGTTCAAATAAGGGATCAATTGAATCAAGATTCGATGCATGCTTGTTTTATCTGATGGATTGAACCTTAATCCATCAAAGATATAGAACAAGATCCCCACTGGATTATTGCTATGCAAGAGGAACTCAATAATTTTGAGAGATGTAAAGTTTGGGACTTAGTTATACACCCAAAGAAAATCCATTCATTAGAACTAAGTGGGTCTTTAGGAATAAGTTGGATGATAAAGGAATCATTGTTAGAAATAAAGCAAGATTGGTAGCTCAAGAATATTCACAAGAGGAAGGCATAGACTATAATCAAACATTTGCTCCTGTTATAAGATTTAAGGCTATCAAAGTTTCTTACATTTGCAGCATTCAAGAGATTCAAGGTATATCAGATGGATGTGTAGAGTGCTTTTCTAAATAGAGAGCTCAAAGAGGAAGTTTTTGTAGAACAGTCAATAGGTTTTATCTCTCCAACTCACTCTTCTCATGTTTTTATACTTAACAATGCCCTTTATGGTCTTAAACAAGCTCCAAGAGCTTGGTATAAGACTCTTGCTAGTTTTCTTCTAGAAAATAAATTTAGTTGGGGCATAGTAGATAAAACATTATTTGTTTGAAATTATAAATCTAAAATTTTACTAGTTCAAATATATATAGATGACATATTATTTGGCTCTACGGATTCCAAACTATGCAAAAGGTTTTTTTGACCTAATGCATTCCAAGTTTGAAAGGAGAAGCATGGATGAGCTATCATACTTCCTTGGTTTACAAGTGAAGCAAACTCCTGATGGCATTTTCATATCCCAATCCAAATATGCTAAATGCTTATTAAAAAATTTTGGGATGTCAGATGCCTCAGCCATGAAAACACCTATGCCTATAAATGCTGTTGTTGATACTGATGAACATGACAAGCATGTTGATCAAAAAATATATAGGACTATCATTGGATCCTTATTATACTTAACAACTAGTAGATCAGACATAATGTTTGCTACATGTATTTGTGCTAGGTTCCAAGTAAATCCTAAAGAATCACATCTAATTTTAGTAAAAGGATTCTAAGATATATAAAAGGTTACCCAAATCTAGGACTTTGGCATCCAATAGAGTCAGAATTTAAATTAATTAGATTATCAGATACTGACTATGCTAGATGCAGAGTTGACAAAAAAGCACATCAAGAGCTGTGTAGACCACATGGTAACTCCACCTCTGAGCCAGGTAACCGTAGACATGTGGTAACCCCAACTCTGAGCCATGTGGGCCATGTGGTAACTCCACCTCTAAGCTGACGGGTTGTGCTGGATGCCGACGGGGGATTGTTGGGTCCGACGTTCCCTCACTTGACCTGTGGCGCTCTGCTACTTATTTAAGAAATTAAGTAGCACCCTTTCCAACAGTTCGGGCTTTTGGAATAGTTTGGTATGCGCTTGATCCTACATAAGGAACTGACATGTCCCTGATGTACTTTTTCTGTCCACTCTACATCCAGCAAAGTCACCATCTGAGTATCCAGTCAACTCAAATCCTGACTCAGTTGGATACAAGAGTCCTAAATTAGGACAACTCTTTATATATCTCAAAATTCTTTTTAAGAAAATAAGGTAAGATTCTTTAGAGTTCACCTGCAACCTAGCGTAAATATATGTAGTAAACATATCGTCTAGTATACTTCAACAGCAGAAGCTGCGTACATAGCAGCTGACAGTTGTTGTTCATAGATGCTGTGGATTCAGAACCAACTTCTAGATTATGGTGTCAACTTAAATAATTCAACTCTACTTTGTGATAATACCAATGCAATTTTCATTGCATAGAATCCAGTGCAATTTGCATTACACAGAATCCAGTGCATCATAGTAGAACTAAGCATATAGATGTAAGACATCATTTCATTAGAGAGTGTGTTGACAAAAAGAAAATTAATCTCATCTTTGTCTCTACTGATTTGCAAAAGGCAGATATCATCACAAACCCTTAGATGAGAGGAAACATCTGTTCTTTATGATCCAGCTAGGCATGATAAATGGAGATGCATTAATTTAACTTTCTGTCTGTGGTCGAAGAATTTGCCACAGTTCCTCGAA
This sequence comes from Platanthera guangdongensis, assembly GCA_039583875.1. Lineage (NCBI taxonomy): Eukaryota > Viridiplantae > Streptophyta > Magnoliopsida > Asparagales > Orchidaceae > Platanthera > Platanthera guangdongensis. The sequence goes on along the minus strand of CM077167.1, from coordinate 34,503,819 downwards.
CGGTGATCGACGAAATGAGAAAAGTTCTTGAGAAATTCGTTGACCTGAGATCGATGAACTCTCTGTGTGTGAAGTTCTATTCGTTAAACAGAGAACGACGATTTTGCTTCAGAAAAGTTTTGTCGACCTGAGAATGACGAAATATTTTCCCCTCTTCTGACTAAGATCAACAATATTATTTCTTTATGAAATTTTTCGTCGACCTGAGATCAAAGATTTTTTTTATTTTTCGTCGGACAGAGCCCGACGCTTCGTATTTTGAAAACCTTATAACTAGGTTTTCGTCGTGCTGCATCCCGCGCTTTCTGTTCTCTTGCTCTCTCTTTTGCTTTTGTAGGAAAACTATGGCGATTCCAGCGCTCTCACTCTCAAGCATGAAGTTTGACACAGGCTTTAACATCGATTTTGGCTCATTTCATCATTCAGATCCCATCTTCATGGCCATTCTACAATTATTTGAAGATCAACTTCTAAAGACCTTCATGACAACGAGAATCATGCTGGTAGTAACCAAAATAAAATAATGGGTTTACTCATCAATGACTCTAGATGCATATACAATGGTAGGCACCATTTCAGGGAAACATATTACACTAACCCCTACCGTCTTAACAAAGATTTTTGGTTTAGTTAATGGAGATGAAGATATTAAAATGGATAGTATTGAATATGATAGTATGTTGATCAAAATGGGTCATTCTAATGGCAACCCTAACAAACTGCTTATGAAAACATTTGTCTGCTGAATACAAATTCCTTGCGGATGTCATTGGGAAAGTTTTGCTGGGCAAACACACAGCCCATGACTACATTACCAGACACCAGTTGTTGGTGATGTGTGTTGTGGTGAATAAGAAAGCGGTGAACTAGGGAAAACTACTATTTGATTTGATCAAAAAGGAAAAATACTAAGAAAAGGTATGCTTTGGGAGAATTTTAGGCTTTTTCCTCCGGGCCAAGGCTTCTGAATCACTGGTCTCTCAGACCATATTCATTAATGCCTCCACAAGGATCACATGTGCCTTATTTGGGAGATGGGAGAGGACCATCACTAAGCTATCCAGGGCTTCCTCCTCTTCCAGGACTTCTGAGAGCACTAGGTCAGTAACAGTCACTCCTCCACCTCCAGAAGATACCCTTCCCTCCACCAGAATCCCTTCACCTTCTCCACAACAACGACCATCCTCAATTATCCCTCCTATTTCACCTCATCCTGTACCATCACCTCCACACTCTCCCATAGTTATTCATGAGGATATTCCCTCTTCACCTCCTATATCTCCAACTCAAATTAATATAACTACCATTCCATCTACCTCACAGCCTTATTTCAATCTAATGTCTCCTCCACCATCTCCACATCACTCACCAGTTCAGGAAACCACCTCTCCACCCACTACCACAATTCCTACTTCAACTACTAACATTCCATCCATTCCCCCTTCCACATTTCAAGAATACACCCACACAGACTTCTCACATTCCTTCTCTATGTGTTCAAATTGCGGATATCACACTCCCTACACCATGTCTGCTCTTGAACCCCTCTACCTAAATTTTTCTGATATAGCAAAAGATCTTCTTGATTTTATTTCCACCACTCTTGAGCAACTTATAGTAAATGCTATTGCTCCTCTCTCTACTTCCGTCCTCTCTCTCTTTCATAATTGATGCCCTCTCTTCTATTCCTTCTTCTGGAGGACTTGCTTTAGGACCCTCTGAAGCCAGCTAGGGGAGATATTCTGTGAAGAAGCTCCAGTTCATCCTCGTGCTGCAGCAGCAACAAATTCTGATATGTCTAATGATTCAGCAGAGGCAGCCCCTCCAATTAAAATAATTGATTTAATTGATTCTGATATAGACATGGCTGATACAATTTTGACAGAAATAACTACTGTTGGTGATTACATTATAAATCCCATAGTTATTCTAGATTCTTTCAATTATGTTTACAACAATATTCCACCCAGTTTTGATGTACAACAATCTAGAGCTATTGCACCTTATATTGCTCCAATAAGACCTGAAGTTGTGAATCAACTAAAGGCATATTTTGTAGTTTCTGAGCTTTTTGAAAGTTTTGTTGTTGAAAATATTGCTGAACCAGCTCCTGTGCAAAAGAAATTCTCTCCACCCACTTTTGGCTGGTGTGAATCCCCCATGCCAGATTTGGATGACATTTTATTTACTGATATGGAAGAAGAAGAAGTTGTTCAGGTGGCTATAGATAGTTCTGCTGTCCCAGCATGCCAAGCATAGCAACAAATTCCTAGAATTTCAGATGATCTGCTAAAAAAACTTGATGCTCTTTATGACATTCCAGAACACTCTTCTCAAGATGATGATGATGAGTCAGATGACTCTGATAACACCAGCTCCAGGAAAAGAAAAGCAAAGAATAAAAAGGCTCCTCCTGCCAAGGCTGTTCCAAATCCATCTGCTGATATCCCATATTACATCATGCACAATATTACACTCACTCTAGGTACACCAAACTGGATGAGGTATTCCAAGAATGAGCACAATGCTAGGAAGAAGAGTAGGAGATACTCTCCTCCAAAAGTTAGGAGAGGTCCTCCTCCTCCTCATGCAGCAGGATCCTTTGGAAGTATTTCTCAGGTTCAAAGGACCACATCTTCCCATCAGTCTCAATCTTCCAGCAGCAGACAGTAGCAGTACTCCTCAAGCAGTAGCAGGTAGCAACAGTAATACCAGAGGCACAACAGGAAATAAAAAGTATCTGAAGATGATCAGCCTGACAAAGCATCTCCTGAAAGACCATACTCTCACCAGTTCCTTCTGTTGATCCTGAACAAGAAAATACTTCAAAGATGGCTAGATTTCAAGAACTGGTTGGACTCTCTCTGGTAAACAAAGCTAAAGCAGAAGGCAAAGATGCTTCTTAATATACTACTATGTCTTCTTACAGAAGAGAAGAATTAAAAAGGTATGGCAAAGCTAAACACTTCTTCAATGTTGATGCTTATATGAGTTTAAATCCAAAAGCAGTTGTTCTAAGAGCAACTTCTAGCAACATCATTGGAGTAGCTGATATGACCATGTCAAAAAGAGAAGCAGCAAATCCAAATAGAGAAATTATCTTCAGGCAACCATCAGAAAAGGACAAATCTAAGAAGTCTTAATAATTTTTTGTTTAGCTTATTTTTTTATCTGAACTACTTGATTTGGATAATCTGTCACAAAGCACATGATGTATATATATCTGCTAGATTTCTCTTTTTGCCAGATATTTGATGTTTTGCTTTGTGATTGTATCTTATTGTTTTAATGCATTGTACGTAGTGAACTAACCCAAATAGGGGGAGATTGTTGGAACCCCACCTGTATTAGGGTTGATTTGGGCTAGGTTCACTATTAGGATTGCATATATTGACTCACAATGTATAGTCTATGGTCATAGGTCTTTGTTGTATCTTAGGGTAGGTCAACAAGTCAGTTTGATTGGACCAATCCCTCAGAAGACTTAGAAGACTAAAGATTTCAGACAAGACAGTTTTTTTATGTTGAAGAAGTCGTTCGACAAACTCTGAATGGAGCTCGACGATCATAGATTTGGGATCGATGAACTCAGAGTCCCTACTCTAAGTTGAGCTCGACGAACTTAGAGCTCAGGTCGATGATCTTCCCTCTTCTCTCAAGTTCTAAGCTCGACGAACTTCTATCCCTGGTCGACGAACTTGGTGTAACATCACATGTTACTTCTAGACCCCTTAACTCAGATTGGGTTGGACATGGGGTGGAGTTAGGGTGGATTTACATAGGGCATACTATAGGGTTCGAGTCAAATCAGGTCAAACTAGCCCAAAATGGAATCATAGGTACACATTGACCCCACCACTATGCCCCTAACCCTAAAAGCAATCTATGTGAACCAAAAGCCACATCATTGGGTCAACCATTGACCCAAGTTGACTCAAGTCAACCATGACCCAAATTTGGTCAAATCCACACATATAAGCCCAATTAGCCCAAGTGGGGCATCACCATGGTCCAACCCATGTTGGTGATGACATGGGGTTCATGACCATCAAGTGGGGCCAGCCCACTCATCAAGTTGACCAAGTCAACCTTAAAAGTCAACTTGGTCAACATAAGGCCTAAAGAGAAAAAGGGAGGCCAAGCCCATTCCCAATGGGAAAAGCCCATGAGCCAAGGCCAATGACCAGCCTAAATGGTTAATGACAGCCCCTACCGCTCTAAAATAGGAGAGAGAGTGCATGCATGGGGTGTTTTGGAAATTTGGGGAAAGAGAGGAGAGAGATGAGAGGGAAAAGGGGGATGTAGGACACTTGGCCATCCTACTCCCTCCCAAAGCTCAGTTCTGAGCTTAGGAATAATCACCCAGCCAAATTATATCAAAGGAGGTGCCACTTGGAGCCAAGGAGGAGCATCCAAGGTGGTGGCCGAAATTCCCACTACTCAAAACAACATAACCAGCCAACCCACCCCCATTTTGACCTCACCATCATCTTCAGAAGGCCGAGAGGAGTGGAATTCGATATCTGTATCGAAGAGTTTGGTGGAGAAATGAGTTCGGGAGCAAGCTCGCCGGAGAGGAGAAATTCCATGGCCGACCACTGCCGCCGCCGCCATCGGGCTCCGATCAAGGTCCGTTTCACCTCACCTCTACCCGTACTAGTTTACTAGATCTAATAGGCAAAACATCGGGCTCAAATGAGCCAGATCCAAGGTGAGCTTTTCATGAATTTCGGATTTTGTTTGATGGAGTGCAAGTTCGCCGGAAACCGCCGCCTCCGGCGGCCAAGTCGCCACCGAACGTTAGCCCTCACCTCAACGGAGGTGTTGGTGGTGGTGGCCGGCCAGGGAGGTGGTTGGATGGCCGGGAAATGGCCTTGGAAGGTGCTCCAGGTTGGGCAAATCGCGGCCCTTGGCTCCATGGAGAAGATGAACAGATGCCCTCCATTCTGCTTTAAGATTCGTGCCATATCAAATTCAATTTTCTGTCCCTGTTTTTACTGTCCATTGCATGTCACTTTTAGGCCGCTTAGAGGCATTTCCAGAACCTGGACTCTAAATGAAAAATATAGCTGACTGTCTTACCTTTAATATGCCATCTTAAATATGTGTTTTGGTGTAGTATTCAGTCCTGTACAGTAGGTTTCCTAGGACTGGTCCTAGACAAGGGCAGAAATTCATTTGGAAGCCCAAGTCAAACCAGCAATCACCGTGGCCCCAACGTTTGGGTACATGCATGATTATGGCATACCTAGCCCCTGCCAAAAATGGGGAATTTTTGAAACAACCGTTTCTATAGTTTTGGTCATAATATCAAAAACTAAATAAATGAAATATTTGGAGTTATATGGATCCAATGGCCCCCACATTTTGGTGGTAAGTCCTTGGGGACATCATTGATGCATGATAAAAATTGCAGCACATTTGGATCACTGCATGTTGGAAAATCCACTTGCATGTGTTGGTTTATATATCGCCTTGGTGTGCCAATAGCAATAATTTAAATATTGTGCATTCAGCCAAATTGAGGCACTCAAAAATCATGGCTTTTATTCCAGTGGTTCATGAGGGTAAAGTTCATCTCTCATATTAATTATGGGATTTTTGGAATCAAAAATCCCATTAATTGGAATTTTTAAATATATAGCTCCTTTTGAAAATAAATTAGAAAAATAGGTTTTACTCAAGTAAAAGTCCTAAAACTTTGCCAAGTTAACATTAAGGTTATATTGGACTTAGGGAAATTTGATCTTTCTATTTGAAGAAATTTTGGAGTAACATACCTTGAAATGCACATTTTACCCTTTTTGCATTTATTCTTGAATTGATGGAAATACACATCAGAAAAATTTGGAAATATTGCTAGTGATGTATAGTTGTATTATTAGTCTTGCCTAATTATTTCAAAATTTATGGATGTACTGATAAGTTTTAAATTAATATAATGTCATTTTTGTAAATATTTAAGAATGGGATTTGTTAGGCCATTACGATATAGAGGTTGCTGAAACTCTGCCAATAGTCTTAAATTAACGTTTTATATCTTCTGTAATTTTCCTGGAATTTTGGATTATATATTCCTTATACTTCATTTGGAAAATGAAAATTATGTAGATTTGGTATTAAATAAGGAATTGGTATAAATATTCAAAGTAAAATTATGAAACCATGTAGACAGAAATAATTTATCAATATACAATTCAGGAAAAATTACCTAGGTCAGTGGATGTTAAATTATACTACTTTATGTGTAAAGTGACCTAGGAAATAAATTAAAAGATTTATTTAAGCAATTATTTGACCAAGGAAAATTATGAGAATCCATATGATAGTTCCATTAGCCCATACCACCCTAGGATAAATAGTTAGGGGCAAGAGGCCCTAAGAATTGGAAGATTCCATTTTTGGGGTAATAATAGGACATGGTCTGCATATATCATAAATAAGTCATGCTTTAGGGGATTACCAGAAGATTGATTATCGAAAGAATAAGGGAGTGCAATAAGAATAATCCCTGGTGGGTAGTATTGTCTTAGTGACGGGAGTAAAAGTGCAAGTCTTTAGGTAGCAATCAGAGTGGAGGTCGATGGAAGACCGTCGGTTTCCCGGTAATATCTTAAGTCACTAGGATTGTTCCAGAGCAACAATGAGAGCGGGGGTGAAACCCGGGTAGTCATCAACTAAAGTAAATATCCTTGTGAAAGGGAACTTTGGGCGTAATCCCATCGTAGTTCCTAGTGCCCCCGAGAGCCCTTCACCGGGTATACCCTGGGCAGTCCTGGGATTAACCTTAAATCACTAAGTATAATAACCCGTAGACAAGAGTAGTCTAATAGGTTAAGACATTTGTTGTACTTTCTCACCCATGTAGGGTTGGAGATATTCATGATATATGCTCACCCGTGTAGGGTTTGATGGAATTGGTATAAAGGCACTATTGTGCGTTCTCACCCGTGTTGGGTTTGAGGGATTCAGGACGGGTTTAGTCCTGCGAGCGGAAGGCTAAGAATAAAATACTTGCATGTGCATAAATATAGTGGCGGGGCATGCGGTACTGGCCGTTCGTCACACCGAAGGTAGTACGGTGCACCAGGTGGTTGTGAGGGTTAGAGAGGCCAGTGGGTTGTTTTACACTACGGTCTGGAGGATGATCCCCGATAACGCAAATCCGACCCAACAAGACTGACGAGTTGTCAGCAAAGTATGTACGCGAGACTCTAGAGTGCACCTTGGACATATACAGAGGCGTATGAGAGGGGTCTAAGGCTTGGTAGTGTGCATACCGGCCTAGAAATGGAGACACCCGCTCCGCTGCTGCCGTAGCCACAGCGGTGGTACCTGGGAGTGATGCTAGATCTCAAAAAGTGGGAACTAAAGGTCTGTGATCACAGAGTCATTGTGCGTGAGTTGCACTTGCCTGTGCATAAAATTGCATCATAACATTCATTCATATTAGGTCATACGCTTCATAGATCCTTATCATATAAATTAGTATGGGCTCTTTTATATGATAAGTTAAAATTCCTGGAAATCCTAACTTATATATTTGTATAAGCATTTATATAAGTTAGGGTACTTTTGTGATGGTAGTATAGTGGTAGAATAGTTTTATTTACATGCTTTTACCTTCTGTTCTGTACTTCCTTTACTATTACTTCTCTTACTTACTTGTACCATATTTAGAACTGCTAGAGTAGAATTTATAATATCCATTATATCTGCTAGTTAGAATCTGTCACCTGCTTCCACTTTTGCTACCCCTTGTTGTCCTCCGCCTCGTCCTCCCGCTCGGTGCCTAGGAGTTGCGGGGCGAGGTGCGGAGGAAATGACTTAGTCTTTTTGACTAATGGTCAGTGACCATACTATTTTTAGGAGCCCGTGGAGATGGAGCACCAGCACGACGAGGAGACAGGACATGAGGAGCAGATACCGCTACAGCAGGCTACTACCACTACTGTGCGTCCTCAGGTGGGATGAATTCTGATGTACTAGTATATCTTCCGCTTTTATTTGAGAGAGAGAGAGAGAGAGTTGATTTTGATGTACCAGGCATAAGCCCTTATTACTCTTTCATTTTGTACTCTTTTGTGTACTATGTTGATGTACTTTTCATTTCATACATATGATCTGTACTTTGTGACTTGTGGACTAGTGGATTGATATACTGCTTTACTTCTTCTTCTCATATTGGCCTACAGGTTAAATGATCGTATTAGCCGAAAGAATCGGCATGTTGCGGTGTCGACTAACTCGTGCGTTAGTGTCACCGTAAGACGGCAGTTCTGGGCATAAGACCCGGGTCGCCCTCCTTGGTAAGGGGGAGGGGGGTCTTACAAACTGGTATCACTTGAACAAACGATCATATGAGAAAGAAGTCCACAACACTGGACCACCCCGCGCGAGCATTAGTTTGCGGACAAACTATGCAGCGAAAGTAGTGGTGTGCCCATGTGTAGAAAGTCACATAAAACAGTCCATTAAATACAATGAGTTAGGCCAATCCAATTAGGATACCACCTTAGCTTGACTTACCAAGAAGATTTTGTAATGTATCCGAGTTTTAAATCGACTTCAGAGATAGATTGGTTAAGGTATGGGGATACCCAAATTCACCAAGGGAAGAATTTGACGCAAGAGTCAATGCTTAAGGCTTAAATTCTAATGTCCCTACTCTACCTTTCGAGTGATATTATCACTTCTTACCCAAGCTGATAGGACCGCCTTAAGGAGAACTGGTGCATATAATATATTAGTGGAAAAGTAGGGTACTCGTAAACTTAACCCTCATACTGATGACTTGATTACGTTAAGACAACCATAGTGGCAAATACCAATGGTAGAATAAGAATTCAAGAAACCCATTTTGTTTAGATCATGTGCTGATCTTAAAAAATTGGTCGTATAGTAACCCTGAAGGCCTAAGGTATATAACATATTAATTAAGGTAGAAATCCAGGTCTAAGATTGTTAAACCTAAGGATTGAGTGCACATATAAAAGGAATGCACTGTAAATAATAAGGGAATTTGGCCCGAAAGGTATGGGGGCTCATCCTTTTGTTTATTGGGCTAAATTGGTAACGCTTGAATTTCTCTAGACCTGGTTTATAAAACATGTTTCACAAACATAGTAATCTAGAAGACTTGATTAATTCACATGTTGCTCAAGTAAAGATGAGGTTTTGCATTCGCATAATTGGCAAGATAATCAACCCTCCCTAGAAGTTTGGGATATACGTAGAGGGTTGCCCGCTTAGATATATTTCAACCATAGAATAAGAAAAGTCCCCATGAGACGTTAGAAACTTCCGCGGACTCGTGAATTAGATCATTACTTGGCACAACTTTAAGAGGGACTGTAATTTCGTCATTGTATTATGACATGATGTATCCCAAAGATCGAAACAAGTTGCGTATAATCCACAAGAAATTGAACAAGTGGCCTTTCGATAAACTAAAATCAAGCAGTAACGATGACACAAAAGGTTTTATGTATAACTAAAGGAATGTGTTACCTCAGCAAATCACGTTCCTAGATGCCCTAACACCTTAACCTAATTGACGTGACACGCGATTAATATTTATATCATCAGTTAAGGATTTGATTAATGAACTCAGATATATTGTAAGAGAAAACCAATGTGAATAGAGAATTCGGTATAAGTCAAAATGATAGTCGAAAATTCTGCATAGCTGTGGCTCTTAGGAAAGTGACTTTGAATTTCACATATTAAATGTGTAGGATTGGGGCAAGTGGAAATGATGATGGATCACTGCAATCCGCGCCTACCTGACATGCTCAGGTCACAATGTGTAACACCTCCCCTGTAATGACCGTATAATATGGGTCCGGCTGGGGCCCCACAACATACGAACGCCACAGCTTTAGTATTAAAAGATGATATAGCTACCCAAACTCAAAACACTAGTACAACATAGCGGAAACAAAGCACGACTAGAAGTTATCCACTAACCAAAAGAGTTACAACAATGGCCTTAAGGCCTACAACAAAAGTCCAAACTCAAGAAAATAACAGTCATGAATGTGCATAGCACTCCTAGTCTACCTCGGCATGCAATCCGAACAAAAGAGTCTCAAACATACATCATCATAAATGTAGCGCTACAATAGAGGGAAACACTTCATGGGGCTTAGGCCTTTCTGGCCGGCGTGCTAACTCCTGCATGCGATCCTTGCCCTTTAAAAATTATTAGTAATGTGGGTCAGCAATGGCTGACCTCAAACTGTGTAACAACACATCTCCTCCCGGCCGTCCCTAACGGACCCCGGGGAAACCTCCAACCTGCAAGTCAGCACTTCATATGCAATATAAATATCTATAAACAGAAAAGCATTAAAACAGGCTTGGATGTCTCAATCATCAAACATGTTCTCTATTGGTTGAACATATAATAAAAGGGCCTACTATGCAACATGAATGCAACACCCGGGCTTCACCCAAGGCACCCTACTGCGTATGCATCTAGCACAACATCACATCATTTGGGTACTCACATTTCCCCATTGGCATAAAGCCGCAAACACTAAGGGAGACATAACTCCCTAAAACGGCGCACATGCCGCCACAAGGAATTCTTGCCAAGGCCCCACCCGCTCGTGGGCTTAGCCCCGGGCTTGCCTGCAAGCTCTGACGTCTCATGTCAGGATTCCAACAAACATAGACTGACCGATTCTAAGAAGCCTTGCTGGACCCCACCCGCTCATGGCCTCATTGCCCGGGCTTGCCCCGAGCTTGGCATTCTCGTCAGTCTCACAGAAGGGGACTAGTCTCGCCGGGACACTCTCCACACATGACGCACATGTCACGGGATAGCCAGCCGACCACGGAGACATAGCCACGCCTTGGCACATCACAATCCAAGACTAAATACACCATAATCCCTCATTTGTACTGCAGCGTTCCCACGCACCAAGGAAACCATCTCCAATTCGTGCGGAGCTAACCTTGTCCACCAAGGAAACCATCTCCAACTCATACGGAGCTAACCTTGTCCCTCAAGGAAACCATCTACCGCCACGAGGAGCTAACCTTGTCCGGTTCCGACTACACGTACCCTTTCAAACAAAAAGGGAATTCACCACCACAACACAAAGGGCATCTTGCCGCAACGGAATCTCTACGAATCCCTAAGTTCGTATGCAACATCACAGAGTCGGACTAACGGTCGCGACTACGGCTTCACCCACCATGCCTAATCCACTAGCAGAGCGGATCTCTAATGCAAAAATATGTCGGGGACGGACTCAATCGACCCGGAGGTTCCTCTTGAACCTTGGAAACCAAAACACCTCTTATTCGAGTGGTTGGTGCCCAAAATCTAGAAGAAAACGATGCTAAAAACATGCATCCTAAAGACCGAGAGGAGAAGTGTCGTTACCTTCCGACTCCTCTTCCTTGCCATGTAAAAATAGCCGGATGAAAACCTTCACAACGATCTAAGCTCCACGGATCTGGACTCGGTTCGCGATTTGGAGCACCGAAAGCCTTCCTACAGCCCAAGACCTTCTTCTCCTTCCTCCTTGCTCTAGCTTCTCTCTAGAACTTAGAAAGAGAAAACTTGGAAAACAATGAGGGTTTCCAACCCTAAAATCGGACTTAACTTCCCAAGAGATGGCCTGAACCGTTAGATCCCAAAACCAGAAAAGAATGGCCACGATTCGCCTGGAAAATAGAAAATCTGGGCCGAACACGGCCTGGCACACGCCCGTGTCCAGGGCCGTGTGCCTCATTCGCCATCTCAAATCGACACGCCTGGAACCGCACACGGGCATCCGACACGCCCGTGTTCAATCCGACATGCTCGTGTCCCCAGTGACACGGCCGTGTGGCCGGCCGTGTGCCTCCAACGACACGACCCCGAAACCAACCCGAGAGGTGACACGGCCTAGGACACGCCCGTGTCCAAAGCCGTGTGCCAAGTCTCTACACCCGTCGACAGGCTTTGTATCGACACCGCGAAAAAACATTGAGCGAAGATCGTCGACTAAGCGGGACATGCCCTGTGACACGCCCGTGTCACAGGCCGTGTGCCCCAATCTCGACACATTGTCGAGCGAAAGTGTCGACACTTGGGCCGAGTGTCGACACGGCCTCGACACGCCCTGCGACACGCCCGTGTCACAGGCCGTGTGCCCTACTCTCGATACTTTGTCGAGCGAAAGTGTCGACACTTGGACCGAGTGTCGACACGGCCTCCACACGCCCTGCGACACGCCCGTGTCGCAGGCCGTGTGCCCTACTCTCGACACTTTGTCGAGCGAAAGTGTCGACACTTGGACCGAGTGTCGACACAGCCTCGACACGCCCTGCGACACGCCCGTGTCGCAGGCCGTGTGCCTCCTGCCAGAAACCCAAAAATTTTCTAGAACTGTACACTGACTCTCTTGCAAAACTGGGGTGTTACAACTCTCCCCCACTTAACAGAATTTCGTCCCGAAATTTTAAAACAAAAGTGAAGGATGAATTTAAAGCACTGTGTTTAGACCTGCTAAAGTCTGAGAAAGAAATTATCTCTCTCAGAAATCAATTATCTGAACACAATACCTTAAAGTCAGAAAAGCTCAAACTCTCTCAGGAGTTGGAGAGCTGTAGGGAACAGATAGCTTCACTGAAAAGTGAGCTCTCTGAGGCCAAAAAAGCTTGAAGAATCCTTTAATGGGAGAAGCATCAAGCTGATGGACATCACAAGCACAGTGAACTCCAGATTTAACAGTACACTGGGCTTGGGTGCTTCATCCAGCCAACCTATAGTTCTAACAACTCCATTCAAATTCATTTCTGACAAAGGAAATGGAGTTGTAGAGGTTGCTAGGAAAAATTCTGATCTGCCTCAGAAAACTAAATCCCAGCAGCCACACCAATTGAAGGATTAAGCGCATAACCAACTGTTCCAAAAGCCCGGACTGTTGGAAAGGGTGCTACTTAATTTCTTAAATAAGTAGAAGAGCGCCACAGGTCAAGTGAAGGAACGCCGGACCCAACAAAAAGGGTACAAAACTTAAATTGTACCTGACAAGAAAAGTTCTGGATAATCTTCTAGCATGGCCTGTTCTCGCTCCCAAGAGAACTCCTCATGACCGCAGTTGTCCCATCGAACTTTCACGAGTCTAACTTCTTTATTTCGCAACTGCCGAGTTTCCGAATCCTCTATAGCAATTGGGAGGACTCGCGTCCTCAAGTCTTCCTCAATCGGCATCGATGCCGGCTCAATCACTACGCTATCCTCCACCAAGGCCTTCCTCAAAACGGATATGTGGAAGACGTCATGCAATCCACTCAAATCTGTGGACAATGCCAACCGATAGGCTGCTTCTCCTACCCGCTCAACAACTTCAAAAGGCCCCAAAAACCTTGGACTCAACTTCTTGAGTCGGCGAATCCGTGAGACGCCTTTGAACGGCTTGACCTTCAGATATACCCAATCACCAACTGCAAATTCCAACTTCCGGTGACGAGCATTAAAGTATTTTGCTTGCCTGTCTTGCACCACCTTCATACGCTCTTGGATGGTCTGTACCAACTCACAAGCGTCAACTACCACATCCTTTCCCAAAAGTTTGGCGTCTCCCGCCTCTGCCCAAGACATTGGCGTTCGACACCGCCTCCCATACAAAGCTTCGTATGGCGCCATTTTTATACTTGCTTGAAAACTATTATTGTATGCGAACTCCACCATGAAGAGGTGATCCTCCCATTTCTTGCCAAAGTCAAGAACGCGCATCCTCAACATATCCTCCATAGTACGGTTCGTTCTTTCAGTTTGCCAATCAGTTTGAGGATGGAACGCCGTACTGAACTTTAGCTTCGTACCCGAACTCTTCTGAACCAATATCCAGTCTTTGGACGTAAATCATCCATCTCGATCGCTGACTATGCTCTTAGGAATTCCATGTAGTCGCACAATGTTGCGTACAAACAATTCCACCAGCTTCTCCACGCCGTCCTCCTTCCGATTTGGGATGAAGTGGGCCAACTTGGTTAGGCGATCCACAATCACCCAAATTGCATCATTACCCTGCTACGATCTAGGAAAACCATGTACAAAATCCATGGAGATGTCATCAAATTTCCACTCAGGGATTGGAAGGGGCTTCAGGAACCCGCCCGGCTTCTGACACTCGGCCTTCACCAAGGCGCAAGTTTGGCAACGATTCACATATAAAGCCACGTCCCGCTTCAACCCCGGCCACCAAAAGGATTTCTTCATATCCAAGTACATCTTTGTACTGCCCGGGTGAATGGAGTACTTTGTGAAGTGAGCCTCAAACATCAACTCCTCATGGAGTTTGCCGAACTGCGGTACACAAACCCTTCCGTCCTTTTTCAGAATCCCATCAATCATCTCCCAGGCACTGCTCTCGCCCTTTTGAGCCTCCAACACAAAAGGTTGAAACTCCACATCCAACCGAGTCGCTTCCCGAATGCGATCGGACAAGTCGTTTTGCACTTCAATCCAGTTCCATCGAGCCGCGCTAGACTCGCCTCTCGCAACACATTCCAATCCAAGGGACTCCCATTCCCCCACTAACCGCTCATCATGAGTTTCGATCCAATTTCCTTTCCCTGAGTACTTCCTACTCAAGGCATCCGCCACCACATTGGATTTACCTGGCGTATACTGAATCGCCACCTTGAAGTCTCCAAGGAACTCAACCCATCTACGTTGCCGCATGTTCAAGTCCTGATCCAAGAGATACTTCAGGCTTTTATGATCCGTGAAGATCTCCACCCTTGCGCCATACACATAGTGTCGCCAAATTTTCAAAGCAAAGATCACCGCCGGCAATTCCAAGTCATGGACGGGGTAATTCTTCTCATGAGACTTCAGCTGTGTAGACCCAAACGCTATCACCTTACCATGTTGCACCAACACGCAACCTAAACCGCATCCCGATGCGTCACTGAAAATCTGAAATCCATCGGTCCCTTGTGGTAAACTCAGGATTGGAGCCATCATAAGCCTCTCCTTCAGTGCCTCAAATGCTTGACTGCACTCTTGGGTCCATTCAAACTTATGGTCTTTACGAGTGAGAGAGGTGAGGGGTAGATCTATCTTCGAGAAATTCTCCACGAATCTCCTATAATACCCGGCTAGTCCAAGAAAACTTCTGACTTCTGCCATGGTCCTCAACACCGGCCAATCCCTGATGGCTTCCACTTTTGCTGGGTCCACTGCCACCCCATCACCACTAATCACGTGGCCCAAAAATGCCACCTTGGCCAACCAGAACTCGCACTTTGAGAACTTCGCAAACAACTGGTTCTCCCTCAACACTTGCAGGACCACTCTCAAGTGGGTCTCATGCTCCACTTCAGATTTGGAGTACACCAAGATATCATCAATGAAGGCGACCACAAACGAATCCAAGTATTCCCGAAATACCCGATTTATAAGATCCATGAACACAGATGGTGCGTTCGTCAGCCCGAACGGCATCACCGTAAACTCAAAGTGTCCATACCTTGTACCAAAGGCAGTTTTGGGTATGTCATCATCTCGAATTCGCAGTTGATAGTAGCCTGACTTCAAGTCCAACTTCGAATATACCACTGACCCCACCAATTTGTCGAACAAATCCTCTATCCGAGGGATCGGATACTTATTCTTGACGGTCAATTTATTCAGCTCTCGGTAGTCTATGCATAGGCGCATGCTGCCGTCTTTCTTCTTTACAAATAACACCGGCGCGCTCCACGGTGAAGAACTGGGTCTAATATACCCTTGCTCCATCAATTCCTGTAACTGTACCTTAAGTTCCGCCAATTCCTTTGGTGCCATCCTAAATGAGGACGCGACACCGGTCTAGCCTCCGACACTAACTCGATCGAGAAGTCGATCTCCCGCCGAGGAGGCGCTCCAGGAAGTTCATCCGGAAACACATCCTTGAACTCTGCCACTACAGGCACTTCCCCAATCGTCAACTGGGAGAGACGAACCTCCAATAACGCTACACGCGCTACACCACCCTGGTTAACAGCCCGCACCAACTGCAAGGCCGAAATCAAGGAACAAGCCACTCCACACAGGCCCTCAAATTTGACCTCCGCCTGCCCTTTGCTCTTTAGGGTCACTACCTTGGACAAACAATCAATGCTAGCGTGCTGCTCTGCAAGCCAGTCCATGCCCAAAATGATGTCGAACTCTACCAACGGTAACACCGCTGCTACCAAAATGAAAACAACTCCGTCTAGCTCCCAACAAATGCGCCCTTTAGCCCCGGTGGTCATAGTTGACCCATTAGCCATGCGCACCTTCAGCTCCGCGTCTGCCGAGAACGACTCAACTCCTATTCTCCGAATGAAGCTCTCCGCAAGAAAAGAGTGTGATGCTCCCGTATCGAACAATACCCTAGCAGGGTATTCGGAAACTAAAACGAAACCTACAACATAGACAACACATGAAAAGGGGGTCTAAAAGTATGAAGAACAAATGCAAACTTAAATTTTCTTCATACCTGTCACCACATCGGTTTGACGGATCGCTTCTTGCTGTCCAAGGTTGTAAGCCCTTGGTTGCACCGGTTGGAACCGAGAAGCTCTCGACTCCGCCATCTTTCCTTTCTCTGCAGCACTGGGGCCCGAGCGCACATACTGCTCCTGCTTTGTCTCTTGCCCCGCTCCCCCTTGCTGACAAGCACGGGCTATGTGCCCAACCTTCCCGCAGTTGTAACACGTCGGCGGTCCCCTAGAGTGAGAACCCCCAGGCGTCCAATTGCTCTTCTCACCCGATCTGGAAGTGTGAGGCTTCTTCCTCCACCTACTACCATCAGACTTTACATGAGATTGGGAAGGCTTCCCTTCCCCTTGCTTGGGAGTAAAACCCTTTCGACGCTGGGTTCGCTCCAGATCATTCTCCAAACTCCTGGCGGCTTCAACTAGTTCATTAAATCCCGCCCGCTTCATGGAGATGAGGGGTTGTCTCAGATTCTCCCTCAACCCTTGGTAGAAGAGGTTATCCCTCTCTACATCATCCGCCATTGTCGTTCCCGTATAACGACCCAAACGGGTGAACTCTTGCACATACTCATCCACTGTCCTGTCTCGCTGCATTAGATGCAAAAACTGCCTCTACAGGGCCAACCGCGTAGAAACTGGAATATACCTCTTAAGAAAAGCGTCCCCAAACTCTTCCACCGACGGGGTGCGTCTAGGGAACTGGCGGCCACTAAGGTTCACCCACCACAACTTGGCGTATCCTTCAAACATGAACGCCACATACTCGGATTTCTTTTCCTCTGGCGTCTCTACCGCCCTTAGCAGTTCTTGAATGCGAACCCACCAGTCCTCCGCATCCATTGGCGTACCAACTCCCTTGAATGACGGGGGATGGAAGCTCAGGAAATACTTCATGTACCGGTCTCTATGTCCGACAACTACCCTCTCCGCCAAAGGCTCCACTCGCCTAGCTTCTCCACCTGGCACGGCCGTCGCCGTGTCCGGTGTAGCAGGGGTTGCTACCTGGGCTGCAGCTGCCTCTTGGGCTGCCACCATCGCTTCTGCAAGCATACGGCAGAAGTTAGCTGGGTTTACACCCGTGCCCAAAAGGCCTAGAGCAGTAGCACTGCTCACCGAGAGATCATCCCTTGCTCTTGAAGTGCCCGCCTCATTGCTTGCACACTTCAGGAAAACAGAAATAAGGGATTAGTCTCCAATTTCAAGACTGAAACATAAGGACACTCATGGTCCCGCGTTACTCTTATGTGGATAACTTCTCTACGCACTGACCTTGAATCTAACCTCGCTTTGATACCAAATTGTAACACCTCCCCTGTAATGACCGTATACTATGGGTCCGGCCGGGGCCCCACAACATACGAACGCCACAGTTTTAGTATTAAAAGATGATATAGCTACCCAAACTCAAAACACTAGTACAACACAGCGGAAACAAAGCACGACTAGAAGTTATCTACTAACCAAAAGAGTTACAACAATGGCCTTAAGGCATACAACAAAAGTCCAAACTCAAGAAAATAACAGTCATGAATGTGCATAGCACTCCTAGTCTACCTCGGCATGCAAGCTAGACAAAAGAGTCTCAAACATACATCATCATAAATGTAGCGCTACAAAAGAGGGAAACACTTCATGGGGCTTAGGCCTTTCTGGCCGGCGTGCTAGCTCCTGCATGCGATCCTTGCCCTGTAAAAATTATTAGTAACGTGGGTCAGCAAAGGCTGACCTCAAACTGTGTAACAACACATCTCCTCCCGGCCGTCCCTAACGGACCTCGGGGAACCCTCCAACCTGCAAGTCAGCACTTCATATGCAATATAAATATCTATAAACAGAAAAGCATTAAAACAGGCTTGGATGTCTCAATCATCAAACATGTTCTCTATTGGTTAAGAATATAATAAAAGGGCCTACTATGCAACATGAATGCCACACCCGGGCTTCACCCAAGGCACCCTACTGCGTATGCATCTAGCACAACATCACATCATTTGGGTACTCACATTTCCCCATTGGCATAAAGCCGCAAACACTAAGGGAGACACAACTCCCTCAAACGGCGTACAGGCCGCCACAAGGAATTCTTGCCAAGGCCCCACCCGCTCATGGGCTTAGCCATGGGCTTTCCTGCAAGCTCTGACGTCTCATGTCAGGATTCCAACAAACACAGACTGACCGATTCTAAGAAGCCTTGCTGGACCCCACCCGGTCATGGCCTCATTGCCCGGGCTTGCCCCGAGCTTGGCATTCTCGTCAGTCTCATAGAAGGGGACTAGTCTCGCCGGGACACTCTCCACACATGACGCACATGTCACGGGATAGCCAGCCGACCACGGAGACATAGCCACGCCTTGGCACATCACAATCCAAGACTAAATACACCATAATATCTCATTTGTACTGCAGCATTCCCGCGCACCAAGGAAACCATCTCCAACTCGTGCGGAGCTAACCTTGTCCACTAAGGAAACCATCTCCAACTCATACGGAGCTAACCTTGTCCCTCAAGGAAACCATCTACCGCCACGAGGAGCTAACCTTGTCCGGTTTCGACTACACGTACCCTTTCAAACAAAAAGGGAATTCACCACCACAACACAAACGACATCTTGCCGCAACGGAATCTCTACGAATCCCTAAGTTCGTATGCAACATCACCGAGTCGGACTAACGGTCGCGAATACGGCTTCACCCACCATGCCTAATCCACTAGCGGAGCGGATCTCTAATGCAAAAATATGCCGGGGACGGACTCAATCGACCCGTAGGTTCCTCTTGAACCTTGACAACCAAAACACCTCTTATTCGAGTGGTTGGTGCCCAAAATCTAGAAGAAAACGATGCTAAAAAAATGCATCCTAAAGACCGAGAGGAGAAGTGTCGTTACCTTCCGACTCCTCTTCCTTGCCATGGAAAAATAGCCGGATGAAAACCTTCGCAATGATCTAAGCTCCACGGATCTGGACTCGGTTCGCGATTTGGAGCACCGAAACCCTTCCTACAGCCCAAGACCTTCTTCTCCTTCCTCCTTGCTCTAGCTTCTCTCTAGAACTTAGAAAGAGAAGAATTGGAAAACAATGAGGGTTTCCAACCCTAAAATCAGACTTAACTTCCCAAGAGATGGCCTGAACCGTTAGATCCCAAAACCAGAAAAGAATGGCCACGATTCGCTTGGAAAATAGAAAATCTGGGCCGAACACGGCCTGGCACACGCCCGTGTCTAGGGCCGTGTGCCTCATTCGCCATCTCAAATCGACGTGCCTGGAACCGCACACGGGCATCCGACACGCCCGTGTTCAATCCAACATGCCCGTGTCCCCAGTGACACGGCCGTATGGCCGGCCGTGTGCCTCCAACGACACGGCCCCGAAACCAACCCGAGAGGTGACACGGCCTGGGACACGCCCATGTCCAAAGCCGTGCGCCAAGTCTCGACACCCGTCGACAGGCTTTGTGTCGACACCGCGGAAAAACGTCGAGCGAAGATCGTCGACTAAGCGGGACACGCCCTGTGACACGCCCGTGTCACAGGCCGTGTGCCCCAATCTCGACACATTGTCGAGCGAAAGTGTCGACACTTGGGCCGAGTGTCGACACGGCCTCGACACGCCCTGCGACACGCCCGTGTCGCAGGCCGTGTGCCCTACTCTCGACACTTTGTCGAGCGAAAGTGTCGACACGTGGACCGAGTGTCGACACGGCCTCGACACGCCCTGCGACACGCCCGTGTCGCAGGCCGTGTGCCCTACTCTCGACACTTTTTCGAGCGAAAGTGTCGACACTTGGACTGAGTGTCGATACGGCCTCAACACGCCCTGCGACACGCCCATGTCGCAGGCCGTGTGCCTCCTGCCAGAAACCCAAAAATTTTCCAGACTGCATACTGACTCTCTTGTAAAATTGGGGTGTTACACAATGTTAGAAACATACGGATCAAAATAGAATAACATCATGGTAACGTGAAGGAGTGATTACGGGTCTTAACTATGACTTTATTGGAGCCCATCAAGTAAGAATTGAAATATTTGAGTATTATGTCTATAACACTCGCGGTATAACAGTCCTAGAGAAACTTAAAGTCAAGTGAAAAATCAAAATTGGAAGACATATATTATAAGTATGATCCTTTGGATGTGATTCTGATGATCATAAGAATCAAAACAAAAGTGTTCGATGATGATTTACAGGTGGTGTATTCTCTCAAAGAATCAATCCTTTCCAAATTTAAATGGTTTACTCACCCTTATACCTTGGGAGATAATTAAGTTATAATTAGAAATCTTGATAGGATAACGTCTTGCGTTTAAGGATATAATGATTAAGTTTGTTATGGTTATGTATGATTTAGCACTACCTTAATTGATCCTAAAAGAGGCTGGGATTTGGAGAATTAAACACAATGATGAAATATCATTACAATTCACGCGTACATGATATAGCCAGTCACTTGATCATAATGGTGAACTATAACCTTGAATGACTCAATTAAGCAAAAGCCATTATATTGGAACATAAGAATTGAAATGAGGTAACATTATGATAGATAAGATTAATCACCTATGGCATGATATTTAAAAATGTAACGAATTAACAAAAAAAATTCAAATGAGGTGGATGATTAGTTGAAACATACGCATAGGTATGATCCTTTGATTATGACAACATCGAGAACTGGGACACATACATTGATAACATCATGATCATTTTAGGAAATTCATGACTTTGAAGAGACCAATTTTTGCTTGCTAAGGTGAATATGGTGAAATTACATGAGAAGTAATGAGTGTTTATAAGATTCTCGTTATGATGGAAATGATTTGTGTCAGACCTCACCAATTCTGAAAAGATACTCTTATAAATTTATGATTTAGATTATATGTGAAAAGCGATTTCGAGTCATCTGTATCAACATCAATATCAATACTGATCGCTTGAAGTACGCTTGAAAGGTGAACAATCTATAAATCATGTATTACTATTTATATAGAGGTGTGATAAGTCATGAATCTGGAAGAAACAAGATGATGATCTCTTCATCACATCATAATCATGGAAGTTGGTTAATTACAATGCATAAGTTGGATCTTCGTCATAAATGATATCACAATAACTTGTATTGGAAGAATCTATATGGTATAAGACATAAGGCATGATGCGATTCTGGAAGAAAAATATGAGATTTATGTGCTCAATTCTACATATAAGATTACTAATTCTCACATACTTGGTGATCCTTGTTCGTAAGGGACTTTGAACCAACCTATGATTAATATTTATTGAATGATAATATGTCAGAAGACTTGGAAATATGCTCACATAACCTTGATTGTGAATATCATGAAGTATAACGAAAATACATTTGGAAGGGACGGTTACCGCTGATAGAGTTTTCTTATAAAGAACATATGCGAGACAAGTATTGAAATAAGTCCTTATAAAGCTTTGTATGAGAACAATTTTCAGACGCCGCTATCTTAGGTTCAGGATGTAGACACGAGGACTCTTGGTTCTGATTATGTGAAGGATACGGAGGCACAAGAAGCTCAGTCCTCGATACATGGTGCCATACTTGATCCTGGAACGGATCGGCCCCTTAGCTTACCGACTGCAGCTGCCACCGGAGTTGAGTATCCTACACGACGTCTTCCACATCACTTCGCTACGAAGAGATCTCCATCGGCCAGAGCAACATATTACCGCTACAGAAGGCCTAATAGCTCCTGATAGATCAGCTCGTTTAGAACCAATCCGGATCAACGATACAACGGTCCGAGTGTTGCGGGAGAAGAAGGTTCACCTAGTGAAGGTAATGTGGTTCAACCATGGACGGGAGAAGCACACCTGGGAGTCGATGGATCTGATGCAAGAACAACACCCCGAGCTGTTCACTTCAGGTAATGCTTTAATTAATGTTTTAAGTATACCTGAAAACCCCATAGACCCAAACTTGAATTTCGGGGACGAAATTATTCTTTTGTTTATTGGGATTTGTAACATCCCATGTTACTTCTAGACCCCTTAACTCAGATTGGGTTGGAAATGGGGTGGATTTACGGTGGATTTACATAGGGCCTACTATAGGGTTCGAGTCAAATCAGGTTAAACTAGCCCAAAATGGAATCATAGGTACACATTGACCCCACCACTATGCCCCTAACCCTAAAAGCAATCTATGTGAACCAAAAGACACATCATTGGGTCAACCATTGACCCAAGTTGACTCAAGTCAACCATGACCCAAATTTGGTCAAATCCACACATATAAGCTCAATTAGCCCAAGTGGGGCATCACCATGGTCCAACCCATGTTGGTGATGACATGGGGTTCATGACCATCAAGTGGGGCCAGCCCACTCATCAAGTTGACCAAGTCAACCTTAAAAGTCAACTTGGTCAACATAAGGCCTAAAGAGAAAAAGGGAGGCCAAGCCCATTCCCAATGGGCAAAGCCCATGAGCCAAGGCCAATGACCAGCCTAAATGGTTAATGACAGCCCCTACCCCTCTAAAATAGGAGAGAGTGCATGCATGGGGTGTTTTTGGAAATTTGGCGAAAGAGAGGAGAGAGATGAGAGGGAAAAGGGGGATGGAGGACACTTGGCCATCCTCCTCCCTCTCAAAGCTCAGTTCTGAGCTTAGGAATAATCACCCAGCCAAATTATATCAAAGGAGGTGCCACTTGGAGCCAAGGAGGAGCATCCAAGGTGGTGGCTGAAATTCCCACTACTCAAAACAACATAACCAGCCACCCAACCCCCATTTTGACCTCACCATCATCTTCAGAAGGCCGAGAGGAGTGGAATTCGATATCTGGATCGAAGCTTTTGGTGGAGAAACGAGTTCGGGAGCAAGCTCGCCGGAGAGGAGAAATTCCATGGCCGACCACCGCCGCCGCCGCCATCGGGCTCCGATCAAGGTCCGTTTCACCTCACCTCTACCCGTACTAGTTTCCTAAATCTAATAGGCGAGACATCGGGCTCAAATGAGCCAGATCCAAGGTGAGATTTTCATGAATTTCGGATTTTTTTTGATGGAGTGCAAGTTCGCCGGAAACCGTCGCCTCCGGCGGCCAAGTCGCCGCCGAACGTTAGCCCACACCTCAACGGAGGTGTTGGTGGTGGTGGCCGGCCAGGGAGGTGGTTGGATGGCCGGGAAATGGCCTTGGAAGGTGCTCCAGGTCGGGCAAATCGCGGCCCTTGGCTCCATGGAGAAGATGAACAGATGCCCTCCATTCTGCTTTAAGATTCGTGCCATATCAAATTCAATTTTCTATCCCTGTTTTTACTATCCCTTGCATGTCACTTTTAGGCCTCTTAGTGGCATGTCCAGAACCTGGACTCTAAATGAACAATATAGCTGACTGTTTTACCTTTAATTTGCCACCTTAAATATGTGTTTTGGTGTAGTATTCAGTCCTGTAGGGTAGTTTTCCTAGGACTGGTGCTAGACAAGTGCAGAAATTCATTTGGATGCCCAAGTCAAACCAGCAATCACGATGGACCCAAATTTTGGGTACATGCATGATTATGTCATACCTAGCCCCTGCCAAAAATGGGGAATTTTGAAACAACGTTTTCTATAGTTTTGGTCATAATATCAAAAACTAAATAAATGAAATATTTGGAGTTATATGACTCCAATGGCCCCCAAATTTTGGTGATAGGTCCTTGGGGACATCATTGACGCATGATACAAAATTGCAGTACATTTGGATCACTGCATGTTAGAAAATCCACTTGCATGTGTTGGTTTATATATTGCCTTTGTGTGCCAATAGCAATAATTTAAATATTGAGCATTCAGCCAAATTGAGGCACTCAAAAATCATGGATTTTATTCCAGTGGTTGATGAGGGTAAAGTTCATCCCTCATATTAATTATGTTAATTTTGGAATCAAAAATCCCATTAATTGGAATTTTTAAAAATATAGCTCCTTTTGAAAATAAATTAGAAAAATAGGTTTTACTCAAGTAAAAGTCCTCAAACTTTGCCAAGTTATAATTAAGGTTATATTTGACTTAGGAAAATTTGAGCTTTCTGTTTGAAGAAATTGTGGAGTAAAATGCCTTGAAATGCCCATTTTACCATTTTTGCATTTATTCTTGAATTGATGGAAATACACCTCAGAAAAATTTGGAAATATTTCTAGTAATGTATAATTGTATTATTAGTGTTGCCTAATTATTTCAGAATTTATGGATGTACTGATATGTTTTCAATTAATATAATGTCATTTTGATAAATATTTAAGAATGGGATTTGTTAGGCCATTACCCTATAGAGGTTGATGAAACTCTGCCAATAGTCTTAAATTAATGTTTTATATCTTCTGTAATTTTCCTGGAATTTTGGATTATATATTCCTTGTACTTCATTTGGAAAATGAAAATTATGTGGATTTGGTATTAAATAAGGAATTGGTATAAATAATCAAAGGAAAATTATGAAACCCTGTAGACAGAAATAGTTTATCAATATACAACTCAGGAAAAATTACCTAGGTCAGTGGATGTTAAATTATACTATTTTATGTGTAAAGTGACCTAGGAAATAAATTAAAAGATTTATTTAAGGGATTATTTGACCAAGGAAAATTATGAGAATCCATATGATAGTTCCATTAGCCCATACCACCCTAGGATAAATAGTTAGGGGCAAGAGGCCCTGAGAATTGGAAGATTCCATTTTTGGGGTAATAATAGGACATGGTCTGCATATAACATAAATATGTCATGCTTTAGGGGATTACCAGAGGATTGATTATCGGAAGAATAAGGAAGTGCAATAAGAATAATCCCTGGTGGGTAGTATTGTCTTAGTGATGGGAGTAAAAGTGCAAGCTTTAGGTAGCAATCAGAGTGGAGGTCGACGGAAGACCGTCGGTTTCCCGGTAATATCTTAAGTCACTAGGATTGTTCTAGAGCAACAATGAGAGCTGGGGTGAAACCTGGGTAGTCATCAACTAAAGTAAATATCCTTGCGAAACGGAACTTTGGGCGTAATCCCATCGTAGTTCCTAGTGCCCCCGAGAGCCCTTCACCGGGTATACCCTGGGCAGTCCTGGGATTAACCTTAAATCACTAAGTATAATAACCCGTAGACAAGAGTAGTCTAATATGTTAAGACATTTGTTGTACCTTCTCACCCGTGTAGGGTTGGAGATATTCATGATATATGCTCACCCATGTAGGGTTTGAGGGAATTGGTATAAAGGCACTATTGTGCGTTCTCACCCGTGTTGTGTTTGAGGGATTCAGGACGGGTTTGGTCCTGCGAGCGGAAGGCTCGAAATAAAATACTTGCATGTACATAAATATAGTGACGGGGCATACGGTACTGGCCGTTCGTCACACCGATGGCAGTACGGTGCACCAGATGGTTGTGAGGGTTAGAGGGGCCAGTGGGTTGTTTTACACTGCGGTCTGGAGGACGATCCCAAATAACGCACATCCGACCCAACAAGACTGACGGGTTATCAGCAAAGTACATACGCGAGACTCTATAGTGCACCTTGGACGTGTACAGAGGCGTATGAGAGGTGTCTAAGGCTTGTTAGTGTGCATACCGGCCTAGAAGTGGAGACGCCCGCTCCGCTGCTGCCGTAGCCACAGCGGTGGTACCCGAGAGTGATGCTATCTCTCAAAAAGTGGGAACTAAAGGTCTGTGATCACAAAGTCGTTGTACGTGAGTTGCACTTGCCTGTGCATAAAATTGCATCATAACATTCATTCATATTAGGTCATACGCTTCATAGATCCTTATCATATAAATTAATATGAGCTCTTTTATATGATAAGTTAAATTTCCTGGAAATCCTAACTTATATATTTGTATGGGCATTTATATAAGTTAGGGTTTTTGTGATGGTAGTATAGTGGTAGAATAGTTTTATTTACATGCTCTTACCTTCTATTCTGTACTTCCTTTACTATTACTGCTCTTACTTACTTGTACCATATTTAGAACTGCTAGAGTAGAATTTATAATATCCATTATATCTGCTAGTTAGAATCTATCACCTGTTTCCACTTTTGCTACCCCTTGTTGTCCTCCGCTTCATCCTCCCTCTCAGTGCCTAGGAGTTGCGGGGCAAGGTGGGAGGAAACGACTTAGTCTTTTTGACTAATGGTCGGTGACCATACTATTTTTTGGAGCCCGTGGAGATGGTGCACCAGCACGACGAGGAGACAGTACGTGAGGAGCAGATACCGCTACAGTAGGCTACTACCACTACTGTGCGTCCTCATGTGGGACGAATTCTGATGTACTAGTATAGCTTCCGCTTTTATTTGAGAGAGAGAGAGAGAGAGAGAGAGAAAGAGAGTTGATTTTGATGTACCGGGCATAAGCCCTTATTACTCTTTCATTTTGTACTCTTTTGTGGACTATGTTGATGTACTTTTCATTTCATACATATGATCTGTACTTTGTGACTTGTGGACTAGTGGATTGATATACTGCTTTACTTCTTCTTCTCATATTGGTCTACAGGTTAAATGATCGTATTAGCCGACATAATCGGTGTGTTGCGGGGTCGACTAACTCGTGCGTTAGTGTCACCGTGTGGAAACCACCCGTCACCACACATCTTCCCAAAACCTCGAGGTGATGGTAAGGGGGGACGGGGGTACATGAACATAAAGGATTGCCTGCTACAAGCGATGTGGGACTAACCCCAACCATATGACCGCGGGGATATTCCGCCACACAAGGGGGCCCACCGCGGTCAACACCCAGACCTGGAACGTGATGGGGAAAGCCCAAACATGCGGTCCCACACACAGGTGTCCTGCTGGCTAATATAATCTCAACACACCCCCGCAGCAGGACAACCTGCCTCTGATACCATGTGAAAACCACCCGTCACCACACATCTTCCCAAAACCCCGAGGTGATGGTAAGGCGGGACGGGGGTACATGAACACAAAGGATCGCCTGCTACGAGCGATGTGGGACTAACCCCAACCACATGACCGCGGGGATATTCCGCCACACAAGGGGGCCCACCGAGGTCAACACCCAGACCTGGAACGCGATGGGGAAAGCCCAAACATGCGGTCCCACACACACGTGTCCTGCTGGCTAATATAATCTCAACACACCGTAAGACGGAGGTTCTGGGCATAAGACCCGGGTCGCCCTCCTTGGTAAGGGGGAGGGGGGTCTTACACTTGGAGCCTAGTCTAGACAGTTTATTTTTTCCAGATCAACTCTCTGATCTCAGCTCGACGAAGATGATTTCTCAGCTCGACGAACTTGGAGTTCAGGTCGACAAAATCTGTTCTAAGCTCGATGAATTCTGTCAGTTCTTCATTTCTATTCTCTGTAGTGAAATTCCAGATTAACAAAGGATTATATAATATATTATTATCTATATTACTCTGAGTAATTAATTGCATATATTCCTAAGAATATAACCGTTCATTGTAGTATTAATTACTGGATTTCACAGAGTTAATTTTCGGCTTAATAACTGGGATAGTTAGGGAATAAATTTATTTCTCTTCTAGCAGTTTATCCTAGTTCTAAGATTTCTATAGTTAATCAAGGAGAAGAATTTAGATTCAGAGACAGAACTTCTGTAGGAAATATATAAAGGAGTTATTTCAAAAATAGCAACCGACTAAGGGGATTTTACAGACAGACAGAGAAGAAGAGAATTTTAGTCTGCATACTCTCAGAGTATTCATCTTCTGCAACTCTTCTCCAAGATTTCAAAAGACAACAAAACACAATCAGTCTGAAAGCTTCTGGAGATCATCAAAGAAGACCTTGCAAATCTTCCAACAATATTCCTGAATAATCATCATCTCAGGGGGAGCTTTGACATCATCAAGCAATCCACTAAAGTCTTCAGCGAGGTAGCTATGTGAAAGGTCTCAAGCATAACCTTATCTCCATAAGTCACTTATGTGATGAGGGTTATCAAGTATCTTTTAGCAAATCATTATGTTCTATTACATCTAGTTCTAACAAAATTTTATTAATTGGGACTAGACAGTGTAATATATACTTCGTTAATTTTAACTATGCTAAAAAATATTTGCTTGTTTAATCAAATTAGTAAAATAAATGAACTATGACATAGGAGATTATGAAATGTAATCCTTAGGACTATTGATAAACTATCTAAGGACAACCTTCTTATAAGACTGCCTTCTAGTTCTTACAAGAAGGAAAGATTTTGTAGGGGTTGTCAATTAGGCAAACAAACTAAAAATAGCTTTAAATCCATTTTTAAAAGTGATTCACCCAGGATTTTGTACTTGCTACATATGGACCTCTTTGGACTTATTGTAGTACAAAGTTTGGGAGGAAAGTCTTATACTTTAGTAATTATTGATGATTTCTCAAGATTCACTTAGGTGTTCTTTCTGAGAAATAAGTCAGATAACTTTAAAGTTCTTACAGACTTTCTTAGGAACATCAAAATTGAGTACCCTACTCAGATTACATTGATCAGAAGTGATCATGGCACTGAGTTTGAATCTCTTCTGATGAATGAATTCTGTGAGAAGGAAGGTATCAAACATTATTTTCTGATCCTAGAACTCCTCAACAAAATGGGGTAGCTCAAAGGAAAAATAGAACCCTAATTGAGTCTGCTGGAACATTACTTGCAGATGCTCACTTGCCCCTATCATTTTAGGCAGAGGCAGTAAGCACAATAAACTATGTTCTTAATAGGAGTTTGATTCAAAAATTAAAGGGTAAGACTCCCCATGAATTACTTAAATCTAAGAAACATAATGTAAACTATTTCAAAGTTTTGGATGTAAAGGTTACATACATAATAATGGCAAGAAACATTTAAGGAAATTTGAAGCCAAGGCTGCAGAAGTAATTTTCCTTGAACATTCTCAAGTCAACAAGGATTATATGGTCTTTAATAAATCTACCCTTAAAATGGATGAATCTGTACATGTTTCTTTTGATGAGACTAATATGTTTTACAAGGAGTGAGATACCTCTAGCATAAAATCTTTTCAGGTACCAAATCTGTGTGAGAAAATGGTTGATTTAATCCTAACACAAGAGGATACAATTCATCCTTCTCAATAGATTGCTGATGATGTCAGTGATGAAGAAAATTCAGAAACTTATGCTGAAAATATTGTGGCTAATGAAATTCCATAAGAGGAATTAGCTCCACAAACAGTTGAAGAACCAACCCTACCTGCTGATCTTGTCACACTAAGAGATCACCCAAGATCTCAAGTGATTGGATACATATCAGCTAATGTTCAAACAAGGCATCAATTGATTCAAGATCCGATGCATGCTTGTTTTATCTGATGGAATGATCCTCAATCCATCAAAGATGCAAAACAAGATCCCTACTGGATTATTGCTATGCAAGAGGAACTCAATAAGTTTGAGTGATGTAAAGTTTGGGACTTAGTTCTATACCCAAAGACAATCCAGTCATTGGAACCATGTGGGTCTTTAAGAATAAGTTGGATGATCAAGGAATCATTGTTAGAAATAAAGCAAGATTGGTAGCTCAAGGATATTCACAAGAGGAAGGCATAAACTATGATCAAACATTTGCTCCTATTGCAAGATTGGAGGCTATCAAGATTTTCTTGCATTTGTAGCATTCATGAGATTCAAGGTATATCAGATGGATGTGAAGAGTGCTTTTCTAAATGGAGAGCTCAAAGAGGAAGTTTTTTGTAGAACAACCACTAGATTTTATCTCTCCACCTCACTCTTCTCATGTTTTTAGACTTAACAGTGCCCTTTATGGTCTTAAACAAGCTCCAAGAGCTTGGTATGAGACTCATGCTAGTTTTCTTCTAGAAAAAAAATTTAGTTGGCGCATAGTAGATAAAACATTATTTGTTAGAAATCATAAATCTAAAATTTTACTAGTTCAAATATATGTAAATGACATATTATTTGGCTATACTGATTCCAAACTATGCAAAAGGTTTTCTGACCTAATGCATTCCAAGATTGAAATGAGTAGCATGGATGAGCTATCCTACTTCCTTAGTTTACAAGTGAAGCAAACTCCTAATGGAATTTTCATATCCCAATCTAGCTTATTAAAAAATTTTGGGATGTCAGATGCCTCAGCCATGAAAAACACTTATGCCTATAAATGCTGTTGTTGATACTAATGAACATGATACGCCTGTTGATCAGAAAATATATAGGACTATCATTGAATCCTTATTATACTTAACAGCTAGTAGATCAGACATAATGTTTGCTACCTATATTTGTGCTAGATTCCAATTAAATCCTAAAGAATCACATCTAATTTTAGTAAAAAGGATTCTAAGATATATAAAAGGTTACCCAAATCTAGAACTTTGGTATCCAATAGAGTCAGAATTTGAAATAACTTGATTATCAGATGCTGACTATGCTGGATGCAGAGTTGACAAAAAAAGCACATCAGGAACTTATCAGTTTCTTGGTGATAGGCTTGTGTCATGGTTTTGTAAGAAGCAAACCATTATGTCTACTTTAACTGTTGAAGCTGAATACATTGCAACTGACAACTGTTGTTCACAAATTTTGTGGATTCAAAATCAGCTACTAGATTTTGGTCTTAAATTAAACAATTCAATAATATTTTGTGATAACACCAGTGCAATTTCTATTGCACAAAATCCAGTCCATCATAGTAGAACTAAACATATTGAAATAAGAAATCATTTTCTAAGAGATAATGTAGACAAGATTAAAATTAAACTAGAATTTATTTCTACTAATTTTCAAAAAGCAGATATATTCACTAAACCTTTAGATGCAAAGAAACACTTTTTTTTTAAATTAGTTAGGAATGATAAATGAAGAATCATTAAATTAACTTTTATTCTGAGATTGACGAATTGTCCACCTTTCGTCGAACGAAGATCGACAAACTGTGAACTCTTCAGGAAATTTTCGTCGAACGGAGATCGACGAACTTTCTTTGAGAAACTTTCGTCGAACGGAGCTCAACAAAATATATTTCTTTCGCAAAACTTTCGTTGACCAGAGATCGACAAAATGTATTTCTTTCGAGAATTTTTCATCGAATCGGGTTCGATGTTTTGTCTTGCGTCTGATGGAGTTTGCCTTTTCGACTTCTAAAAACCTAAAACATGGTTTTCATCAAACTGAATCACACACTTTCTCCATTTCCTTTGCACTTGATCATTCTATTTTGCAGGTAAATGGTGATCTCTTAGGCAACTCTCTCAGCGATGAAATTTGATGCAGGCTTCGACATAGACATTGAATCATTTAATCATTCTGATCAAATCTTCCAAGAAATACTGCAACTATTTGAGGATCAAAATCTGCGAAACTTTATGTCCACCAGAATCAAGCTCCCTACTATGGAAATTAAGGAATGGCTCTATACTGCAAGATTCAAGACCCTACAACTATTACTGGATCAGTCACAGGACATCTGGTCTCTCTAACACCCGATATTTTATCTGAAATTTTTGGTTTCATAAATGGTGAAGATGACATATAAATATCTACTACTAAATTTGATGATATACTAGATAGAATGGGGCACAATCAGGGAAACCCTAATAACGTACTAAAAAAGATTTTTTTTGTTGAATACAAATTCTTAGCCAATGTTGTTGGTAAAGTTTTGTTAGGAAAACATTTTGCACATGATTATGTCACCATGCACCAATTTATGTTGATATGTGCTTTGGTTAATAAGAAATATGTGAATTGGGGAACACACTTATTTGATTCAATTAAGAAGAAGATTAATAAGAAAAATGTCAACTATGACAGAATTCTGGGTATCTTCCTCCAAACCAAATGTCCAGAAGTTCTGGTCTCTCAGACTGTGCATATCAATGCATCAAAGAGGCTTACTTCTGCCTTGTTTGGAAGATGGGAGAGAGTAATCCCTAAGCCATCCTGGGTTGAACCCTCCAAGATAGCTTCTGAAAAAACAAGGGCTATTACAGCCACACTCCTAACCCCAGCAGAAGTTTTTGGTCCTCATATTTCTTCTCCCCTACCATCTCCAACACATTCACATATGAAGCCATCTCCACCTTCTCATTTGCCTTCATTATCTGAGCAAAATCCATTATCAACTCTACATGTTGATTCACCGCTTCCTCAGTCACCTCCACAACCTATTATATCTGAAGATATCCCATCCACCACTTTTCATCCAGATTCACCAATTCATCAGTGACCACCTCAATATCCACTACCACACTTCTCTCTTCTATATTACTCTCCATCAAATTTAGCTCTACCCCAAATATCTCCACCACAATCACTAATCCAGGAAATAATTCATGATGCCACACATGATGACATTCCTCCTGTCATCCCTCCATCATCCATTCCTCAAGAATTCTATCTCTGCTCCAACTGTGAAAACACTTTCATCCCCACTTCTTCTACTTCCATTCCATCCACTTATTCATCTACTTAGGCTCCTCCTGAGTTTATGTATATGGATTTTCATCCATTTCTTCCAGTCTTCTTGAAATCATTACTCTAACTCTCAAAAACTAATAGATGAATCTATAGCTCCTCTTGCTATATCTATCTCTGCTCTATCTTCTCAGCTATCCTCTTCCTTCTTTGTCCCTTATTTTGGGGGCCTAGATTCAGGTTTCCCTGGATCTAGACAGGGCGAGATGTTTGATGAAGAAGCTCCAGCTATTGAAGTTGCAGCAGCAATAGTCTCTCCAGACAGTCCACAAGATACAAATTGTTAACCCAGAAATCGGCGATCCTTCCCAAGGTGGACAGCTGGCTAATCGCGACCCTTAGATTCTCTCTCTGATCGCGATGAGCCCCAGCGTAGGCGGACAGTTTTCCCTATCTGCCTAGGTCTCCTAGCAATCGCATGCCCTGCGGGACGGCGGGCTATTCCCATGGCTCACCCTCGCGGGACATGCGGTTGGGTTCGCTAATCATACAGTGCTTTTCCTTGCAGGAGTCCGCCAACAGCATTGCCAGGAGCAGCCTCCCGTTTTTCGCCCAAGGGGCGGGGGTATCTAGCCATCGTCCGTCGAGGACGCCCATCAGGGGCGACCTCCCTGCTGCCCGAGAGGCGGCGGCCTCCTGCCGCCGTCCGCCGAGGCCGCCCACCCGGGGTGGCCTCTGCCCGCCTGCCGGGCGGACTCCCCCTGGAGTCCGCCCAGGCCGCCCGCAAGGGGGCAGCCAGGCAAGCCGGGCGGACTCCCCCTGGAGTCCGCCCAGGCCGCCCACCCGGGGCGGCCTCTGCCCGCCTGCCGGGCGGACTCCCCCTGGAGTCCGCCCAGGCCGCCCGCAAGGGGGCGGCCAGGCAAG
Source organism: Platanthera guangdongensis (assembly GCA_039583875.1). Lineage (NCBI taxonomy): Eukaryota > Viridiplantae > Streptophyta > Magnoliopsida > Asparagales > Orchidaceae > Platanthera > Platanthera guangdongensis. The sequence continues at coordinate 34,470,060 of CM077167.1, read as the reverse complement.
CCGGGCGGACTCCCCCTGGAGTCCGCCCAGGCCGCCCACCCGGGGCGGCCTCTGCCCGCCTGCCGGGCGGACTCCCCCTGGAGTCCGCCCAGGCCGCCCGCAAGGGGGCGGCCAGGCAAGCCGGGCGGACTCCCCCTGGAGTCCGCCCAGGCCGCCCGCTAGGGGGCGGCCTCTGCCCGTCTGCCGGGCGGACTCCCCCTGGAGTCCGCCCAGGCCGCCCGCTAGGGGGCGGCCCCGGCTCTCTGCCGGGCGGACTCCCCCTGGAGTCCGCCCAGGCCGCCCGCTAGGGGGCGGCCCCGGCGCCCTGCCGGGCGGACTCCTCCCGGAGTCCGCCCAGTCCGCCCGATAGGGGGCGGACTCCGGCCCTGCCGGGCGGACTCCTCCCGGAGTCCGCCCAGTCCGCCCGCTAGGGGGCGGACTCCGGCCCTGCCGGGCGGACTCCTCCCGGAGTCCGCCCAGTCCGCCCGCTAGGGGGCGGACCCCAGTTCTCTCCAGGGCCTTCTGCCGCTCGCTTCATCAGTCAAGGTGCGGACGCAAAATCTCTGTCCGCGGAGTCCGCGCAGGTCGTCATGCTGATGTCACTGGGCCCCGCTTCTAGAAGAACTTCCCTGGGCCTATAAATAGCCCATGGTGCCTCTCATTCTGGAACAGCTGATCATCTGCCAAGATCCTGCAATTCCTGCCAGCAAGCCCTGCGGACTCCATTTTCCAGTCCGCGCAGTCCGTCATCGCCTTCTCCAGCAAGCTCTGCGGACTCAGTTTCCTGTCCGCGCAGCTCTCCAGCAGCTCTTCAGCAGCTTGCCAGCAGACTCTGCAGACTCAGTTTCCCAGTCCTCCAGCTTGCCAGCAGACTCTTTTACTTAGTCTCTGGCAGCTTCTCTTCTGCTTTCTGGCACTTTCTTCTCTCTTAGCCGCCAGCTTCTCCTTGTACCCTTTAAGTGATTTTGTTGTAAAGGTGTACTTGTAAGCTTGTAATCTCTAGCTATTAATAAAAGGAAAGCTCGTCGCAGGAGTGGCATTTAAGCCGCGGTGGGCGAAGTGTGTTGTTGCCGCTGCTAGCGGCCCCCTCTTCTTCTCCCCTGCTCAGCAAGCCTTGCTCCTCTGCTTAGCAAGCCTTGCTCCTCTGCTTAGCAAGCCTTGCTCCTCTGCTCAGCAAGCCTTGCTCCTCTGCTCAGCAAGCCTTGCTCCTCTGCTCAGCAAGTCTTGCTCCTCTGCTCAGCAGACTTCTTCTCAGCTCAGCTCAGCTCTCCTCGGCCTCCAACCTGCAAGCACAACCGTCCCCTTAGCCGTCTGCTCGACAGCTCCTGGTCATCCTCCCTCTCCTCTCTTGGTCAACCTGCTCTGTTGATCAAGCTTCTCTCCTCTATCCCCGCAACCCTCTTTGACAAGCCGTTTGCTCCACTCTCGAGCACTCAGAGGCTTCCTTCCTTCCCTCCTCTCCTCCTCTCCTAGCTGTGAGACCGAACACCCCCTCCGTGTTAGCTGGCTGGTGCCCCGCGACGTTTTCGCGCATCAACAGTTAACACGCGACCTTCAGATCCGGTCAGACGGTGAACAGCGACAGTTAGCCATGTCAGATCAATCAGCCGAGAACTTTGCCCCAAGTCCCAGTGAAGATCCTCTCTGGGAAGCTTTTGAGCAGTCGCGCCGTGAGAATGCTCAACAGTTCCAAGCCATCAACCAAGTCCTTGCTGCGATCACGCAGCGGTTAGATTCTCATCCAGCAGCTGCTCCAGCTGCTCCAGCTGCTCCAGTCAACCCAACGCCAACATCAGAGTATAAGCAAGCTTATTCTCAAGCTTGTCCTCCATTCTATCCGCCTTACACCCCGACCTTCCCGCAAGGTCCTGCTGCTCCTTTGCGAACTCAAGATGAAGAGTTTGCCGCTCGCCAAAACTTCTTCCGGCAAGCAGCCCGGGGAAGTCCTGCTAGACTTTTCAACTTTCAAGGAAGTCATCCTTGCCCCCAGCTCCTGCCTCTGCTCCCCCTGCAGCAACCTTTCCTTTCTACCCCCCTGCTTCTTTTGCAGCTGCAGCCTATGCTCCCTTTGATCCCTATGCTGTAGGAGAGCAGGAAGAGCCGTCGCCCTTCATTGAGAGTGTTCGCCTTGAACCTACTCCAGCAAACTTCAGAGAGCCTCGACTGCCAATCTATACAGGAGAGACTGATCCAGTCAAGCATCTTCAAGCCTTCGAATCAGCCGTTGCTCTCAAGACTCTGTCAGATGCAACCAAGTGCAAGCTTCTTGTGACAACCTTTGATGGGCAAGTGAGGGATTGGTTCTATGGCCTCCGTCCTCACTCCATCTCTTCCTTCCCCGATCTTCGTAGAGAATTCCTTCTCAGATTCTCTACCTCCTCCAAGAGAAAGGGCGGTCCTGAAGCCCTCTTCGAGATCAGACAGCGCAGTGATGAAACCTGGTCTCAATTTGTTGATCGATTCCAGAGAGAGATTCTGGACATCGAAATCGTTGATCAAGAAATGTACCGAGTGGCTCTTATCCATGGTCTTCGCGAAGGGCCTCTCAAGTTTGAAGCTAATGTCCGTGCTCCTAGGACATACCAAGAGCTGATCGCTCTAGCCAACTCATACATCCGAGGCGAGAAGAGCAATCCAGGCTTCGTCTCCAAGCTCGTATCAGAGAAAGATCCGTTTCGCAAGCAACCTCCAAGGTCTCCTTACAATCATTTCCCAGCTCACTCAAGGAAGGAGAGAAGGCTTCATCGCCAGCGATACTCCTTCCCGAGCCGTGATGCTCAAGATCCTTTGCTCCCGCTAGCTCCTTCTCAAACAGCAGCTGTCCAACAGCAGCAAGACGATGACTTGCACGAGTCTGATCTCGACGACGCCGTGCAAGAAGTGATCCAGATCATGAAAGACAGGGCAAGCTACAAGAAGCCCTACCGACCAGCAGATCAGAGGTCTAGAGACTCAGAGCCTTATTGTGAATTCCACAAAGAGCCAGGTCATCGAACAGAAAACTGCCGAGCATTCCGCCAGCTTGTGCAAAGGATGCTCCGGCAGGGCAAGATGCATGACTTGCTCCCTAAAGAAGATCGCCCTGACCCATCAACTTCAAAGGGCAAAGAAATTGCAGATGTTCCTTGCTCCTCAAGGGGAGTGAATCACGTCGAAGAGCCTCCTCTCCTCATTGTCAATCAAGAAGTCGAATGCTTCGACGCAGACGATGAAGGCGTGCTGGGAAGGTTATTCTGAACTAGCAAGGACTTCACAGTCCTCCAAAGCCATGGACTTCACAGTCCTCCAGAGCTCCTTGCAACCTTCAGGGGTTATCTCAACCCTTACTCTCTCCCTCTTTTCATACATTCTTTACAACACTTCTCAGTGTTTTATTCTTGCTTTTCTGCAAAGCTTTTATTCAGAGATCCTGTACTGACACAGTTCCCTTTTTGTTGCCTCTCTCTCTCTCTCTCTCTGGATCAATACGCCAATGAGATTTCGCCGAGTCTGAAACGTTCCCTCCGTAGTTTGTTCTCGCACTACCGCTTCGACCACATATGGCGGGAGTATACCCATGTGTGCAGTGGGAGCAGTTCATCTACGATTATGGGCTTCAGGCTTAGGATCCTAGCCAGCATCTGACACAGAGTGTGTGCTAGGGGAGCCCCATGTGTTAGCTCTGCTGTGCGTCATATAGGAAACACTACGGTTAGGATGATCTTCGCTGGACAAGCAATGGCGATCAAGCGTAGCCTTGTCTCTTAGATCAGCCTTCAACTGTGGTGGCCGAATAACTCTCTCCGGTATCCTCGATCCATGCCTCTCGGGTTCTCACAACTCCACTGATCAACACATAGACAATATAGGCCTCTTGGCGCAACCTGTCTCCTTGATCAGTGATGCTTGTGCCCAGGGCAAGAGAGCAGAGTTTCTAGCGATCCTTCTCAGGATCTTCCTTGCTTCCAGCGGTCCTTCTCAGGACCTTCCCTTGCTTTGTGCCCTCCTTGAGGATGCGCGTCCAGCCCGCTTTGAGCAGGACCATACTCGGAATGACTTTCTCAGGCCAGTGATGCATAAGGCCCACGGGGAACACCTGTGGCAGCATTCAACCTTCTTTAGTCATTCCGAACATGGACCTCTTTTTCCTTTTCCGCTTTGAGCAGGACCATACTCGGAATGATTTTTCGGGCAAGTGATGCATAAGGCCCACGGGGAACACCTGTGGCAGCATTCAACCCTCTGTAGTCATTCCGAACATGGACCTCTTTTTCCTTTCCCGCTTTGAGCAGGACCATACTCGGAATGATTTTTCGGGCAAGTGATGCATAAGGCCCACGGGGAACACCTGTGGCAGCATTCAACCCTCTGTAGTCATTCCGAATATGGACCTCTTTTTTCCTTTTCCCCCCTCCTTGAGGATGCGCGGCCAGCCCGCTTTGAGTAGGACTATACTCGGGATGATTTTTCGGGCAAGTGATGCATAAGGCCCACGGGGAACACCTGTGGCAGCATTCAACCCACTTTAATCATTCCGGTTGCAGCCCTCCTTTTCTCTCTTCCCTCCTTTCACAGGTGAACAGGTTAATCCCACCTACCAAAAGGATTCTGGCATTCATTTTGATCATGCCCATCCAGTCATGTCATATCGACCCCATCTCATCAACCTTCATGGGTTATCTCAAAAGGATTTCCAGCAATCACTTTGCTCGTGCTCATCCTATATGAATTGCTTACTCAAAGCTCTATCAGATGGTGACTCGCACTCTACCTATATAAGTTCTATTGCTCTTATCTTCTATATATTGTTTGCTCAAGCGCTATCAGCCATACAATCGCAATCCAGTCATATCTGTCAGCAGTTAACACAGTTTATGGATCTGGGCTTCATGATAGTGTCCATCAAGCATTCTCCTTGCTAATTGGTCATATCGGCCTTATCTCGTCAAACAGTTAACAATCAACAGTCAACACTTGCAAGCCTTCTCTTCACAGGTACTTGCAAGTTATCTTCATATCTTATTTGTTTCTAACTCTTCTTTTTGCAGAGATTAGCAAACACCTGCAAGCCTCATCCAGGTACTTGCAGCTTATTTTTATACGATACCTGCCCCTAACTCTCTTTTTGCAGAGATCAGCAAACCCTTGCAAGTTTCTTCACAGGTACTTGCAAGTTACTCTTATATATTGTGCATGCTCCTAACTCTTCCTTTGCAGAAACCAGCAAAGACTTGCAGGTCCATTTCAGGTACTTGCGAGTTGTTATGCCTTTCTGTTTTCCCTCACTTTTGTTTTGCAGAGCGTTTACAAAAGACATGCCTTCTTCGTTTTGCAAAAGCAAATTCAGGTACACACTCGATGTGCCACCCATACATGCTTGCCCTAACTTTCCTCTTGCAGGAAAATAGACAGGAAGCACCAAGCTTGTAAGGAGAGTCTTCAGGTTCTGTCTCTCCTTGCTCCTCTTCTTCTGTTGGGGTGGATCACGATTTTCGTGGGTCTCCAACTTTTTCGAAGTTCTTTGCAGAACTTAAAAAAGTGCGGGGATTATGTTAACCCAGAAATCGGTGATCCTTCCCAAGGTGGACAGCTGGCTAATCGCGACCCTTAGATTCTCTCTCTGATCGCGATGAGCCCCAGCGTAGGCGGACAGTTTTCCCTATCCGCCTAGGTCTCCTAGCAATCGCATGCCCTGCGGGACGGCGGGCTATTCCCATGGCTCACCCTCGCGGGACATGCGGTTGGGTTCGCTAATCATACAGTGCTTTTCCTTGCAGGAGTCCGCCAACAGCATTGTCAGGAGCGGCCTCCCGTTTTTCGCCCAAGGGGCGGGGGTCTCTAGCCATCGTCCGTCGAGGACGCCCATCAGGGGCGACCTCCCTGCTGCCCGAGAGGCGGCGGCCTCCTGCCGCCGTCCGCCGAGGCCGCCCACCCGGGGCGGCCTCTGCCCGCTGCCGGGCGGACTCCCCCTGGAGTCCGCCCAGGCCGCCCGTAAGGGGGCGGCCAGGCAAGCTGGGTGGACTCCCCCTGGAGTCCGCCCAGGCCGCCCACCCGGGGCGGCCTCTGCCCGCCTGCCGGGCGGACTCCCCCTGGAGTCCGCCCAGGCCGCCCGCAAGGGGGCGGCCAGGCAAGCCGGGCGGACTCCCCCTGGAGTCCGCCCAGGCCGCCCACCCGGGGCGGCCTCTGCCCGCCTACCGGGCGGACTCCCCCTGGAGTCCGCCCAGGCCGCCCGCAAGGGGGCGGCCAGGCAAGCCGGGCGGACTCCCCCTGGAGTCCGCCCAGGCTACCCGCTAGGGGGCGGCCTCTGCCCGTCTGCCGGGCGGACTCCCCCTGGAGTCCGCCCAGGCCGCCCGCTAGGGGGCGGCCCCGGCTCTCTGCCGGGCGGACTCCCCCCGGAGTCCGCCCAGGCCGCCCGCTAGGGGACGGCCCCGGCGCCCTGCCGGGCGGACTCCTCCCGGAGTCTGCCCAGTCCGCCCGATAGGGGGCGGACTCCGGCCCTGCCGGGCGGACTCCTCCCGGAGTCCGCCCAGTCCGCCCGCTAGGGGGCGGACTCCGGCCCTGCCGGGCGGACTCCTCCCGGAGTCCGCCCAGTCCGCCCGCTAGGGGGCGGACCCCAGTTCTCTCCAGGGCCTTCTGCCGCTCGCTTCATCAGTCAAGGTGCGGACGCAAAATCTCTGTCCGCGGAGTCCGCGCAGGTCGTCATGCTGATGTCACTGGGCCCCGCTTCTAGAAGAACTTCCCTGGGCCTATAAATAGCCCATGGTGCCTCTCATTCTGGAACAGCTGATCATCTGCCAAGATCCTGCAAGTCCTGCCAGCAAGCCCTGCGGACTCCATTTTTCAGTCCGCGCAGTCCGTCATCGCCTTCTCCAGCAAGCTCTGCGGACTCAGTTTCCTGTCCGCGCAGCTCTCCAGCAGCTCTTCAGCAGCTTGCCAGCAGACTCTGCAGACTCAGTTTCCCAGTCCTCCAGCTTGCCAGCAGACTCTTTTACTTAGTCTCTGGCAGCTTCTCTTCTGCTTTCTGGCACTTTCTTCTCTCTTAGCCGCCAGCTTCTCCTTGTACCCTTTAAGTGATTTTGTTGTAAAGGTGTACTTGTAAGCTTGTAATCTCTAGCTATTAATAAAAGGAAAGCCCGTCGCAGGAGTGGCATTTAAGCCGCGGCGGGCGAAGTGTGTTATTGCCGCTGCTAGCGGCCCCCTCTTCTTCTCCCCTGCTCAGCAAGCCTTGCTCCTCTGCTTAGCAAGCCTTGCTCCTCTGCTTAGCAAGCCTTGCTCCTCTGCTCAGCAAGCCTTGCTCCTCTGCTCAGCAAGCCTTGCTCCTCTGCTCAGCAAGTCTTGCTCCTCTGCTCAGCAGACTTCTTCTCAGCTCAGCTCAGCTCTCCTCGGCCTCCAACCTGCAAGCACAACCGTCCCCTTAGCCGTCTGCTCGACAGCTCCTGGTCATCCTCCCTCTCCTCTCTTGGTCAACCTGCTCTGTTGATCAAGCTTCTCTCCTCTATCCCCGCAACCCTCTTTGACAAGCCGTTTGCTCCACTCTCGAGCACTCAGAGGCTTCCTTCCTTCCCTCCTCTCCTCCTCTCCTAGCTGTGAGACCGAACACCCCCTCCGTGTTAGCTGGCTGGTGCCCCGCGACGTTTTGGCGCATCAACACAAATATGTTTTGTTCATTTATAGAAGAAGAAACAACATGTATTCCAGAAGTTGTTACAGTTGGTGATGCTTCTATTCATCCCACAGTGAACTTATATTCTTTATTATCAGTTTTTGATACTCTACATAATGGTTTTCTAGTTTTTGAAAATAATATTTTTAGAGCCATAGTATGTTATACAGCCTATGTTGATATTTCCATCTTAGAACAGCTAAGGAACAAACTTAAAGATGTTTTTACCCGTATTAATCTAGTCTTTGAGACTGTAGTAGCTGATAATGTAATAGATATTTAGGGCAAGTTTCTTCCCCTCCCACTTTTACATGGGATAAAACTCCAATGCTCAATTTTGATGATATTTGTTTTCAAGACATGGAACAAGATGATGATAGTGCACATATACAAGTTGATACAACAGATATTGTAACTGTACAGCTAGAGGATCAAACTGTTGATTACACTGAGTTAATTAAATAAATTGATGATTTATATTATTTTCCAGAAGAAGAATCTGTTGATAAAAAGTCTGATGAGTCAGAAGACTCAAGTTCTAAGAAGAGAAAATTGAAGAAGAAGGCTCCTGCAAAGGTTGCTCCTAAACGCTCAGCAAATGTAAATATTCCTTACGATATGCTGCATGGAATACCCCTCACTCCTGACCTCCCCCACTGGATGAGGTTCTCTAAGAATGAGAAAAAGAACAAGAGGAAGATGAGGAGGTACTCTTCACCTCCAAGATATAGGAGAGGACCTCCTCATCCTCCAGCAGCAGGAGAAGCAGGCAATATTTCTTCTCAAAAGCCTACTACTTCTCATTATTCAAGAGCTTCTCAAGACAAAAAGAATATACCTTTAAGGTCAGGCTCTCAAAGTAGTCAGCAGCAGCAAACAACTCAAAGCAGCCAACAATCAAGTTCATAACACTTAGATGAAGAGAGTCCACCATCTTCAATGTATGATCCAAAATTGGATTCAAATTTTAGAATGGCTAGATTTAATGAGATTGTTGCTCTATCACAAATTAGGAAAGCCAGATCAGAAGGAAAGGACACCTCCCAGTTCTCCACCATGTCATCTTATAGAAAGAAGGAGCTTGACAGATATCAAGTGAATAACTTGTTCAATGTGGACAAGTACATGAGCTTACATCCAGAGGTAGTTGTACCAAGGACTACCTCTCTGAAGATCATTGTCTCCCAGGATTTAAAGATGATTCAAAGAGAAGTTGTTGATCCTAATAGTAAGTTAATCTTCACTAAACCATCTTCAGAATCTTCCTCAGATGCTCCTAATAAAGACAGTTGATTTCTGATTTTATATCTTTAAATAGTGTTTATGCTTTTGAACTCTCAAAGCACCTTATTTTATATCTACTAAAAGTCTTTCTGCCAGATTATTTTTGCTTTGAGTTTTTCTATTGTAGATAGTATCCTCACCCAAATAGGGGGAGATTGTTGGAACCCTATTACTGATTTGGGCTATGATCACTATCATTTATTTAGTATGTTAGTTTGACCCACTTTATATATTCTTGGGTCATAGGTTATTTTCAGGGTTATTGCCTCAGAAGAATTCTAGCAGAAATACAGTTCAACGGATGTAGAAAATCACCTTGATGAAAGCAGAGCTGCGTTCGACGAATGCCGTGCTCAGCTTGATGAATCAGAGTTCTACCGTTGAGCTTATCTCGACGAAAGCTGAGTTCTGGTCGACAAAATCTGACCTGAACTCTGTTTCTCATCTCGACAATAGCCTAGCTCTGTTCGACGAATGACATTTTCAGTTCGACGAATGACATTTTCAGTTCGACGAACTCCATGCTCAGGATGATGAAAGATTTACTGAGTTCAACTAATTCTTTATAGTGGTCCAGGCAGTTTTATATTCAGAAGCAGAATAATAGATTAATTTCAATCAGTTATGTTGGGTCCGGCGTTCCCTCACTTGACTCTTGGCGCTCTGCTACTTATTTAAGAAATTAAGTAGGACCCTTTCTAATAGTCTGGGCTTTTGGAATAGTTGGATATGTGCTTTATCCTACATTTGGTATCAGAGCAGGTCACAGGTTCAAGACCGCGGAGGGGGGGGGGGGGGCGCTATTAAATCTTGATTTTTCCCTTCTACCTATGTGGGTCCGGCAAGTCAGGCAACCTTGGACATGTGGTAACCCCACCTCTGAGCCGCGTGGGCCATGTGGTAACTCCACCTCTGATCCAAGAAATTGTGGACATGTGGTAACCCCAACTGTGAGCTGTGCGGACCATGTGGTAACTCCACCTCTGAGCCGACGGGTTGTGCTGGATGCCAACGGGGGATTTTTTGGTCCGGCGTTCCGTCACTTGACCCGTGGCGCTCTGTGACTTATCTAAGAAATTAAGTAGCACCCTTTCCAATAATTCGGGTTTTTGGAATAGTTGGGTATGCGCTTGATCCAACACAAGGAACTGACATGTCCCTGATGTGCTCTTTTTGTCCACTCAACATCTAGCAAAGTCAGCATCTGAGTATACAGTCAACTCAAATCCTGACTCAGTTGGATACCAGAGTCCTAAATTAGGGCAACTCTTTATATATCTTAAAAATTCTTTTTAAGAAAATAAGGTGAGATTCTTTAGGGTTCACCTAGAACCTAGCACAAAGAAATGTATCAAACATAATGTCTTGTCTAGTTCAACATCAGAAGCTGGGTACATAGAAGCTGACAGTTGTTGTTCATAGATGCTGTGGATTCAGAACCAACTCCTAGATTATGGTGTCAAATTAAATAATTAGACTCTACTTTGTGATAATACCAGTGCAATTTCCATTGCACAGAATCCAGTGCATCATAGTAGAACTAAGCATATAGATGTAAGACATCATTTTATTAGAGAGTGCGTTGACAAAAATAAAATTAATCTCACCTTTGTCTCTACTAATTTGCAAAAGACATTTATCTTCACCAAACCCTTGGATGAGAAGAAACATCTGTTCTTTATGAATCGGCTTGGCATGATAAATGGAGATGCATTAATTTAACTTTCTGTCTGTGGTCGAAGAATTTGCCATAGTTCGTCGAATGGAGATCGATGAACTGAGAAAAGTTCTTGAGAAATTCGTTAACCTGAGATTGATGAACTCTCTATGTGTGAAGTTCTATTCGTCGAACGGAGAACGACGATTTTGCTTCAGAAAAATTTCATCAACCTGCGAATGACGAAATATTTTCCCCAATTCTGACTGAGATCAACGATATTATCTCTTTATGAAATTTTTCGTCGATCTGAGATCGAAGATTTTTTTATTTTTCACCGGACAGAGCCAGACGCTTTGTATTCTGAAAACCTTATAACTAGGTTTTCATCGTGCTCCATCCCATACTTTATGTTCCCTTGCTCTTGCTCTCTCTTTTGCTTTTGCAGGAAAACTATGGAGATTCCAGCGCTCTCACTCTCAAGCATGAAGTTTGACACAGGCTTTGACATCGATTTCGACTCATTTCGTTATTCAGATCCCATCTTCATGGCTATTCTGCAATTATTTGAAGATTAACATCTAAATACCTTCATGACCATGACAATCAAGCTGGCAGTAACCGAAATAAAAGAATGGGTTTACTCTTCAACTACTCCTGATGCAGACACAATGACAGGCACCATCTCAGGGAATCAGGTTACACTAACCCCTACTGTCTTAACAGAGATTTTCGATTTAGTTAATGAAGATGAAGATATTGAAATGGATAGTATTGAATAAGATAGTATGTTGATCAAAATGGGTCATTCTACTGGCAACCCTAACAAACTGCTTAAGAAAAATTTGTCTGCTGAATACAAATTCCTTGCTGATGTCGTTGGAAAAGTTTTACTGGGCAAACACACATCCAATGACTACATTACCAGGCACCAGTTCTTGGTTATGTGTGTTGTGGTGAATAAGAAAGCGGTGAACTGGGGAAAACTACTATTTGATTTGATCAAAAAGAAAAAATACTAAGAAAGAGGTAAGCTTTGGGAGAATTTTATGCCTTTTCCTCCAGGCCAAGGCTTCTGAATCACTAGTCTCTCAGACCATATTCATTAATGACTCCAAAAGTCTCAAATGTTCCTTATTTGGGAGATAGGAGAGGACCATCACTAAGCCATCCAGGGCTTCTTGCTCTTCCAGGACTTCTGAGAGCACTTGGGCAGTAACGACCACTCCACCTTCAGAAGATGCCCTTCCCTCCACCAGAATCCCTTCACCTTCTCCACAAAAACAACCATCCTCAATTATCCCTCCTGTTTCACCTCATCCTATACCATCACCTCCACAATCTCCCATAGTTATTCATGAGGATATTCCCTCTTCACCTCCTCTATCTCCACCTCAAATTAATATAACTTCCATTCCATCTACCTCACAACCTTCTTTCAATCTGCTGTCTCCTCCACCATATCCACATCACTCTCCAGTTCAGGAAACCACCTCTCCACCCACTACCACAATTCCTACTTCAACCACTAACATTCCATTCCACCTTCCACATTTAAGGAATACACCTACACAGACTTCTCACATGACTTATCTGTGTGTTCAAATTATGGACATCACACTCCCTACACCTCCTCTGCTCCTGAACTCCTCTACCTAAATTTTTCTGATATAGCAAAAGATCTTCTTGCTTTTATTTCCCCCACTCTTGAGCAACTTATAGCAAATGCTATTGCTCCTCTCTCAGCTTTTGTCCTCTCTCTCTTCCAGAATTACCGCCCTCTCTTCTGTTCCTTCTTCCGGAGGACTGGCTCAGGATCCTGTGAACCCAGCCAGGTGGAGATGTTCTATGAAGAAGCTCCAGTTCCTCCTCGTGCAGCAGCAGCAGATTCAGATATGTCTAAAGATTCAGCAGAGGCAGCCCCTCCAACAAAAAAAATTGATTTAATTGATTCTGATATAGACACGACTGACACAGTTTTGGAAGAAATAACTACTGTTGGTGATTACATTATAAATCTCACAGTTAATTTAGATTCTTTACTAGATTCTTTCAATTTTGTTTACAGTAATATTCTACCCAGTTTTGATGTATAGCAATCTAGAGCTATTGTACCTTATACTGCCCAAATAAGCCCTGAAGTTGTGAATCAACTAAAGGCATATTTTGTAGTTTCTAAGTTTTCTTAAAGTTATGTTGTTGAAAATATTGCTGAACCGGCTCCTATGCAAAATAAATTCTCTCCACCAACTTTTGGCTGGTGTGAATCCCCCATGCCAGATTTGGATGACATTTTATTTGCTGATATGCAAGAAGAAGAAGTTGTTCAGGTGGCTATATATAGTTCTGCTGTCCCAGCATGACAAGCACAACAACAAATTCCTGAAATTTCGGATGATCTGCTAAAACATCTGGATGCTCTTTATGACATTCCAGAACACTCTTCTCAAGATGATGATGATGAGTCAGATGACTCTGATAATACCAGCTCCAGGAAAAGAAAAGCAAAGAAGAAAAAGGATGCTCCTGCCAAGGCTGTTCCAAATCCATCTGCTGATATCCCATATTACATCATGAACAATATTACACTCACTCCAAATACACCAAACTAGATGAGGTATTCCAAGAATGAACAAAAAGCTAGGAAGAAGAGTAGGAGATACTCTCCTCCAAAATTCAGGAGAGGTCCTCCTCCTCCTCCTCCTACAGCAGGATCCTCTGGAAGCATTTCTCAGGTTCAAAGGACCATATCTTCCCATCAGTCTCAATCTTCCAGCAGCAGACAGTAGCAGTACTCGTCAAGTAGTAGCAGGTAGCAATAGCAATACCAGAGGCACAACAGGAAATAGAAAGTATCTGAAGATGATCAACCTGACAAAGCATCTCCTAAAATACCTTACTCTCCGCCAGTTCCTTTTGTTGATCCTAAACAAGAAAATACTTCAAAGATTACTAGATTTAAAGAACTGGTTGGACTCTCTCTGGTAAACAAAGCTAAAGCAGAAGGCAAAGATGCTTTTCAATATACTACTATGTCTTCTTACAGAAGAGAAGAATTAAAAAGGTATGACAAAGCTAAACACTTCTTAAATGTTAATGCTTATATGAGTTTACATCCCGAAGCAGTTGTTCCAAGGGCAAATTCTAGCAACATCATTGGAGTAGCTGACATGACCGTATCAAAAAGAGAAGCAACAAATCCAAACAGAGAAATTATTTTCAGGTAACCATCAGAAAAGGACAAATCTAATAAGTCTTAAAATTTTTCTGTTTAGCTTATTTTTTTCTCTGAACTATTTGATTAATATAATCTGTCACAAAGCACTTGATGTATATATATCTGCTAGATTTCTCTTTCTGCCAGATATTTGTTGTTTTGCTTTGTGATTGTATCTTATTGTTTTAATGCATTGTACATAGTGACCTAACCCAAACAGGGGGAGATTGTTGGAACCCCACCTGTATTGGTGTTGATTTGGGCTAGGTTCACTATTAGGATTGCATAGATTGACCCATGATATATACTCTAGGGTCATAGGTCTTTGTTGTATCTTAGGGTAGGTCAATAAGTCAGTTTGATTGGACCAATCCCTCAGAAGACTTAGAAGACTGAAGATTTCAGAACAAGACAGTTTTTTATGTTGAAGAAGTCATTCGATGAACTCTGAATGGAGCTCGACAATCGTCGATCTAGGATTGATGAACTCAGAGTACCTACTCTGAGTTGAGCTCGACGAACTTAGAGCTCAGGTCGACGATCTTCCATCTTCTCTCAAGTTCTCAGCTCGGCGAACTTCTATCCCTGGTCGACGAACTTAGAGCCAAGCCTGGATAGTTTATTTTTTCTAGATCAACTCTCTGATCTCAGCTCGATGAAGATGATTTCTCAGCTTGACGAAGATGATTTCTCAGCTCGATAAACTTGGAGTTCAGGTTGATGAAATCTGTTCTAAGCTCGACGAATTCTGTCAGTTCTTCATTTCTATTCTCTGCAGTGAAATTCAAGATTTACCAAGGATTATATAATATATTATTATCTATATTACTCTGAGTAATTAATTGCATATATTCCTAATAATATAACCTTTCATTGCATCATTAATTTCTAGATTTCACAGAGTTAATTTTCGGCTTAATAACTGGGATAGTTAGGGAATCAATTTATTTCCCTTTTAGCCGTTTGACCAAGTTCCAAGATTTCTGCAGTTAATCAAGGAGAAGAATTTAGATTCAGAGATAGAACTTCTGTAGGAAAGATATAAAGGAATTATTTCAAAAATAACAACTGACTAAGGGGATCCTACAAACGGACAGAGAAGAGGATAATTTTAGTTTGCATACTCTCAGAGTCTTCATCTTCTACAACTCTTCTCCAATATTTCAAGAGACAAAAACACAATCAGTCTGAAAGCTTCTAGAGATCATCAAAGAAGACCTACACCATGCAAAGCTTCCAGCAATATTCCTGAACAATCATCATCTCAGGGGGAGCTTTGACATCATCAAGCAATCCACTAAAGTCTTCTCAGTTCTTTGAGAAATAGAAGACCACATCAATTTTCTTTCACCCAATGTACACAGGGTTTTAACTCCCTTCAAAAGTTAACCACCTGGTTCTTAATTCTCCTTATCAAAAGACTTAGCTTGGTTTTTGGGCACCTGATCAAAATCCTAAAGGGTTGTGAGATCTCCCTTCAAATAGATCTTTTGGTGACAGGGCACCTGAGAAAAAACCTGTTGGTGGCAGGGAACCTGATCAAAAACTTGTAGTGGATTCCTACCAGGGTGGTAGAGTGGATGTACCCAAGTTTAGGGGAACAACTATAAATTTCATGTTTCGTCTGGTTGCCCTTTGTTTTCTTATTGCTATTTGTTGTCTGCTGTGATAGTTTAGCTTAGTTTGCATTTCCTTTTATACTACTCTATTATCACCTATTTTACTCTGATAAACTTTTTAAACAACCAAAAGTTTTAAATTACTCTATTCACCGCCCCTCTAGAGTAATTAGATCTATCCCCTATCTTTCAATTGGTATCAGAGCATGTCACGGGTTCAAGACCGGGGACGCTATTAAATCCTGATTTTTCCCTTCTACCTATTTGGGTCCGGCGAGCCAGGAAACCTTGGACATGTGGTAACCTCACCTCTTAGCCATGTGGGCCATATGGTAACTCCACCTCTGAGCCAGGCAACCATGGACATGTGGTAACCCCACCTCTAAGCCGTGCGGGCCATGTGGTAACTCCAACTCTGAGCCGACGGGTTGTGCTGGATGCCGGGGGGGGGGGGAGGATTGTTGGGTCCGACTTTCCCTCACTTGACCCGTGGCGCTCTGCTACTTATTTAATAATTTAAGTAGCACCCTTTCCAACAGTTCGGGCTTTTGGAATAGTTGATTATGCTCTCGATCCTACAAGTTATACTCAGGTATTTAATGTTAAATATTATTAATGGATATAGCCATCTCTGGCAGCATTAAATATGGAATTATCACAGAGTTATTATTCTAATTAATCACCAGGGCAGTTAAGGAATGGTTTTAACTCCAAATATTTGAATACAGCTGTTACAAATTCTCAGAGATTCTTGAGACGTTTAAAGGAATGTTTTTAAAATTCAAATGTTTGAATTATTCTCAAAGAATATATATTCAAAAAAATTACTGCTCAACATGTGATATAATGACATATTCATACACATATACACAGACAGACACAGAGATACACAGACAGACACAGAGATTTTTTTGATCAATTTGCTTCTGACTTTCCTAGAGACAATACATTTTACATCAGTCTGAAATTACTACTAGAGAGAAACAAAATTCTTGAAGGCCTACACCCTGAAGAAAAGCTTCTCCCTCGATCACAAATTCTACTCAACACAGGGGAGCTTTTTTGCTTTAACATCAATCCACTAGTCTTCTCAGAGACTCTTGAAAGAGAAGACATCAGCAACTTTTTAGTTTATTTCATAAACTATTTACAGGGTTATAACTCCCTTCAAAAGTTAATCCCTTGGCTCTTAAGTCACCTAATAAAAAGACTTAGCTTTGTTTTTGGGTACCTGATCAAAAGCTCAAAGGGTTGCTAGATCTCCCTTCGAATATAAATCTTCTGGTGGCAGGGCATCTGATCAAAAAACTGTAGTGGATTCCTACCAAGGTGGTAGAATAGTGGATATACCCAGATTTATTAGGGAACCACTATATTTTCTTGTGTCGTGTGTGATTGTTTTACTTTTTGTTTTTGTGTGCTGTGATTCTTCATTATATATATATATATCACATACTTTAAATCCGCTATATAAATAAAATAAAGTTTTAAAATACACTATTCACCCCCCTCTAGTGTAAATCAGATCTATCACTCACTTTCATAGTTCAATTTCTATTGCTAATAATCCTATTTCACAGAGTAAAACTAAACATATAAAAATTAGATATCACTTTCTCAAAGAGAATGTTGAAAAAGAAAATACAAGCTTATAGTATACTCCAACAGAAAGACAAGTTGCTGACATTTTTACAAAACCTCTAGATGAAATAAAGTTCAATTACTTTAAATTTGAACTAGGCATGTTGAACATTGAATAAAAATTTTCAACTAGTAGCAACAAAAGTTTGTACAACATATAAAAGATGACTAATCAGGTCAACAAAGAATTACAACCAAGGAAGACTTGATATAAGTCAAGAAATTACTTTTAGAACACAAATTTTGTCTAAGTCAAAGAATTGTGTCGAGACACCACAATGTGTGTCGACACTATAGGCAGTATTATGTCGAGACATTAGAATGTGTATCGACACAGTAAGTAGTCATGTGTCGAGACACTATAATTTAGTGTCGAGACATAAGGTTGTCGAGACAAAAGGTTGCCGAGACCTTAAGGTCTGTGTCGAGAGACATGAACCTTGTGTCGACTTAAGTCGACACAACTTGATAGGATAGGTTTTCCTTGTCGACACTAGATATTTCACAATATTGAGAAAATTACTAAATACATCATGCCTTTTCACCTTCAATAGACAATACTATAAGTATGAGGTGTAAGGAATTGTCGACTACACTTACCAGAAATCTTGAGATAATGATCGCTGTGTGTTGAGACCTAGAAATCCTTAGACGACACCTCTCAAACTCAAGCTCTTTAAACTAGAATGGCACACAAGATGGACGGCAACTTCAATGAGGGTTACAAATTAGTGCGAAATGCCTTCGTCTTCGCACCAAAAGAGATAAAGAATGTGATTGACATTGTCAATAAGGCAGGTCTTGAATATCTACTTTCAGAACCGACTAAGATTTGGAAGAGAGAAGTATTGGAATTCTATTCCAATGCCTCACTAAACCCTAAGTCGGGCAAGATCAAATCCAGCATTAATGGAGCAAGAGTTAAGGTCACAACCAAAAGACTGGCTAAAGTCTTTCAGATTCCAAGAACTACACAGGAAGATGAACTTGGTTCAAGCAAGATGCCGAGGCCTTAGAGTGGTGTGGACTAGCTCCAACCACTAGTTTTGGGAGTTCCTTAAACGGGAAGGGAATGAATTCCCAGGGAAAATTTTTATCTGAAGTAGTTGGAAAGGTGCTTCTTTACAAGACTGGAGAACAAGATATGATTTCAATATTTATGTTTAGCCTGATGACAAGGATTATCTTTAAAATCAAGGCTGATTTGAATAGGGTAGTTTTGATAAAATAGCAGAAGGGATTCAAAAGCCCAATATGGACAGAATTGTTAGTCTATATCTGGTAAAGGCAATTCCAGATAGTATAAATCAGAAGATTGGGTTTAAGATAAATCATATGAGGAGAATGAACATGAGAATTCTGTCAAGATGAGACAGAGTTTTGTCTAAGGAAACTGCAGAACCCAAGAAGCAAAAGGAGGTAAAAGGGAAGAAAATAGTGGTAGAGGAAGTTGAGTCCTCAAGTGATTTAGAGGAGTAAGTGGAGTTTAGCTCAGATAAGGATGCTGAGGAATAACAAAGAAGATCTCCAAGACTCTAACCTGGAACAAGTGATCAGGTGCAGGGGGAGAATATTCCAGAAAAAGAACAAATTGAGGGAGAGAACCTCAATGAATTACCAATGGATACAACTACCACTATAATAATGGATGTTGTACAAGAACTGTAACACTCAAAGATACCTGAACAAGAAATATCTGAGAAAGAGATGGAGGAAGGAATTTCAAAAGTGACTTAAGAAGAAATTCTTCTTTCTAAAGAAACTAACTTGCAAGGGGAGATAGATGAAATTCCGAAGATTGAAGTTCCTGATGCTGAAATTCAGCAAGAAGATATTACCTTAGAAAATATCAATATTAATGAGGAAAGTACAAGAGTTGAGCGGAAGTTGGATCCAGACACTGACAAAACAAAAGAAACACCTCAAGTTGAAGATGTAAGTTCTTCTGAATCTGAATAAGCAGAAGAATCTCAGCTAAAGAAAAGAAAGTTATCTGAAATTAAGAAGAGGAGTAAGAGCTACAAACATTATTTACAATCCAGTACACCAGCTGCTCCTACAGAGGATACTATTTCTTTGCTAGTAAAAATTTAGATAATGCTGGATAAGCAAAAGATGGGATCTAGAGAAGTATTTAGATGATAGCAATAAAGAGCTGCAATTTCAACTAGCTCGGGATATTACGTCAATAAGATTTGAAGTCAATCTTTTGAAAACTGAAATCACTACTTTCTTTGAGAAAGGATCTAATGTTGTAGTCTATATTGCTAAACAACAGTAAGAGGCCAAGACAACTGAAGATGAGATTATTGTCAAACAAGGCTATTTCCTTGAAAATCAGAGAATTTTGAATGAATCATGACAACCCTGCATACATAAATAATGGTTAAACTGACTAATCAGTTTACTGAGTTAGACAACAAAATATCTGTTGCTACAAATGCCATGAAAACTCAGCTGACAAACCATTCAGCCTCCTTGATTAATGTTATAAAGGCTTCTAATAAGAGTTTGGACAATAATTTTCTGAAAGTAAAGAATACTGTTACCTCAGGTACCAATTACTTAGATGGACAGGTCAGATTTTACATGAATGATCTGAGAGATCATGTTGAAAGAGAAGTCATAAAGGGGGAGAGGGTAATGATAAGAGCCAGTTCTGAACATGCTAACTGGATATCAAATAATATCAAAGAAACTTTAGGCTTTCCTCCCTTATGGTATGATGGCGATCAGACTGTTGAGTCCGGTTGTCAACCAGCTCAACTTGAAGCACCTCATGAAACTGGTACTCATGCTGCTGAGCAAACCATATACAATCTTGCAGTATAAGCTAATTTTGAGACTATCCAAGCAGCTATCCAACAAATGTACAGTCCTCCACCATCAGTCCAAAAGAGGCACAACTTTCAAAGAAAAGTTTAGAGAACAAGCTGAGACTAGACCAGATTTTGAGCAGTGGAGCCCAACCTCCAGATCAATAATTCTCACTGCATGGAAAGCAGTGAATGCAAATGTGACTGACAGAGGTAAATGGTATTCAGAACAGGAATGAGAAAAATATTTAAAGTAGCAAGAAATTATCCAAAACTTCAGACATGATCTGAAGAAAGGAAAGCTACAAGCTAATTCAGTTGAGCCCAGTAAATATTTCCCAAAGACATATCATTATTTTGAAAGACAAAGACAAAAAGAAGAAGCAATTGCAAAAGCTAAAGCTAAGACTGACAAAGGAAAGAAGGTTGCTGATGACAAGGTGCCTGAGGTGAAAGCAAAGATACAATCTAGAAAAGGCATAGTCATCAAAGAGCCAGAGCTGCCATAGAATGTTCTTGTTTTTTAAATTTTTTAAAAAACTTGTTCTATAACTATTGAATACCAAAGCTTGTAGCAGTAAACCCTGTGATAAACAATTAATGAAAATTTTGGTTTACTCAACATTTCATGTGCTAGTAATTAGGATTGCAATTATTTGCCTTACTTTCTGTTCAGCATTATTGTTATTAAATATGTTTTTTTATATGTATTATTTCACATACTATACTGTATTGTACTCTTAATGTCTTTATCATAATATATTTTTGATATCATATTATATATCATTGAATTGGAGTTATGACTTCTCCAAATAGGGGAGATTGTTGGGTACATTGGTCACAATGTATTTTATTTCAAGAAGTCCTTTCAGTTCCATGATATACACATAATTTTATTTGATGAATGCTAAGTTCTTGTGTGCATGCAAATTAAGCTAAGTACAAAAGTGTCAAGACACTAGGCTAGTGTTGACACCTTTGTCAAAGTTATGCTGAGATAAAGAGAAAGCTGTGTCAATACTCAGGACTACTGTCGACACACTTAAACAAGAAGTGCTGAGACATGGAGAAAGCTGTGTCGACACCAAGTTCTTAGGTAAACACTATGATACAAGAAAGCAATTGTATCGACACTCAAGACTAGTGTCGACGCACACTACACAAGTTGTGTCGAGACAAAGAACAGCTGTGTTGACACTCAGGAATAGTGTCGACACACACTGCACAAGTTATGTCGAGATGAAGAGAAGCTGTGTAGACACTAAGGATTAGTGTCGACACGCTCTATACAAGCAATGATGAGACTGAAGACAACTGTGTAGACACTCAGGACAAGTGTCGACACACTTCACAAGATGAGTCAAGACTGGAAGCAAGCAATGTCGACACTCAGGACTAGTGCCAACACATTCTATCTCAGCTCTGTCGAGACAAGGTGAAGGTTGTGTCGACACATTCAGAAGTATGTCGACACCACTATAAGAGTAGTGGTGATACCCAGGAATGGTGTCGACATATACAATAGATAAGTTTCAACACTTCAAGCAGATTTGATTCCTAAGTACAAAAATCAAGCAGAGGTACTGACAACTGTCAGAACTGTCAGAATTATCAGATGTCAGTTATTAACCGGATCAACCAGTTGCCTTTGACAGAGCCTATATAAATGGATCAACACTTCAAAAAAAAGAGAAGAAAATTTTGGAAAGACCAGATTTAAGAAGCAATCAGCTAGAATTGAGAAGGTGGAGAGAAGCCGAATCAAGAATCGTCTTCAACATTATCCAGCCTCAATCTAACTTCAAGAAGATTTGAAAAGATAAGAATGGTTGGATCAGATCCATCATTATAAGATCAAAGGAAGCAAACACCCATTTCTCTTTAACTGGGTGACTAATTCTGAATCAATTTCTTTTACCTTTGTTAATTTTGTAAGATCTACCTGTAGATCTGAGTGTAGGGGAATCATTTTTTCTAAGTTGTAAGCCTATGTTATAAAGGATGAGGTAGGTCAGGGATTGCCTAAGGTAGGAGAAGTGGGTATTTCTCTGAGTTGTAGGACACGATTTGCTTGATGAGTAGGAGTGTGGATACATTATGAGGTAGAGTTCTTTGGAAGAACTTGAGGTGTAGGATCTTGGTGATCTGAGTGGTAAGACTTGTAAAGTCTGACTTGTAGGGGCCAGTTGTGCTCTGAGCTATAAGATCTAAGGATCTGAGTAAAGGAAGAAGAAGGAGTTTGGCTGAATCTAGTTCATTGCTAAATAGGCAAAGGGGAAAGTGTATGTACCCATACATTGGTGAACCACTATAAAACTGTGTGTACTGTGCTGTGATTGCTGTGTTGTAATAGTTTTAAATTGTTGTTAAGATTATCTTGTAATATCTGATTGAGAAAATTATCATAAAGAAAGTATATCTCAAATTTAAAAAAGTATCCAAGGATTAAATTGGACATATTCACCCCCCTTTAGGTCATTCTAAATCCTAAGACAAACATTTACATGGTCTTTCACCAACTTTAACCCAAAACAAGGGAGTTCTACAATGCCTCCCATATAAAGTGATGTAGGGGTATCCGAAAATGGAGATCTCCGCGAAGCTAACACTCAACCTATGCTCTACACGTCGTAGATCTACCGCACCTACACAGCACCTATCGCCCACAATAGTTTCTCGTCGCAAGAACGCAGAACAAACAACAAAGGAGGAATGGTCGACTCGAAAACAACGATCAGAAATTTGAGTTGGAATATTCCCCAAGAAAACACAAAGGTTGCCACTCCTTTTTGAGAGCAAGACCAAGGCTATAGGCCAAGATCCGCTCAGGCAAATAGGATCCACCCGATCCGGAAATAAAAAGCCCAGCAACGGCGATTTCGATTCAAAACTTGCAACGATTGAATTAACTATTCAGAGAAAATGATTTGCGAAAACCACCACAACTAAAGAGAAGAATCACACAAGGAGGGGAAAGAGATTACCCAACCGGAAAGCTTTCACACAAGATAACTGTGGGAGAATCACTCTCTCCATGGATACACTGGCGTCACACCGAATGGTTTGCAACCTTCTTCTACGGAGTCGCACCGAAGGAAGCCGTGCCGGAGTCGCACCGAAACGATGGAGGGAGCATAGCCTTGGTGCACCGAACATTCCGAGAGTACTTGGACTTATTCGTGATTGTATTCATTGATGATATCTTGGTGTACTCTAATTCGGAAGCTGATCATGTAAACCACTTGTGGTTGGTGTTGCATACATTGCGAAGGAATAAGCATTGTCCCAAGTTCTCAAAGTGTGAGTTTTTGCCATCGTTAGTGGCTTTTCTTGGCCATGTGGTAAGTGGAGAGGGCATAGCCTTGAATCCATCAAAGATAAGAGCCATTCAATAGTGGCCAGTGTTTTCTTCGGTGGCCGAAGTCATGAGTTTTGTTGGACTGGCAGGCTAATACAGATGTTTTGTAGAAAACTTCTCGCGGATCGCTTTGCCTCTGACTACACTGACGAGGAATGATCAGAAGTTCGTTTGGACGCCGGAGTTGCAATTCCTGCTCTCAAGTTCCGTGAACCAAGGGTTTCAGGCGTTGGTTGATACTGTGTGTGCGTTGGAGAAAGATATGAAGTGGGTGCAAGGAAAAAGGGGCTTGGCTGTGATAAAGCCAGAGTTCAAAGCACCCCGACCTGGAAAATCATATTATCAAAATAAATGGGGCAAGAGGTCCAAGCCTTCTGGGCAAGCTCCTTCAACAGTTCTGTCGGGGGCCACGTCGAGGCCAAAAACTCATACTTTCTTTACTTGTGGAAGAGTGGGGCATATAGTCCGTGACTGTCGGACTGCTCCACAAAAGGGTGAAAAGAAGACGGGAGAGTCTTATGCTGAGAAGGGAAAGGCAGTGGTGGAGTCCTCTGCATCCCAAACGCAGCCCCAAGTCTATAATCTTGTCCAGCAAGAGGCCATAAAGCAAAGTGACGTCGTCACAGGTACGAGTTAGGTTGAGTTATTGATTGCTTTTCTTATTGCATGTTTGGTATGTGGCTTGTGTGATGTGTTTGCTACAGGCTTTGTTATGATTCGGAACACCCTAGCGAGAGCACTATTTTATACGGGTGCTTCGCACTCATTTCTGTCTAAGGACTTTGTAGCTCGAATTGGAGTACCTAGTCATGTGAAGAGAGAGAGAGAGAGAGAGAGAGAGAGAGAGAGAGAGAGAGAGAGAGAGAGGGAGAAAGGTGTTATTACCAAATGGTTGTTTGTTGCTTGCGGATAGGGCTGGCGATGTGGCGGTTCAAATTGGAAGTCGGGATTTCTGTTTGAAGGCATCTATGCTGCCAATATCGGAATTTGATGTGATCTTTGGTATGGACTGGCTCGCGGAGCAACATGCCTTTATTGATTGCAAGTCAAAAGAGATCACACTGGGCCAGAATACTGAGCTTGAGACTAAATTCGCTGGTATGCGAGGAGTGAGTGGGACCTTGATGTTTGCACTCCAAGTCATCATTGTTTTTCGAAAGGGAGCGGAGGTATTCTTCATGCTGATTCATGCTGTTGAGCCAAAGGCCAATGTGAGTGATGTTCCGATTGTGTCAGAGATTGCTGATGTGTTTCCTAAGGAACTACCTGGGCTACCACCCGATCGGGAGAGCGACTTCAAGATTCAGTTAGTGCCAGGTGCGCAACCTATGGCCCGCTCGCCAAATTGCATCGCGCCAAAGGAAATTGCTGAATTGAAAGTCCAATTGCAAGAGTTGCTGGAGCAGAGGTATATATGCCCAAGTATGTCACCTTGGAGCGCACCAGTTCGTTTTGTGAAAAAGAAAGACGGTGGTTTGCGGTTATATATTGACTGTCGTGAATTGAATAAGCTGACATAGAAGAACAATTATCTAATTCCCCGGATAGATTAATTGTTCGATCAACTAGTGGTATCAACCGTCTATTCCAAATTGGATTTGTAATCTAGATATTACCAGTTGAGGATTCTGGAAGGTGATATTCCCAAAACTGCATTTGGAACACGATACGGTCATTATGAGTTCACAGTAATGTCGTTTGGGCTATATAATGTGCCATCAGTGTTCATGGACCTAATGCACTGAACGTTCCGAGAGTACTTGTACTTGTTCGTGTGATGTAGGGTTATCCGGAAATGGAGATCTCCGCGAAGCTAACACTCTCCCTACGCACAACACATCTTAGATCTACCGCACCTACACAGCACCTATCGCCCACAATAGTTCCTCTTCACAAAATGCAGCACAAACAACAAAGGAGGAATGGTCGACTCTAAAACAACGATCGGAAATTTGAGTCGGAATATTCCCCAAGAAAACACAAAGGTTGCCACTCCTTTTTGAGAGCAAGACCAAGGCTATAGGCCAAGATCCGCTCAGGAAAATAGGATCCACCCGATCCGGAAATAAAAAGCCTTGTAATGGCGATTTCGTTTCAAAACTTGCAGCGATGAATTTAAAGATCCGGAGAAAACGATTTGCAAAAACCACCACAACTAAAGAGAAGAAATCACACAAGGGAGGAGGAAAGAGATTACCCAACCGGAAAGCTTTCACACAAGATAACTGTGGGAGAATCACTCTCTCCACGGATCCACCGGTTTCACACCGAATGGGGCTGCTTCCTTCTTCCACGGAGTCGCACCGATAGAAGCCACGCCGGAGTCGCACCGAACGGGGATGGAGGAGGCAAGGTTTGGCTTCACACCAAGGGGGGCGGCTATAGGATTCTCTCCATGGTGGCCGAAATTCCTCAAGGGGGATTTAGGGTTTCTTTTTCCAATGCTTTAACTCTTCATGATAGCCTCCTTTAAATAGGAGTTACAAACAAGCCTTAGCCCTTCATGATGGAGATTTAATCTCATCCATCCGAATGGCTAATTGCACACCAATACTAAAAATAGTTCAACATGAAAAAAATAACAACACATGCAATGAATATAAAATTATCACATAAGCATAGGATAATTTTATATTCCAAATATAAAATAGAGTGCACGAAAAGGAAATAAATAAAGCTAATGTGTTGCCGTGGCGGTAGCACGTCGCGGGTGGAGGTTGTAGCGTAGCATTCCATTAGCATCATCGTGCCGCCTCACGTCCTTGAGTCGTATGGCCTTATCAACCGGATCATCAGCAGCATCGTCTTCAAATGGTGGAGGAGGGGCCGCACCATCAATCCTCCCCCGCTCAAATGCATGCATCTCTGTTGCGTGGTACAAGCGATAGCGGTGAAGGAGAGCGGCATCCAAACTCTACAGCTCCGTCTCGAGTACCCAAGAGTCATCCAAAGGGGGCTGATCACGCCAACGGATGAGAAAGCGGTGGGTGTCGCCATCAGCAGTGGTAACAGGCTCAGCATCAAGTATCATCTCTGGAGTGGAAAACGTCCGTGGAAACCTGGGGAACATATTAGCAGTAGGCAGGAAAGAAGGCAACTT
Source organism: Platanthera guangdongensis (assembly GCA_039583875.1). Classification (NCBI taxonomy): domain Eukaryota; kingdom Viridiplantae; phylum Streptophyta; class Magnoliopsida; order Asparagales; family Orchidaceae; genus Platanthera; species Platanthera guangdongensis. The sequence goes on along the minus strand of CM077167.1, from coordinate 34,443,747 downwards.
ACCATCCAATGATGTACCTGTGGGGACCGAAAGAGAGAGATCATCTGTACTACCACTACCCAACACATGAGAATTTTCAGTGGGAGAAGAAGACGACAAAGAAATCAACTCTTGTGGTGGTGACACAAACATCGTTAAATCCGAAACATTAAAAATGGGGGAGATACCCCAATCAGCAGGCAAGTCCAAAACGAAAGCGTTGTCACCTAACTTCTTAATAATCCGAAAAGGGCCAGCGCGCTTTGGTGCTAACGTTTTAACGGTGTCAGTTGGCAAGCGTTCGGGAACCAAACGGATAAAAAGTAGATCGTCAATTTTGAAGTCTGATACTCTCCTATGTAAATTAGCGTCCGCTTGATAAGAGTCGTATTGCGTAGTCAAGGTGGCCCGTATACGTTCGTGTAAATCATGGATTTGCTGGGCGAAGGATTGTGCAAACTGACTTGCCTTGTACGTTGGGGGCAACGTCACCAAGTCAAGTGGCACAGGAGCCTTGTACCCGTGGACAATCTCATTCAGAGACAGACCCGTAGACCTATTCTTGGAATTATTGTAGGCTAACTGGGCATGGGGAAGGAGAAGATCCCAAGTGCTCTTGTGATCACTCAAAAGGCATCGTAACAAATTTCCTAAGCTCCGATTAACCACTTCCGTCTGCCTATCAATTGGGGGATGATAGGCAGAGGAAAACAATAATTTTGTTCCTATTAATATCCAAAGAGTCTTCCAAAAATAACTAGTGAATTTTACGTACCTATCCGATACTATGGTCTTTGGCACTCCACGGTGACTAACGACTTCTTTAAAATAGAGTTTAGCGACGTGAGACGCAACATTTGTCCTACTGCACGGGATGAAATAAGCCATCTTTGAAAACCTATCCACCACTACAAAAATTGAGTCATGACGGCGTAGGGTAATGGGGAGGCCTAATATAAAATCCATACTAACGTCTACCCATGGCATGGAGGGAATTGGCAATGGTGTATATAATCCTACGTTGGTCTTACTGCCCCTAGACACCTGACATGTGCGGCAGCTACTCACTACCTGTCCCACCATAACCTTAAGTTTTGGCCAATAGAATTTGTCCTCGACTAATGTAATGGTCTTATCTCTACCGAAGTGGCCACTCAACCCTCCGCTATGCAACTCCCATATGATATGTAGTCGTAACGATGACTGCGGAATACATATCTTCCCGTTCCTAAACAGGTAACCGTCCTTGATGACATATGCAGATATCATCGTGGGGGAGCTATCCTGGGCAGATAGATAGAAGTCCTGGAAGTCAGGACACGTGGCGTACTCATCCTTAATCCGCTCAAATCCTACAACATGTACTTCCATAGAGGCGAGTAAAAGAGTAAGACGACTAAGGGCGTCTGCGACTCGGTTATCAGCTCCCTTAAGGTGCTTGAGATTAAACGTGTAACCTTGTAAGAAAGCTACCCACTTAGCGTGTTGTGGGCTGATCTTATGCTGGCCGTTGATGAAATGTAAAGCCTCATGATTGGAGAGGATCACAAACTCCTTGGATAGGAGATAGTGCCTCCAATGGTGTAGACATCGGACTACAACATAAAATTCCCTATCGTAATTTGAATAATTCAGCTTAGGGCTGGACAACTTCTCGCTCAAATAACTAACGGGATGGCCCTCCTGGCTCAAGACACCTCCAATCCCTACCCCAGACGCATCACACGTGAGCTCAAAGACTTTAGCAAAGTCAGGTAGACGTAAGACAGGTGCCTCAGTCATAAGCTCCTTTATTCGTTCAAAAGCATAGGTGGAGAATTTCGTCCACGTAAACTCTCCCTTCTTCATACAGTCTGTGATAGGCGCCATAATACTACTGAAGTCTCGTATGAAATGACAATAAAACGTGGCTAACCCATGGAAACTACGCACCTCACGTAGGGTTGTTGGCACGGGCCAGTCCTTAATGACCTGAACCTTGCTCGGATCAACTCGAATACCCTCAGAGCCGACTATATAGCCTAAGAACTCTACCTCCTAGACATAGAAAGTGCATTTCTTAAGATTGAGAAATAAAGTCTCCTTCCGCAGGGTAGAAGGATCACTCTCATGTGTGAGATGTGCTCGATAGTAGAGGTGCTATAAATCAGAATATCGTCAAAGTAGACGACAACGAACTTTCCCATGAATGGCTGAAAGATATGTGTCATCATCCGGGAGAAGGTACCAGGGGCATTGGACAACCCAAAGGGCATCACAAGCCATTCGTATAGACCATCCTTCGACTTAAACGCCATCTTCCACTCATCACCCTCTCGTATCCTAATCTGGTGATAACCACTCCGAAGATCTAATTTGGAGAATACAGTGGCTCCAGACAATACATCCAACAAGTCATCTAGGCGGGGAATGAGGAACCTATACTTGACGGTGATTTTATTGATAGCCCAGCTATCAACGCACATCCTCCATGTACCATCCTTCTTGGGGGCAAGTAGGGCTGGTACATCACATGGACTCATACTAGTCCTAATGAAACCTTTCGCTAGCAAGCCCTCTATCTGAGACTGCAACTCCAGGTGAGCTGCGGGGTGGAGTCGATAATGGGGCTGATTTGGCAAGGAAGACCCCGGGATGAGATCTATCACATGCTGGATATTCCTAAGCGGGGGTAACGTGGGCGGTAACTCATCCGGGTACACGTCCCTATACTCCAACAGTACCTGTAACTCACTAGGTAACTCATCCAAAATACTAGAATCGGGCTTCGCACTTAAGAGGACTAGCGCATACATAATTCCATCAAAGAACGAATCTGTCTCAAATTATTTCTTACCAACTAGATTCAACGTTTTCCGTTCTACCGGAATAGTGGTGTCCTTAGCCAAGACTACGGGCTCCTTTGGGATGGTCGGCCTTAAAGTGATGGTTTTGCCATTGAATTTGAATTCATAAGTGTTGGCTCTACCAAAATGTGTAACATCGCGGTCGTATAGCCAAGGGCGGCCTAACAACACATGACAAGTGTCCATCGGAAGGACATCACACCACACCTCATCAATGTAGGATTTGAATGATAGTGGGACCATGCATCGCTTGGTAACGGGTACAGAGAGCTTGTTGATCCACCGACCTGGTATGGGGTCGGGTGTGGTTCCGTGATCAAGGACATAAGTGCAATGGCGTTCTCAGATATGACATTCACGCAGCTACCACTATCAAAAATCAGCTTGCAAAGCTTCTCGCCACTCTTAAAAATCAGAGAAAATATGCTCGTCCTCTTCCAATCATCTAATGGACGAGGAGTGGTCAAAATACAACGCATCACCATAAGGGGGTGATCGTCCTCTAAGTCACTAGGGACTCCTTCGGGGTCACTCTCCTCTGCAACCTCGTATACATAATCATCAGGGTCGGTAGTTGGTTCTAATAAGGCTAGGGTTTTCGTCTTTGTTGGGCATTCGTAGGCATAGTGGCCTTGAATGCCGCAAGAGTAACAAGTGGTGTTAGCCTTACTAACCTTCCCTATATGGACATGCTCACTCGCAGGGTTCTTGGTGTTCCTAGCGGTGATCACGATTGACTTCGACTCGGTGGATTTGAACTTTCCATTATCAGGGTATGTGAAAGAAGATGCCCCAGTGGTGGACTTATTCTTCACATGAGCGTAACGGGAGTGAGCCTTAGAGGCTAGGTGTTTTTCAATGTCCAAGGCGGCATTAAAAGTCGTGTTCAAGTTCGTATGCCCATATCGCAAGAGCTTGCTTTGGATATCGGGGTGAAGGCCCTTTTGAAATCTCGATAAAGTGACTTCGGGGATCTCCCTAAGATCACATCGCACCATACGGTCCTTAAGTTCAACCATATATTCAGCTACCGAGTTGGAACCCTGCCGCAGAGTGGCAAGCTCATCGAACATCTATGTCCGATGGTACGCGGGAACGTACTGATCGGTCAACAGGTTTTTCATTACTGGCCAACCTATAAGGGGGGCTCCGTGTCCAGTTCTTAACCTTCGCTCCTCATTCAGCTAAAACGTCTTTGCACGACCTGTTAACTTCATCCGGGCAACCTGGACCTTTTGGGGATCCGTCAGGTTGTGCCACTCGAAGTAACACTCCATATCTACAGTCCAGTTAAGGAAGATTTGAGGATCTCCCATGCCATCATAAGTGGGGGCATTTATCTTAATGGCCCTAGTAATATCAAAGTCTCTCTCGGGGCGGTGTCCTCTAGGGGGCACCCGTGGAGAGTCCCCATCAGAATCCGAATCGGAAGTATGTTGGTGTCGGTTGGGCCGGTCAACATTAACGAGTGGCGGGGGTGGCCTAGCTTGATTTTGTAGGATCTGTGTTAACATATCCCTAAGTTCCATTATTTCGTTACGCAGACCTGCTATGGCCTCGGTGTTGGGATCCCCGCGCTCATTCGCAGCCATCCTAGATGTAGACGGAGTCGAATATTCCGATCCGAGGCTAGTGCGCATTCAGGTTTAGTAAAAGTTTGGAAAGATGATTTTTCCTAGGGCTGTAGCTATGTTGAAAATAAGATATTTTTATAGATTCCCAATGTGAATAACACGTAGATCATTAAAATATTTTGTTTTGAAAGTTTGCTGAAAAATAAAGATTTCAGCCCGCTATTGGCAGACCACAAAAAATAATTTTTTTGATTTTTTTGTTTGATTTTCTAAAGATCCAACCAACAAGGAACGCAAAGAGGATGTTTGCAACATGAAAGTTGAAACGACCGCCTCTGATACCAAATTGATGTAGGGGTATCCGAAAATGGAGATCTCCGCGAAGCTAACGCTCAACCTATGCTCTACACGTCATAGATCTACCGCACCTACACAACACCTATCGTCCACAATAGTTTCTCGTCACAAGAACGCAGCACAAACAATAAAGGAGGAATGGTCGACTCGAAAACAATGATCGGAAATTTGAGTCGGAATATTCCCCAAGAAAACACAAAGGTTGCCACTCCTTTTTGAGAGCAAGACCAAGGCTATAGGCCAAGATCCGCTCAGGCAAATAGGATCCTCCCGATCCGGAAATAAAAAGCCTAGCAACGGTGATTTTGATTCAAAACTTGCAGCGATTGAATTAACTATTCGGAGAAAACGATTTGCGATAACCACCACAACTAAAGAGAAGGATCACACAAGGGAGGGGAAAGAGATTACCCAACCAGAAAACTTTCACACAAGATAACTGTGGGAGAATCACTCTCTCCACGGATCCACCGGCGTCACACTGAATGGTTTGCAACCTTCTTCCAAGGAGTCGCACCGAAGGAAGCCGCGGCGGAGTCGCACCGAACGGATGGAGGGAGCAAGGGGGGCGGCGGCTTCACACCACACAAGGGGGGATGGCGGCTTGGAGAAGACTCCTCTTGGACGAATTTCACAAGGAGGAAATTTAGGTTTTCATTCTTTTTAATGATCTCATAAGAAAGCCTCCTTATATAGGAGTTACAAACAAGCCTTAACCCTTCAACAGAATGCAGAAGACTCAAGACTTAAAGAAATTCAAAGACTCGGGAAAATGAGTTCGACGTTCGTCGAACTCAGCTCGACGAAAGTCGTGCTCAGCTCGATGAACTGAAAGACAATTCTCTGAGCTGAGCTCGACGAATTGGTTATCAGGTCGATGATTTCTGGATACTATACCTCAACATTCCAAGTCCAGAATTCCTTTCTCTGAACTCAAGTCGACGAAGTTAGAATATCAGCTCGACGAATTTAGTTCTCAGGTCGATGATTTCTGGATGCTCTACTTTAACATTCTAGTCCAGAAACATCTCAATATTCTAAGTCCAGAAAAATTTCTCTGAACACTAGTTGACGAAGTTAGAATCTCAGCTCGATGATCTTGATGCACAAAATGGGCAAGGTTCTTGAGAAAGCTGTTAACTGTTATTAGGTCGACGATCTTGGATCTCAGCTCGACAAACAACAATTATCTGGTCGGCGAACATGACTTCTCAGCTCGACGAACTCTGGACCCAGGTCGACGAATTCTGTTCTTTGCTCAACGATTTCTGTGCAGTTCCAGACATGGACTTTTCCTTCCTTCTGTCCTTATTTTATTACAGTAATTCCTGAATAATCAATGCTTAATATTCTCTGAATATTACCGTTAGAAGCAGCATTGATTATGGCCTTCACCAGGAAAATTACTTGCCGCTTTTCAATGAGACAGTTGGTGAAATCAATTAATGTAGACATTCTCAAGGCCGTCAGCAATCAATATAGGAAGGAATTCAAAAATTCAAAGGAGAAAATCCATTGATCATATAAAAAAGTGTTTTTCTTCCTTCTTCCATAGATCGATAGACAGAGACTATAAAAGGCAACACAGAAAGAAATAATACAGTAACAGAGGCAACAAACAACCATCCGAGACAAGAAAAATAACACAAGATACAGAAGAAGAGGAATAACACACATTCAAATCAAGAGTCTTCTTCATTCTTCACTCCACGATTCTTCAAGGACAACAAAACTCTATAGTCAAGATGTTCCCAGAGCTCTTCTCGTCAAAGCAAAGGATTGAAGACCTACTCACCCTGAAGCAAAGCTCCAATCTCCCTGAACAAATCAATATCTCAGGGGGAGCTTTGTTAACATCAAAGATCCACTAAATCTTTTCAGTTGTTTTTGAGAAAGAGAAGATACCATCACTCTCTCATCCCCTCACTGTACAAAGGGTTCTTTAACTCCCTTCAAAAGTTATTCCTGGTTGCAAGTCATCTGATCAAAAGACTTGGGATTGGTTTTTGAGCACCTGATCAAAAGCTCATTAGTAGCAGTCACCTGATCAAAAACTGTTAGTGGATTCCTACCAGGGTGGTAGAAGAGTGGATGTACCCAGGTTGGGGAACCACTATAAAATTCTTGTGTTGTCTGGTTGCCCTCTTTCTTTTGTTCATGCTGTTCCTGTGCTAGTTAATTTTGCTTTGTCTGTATTATTTAATTTAATTTCTGTTGTGCCTGTGGTAGATTAATTTATCTTAGGACTGCTTTTTACTTACAGCCAAATTCTGGTATCAAGTAGCTTCCCAACTCTGTAGTTTTTATTAATCAGCAAAAAGCTGTAAATTTTCAAGATACTCTATTCACCCCCCCTCTAGAGTATTTTAGGTCTAACCCTCACTTTCAATTGGTATCATAGCAGGTTCCTTTGGTTGTACAAGCTAACCCTTGAACCAAAAGATCTTTTGTTAGATATGATCTCTTATTTATATTAAGGATTATATTCACAGCATAGCACAGAACAAAGATTATGCAAGCACCAGACCTCCAGTGTGCAACTTAAATAAGTTTGCCATTTGGAAGGCAAGAATAAAACTTTATATGAATTCTATTGATGAGGACATCTACAATTCTATCTTGATATGTCCTCCTCAACCATCTACATCTATAGCAACCTCAAGCACTCATGTAGTTCCACCACCTGAGTGGACTGATGCTCTGAAGAAAGCAAAAGTTGCTGATGCTAAGGCCATGAACATTCTGGCCCAAACAATGTCTGATGACATTTTCCAGAAGGTGGCTGAATGCACTTCAGCCAAGGCCATTTGGGATTCTCTCAACCAAATGGTGGCTGGCGCTGCTGATGAGAGAAAAGACAGAAGATCAAATCTCATATCCCAGTATGAGAACTTCAAAGAGGATGAATCAGAATCTGTTGCTGGCATGTACAACAGACTGTGATCAATCATCAATGAGTTGAAGACTTTGGATAAGGACATCACCCTTACTGAAGTAAATGATAAAATCCTCATGTGCTTCCCAAGCTCATGGGATTCAAGGATCTGGCCAATCAAGGAGACCAGGAGCTTAAATGAGATCTCCACAGAATCTATATTGGGAAAGCTTAAGTATTATGAGCAGCTAATAAAGTCCAGAGATGCAGCTGAACAAAGGACTCCTCCACCAGCAGGAAGGAGCACAACTTAGCATTCAAGGCTGCTGAAGAGACTGAAGCTTCAATAATAAATGAAGAGCTAATGAGTCTCTTTGCCAAAAGATTTTATAAAATGGCAAGGAAAGACTTCAGAAGAAAATCATCCAGGCAGGATGATAAGCCAAGATATGACAAAACCCCTACTAAAGAAGTAGTATGCTTTGACTACAGGAAACCTGGACACTTTATCTCAAAGTGCCCAGAGAATCAAAAGAAAGAAATAAGAAGAGAGGACTCCAGAAGACAACAAAGTAGCAGGCCTTCCTCCAGCAAATACAAAAAGAAGGAGAAGGGCTTTGTAGTTGAAAACAGGAGTGACACTGAAGATGAATCCACATCTTCCAGTTCCAGTGAAGAGGAAGAAGAGGCAAGGGCCAAGGAAGTCTGCCTCATGGCCATCAATGCCTCCAGAAGTCAATCAGATGATGAAGATGCATCTGACAATGAAGGAGCCTCAGAATCAGAAGCTGATCAGGTACTTTCGTCCTTTGACTATAATTCTGATAGTTTCAAAATTGAATTTAAAACTATGTGCATTGATTTAATAAACTCTGAAAAGGAAATCAAAACACTTCGGGAAAAATTATCTAATCAAGAAAATCTGATTTCTGAAAACACAAAGTTAAAAGAAGAACTAACTCTAGCTAATGAACAAATCAATTTTTTAAAAACAAAGCTATGTGAGGCCAAATAACTTGAGTAATCTCTCAATGGGAGAAGCCTTAAGTTGATGGACATCACAAGAACAGTCAATGCCAGACTGAATGACAAACTGGGCTTGGGTGCATCATCAAGTTTACCCCCTATACTCAAAAAAAACATAATATCAACCCCCATTAGATTTGTTTTAGCTAAGGGTAAAGAGGTAATGAAGAACAAACAAACCACATAAGAATTACCTAACTTTAAAAATCACAATAATAAAAAACAGAAAACCTTAAATAAAAACAAAGTTCAGGAGATTTCGTCGAACTCAGGTCAACAAAATGTGGCTAGTTCGTCGAACTCAGATCGACGATCTATGAACGCCAACATTAGCTATAATAATTCTTCTTACTGTGATCGACAAACTGTGTATGGTTCGTCGAGCAGAGATCGACGAACTTGCGGCACAGAAAATGAATATGCTCATTCTCTGAGCAGAGTTCGACGATCTCATCCCATTTTGTCGAACTCTGGTCGACAAACTTACAACCTTTCGTCGAACCCAGACAGACTTAATAAAAATCATAACTTTGACAGAAACTCTAATCAATCTAGAAAACCCTTTAATCCACTATCTGATTGGATAATTCCTCCCAGAAGATATCATCCCCTAGGATATAAATCCCAACCTGAATTCTCAGTAATATCCAACTTTTCTTATGTAAAGAAACAAGGACCTAAGGTAACTCGGGTCAAGAGCAACTAATTGTTTTCACTGCAGGTAAAGAGCTATCCAGCTATTAATTAAAAATGGTATCTGGACAGTGGATGCTCCAAGCATATGACTGGCAGCAAGGACAACTTAACTAACTATAAGTCCAAGCTGGGACCCAAGGTGATCTTTGGTGATTCAAATTTGGGCTAGTCAGAGGGCTTTGGAGAAGTAAAGATTGGAGCAGTCACCTTCAAAAAGGTGACATATGTAAGTGAACTCAAACATAACCTCATATCCATAAGTTAACTATGTGATGAAGGTTATCAGGTACACTTCAACTCAAGTTCTTGCATTATTTCTAATAAAGAAAAGCAAAACGTTTTAATTGGAAATAGACAAGGTAACATATACATAGTAGATTTTCATTCTGCAACTTCAGACATCTGTTTACTTAATATTGCTTGCAATGAAAATAATCTTTGGCATAAAAGGCTAGGACATGCTAATATAAAAAACATTGCTAGGATATCTAAAGACAACCTTGTGAGAGGTTTGCCTTCTGGTCCCTACAAGAAGGAAGACCTATGTAGGGCTTGTCAACTAGGCAAGCAAACAAAATCTAATTTTAAATTAGTTAATAAGTGTGATTCACCTAGGATTTTGTACTTGTTACACATGGACCTTTTTGGACCTATTGCTGTACAAAGCTTAGGATGGAAATCTTATACCCTAGTTATTATAGATGACTTCTCAAGATTCACTTGGGTGTTCTTTCTAAGATCTAAGTCAGACACATTCAAAGTTCTTACAGATTTTCTTAGGACCATACAGATTGAGTACTATACTCATGTTGCATTGATCAGAAGTGATCATGCTATAGATTTTGAGTCTCTTCTTATGCATGAGTTCTGTGAGAAGGAAGGTATCAGGCATTGCTTCTCAGCTCCTAAAACTCCTCAACAAAATGGGGGTATGTTAAAACAGAAACAGAGAGTCCGGAAATTTGAAAAACTAAAATCTTTATTATCCAAAAAAGGTATGCATTACATGGTATGGCCTCCCTTTTATAGAATGGAGGAGATAAGAGAGATTACAATTTAATAATGTGGGACTAAAAAATTATATGTACAAGCAGTTTAATCTAACTACAAGCCGACAAGCCGCACGGTTTGGTGCATGGACAAATCGCCCGGCAACCATCAGAGGAAGACACCAAGATACCACAGAGACCGCCAGTCTGCCCGGACACCAAGTCGCCAGACCCAAGCCTCCAGACTGCCCGGACAGCAATCTGCTAGACCCAAACCGCCAGATTCCCCGACCTCTATTCTGCAACACTCCCCCTCAAGCTGGAGCATATATGTCGATCATGCCCAGCTTGTCGCAAATATGATGAAAAGATGCAGATACCGGCTTGGTGAAAATATCAGCCAAATCTTTATCGGAGGTGACGAACAGAGTACAAATTTGTGCCTTCAGAATCTCTTCCCGAATAAAATGGCAGTCAACTTTGACGTACTTAGTTCTCTCATGGAAGACAAGATTTTTAGAGATATATATGGAGGCCTTGTTGTCACAAAACATAGGTAGAGGATAGTTATAGACCTATCCTAAGTCAAGCATGAGAGCCCGTAACCACTTCAACTCACACATGGTCGATGCCATACTTCTATATTCTGCTTCTGCACTGGACCTGGAGATGACCGACTGTTTCTTGCTTTTCTAGCTTACAAGATTCCCCCCACAAAGGTGCAAAAACCTGACGTTGACTTGCGGTCTCCTTTGTCATCGGCATAGCTTGAATCGGAGTAAGCTTCAACCCTCAAATGTCCATTCTTCTGAAAAAGAATTCCTTTCCCAAGGGCAGATTTGATATACTCTAATATTCTCTGGGCAGATTGTAGATGACACTCCCGAGGAGCTTTCATGAACTGGCTAACCTTGCCTACAGCATAGGCAATGTCGGGACTGGTCACCGTAGGATATATAAGTTTACCAACCAGACATTTGTACCTCGTAACATCAGAAAGAAGAGGAGAGTCATCCGTCTACATTTTATCTTCTCCAGTAGCCATGGGACATCTGGCAGCTTTAGCCCCAGTCAACCCTGCCTATTTTAACAAGTCAAGAGCGTACTTCCGTTGGGAGAGGACAAGAGAATCGGGCTTCCGTGAAATTTCTATCCCCAAGAAGTATTTTGGAGAGCCCATATCCTTTGTAACCAGGTGTTGCCGAAGATGCTTCTTTGTCAAGATTATCCCAGCTTGGTCATCACCAGTGAGAAGAATATCATCCACATAAACTGCAAGCACCAATAGACCCAGAGAGGTCTTATGAGTAAATAAGGAGTGATCAGCAGAACTTCTCTTAAAACCTACAACCGCCATAATCCAGCTAAACTTGTCAAACCAAAAGCGAGGACTTTGTTTTAGACCATAGACAACCTTTTAAAGCCGGGAAACCTGTGTTTCCCCCTGAGCAACATACCCTGGAGGTTGCTCCATATAAACATCCTCCTGAAGATCCCCATAAAGAAAGGCATTCTTGAGATCCAACTACAAAATGGGCCAATTCCTGTTGACAGCCATAGATAGAAGGACCTGAATAGTGCTGAGACAAGCAACTGGAGAGAAGATGTCAAAATAGTCAACTCCAAAAGTATGGGTAAAGACCTTGGCAACTAGCCGAGCCATGTAACGATCCACACTGCCATCGGGGAGGAATTTCACCATAAAGACCCAACGACATCCAACAACATCCGTGCTAAAAGGAGGAGGAACCATGGTCCAGGTACCTCGTTCAGCTAGAGTAGCAATTTCCTCATCCATTGCATCTTTATAATGAGGAATAGTAAGGGCCTCGTGGTAGGAACGGGGGGTGACACTGACCAAGATAGCCAATGTAAAAGCTCGGTGAGAAGGGGTAAGACGAGCATAAGAAATAACTGCAACAAGCGGGTGTTGGGTACATGTCCGAACGCATTTGCGAAGAGCAATGGGGAGATCCAGGTCAAGTGGTTCCTCAGCATCCGGAGCATTCGTGGTGGAGAAAGTTGGACCGAGAGTAGAGAGAGATGGCTGCGGAGAGAGTGGAGATGGTGGAGACGGTGGAGGTGTTGGTGGATATGGTGTAGGTGGCGGAACATCAGTAGGAGCAGAGGGAATGGATGGGTTGGTAGTGGATGTAGGATCTGAAGAAGGAGAGGAGGAAGCAGGGGAGAAGTAAGAGGAATTTTCAAAGATGGTGACATCCACAAAGACAAACTTCTTGCGGGTAACGGGGTCAAAGCAACAATAAACTTTCTGAGTGGTCGAGTACCCCAAAAAGACACATTTAGTGGCCCGTAGTGAGAGTTTGTCGCGGGTGGCGGAGGGAGCATGCACAAAGGCTGTGCATCCAAAGATACGAAGAGAGAGAGGAAAGGGTTCCTTGCCCGGATAGAGAATAGATAAACGGGTTTGACCAAGGAGAATGGTAGAGGGAAGACGATTGATTAGATAGCAAGCGAGGAGAACAACATAGCCCAGTAGGATCGAGGGACATGCATGTGTGTGAGCAGAGTGCGGGCGACATCAAGGAGGTGACGGTTTTTGCATTCCGCCACATCATTTTGTTGGGAGGTGTAAACGCAACTAGTTTGATGAACAATCCCATGTTGCGTACAAAAAGAGGAGAAAGCTTGACTAAGATACTCTTTGGCATTATCAGAGCATAAAGTCTTAATGAAAACATCAAATTGAGTTTTAATGGAATGATAAAAAGATGTCCATACATCAAAAAGTTCAGAGCGGTCTCGTAAGAGATACACCCAAGTACATCAAGAAAAGTCATCAATGAAAGTAACAAAATAAGAGCTACCTCGACCAATGGTAAGGGTAGGAGCAGAACCCCAGATGTCGGAGTGAACAAGATTAAACGGACGGGTAGAACCATGATCTTGCTTTGGTGGGAAGGAGGAGTGGTGATGCTTGCTAAGTTGACATGCGTCATAGTTAAGAGGAGGTTGATGGGGAGGGAGGTGGGGCAGAAGCTGGCGAAGAAGCCGGGGAGGAGCATGATGTAACGCCCCGAAACTCAAAGGAGCAGAGGGGAATAATTTGGGCCAGTTTGAGTTCTGGCTGCAGGCACACGGCCTGGGACACGGGCGTGTCCCAGGGCGTGTCAAGCCTGTGTCGACACTAAGGCGTGAAGTCGACACTTTGGTCTCGACATTGTGTCGAGACTGGGCACACGGCCTGCGACACGGGCGTGTCGCAGGGCGTGTCGACCCGTGTCGACACTTAGCCGTGAAGTCGACACAGTGCTTCGACGTTGTGTCGAGACACGGCACACGGCCTGCGACACGGGCGTGTCGCAGGGTGTGTCAACCCGTGTCGACACTCGTCCCGCGAAGTCGACACTTTGGTGTCGACAGTGTGTCGAGACATGGCACACGGCCTGCGACACGGGCGTGTCGCAGGGCGTGTCGACCCGTGTCGACACTTAGCCGCGAAGTGCCGAGACCTTGTACACGGCCTGGAGCCCAGGCGTGTCAAGGTGACACGGGCAAGGACACGGGCGTGTCCTAGAACCCGTGCAGTGCTCGGGTTGAAAACGGGAGAAAATCATGGGGTACACGGCCAGCTACACGGCCGTGTCAGGTGGAACACGGGCGTGTCAGCTCGAACACGGGCGTGTTCGATACCCGTGTGAGGTTCTAGGTGATTCGATTTTGACGGCGAATGAGGCACACGGCCCTGGACACGGGCGTGTGCCAGGCCGTGTTCGGTCCAGATTGGGCATTTCAGCCCCGAATCAAAGCCGTTCGTTTCCTTGATTGAAGATCCAATGGCTGGGGGTTGTTCCTGGGAGGATATACCCGGGAGTTGACTTGAAATCCATCATTTTTCTTCACTTGATCATCTCTCCAAACCCTTGGAGAAAGAGGAAAGCCATTGGAGGAAGAAGAGCTAGATCCGCCATTGGAGGAGCTTCGGAGCTCCGAATCGCAAGCCGACTCCGGATCCACGGAGGCAACGCAAGTGCGGTGATTTCTATCCGATTACTTTTCGATGGCGCCAAAGAGGACCGCAAGGGTAACGATCCTCATCTTGAGCACTAATAGCTCTCTTTCTTAGCATCTTTCTTAGCATAGGAAGCCCGCTCTCGCGAGTTTGCGGAGAGTTGGAGGCATTCCTTCGGGTAGATATGTAAAGTCCCCGTTGTTTAGAGTCCGTATGCGAGAACGGACATAGGCATTTTGGTTGAAGCCTACCCGGACATGTTAGTCCGGATCGGTGATGTTGCATTGCATAAGGCCGGAGAAGACTCCGTGCTATTGTTTGTTTTCGGGTTTTCTACGCGGTAGATTGCAGCAGGGAGCCTTGGGGACTAACCCAAAGGTGCACCCGGAAAACTGGGCGGATACGAGATCTTGCCAACTTGGAGGCCTGAGAGCCAACTCGAACATAACTGAGTTATGTGACTTGCGGTAGAATGGGACTCGGTGAAAGTTTGACCCGCGCAAATGGCTTAAATTGTCGTTGCGAAGTGAGCACGGGTTAGATGGAGCCGTACCCTCTTTATGTCGTCCGGTTAGAGCGACCTAAGGTTACGTGGAACTCGCCGTTGGCATAAATGGGAGTCTTCGGTGGTCAATGGCTTAAATTGACGTGACCAATACCAAGAAGACGAATTGCTCATAGGAATGGCCGTCTAAGTGGCGGCGGTGAGTCCGGAATGTTAATGGCTTTAATTGACGTAACATCGACCGGTTCACCGAGAATGTGCCCTGAGTGCACGGGGCGTTGGCCTTACGAGCCAACGTCTGTGATGTTATGGCTATGGTTTTATATTACTCGCTTATGCTAAGGAAATGCAGGGAAGGAGCATCGCCGCCCCGAGTTGGGGGCGGGATCGTTATAATTTGGTCAACATTGCTGACCGTTGCCTTGTTTTGCCACCGTGCGGTGGATTGTTGCTTGCAGGTGCAGCTGGACCAAGCGGTCATTAGCGGGCTAAAGCCCTTTTTGCGAAGCTGGCCCTCGAAGGCCCAAGTAGAAGTGTTTACTGCTTTACTCATGTATGACCGGCCTGCGTGCCGTGGTTTGTAAAACATGTAATTTTCAAGTGAAACACTTTGTAAGGCCTTAAGGCCGATTTTGGGTATTTTGTATACATTCCTAATTATTGTAATAGTGGACATTCGTGCTCTAATGCTGGGTTCTTGTTTACAACTTATATACACTGCTTCCGCTAGAATGCTCTGTGTAGGACGTTGAGATTGGTTGGATGGTTTCCATACGTAACCACCCGGTCTGTCTGTGGTATATGGCGTCGGGCCCCGGCCGGACCTACTGCTATATACTATGCGACGGATAGGGGGTGTTACAATTTGGTATCAGACTACTGGTTTTGGTCGGACTTAAGCTGAATTCGTGGACGAATTCTTTTTTAAGGGGTGGTGAGCACATTGTGTGCGTCATCGTTATAACGGTAAAGGAACCCATGAATGTCCACTTAGGAATGCAAATACTCGTGTTTGAGGGACCTGCGTGTTCCTATAATTGCTGTTCGCAATTTTATTTGGTCGCTTAACGGTGTTTTGTACCACTATAGGTGACCGGAAGCGGTGTTGGATAGCCTGAATGTCCGGTTTCTGCGGAGTATAGTGCACCCAGTGAGGTGTTTGAGCCTCCTCCTTCGTATGAAACCGTTAGAAGGATCGTAGAAGCGGTGTTTACTGTGGCGGGTGCACAGCTAGGAGGAAATGTACAACCCTGCGCCCCTGTTGTGGCTTCAACGCCGGTGGGCGCGATGCGGCAGATGACCTGTAGTAGACCATTGGGGCAGCAGCTGAATATGCATTTAGTGCAGGGAGCGCACACGGTTGAGGAATATTTGCAAGCATTTCTTCTGATGAGTCGCTACCCATGCTTCGAGTTGGATAACGAGCAAACTACAGTCGATAGATTTTATAATGGCCTGCGTGCCGAGTTACGAGTCCTACTGCTAGGACCAAAGTTATTGGGGTTCCGAGCCTTGGTGAATCAGCTAGATCATTGGAGGCAGAGTTGAGGAAGACCCTCCCGATGCCAGCGACCATGGTATCGAACTATACAAACCCCATAAGAGCTGCATCCGGCAGAATGCTGGAGAAAGGGGCTATGAAATCGACTAGTAAAGCTTCTTACACTTGTTATACGTGTGGAAAGAAAGGGCACTTTGCCCGAGACTGTTGGAATGGTGCTCGGAAGGGTAAGAAACCTATGTCAGGAGCAGTCAAGGATGTCAGTGCAAAGGAAACGGCATTCAAAGTGCCGAACACCTCAAAGTCTGGATATCAAAAATGGTATAAGAAGCATAGGACTTCGGGTCCAGCTCCTTCTGGTACTTCTGGGTCGACTACGGGTCAGACCCCGGGCTCATGTTACAACTGTAGGGAGCCGGGGCATTATGCTCGTGAGTGCCTAAAGCCCTGGAGAAAGCCCGTCGTCGTGGCGACAAGTATGGTTTAAAGATAGTTTTGCTTTAAACACTTGTTATGCATATTAGCTTAGAACTACTAGTGTTAAGCCTTGTTATGACTTTCTTTATCTGCGAGAGCACCGTTCGTTTAGGGAGCTTCGCGTTCCTTTATTAGGAATTTTATTGTGCCTTGGAGTACCTCCTTCGATGGAAAGAGATAAATTGGATGTGTTATAGTCCAATGGTGCTCTTTCGGCGAGGGTAGAATTCATTGCTCTTAGTTTGTGGTTTGGGAATTAGGAGTACGATCTGCAAGCGTCGTTACTTCCGTTGGTGGAGTTTGACGTTATATTTGGCATGTACTGACTCTCGGAGCAGCAAGCCTACATAGACTGCGATAGCAAGGAAGTCAACTTGGGAGCAAGTCATGAGACGACCTTTATGAGCTCGAAGAGGTCGAGCAAGGCGATGATGGCCGCTCTTCAGGTGGTGAAGGCGGTTTGTGCTAGTGTAGAGCTGTTCTGTACACTAGTGGAGGTTGCAAAGCCGAAGCCCACGTTGGATTGTATTTCAGTGGTATCGGAATACCCTGATCTGTTCCCCGCAGATCTTTCTGGCGCCCCGCCTCAGCGGGAGATAGATTTTAAGAGTGAGCTAGTGCCAGGTGCAAAGCCTGCGTCACGATCTCCGTATCGGCTAACGCCTAAGGTAATGGCGGAGCTGAAAGCGCAACTGCAAGAGTTGTTGGAGCAAGGGTATGCGCGTCCAAGTCCTTCGCTTTGGAGCGCACCGACCCTCTTTATTAAGAAGAAGGATGGAAGGTTGTGGTTGCGTATTAATTATCGGGAAGTCAACAAGTAGACGGAAAAGTGCAAGTACCCAATCCCAAGGATCGATAATCTTTGTGATCAGTTGGTAGGGTCAACGACGTACTCTAAATAGATAAGGGAGAGTGATATCCCTAAGATGACGTTCAGTACAGGACACGGGCGCTACGAGTTTACGGTCATGCCGTTTGGGCTGACTAATGCGCCGTCAGTATTCATGGATTTTATGAACAGGACGTTCAGGGAGTACTTGGACCGTTTCGTGATCGTCTTCATCGACGATATTTTGGTGTACTCGCAAAGTGAGGAAGATCACTTCAAGCATCTTCATTTGGTGTTGGAGACGCTAAGGAGAAATCAGTTGTATGCCAAGTTCTCGAAATGCGAGTTTTGGCTATCCGCAGTAGCGTTCCTCGGGCATATAGTGAGTGGAGAGGGTATTGCTGTGGATCCGGTGAAGATTGTTGCGATACGGGAGTGGCCTGAGCTTGCTACGGTAGCAGAAGTCCGGAGCTTTTTGGGGCTTGCCGGCTATTATAGGCGCTTCGTAGAGAACTTCTCGCGGATAGCGTTACCTCTCACTACTTTGACGAGGAAGGAGCATAAGTTCGTTTGGACGCCGGAGTGCGCGCGAGCTTTTGAGGAACTGAAGTGTCGGTTGACCACGGCGCCTGTGCTGAGTTCGCCATGTGGAACCGAAGGCTATGAGATATATAGCGATGCTTCGGGCAGCGTTTTGGGTTGCGCGCTACTGCAACACGGAAGCGTAATAGCGTATGGACGTGAGTTTTGCCTCGAAGCTATGGAGGCATAATTCTATACGGTGTGAAAGTGGATCTCTCTACGCCGGTCACAAGAGCGTGAAGCATCTGGTTGATCAGAAGGATCCGAATATACGACAGCGTAGATGGATGGAGTTCTTGGGAGACTATACATTCAAGATCCACTACGCGCCTGATAAAGGGAATGCGGTTGCTGACGCGGTGAGTCGCCAAGCCCCTGCTCGAGCCCATTGGCTACCGGTGCAAGATGAGCGATTGGTGCGAGAGTTGGTGGCGTTGGGGATCGTTTGTGTGGACAAGCAATCAAGTGCTGAAGCAGTTCATGATAGAGACTCTGGATGGGTCAAATTCCCAATTCGTTGTGGAGGACGGATTGCTATGGAAAGACGGTCGTTTGTGCGTCCCAAGTGTGGGCAATTTACGGGTGGAATTATTGTACGAGGCACACCATACCAAGTACTCGATTCACCCGGGGAGCACGAAGATGTACCGCGATATGAAGAAACTATTTTGGTGGCCGGGTTTGAAAAAGGATGTGGCGCTATATGTAGCGAAGTGCCAAACCTGCGCCTTGGTAAAGGCGGAGTGCCAAAAGCCGGGAGGATTTCTTAAGTCCTTGCCTATTCCGGAGTGGAAATTCGACGACATCTCTATGGACTTTGTGCATGGTTTGCCAAGGTCGCAGAAGGGGAACGACGTCATTTGGGTGGTGGTCGATCGATTAACAAAGGTGTCGCATTTTATTCCGCATAGGAAGGATGATCCGGTGGAGAAGCTGGCGAAACTTTATGTGGATAATATAGTGCGGCTTCATGGTGTGCCCCGCAGCATCGTGAGTGACCGAGATGGGCGGTTCACGTCCAATGATTGGAGGCTGGTGCAACAAATGTTGGGAACAAAGCTGAAGTTTAGCACAGCCTTCCATCCGCAAACGGATGGGCAGACCGAGAGGGTCAATAGAACCATGGAAGACATGCTTCGCATGTGTGTCTTGGACTTTGGAAAGCAATGGGAGGACCACCTTTATTTGGTGGAGTTCGCATACAACAACAGCTACCAAGCAAGTATTCAGATGGCGCCTTTCGAGGCCCTTTATGGTAGAAGATGTCGCACGCCGTTGTCTTGGTTAGAAACGGGCGAGTCAAAGTTGTATAAGCGATCAGAAGTGGAGGATGCTACTTCGTTGGTGAGAACCATTCGGGAGAGGTTGCTTATCGCTCAGGACCGACAAGCAAAGTACTATAATGCCAAGCACAGGAACGTGGAGTTCGCTGTGGGCGATTATGTATACTTGAAGATCAAGCCGTTCAAGGGTGTCTCGCGGGTGCGGCGATTGAAAAAGCTAAGCCCGAGGTACCTTGGACCGTTCGAGGTTCTGGAGCGAGTAGGAGAAGCGGCCTATCGGCTGAAGCTTTCAGTGGAGCTAAGTGGTTTACATGATGTATTCCATATTTCGGTGCTTCGGAAGGCGGTGCAAGAGCCTACGCAAGTGATCGCGGCCAATCAAGTGCCGGTGGATAGTGAGCTAACGACTAAAGTCAAGCCCGTGCGGATTGAGGACTCGGAGGTCAAGCGGCTACGCAATAAAGAGATCAGGATGGTCAAAGTCCGGTGGGACAATTGCGGTCGTGAGGAGCTCTCGTGGGAGCGAGAGCAGACGATGCTTGACGAATATCCGGAGTTGTTCCGCTCAGGTACAAATTTTAGTTTTGTACATGTTTTTCCCTTTATGTAATTTCGTGGGCGAAATCCTTTTAAGAGGGGTAGAGTTGTAACGCCCCGAAACTCAAAGGAGCAGAGGGGAATAATTTGGGCCAGTTTGAGTTCTGGCTGCAGGCACACGGCCTGGGACACGGGCGTGTCCCAGGGCGTGTCAAGCCTGTGTCGACACTAAGGCGTGAAGTCGACACTTTGGTCTCGACATTGTGTCGAGACTGGGCACACGGCCTGCGACACGGGCGTGTCGCAGGGCGTGTCGACCCGTGTCGACACTTAGCCGTGAAGTCGACACAGTGCTTCGACGTTGTGTCGAGACACGGCACACGGCCTGCGACACGGGCGTGTCGCAGGGCGTGTCAACCCGTGTCGACACTCGTCCCGCGAAGTCGACACTTTGGTGTCGACAGTGTGTCGAGACATGGCACACGTCCTGCGACACGGGCGTGTCGCAGGGCGTGTCGACCCGTGTCGACACTTAGCCGCGAAGTGCCGAGACCTTGTACACGGCCTGGAGCCCAGGCGTGTCAAGGTGACACGGGCAAGGACACGGGCGTGTCCTAGAACCCGTGCAGTGCTCAGGTTGAAAACGGGAGAAAATCATGGGGTACACGGCCAGCTACACGGCCGTGTCAGGTGGAACACGGGCGTGTCAGCTCGAACACGGGCGTGTTCGATACCCGTGTGAGGTTCCAGGTGATTCGATTTTGACGGCGAATGAGGCACACGGCCCTGGACACGGGCGTGTGCCAGGCCGTGTTCGGTCCAGATTGGGCATTTCAGCCCCGAATCAAAGCCGTTCGTTTCCTTGATTGAAGATCCAATGGCTGGGGGTTGTTCCTGGGAGGATATACCCGGGAGTTGACTTGAAATCCATCATTTTTCTTCACTTGATCATCTCTCCAAACCCTTGGAGAAAGAGGAAAGCCATTGGAGGAAGAAGAGCTAGATCCGCCATTGGAGGAGCTTCGGAGCTCCGAATCGCAAGCCGACTCCGGATCCACGGAGGCAACGCAAGTGCGGTGATTTCTATCCGATTACTTTTCGATGGCGCCAAAGAGGACCGCAAGGGTAACGATCCTCATCTTGAGCACTAATAGCTCTCTTTCTTAGCATCTTTCTTAGCATAGGAAGCCCGCTCTCGCGAGTTTGCGGAGAGTTGGAGGCGTTCCTTCGGGTAGATATGTAAAGTCCCCGTTGTTTAGAGTCCGTATGCGAGAACGGACATAGGCATTTTGGTTGAAGCCTACCCGGACATGTTAGTCCGGATCGGTGATGTTGCATTGCATAAGGCCGGAGAAGACTCCGTGCTATTGTTTGTTTTCGGGTTTTCTACGCGGTAGATTGCAGCAGGGAGCCTTGGGGACTAACCCAAAGGTGCACCCGGAAAACTGGGCGGATACGAGATCTTGCCAACTTGGAGGCCTGAGAGCCAACTCGAACATAACTGAGTTATGTGACTTGCGGTAGAATGGGACTCGGTGAAAGTTTGACCCGCGCAAATGGCTTAAATTGTCGTTGCGAAGTGAGCACGGGTTAGATGGAGCCGTACCCGCTTTATGTCATCCGGTTAGAGCGACCTAAGGTTATGTGGAACTCGCCGTTGGCATAAATGGGAGTCTTCGGTGGTCAATGGCTTAAATTGACGTGACCAATACCAAGAAGACGAATTGCTCATAGGAATGGCCGTCTAAGTGGCGGCGGTGAGTCCAGAATGTTAATGGCTTTAATTGACGTAACATCGACCGGTTCACCGAGAATGTGCCCTGAGTGCACGGGGCGTTGGCCTTACGAGCCAACGTCTGTGATGTTATGGCTATGGTTTTATATTACTCGCTTATGCTAAGGAAATGCAGGGAAGGAGCATCGCCGCCCCGAGTTGGGGGCGGGATCGTTATAATTTGGTCAGCATTGCTGACCGTTGCCTTGTTTTGCCACCGTGCGGTGGATTGTTGCTTGCAGGTGCAGCTGGACCAAGCGGTCATTAGCGGGCTAAAGCCCTTTTTGCGAAGCTGGCCCTCGAAGGCCCAAGTAGAAGTGTTTACTGCTTTACTCATGTATGACCGGCCTGCGTGCCGTGGTTTGTAAAACATGTAATTTTCAAGTGAAACACTTTGTAAGGCCTTAAGGCCGATTTTGGGTATTTTGTATACATTCCTAATTATTGTAATAGTGGACATTCGTGCTCTAATGCTGGGTTCTTGTTTACAACTTATATACACTGCTTCCGCTAGAATGCTCTGTGTAGGACGTTGAGATTGGTTGGATGGTTTCCATACGTAACCACCCGGTCTGTCTGTGGTATATGGCGTCGGGCCCCGGCCGGACCTACTGCTATATACTATGCGACGGATAGGGGGTGTTACACATGACCATGACGAAGATTCCATTGGAGAAGATTTGTAGAGGAGGAAGAGAAGGTGAATAGAGGAGAAGCGTTGTCGAGGAAGTAGAGGCCGCCGCTCTCAGTCCCAGTAGCAATTGTCCGTTAGGAGTCCGGATCCCGAAAAGAACAAGAGGTAGGAGTGAATGTGACAGAGCACTGTAATTGCTTGCATAAAGAAGTAATCGATAACAAATTGCACGGAAACTTGGGCACATAGAGGGTATCCGCCAGGCAAAGAGAGGGAGTGACTTGAACCATGCCCGCGCCATTGATCGGGGAAGGAGAGCCATCCGCAACAATGACCGGGGGCAACCGATCATGTGTTTCTAGAAGAGAGAAACACTGAGGATTGCCTATCATATGATTTGTAGCACCAGAGTCGATCAGCCATCTGTCGCGAGCAACAATGTGGACACTACCAGAAGAGGTGACCACCGATGCTGTAAGACCCCCCCTTTTTCTTTTATTTAAAAGACCGGGGTCTTAGGCCCAGAACTGCCGCTTTGCGGTGACACCTTTGCACCCGGGAAGGTCATCACTACAAAATGTCGATCCTGCCGGCCAAATCGATCGCAACTGCAGCAAAATAGTAAAGCAAGTCCATAGAAATCACATATATATGTAAATAATCTCCACGAAGGGAGTGTCCACAGATACACAGAAATATAAGATCTTGGGCTCATGCCTAGTACATAATGTCATCACTACAAATCTCTAAATACAGAAGCAAACTATATAACTACTAGTAGCGATCAGGACTCACAGTACCTGTCGTCTGAACTCTGGAACTAGACAACCCGATCTCCAAGCATGCCGACCTCCGGCGCTGCTCCTCCATGCTGGGCTCCGTGGTCCCCTAAAATGATGTGGTTCGAAAACCGTTAGTCTAAAATACTAAGTCCTATCATCCCCCAACCCTTCCCCCATGGCCCCTAGGCACTGAGCGGAGAGGAAGAAAGGGAATCTTGAAGGTGGAGAGTAATCAAGAAATAGATGGCAGCGGACCTATACTAGCAATTTTTATAGTACATGTGGCAGTAAAGTAAAGTGTGAAAAAATAACCTTAACTTATACGGAACATATAAGTAAGGGATCTTTTACAGGGCTCCCATCATATAAAAAGTCCCATACTAATTTATACGTTGGGGTGTCGGTTAATAACAACTATATAAATATAAAGAATTTAACCTTAATTTATAAACTTGCCCACACAAGCTTATAGACCAAGGGGTCGTTTTGCAGGGCCTATTGTATAACGTCCCATACCACTTATACAATAGGTGACAGGGGTTTTATGTTATGATTATGTTATGACATGCAAGTGGGTTATGTTGCGATCATGCAAGTGCAACTCACCCACTCGACTCTATATACACAGACTTTTAGCTCTCCCTTTCTGGAGCCTCACCTCCCAGGATACCTCCGTAGTGGCAGACGGAAGCGGTGGGTTGGGCCTTGCCCACCTCTAAACCAGTAAAGCACTACCGGTCAGACCTATCGAATGCCTCAATGCTGGTGCACAAAGCGGACTCCTGCGT
Organism: Platanthera guangdongensis; assembly: GCA_039583875.1. Classification (NCBI taxonomy): domain Eukaryota; kingdom Viridiplantae; phylum Streptophyta; class Magnoliopsida; order Asparagales; family Orchidaceae; genus Platanthera; species Platanthera guangdongensis. Next base: position 34,419,740 of record CM077167.1, on the reverse strand, counting down.
ACTCTTGCCGGCTGGCGCACCAGACTTCTGTTGGCGAAGTACTAGCCACACTTGCCGAGTCAATGTATTGGCGTCGGTGCATCGACATTCCAATACCGAAGACCAACCACCTTTATTTTATGCACATGCAACCTTATGTATCAGCACCAAGCCAAAGCTCCCCAGACCATCCCGTTCGTCACAAACATCAACCGAGCCAAAGCTCGTCGGGCCATCCTGCCCATCACCAGAACACTACCGAGCAGAAGCTCGCCGGACTAACCCGTCCGTCACAAGAATAATTACCGAGCCAAGGCTCGGCGGACCAACCTGCCCATCATAAAATCCAATGGGCCCAATGCCCGAGTGAGCCAACCTAACACCTCGAGACATCGAGGTGAGTGAAGGTGAAACCCTAGTTATTTTACACCTCCTCTCCATGGGAAGACGATTTTGTCGATCCCGAGCACCACTTAACTCTAACCAATCCAACACTCTACTATCCTATCTTCCAATGGTGAACATATTTTTATCTATCCAAATGAGCCAACCACTAATTCCCAACTCATGTGCTCAAATTATACTCAAACATAATTTCTGTAGTTTTTACTATATATAGACCACTTAAGCTATATGACTCGTAAAATGGGAGATACACCAAATAATCATCCAGTACCCATATGATAATTATTAGAGGGCTATAATGACATTTTTAGCATAAATCCAGAAATTTATAATTTGCCTAATTTGTGTGATAATTTATTTATTTATTCTAGTAGCCAAAAGCCCAAGTTTGAACATGAAGTACCAATTTCAGACAAGATAATATTCCACTAAATTTATGATAATTAAAAAATGAATAATCAACTCTAAAGCCTAAGTCTTCCAATTTTTCAGCAAGGTTTAAGCCCTTAATTTTTTTTCAAATATATCCTATAATAAATCATTGTAAGAAGTATGTACAGCAATAATACTTCTAAAACTTCAGATAAAATCCAAGTATGATTATAAGGACATATAAATTCTTTAGATCAAGTTTCACAATTTATCATTGAATAATAAAGTCTATACTTAATTTTCTCATAAAATTCCAAGTTAATGTGTTAATGAACAAAGTATACCAATTATCCATCTAAAAATTCCAAATAAATTCCCACATGATTATAATGAACTAGGAACACTACGTATCAAGTTTCATAATTTGTCATCAAGTATTGAGCTCTGTAAGAATTATTTAGCATGTTCCCAAGGTTATGAACTTGTGAAGTAGATACCCTAAATATGTATTCAAAAATTCTATTAAAATTCATAGATGATCAATATGGTCTAAAACACCTTTGCCAAATTTTTATGACCTTTCAATTCGCAGTGGGATCATAATAGTCAAATTATTAATTAGGGTAATCCCAAGGGTTACAAATGAAGTGCTAAAACTATTTGTCTAAAATTCCCAAATAAATTACCACAGGCTCAATATATCCTTATGCCCACACTACCAAAATTTCATTATATTTCAAGTAGTTTTGCTAACCTAATTTAGTATAAGTTTTATGCCCTAAGCTATGGTTAGGGTTTTGTGGGCCCTACCCTTTTTAAAATCCATTAAGATTTCTAACAGAGGGTTTTATCTACCCTATAACCCTTCCTACAAAATTTCAAGTCCATTGAAAGGGTTTTAGCCTCATGCCCTTCACAAGACAAAAATGCCCTTCCTTAGAGTTTGGCCTTAGCTCCTAGGGCAAATCAATCCCAATCTACCCAATTTTCCATGGGGAGGTGTAAACAACCATGCCAATCCAGTGGCCCCAATTCCAACCTCTGTTGAGATGATTTGGCCACTCGAAACCCCAAAGTGCACCTCTTGACCAAAATACCCTTTTAGGGCAAAGATAGGGTTTGCATGATTATAGTTAAAACTACATCCAAATGTGATCAAATTTTAACCAAAGCACTATAATGACCCCAAGCACCACTCACCAAAATTTGGGTGAGTTTGGTGGTCATTTGGCCATTAAATTTATTTACCATAGATAAATTAAATAGTTTACAAAACTATAGCAAAATTGTCCCCAAAAATTCGCATTTTTGGGAAGCTCCTAAATATGGTCTAGGGTGACTCCCTGTCAAAATGTCAACTAATTTGGACCAAAGATAAAGTGTGGGCACTCAATTTAATTTCTGCCTAGCCCTATGTGTAGGCCCCACCAAAATGGGTTCCCTGGTCAAACCAGGCACCCAAATTGGTTCAAAACAATTTTAAAATAAATTAGACCCAAAGGGCTACAAAGCATGTGTTGACCATTTTCTCATATAGTGCCTCTATCTATTTTTAAAAATTAAGAGCATTAATTACATAATGTGTGAGATAAACCATAAAAATGAAATTTATAAGACTATAGTTTGAAATCTGATTTAGCACGAATCTTGGCGCGCTTTGGACGGGATCTGGTCATCCTCAAGCTCCAGTCGATGGCCTAGATTCGTCCCACCTGGAGCACTTTCCAGACGCTGCCACCGGCGATCCGGCCACCTCCCCGGCCGGCCACTACCACCACCACCTCCGTTGAGGTGGTGGCCGTCGCCAGGAGGCGGCATAGCCGCCGGAGAGCCCTATTCCGGCAGATCTAGCAGGAGAATTTTCGGCCAAAATCCATGGAAATCCCGAATTGGATCGGGCTCAATTAAGCCCGAACCTTAGACCTAGTGATTGCTATGATCTATACATGAGAGAAGGAGTGGAGGAGGACCTTTATGGTGGCCTGAAGTCGGGAAGATCGTCGGGAAGCCGTGGTGGTGGTGGTGGTCATATTTCTGCAACAACACTGTGGAACTACTTGGCCTCTTCAGGTAAAGGGTGGGAATGACTCCTTGTTGTCCAGTGAAGGTTTTAAGAAAGAGAATTAGGGAGTTAGGTGGCTGTAGGGGGCTTTGCCATTATTGGCCTCTAGTCAACATTGGCGGCCATGGTAAGTGGGGGAGGATGCCTGGCTCCAGCCAGTCAAGGAGTAGCTGGTTGAACTCCCCTTGTCCTGGTGAGTTGAATGGGGGTTGGGGAAGGTTGGGGAAAGGGAAGGATGAGCCCAAGTCTTCCTCCATTTCTTCTCTTCTCTTTCTCTCTCTTCCCTTTGAAGCACTTTCTCTCTCCCATTCACCAAGCTGAATTTTGACTCCTACCTAACCCAATGGCATCCCACATGTTTATTTCACCCATCCAAGCAAGGTTAGCCCAAGTGAATTGTGCTTGAGCTTGAGTTAGCCCATTTGGGCTAGCTTGACCCAAACCTAGGCTAGGGTTGACCTTGGACAATTTGGTCTATGAGGTTACCCTTAATGGGTCCTTGGTGACCCATTGGCCTCCCCTAAGGCCTAGGTAGGACTGTCTTGGCCCTTTGGAGGTCACTTGACCCTTAAGAATGGCACTTGACCACTATAGGGTTATAGTTGACTTTGGTCAACTTAGCCTTTTTGATTGGCCCCAATGGGTCCTTGGTGACACATTGGCCTCACACTAGGGTTATGAAGGTATGTGTGGGGTCCATTTGGCTAAAGGAACTTCAATTGGCCCTTGTGCAGGTCAGTTTGACCCATTTAGGGTTAGAGTTGACTTTGGTCAACCTAGCCTCTTGGGTGGACCCCAATGGGTCCTAGGTGACACATTGACCTCACTCTAGGGTTAGGTGAGCTTGGGTATGGTCCACATGGCTTGGGGATGGTCAATTGACCATAAGTAGGTTAGTTTGACCCATTTAGGGTTAGGGTTGACTTGGGTCAACATAACCCCTTTGACTGCCCTCCATGGGTCCTTAGTGCTCTAATGGATCTTACAATGGGTTGATGAGACCATGGTGGGGTCTTGAAGTCTTGGTGAAGCCCCATGGTTATCTTAGACTAAGGTTCAGAAATTTACTATTTGTAGACCATAGTGGTCTCACCTACATTCCTAGGTTCACTTGGCCCCCTTGGGCTTCCTAGGGTTTTGCCATGACCTAGTCATGACCAAAACCACTCTTAGGGGTCTAGTTGGAAATGACATGTTACAAATCCCAATAAACAAAATAAAAAATTCGTCCCCGAAATTCAGGTTAGGCCTGCGGGGTTTCTGATGAGAGTAACTGAATGTAACATCCCATAGGAAGTTGAAAGTATACTTTACTCAGAGAGATCCAGTTACCTCTGTTGCATAAAGCCCTGAGGCTCCCAAGTATGCTCCTCTCGCCCATGATTCCTCTACAGGACGTTGGCCGGCGGGACTTTCTTGCATCGTAAGACCCGCACCGCTGTATCATCCATCCTGATTCGACACGATCATCTTGAGCACACCGTGATAATGGATAACTACTCACAAATTTCATGAAACACCTACGGGAGTTTTCTTCCGGGTCGGGGTGACCCCATCTATCTCGGCCAGTATATCATTGATGTTCCAATTATACTCATGCATGGAGTGGGGATGAAGAATCCTATGTGTGAAAACCACTAATTATATCCTCGAACTTCCACTCTAACTCAGGCAGAGACTGTAATAGTTTCCCCAAAAATTCTTGCACTTAACCTTCATCGGCCGACAGACCTCACCGTGCGTCACCAAATCCATGATGCCCTTCTTCACTTCGGGGAGAATCACGTTCTGAGATACGTCAAACTTCTGGTGATTAAATTTCTTGTTTGTATGGGTAAACAACGACTCTATAAATTCTCCACTTCACAATTAGATTCTTATCCTTATGAAAATGCCAGAGTAGCAACAAATACGGTTTACTCCATTCCACTAATTCACGACGCAAAGTTTTCTAGATGAGGTCTACGTGAATCCCAAGTCAATAACTACTTTGCCCAATAAACAAAAGATAAGCCCCCAATAAACAAAAGATAAGACCCCAATAAACAAAAGATAAGCCCCCAATAAACAAAATATAAGCCCCTACCTACACTGGGCTAAATATCTTTGATATTACCATGTTATATCCATCCTAGCTGGGTGCACACTCCCTAGGGCGTCAATCTTCGATTTGGAGTTCCAACCTACAACCTGTTTATGTACTCCATACTTTAGACCCTCTGAGTCACATTTACGACAACCTTATCTGGGTCAAAATGTTCTCAATCCCCATTGGGTCTCTTCTGAACTTGAATTCCTATCCGACCCTCGGTGTTTGTCGCGGTGGTTGTCTCCAGGTAATCTTGTTACTTATACGAGGGTTGAGACAAGGTGTTTGCTAATAAATTATTGGCCTCAATTCTCCATAAGGCAGACGTACCGGTTTGAGTAATCCTTGATTGGGTCTGTAGGGACACCTGAGTTTATGTCTTAGTAGTCATTCTCGTGTTAAACCCCCCCCCCGTTATTCTCTTTGGGTATCTCCTTACTTTAACCAAGTTCTTACCCGAGGTCTATTTCAGTCTAGGGCATACTATAAGTTATCGTGATTAGTCATGTCTCCTAGTGGGTTGAGTCTAACTCATTGACTAAAGAATTAAAAGATGAGATCTTCGCAGCCTAAAGTGCTCCCTACTGGAGGCAGGGCTTGTCGCAGGCTACAAAGAAGAATTCCAATTGTTATCTAGCATACAAATGGAATGAATGGAAGAGATAAAGTGGACTTTTACATGTGATTTCCCCCATATGGGCACACCACTGCTTCTGCTGCTTAGTTTGTGCCCAAATTAAACTCGCGTGGGGGTGACCCAGGGGTTGTGGATTGCTACTTTTCGATCGAGGTTTGCTTTGATACCACTTGTAAGACCCCCTTTTTTTTCTTTAAAACACCGGGGTCTTAGGCCCAGAACCGCTGCTTTGTGGTGACATCTTCGCACCCGGGAAGGTCATCACTACAAAACGCAGATCCTGCCGGCCAAATCGATCGCAATTGCAGCAAAATAGTAAAGCAAGTCCACAAAAATCACATATATATGTAAATAATCTCCACGAAGGGAGTGTCCACAGATACACAGAAATATAAGATCTTGGGCTCATGTCCAGTACATCATGTCCTCACTACAAATCTCTCAACGCGGAAGCAAACTATATAACTACTAGTAGCGATCAAGACTCACAGTCCGTGCCGTCTGAACTTCGGAACTAGACTGCCCGATCTCCAAGCGTGATGACCTCCGGGGCTGCTCCTCCATGCTGGGCTCCGTGGTCCCCTAAAATGATGTGGTTCGAAAACCGTTAGTCTAAAAGACTAAGTCCTATCATCCCCCACCCCTTCCCCCATAGCCACTAGGCACCGAGCGGAGAGGAAGAAAGGGGGATCTTGAAGGTGGAGAGTAATCAAGAAACAGATGGCAGCAGACCTATACTAGCAATTTTTATAGTACATGTGGCAGTAAAGTAAAGTATGAAAAAATAACCTTAACTTATACGGAACATATAAGCAAGGGATCTTTTACAGAGCTCCCATCGTATAAAAAGTCCCATACCAATTTATATGTTGGGGTGTCGGTTAATAACAGCAATATATATAAAGAATTTAACCTTAATTTATAAACTTGCCCACACAAGCTTATAGACCAAGGGGTCGTTTTGCAGGGCCTATTGTATAAGCGTCCCATACCACCTATACAATAGGTGACAGGGGTTTTATGTTATGATTATGTTATGACATGCAAGTGGGTTATGATGCGATCATGCAAGTGCAACTCACCCACTCGACTCTGTGTACACAGACCTTTAGTTCCCCCTTTCTGGAGCCTCACCTCCCAGGATACCTCCATAGTGGCAGACGGAAGCGGTGGGTTGGGCCTCGCCCACCTCTAAACCAGTAAAGCACTACCGGTCAGACCTATCGTACGCCTCAACACTGGTGCACAAAGCGGACTCCTGCGTACTCTTGCCGGCTGGCGCACCGGACTTCTATTGGCGAAGTGCTAGCCACACTTGCCGAGTCAACGTATTCGTGTCGGTGCATCGACACTCCAATACTAAAGACCCACCACCTTTATTTTATGCACATGCAACCTTTTGTATTTGCACCGAGCCAAAGCTCCCCGGACCATCCCATCCGTCACAAACATCAACCGAGCCAAAGATCGCCGGGCCATCCTGCCCATCACCAGAACACTACCGAGCCACAGCTCGCCGGATTAACCTGTCCGTCACAAGAAAAACAACCGAGCCAAGGCTCGCCGGGCTAACCTGCCCATCATAAAATCCAATGGGCCCAATGCCCGAGTGAGCCAACCTAACACCTCGAGACATCGAGGTGAGTGAAGGTGAAACCCTAGTTATTTTACACCTCCTCTCCACGGGGAAGACGATCTTTCGTCGATCCCGAGCACCACCTAACTCTAACCAATCCAACACTCTACTATCCTATCTTCCAATGGTGAACATATTTTTATCTATCCAAACCAGCCAACCACTAATTCCCAACTCATGTGCTCAAATTATACTCCAACATAATTTCTGTAGTTTTTACTATATGCAGACCACTTAAGCTATATGACTCGTAAAATGGGAGATACACTGAATAATCATCCAGTACCCATATGATAATTATTAGAGGGCTATAATGACATTTTTAGCATAAATCCAGAAATTCATAATTTTCCTAATTTGTCTGATAATTTATTTATTTATTCTAGTAGCCAAAAATCCAAAGTTTGAACATGAAGTACCAATTTCAGACAACGTAATATTCCACTAAATTTATGATAGTTACAAAATGAATAATCAACTCTAAAGCCTAAGTCTTCCAATTTTTTAGCAAGGTTTAAGCCCTTAATTTTATTTTCAAATATATCATATAATAAATCATTGTAAGAGGTATGTACAACAATAATACTTATACAAATTTAGATAAAATCCAAGTATGATTATAAGGACATATAAATTCTTTAGATCAAGTTTCACAATTTATCATTGAATAATAAAGTCTATACTTGATTTTCTCTTAAAATTCCAAGTTAATGGGTTAATGAACAAAGTATACCAATTATCCATCTAAAAATTCCAAATAAATTCCCACATGATTATAATGAACTAGGAACACTACGTATCAAGTTTCATAATTTGTCATCGAGTATTGAGCTCTGTAAGAATTATTTAGCATGTTCCCAAGGTTATGAACTTATGAAGTAGATACCCTAAATATGTATTAAAAAATCCTATTAAAATTCATAGACGATCAATATGGTCTAAAACTACCTTTGCCAAATTTTCATGACCTTTAAATGGGCAGTGTGTTGGGTACATTGGTCTAATGTACCTGATTTGAAGAAGCCTCACCTAACTCAATGATATACATCATAATGTATTTGATGTTTGTTTGAGTTAATTGTGCAGGTTAGGTATACACTGGACTGAAGCTAAAAGTTTCTAAGTCCATGTGTCGACACCCAGAGGAAAAGTGTCGACACTTGAGAAGACTTGTGTCGACACCCAGACAAGCAGTGTCGACACTTGGAGTTATTGTGTCGACACCTGGGAAGAAGAGTAGACACCAGACAGAAAGTGTCGACACATGGAGCTGTGTCGACACTCAGTGAAGAAGAATGCAGAAAAGCTGTGTCGACACTTAGCAGAAGTCTCGACACCCAGAAGAGCTGTGTCTACACCAGAAAGTGTCGACACTTGAAGTAAGTGTCGACACTCAGCAAAAGTCTGCCGAATCTAAGTACAAGTGTCGACACTCAACAAAATGTGTCGACACTATGCAGAAGAGTCAGCACTTGAAGTAAGTGTCGACACCCAGCACAATGTGTCGACACTTAGCTAAAGACTCAGTATTTGAAGTAAGTGTCGACACTCAACACAATGTGTCGACACTATGCTGAAGAGTCAGTATTTGAAGAAAGTGTCGACACTCAGCACAATGTGTCGACACACAACCAGAAGAGTCAACACTTGAAGAAAGTATCGACACTCAGCACAATGTGTCGACACTTAGTTGAAGACTCTACACTTGAAGAAAGTGTCGACACAAGGAGCTGTGTCGACACTTAGCAAAGAACAGAAAAGTTACAAAATATTCTAAGTACAAGTGTCGACACTAAAGGAATGTGTCGACACTCAGCTGAAGAAACAAAAGTGAAGACTTGTGTCGACACCAAGAAGCAGTGTCGACACTTGACAGTTTCAACACATGAAGATGTGTCGACACAAAGGAGATGTGTCAACACTTAGAAGAATACAGTTTAAGAATGAAGAACAAGTACTTGTGTCGACACTCAATTTCAGTGTCGACACATGCAGAAGAATCTGTGTCGAGACATACAAGGAATTGTGTCGACACCTTGTAGACTTGTGTCGACACTTACACAACATGTGTCGACACTTGGTCTATTAGTGTCGACACTTAAGAACAGAAAGTCTCGACACTATCTGACAGTTAGAGAATTTCAAGAAGTGACTGGTTGACATGACAGCTGCCGATCCAGCCGGTCTACAACACCTGTCAGAGAAGTCAGAAGTCTGTTATGAACCGGACCAGCCGGTTACCATGAAGAAAGCCTATAAATAGGCACCCATAGTTTACAGAAACTGATTGATTGAAAAAGGATTGGGATTGATAATTATTATTACAAGTTGTGAGAATAATTGAAGTATTTGATCAGATTAAATCAAGAAGTGTTACACAGAGGATCAACACAAGAAGATCTGGCAGTCCAACTGCAGATCTAAGAAGTTGGAGAGGGAGAGCTCCAATCAAGTATTCAGTCTTTGGAACTAAGGCTGAGAAGAAGGATTCAGAATCAACTGAATCTCAAGAAGCAGAGATCAAGGATCAACTGCAGAAGATTCAGACTAATTCAGTTCTAACTCAAGAAGCTTTGAAGGAAGCTAAGTCAGTTTGAATCTAGCTGAGTTCTTCCAAGAACTCTTCAAGAAACTCTCAACTCCTCTCTTATTTTCTGAGTTGTAGAGTTAGCAATTGTATTTTTATTTTTAACTTGTAGGATCCATTAGATCTGAGAGAATTGTAAGCCTATATTATAAAGGCTGAGGGTAGGGCTTGGTTGCCTAAGTGTAGGAGTTGAAGAACTCTGAGTGTAGGCCTTAATTGGCTGAGTGTAGGCCTTGGTGGCTGAGTGTAAGGCTTTGGGCCTGAGGTGTAGGAACCTTGTTGGGTTCTGAGATAGTGGAGAAGATTGGCCGAATCTAGTACACTGCTAGATAGGCGAAGGGGGAAAGTGGATGTACCCAAAGATTGGGGAACCACTATAAATTAGTGTGTCTTCTGTGCTGTGCTGTGCTGTGGATTAACTGTTTATATTCTGTAATTGCTGTTAGCTGTAGATTTCTGTGAAATAACAGTTGTGCTGCCAACAAAGTTTTAAAAAGGTTTAGGTCACCTATTCACCCCCCCCCCCTCTAGGTGTTTATGTACCATATCTTTCAAGTGGTATCAGAGCCAGGTTCCTCAAAAAGGACTAACTGTCTGAGGAGATCCAGTTTGGTAGATTCAGTATAAGTCAGGAAACAGTTTCAAGAAAATCAAGAAACATGGGTTCTTCAGAGAATCACAAGGAATTGGGGTCAATGAAGCTGCCCATATGCAGAAAAGAGATTTTTGGAATCTGGAAAGAAAGGGTAAGGCTGTTCATGGAAGCCTCTGACCCTAGGATCTACACCACAGTCAAAGAGGGGCCCTATGTGCCCATGAAGATCTCAGTATTGGATGCAAATCAGAGGACTCCAAAGGATTTCTCTGAAATGACCAAGGATGAAATTGTCCTAGCCACTATGGACAAGAGGGAACAAAACATAATAGTAAGTACCATTGATGATGCAACCTTTCAGAACCTAATTCACTGTAAAACAGCAAAAGAAATGTGGGATACCCTCATTGTCTATATGGAAGGTTCTGAAGAAGTTAGGCAAGATAGGAAGTCCTTGCTTAATCAAGAGTATGAGAGCTTTAGGCAAGGAAGAGGAGATAGCATCACTGAATGCTACAAAAAGTTCTATAGAATTGTTAATGAACTCATGTCCTATGGAAGAGAGTTCACTAACTATGAACTGAATGATAAGTTCTTAAGGTCCCTAACCAAAGATTGGGACACCAAGATCTGTGCCATCAGAGAAATGGCAAAGTTGGGAGAAATTCCTCCTCCCACACTGTTTGGCAAGTTGTTGTCTTATGAGATGCAGTTGTCAGTGAGAAAAGAGGAGGAAAAATCAACAAGGACTGAGCACAGGGAAAGGACTGTTGCCTTCAAGACAGAAGTACCTAGAAAGGGCAGGACTAAGTCATCAACTCCTCCTCCAGAGGTAGTTGAATCAGAATCAGATGAGTCTGTGAGCACAAAGTCTACAAGCAGTGAAAGTGATGAGGACTTTGCTGCATTCACCAGACATTTTCAGAAATTCCTGAAGAAGAAACAGTGGAGGTCCAGACCTTCATTTTCCAAAGGGAAAGAAGTCCAGTATCAGGAGAAGAAGCCTTCAAAGAAGGACAAGAAAAAGTCAAAGACTAGCAGGGCAACTGGGTCCAAGATAGTGTGTTACTGCTGCAATAGACAGGGTCATGTTATTGCAGATTGTCCTGAGAGAAGAAAAGAATCCAGTGACAAAAAGAAGACTCACTTCAAAGGAAAGAAGGAGAAGTCTTTTGTTGCAAATAATGAGAAGACTCTTTCAGACATTTCTTCTTCAGACACTGAGACAGATGCTGAGGCCTACATAGGGCTATTTGCTGAAGAAGAAGAAGAGTTTATGCAGATCATGGAATCAATCTATGAACAAGAAGAGTGTCAGTGTCAAGGACTGATGGCATTGACTGAAAGTACCAAAATCCTGGAGCAGCCAGGACCTAGTCAGGTACAATGTCCAACTCCAAGTTCAGATTTCAGTTCTAGTTCAGAGTCAGACTCATCTTCATCAAGTGATGGAAGTGTTTCTGAATCTGAGGGAGATATTCATCAGCTCTTAGATGAATATAAAGTACTGTTGCAAGCCTATAAGAAAAGCAAGTCCCTTGCCAAAATTCAGGCAAAGGAAATTGCTGATCTAAAGGCAGCTGCAACAGACTTTGAGAAGGAATTTGATCAAAAGCTCAATGAGGTAACTAGGCTGAAACACATTACTATGATTCAGATGGGAACTATCACTTATAAAAATGATCAAATTAAGTTACTGGAGATCAATCTCCAGAAGGAAAGAGAGCTAGTTGCTAGGTTTTCAAAACCTAAATCAGTGCTACCCTTGATTGATGAATTTGTTCATCATAAAGGAAAGGCTGGATTGGGTTTTATTAAACCAGATAGGACTGTTCAGGATCAGTCCAAGTCCAAGGGCAAAGCCCCAACATTCAACAAGCCTGCTGTAGTCAAGACAGCAAAGGTTGTACCTAAGCAAAGGTACAACAGTTTGAATGCTGGTGCTGTGGCAAGATTGGCCATTTTGCAATGGACTGTTGGCACAATGCCAGTGCCAAGGTAAGTAGCAAGTTACCTGGTGGAAAGCCAACAGGTAGCTTTGTCAAGTTCCAAACTAACAATCACCAAGGACCCAAGTTTACTTTGGGTTCTAAGGTTCATTAATTTGTTTTGCAGGTGAATCCAAGTGGCCATACCCCAACATGGTACTTGGATAGTGGATGTTCCAGACATATGACTGGAACAAGGGGACTACCGAAGGACTACATTCCAATCAAAAATGGTCCTAAAGTGACCTTTGGTGGTTCTGAAAAAGGAATCATCAAAGGGTTTGGTAACATCTCTTCAAACCTTGTTACCATTACTCAAGTGGCTTATGTTAAAGGGTTGAAACACAACCTCATTAGTATAAGTCAGTTAAGTGATGTAGGGTATGACATCTCATTTGTTAAAAATGGTTGTCATATCAAGAGGTCAAGTGATCAAGAGATAATTTTGACAGGTTATAGGAAGAGAAATGTCTATTGTTTAGACATTATGGTTGAGAACAATAGTTCTCCAGTTTGTCTTGTAGCTGATGAGACAGTCTCTCAATGTGTCAAATGGCACAAGAGGCTTGCCCATCTTAATTACAAGACTATTAGCAAACTCTTTAGCAAAGAGTTAGTGAGGAATGGTCCTCAAGTTAAGTGTGTCAAAGATGGCATTTGCTCAGCTTGTCAAAAGGGCAAGCAGACCAAATCCACCTTTAGAAGCATAGACAACAAAGATGCTGTGAGATGTTTATACCTCTTGCATATGGATCTATTTGGTCAAATGCCAGTTCACAGCTTAGGTAGGAAGGTCTACACCTTTGTAGTTGTTGATGACTACTCAAGGTTTTCCTGGGTGTTCTTCTTAAAGCAGAAATCTGAAACACCTAGTGTCTTCTATAGTTTTGTTAAGCAAATTCAGAATGAATTGAACTGTACAGTGGTCAAAATTAGAAGTGACCATGGTACAGAGTTTCAGTCTGAAAGCATGACAAAGCTGTGTGAAGACTATGGGATATTTCAAGAATTCTCTTCACCTAGAACACCTCAGCAAAATGGCATTGCTGAAAGGAAAAATAGGACCTTGATAGAGGCTGGTAGAACCCTATTAAGTGTCACTGCCAGAATATTTCTGGGCTGAAGCAGTTAACACTGCATGCCATGTGATAAATAGGGCTACCATCACTAAAAGGTTAAATAAGACCCCCTATGAAGTAGTGAAAGGCAGGAAACCAAATCTATCCTATTTTAGGATCTTTGGTTGCAAATGCTTCATACTTAACAATGGGAAGTCTTACTTAACTAAGTTTGCTGCCAAGTCCCAAGAGGGAGTGTTTGTTGGGTACAGCAATAATAGTAAGGCTTATAGAGTCTACAACTTGACTACACAAGTTGTAGAGGAGTCTGTGCATGTAGTTTTTGATGAGACACAACTAATTAACAATGAGTTATCTAGTAGTGTGTGCAGCCCCACAGGTCTTACTAAGAAGATGGACAAGCTAACCATAGAAGATGTACCTGCTGCAAGACAGCAAGTAGAAGAAGATGGCTTATGTCCAGGGGGAGAACTACATGTACCAGGAGCTGTAGAAGTACAAGGAATTCAGCTTGATGAAGATGCTGAAGAAGTTCAACCAGAAGTAAGGATGCCTCCAGCCAACAGGCATCTAAGAGATCATCCAGTAGAGCTAATTATTGGAGATCCAAGACAAGGTGTTCAGACAAGGAGCAGAAATCAGAATGCTGTAGTATATTCAAGTTTTCTGTCTCAAATAGAACCAAAGAAATTTGAAGAAGCTATACAAGATCCACAGTGGACTGAAGCAATGCAGGAAGAGCTTAATCAGTTCAAAAGGTGCAAGGTTTGAGACCTGGTTCCTAAACCTAAAGATCACAATGTGATAGGCACAAAGTGGATCTACAGGAATAAGTTAGATGAACAAGGAGTCATCATTAAGAATAAAGCAAGACTGGTTGCAAAAGGATACAGGCAAGAAGAAGGTATTGATTTTGATCAAACCTTTGCTCCAGTAGCCAGACTGGAAGCCATAAGGATGTTCTTGGCCTATGCAACTTATCAAGGATTTAAGGTATACCAAATGGATGTGAAGTCAGCATTCCTAAATGGTAATTTGAAAGAAGAAGTCTATGTGGAGCAGCCTGCAGGTTTTGTTGATCCAACTCTACCTCATTATGTCTATAGACTTAGGAAAGCATTGTATGGGTTAAAACAAGCACCTAGAGCTTGGTATGAAACCCTATCTAGTTTTCTCATTGAGAACAAGTTCTCAAGGGGGAAAATAGATAAGACTCTATTCCTTAGGGAATCTAGAGGCAAAGTCATACTTGTCCAAATATATGTAGATGACATTATATTTGGGTCTACTGAAAGTAGCCTTTGCAAAAAGTTTGCAAAGCTTATGCAAAGTCAATTTGAGATGAGTAGTATGGGAGAACTGAAGTTTTTCTTGGGTCTCCAAGTTAAACAGACTGAAAATGGTCTATCCATATGTCAGTCTAAGTTCACCCTAGAACTCATAAGGAAGTATGGTATGGATTCATCCAGTACCATGAAGACTCCTATGGGGTCAAGTATGTCTCTAAGCAAGGATGATGCAGGGAAACCTGTAGATGAAACCTTGTATAGAGGGATAGTTGGCTCCCTACTATACTTGACTGCAAGTAGGCCTGACATTATGTATGCTACATGTGTTTGTGCCAGGTATCAAGCCTGCCCCAAAGAGTCTCACTTGACTGCAGTCAAGAGAATCTTGAGATATCTAAAGGGCACACCTTATCTAGGCCTCTGGTACCCTAGGAATGGAGATTTTGATCTAACAGGCTATTCAGATGCAGACTTTGCAGGATGCAAAGAAGATAGAAAGAGCACTACTGGATCCTGTCAATTCCTAGGTGGAAGACTCAGTTCATGGAGCAGTAAGAAGCAAACCAGTGTGGCTATTTCCACAGCTGAGTCAGAATATGTAGCTGCAGGAAGTTGATGTGCTCAACTTCTGTGGATTCAACATCAGCTAGAAGACTATGGATTTCAGGTAAGTAGAACTCCACTTTACTGTGATTCTACAAGTGCTATTTCAATAGCTAATAATCCTGTATCACATAGTAGAACTAAACATATTGAGATTAAATATCACTTTCTTAGGGAGCATGTAGAAAGAAATGATATTGCACTTGAATATGTTAAAACTGATAATCAGATAGCTGATATGTTTACTAAGCCCTTAGAAGAAGCTAAGTTCAATAGGTTCAAAATTGAACTAGGTATGATAAACTTAGACTAAGTTTACAGAACTAAAAATTGGCTAAGTAAAAAGGTGTCGACACATAGACAAGTCTATGTCGACATAGAATAATAAGTGTCGACACTTCAGGAAAATGGTGTCGACATATCCAGGAAGTTGGTGTCGACACTTCAGAATGTTAGTGTCGACACATGTCAAGTAGGTGTCGACACATTCAATGAGGTGTCGACACTTTAGTTTTACTCAGAATTTTCTAAGTAAAGTCTCGACTACATGTCGAGTAGTGTGGTGTCGACACTTAGCCAAGTGTCGACACATAAAATCTGTTGACTAAACTTGTGTCGACACATGAGTGTCAAGACATTATAAGTCAGTGTCGACACTTATTGACAGTGTCGACACATCTTTAGAAATTCATCCCGCCTGTTCGTCTTCAAACAAGAAAGGTATAAATAGGGTTCTGTTTTTCGTTGTCGACACGCTTTCAGAGTTTCGAGACCAAACTTCTTTGTCGACATTTCTCTTCTCTAAAGACTAATTCTCCAAACCCTAATGGCTCCCAAGCTGGAAGAGAATGTTAACGAAGGCTATGAACTGGTGCGTGGCGCATTCGACGACGGTGATCAAGAAATCAAATCGGTGGTAACCCTAGTCACCGATTCAGGATTGGAGTTCTTGGTTTCAGAACCAACCAAGATATGGAAGAAGGAAGTTATAGAATTTCTTACTGGAGCGTCTGTAGATGACTCAGGCTACAGAATCAAATCAAGGGTGCATGGCACCAAGGTCAAGATTTCACCCAAGTCTCTGAGAAAGGTACTTCAGCTACCTAAAGTCCAGGAAGAAGAGGAAGTAACAACATCTAAGACCAGGGAAGCACTTACCTGGTGCGGACTAGATCCTAAGCTAAAGATAGGATCAGTATTCAACAGGAGAGGAATGAATACTCAAGGAAAATTCTTGTCAGAAGTTGTGGGAAAAGTACTACTCAGTAAGACTGGAGGGCATGACAGGGTGTCAGCCTCCATGTTCAGTGTTATGACCAGAATCATCTTCAACCTCAAAACAGACTGGTCCATGGTTGTGTTTGAGAAAGTAAAGGAAAGTCTGAAGAAGCCCAATCTGGGCAGGATACTTAGTCTCTACCTGGCTGGTATAATACCAGAGGTAATGAGCACTGCTGCAGGTAGCAAAAACAATCACATGAGAAGGATGGACATGAGGATCTTCTCCAGGTGGGAAAGGGTGCTGTCAAAGGATCTGACCACCCCTGAGAAACAAGTTTCTAAGAGAGATTCACCTCCAAAGAAGAAGAGGAAGATAGCTGCTGTGACTCAGGAGTCCTCCAGCAGCTCAGGTAGTGAAGAACAAGTTATTTTCACTCCTGATAGTCCAATAGATGTGGCTGCAGAGAAGTCACCTGCTCCTCAAGAGCCAGCTGAAATCCAGGGGGAGCCTCCAGCTGTAGAACATCCCTCTACACTGGAAAGTGAGCAAGCTACACTCCTTATCCAAGAGGTACTTTCTGACCTCAATACTTTAGATTTTTCTGTAATAGATTCTGATTTGTCTGATGTCCATCAGCAAACTCAGCAAGCAAACCAAGAACCAGATGTTGTTCTTCCAGACACATCTGTAGTGATTCCTGATAAAGTGGTTGATGAACCCAGTACATCTCCTGCACAGTCACCTCCAGAATACACAATGGAAGACCTCTTTCTGAATTTAGATCAAGAGGATTTTGACATGGACAAGAATGCTGCTGATGAAGAGAAGGGTGCTGCTGTTGAGGGGGAGAACTTGGATGTTCAGGAAGAGCCTATAAGGCTAGACACTGAAAAGGCACTAGATGTGCAAGCTGAAAAACCATCAAGCCCTAAGGATAGGGTGACTATAGCAAGTACTTCAGAGTCTGAGGATGATGAAACTGAGCAAGCTAAGAAGAAGCAATTCTTTGTCTTCAAAAGAAGGAGTCAGAGCTATAAAAAGGCTCTACAAACTGTTGCTCAACACTCCTTAGTCCAACAAGCTCCATCAACAGATTACAGTGGCTTAATGGTAGAAATGCAAGTTAAGCTGGATGAGCAAAGGAGGGCCATAGAAAAATATATTGATGAGGGCCAAAAATCTTTACAATTTGATTTAGCTCAATATCAAGTCAATCAGGTTTGAGAATGAATCTGAATAAGAAGGAAATGAATGAATGCTTCCACAGGGTGGAAATGCAGTGGTATTCCTGGCTAAACATCAAGAGAAGATAAAGAGAAAGTAGATGATATAGCACTAAAGCAAGGCTATGTGCTGGAGAATCAATTCAGAATGAATGATAATTTGACTGCATCCACAATGCAATAGTCACTGAACTGAAGAATAAGTCTGCTGAACCTTCAACATCATCTGCTGCTGCCAAAGCTGAATTTGATAAAGTCTTTTCAAGCAGAAATTGCTGCTGTCAAGACTGCCAATCAAAGATTCACAGAAGGTCATTTCTGAACAGCTTACTAAGCTTAGACCTTATTTTAAGGAAGGCATCAGGTACTTGGACAGTCAGATCAGATTCCAAAAGATGATGTAAGAGATCATGTAGAACAAGAAGTCATAAAGGGGGAGATGGTGTTAGTCAAAGCTAGCTCTGACCATGCAAAATGGATATCTAATTCCATCAGAGCTACACTGGGCTATCCTCCCCTGTGTGATGACAATGAAGTATTGCTGAATCAGGAATTCAAGGCACATATCTTGGAGGTGAGCAACAGGAAGTAGCTCAGGTGATCTATCCACCTCCAGATTTTGACATGATTCATGCAGATATTAGCACAATGTATAGCCCAACTGCTGGAAAGAGTAATGTTGTTCTGGAAAAGGTTGTTCAACCTATTACAGCAGCTATGCAAGAGGCTATGGACAAAGAAGAAGAGACAAGGCTGTCAAAGAGAAGTTCAGGGAACTGGCTGAGCAAAAACCAGATTTTGAACAGTGGAGCCCTACTTCTAGAAACATCATTCTCACAGCCTGGAAAGCAGCCAAGGACAATGCACATGAGAGGAACAAATGGTTCTCAGAAGCAGAATGGAGGAAGCATGAGATCAGGCAGGAAGCAATTGTCCAGTATAGAAGGAAGGCTAAGTTAGGAAAGCTACCTCCTACAGCTGTGGAGCCTAGCAAGTACTTTCCTAAGCCCTATCATTATTTTGAAAGAGGCAGAAAATCAAGGCTGAAGAACTTAGAAGAAGAAGGACTCCAAAGGAAGAAGGTTGCTGATGCTGAGCCTGCTGCTGCTGCTGCTGTAAAGCCAAAGTACAAGCTGGAAAAGGCATAGTTATAAAAGAACCTGATCAGAAATAGACTTAGATTAACTGAAGAATGTTGTAATCTGTTACATCTGAACATTTTTGTAAATCATTGAAAATGTATTAAGGAAATGTTTGAACAGTTTTTGATAAATATATTTCATGATTGTTCAGTGAAATATGTGTCTTTCTTGTTTGTTCTGTAATGCTGAATGAGTATACATGTGTGCTTTATTACATGTTTAAGTTTACCCTGTTGATATATACCTGCTTTACATCATTTCTCTAATTTTTAATTATGAGTGGTGTATATCATTGACTAAGGGTTATGACTTCTCCAAATAGGGGAGATTGTTGGGTACATTGGTCAAATGTACCTGATTTGAAGAAGCCTCACCTAACTCAATGATATACATCATAATGTATTTGATGTTTGTTTGAGTTACTTGTGCAGGTTAGGTATACACTGGACTGAAGCTAAAAGTTTCTAAGTCCATGTGTCGACACCCAGAGGCAAAGTGTCGACACTTGAGAAAGCTTGTGTCGACACCCAGACAAGCAGTGTCGACACTTGGAGTCATTGTGTCGACACCTGGGAAGAAGAGTCGACACCAGACAGAAAGTGTCGACACTTGGAGCTGTGTCGACACTCAGTGAAGAAGAATGCAGAAAAGCTGTGTCGACACTTAGCAGAAGTGTCGACACCCAGAAGAGCTGTGTCTACACCAGAAAGTGTCGACACTTGAAGTGAGTGTCGACACTCAGCAAAAGTCTGCAGATTCTAAGTACAAGTGTCGACACTCAACACAATGTGTCGACACTATGCAGAAGAGTCTTGAAGTAGTGTCAGCACTGGAAGTAAGTGTCGACACTCAACACAATGTGTCGACACTTAGCTAAAGACTCAGTATTTGAAGAATGTGTCGACACTCAGCAGTATATGAAGAAAGTGTCAATGTGTCGACACACAACCAGAAGAGTCAACACTTGAAGAAAGTGTCGACACTCAGCACAATGTGTCGACACATTCCAGAAGACTCACTACACTTGAAGAAAGTGTCGACACAAGGAGCTGTGTCGACACTTAGCAAAGAACAGAAAAGTTGTAAAAATATTCTAAGTATAAGTGTCGACACTAAGGGAATGTGTCGACACTCAGCTGAAGAATCAAGAATGAAGACTTGTGTCGACACCAAGAATCAGTGTCGACACTTGACAGTTTCAACACATGAAGATGTGTCGACACAAAGGAGATGTGTCGACACTTAGAAGAATACAGATAAAGAATGAAGTAACAAGTACTTGTGTCGACACTCAATTTCAGTGTCGACACATGCAGAAGAAACTGTGTCGAGACATACAAGGAATTGTGTCGACACCTTGTAGACTTGTGTCGACACTTACACAACATGTGTCGACACTTGGTCTATAAGTGTCGACACTTAAGAACAGAAAGTCTCGACACTAACTGACAGTTAGAGAATTTCAAGAAGTGACTGGTTGACATGACAGCTGCCAATCCAGCCGGTCTACAGCAACTGTCAGAGAAGTCAAAAGTCTGTTATAAACCGGATCAGCCGGTTACCATGAAGGAAGCCTATAAATAGGCACCCACAGTTTACAGAAACTGTTGTTGTAAAAGAGTTAAGTGGTTAAGTGGTCAAGTTGTTCACAATCATTACTTGTTGTGAGAATAATTGAAGTGGTTGATCAGATTAAATCAAGAAGTGATACATAGAGGATCAACACAAGAAGATCAGGCAGTCCAACTGCAGATCTAAGTAGTTGGAGAGAGAGAGCTCCAACAAGGATTCAGTCTTTGGAACTAAGGCTGAGAAGAACAATTCAGAGTCATCTGGATTTCAAGAAGCAGAGATCAAGGATCAACTGCAGAAGATTCAGACTAATTCAGTTCTACTCAAGAAGCTTTGAAGAAAGCTAAGTCAGTTTGGATCAAGCTGAGTTCTTCCAAGAACTCTTCAAGAAACTCTCAATTCCTCTCATCCTTTCTGAGTTGTAGAGTTAGCATTTGTATTTCTATTTTAAACTTGTAAGATCCATAGGATCTGAGTGATTGTAAGCCTATTTTATAAAGGCTGAGGGTAGGGCTTGGTGCCTGAGTGTAGGAGTTGAAGAACTCTGAGTGTAGGCCTTTAATTGCTGAGTGTAAGCCTTAATTGGCTGAGTGTAGGCCTGGGTGGCTGAGTGTAGGCCTTTGGCTGAGTGTAAGGCCTTGGGCCTGAGGTAGGAAACCTTGTTGGGTTCTGAGCTAGTGGAGAAGTTTGGCTGAATCTAGTACACTGCTAGATAGGCGAAGGGGGAAAGTGAATGTACCCAAAGATTGGGGAACCACTATAAAATCTTGTGTATTCTGTGCTGTGATTGTACTGTGTTGAGAATTGCTGTGTGCTGTGATTACTTATTCAGAAATCTGTGTTATAAACTGTTGACTGCCAACAAAGAATAAAGAAAAGGATTAGGTCACCTATTCACCCCCCCCTCTAGGTGTTTAGGTACCATATCTTTCAAGCCTTATACCCATGGACAATCTCATTTGGAGACAGACCCGTAGACCGATTCTTGGAATTATTGTAGGCTAATTGGGCATGGGGGAGGAGAAGATCCCAAGTGCTCTTGTGATCACTCACAAGGCATCGTAATAAATTTCCTAAGCTCCGATTAACCACTTCCGTCTGCCCATTAGTTTGGGGATGATAGGCAGAGAAAAACAATAATTTTTTCCCATTAATATCCAAAGAGTCTTCCAAAAATAACTAGTGAATTTTACGTCCCTATCCGATACTATGGTCTTTGGCACTCCACGGTGACTAACGACTTTTAAAATAGAATTTAGCGACGTGAGACACAACATTTGTCCTACTGCACGGGATGAAATAAGCCATCTTTGAAAACCTATCCACCACTACAAAAATTGAGTCGTGATGGCGTAGGGTAATGGGGAGGCCTAATACAAAATCCATACTAACGTCTACCCAAGGCATGGAGGGAATTGGCAAGGGTGTATATAATCCTACGTTGGTCTTACTACCCTTAGACACCTGACATGTGCGGCAGCTACTCACTACATGTCCCACCATAACCTTAAGTTTTGGCCAATAGAATTTGTCCTCGACTAATGTAATGGTCTTATCTCTACCGAAGTGGCCACTCAACCCTCCGCTATGCAACTCCATATGATATGTAGTCGTAACCATGACTGCGGAATACATAGCTTCCCGTTCCTAAACAGGTAACCGTCCTTGATGACGTATGCAGATATCGTCGTGGGGGAGCTATCCTGGGCAGATAGATAGAAGTCCTGGAAGTCAGGATACGTGGCGTACTCATCCTTAATCCGCTCAAATCCTACAACATGTACTTCCATAGAGGTGTGTAAAAGAGTAAGAAGACTAAGGGCGTCCGCGACTCGGTTATCAGCTCCCTTAAGGTGCTTGAGATTAAACGTGTAACCTTGTAAGAAAGCTACCCACTTAGCGTGTCGTGGGCTGATCTTATGCTGGCCGTTGATGAAACGTAAAGCCTCATGATCGGAGAGGATCACAAACTCCTTGGAGAGGAGATAGTGCCTCCAATGGTGTAGACATCGGACTACAACATAAAATTCCCTATCGTAATTGGAATAATTCAGCTTAGGGCCGGACAACTTCCCACTAAAATAACTAACGGGATGGCCCTCCTGGCTCAAGACACCTCCAATCCCTACCCCAGACGCATCACACGTGAGCTCAAAGACTTTAGCAAAGTCAGGTAGACGTAAGACAGGTGGCTCAGTCATAAGCTCCTTTATTCGTTCAAAAGCATAGGTGGCGGACTTTGTCCACGTAAACTCTCCCTTCTTCATACAGTCTATGATAGGCGCCATAATACTACTGAAGTCTCGTATGAAACGACGATAAAACGTGGCTAACCCATGGAAACTACGCACCTCACGTAGGGTGGTTGGCACGGGCCAGTCCTTAATGACCTGAACCTTGCTTGGATCAACTCGAATACCCTCAGAGCCGACTATATAGCCTAAGAACTCTACCTCCGAGACATAGAAAGTGCATTTCTTAAGATTGAGAAATAAAGTCTCCTTCCGCAGGGTAGAAAGGATCACTCTCATGTGGGAGATGTGCTCGATAGTAGAGGTGCTATAAATCAGAATATCGTCAAAGTAGACGACAACGAACTTTTCCCATGAATGGCTGAAAGACATGTGTCATCATCCGGGAGAAGGTACTAGGGGCATTGGACAACCTAAAGGGCATCAAAAGCCATTCGTACAGACCATCCTTCGACTTAAACACCATCTTACACTCATCACCCTCTCGTATCCTAATCTGGTGATAACCACTCCGAAGATCTAATTTAGAGAATACGGTGGCTCCAGACAATACATCCAACAAATCATCTAGGCGGGGAATGGGGAACCTTTACTTGATGGTGATTTTGTTGATAGCCTGGCTATCAACGCACATCCTCCATGTACCATCCTTCTTGGGGGCAAGTAGGGCTGGTACAGCACATGGACTCATACTAGTCCTAATGAAACCTTTCGCTAGCAAGCCCTCTATCTGAGACTGCAACTCCAGGTGAGCTGCGGGGTGGAGTCGATAATGGGGCTGATTTGGCAAGGAAGACCCAGGATGAGATCTATCACATGCTGGATATTCCTAAGCGTGGGTAACGTGGGCGGTAACTCATCCGGGTACACGTCCCTATACTCCTCCTCCAACAGTACCCGTAACTCACTAGGTAACTCATCCAAAATGCTAGAATCGGGCTTCGCACTTAAGAGGACTAGCACATACATAATTCCATCAAAGAACGAATCTCTCTCAAACTCTTTCTTACCAACTAGATTCAACGTTTTCCGTTCTACCGAATAGTGGTGTCCTTAGCCAAGACTACGGGCTCCTTTAGGATGGTCGGCCTCAAAGTGATGGTTTTGCCATTGAATTTGAATTCATAAGTGTTGGCTCTACCAAAATGTGTAACATCACGGTCGTATAGCCAAGGGCGGCCTAACAACACATGACAAGTGTCCATCGGAAGGACATCACACCACACCTCATCAATGTAGGATTTGAATGAGAGTGGGACCATGCATCGCTTGGTAACGGGTACAGAGAGCTTGTTGATCCACCGACCTGGTATGGGGTCGGGTGTGGTCCCGTGATCAAGGACATAAGTGCAACGACGTTCTCAGATACAACATTCACGCAGCTACCACTATCAATAATCAGCTTGCAAAGCTTCTCGCCACTCTTAAAAATCAGAGAAAATATGCTCGTCCTCTTCCAATCATCTAATGGACGAGGAGTGGTCAAAATACAACGCATCACCATAAGGGGGTGATCGTCCTCTAAGTCACTAGGGACTCCTTCGGGGTCACTCTCCTCTGCAGCCTCGTATACATAATCATCAGGGTCGGTAGTTGGTTCCAATAAGGCTAGGGTTTTTGTCTTTGTTGGGCATTCGTAGGCATAGTGTCCTTGAATGCTGCAAGAGTAACAAGTGGTGTTAGCCTTACTAACCTTCCCTATAGGGACACGCTCACGTCGCAGGGTTCTTGGTGTTCCTAGCGGTGATCACGATTGACTTCGACTCGGTGGATTTGAACTTTCCTTATCAGGGTATGTGGAAGAAGATGCCCCAGTGGTGGACTTGTTCTTCGCATGAGCGTAACGGGAGTGAGCCTTAGAGGCTAGGTGTTTTTCAATGTCCAAGGCGGCATTGAAAGTCGTGTTCAAGTCCGTATGCCCATATCGCAAGAGCTTCCTTTGGATATCGGGGTGAAGGCCCTTTCGAAATCTCGATAAAGTGACTTCGGGGATCTCCTAAGGTTACATCGCACCATACGATCCTTAAGTTCAACCATATATTCAGCTACCGAGTTGGAGCCCTGCCGCAGAGTGGCAAGCTCATCGAACATCTGTGTCCGATGGTACGCGAGAACGTACTGATCGGTCAACAGGTTTTTCATTACTGGCCAACCTATAAGGGGGGCTCCGTGTCCAGTTCTTAACCTTCGCTCCTCATTCAGCCAAAACGTTTTTGCACGACCTGTTAACTTCATCCGGGCAACCTGGACCTTTGGGGATCCGTCAGGTTGCGCCACTCGAAGTAACACTCCATATCTACAGTCCAATTAAGGAAGATTTGAGGATCTCCCATGCGATCATAAGTGGGGGCATTTATATTAATGGCCCTAGTAATATCAAAGTCTCGCTCGGGGTGGTGTCCTCTAGGGGGCACCCGTGGAGAGTCCCCATCAGAATCCGAATTGGAAGTATGTTGGTGCCGGTTGGGCCGGTCAACATTAACGGGTGGCGGGGTGGCCTAGCTTGATTTTGTAGGATCTGTGTTAATATATCCCTAAGTTTCGTTATTTCATTACGCAGACCTGCTATGGCCTCGGTGTTGGGATCCCCACGCTCATTCGCAGCCATCCTAGACGTAGACGAAGTCGAATATTCTGATCCGAGCCTAGTGTGCATTCAGGTTTAGTAAAAATTTGGAAAGATGATTTTTCCTAGGGCTGTAGCTATGTTGAAAATAAGATATTTTTATAGATTCCCAATGTGAATAACACGTAGATCATTAAAATGTTTGTTTTTGAAATTTTGCTGAAAAAATAAAGATTTCAGCCCGCTATTGGCAGACCACAAAAAATAATTTTTTTGATTTTTTGTTTGATTTTCTAAAGATCCAACCAACAAGGAACGCAAAGAGGATGTTTGCAACGTGAAAGTTGAAACGACCGCCTCTGATACCAAATTGATGTAGGGGTATCCGAAAATGGAGATCTCCGCGAAGCTAACGCTCAACCTACGCTCTACACGTCGTAGATCTACCGCACCTACACAACACCTATCGCCCACAATAGTTTCTCGTCACAAGAACGCAACACAAACAATAAAGGAGGAATGGTCGACTCGAAAACAACGATCGGAAATTTGAGTCGGAATATTCCCCAAGAAAACACAAAGGTTGCCACTCCTTTTTGGGAGCAAGACCAAGGCTATAGGCCAAGATCCGCTCAGGCAAATAGGATCCACCCGATCCGGAAATAAAAAGCCTAGCAACGGCGATTTCGATTCAAAACTTGCAGCGATTGAATTAACTATTCGGAGAAAACTACGATTTGCGATAACCACCACAACTAAAGAGAAGGATCACACAAGGGAGGGGAAAGAGATTACCCAACCGGAAAGCTTTCACACAGATAACTGTGGTAGAATCACTCTCTCCACGGATCCACCGGCGTCACACCGAATGGTTTGCACCTTCTTCCAAGGAGTCGCACCGAAGGAAGCCGCGCCGGAGTCGCACCGAACGGATGGAGGGAGCAAGGGGGGGCGGCGGCTTCACACCACACAAGGGGGGATGGCGGCTTGGAGAAGACTCCTCTTGGCCGAATTTCACAAGGAGGAAATTTAGGTTTTCATTCTTTTTAATGATCTCATAAGAAAGCCTCCTTATATAGGAGTTACAAACAAGCCTTAACCCTTCATGATGGAGATGTAATCTCATCCATCCGAATGGCTAATTGCACACCAATATTAAAAATGATCCAAAATTAAAAATAATAAAAACATGCAATGAATATAAAATTATCACTTAAACATAGGATAATTTTATATTCCAAATATAAAATAGAGTGCAAGAAAGGAAATAAATAATAAGGCTAATGCTTTACAGTGGCGGTAGCACGCCGCGGGCGAAGGTTGTAGCGTAGCCTTCCGTTAACGTCATCATGCCGCCTCACATCCTTGAGTTGTATTGCCTTATCAACCGTATCATCATCAGCATCGTCAGCAGCATCGTCAGCATCGTCTTCAAATGGTGGAGGAGGGGGCACGCCATCATAAAGCCTCAAATGGGGCCATTTGCAAGCTCTTTTGATAACAATTATTATAAGCAAACTCTATCAATCTGAGTCACTCATCCCACGCTCCCGATGGTCCAAAATAGTACATCTGATCATATCCTTCAAAATCTGGTTTACTCTCTCTCTCTCTGACCATTGGTCTGTGGATGATAAGTGGTGTAATACCTCAGATCGGTACCCAACCCTTCCTATAACTTTTCGAAAAGCGAGACATAAACCTGGTGTCTCGATCTGACACAATACTCACCGGCACTCCATGTAGCCGGATAACCTCATTCAACTATAAATCTACAATTTCTTCATGGAGTAATCAATCTTGAAAGGCACAAAGTGAGCACACTTCATAAGTCGACTATAACCCAAACAGAATTATGCCCTCGGGGATATCTTGGCAAACCAGCAATAAAATCCATGGAAATACCCTCCCATTTCCAACTTGGAATCTCTAAAGCCGTCAACTTAACACCCGACCTTCTATGATCAGCCTTAACTTGGTTGCAGGTGAGGCAATCTGACACAAACTTGGCTATATTAGCTTTCATACCATACCACCAAACGATCTTGTTGGATCCCTAGTTGGATTTGGGCTAGGTTAACTAAACTAGGATGTCTGTCCCATCTTATATAGCCAAGGTCATGTTTGTGTCCTAGAGTCTAGGCCATGTCCTTAGAGTCAACCTTGCTTGGCCCAGCCATCAACAGACTGTAGAAGACTCAAGACTTAGAGAAATTCAAAGACTCAGGAAAATGAGTTCGACGTTCGTCGAACTCAGCTCGACGAAAGTCATGCTCAGCTCGATGAACTGAAAGACAATTCTCTGAGCTGAGCTTGACGAATTGGTTATCAGGTCGATGATTTCTGGATACTATACCTCAACATTCCAAGTCCAAAATTCCTTTCTCTGAACTCAGTCGACGAAGTTAGAATATCAGCTCGACGAATTTAGTTCTCAGGTCGATGATTTCTGGATGCTCTACTTTAACATTCTAGTCCAAAAACATCTCAATATTCTAAGTCCAGAAAAATTTCTCTGAACACTAGTTGACGAAGTTAGAATCTCAGCTCGATGATCTTGATGCACAAATTGGCAAGGTTCTTGAGAAAGCAGTTAACTGTTCTTAGGTCGACGATCTTGGATCTCAGCTCGACAAACAACAATTATCTGGTCGGCGAACATGACTTCTCAGCTCGACGAACTCTGGACCCAGGTCGACGAATTCTGTTCTTTGCTCAACGATTTCTGTGCAGTTCCAGACATGGACTTTTCCTTCCTTCTGTCCTTATTTTATTGCAGTAATTCCTGAATAATCAATGCTTAATATTCTCTGAATATTACCGTTAGAAGCAGCATTGATTATGGCCTTCACCAGGATAATTACTTGCCGCTTTTCAATGAGACAGTTGGGAAATCAATTAATGTAGACATTCTCAAAGCCGTCAGCAATCAATACAGGAAGGAATTCGAAAATTCAAAGGAGAAAATCCATTGATCATATAAAAAAGTGTTTTTCTTCCTTCTTCCATAGATCGATAGACAGAGACTATAAAAGGCAACACAGAAAGAAATAATACAGTAATAGAGGCAACAAACAACCATCCGAGACAAGAAAAATAACACAAGATACAGAAGAAGAAGAATAACACACATTCAAATCAAGAGTCTTCTTCATTCTTCACTCCAGGATTCTTCAAGGACAACAAAACTCTATCAGTAAAGATGTTCCCGGAGCTCTTCTGGTCAAAGCAAAAGATTGAAGACCTACTCACCCTGAAGCAAAGCTCCAATCTCCCTGAACAAATCAATATCTCAGGGGGAGCTTTGTTAAAATCAAAGATCCACTAAGTCTTTTCAGTTGTTTTTGAGAAAGAGAAGATACCATCACTCTCTCATCCCCTCACTGTACAAAGGGTTCTTTAACTCCCTTCAAAAGTTATTCCTGGTTGCAAGTCACCTGATCAAAAGACTTGGGATTGGTTTTTGAGCACCTGATCAAAAGCTCATTAGTGGCAGTCACCTGATCAAAACCTATTAGTGGATTCCTACCAGGGTGGTAGAAGAGTGGATGTACCCAGGTTGGGGAACCACAATAAAATTCTTGTGTTGTCTGGTTGCCCTCTTTCTTTTGTTCTTGCTGTTCCTGTGCTAGTAGTTTTGCTTTGCCTGTATTATTTAATTTAATTTCTGTTGTGCCTGTGGTAGATTAATTTATCTTAGGACTGCTTTTTACTTACAGCCAAATTCTGGTATCAAGTAGCTTCCAAACTCTGTAGTTTTTATTAATCAGCAAAAAGCTGTAAATTTTCAAGATACTCTATTCACCCGCCCTCTAGAGTATTTCAGGTCCAACCCTCACTTTCAATTGGTATCAGAGCAGGTTCCTTTGGTTGTACAAGCTAACCCTTGAACCAAAAGATCTTTTGTTAGATCTGATCTGTTATTTATATTAAGGATTATATTCACAGCATGACACAGAATAAAGATTATGCAAGCACCAGACCTCCAGTGTGCAACTTAAATAAGTTTGCCATCTGGAAGGCAAGAATAAAACTTTATATGAATTCTATTGATGAGGACATCTACAATTCTATCTTGACAGGTCCTCCTCAACCATCTACATCTATAGCAACCTCAAGCACTCATGTAGTTCCACCACCTGAGTGGACTGATGCTCAGAAGAAAGCAAAAGTTGCTGATTCTAAGGCCATGAACATTCTGGCCCAAACAATGTCTGATGACATTTTCCAGAAGGTGGCTGAATGCACTTCATCCTGTAAGGCCATTTGGGATTCTCTCAACCAAATGGTGGCTGGCGCTGCTGATGAGAGAAAAGACAGAAGATCAAATCTCATATCCCAGTATGAGAACTTCAAAAAGGATGAATCAGAATCTGTTGCTGGCATGTACAACAGACTGAGATCAATCATCAATGAGTTGAAGACTTTGGATAAGGACATCACCCTTACTGAAGTCAATGATAAAATCCTCACGTGCTTCCCAATCTCATGGGATTCAAGGATCTGGCCAATCAAGGAGGCCAGGAGCTTAAATGAGATCTCCACAGAATCTATATTGGGAAAGCTCAAGTATTATGAGCAGCTAATAAAGTCCAGAGAAGCAGCTGAACAAAGGACTCCTCCACCAGAAAGGAAGGAGCACAACTTAGCATTCAAGGATGCTGAAGAGACTGAAGCTTCAATAATAAATGAAGAGCTAATGAGTCTCTTTGCCAAAAGATTTTACAAAATGACAAAGAAAAGACTTCAGAAGAAAATCATCCAGGCAGGATGATAAGCCAAGGTATGACAAAACCCCTACTAAAGAAGTAGTATGCTTTGACTGCAGGAAACCTGGACACTTTATCTCAAAGTTCCCAGAGAATCAAAAGAAAGAAAGAAGAAGAGAGAAGGACTCCAGAAGACAACAAAGTAGCAGGCCTTCCTCCAGCAAATACAAAAAGAAGGAGAAGGGCTTTGTAGTTGAAAATTGGAGTGACACTGAAGATGAATCCACATCTTCCAGTTCCAGTGAAGAGGAAGAAGAGGCAAGGGCAAGGAAGTCTGCCTCATGGCCATCAATGCCTCCAGAAGTCAATTAGATGATGAAGATGCATCTGACAATGAAGGAGCCTCAGAATCAGAAGCTGATCAGGTACTTTCGTCCTTTGACTATAATTCTGATAGTTTCAAAATTGAATTTAAAACTATGTGCATTGATTTAATAAACTCTGGAAAGGAAATCAAAACACTTAGGGAAAAATTATCTAATCAAGAAAATCTGATTTCTGAAAACACTAAGTTAAAAGAAGAACTAACTCTAGCTAATGAACAAATCAATTCTTTAAAAACAAAGCTATGTGAGGCCAAATAACTTGAGTAATCTCTCAATGGGAGAAGCCTTAAGTTGATGGACATCACAAACACAGTCAATGCCAGACTGAATGGCAAACTGGGCTTGGGTGCATCATCAAGTTTACCCCCCATACTCAAAAAAACATAATATCAACCCCCATTAGATTTGTTTCAGCTAAGGGTAAAGAGGTAATGAAGAACAAACAAACCACATAAGAATTACCTAACTTTAAAAATCACAATAATAAAAAACACAGAAAACCTTAAATAAAAACAAAGTTCAGGAGATTTCGTCGAACTCAGGTCGACAAAATGTGTCTAGTTCGTCGAACTCTGATCGACGATCTATGAACGCCAACATTAGCTATAATAATTCATCTTACTGCGATCGACGAACTGTATATGGTTCGTCGAGAAGAGATCGATGAACTTGGGGCACAGAAAATGAATATGCTCATTCTCTGAGCAGAGTTCGACGATCTCATCCCATTTCGTCGAACTCTGGTCGACAAACTTACAACTTTTCGTCGAACCCAGACAGACTTAATAAAAATCATAACTTTGACAGAAACTCTAATGAATCTAGAAAACCCTTTAATCCACTATCTGATTGGGTAATTCCTCCCAGAAGATATCATCCCCTAGGATATAAATCCCAACCTGAATTCTCAGTAATATCCAACTTTTCTTATGTAAAGAAACAAGGACCTAAGGTAACCCGGGTCAAGAACAACTAATTGTTTTCATTGCAGGTAAAGAGCTATCCAGCTATTAATTAAAAATGGTATCTGGAAAGTGGATGCTCCAAGCATATGACTGGCAGCAAGGACAACTTAACTAACTATAAGTCCAAGCTGGGACCAAAGGTGATCTTTGGTGATTGAAATTTGGGCCAGTCAGAGGGCGTTGGAGAAGTAAAGATTGGAGCAGTCACCTTCAAAAGGTGACATATGTAAGTGAACTCAAACATAACCTCATCTCCATAAGTCAACTATGTGATGAAGGTTATCAGGTACACTTTAACTCAAGTTCTTGCATTATTTCTAATAAAGAAAAGCAAATCGTTTTAATTGGAAATAGATAAGGTAACATATACATAGTAGATTTTCATTCTGCAACTTCAGACATCTGTTTACTTAATATTGCTAGCAATGAAAATAATCTTTGGCATTAAAGGCTAGGACATGTTAATATGAAAAACATTGCGAGGATATCTAAAGACAACCTTGTGAGAGGTTTGCCTTCTGGTCCCTACAAGAAGGAAGGCCTCTGCAGGGCTTGTCAACTAGGCAAGCAAACTAAATCTAATTTTAAATTAGTTAATAAGTGTGATTCACCTAGGATTTTGTACTTGTTACACATGGACCTTTTTGGACCTATTGCTGTACAAAGCTTAGGAGGGAAATCTTATACCCTAGTTATTGTAGATGACTTCTCAAGATTCACTTGGGTGTTCTTTCTAAGATCTAAGTCAGACACATTCAAAGTTCTTACAGATTTTCTCAGGACCATACAGATTGAGTACTATACTCATGTTACATTGATCAGAAGTGATCATGCTACAGATTTTGAGTCTCTTCTTATGCATGAGTTCTGTGAGAAGGAAGGTATCAGGCATTTCTTCTCAGCTCCTAAAACTCCTCAACAAAATGGGGGTATGTTAGAACAGAAATAGAGAGTCCGGAAATTTGAAAAATTGAAATCTTTATTATCCAAAAAAGGTATGTATTACATGGTATGACCTCCCTTTTATAGAATGGAGGAGATAAGAGAGATTACAATTTAATAATGTGGGACTAAAAAATTATGTGTACAAGCAGTTTAATCTAACTACAAGCCGACAAGCCGCACGGTTTGGTGCATGGACAAATCGCCTGGCAACCATCAGAGGAAGACACCAAGATGCCACAGAGACCGCCAGTCTGCCCGGACACCAAGTCGCCAGACCCAAGCCTCCAGACTGCCCGGACAGCAATCTGCTAGACCCAAACCGCCAGATTCCCCGACCTCTATTCTGCAACACTCCTCCTCAAGCTGGAGCATATATGTCGATCATGCCCAGCTTGTCGCAAATATGATGAAAAGATGCAGATACCGGCTTGGTGAAAATATCAGCCAAATCTTTATCGGAGGTGACGAACATAGTACAAATTTGTGCCTTCAGAATCTCTTCCCGAATAAAATGGCAGTCAACTTTGACGTACTTAGTTATCTCATGGAAGACCGGATTTTTAGAGATATATATGGAGGCCTTGTTGTCACAAAACATAGGTAGAGGATAGTTATAGACCTATCCTAAGTTAAGCATGAGAGCCCGTAACCACTTCAACTCACACATGGTCGATGCCATACTTCTATATTCTGCTTCTGCACTGGACCTGGAGATGACCGACTGTTTCTTGCTTTTCCAGCTTACAAGATTCCCCCCACAAAGGTGCAAAAACCTGACGTTGACTTGCGGTCTCCTTTGTCATCGACATAGCTTGAATCGGAGTAAGCTTCAACCCTCAAATGTCCATTCTTCTGAAAAAAATTCCTTTCCCAAGGGCAGATTTGATATACTCTAATATTCTCTGGGCAGATTGTAGATGACACTCCCGAGGAGCTTGCATGAACTGGCTAAACTTGCCTACAACATAGGCAATGTCAGGACTAGTCACCGTAGGATATATAAGTTTACCAACCAGACGTCTGTACCTCGTAACATCAGAAAGAAGAGGAGAGTCATCCGTCCACGTTTTATCTTCTCCAGTAGCCATGGGACATCTGGCAGCTTTAGCCCAGTCAACCCTGCCTATTTTAACAAGTCAAGAGCGTACTTCCGTTGGGAGAGGACAAGAGAATCGGGCTTCCGTGAAATTTCTATCCCCAAGAAGTATTTTGGAGAGCCCATATCCTTTGTAACCAGGTGTTGCCGAAGATGCTTCTTTGTCAAGATTATCCCAGCTTGGTCATCTCCAGTGAGAAGAATATCATCCACATAAACCGCAAGCACCAATAGACCCGGAGAGGTCTTATGAGTAAATATGGAGTGATCAGCACAACTTCTCTTAAAACCTACAGCCGCCACAATCCAGCTAAACTTGTCAAACCAAGCGCGAGGACTTTGTTTTAGACCATAGACAACCTTCTAAAGCCGGCAAACCTGTGTTTCCCCCTGAGCAACATACCCTGGAGGTTGCTCCATATAAACATCCTCCTGAAGATCCCCATAAAGAAAGGCATTCTTGACATCCAGCTGCGAAATGGGCCAATTCCTATTGACAACCATAGATAGAAGGACCTGAATAGTGCTGAGACGAGCAACTGGAGAGAAGGTGTCAAAATAGTCAACTCCATAAGTCTGGGTAAAGCCCTTGGCAACTAGCCGAGCCATGTAACGATCCACACTGCCATCGGGGAGGAATTTCACCATAAATACCCAACGACACCAACAACATCCGTGCTAAAAGGAGGAGGAACCATGGTCCAGGTACCTCGTTTAGCTAGAGTAGCAATTTCCTCATCCATTGCATCTTTACAATGAGGAATAGTAAGGGCCTCCTGGTAGGAAACGGGTGGTGACACTGACCGAGATAACCAATGTAAAAGCTCGGTGAGTAGGGGTAATACGAGCATAAGAAACAACTGAAGCAAGCGGGTGTTGGGTACATGCCCAAACGCATTTGCGAAGAGCAATGGGGAGATCCAGGTCAGGTGGTTCCTCAGCATCCGGAGCATCCATTGGGGAGAAAGTTGGCCCGAGAGTAGAGAGAGATGGCTGCGGAGAGAGTGGAGATGGTGGAGACTATGGAGGTGTTGGTGGATATGGTGTAGGTGGCGGAACATCAGTAGGAGCAGAGGGAATGGATGGGTTGGTAGTGGATGTAGGATCTGAAGAAGGAGAGGAGGAAGCAGGGGATAAGTAAGAGGAATTTTCAAAGAAGGTGACATCCACAAAGACAAACTTCTTGCGGGTAACGGGGTCAAAGCAACAATAACCTTTCTGAGTGGTCGAGTACCCCAGAAAGACATATTTAGTGGCCCGTAGTGAGAGTTTGTCGTGGGTGGCGGAGGGAGCATGCATAAAGGCTGTGCATCCAAAGATACGAAGAGGGAGAGGAAAGGGTTTCTTGCCCGGATAGAGAGTAAATAAACGGGTTTGACCACGGAGAATGGTAGAGGGAAGACGATTGATTAGATAGCAAGCAAGGAGAATAGCATAGCCCCAGTAGGAGCGAGGGACATGCATGTGTGTGAGCAGAGTGCGGGCGACATCAAGGAGGTGACGGTTTTTGCGTTCCGCCACATCGTTTTGTTGGGAGGTGTAAACGCAACTAGTTTGATGAACAATCCCATGTTGCGTACAAAAAGAGGAGAAAGCTTGACTAAGATACTCTTTGGCATTATCAGAGCATAAAGTCTTAATGAAAACATCAAATTGAGTTTTAATGGAATGATAAAAAGATGTCCATACATCAAAAAGTTCAGAGCGGTCTCGTAAGAGAAACACCCAAGTACATCGAGAAAAGTCATCAATGAAAGTAACAAAATAAGAGCTACCCCGACCAATGGTAAGGGTAGGAGCAGGACCCCAGATGTCGGAGTGAACAAGATCAAACGGACGGGTAGAACCACGATCTTGCTTTGGTGGGAAGGAGGAGCGGTGATGCTTGCCAAGTTGACATGCGTCACAGTTAAGAGGAGGATGATGGGGAGGGAGGTGGGGCAGAAGCTGGCGAAGAAGCCGGGGAGGAGCATGACCATGACGAAGATTCCATTGGAGAAGATTTGTAGAGGAGGAAGAGAAGGTGAATAGAGGAGAAGCGTTGTCGAGAAAGTAGATGCCGCCGCTCTCAGTCCCAGTAGCAATTGTCCGTTGGGAGTCCGGATCCTGAAAAGAACAAGAGGTAGGAGTGAATGTGACAGAGCACCGTAATTGCTTGCATAAAGAAGTAATCGATAACAAATTGCACGGAAACTTGGGCACATAGAGGGTATCTGCCAGGCAAATAGAGGGAGTGACTTGAACCATGCCCGCCCATTGACCGGGAGGGAGAGTGATGCGTGTAATACGGCAAGCGCACCGGTCGCACAAGTAATAAAGTTTTGGGAATAAATCCCCAAGTGTCGGTCTCTTGAGGAATGCAATTAGCGTAGAACGGCAACAGTACGAGAATATCGTTATGAGAGTTAAAAAAAGAACAAAAAGGAAATAGCGGACTAGGGAGATTGTGGATATTTGATCTACTGAACTAGTAAAAGCTATGCGGGTCGACGGCACCGCTTCGCAAGGTGAAGTGGGTTTGTCGGACGCTATGCCGAAATTCAGTTGGGCGAGTGGAAGGAAGCTAATGGATTGCAGCGTTCTTGTGTGGATTGCAATCAGACAAGGCACATGAATGAAGTGGATGTGGGGTGAGCGAGGCGCATTCACAGACAGAACTCACAAGCATAAGAAGAAACTAACATTCCATTAACTAGAAAGTAAACTTGATGTTCAGGGATGGAAATGTTCGTTACACTGCTCAAAACATTCATAACACAGATGAAGGGGAAGAGGAGTAAACCAAAAGAGAATGAAGACCCACCGTGGGTCGTGGCCGGAGTAGCGAGTTGTCAATCCGCTTCGGGCTCAGTCCAAGGAGGCTTCCGGTAACAACGATCTGTCACCTCGAAGGCCTTTAAGTCCGTTCTCTAGGTTATCTACTTCACCAACTCTGCAGGAAAGCTTGGAGTTGAAGTCATCAATGGCCGAGGGCTTCGCCGGAGTGTTGAAAAGCTTCAGAGTAGTTGGAAATGGCTTCTCGACGAAGGTGGAAGTGATGGAGCAGCTGGAGAAGTGAAAAGGCGATTCCCGCGCACTCTCCGATCGCAGCAAATGACAGGCGTTGACCTAAAATGCGGAGCAGGGACTTATATACGGAGGCAGTAGAAGTAGTGCGCACGATCAGTGGCGCACGACCAGTGGTCGTGCGCACTGTAGGTCGATGATCGTGCGGCTTTTCCAAATAAACCTACAACCTGGACAAGAAGCATCAACATAAACGCGCACGAGCAGTGGCGCACGACCAGTGGTCGTGCGCAATATGGCCAGTGCTCGTGCGATTACCGTGACAGGGTTATGAAAAATGGGGTGTAATGCGCACGAACAGTGGCGCACGACCAGTGGTCGTGTGCAGTAAGTCCAGTGGTCGTGCGCAGTATTCCTTCATCGTCGGAGTCTCCTGAGCAGTTCCGGAGCACGCACGCGACCACTGTACCAGCAGAAGGGGCAAAAAGGCCACCAGAACGTGCACACCACATCCCGAGATAGGGCTAAGGAATAACAATAAAATGGAAACACAGAAAGCACACAGAAGCGGGCCTGCAATGCACTTAATCGTGAAATAGGTACATAAGCACAAATAAGCAATAAGGCTCTCAAGTGTAGTGCTAAGACGATAAAACTAGCCCAGATGAGTCCAAAAATCAGTGTAAAATGTGGACTCATCACACCCCCAGACTTAACCATTTGCACGTCCCGAGCAAATCATCACTCCATGGACTCGAAGATAGCTAACTGGCTCAGAAAGTTCAAAAAGAAGTAAGACGAGAAATCAAATATATCATGAGTATAGAAGATATAATAGAAAAAACTTTTTAATTATATAACGTAGTTTAAACTATTCGACAGACGTAAATAAATATTGTAATTGCTCAAAATTAGAATTCTGGAGAATCGTGCGATCATGTGCAGGAAGAAAGTAGGCAGGACACTAAGGTGAGCATTGCCAAAGTTCAGGACTCAGGATCACCTCCAAAGGAATCCACCAATGTCAGGACCATACGCTTGCACGTTCACACTCTCTCCACGACGCGGGTTAGAATCAAGCATGAATCAGTAGGACTTGTAGGAGGAAATGGGCTTAGGCGACGGCTTGGTGGTCAAAGATAAACATGAAGGCTCTATGCAACCAAAGCGAGCGAAAACAACCCAAACCAAACAGCCATTTAGAAAGAATGGGGCACACGCCCCCAGACTTAGCTTGAAATCCGGGTGTGAACACGGCTGAACCCGACCAATTCAATAAAGAGGATGGGGATCAAAATCTCAAAGCAATTCTTTCATATATATATATTTTTTTTCTATTGCGCGAATCAGCTTTTTATTTTCGTAAACTGTTGTTTTCTTTTCTGCGCTAGCAATCCCCAAACGAAGCAATCCAAACAGGAATAAAATCACCCCCCCCCAAAACAATGTCCACTAATCACAAGCTCGGCAAAACAGTAAATACAAATCAGCTCAAGAATTTGATTGCCAAGGTGGGTTTAGCTTCAGGCCTTGGTGAAAGTGAGTGGAGCTGGATCAAAGGAAGGGTAGGCACAAATTTGGCATGCAATGGTTAACAGGTAGGAATGGCTAAACAAGGCTCAAACTAGCCAAAAAGAAGGCTACGTCATGCTCACGCTTAACTAACCGTGCACCAATGCTTCGAGAGTAGCTTAGGGCAAGTTCTTAGCCACCGAGAAAGATGATCCTCCCCCCGACTCGAGCAATACGAGTCTAGTGGCGGCTACACACATTCCTACACTACGTTCGATTATCCCAGATTCAGATTTTGAGCAGTACAAACAATATTTACGTGAGCAGAAAAGAATAATTAGTTCTATCCAAACTCTACACAAACCATGAGTATTCGATTAGGAGCACTGCATGAGTTTCGAACTACTCAATCCTGAAATCCTAAGCCAGTACCACTATTTTAAAGTTTACACAAAAGCAATAAATTTAACTCGGGTTGTGCGCGTGGGTAAGGGCGCACTCGTGTCGGTGGTTCAGTGTGTGCAACAAAAAACAAGAAATAAGTAAATAAGAAACTGGAATGGAACAGAAAGTGCGGTGTAGTGACCATAGGCATACTACCCCCAGACTTAAAGTTGACAACGAGTAAAATAAGCATTCCAAATAGAAAAAATAGCTCGGGTAGGAAGTACCTATGCTCAAAATGAGCATACCAGTCGGGGAACGAGATGTCCAAGTGCGGCCAAGTTGCCGCGCCTCAAATATTCCTGCACCTGCGATTAAAGGATGCAAGCCAAACAAAATCTGGACACATATATATATATATATGAAGAAATAAACCAAACTCAAAATACAGCATAGGACCGAACGGTCCAACTTGGGTTGTCTCCCGAAAGCCCTTTTGTTTACCGTCCTTAAGATGGACCAAATACCTGTATTAGCTATTCAAAAAGAGAGTTCTTGGCAGTAGCAAAAGGAAACAAAATTAAAAATAGAGCAACCAACATTCAACAAGTAGCAAGAAAGAGGATGGCACAATCAGCTATACGCAGATTTATAGTAAGTCTCTCCGGTGGGATGCGAGAGAACAGCAGAGTGTCTTTTTGCATTCGGGGTAGGCGTTGTCCTATTACTGCGAGTGCACTCTCTCGCACGCCGGAAGGCAGCGTAGCGCTCTTCGCGTAAACGCTTGGCCTCTTTCAGTTTCTCCACCGTGGGAGACTTCCAATGAAGGTAGGCTGTGGGGTTTCCTTGTGTCGTGGTTGGCAGCGGCCTATCCGGCACCGTGACGGCAACCGGATCTGCCCAAGTTACAGATCGTTTAATAGAATTATACAAATTATTGTCCAGGGATGTCTCCCAAATAAAACTTAGTTCGCCATGCTCAACAACAGAGTTGGCTGGCAGTAGAAAGGCAGTCGTGGCTTTGGTGCAATTGATCCCTTCGTGGACCAGTAGCTCTTGCTTCTCATCGACTTCCTGAGGGAGTCCGTTCTTTGGCGTCTCCTCCAGATGTGCTTCCAATGCGGGGAGACCTGAATCCGGCTTGACATCTGTGATACTCAGAGAAATGTTATTTGGGATGGAAGAAAAATGTATGGATGTTTTATCGAGGGTGGACTCTTCGTTTGGCCAAGTGACACGGCCTTTGGAAAAGTCAAGGGATGTGCCACTGGCTGTTAGGAATGGGATTCCTAATATAGGAATGGAGTTATTGTCCTGTGGTCTCAAACCTGAAAGTCAGTGGTGATACTGGTGCCGTTAACCTCGATTTCAATGTCCCGCACACCGCCCTCCGTGTCAACCAGATTGCCATTAGCTAAGATAAGCGATTTCCGATTTTCAATGTCAACTTGTAACTGCATCTTTGCAGCATCTTGCAAAGTGAGTATGTTGCTGGACGCCCGGAATCGCATAATGCTGGAGTGTCGATGTTATTGATTTTACAATTAATGACAAGTTCGTTGCGGTTTCCCGAAGTGTCCTCCCCAAGGCGCTTTCCCTGTTCATGGGGGTTCTTTTCAATGTTGCTCGGTAAGGTGCCTTGGGTGCGCTCAGAAACCACTTGAGCCAATTGGCCCAATTGTGCCAGCAGTTTGCGCATCGAGGCGGCCTGATTTGTCATGTTGGTCTGGGAAATCTCAACAAACTTCTCGAACATTTCTTCCAAGAATTTTTCTTAACGACGGGGGGCCCTTGGGAATAATTCGGTTGAGGCGACCGCAGTTTGCTACCGGAAGCATACGCATCGTTTTGATGCTGCCCGGTTGCCATCTTTGGCCAGATGTGTTAGGATTCCAAGAAAAGTTGGGGTGATTTCTCACCCTTGGGTTGTAAGTATTCCCGTAAGGCACTCCCCTGTTTTGATTGGCAACAAAATTAACGGATTCATTCAAAACAAAGATTCGTCTTGTACCTCAACTCCTGAGCATTCGAAGCTGTGATGATCAGTGCTTCCACACCCTTGACATGAGATTGCCATCACTGGGGCGGCAGGAGCAGGCTTGGGGATATCCAAGGCAAACATTCCACTGGTACTTCGTGGGATGTTTCTTCCAGCGGTCCAGTACGCACTGTGGGTTGCGGTGTCTTGTAAGACTTTTAGAGCATCATCTGGA
Source organism: Platanthera guangdongensis (assembly GCA_039583875.1). Classification (NCBI taxonomy): domain Eukaryota; kingdom Viridiplantae; phylum Streptophyta; class Magnoliopsida; order Asparagales; family Orchidaceae; genus Platanthera; species Platanthera guangdongensis. The sequence goes on along the minus strand of CM077167.1, from coordinate 34,379,226 downwards.
GCAAGATTCATGATGGTTCCTCCGGAGGCAGCATCGATCATGGCTCGGTGGTGGGGATCAATAACAAAGTAGAAACTTTCAATGAGATTCCACATTTGGAATCCATGATTAGGGCACTTCCTCAGCAGCTCATTAAAACGCTCCCCAAACTTTGGCTAAACTTTCTTGATCGGCTTGCCGAAAGTTGGCTATTGCGCGCCTCATGCTCACGATCCGATCCACCGGATGGAACTTAGCTAGAAAATTTGGTAGTCAAAGCCTCCCAGGTGGGGGCTGTTCCAGGTGGAAGGGAGTGAAGCCATGTCTTGGCTTTGTCCCTTAATGAAAAAGGGAAGAGGCGGAGCTTGACTGTTTCATCTGGGATTCCGGCGTAGTGAACGTGGCGCAGATTTCGGAGAATTCTGTAAGGTGAAGATGGGCGTCTTCAGTGGCCATTCCGAAGAACTGAGCGTTGTTCCGAATAATATTCAGAATAGCTGGTTTAATCTCGAACTGAGGATTGTGATAGCAGGTCCAAATCGGGGTATATACTCCCGACAGTGGGTGTAGTATAATCCCTCATGGTGCGGACCTGGGGAGGATTCACTTCATTTTCGTCGTCATTTCTGTCGACATGAGGTATCCCTCCAACTCGTGTCCTGCATCAATATTCACTGGTCTCCCATTGGGGCAAAAATGATGGCTGCGACGGTCTTCGTGCGTAAGAGAGTACGTTTCGATCTCTGAGTCGTAGGTGACAAAATCTCTTGTAGCTCGGCCTTGCATTCACTGTGACACCACTACACACTAGAAGAAACAACAGTCAAAAAAAACAATTACTACTCTATAACAATATTGGAAGTTGCATCGAAAGAATGTCGCTCTACAGTTGCATTCCCCGGCACCGGCCGCCAAAAACGTGATGCGTGTAATACGGCGCAAGCGGTCACCGGTCGCACAAGTATAAAGTTTTGGGGAATAAATCCCCCAAGTGTCGGTCTCTTGAGGAATGCAATTTAGCGTATAAAGGCAACAGTACGCGAGAATATCGTTATGAGAGTTAAAAATAGAACAAAAAGGAAATAGCGGACTAGGGAGATTGTGGATGTTTGATCTACTGAACTAGTAAAAGCTATGCAGGTCGACGGCACCGCTTCGCAGAGTGAAGTGGGTTGTCGGCGATATGCCGAACTTCAGTTGGGCGATTGGAAGGGAAGCTACTGGATTGCAGTGTTCTTGTGTGGATTGCAATCGGACAAGGCACAGGAATGAAGTGGATGTGGGGTGAGCGAGGCGCATTCACAGACAGAACTCACAAGCATAAGAAGAAACTAACATTCCATTAACTAGAAAGTAAACTTGATGTTCAGGGATGGAAATTGTTGTTACACTGCTCAAAAACATTCATAACACCATGAAGGGGAAGAGGAGTAAACCTAAAGAGAATGAAGATCCACCGCGGGTCGTGGCCGGAGTAGCGAGTTGTCATATCGGCGCTTCCGGGCTCAGTTCAAGGAGGCTCGCGGAGTCTTCCGGTACCAACGATTTGTCACCTCGAAGGCCTTTAAGTCCGTTCTCTAGGTTATCTACTTCACCAACTCTGCAGGAAAGCTTGGAGTTGAAGTCATCAATGGCCGAGGGCTTCGCCGGAGTGTTGAAAAGCTTCGGAGTAGTTGGAAATGGCTTCCGCGACGAAGGTGGAAGTGATGGAGCAGCTGGAGAAGTGAAAAGGCGATATCCCGCGCACTCTCCGATCGCAGCAAATGACAGGCGTTGACCTAAAACGCGGAGCAGGGACTTATATATGGAGGCAGCAGAAGCATGCGCACGATCAGTGGCGCACGACTAGTGGTCGTGCGCACTGTAGGTCGATGATCGTGCGGCTTTTCCAAATAAACCTGCAACCTGGACAAGAAGCATCATATAAAAGCACGCGCACGAGCAGTGGCGCACAACCAGTGGTCGTGCGTACTATTGGCCAGTGCTCGTGCGATTTACGGGACAGGGTTATGAAAAAAGGGGGTGTAATGCGCACGACAGTGTGGCGCACGACCAGTGTTCGTTGCACAATAAGTCCAAGTGGTCGTGCGCAGTATTCCTGCATCGTCGGAGTCTCCCGAGCAGTTCCGGAGCACGCACGCGACCACTATACCAGCAGAAGGGGCAGAAAGGCCACCAGAACGTGCACACCACATCCCCGAGATAGGGCTAAGGAATAACATATAAATGGAAAACACAGAAAGCACACAGAAGCAGGCCTACAGTGCACTAATTGTGAAATAGGTACATAAGCACAAATAACCAATAAAGGCTCTCAAGTGTAGTGCTAAGACGATAAAACTAAGCCCAGATGAGTCCAAAAATCAGTGTAAAATGTGGGACTCATCAGAGAGCCATCCGCAACAATGACCACCGGGGGCAAACGGATTAGGTGTTTCTAGAGAGAGAGAACACTGAGGATTGCCTGTCATATGATTTGTAGCACCAGAGTCGATCATCCTCTGTCACGAGCAACAATGTGGACACTACCAGAAGAGGTGACCACCGAGGCTGTAAGACCCCCCGTTTTCTTTTATTTAAAACACCGGGGTCTTAGGCCCAGAACTGCCGCTTTGCGGTGACACCTTTGCACCCGGGAAGGTCATCACTACAACACGCCGATCCTGCCGGACAAATCGATCGCAACTGCAGCAAAATAGTAAAGCAAGTCCACAGAAATCACATATATATGTAAATAATCTCCACGAAGGGAGTGTCCACAGATACACAGAAATATAAGATCTTGGGCTCATGCCCAGTACATAATGTCTCCTCACTAATCTCTCAATGCTGAAAGCAAACAATATAACTACTAGTAGCGATCAGGACTCACATTACCTGCCGTCTGAACTCTGGAACTAGACTGCCGCGATCTCAAGAATGTGCCGACTCTCCGGGCTGCTGCCTCCTCATGCTGGGCTCCGTGGTCCCCTAAAATGATGTGGTTGCGAAAAACCGTTAGTCTAAAAGACTAAGTCCTATCATCCCCCACCCACCCCCCATGGCCCCTAGGAACTGAGGCGGTCGGTGAGACTAGGAATCTTGAAGGTGGAGGAGTAATCAGTATAAAGTAAAAGAGAAGATGCAGCGGACCTATACTAGCAATTTTATAGAGTACATGTGGCAGTAAAGTAAAGTATGGAAAAAATAACCTTAACTTATACGGAAATATAAGCTAGGGATCTTTTTACAGGGCTCCCATCATATAAAATTCCCATACCAATTTATACGTTGGGGTGTCGGTTAATAACAACTATATATATATAAAGAATTTAACCTTAATTTATAAACTTGCCCACACAAGCTTATGGACCAAGGGTCGGTTTGCAGGGCCTATTGTATAAGCGCCCATACCACTTATACAATAGGGACAGGGTTTTATGCTATGATTATGTTATGACAAGCAAGTGGGTTATGATGGCTCCATCAAGTAAGTGCAACTCACCCACTCGACTCTATGTACACAGAACTTTAGCTCCCCCTTTCTGGAGCCTCACCTCCACAGGATACCTTCTGTAGTGGCATACGGAAGCGGTGTGTTGGGCCTCGCCCACCTCTAAACCAGTAAAGCACTACCGATCAGACCTATCGAACACCTCAATACTGGTGCACAAAGCGGACTCCTGCGTACTATTGCCGGCTGGCGCACGCGGACTTTTTATTGGCGAAGTGCTAGCCACACTTACCGAGTCACGTATTGGCGTCGGTGCATCGACACTCCAATACCGAGAGCCCACAACCTTTATTTTATGCACATGCAACCTTATGTATCAGCACCGAGCCAAAGCTCCCGGACCATCCCGTCATTACAAACATCAACCGAGCCAAAGCTCGCCGGGCCATCCTGGCCATCACCAGAACACTACCGAGCCAAAGCTTGCGGACTAACCCGCCGTCACAAGAACAACAACCGAGCAAGGCTCGCCGGACCAACCTGACCATCATAAAATCCAATGGGCCCAATGCCCGAGTGAGCCAACCTAACACCTCGAGACATCGAGGTGAGTGAAGGTGAAACCCTAGTTATTTTACACCTCCTCTCCACGGGGAAGACGATTTCGTCGATCGCGAGCCACCTAAACTCTAACCAATCCAACACTCTACTATCCTATCTTCCAATGGTGAACATATTTTATCTATCCAAACGAGCCAACCACTAATTCCCAATCATGTGCTCAAATTATACTCAAACATAATTTCTGTAGTTTTTACTATATGTAGACCTTAAGCTATATGACTCGTAAAATAGAGATACACCAAATAATCATCCAGTACCCATATGATAATTATTAGAGGGCTATAATGATTTTCAGCATAAATCCAGAAATTCATAATTTCCTAATTTGTCTGATAATTTATTTATTTATTCTAGTAGCCAAAAAGCCCAAGTTGAACATGAAGTACCAATTCAGACAAGATAATATTCACTAAATTTATGATAATTAAAAAAATGAATAATCAACTCTAAAGCCTAAGTCTTCCAATTTTTCAGCAAGGTTTAAGCCCTTAATTTTATTTTTAAATATATCCTATAAAAATCATTGTAAGAAGTATGTACAACAATAATACTTCCAAAAATTCAGATAAAATCCAAGTATGATTATAAGGACATATAAATTCTTTAGATCAAGTTTCACAATTTATCATGAATAATAAAGTCTATACTTGATTTTCTCATAAAATTCCAAGTTAATGTGTTAATGAACAAAGTATACCAATTATCCATCTAAAAATTCCAAATAAATTCCCACATGATTATAATGAACTAGGAACACTACGTATCAAGTTTTCATAATTTGTCATCAAGTAATTAGCTCTGTAAGAATTATTTAGCATGTTCCCAAGGTTATGAAACTTGTGAAGTAGATACCCTAAATTTGTATTCAAAAATTCTATTAAAATTCATAGATGATCAATATGGTCTAAAAAACCTCTGCCAAATTTCATGACCTTTCAATTGGCAGTGAGATCATAATAGTCAAATTATTAATTAGGGCAATCCAAGGGTTACAATGAAGTGCTAAAACTATTGTCTAAAATTCCTAAATAAATTACCACAGACTCAATATATCCTTATGCCCACCCTACCAAATTTCATTATATTTCAAGGAGTTTGCTACCTAATTTTGTACTACAAGTTTTATGCCCTAAGCTATGGTTAGGGTTTTGTGGGCCCTACCTTTTCAAAATCCATTAAGATTTCTAATAGTGGGTTTTATCTACCCTATAACCCTCCCTACAAAATTTCAAGTCCATGAAAGTGTTTTAAGCCTCATGCCTTCACAAGAAAAAAATGCCCTTCCTTAGAGTTTGGCCTTAGATCCTAGGGCAAATCAATCCCAATATACCCAATTTTCCATGGGGAGGTGTAAACAGCCATGCAAATCCAGTGGCCCCAATTCCAACCTCTGTTGAGATGATTTGGCCACTCGAAACCCCGAAGTGCACCTCTTGACCAAAATACCCCTTTAGGGCCAAAGCTAGGGTTTGCATGATTATAGTTCAAACCACATCCAAATGTGATCAAATTTTAACCAGAGCACTATAATGACCCCAAGCACCACTCACCAAAAATTGGGGTGAGTTTGGAGGTCATTTGTCCATTAAATTAATTTACCATAGATAAATTAAATAGTTTACAAAACTATAGCAAAATTGTCCCCAAAAATTCCCATTTTTGGGAAGCTCCTAAATATGTCTAGGGTGACTCCTGCCAAAATGTCAACTCATTTGGACCAAAGATAAAGTGTGGGCACCAATTTAATTTCTGCCTAGCCCTATGTGTAGGCCCCACCAAATGGGTTCCCTGGTCAAACCAGGCACCCAAATGGTTCCAAAACAATTTTAAAATAAATTAGACCCAAAGGGCTACAAAGCATGTGTTGACCATTTTCTCATATAGTGCATCTATCTATTTTTAAAAAATTAAGAACATTAATTATATAATGTGTGACATAAATCATAAAAATGAAATTTATAAAACTATAGTTTGAAATCTGATTTAGCACGAATCTTGGCGCGCTTTGGACGGGATCTGGTCATCCTCAAAGCTGCAGCCGACGGCCTGGATTCGTCCCACCTGAAGCACTTTCAGACGCTGCCGCCGGCGATCCGGCAATCTCCCCGGCCGGCCACTGCCACCCACCACCTCCATTGAGGTGGTGGCGTCGCCAGGCGGCGGCATAGCCGCCGGAGAGCCCTATTCCGGTGGATCTAGCAGGAGAATTTTCGGCCAAAATCCATGGAAATCCCGAATTGGATCGGTCTCAATTGAGCCCGAACCTTGGACCTAGGATTGCTATGATCTATACATGAGAGAAGGAGTGGAGGACCTTTCTGGTGGCCTGAAGTCGGGAAGATCGCCGGAAGCCGTGGTGGTGGTGGTGGTCGGATTTGTGCAACAACACTGTGGAAATGCTTGGCTCCTTTAGGTAAAGGGTGGGAATGACTCCTTGGAGTCCAGTGAAGGTTTTAAGAAAGCGAATTAGGGAGTTAGGTGGCTTGTAGGGGGATTTTCCAGTATTGGCCTCTAGTAAAACATTGGCGGCCATGGTAGTGGGGGAAGATGCCTGGCTCAAGCCAGTCAAGGAGTAGCTGGTTGAACTCCCTTGTCCTGGTGAGTTGAATGGGGGGTTGGGGAAGGTTGGGGAAAGGGAAGGATGAGCCAAGTTTCCTCCATTTCTTCTCTTCTCTTTCTCTCTTCCTTTGAAGCTCTTTCTCTCTCCCATTCACCAAGTGAATTTTGACACTCCTACCTAACCCAAATGGAAGCCCACATGTTTATTCACCCATCCAAGCAAGGTTAGCCCATTTGGGCTAGCTTGACCTAAACCTAGGCTAGGGTTGACCTTGGACAATTTGGTCTATGAGGTTCCCCTAATGGGTCCTTGGTGACCCATTGGGCCTCACCTAAGCCTAGGTAGGGTTGTCTTGGCCCTTTGGAGGTCACTTGACCCTTAAGCAGGGCACTTGACCACTATAGGGTTATAGTCGACTTTGGTCAACTTAGCTTTTGGTGGCCCCAATGGGTCCTTTGGTGAACCATTGACATTCACTAGGGGTTATGAAGGTATGTGTGGGGTCCATTTGGCTAAGGGAACTTCAATTGGCCCTTGTGTAGGTCAGTTTGACCCATTAGGGTTAGTGTTGACTTTGGTCAACCTAGCCTCTTGGGTGGACCATGGGTCCTAGGTGACCCATTGACCTCTCTCTAGGGTTAGGTGAGCTTGGGTGGGGTCCACTTGGCTTGGGGATGGTCAATTGACCATAAGGTAGGTTGTTGGACCCATTTAGGGTTAGGGTTGACTTGGGTCACATAACCCCTTTGGACTGCCCTCCATGGGTCCTTAGTGCTCTAATGGATCTTACAATGGGTTGATGAGAGACCATGGTGGGTATTGAAGTCTTGGTGAAGCCCCATGGTATCTTAAACTAAGGTTCAGGAATTTACTATTTGCA